>OX419693.1:18954458-20374458 GCA_948474745.1 Oligia latruncula
CACTAGTCGTGACTAGTAAAATACTAGCGAGACACTAGTCCTGACTAGTAAAATACTAGCCCGACACTAGCCCTGACTAGTAAAATACTAGCCCGACACTAGTAGCGACTAGTAAAATACTAGCCCGACACTAGTAGTGACTAGTAAAATACTAGCCCGACACTAGTCGAGACTAATAAAATACTAGCGGGACACTAGTCGTGACTAGTAAAATACTAGCGAGACACTAGTCCTGACTAGTAAAATACTAGCCCGACACTAGCCCTGACTAGTAAAATACTAGCCCGACACTAGTAGCGACTAGTAAAATACTAGCCCGACACTAGTAGTGACTAGTAAAATACTAGCCCGACACTAGTCGTGACTAGTAAAATACTAGCGAGACACTAGTCCTGACTAGTAAAATACTAGCCCGACACTAGCCCTGACTAGTAAAATACTAGCCCGACACTAGTAGCGACTAGTAAAATACTAGCCCGACACTAGTCGTGACTAGTAAAATACTAGCCCGACACTAGTAGCGACTAGTAAAATACTAGTCCGACACTAGTCGTGACTAGTAAAATACTAGCCCGACACTAGTCGTGACTAGTAAAATACTAGCCCGACACTAGTCGTGACTAGTAAAATACTAGCCCGACACTAGTCGTGACTAATAAAATACTAGCGAGACACTAGTCCTGACTAGTAAAATACTAGCCCGACACTAGCCCTGACTAGTAAAATACTAGCCCGACACTAGTAGCGACTAGTAAAATACTAGCCCGACACTAGTAGTGACTAGTAAAATACTAGCCCGACACTAGTCGAGACTAATAAAATACTAGCGGGACACTAGTCGTGACTAGTAAAATACTAGCGAGACACTAGTCCTGACTAGTAAAATACTAGCCCGACACTAGCCCTGACTAGTAAAATACTAGCCCGACACTAGTAGCGACTAGTAAAATACTAGCCCGACACTAGTAGTGACTAGTAAAATACTAGCCCGACACTAGTCGTGACTAGTAAAATACTAGCGAGACACTAGTCCTGACTAGTAAAATACTAGCCCGACACTAGCCCTGACTAGTAAAATACTAGCCCGACACTAGTAGCGACTAGTAAAATACTAGCCCGACACTAGTCGTGACTAGTAAAATACTAGCCCGACACTAGTAGCGACTAGTAAAATACTAGCCCGACACTAGTAGCGACTAGTAAAATACTAGTCCGACACTAGTCGTGACTAGTAAAATACTAGCCCGACACTAGTCGTGACTAGTAAAATACTAGCCCGACACTAGTCGTGACTAGTAAAATACTAGCGAGACACTAGTCGTGACTAGTAAAATACTAGCCCGACACTAGCCCTGACTAGTATAATACTAGCCCGACACTAGTAGCGACTAGTAAAATACTAGGCCGACACTAGTCGTGACTAGTAAAATACTAGCCCTAAACTAATCATGACACTCGTGCCTAGTAAAATACTAGCCCGACACTAGTCGTGTCTAGTAAAATACTAGCCCGACACTAGTCGTGACTAGTAAAATACTAGCGAGACACTAGTCTTGACTAGTAAAATACTAGCCCGACACTAGCCCTGACTAGTATAATACTAGCCCGACACTAGTAGCGACTAGTAAAATACTAGCCCGACACTAGTCGTGACTAGTAAAATACTAGCCCTAAACTAATCATGACACTCGTGCCTAGTAAAATACTAGCCCGACACTAGTCGAGGCTAGTAAAATACTTGCCCGACACTAGTAGCGACTAGTAAAATACTAGCCCGACACTAGTAGCGACTAGTAAAATACTAGCCCGACACTAGTAGTGACTAGTAAAATACTAGCCCGACACTAGTCGTGACTAGTAAAATACTAGCGAGACACTAGTCCTGACTAGTAAAATACTAGCCCGACACTAGCCCTGACTAGTAAAATACTAGCCCGACACTAGTAGCGACTAGTAAAATACTAGCCCGACACTAGTCGTGACTAGTAAAATACTAGCCCGACACTAGTAGCGACTAGTAAAATACTAGCCCGACACTAGTAGCGACTAGTAAAATACTAGTCCGACACTAGTCGTGACTAGTAAAATACTAGCCCGACACTAGTCGTGACTAGTAAAATACTAGCCCGACACTAGTCGTGACTAGTAAAATACTAGCGAGACACTAGTCGTGACTAGTAAAATACTAGCCCGACACTAGCCCTGACTAGTATAATACTAGCCCGACACTAGCCCTGACTAGTATAATACTAGCCCGACACTAGTAGCGACTAGTAAAATACTAGGCCGACACTAGTCGTGACTAGTAAAATACTAGCCCTAAACTAATCATGACACTCGTGCCTAGTAAAATACTAGCCCGACACTAGTCGTGACTAGTAAAATACTAGCCCGAAACTAATCATGACACTCGTGCCTAGTAAAATACTAGCCCGACACTAGTCGTGTCTAGTAAAATACTAGCCCGACACTAGTCGTGACTAGTAAAATACTAGCGAGACACCAGTCTTGACTAGTAAAATACTAGCCCGACACTAGTCGTGACTAGTAAAATACTAGCGAGACACTAGTCCTGACTAGTAAAATACTAGCCCGACACTAGCCCTGACTAGTAAAATACTAGCCCGACACTAGTAACGACTAGTAAAATACTAGCCCGACACTAGTCGTGACTAGTAAAATACTAGCCCGACACTAGTAGCGACTAGTAAAATACTAGCCCGACACTAGTAGCGACTAGTAAAATACTAGCCCGACACTAGTCGTGACTAGTAAAATACTAGCCCGACACTAGTCGTGACTAGTAAAATACTAGCGAGACACTAGTCTTGACTAGTAAAATACTAGCCCGACACTAGCCCTGACTAGTATAATACTAGCCCGACACTAGTAGCGACTAGTAAAATACTAGCCCGACACTAGTCGTGACTAGTAAAATACTAGCCCTAAACTAATCATGACACTCGTGCCTAGTAAAATACTAGCCCGACACTAGTCGTGACTAGTAAAATACTAGCGAGACACTAGTCCTGACTAGTAAAATACTAGCCCGACACTAGCCCTGACTAGTAAAATACTAGCCCGACACTAGTAGCGACTAGTAAAATACTAGCCCGACACTAGTAGTGACTAGTAAAATACTAGCCCGACACTAGTCGAGACTAATAAAATACTAGCGGGACACTAGTCGTGACTAGTAAAATACTAGCGAGACACTAGTCCTGACTAGTAAAATACTAGCCCGACACTAGCCCTGACTAGTAAAATACTAGCCCGACACTAGTAGCGACTAGTAAAATACTAGCCCGACACTAGTAGTGACTAGTAAAATACTAGCCCGACACTAGTCGTGACTAGTAAAATACTAGCGAGACACTAGTCCTGACTAGTAAAATACTAGCCCGACACTAGCCCTGACTAGTAAAATACTAGCCCGACACTAGTAGCGACTAGTAAAATACTAGCCCGACACTAGTCGTGACTAGTAAAATACTAGCCCGACACTAGTAGCGACTAGTAAAATACTAGTCCGACACTAGTCGTGACTAGTAAAATACTAGCCCGACACTAGTCGTGACTAGTAAAATACTAGCCCGACACTAGTCGTGACTAGTAAAATACTAGCGAGACACTAGTCGTGACTAGTAAAATACTAGCCCGACACTAGCCCTGACTAGTATAATACTAGCCCGACACTAGTAGCGACTAGTAAAATACTAGGCCGACACTAGTCGTGACTAGTAAAATACTAGCCCTAAACTAATCATGACACTCGTGCCTAGTAAAATACTAGCCCGACACTAGTCGTGTCTAGTAAAATACTAGCCCGACACTAGTCGTGACTAGTAAAATACTAGCGAGACACCAGTCTTGACTAGTAAAATACTAGCCCGACACTAGTCGTGACTAGTAAAATACTAGCGAGACACTAGTCCTGACTAGTAAAATACTAGCCCGACACTAGCCCTGACTAGTAAAATACTAGCCCGACACTAGTAACGACTAGTAAAATACTAGCCCGACACTAGTCGTGACTAGTAAAATACTAGCCCGACACTAGTAGCGACTAGTAAAATACTAGCCCGACACTAGTAGCGACTAGTAAAATACTAGCCCGACACTAGTCGTGACTAGTAAAATACTAGCCCGACACTAGTCGTGACTAGTAAAATACTAGCGAGACACTAGTCTTGACTAGTAAAATACTAGCCCGACACTAGCCCTGACTAGTAAAATACTAGCCCGACACTAGTAGCGACTAGTAAAATACTAGCCCGACACTAGTAGTGACTAGTAAAATATTAGCCCGACACTAGTCGTGACTAGTAAAATACTAGCCCGACACTAGTCTTGACTAGTAAAATACTAGCCCGACACTAGCCCTGACTAGTATAATACTAGCCCGACACTAGTAGCGACTAGTAAAATACTAGCCCGACACTAGTCGTGACTAGTAAAATACTAGCCCTAAACTAATCATGACACTCGTGCCTAGTAAAATACTAGCCCGACACTAGTCGTGACTAGTAAAATACTAGCGAGACACTAGTCCTGACTAGTAAAATACTAGCCCGACACTAGCCCTGACTAGTAAAATACTAGCCCGAAACTAATCATGACACTCGTGCCTAGTAAAATACTAGCCCGACACTAGTCGTGTCTAGTAAAATACTAGCCCGACACTAGTCGTGACTAGTAAAATACTAGCGAGACACCAGTCTTGACTAGTAAAATACTAGCCCGACACTAGTCGTGACTAGTAAAATACTAGCGAGACACTAGTCCTGACTAGTAAAATACTAGCCCGACACTAGCCCTGACTAGTAAAATACTAGCCCGACACTAGTAACGACTAGTAAAATACTAGCCCGACACTAGTCGTGACTAGTAAAATACTAGCCCGACACTAGTAGCGACTAGTAAAATACTAGCCCGACACTAGTAGCGACTAGTAAAATACTAGCCCGACACTAGTCGTGACTAGTAAAATACTAGCCCGACACTAGTCGTGACTAGTAAAATACTAGCGAGACACTAGTCTTGACTAGTAAAATACTAGCCCGACACTAGCCCTGACTAGTATAATACTAGCCCGACACTAGTAGCGACTAGTAAAATACTAGCCCGACACTAGTCGTGACTAGTAAAATACTAGCCCTAAACTAATCATGACACTCGTGCCTAGTAAAATACTAGCCCGACACTAGTCGTGACTAATAAAATACTAGCGAGACACTAGTCCTGACTAGTAAAATACTAGCCCGACACTAGCCCTGACTAGTAAAATACTAGCCCGACACTAGTAGCGACTAGTAAAATACTAGCCCGACACTAGTAGTGACTAGTAAAATACTAGCCCGACACTAGTCGAGACTAATAAAATACTAGCGGGACACTAGTCGTGACTAGTAAAATACTAGCGAGACACTAGTCCTGACTAGTAAAATACTAGCCCGACACTAGCCCTGACTAGTAAAATACTAGCCCGACACTAGTAGCGACTAGTAAAATACTAGCCCGACACTAGTAGTGACTAGTAAAATACTAGCCCGACACTAGTCGTGACTAGTAAAATACTAGCGAGACACTAGTCCTGACTAGTAAAATACTAGCCCGACACTAGCCCTGACTAGTAAAATACTAGCCCGACACTAGTAGCGACTAGTAAAATACTAGCCCGACACTAGTCGTGACTAGTAAAATACTAGCCCGACACTAGTAGCGACTAGTAAAATACTAGCCCGACACTAGTAGCGACTAGTAAAATACTAGTCCGACACTAGTCGTGACTAGTAAAATACTAGCCCGACACTAGTCGTGACTAGTAAAATACTAGCCCGACACTAGTCGTGACTAGTAAAATACTAGCGAGACACTAGTCGTGACTAGTAAAATACTAGCCCGACACTAGCCCTGACTAGTATAATACTAGCCCGACACTAGTAGCGACTAGTAAAATACTAGGCCGACACTAGTCGTGACTAGTAAAATACTAGCCCTAAACTAATCATGACACTCGTGCCTAGTAAAATACTAGCCCGACACTAGTCGTGTCTAGTAAAATACTAGCCCGACACTAGTCGTGACTAGTAAAATACTAGCGAGACACCAGTCATGACTAGTAAAATACTAGCCCGACACTAGTCGTGACTAGTAAAATACTAGCGAGACACTAGTCCTGACTAGTAAAATACTAGCCCGACACTAGCCCTGACTAGTAAAATACTAGCCCGACACTAGTAACGACTAGTAAAATACTAGCCCGACACTAGTCGTGACTAGTAAAATACTAGCCCGACACTAGTAGCGACTAGTAAAATACTAGCCCGACACTAGTAGCGACTAGTTACATACTAGCCCGACACTAGTCGTGACTAGTAAAATACTAGCCCGACACTAGTCGTGACTAGTAAAATACTAGCGAGACACTAGTCTTGACTAGTAAAATACTAGCCCGACACTAGCCCTGACTAGTATAATACTAGCCCGACACTAGTAGCGACTAGTAAAATACTAGCCCGACACTAGTCGTGACTAGTAAAATACTAGCCCGACACTAGTCGTGACTAGTAAAATACTAGCGAGACACTAGTCTTGACTAGTAAAATACTAGCCCGACACTAGCCCTGACTAGTATAATACTAGCCCGACACTAGTAGCGACTAGTAAAATACTAGCCCGACACTAGCCCTGACTAGTAAAATACTAGCCCGACACTAGTAACGACTAGTAAAATACTAGCCCGACACTAGTAGCGACTAGTAAAATACTAGCCCGACACTAGTAGCGACTAGTAAAATACTAGCCCGACACTAGTCGTGACTAGTAAAATACTAGCGAGACACTAGTCTTGACTAGTAAAATACTAGCCCGACACTAGCCCTGACTAGTATAATACTAGCCCGACACTAGTAGCGACTAGTAAAATACTAGCCCGACACTAGTCGTGACTAGTAAAATACTAGCCCTAAACTAATCATGACACTCGTGCCTAGTAAAATACTAGCCCGACACTAGTCGAGGCTAGTAAAATACTTGCCCGACACTAGTAGCGACTAGTAAAATACTAGCCCGACACTAGTAGCGACTAGTAAAATACTAGCCCGACACTAGTAGTGACTAGTAAAATACTAGCCCGACACTAGTCGTGACTAGTAAAATACTAGCGAGACACTAGTCCTGACTAGTAAAATACTAGCCCGACACTAGCCCTGACTAGTAAAATACTAGCCCGACACTAGTAGCGACTAGTAAAATACTAGCCCGACACTAGTCGTGACTAGTAAAATACTAGCCCGACACTAGTAGCGACTAGTAAAATACTAGCCCGACACTAGTAGCGACTAGTAAAATACTAGTCCGACACTAGTCGTGACTAGTAAAATACTAGCCCGACACTAGTCGTGACTAGTAAAATACTAGCCCGACACTAGTCGTGACTAGTAAAATACTAGCGAGACACTAGTCGTGACTAGTAAAATACTAGCCCGACACTAGCCCTGACTAGTATAATACTAGCCCGACACTAGTAGCGACTAGTAAAATACTAGGCCGACACTAGTCGTGACTAGTAAAATACTAGCCCTAAACTAATCATGACACTCGTGCCTAGTAAAATACTAGCCCGACACTAGTCGTGTCTAGTAAAATACTAGCCCGACACTAGTCGTGACTAGTAAAATACTAGCGAGACACCAGTCTTGACTAGTAAAATACTAGCCCGACACTAGTCGTGACTAGTAAAATACTAGCGAGACACTAGTCCTGACTAGTAAAATACTAGCCCGACACTAGCCCTGACTAGTAAAATACTAGCCCGACACTAGTAACGACTAGTAAAATACTAGCCCGACACTAGTCGTGACTAGTAAAATACTAGCCCGACACTAGTAGCGACTAGTAAAATACTAGCCCGACACTAGTAGCGACTAGTTACATACTAGCCCGACACTAGTCGTGACTAGTAAAATACTAGCCCGACACTAGTCGTGACTAGTAAAATACTAGCGAGACACTAGTCCTAACTAGTAAAATACTAGCCCGACACTAGTCCTGACTAGTAAAATACTAGCCCGACACTAGCCCTGACTAGTAAAATACTAGCCCGAAACTAATCATGACACTCGTGCCTAGTAAAATACTAGCCCGACACTAGTCCTGACTAGTAAAATACTAGCCCGACACTAGTAGCGACTAGTAAAATACTAGCCCGACACTAGTCGAGACTAATAAAATACTAGCGGGACACTAGTCCTGACTAGTAAAATACTAGCCCGACACTAGTCCTGACTAGTAAAATACTAGCCCGACACTAGTCATGACTAGTAAAATACTAGCCCGACACTAGTCGTGACTAGTAAAATACTAGCCCGACACTAGTCGTGACTAGTAAAATACTAGCGAGACACTAGTCCTGACTAGTAAAATACTAGCCCGACACTAGCCCTGACTAGTAAAATACTAGCCCGACACTAGTAGCGACTAGTAAAATACTAGCCCGACACTAGTAGTGACTAGTAAAATACTAGCCCGACACTAGTCCTGACTAGTAAAATACTAGCCCGACACTAGTAGCGACTAGTAAAATACTAGCCCGACACTACTCCTGACTAGTAAAATACTAGCGAGACACTAGTCCTGACTAGTAAAATACTAGCCCGACACTAGCCCTGACTAGTAAAATACTAGCCCGACACTAGCCCTGACTAGTAAAATACTAGCCCGACACTAGTAACGACTAGTAAAATACTAGCCCGACACTAGTCGTGACTAGTAAAATACTAGCCCGACACTAGTAGCGACTAGTAAAATACTAGCCCGACACTAGTAGCGACTAGTAAAATACTAGCCCGACACTAGTCGTGACTAGTAAAATACTAGCCCGACACTAGTCGTGACTAGTAAAATACTAGCGAGACACTAGTCTTGACTAGTAAAATACTAGCCCGACACTAGCCCTGACTAGTATAATACTAGCCCGACACTAGTAGCGACTAGTAAAATACTAGCCCGACACTAGTCGTGACTAGTAAAATACTAGCCCTAAACTAATAATGACACTCGTGCCTAGTAAAATACTAGCCCGACACTAGTCGTGACTAGTAAAATACTAGCGAGACACTAGTCCTGACTAGTAAAATACTAGCCCGACACTAGCCCTGACTAGTAAAATACTAGCCCGACACTAGTAGCGACTAGTAAAATACTAGCCCGACACTAGTAGTGACTAGTAAAATACTAGCCCGACACTAAGTCAAAGTCAAAGTCAAATCATTTATTTCAAATAGGCACATTAAAGGCACTTTTGAACGTCAAAAAAAAAACTAAATAGAAATGATTCTAGTCGCCCATTCGAAAAGGTAGTTTTCGTATGGAGAAGAATGGGCAAGAAACTCCACCGTTACTCTTTTAAAAATGTTTTACAAGGTCTTGTATACATAATAAAAATTATATGTGAACACGATGCACCCATAATAAAATTAGTCTACCACAAAAGGTAAAAAGAATTAAAAATTAAGCAATGACAGGTAAATCAAATAAGTGATAGATACATGGTGCTCACATATTTACAAGTTATTAAAAAAAAAAAAAAAATGCAAAAGTAGTTGAACTTTAACAAGTGTGTGAGCCACTGTAGTCGCAGATTGTAAAAATGAATTAGAATAAGATGTCATAATTAAAAATATATATATAAATTAAATTAGGAACAAGTTTGATTTTGTCTAGACTTTTAGATTGTCCTATGGAGCAGGACCAGCATGTTTCCAAACATTCTTATCTTGGATATAATCCTCTAATTTGTAATATCCTTGTTTACAAAGTGTACTTTTAATATGAGTTTTAAATTTTCTTTCATTTAATTGCAATATGTCACAAGGTATTTTGTTGTAGCATTTAACACAGTACCCCCTAAAAGATGTATGTACTTTAGATAATCTAAAAAAAGGTTGATCTAATTTATCTTTATTTCTAGTATTAAAATTATGCCTATCACTTATTTTATTAAAAAGATGTTGATTTTTTCTTACATACATAATATTTTCATAAATGAATTGGCAAGGTACCGTCATGATATTAACCTTTTTAAATAGTTCCCTAAGAGATTCGCGACGACGTAGATTGTAAATGGCTCTGACAGCTCTCTTTTGTAAAATAAAAATGGATTCAATGTCAGCAGCCCGACCCCATAGTAAAATGCCATATGACATAATACTGTGGAAGTAACTAAAATAGACCAAACGCGCGGTTTCTACATCTGTTAACTGTCTTATCTTTCTAACAGCATAAGCGGCGGAGCTTAGCCGCCCCGCAATAGATGTTATATGAGGTCCCCATTGTAATTTCTCGTCTAGCGTGATTCCTAGGAAAACTGTCTGATCAATAAATTCTAGTTTTTGGCCATTCAATATGATTTCACATTCGCTACTTCTAACATTCGGTAATTTAAATCTAATGCATTTGGTTTTTTTTTCATTAAGTACTAAATTATTTACCGTAAACCAATCTTGGACCTGAAGAATAGAGTTATTCACGTCGTCAAGATTTTGTGACCGTCGGTCTATTTTAAAGATTAACGATGTGTCATCTGCAAATAACACCATCTTCGGTTGATTTTGAAGTAATTGGGGTAAATCATTAATGTAAACTAAAAAGAGGAATGGACCCAATATCGAACCTTGAGGAACACCCATTGTCATTTCAGACCCTAATGAGTTTACGCCGTTTACTTGAACTTTAACCTTTCTATCTTTCAGGTATGATCTTAGCAAGTCAAGTGCTGCTTTTCTAATTCCATAGTGCTCCAGTTTCATCAGAAGTGTCTCGTGGTTTACGCAATCGAACGCCTTAGAGAGGTCGCAAAAGATTCCAATGGCATCTTGTGCTTCTTCCCAGGCGTTAAAAATGTTCTTTATTAGGGTAACACCGGCGTCAGTAGTGCAACGCCCTTTGGTGAAACCGTACTGGTGTTCATGAAAGATGGAATTTTTATTAAAGTGACGTAACATTTGATTGAGCATCAACTTTTCAAACACCTTACTGAGAACTGGTAGAATTGACACAGGTCTATAATTGTTAGGATCTTTACTATCACCGGATTTGAACAATGGTACTACTTTACTATGTTTCATAAGATCCGGAAAGACTCCTTGGTCAACACTGGTGTTAAATATGAAAGCTAAATAGGGCGCAATAGTTTCGATAAAAGATCTACATACTTTTACAGACATTCCCCAGAGATCTTCTGTTGATTTAATGTTAAGATCTCTAAAAGCTTTTATAACAGCCTGGGGGCTTGTATGCTGAAACCTAAACTCCAAAGGGCATGCCTTTACATTCTTTTTAAGTAAGGCAGCAGAAAGCGTGGGGGATGAATTTAAAGCTTCAGTAGTTTTAAGGGGAATATTAGAAAAAAAGTTTTCAAATTCCTGAGCTATTTCTACATCTGAGTTGATGGGGCCATGTGCAGTCTCTAAATTAAATTCAGTGTTAGGCTGTTTTTTCCTACCTGTTTCATTATTTATTATTTGCCAGGTAGTTTTTATTTTATCATCAGCTGATTTTATTTTATTGCTAATATAAAGAGCTTTAGCTTTTTGGCACACACTTTTAAAAGTTTTTGAATATTTTGCAACATACTGATGAAAGTTTGTATTATTCATATGTTGCTTTAAGCCATAGAGTTCAAAAAGTTTTTCCCTGCTTTTACGAATACCTGGAGTCGCCCAGTCACTAAATAAAAACTTTGTGTGAATATTTTTAGTTTTTAGTGGAAAAGTGTCATTAAACTGCGCGTTTAATATTGAAAAGAACTCGGCGTAGAATTCATTTGGGTCACCTAGTAAAATACTAGCCCTAAACTAATAATGACACTCGTGCCTAGTAAAATACTAGCCCGACACTAGTCGAGACTAATAAAATACTAGCGGGACACTAGTCGTGACTAGTAAAATACTAGCGAGACACTAGTCCTGACTAGTAAAATACTAGCCCGACACTAGCCCTGACTAGTAAAATACTAGCCCGGCACTAGTTGCGACTAGTAAAATACTAGCCCGACACTAGTAGTGACTAGTAAAATACTAGCCCGACACTAGTCGTGACTAGTAAAATACTAGCGAGACACTAGTCCTGACTAGTAAAATACTAGCCCGACACTAGCCCTGACTAGTAAAATACTAGCCCGACACTAGTAGCGACTAGTAAAATACTAGCCCGACACTAGTCGTGACTAGTAAAATACTAGCCCGACACTAGTAGCGACTAGTAAAATACTAGTCCGACACTAGTCGTGACTAGTAAAATACTAGCCCGACACTAGTCGTGACTAGTAAAATACTAGCCCGACACTAGTCGTGACTAGTAAAATACTAGCGAGACACTAGTCCTGACTAGTAAAATACTAGCCCGACACTAGCCCTGACTAGTAAAATACTAGCCCGACACTAGTAACGACTAGTAAAATACTAGCCCGACACTAGTCGTGACTAGTAAAATACTAGCCCGACACTAGTAGCGACTAGTAAAATACTAGCCCGACACTAGTAGCGACTAGTAAAATACTAGCCCGACACTAGTCGTGACTAGTAAAATACTAGCCCGACACTAGCCCTGACTAGTAAAATACTAGCCCGACACTAGTAGCGACTAGTAAAATACTAGCCCGACACTAGTAGTGACTAGTAAAATATTAGCCCGACACTAGCCCTGACTAGTAAAATACTAGCCCGACACTAGTAGCGACTAGTAAAATACTAGCCCGACACTAGTCGTGACTAGTAAAATACTAGCCCGACACTAGTAGCGACTAGTAAAATACTAGCCCGACACTAGTCGTGACTAGTAAAATACTAGCCCGACACTAGTAGCGACTAGTAAAATACTAGTCCGACACTAGTCGTGACTAGTAAAATACTAGCCCGACACTAGTCGTGACTAGTAAAATACTAGCCCGACACTAGTCGTGACTAGTAAAATACTAGCGAGACACTAGTCGTGACTAGTAAAATACTAGCCCGACACTAGCCCTGACTAGTATAATACTAGCCCGACACTAGTAGCGACTAGTAAAATACTAGGCCGACACTAGTCGTGACTAGTAAAATACTAGCCCTAAACTAATCATGACACTCGTGCCTAGTAAAATACTAGCCCGACACTAGTCGTGTCTAGTAAAATACTAGCCCGACACTAGTCGTGACTAGTAAAATACTAGCGAGACACCAGTCTTGACTAGTAAAATACTAGCCCGACACTAGTCGTGACTAGTAAAATACTAGCGAGACACTAGTCCTGACTAGTAAAATACTAGCCCGACACTAGCCCTGACTAGTAAAATACTAGCCCGACACTAGTAACGACTAGTAAAATACTAGCCCGACACTAGTCGTGACTAGTAAAATACTAGCCCGACACTAGTAGCGACTAGTAAAATACTAGCCCGACACTAGTAGCGACTAGTAAAATACTAGCCCGACACTAGTCGTGACTAGTAAAATACTAGCCCGACACTAGTCGTGACTAGTAAAATACTAGCGAGACACTAGTCTTGACTAGTAAAATACTAGCCCGACACTAGCCCTGACTAGTAAAATACTAGCCCGACACTAGTAGCGACTAGTAAAATACTAGCCCGACACTAGTAGTGACTAGTAAAATATTAGCCCGACACTAGTCGTGACTAGTAAAATACTAGCCCGACACTAGTCTTGACTAGTAAAATACTAGCCCGACACTAGCCCTGACTAGTATAATACTAGCCCGACACTAGTAGCGACTAGTAAAATACTAGCCCGACACTAGTCGTGACTAGTAAAATACTAGCGAGACACTAGTCCTGACTAGTAAAATACTAGCCCGACACTAGCCCTGACTAGTAAAATACTAGCCCGAAACTAATCATGACACTCGTGCCTAGTAAAATACTAGCCCGACACTAGTCGTGTCTAGTAAAATACTAGCCCGACACTAGTCGTGACTAGTAAAATACTAGCGAGACACCAGTCTTGACTAGTAAAATACTAGCCCGACACTAGTCGTGACTAGTAAAATACTAGCGAGACACTAGTCCTGACTAGTAAAATACTAGCCCGACACTAGCCCTGACTAGTAAAATACTAGCCCGACACTAGTAACGACTAGTAAAATACTAGCCCGACACTAGTCGTGACTAGTAAAATACTAGCCCGACACTAGTAGCGACTAGTAAAATACTAGCCCGACACTAGTAGCGACTAGTAAAATACTAGCCCGACACTAGTCGTGACTAGTAAAATACTAGCCCGACACTAGTCGTGACTAGTAAAATACTAGCGAGACACTAGTCTTGACTAGTAAAATACTAGCCCGACACTAGCCCTGACTAGTATAATACTAGCCCGACACTAGTAGCGACTAGTAAAATACTAGCCCGACACTAGTCGTGACTAGTAAAATACTAGCCCTAAACTAATCATGACACTCGTGCCTAGTAAAATACTAGCCCGACACTAGTCGTGACTAGTAAAATACTAGCGAGACACTAGTCCTGACTAGTAAAATACTAGCCCGACACTAGCCCTGACTAGTAAAATACTAGCCCGACACTAGTAGCGACTAGTAAAATACTAGCCCGACACTAGTAGTGACTAGTAAAATACTAGCCCGACACTAGTCGAGACTAATAAAATACTAGCGAGACACTAGTCCTGACTAGTAAAATACTAGCCCGACACTAGCCCTGACTAGTAAAATACTAGCCCGACACTAGTAGCGACTAGTAAAATACTAGCCCGACACTAGTAGTGACTAGTAAAATACTAGCCCGACACTAGTCGTGACTAGTAAAATACTAGCGAGACACTAGTCCTGACTAGTAAAATACTAGCCCGACACTAGCCCTGACTAGTAAAATACTAGCCCGACACTAGTAGCGACTAGTAAAATACTAGCCCGACACTAGTCGTGACTAGTAAAATACTAGCCCGACACTAGTAGCGACTAGTAAAATACTAGCCCGACACTAGTAGCGACTAGTAAAATACTAGTCCGACACTAGTCGTGACTAGTAAAATACTAGCCCGACACTAGTCGTGACTAGTAAAATACTAGCCCGACACTAGTCGTGACTAGTGAAATACTAGCGAGACACTAGTCGTGACTAGTAAAATACTAGCCCGACACTAGCCCTGACTAGTATAATACTAGCCCGACACTAGTAGCGACTAGTAAAATACTAGGCCGACACTAGTCGTGACTAGTAAAATACTAGCCCTAAACTAATCATGACACTCGTGCCTAGTAAAATACTAGCCCGACACTAGTCGTGTCTAGTAAAATACTAGCCCGACACTAGTCGTGACTAGTAAAATACTAGCGAGACACCAGTCTTGACTAGTAAAATACTAGCCCGACACTAGTCGTGACTAGTAAAATACTAGCCCGACACTAGTAGCGACTAGTAAAATACTAGCCCGACACTAGTAGCGACTAGTAAAATACTAGCCCGACACTAGTCGTGACTAGTAAAATACTAGCCCGACACTAGTCGTGACTAGTAAAATACTAGCGAGACACTAGTCTTGACTAGTAAAATACTAGCCCGACACTAGCCCTGACTAGTATAATACTAGCCCGACACTAGTAGCGACTAGTAAAATACTAGCCCGACACTAGTCGAGGCTAGTAAAATACTTGCCCGACACTAGTAGCGACTAGTAAAATACTAGCCCGACACTAGTAGCGACTAGTAAAATACTAGCCCGACACTAGTAGCGACTAGTAAAAAACTAGCCCGACACTAGTAGCGACTAGTAAAATACTAGCCCGACACTAGTAGCGACTAGTAAAATACTAGCCCGACACTAGTAGCGACTAGTAAAATACTAGCCCGACACTAGTCGTGACTAGTAAAATACTAGCCCGAAACTAGTCCTAACTAGTAAAATACTAGCCCGAAACTAGTCCTAACTAGTAAAATACTAGCCCGACACTAGTCCTGACTAGTAAAATACTAGCCCGACACTAGCCCTGACTAGTAAAATACTAGCCCGACACTAGTAGCGACTAGTAAAATACTAGCCCGACACTAGTCGAGACTAATAAAATACTAGCGGGACACTAGTCCTGACTAGTAAAATACTAGCCCGACACTAGTCCTGACTAGTAAAATACTAGCCCGACACTAGTCCTGACTAGTAAAATACTAGCCCGACACTAGTCGTGACTAGTAAAATACTAGCCCGACACTAGTCGTGACTAGTAAAATACTAGCGAGACACTAGTCCTGACTAGTAAAATACTAGCCCGACACTAGCCCTGACTAGTAAAATACTAGCCCGACACTAGTAGCGACTAGTAAAATACTAGCCCGACACTAGTAGTGACTAGTAAAATACTAGCCCGACACTAGTCCTGACTAGTAAAATACTAGCCCGACACTAGTAGCGACTAGTAAAATACTAGCCCGACACTACTCCTGACTAGTAAAATACTAGCGAGACACTAGTCCTGACTAGTAAAATACTAGCCCGACACTAGCCCTGACTAGTAAAATACTAGCCCGACACTAGCCCTGACTAGTAAAATACTAGCCCGACACTAGTAACGACTAGTAAAATACTAGCCCGACACTAGTCGTGACTAGTAAAATACTAGCCCGACACTAGTAGCGACTAGTAAAATACTAGCCCGACACTAGTAGCGACTAGTAAAATACTAGCCCGACACTAGTCGTGACTAGTAAAATACTAGCCCGACACTAGTCGTGACTAGTAAAATACTAGCGAGACACTAGTCTTGACTAGTAAAATACTAGCCCGACACTAGCCCTGACTAGTATAATACTAGCCCGACACTAGTAGCGACTAGTAAAATACTAGCCCGACACTAGTCGTGACTAGTAAAATACTAGCCCTAAACTAATAATGACACTCGTGCCTAGTAAAATACTAGCCCGACACTAGTCGTGACTAGTAAAATACTAGCGAGACACTAGTCCTGACTAGTAAAATACTAGCCCGACACTAGCCCTGACTAGTAAAATACTAGCCCGACACTAGTAGCGACTAGTAAAATACTAGCCCGACACTAGTAGTGACTAGTAAAATACTAGCCCGACACTAGTCGAGACTAATAAAATACTAGCGGGACACTAGTCGTGACTAGTAAAATACTAGCGAGACACTAGTCCTGACTAGTAAAATACTAGCCCGACACTAGCCCTGACTAATAAAATACTAGCCCGGCACTAGTTGCGACTAGTAAAATACTAGCCCGACACTAGTAGTGACTAGTAAAATACTAGCCCGACACTAGTCGTGACTAGTAAAATACTAGCGAGACACTAGTCCTGACTAGTAAAATACTAGCCCGACACTAGCCCTGACTAGTAAAATACTAGCCCGACACTAGTAGCGACTAGTAAAATACTAGCCCGACACTAGTCGTGACTAGTAAAATACTAGCCCGACACTAGTAGCGACTAGTAAAATACTAGTCCGACACTAGTCGTGACTAGTAAAATACTAGCCCGACACTAGTCGTGACTAGTAAAATACTAGCCCGACACTAGTCGTGACTAGTAAAATACTAGCGAGACACTAGTCCTGACTAGTAAAATACTAGCCCGACACTAGCCCTGACTAGTAAAATACTAGCCCGACACTAGTAACGACTAGTAAAATACTAGCCCGACACTAGTCGTGACTAGTAAAATACTAGCCCGACACTAGTAGCGACTAGTAAAATACTAGCCCGACACTAGTAGCGACTAGTAAAATACTAGCCCGACACTAGTCGTGACTAGTAAAATACTAGCCCGACACTAGTCGTGACTAGTAAAATACTAGCGAGACACTAGTCTTGACTAGTAAAATACTAGCCCGACACTAGCCCTGACTAGTAAAATACTAGCCCGACACTAGTCGTGACTAGTAAAATACTAGCCCTAAACTAATAATGACACTCGTGCCTAGTAAAATACTAGCCCGACACTAGTCGTGACTAGTAAAATACTAGCGAGACACTAGTCCTGACTAGTAAAATACTAGCCCGACACTAGCCCTGACTAGTATAATACTAGCCCGACACTAGTAGCGACTAGTAAAATACTAGCCCGACACTAGTCGTGACTAGTAAAATACTAGCCCTAAACTAATCATGACACTCGTGCCTAGTAAAATACTAGCCCGACACTAGTCGTGACTAGTAAAATACTAGCGAGACACTAGTCCTGACTAGTAAAATACTAGCCCGACACTAGCCCTGACTAGTAAAATACTAGCCCGACACTAGTAGCGACTAGTAAAATACTAGCCCGACACTAGTAGTGACTAGTAAAATACTAGCCCGACACTAGTCGAGACTAATAAAATACTAGCGGGACACTAGTCGTGACTAGTAAAATACTAGCGAGACACTAGTCCTGACTAGTAAAATACTAGCCCGACACTAGCCCTGACTAGTAAAATACTAGCCCGACACTAGTAGCGACTAGTAAAATACTAGCCCGACACTAGTAGTGACTAGTAAAATACTAGCCCGACACTAGTCGTGACTAGTAAAATACTAGCGAGACACTAGTCCTGACTAGTAAAATACTAGCCCGACACTAGCCCTGACTAGTAAAATACTAGCCCGACACTAGTAGCGACTAGTAAAATACTAGCCCGACACTAGTCGTGACTAGTAAAATACTAGCCCGACACTAGTAGCGACTAGTAAAATACTATCCGACACTAGTCGTGACTAGTAAAATACTAGCCCGACACTAGTCGTGACTAGTAAAATACTAGCCCGACACTAGTCGTGACTAGTAAAATACTAGCGAGACACTAGTCGTGACTAGTAAAATACTAGCCCGACACTAGCCCTGACTAGTATAATACTAGCCCGACACTAGTAGCGACTAGTAAAATACTAGGCCGACACTAGTCGTGACTAGTAAAATACTAGCCCTAAACTAATCATGACACTCGTGCCTAGTAAAATACTAGCCCGACACCAGTCTTGACTAGTAAAATACTAGCCCGACACTAGTCGTGACTAGTAAAATACTAGCGAGACACTAGTCCTGACTAGTAAAATACTAGCCCGACACTAGCCCTGACTAGTAAAATACTAGCCCGACACTAGTATCGACTAGTAAAATACTAGCCCGACACTAGTCGTGACTAGTAAAATACTAGCCCGACACTAGTAGCGACTAGTAAAATACTAGCCCGACACTAGTAGCGACTAGTAAAATACTAGCCCGACACTAGTCGTGACTAGTAAAATACTAGCCCGACACTAGTCGTGACTAGTAAAATACTAGCGAGACACTAGTCTTGACTAGTAAAATACTAGCCCGACACTAGCCCTGACTAGTAAAATACTAGCCCGACACTAGTAGCGACTAGTAAAATACTAGCCCGACACTAGTAGTGACTAGTAAAATATTAGCCCGACACTAGTCGTGACTAGTAAAATACTAGCCCGACACTAGTCTTGACTAGTAAAATACTAGCCCGACACTAGCCCTGACTAGTATAATACTAGCCCGACACTAGTAGCGACTAGTAAAATACTAGCCCGACACTAGTCGTGACTAGTAAAATACTAGCGAGACACTAGTCCTGACTAGTAAAATACTAGCCCGACACTAGCCCTGACTAGTAAAATACTAGCCCGAAACTAATCATGACACTCGTGCCTAGTAAAATACTAGCCCGACACTAGTCGTGTCTAGTAAAATACTAGCCCGACACTAGTCGTGACTAGTAAAATACTAGCGAGACACCAGTCTTGACTAGTAAAATACTAGCCCGACACTAGTCGTGACTAGTAAAATACTAGCGAGACACTAGTCCTGACTAGTAAAATACTAGCCCGACACTAGCCCTGACTAGTAAAATACTAGCCCGACACTAGTAACGACTAGTAAAATACTAGCCCGACACAAGTCGTGACTAGTAAAATACTAGCCCGACACTAGTAGCGACTAGTAAAATACTAGCCCGACACTAGTAGCGACTAGTAAAATACTAGCCCGACACTAGTCGTGACTAGTAAAATACTAGCCCGACACTAGTCGTGACTAGTAAAATACTAGCGAGACACTAGTCTTGACTAGTAAAATACTAGCCCGACACTAGCCCTGACTAGTATAATACTAGCCCGACACTAGTAGCGACTAGTAAAATACTAGCCCGACACTAGTCGTGACTAGTAAAATACTAGCCCTAAACTAATCATGACACTCGTGCCTAGTAAAATACTAGCCCGACACTAGTCGTGACTAGTAAAATACTAGCGAGACACTAGTCCTGACTAGTAAAATACTAGCCCGACACTAGCCCTGACTAGTAAAATACTAGCCCGACACTAGTAGCGACTAGTAAAATACTAGCCCGACACTAGTAGTGACTTGTAAAATACTAGCCCGACACTAGTCGAGACTAATAAAATACTAGCGAGACACTAGTCCTGACTAGTAAAATACTAGCCCGACACTAGCCCTGACTAGTAAAATACTAGCCCGACACTAGTAGCGACTAGTAAAATACTAGCCCGACACTAGTAGTGACTAGTAAAATACTAGCCCGACACTAGTCGTGACTAGTAAAATACTAGCGAGACACTAGTCCTGACTAGTAAAATACTAGCCCGACACTAGCCCTGACTAGTAAAATACTAGCCCGACACTAGTAGCGACTAGTAAAATACTAGCCCGACACTAGTCGTGACTAGTAAAATACTAGCCCGACACTAGTAGCGACTAGTAAAATACTAGCCCGACACTAGTAGCGACTAGTAAAATACTAGTCCGACACTAGTCGTGACTAGTAAAATACTAGCCCGACACTAGTCGTGACTAGTAAAATACTAGCCCGACACTAGTCGTGACTAGTGAAATACTAGCGAGACACTAGTCGTAACTAGTAAAATACTAGCCCGACACTAGCCCTGACTAGTATAATACTAGCCCGACACTAGTAGCGACTAGTAAAATACTAGGCCGACACTAGTCGTGACTAGTAAAATACTAGCCCTAAACTAATCATGACACTCGTGCCTAGTAAAATACTAGCCCGACACTAGTCGTGTCTAGTAAAATACTAGCCCGACACTAGTCGTGACTAGTAAAATACTAGCCCGACACTAGTCGTGACTAGTAAAATACTAGCGAGACACTAGTCCTGACTAGTAAAATACTAGCCCGACACTAGCCCTGACTAGTAAAATACTAGCCCGACACTAGTAACGACTAGTAAAATACTAGCCCGACACTAGTCGTGACTAGTAAAATACTAGCCCGACACTAGTAGCGACTAGTAAAATACTAGCCCGACACTAGTAGCGACTAGTAAAATACTAGCCCGACACTAGTCGTGACTAGTAAAATACTAGCCCGACACTAGTCGTGACTAGTAAAATACTAGCGAGACACTAGTCTTGACTAGTAAAATACTAGCCCGACACTAGCCCTGACTAGTATAATACTAGCCCGACACTAGTAGCGACTAGTAAAATACTAGCCCGACACTAGTCGTGACTAGTAAAATACTAGCCCGACACTAGTCGTGACTAGTAAAATACTAGCGAGACACTATGCTTGACTAGTAAAATACTAGCCCGACACTAGCCCTGACTAGTATAATACTAGCCCGACACTAGTAGTGACTAGTAAAATACTAGCCCGACACTAGCCCTGACTAGTAAAATACTAGCCCGACACTAGTAACGACTAGTAAAATACTAGCCCGACACTAGTCGTGACTAGTAAAATACTAGCCCGACACTAGTAGCGACTAGTAAAATACTAGCCCGACACTAGTAGCGACTAGTAAAATACTAGCCCGACACTAGTCGTGACTAGTAAAATACTAGCGAGACACTAGTCTTGACTAGTAAAATACTAGCCCGACACTAGCCCTGACTAGTATAATACTAGCCCGACACTAGTAGCGACTAGGAAAATACTAGCCCGACACTAGTAGCGACTAGTAAAATACTAGCCCGACACTAGTCGTGACTAGTAAAATACTAGCGAGACACTAGTCTTGACTAGTAAAATACTTGCCCGACACTAGTAGCGACTAGTAAAATACTAGCCCGACACTAGTAGCGACTAGTAAAATACTAGCCCGACACTAGTAGCGACTAGTAAAAAACTAGCCCGACACTAGTAGCGACTAGTAAAATACTAGCCCGACACTAGTAGCGACTAGTAAAATACTAGCCCGACACTAGTAGCGACTAGTAAAATACTAGCCCGACACTAGTCGTGACTAGTAAAATACTAGCCCGAAACTAGTCCTAACTAGTAAAATACGAGCCTGACACTAGTCGTGACTAGTAAAATACTAGCCCGAAACTAGTCCTAACTAGTAAAATACTAGCCCGACACTAGTCCTGACTAGTAAAATACTAGCCCGACACTAGCCCTGACTAGTAAAATACTAGCCCGAAACTAATCATGACACTCGTGCCTAGTAAAATACTAGCCCGACACTAGTCCTGACTAGTAAAATACTAGCCCGACACTAGTAGCGACTAGTAAAATACTAGCCCGACACTAGTCGAGACTAATAAAATACTAGCGGGACACTAGTCCTGACTAGTAAAATACTAGCCCGACACTAGTCCTGACTAGTAAAATACTAGCCCGACACTAGTCCTGACTAGTAAAATACTAGCCCGACACTAGTCGTGACTAGTAAAATACTAGCCCGACACTAGTCGTGACTAGTAAAATACTAGCGAGACACTAGTCCTGACTAGTAAAATACTAGCCCGACACTAGCCCTGACTAGTAAAATACTAGCCCGACACTAGTAGCGACTAGTAAAATACTAGCCCGACACTAGTAGTGACTAGTAAAATACTAGCCCGACACTAGTCCTGACTAGTAAAATACTAGCCCGACACTAGTAGCGACTAGTAAAATACTAGCCCGACACTACTCCTGACTAGTAAAATACTAGCGAGACACTAGTCCTGACTAGTAAAATACTAGCCCGACACTAGCCCTGACTAGTAAAATACTAGCCCGACACTAGTAGCGACTAGTAAAATACTAGCCCGACACTAGTAGTACCTAGTAAAATACTAGCCCGACACTAGTCCTGACTAGTAAAATACTAGCCCGACACTAGTCGAGGCTAGTAAAATACTAGCCCGACACTAGTCGTGACTAGTAAAATACTAGCGAGACACTAGTCCTGACTAGTAAAATACTAGCCCGACACTAGCCCTGACTAGTAAAATACTAGCCCGACACTAGTAGCGACTAGTAAAATACTAGCCCGACACTAGTAGTGACTAGTAAAATACTAGCCCGACACTAGTCGTGACTAGTAAAATACTAGCCCGACACTAGTCTTGACTAGTAAAATACTAGCCCGACACTAGTCGTGACTAGTAAAATACTAGCGAGACACTAGTCCTGACTAGTAAAATACTAGCCCGACACTAGCCCTGACTAGTAAAATACTAGCCCGACACTAGTAGCGACTAGTAAAATACTAGCCCGACACTAGTCGTGACTAGTAAAATACTAGCCCGACACTAGTAGCGACTAGTAAAATACTAGCCCGACACTAGTAGCGACTAGTAAAATACTAGCGAGACACTAGTCTTGACTAGTAAAATACTAGCCCGACACTAGCCCTGACTAGTATAATACTAGCCCGACACTAGTAGCGACTAGTAAAATACTAGCCCGACACTAGTCGTGACTAGTAAAATACTAGCCCTAAACTAATCATGACACTCGTGCCTAGTAAAATACTAGCCCGACACTAGTCGTGACTAGTAAAATACTAGCGAGACACTAGTCCTGACTAGTAAAATACTAGCCCGACACTAGCCCTGACTAGTAAAATACTAGCCCGACACTAGTAGCGACTAGTAAAATACTAGCCCGACACTAGTAGTGACTAGTAAAATACTAGCCCGACACTAGTCGAGACTAATAAAATACTAGCGGGACACTAGTCGTGACTAGTAAAATACTAGCGAGACACTAGTCCTGACTAGTAAAATACTAGCCCGACACTAGTCCTGACTTGTAAAATACTAGCCCGACACTAGCCCTGACTAGTAAAATACTAGCCCAACAAGAGTCATGACTAGTAAAATACTAGCCCGACACTAGTAGCGACTAGTAAAATACTAGCCCGACACTACTCCTGACTAGTAAAATACTAGCCCGACACTAGTCGAGACTAATAAAATACTAGCGGGACACTAGTCGTGACTAGTAAAATACTAGCGAGACACTAGTCCTGACTAGTAAAATACTAGCCCGACACTAGCCCTGACTAGTAAAATACTAGCCCGACACTAGTAGCGACTAGTAAAATACTAGCCCGACACTAGTAGTGACTAGTAAAATACTAGCCCGACACTAGTCGTGACTAGTAAAATACTAGCCCGACACTAGTAGCGACTAGTAAAATACTAGCCCGACACTAGTCGTGACTAGTAAAATACTAGCGAGACACTAGTCCTGACTAGTAAAATACTAGCCCGACACTAGCCCTGACTAGTATAATACTAGCCCGACACTAGTAGCGACTAGTAAAATACTAGCCCGACACTAGTCGTGACTAGTAAAATACTAGCCCGACACTAGTAGCGACTAGTAAAATACTAGCCCGACACTAGCCCTGACTAGTATAATACTAGCCCGACACTAGTAGCGACTAGTAAAATACTAGCCCGACACTAGTCGTGACTAGTAAAATACTAGCCCTAAACTAATCATGACACTCGTGCCTAGTAAAATACTAGCCCGACACTAGTCGTGACTAGTAAAATACTAGCGAGACACTAGTCCTGACTAGTAAAAAACTAGCCCGACACTAGCCCTGACTAGTAAAATACTAGCCCGACACTAGTAGCGACTAGTAAAATACTAGCCCGACACTAGTAGTGACTAGTAAAATACTAGCCCGACACTAGTCGTGACTAGTAAAATACTAGCGAGACACTAGTCCTGACTAGTAAAATACTAGCCCGACACTAGCCCTGACTAGTAAAATACTAGCCCGACACTAGTAGCGACTAGTAAAATACTAGCCCGACACTAGTCGTGACTAGTAAAATACTAGCCCGACACTAGTAGCGACTAGTAAAATACTAGCCCGACACTAGTAGCGACTAGTAAAATACTAGCGAGACACTAGTCTTGACTAGTAAAATACTAGCCCGACACTAGCCCTGACTAGTATAATACTAGCCCGACACTAGTAGCGACTAGTAAAATACTAGCCCGTCACTAGTCGTGACTAGTAAAATACTAGCCCTAAACTAATCATGACACTCGTGCCTAGTAAAATACTAGCCCGACACTAGTCGTGACTAGTAAAATACTAGCGAGACACTAGTCCTGACTAGTAAAATACTAGCCCGACACTAGCCCTGACTAGTAAAATACTAGCCCGACACTAGTAGCGACTAGTAAAATACTAGCCCGACACTAGTAGTGACTAGTAAAATACTAGCCCGACACTAGTCGAGACTAATAAAATACTAGCGGGACACTAGTCGTGACTAGTAAAATACTAGCGAGACACTAGTCCTGACTAGTAAAATACTAGCCCGACACTAGTCCTGACTTGTAAAATACTAGCCCGACACTAGCCCTGACTAGTAAAATACTAGCCCAACAAGAGTCATGACTAGTAAAATACTAGCCCGACACTAGTAGCGACTAGTAAAATACTAGCCCGACACTACTCCTGACTAGTAAAATACTAGCCCGACACTAGTCGAGACTAATAAAATACTAGCGGGACACTAGTCGTGACTAGTAAAATACTAGCGAGACACTAGTCCTGACTAGTAAAATACTAGCCCGACACTAGCCCTGACTAGTAAAATACTAGCCCGACACTAGTAGCGACTAGTAAAATACTAGCCCGACACTAGTAGTGACTAGTAAAATACTAGCCCGACACTAGTCGTGACTAGTAAAATACTAGCCCGACACTAGTAGCGACTAGTAAAATACTAGCCCGACACTAGTCGTGACTAGTAAAATACTAGCGGGACACTAGTCCTGACTAGTAAAATACTAGCCCGACACTAGCCCTGACTAGTATAATACTAGCCCGACACTAGTAGCGACTAGTAAAATACTAGCCCGACACTAGTCGTGACTAGTAAAATACTAGCCCGACACTAGTAGCGACTAGTAAAATACTAGCCCGACACTAGCCCTGACTAGTATAATACTAGCCCGACACTAGTAGCGACTAGTAAAATACTAGCCCGACACTAGTCGTGACTAGTAAAATACTAGCCCTAAACTAATCATGACACTCGTGCCTAGTAAAATACTAGCCCGACACTAGTCGTGACTAGTAAAATACTAGCGAGACACTAGTCCTGACTAGTAAAAAACTAGCCCGACACTAGCCCTGACTAGTAAAATACTAGCCCGACACTAGTAGCGACTAGTAAAATACTAGCCCGACACTAGTAGTGACTAGTAAAATACTAGCCCGACACTAGTCGAGACTAATAAAATACTAGCGGGACACTAGTCGTGACTAGTAAAATACTAGCGAGACACTAGTCCTGACTAGTAAAATACTAGCCCGACACTAGCCCTGACTAGTAAAATACTAGCCCGACACTAGTAGCGACTAGTAAAATACTAGCCCGACACTAGTAGTGACTAGTAAAATACTAGCCCGACACTAGTCGTGACTAGTAAAATACTAGCCCGACACTAGTCTTGACTAGTAAAATACTAGCCCGACACTAGTCGTGACTAGTAAAATACTAGCGAGACACTAGTCCTGACTAGTAAAATACTAGCCCGACACTAGCCCTGACTAGTAAAATACTAGCCTGACACTAGTAGCGACTAGTAAAATACTAGCCCGACACTAGTCGTGACTAGTAAAATACTAGCCCGACACTAGTAGCGACTAGTAAAATACTAGTCCGACACTAGTCGTGACTAGTAAAATACTAGCCCGACACTAGTCGTGACTAGTAAAATACTAGCCCGACACTAGTCGTGACTAGTAAAATACTAGCGAGACACTAGTCGTGACTAGTAAAATACTAGCCCGACACTAGCCCTGACTAGTATAATACTAGCCCGACACTAGTAGCGACTAGTAAAATACTAGGCCGACACTAGTCGTGACTAGTAAAATACTAGCCCTAAACTAATCATGACACTCGTGCCTAGTAAAATACTAGCCCGACACTAGTCGTAACTAGTAAAATACTAGCGAGACACTAGTCCTGACTAGTAAAATACTAGCCCGACACTAGCCCTGACTAGTAAAATACTAGCCCGAAACTAATCATGACACTCGTGCCTAGTAAAATACTAGCCCGACACTAGTCGTGTCTAGTAAAATACTAGCCCGACACTAGTCGTGACTAGTAAAATACTAGCGAGACACCAGTCTTGACTAGTAAAATACTAGCCCGACACTAGTCGTGACTAGTAAAATACTAGCCCGACACTAGTCGTGACTAGTAAAATACTAGCCCGACACTAGTCGTGACTAGTAAAATACTAGCGAGACACTTGTCTTGACTAGTAAAATACTAGCCCGACACTAGCCCTGACTAGTATAATACTAGCCCGACACTAGTAGCGACTAGTAAAATACTAGCCCGACACTAGTCGTGACTAGTAAAATACTAGCCCTAAACTAATCATGACACTCGTGCCTAGTAAAATACTAGCCCGACACTAGTCGAGGCTAGTAAAATACTTGCCCGACACTAGTAGCGACTAGTAAAATACTAGCCCGACACTAGTAGCGACTAGTAAAAAACTAGCCCGACACTAGTAGCGACTAGTAAAATACTAGCCCGACACTAGTAGCGACTAGTAAAATACTAGCCCGACACTAGTCGTGACTAGTAAAATACTAGCCCGAAACTAGTCCTAACTAGTAAAATACTAGCCCGACACTAGTCCTGACTAGTAAAATACTAGCCCGACACTAGCCCTGACTAGTAAAATACTAGCCCGAAACTAATCATGACACTCGTGCCTAGTAAAATACTAGCCCGACACTAGTCCTGACTAGTAAAATACTAGCCCGACACTAGTAGCGACTAGTAAAATACTAGCCCGACACTAGTCGAGACTAATAAAATACTAGCGGGACACTAGTCCTGACTAGTAAAATACTAGCCCGACACTAGTCCTGACTAGTAAAATACTAGCCCGACACTAGTCCTGACTAGTAAAATACTAGCCCGACACTAGTCGTGACTAGTAAAATACTAGCCCGACACTAGTCGTGACTAGTAAAATACTAGCGAGACACTAGTCCTGACTAGTAAAATACTAGCCCGACACTAGCCCTGACTAGTAAAATACTAGCCCGACACTAGTAGCGACTAGTAAAATACTAGCCCGACACTAGTAGTGACTAGTAAAATACTAGCCCGACACTAGTCCTGACTAGTAAAATACTAGCCCGACACTAGTCGAGGCTAGTAAAATACTAGCCCGACACTAGTCGAGGCTAGTAAAATACTAGCCCGACACTAGTCGAGGCTAGTAAAATACTAGCCCGACACTAGTAAAATACTAGCCCGACACTATTCCTGACTAGTAAAATACTAGCCCGACACTAGTCCTGACTAGTAAAATACTAGCCCAACAAGAGTCATGACTAGTAAAATACTAGCCCGACACTAGTAGCGACTAGTAAAATACTAGCCCGACACTAGTCGAGACTAATAAAATACTAGCGGGACACTAGTCGTGACTAGTAAAATACTAGCGAGACACTAGTCGTGACTAGTAAAATACTAGCGAGACACTAGTCCTGACTAGTAAAATACTAGCCCGACACTAGCCCTGACTAGTAAAATACTAGCCCGAAACTAATCATGACACTCGTGCCTAGTAAAATACTAGCCCGACACTAGTCGTGTCTAGTAAAATACTAGCCCGACACTAGTCGTGACTAGTAAAATACTAGCGAGACACCAGTCTTGACTAGTAAAATACTAGCCCGACACTAGTCGTGACTAGTAAAATACTAGCCCGACACTAATCATGACACTCGTGCCTAGTAAAATACTAGCCCGACACTAGTCGTGTCTAGTAAAATACTAGCCCGACACTAGTCGTGACTAGTAAAATACTAGCGAGACACCAGTCTTGACTAGTAAAATACTAGCCCGACACTAGCCCTGACTAGTAAAATACTAGCCCGACACTAGTCGTGACTAGTAAAATACTAGCGAGACACTAGTCCTGACTAGTAAAATACTAGCCCGACACTAGCCCTGACTAGTAAAATACTAGCCCGACACTAGTAACGACTAGTAAAATACTAGCCCGACACTAGTCGTGACTAGTAAAATACTAGCCCGACACTAGTCCTGACTAGTAAAATACTAGCCCAACAAGAGTCATGACTAGTAAAATACTAGCCCGACACTAGTAGCGACTAGTAAAATACTAGCCCGACACTAGTCGAGACTAATAAAATACTAGCCCGACACTAGTCGTGACTAGTAAAATACTAGCGAGACACTAGTCGTGACTAGTAAAATACTAGCGAGACACTAGTCCTGACTAGTAAAATACTAGCCCGACACTAGCCCTGACTAGTAAAATACTAGCCCGAAACTAATCATGACACTCGTGCCTAGTAAAATACTAGCCCGACACTAGTCGTGTCTAGTAAAATACTAGCCCGACACTAGTCGTGACTAGTAAAATAATAGCGAGACACCAGTCTTGACTAGTAAAATACTAGCCCGACACTAGTCGTGACTAGTAAAATACTAGCCCGACACTAATCATGACACTCGTGCCTAGTAAAATACTAGCCCGACACTAGTCGTGTCTAGTAAAATACTAGCCCGACACTAGTCGTGACTAGTAAAATACTAGCGAGACACCAGTCTTGACTAGTAAAATACTAGCCCGACACTAGCCCTGACTAGTAAAATACTAGCCCGACACTAGTCGTGACTAGTAAAATACTAGCGAGACACTAGTCCTGACTAGTAAAATACTAGCCCGACACTAGCCCTGACTAGTAAAATACTAGCCCGACACTAGTAACGACTAGTAAAATACTAGCCCGACACAAGTCGTGACTAGTAAAATACTAGCCCGACACTAGTCGTGACTAGTAAAATACTAGCGAGACACTAGTCTTGACTAGTAAAATACTAGCCCGACACTAGCCCTGACTAGTAAAATACTAGCCCGACACTAGTAGCGACTAGTAAAATACTAGCCCGACACTAGTCCTGACTAGTAAAATACTAGCCCGACACTAGTCGAGGCTAGTAAAATACTAGCCCGACACTAGTCGAGGCTAGTAAAATACTAGCCCGACACTAGTCGAGGCTAGTAAAATACTAGCCCGACACTAGTAAAATACTAGCCCGACACTATTCCTGACTAGTAAAATACTAGCCCGACACTAGTCCTGACTAGTAAAATACTAGCCCAACAAGAGTCATGACTAGTAAAATACTAGCCCGACACTAGTAGCGACTAGTAAAATACTAGCCCGACACTAGTCGAGACTAATAAAATACTAGCGGGACACTAGTCGTGACTAGTAAAATACTAGCGAGACACTAGTCGTGACTAGTAAAATACTAGCGAGACACTAGTCCTGACTAGTAAAATACTAGCCCGACACTAGCCCTGACTAGTAAAATACTAGCCCGAAACTAATCATGACACTCGTGCCTAGTAAAATACTAGCCCGACACTAGTCGTGTCTAGTAAAATACTAGCCCGACACTAGTCGTGACTAGTAAAATACTAGCGAGACACCAGTCTTGACTAGTAAAATACTAGCCCGACACTAGTCGTGACTAGTAAAATACTAGCCCGACACTAATCATGACACTCGTGCCTAGTAAAATACTAGCCCGACACTAGTCGTGTCTAGTAAAATACTAGCCCGACACTAGTCGTGACTAGTAAAATACTAGCGAGACACCAGTCTTGACTAGTAAAATACTAGCCCGACACTAGCCCTGACTAGTAAAATACTAGCCCGACACTAGTCGTGACTAGTAAAATACTAGCGAGACACTAGTCCTGACTAGTAAAATACTAGCCCGACACTAGCCCTGACTAGTAAAATACTAGCCCGACACTAGTAACGACTAGTAAAATACTAGCCCGACACTAGTCGTGACTAGTAAAATACTAGCCCGACACTAGTAGCGACTAGTAAAATACTAGCCCGACACTAGTAGCGACTAGTAAAATACTAGCCCGACACTAGTCGTGACTAGTAAAATACTAGCCCGACACTAGTCGTGACTAGTAAAATACTAGCGAGACACTAGTCTTGACTAGTAAAATACTAGCCCGACACTAGCCCTGACTAGTATAATACTAGCCCGACACTAGTAGCGACTAGTAAAATACTAGCCCGACACTAGTAGCGACTAGTAAAATACTAGCCCGACACTAGTAGCGACTAGTAAAATACTAGCCCGACACTAGTCGTGACTAGTAAAATACTAGCCCGACGCTAGTAGCGACTAGTAAAATACGAGCCTGACACTAGTCGTGACTAGTAAAATACTAGCCCGAAACTAGTCCTAACTAGTAAAATACTAGCCCGACACTAGTCCTGACTAGTAAAATACTAGCCCGACACTAGCCCTGACTAGTAAAATACTAGCCCGAAACTAATCATGACACTCGTGCCTAGTAAAATACTAGCCCGACACTAGTCCTGACTAGTAAAATACTAGCCCGACACTAGTCTTGACTAGTAAAATACTAGCCCGACACTAGTCGTGACTAGTAAAATACTAGCGAGACACTAGTCCTGACTAGTAAAATACTAGCGAGACACTAGTCCTGACTAGTAAAATACTAGCCCGACACTAGCCCTGACTAGTAAAATACTAGCCCGACACTAGTAGCGACTAGTAAAATACTAGCCCGACACTAGTCGTGACTAGTAAAATACTAGCCCGACACTAGTAGCGACTAGTAAAATACTAGCCCGACACTAATGAAATGAAATGAAATGAAATGATGATGATGATGATTTTATTTTTTGTAAGTAGGTTTGTACAAACACTTTTACACGTCAATCATGTTTTTTTTTAAAACTAGATGAAGTCGGCGTTTCCTATCTGACTACTCTGAGAAGAAAGGCCGAAACAAACTCAGAGGTCACAGTCCCTTTTAAAGTCCAGACATAATCTTGGTCAGGTTATATGAAGACCATGTAGATCGATGTCTGAGGTGGTCTTTTGAGGAAAGAACCACACAGATTGAGAGGACCTGTCCAGTCAGTGCACGCATTTGTCAAAAATCATGCAGCTCAACTCAAGACTTAAGGAGCTCAACGATTCAACGAACAATACCAAAGAAAGGACATTTGGGTAGGCCACATAAATTACTCAAACTGCCAGACCATGAAAAAAAAAACAGAACAGAGAGAATAATAAAAAAATATATATAAGTATGTAAAATGACCCACATCGTCTTCATATTCACAATGAAAAAATAATATAATACTTTACAAAGTAAGCAAATGTCATTGTTTAAAAAAAAAAAATAATAATAATAATATTAATCAATGTCAATGTGTATATAAAAAAGAAAAAAATCATTCAAAATGCAGAAATTGGAAGCAGCTCAATCCCAAGCCTTTTTGTCCTCAATATAATCTTTAACGGTATAAAAGGCTTTCTGGCACAACTTACGTTTAACGTTTACGTTTACTAGTCCTGACTAGTAAAATACTAGCCCGACACTAGTCCTGACTAGTAAAATACTAGCCCGACACTAGTAGCGACTAGTAAAATACTAGCCCGACACTAGTAGCAACTAGTAAAATACTAGCCCGACACTAGTCGTGACTAGTAAAATACTAGCCCGACACTAGTCGTGACTAGTAAAATACTAGCCCTAAACTAATCATGACACTCGTGCCTAGTAAAATACTAGCCCGACACTAGTCGTGACTAGTAAAATACTAGCGAGACACTAGTCCTGACTAGTAAAATACTAGCCCGACACTAGCCCTGACTAGTAAAATACTAGCCCGACACTAGTAGCGACTAGTAAAATACTAGCCCGACACTAGTAGTGACTAGTAAAATACTAGCCCGACACTAGTCGAGACTAATAAAATACTAGCGGGACACTAGTCGTGACTAGTAAAATACTAGCCCGACACTAGCCCTGACTAGTAAAATACTAGCCCGACACTAGTAGCGACTAGTAAAATACTAGCCCGACACTAGTAGTGACTAGTAAAATACTAGCCCGACACTAGTCGTGACTAGTAAAATACTAGCCCGACACTAGTCTTGACTAGTAAAATACTAGCCCGACACTAGTCGTGACTAGTAAAATACTAGCGAGACACTAGTCCTGACTAGTAAAATACTAGCCCGACACTAGCCCTGACTAGTAAAATACTAGCCCGACACTAGTAGCGACTAGTAAAATACTAGCCCGACACTAGTAGTACCTAGTAAAATACTAGCCCGACACTAGTCCTGACTAGTAAAATACTAGCCCGACACTAGTCGAGGCTAGTAAAATACTAGCCCGACACTAGTCGAGGCTAGTGAAATACTAGCCCGACACTAGTAAAATACTAGCCCGACACTATTCCTGACTAGTAAAATACTAGCCCGACACTAGTCCTGACTTGTAAAATACTAGCCCGACACTAGCCCTGACTAGTAAAATACTAGCCCAACAAGAGTCATGACTAGTAAAATACTAGCCCGACACTAGTAGCGACTAGTAAAATACTAGCCCGACACTACTCCTGACTAGTAAAATACTAGCCCGACACTAGTCGAGACTAATAAAATACTAGCGGGACACTAGTCGTGACTAGTAAAATACTAGCGAGACACTAGTCCTGACTAGTAAAATACTAGCCCGACACTAGCCCTGACTAGTAAAATACTAGCCCGACACTAGTCGTGACTAGTAAAATACTAGCGAGACACTAGTCTTGACTAGTAAAATACTAGCCCGACACTAGCCCTGACTAGTATAGTACTAGCCCGACACTAGTAGCGACTAGTAAAATACTAGCCCGACACTAGTCGTGACTAGTAAAATACTAGCCCTAAACTAATCATGACACTCGTGCCTAGTAAAATACTAGCCCGACACTAGTCGTGACTAGTAAAATACTAGCGAGACACTAGTCCTGACTAGTAAAATACTAGCCCGACACTAGCCCTGACTAGTAAAATACTAGCCCGAAACTAATCATGACACTCGTGCCTAGTAAAATACTAGCCCGACACTAGTCGTGTCTAGTAAAATACTAGCGAGACACTAGTCCTGACTAGTAAAATACTAGCCCGACACTAGCCCTGACTAGTAAAATACTAGCCCGACACTAGTAACGACTAGTAAAATACTAGCCCGACACTAGTCGTGACTAGTAAAATACTAGCCCGACACTAGTAGCGACTAGTAAAATACTAGCCCGACACTAGTCGTGACTAGTAAAATACTAGCGAGACACTAGTCCTGACTAGTAAAATACTAGCCCGACACTAGCCCTGACTAGTAAAATACTAGCCCGACACTAGTAACGACTAGTAAAATACTAGCCCGACACTAGTCGTGACTAGTAAAATACTAGCCCGACACTAGTAGCGACTAGTAAAATACTAGCCCGACACTAGTCGTGACTAGTAAAATACTAGCCCGACACTAGTAGCGACTAGTAAAATACTAGCCCGACACTATTCCTGACTAGTAAAATACTAGCCCGAAACTAGTCCTGACTTGTAAAATACTAGCCCGACACTAGCCCTGACTAGTAAAATACTAGCCCAACAAGAGTCATGACTAGTAAAATACTAGCCCGACACTAGTAGCGACTAGTAAAATACTAGCCCGACACTACTCCTGACTAGTAAAATACTAGCCCGACACTAGTCGAGACTAATAAAATACTAGCGGGACACTAGTCGTGACTAGTAAAATACTAGCGAGACACTAGTCCTGACTAGTAAAATACTAGCCCGACACTAGCCCTGACTAGTAAAATACTAGCCCGACACTAGTAGCGACTAGTAAAATACTAGCCCGACACTAGTAGTGACTAGTAAAATACTAGCCCGACACTAGTCCTGACTAGTAAAATACTAGCCCGACACTAGTCGAGGCTAGTAAAATACTAGCCCGACACTAGTCGAGGCTAGTAAAATACTAGCCCGACACTAGTAAAATACTAGCCCGACACTATTCCTGACTAGTAAAATACTAGCCCGACACTAGTCCTGACTTGTAAAATACTAGCCCGACACTAGCCCTGACTAGTAAAATACTAGCCCAACAAGAGTCATGACTAGTAAAATACTAGCCCGACACTAGTAGCGACTAGTAAAATACTAGCCCGACACTACTCCTGACTAGTAAAATACTAGCCCGACACTAGTCGAGACTAATAAAATACTAGCGGGACACTAGTCGTGACTAGTAAAATACTAGCGAGACACTAGTCCTGACTAGTAAAATACTAGCCCGACACTAGCCCTGACTAGTAAAATACTAGCCCGACACTAGTAGCGACTAGTAAAATACTAGCCCGACACTAGTAGTGACTAGTAAAATACTAGCCCGACACTAGTCGTGACTAGTAAAATACTAGCCCGACACTAGTCTTGACTAGTAAAATACTAGCCCGACACTAGTAGCGACTAGTAAAATACTAGCCCGACACTAGTCGTGACTAGTAAAATACTAGCCCGACACTAGTCGTGACTAGTAAAATACTAGCGAGACACTAGTCCTGACTAGTAAAATACTAGCCCGACACTAGCCCTGACTAGTAAAATACTAGCCCGAAACTAATCATGACACTCGTGCCTAGTAAAATACTAGCCCGACACTAGTCGTGTCTAGTAAAATACTAGCCCGACACTAGTCGTGACTAGTAAAATACTAGCGAGACACCAGTCTTGACTAGTAAAATACTAGCCCGACACTAGTCGTGACTAGTAAAATACTAGCGAGACACTAGTCCTGACTAGTAAAATACTAGCCCGACACTAGCCCTGACTAGTAAAATACTAGCCCGACACTAGTAACGACTAGTAAAATACTAGCCCGACACTAGTCGTGACTAGTAAAATACTAGCCCGACACTAGTAGCGACTAGTAAAATACTAGCCCGACACTAGTAGCGACTAGTAAAATACTAGCCCGACACTAGTCGTGACTAGTAAAATACTAGCCCGACACTAGTCGTGACTAGTAAAATACTAGCGAGACACTAGTCTTGACTAGTAAAATACTAGCCCGACACTAGCCCTGACTAGTATAATACTAGCCCGACACTAGTAGCGACTAGTAAAATACTAGCCCGACACTAGTCGTGACTAGTAAAATACTAGCCCTAAACTAATCATGACACTCGTGCCTAGTAAAATACTAGCCCGACACTAGTCGAGGCTAGTAAAATACTTGCCCGACACTAGTAGCGACTAGTAAAATACTAGCCCGACACTAGTAGCGACTAGTAAAATACTAGCCCGACACTAGTAGCGACTAGTAAAATACTAGCCCGACACTAGCCCTGACTAGTAAAATACTAGCCCGACACTAGTAGCGACTAGTAAAATACTAGCCCGACACTAGTAGCGACTAGTAAAATACTAGCCCGACACTAGTAGCGACTAGTAAAATACTAGCCCGACACTAGTCGTGACTAGAAAAATACTAGCCCGACGCTAGTAGCGACTAGTAAAATACGAGCCTGACACTAGTCGTGACTAGTAAAATACTAGCCCGAAACTAGTCCTAACTAGTAAAATACTAGCCCGACACTAGTCCTGACTAGTAAAATACTAGCCCGACACTAGCCCTGACTAGTAAAATACTAGCCCGACACTAGTAGCGACTAGTAAAATACTAGCCCGACACTAGTCGTGACTAGTAAAATACTAGCCCTAAACTAATCATGACACTCGTGCCTAGTAAAATACTAGCCCGACACTAGTCGAGGCTAGTAAAATACTAGCCCGACACTAGTAGCGACTAGTAAAATACTAGCCCGACACTAGTAGCGACTAGTAAAATACTAGCCCGACACTAGTCGTGACTAGTAAAATACTAGCCCGACACTAGCCCTGACTAGTAAAATACTAGCCCAACACTAGTCGTGACTAGTAAAATACTAGCCCGACACTAGTCGTGACTAGTAAAATACTAGCCCGACACTAGTCTTGACTAGTAAAATACTAGCCCGACACTAACCCTGACTAGTAAAATACTAGCCCGACACTAGTAGCGACTAGTAAAATACTAGCCCGACACTAGTCGTGACTAGTAAAATACTAGCCCGACACTAGTCGTGACTAGTAAAATACTAGCGAGACACTAGTCCTGACTAGTAAAATACTAGCCCGACACTAGTCCTAACTAGTAAAATACTAGCCCGACACTAGTCGTGACTAGTAAAATACTAGCCCGACCCTAGTCGAGACTAGTAAAATACTAGCCCGGCCCTGACTAGTAAAATACTAGCCTGACACTAGTCGAGGCTAGTAAAATACTAGCCCGACACTAGTAGCGACTAGTAAAATACAAGCCCGACACTAGTAGCGACTAGTAAAATACTAGCCCGACACTAGTCGTGACTAGTAAAATACTAGCGAGACACTAGTCCTGACTAGTAAAATACTAGCCCGACACTAGTCCTGACTAGTAAAATACTAGGCCGACACGAGTTCTGACTAATAAAATACTAGCCCGACACTAGCCCTGACTAGTAAAATACTAGCCCGAAACTAATCATGACACTCGTGCCTAGTAAAATACTAGCCCGACTCTAGTCGTGACTAGTAAAATACTAGCCCGACACTAGTCGAGACTAGTAAAATACTAGCCCGACACTAGCCCTGACTAGTAAAATACTAGCCCGACACTAGTCGAGACTAGTAAAATACTAGCCCGACACTAGTCGAGACTAGTAAAATACTAGCCAGACACTAGTCGTGACTAGTAAAATACTAGCCAGACACTAGTCGTGATTAGTAAAATACTAGCCCGACACTAGCCCTGACTAGTAAAATACTAGCCCGACACTAGTCGAGACTAGTAAAATACTAGCCCGACACTAGTCGAGACTAGTAAAATACTAGCCAGACACTAGTCGTGACTAGTAAAATACTAGCCAGACACTAGTCGTGATTAGTAAAATACTAGCCCGACACTAGTCGAGACTAGTAAAATACTAGCCAGACACTAGTCGAGACTAGTAAAATACTAGCTCGACACTAGTCGGGACTAGTAAATTTCATTATGCAACTCCTTTTCAAAAAAATAACATTGTCATGCATGCGCGTTTCACAACCACAGCGTCGTAATTTAAAAAAAAAAAATGGTTGCCTGTAAAGTCGGTTTTACGGGCGAAGATTTTACGTGACAACGTCTTTTTCTCGGCAGACCGATCATAGTTGAGTGGGAGAGAGACGCAAGGCATTCGGCGGGCCTCTCTCTCGTTCGGTGACTCATCGTAACGTTACCGAGCGTTACACTTTTTCATAAGTGACTCCCAGCCGCAACCTAATTTAAGACGTTGTCACGTCAAAAAACCATAAAGGTTATTCGAGTTCACGTCGTAACCCGCCAGTTTTGTTCGATATTAGTATTGCAAAAATGTATTACTTTGTTGTTTACAAAAATGAGTGATACAAGCTTTGATAACACACCACCAGATATTTTGCAGCAATAAATAATTCTATTATTACCTGTACTTAATCTGTTTGTATTAGGTGCGGGCCACACAGAAGAGACGTGAGACGGAAACAGGACGCAGACGCGGCGTCCCTTTCACGTATCTTCATTATTCTTCATACAATCTGCACACTATTGCCACGTCTGCGTCGCGTCCTCGTCTTACGTCTCTTCTGTGTGGCCCGCACCTTAGATATACTCAGCAATTGAACTTTACATGAATTTTCATAGTTTTGACAACACCTTACGGTTTTAGAACATTTTATAGAGGATTCATACCATGTGTGTAGATAAAGTCTTGTATGAACTGTACATAATTAGGTATTAAAACACTCATGTGATAATATTATCAAACACGGCTTAGCCTCGTATGATAAACCCACATTCCTGTTTTAATACCCCTTATTAGCCCTTATTAACCTTGCGCAAACCAAACGCTAAGTAGGTACTTAGCGTTTGGTTTGGTAAAAGAATTGTCTAGCCGTACTACAAATAATATGTATATTTTTGGAGATTTTAACTTACCGCGAATGGGTTGCACTCGACACACCTGCACTCATGCCTTGCATACACAACAACAACAGCGCATTGGAAATCCTGCTTCTTAATTTTTTATCGACTTTAGGCTGTACCTAAACAATTTAGTAACACAAAAAATAATCAGTTAAACCGCACTTTAGATTTATTAATTTCAAATGATGCTTGTATATGTGAGCCTGCGCCCACTCCCCTAATATCCGTAGATGCTTTTCATCCGTCTATTCTGACAACTATTTCCTTTGAATCTTTGATATCGCTTTGCTGAAGCCAATTACTCTGCTATTAACAAAGATATTACTCTGGTCGACTGGACTTCAGTTCTAGATAATAACGTCTCAATAGATTCTGCTACTCAATGCTTTTACGAAACTATTTATGAAATTATAGTCTCATGTACCGATGCGGCCGGTTAAATCTAATGAATATCCGATTTGGTTCTCTCGTCCGTTGTTACACATTTTTAAGAATAAAGAAAAGGCATGGTGTAAGTGGAAGAAATATAAAAATTGTGCGGATTACGAACAGTTTTCCTTATATCGCAGGAGATTTATGTTGCTTTCTGCTGATTGCTATCTGCGTTTGGTTGAAACCAGCATACAGAAAGACGTAAAACAATTTTGGTCGTTTATAAAAAGCCATAAAAGAAATACAGGTGTACCAAACACCATGTCATATAATAATGAGGAATGTAGCGGCCCTGTGGACGTTTGTAAATTGTTTTCTAGGTTTTTTGAGTCAGTTTTATTCGAAATAGCGTGCGTCGCAATAACGTCATTTGAATCTTCATATCACTCCCAGCTATATGTTGTGCTACAAAAGTTAGTGACAGAAACAAATCGCTGCAAAACCGACTCCACGTAGTCTTGTCTGCCCTACCCCTAGAGTGTAATTTAAGCCCGTGTAGGCGCGGAGGGGCGAGGCGGCCCGCGAGCTGAGGAGGAGGTAGCTGTAACGTCCGTCGCCGCGGCTGAGGCTGGCTGGCTAGCCGGCCAGCAAGCCGAAGCTGCGGTGGTGAGCGTTAAAACCATCGACGCCTATAAGCTCGCGTGGAACCGCCGGAGCCCTGCAGCGCCGCAGCCGTGGCAGATACCATGCCTGCTGCATGTTGCGTAGTAATGACTATCGATATTTTTAATCATTAAATATTTTTATCACTCGGCATTTCAATGTTAGACATTTTAAGCTTAGTTTTCGATTTTACAATACAATCGAAATTTAAATTTTCGATGTTTTGAACGTTGACATTTTACCCGTAGGTATTTTAATGTTCGGCATTCAAATATGTACTAATATTATTATAATGCGAAAGTGTGTGTCTGTCTGTCTGTTACCTCTTCACGCTTAAACCGCTGAACCGATTTAGATGAAATTTGGTATAGAGATAGTTTGAGTCCCGGGAAAGGACATAGGCCAGTTTTTATCCCGATATTCCTACGGGATCGACACTTATGCCGTTATGCGGGTGAAACCGCGGGGCGCTGCTATCTTAATATGTCTTCTTATTTATGATACTTTCTGGATAAACAACTTAATTACACTAAATTAACAAACTATTACCTAATATAATATAGTAACCTAACCTGATTTAACTATCCCACCAAAAACATTTTCATGTAAAATGTTGCCAAGACGAGACCACATATGGCTCGCACTGCCAGAAAGTTATCAGATCTCATGTAGAGCCAAGCTTCTAACTCTACACGCCCTAACTTCACAAACTCTACACCTTAGTCAAAATATGAGGCTTGGCCGTGTCGTTACTACAAGAACTAGGTATTGTATAACAGAAAAGTAATGAACAGTGAATACATTTTTCACCTTACGCCCATGTGATGGTAGTTTCATTTTGTTCATCTGGTATAATCCAAACCCAACTTAAGAAGGTTCAAAAATACGACGAAGTGCTTCGAGAAAAGGTAGGTAGTGCCCTTGCGCTTCGCTTGGCTCGTCTTGGCGGTTATAACTATTAACAAACTTAGTACCTATTGCGTCGAAAAAATCCTCCACATAGCTGCCGACTGGTAACTGGTCTTGAAAATTCACAAAACATTGAATTTTATTATTAACTGTCGCATTTTATTGCGTTTTTTTTTGCAATCATTAGGTATAGATCATTGATGTAATTATCATATTAAAGTTATTGTAAAGATTTTCCTTATTTTCTGTGTCGAGTTAAATCACATCAACTATTATCCTGGATCTAATTTATTTTCCTGTTCTTTTAAAAAGTAGGTATTTAAATGGTATTTCTTAGTTTTTGTTGCATGGTTGATAAGGCTTAGTGTACACTTCCTAAAATTATGTTGCATTATTATTTCAAAATATGTCCTGGTTTTTTTTCAACCTACTTTGATCTAAGATCTTAAATAATAATCTAATGCAAATAAATAATAAGCATAGATTTTGGACATTGAGAAAAAAAGAATATAATTATACTAAAATCTGGCTAAGAATATGTATGCTTCTGTTGAAGTTTAATTTGCTTGAAGTAGGAGGAATTGCCTATGTCCAGCAGTGGACGTCTTTCGGCTGAAAGGATCATGATGATGAGGAGGAATTATCGTTTAATTACCACATGTATCGTAGTGCTATTAGTCCCCTTACATCCTAATATCCTTATCCTAATATCATTATCAGACCTAGACAATAAGCGCCAAATACGCAAAAGCCGCAGCCACATATAACGATGCTGATCAGCTCTTCTGTATACGATGTGACCGGGTTTTCAAGACCAAATTTGGTTTTGCAAGTCATCAGAGAGCTCACGAGAGGAAAGAGAAATAGTCGGGGTCGCCGGATACGGTGAAGAAGACTATATATATAATATCATTTGATTGGCGCACAAGTGTTGCATCCTATTTCGCCAATCAGGAATATCATCATCTGCTTAGCCTTCGTCGGCTTCCAGTCTAACCGGATGCAGCTGAATATCAGTTCGATAGGCAGTCGGTTCCTGCCTATCGAACACACACAACCCAGCTGGGTAATACGATACCCCATATTATAATCGTTATTTTATAAGAAAGTAGTTACAAATTGTGTGAAGTCGCGGACATTTGTGCTAGGTAGTTATCCTGTGTTACAAGAGCCAAAGCTCTCTCCCGGGGGAAAAAACTATTATAAACTTATGCAACAAGATTAGCAAGGGAGAAAAAAATAAATTAAAAATACTAAAGTAATACAAAATAATTAAAAGTCTAGTAAATAGTTTATCACGGGAATCGTGTCTCGAATATTTTTCCCGTTTTTTCGTTTGACAAATCTATGTTCTTATCTATATAATAATAAGTATAACATTGTAAGTAGTTAGGTAATGTACAGCTTCATTCACCAAAATAATTAGGTAACATTACTGAAGTACATAAACTATGAAAGCACTGAATATTGCTCCAACGAAAAGATAAACTGGATTGAGGGACAAACTTAACTTAGCCATGAGTAAACTATTGTCCCCATATACCGACATAGGTCGTGGTTAGTTTACCAACTGCAAATAAGTTTGTAATGACCAAAAAAATAAAGAAAAAATCAACGATCGGACGCCTAAGGGAGAAATTTACCGTCAAAATAGACCACGGCGAAGGTGATGTGACAGAGATAGCACAAGACATGAGGTTTGGAAGGAAAAACGGGAGGCTTTTGCCCAGCACTGGGACACAAAATAAGCTTACAACAAAAATAGTAAAAAAATATCAAAGAAAAATTGTTTAGTCATTTATGTTTATGGAAACACATTCTTAGATAAAAGGCTTGTATAAATTATATCATCTGTGATATAAATACTAGGACGGAAAGATGTTACGGTTTGATTCATACTCAATATTGTTAAGTCGGCTACAGGCCCCTTTGCTGCTGAGCGAAATGTGTTAATTTTAATCGTTTGTTTTTTATATTAAGTTTTTATACAAAGTGTGACGATTAAATTAATGATTTTGATTGTTATTTAAAGTTATACCTACAGTGATTATATAGTGAAATACAAAATATATTAATATTAAATTAAAGTGAAAACTAAAAATGTATTTTTAAGTCAAGAAACAAGAGTTTTGTGGTATGTATTGATTTAATATAATATTATAGAGTTTAGTCCTGCCTCTTGTTTATTTATTCATAAAAAATAAAAGCCGGCCAAGCCCAAGTCGGACTCCTACAGGTTCAGGAACTACAGGTTCCGTACTTATAACTTAAAAGAGAGCAGAGAAATGCATTTTTATTGTCTCTAAAAAAAAAACAAATTAAAAACATTACATGCTACCCCTGTGACAAAGACACGACACAGGCTTAGTAGTAGGATTCCACTAAAAAAACTAAACACCCATAAGGGGCTTACATGACCTAAACCGCGGTCACTGTCGGACTCCATAGAAAAGAAAGAGAAGCGCGATGACACAACGCTGGTAATTTATTGCAAAATATGAAGCAATTATTTAATTACAAAAAATCTAGTGTTTGGACAAAAAAAATAAAACACTAGTACATTTTAGTATGTTGCTTGTAGAATAATCTGACAAAACATCAGAATGATCGTATGTATGTATATTAGTATGGTTTTTATTGTAAAAAGAAAGTTTTTAGAGGTATCTTCATGATTTTTTTCTATCGTACCAAATTAGTTGTATTATGTTTTCAACACACTACCTAGCTACCTAGCATAATATATCCTGAAGAATATCATATATTTTTTTGATTTTGTTTACTGTAGTCGATCATATACTTTTATTGTTTCTAAAATTTGCGTTTTTTGAGTTTAAGTCCTGTAAGCCCCATAATATATTCGTACCCACAAATTAGAACTGTTTCATATTGAAATATAACTACTTATTGTTATAACAAGTAACTCAAAACATTGCCATTGAATTGAGATTCAAGTACAATAAGTTAACCACTAGTAAGACAATAATACAAACGACTCGTGTGATTCAATAATAATAAAGTAAGTCGGCGGTAGTAACTTACAATGTTATGAGAATCAAACGTCAAATCAGTTGTTTTGTGAGGTTTGGGATCTGGGTCGTACTTTTTTATACTATCTTCTGCCCACGACTTCGGCCACGTGGAAGTCAACTATAATATAAAATATATCCTATGGCACTCGGCAATAGTGTAGCTCTCTATCAGTGAAAGAAGTTTTGAAATCGGATGAGTAGTTTCGGAGATTACCTCCCACATCCAAACTTATAAAATTTGCCTGTTTATAATATTAAGATTTATTGATAGATTTTCAAAGTTTTTTTTTGTATTCTGTGGGTGGGTATGAAAACGGGTATCATTTAAGCTATCACCAATTTAATTAGTTTTGTGTTTCTTAAATAATAGGGTTTGTCCTCCAAATAGCTACATCTGTCACCAAAATGTAGTCACCAAACAATGCAAAATCAGTTCCACAATAAATCACCTAAAATCCTGAGATATAAGGTCTAGTACCAAATAAATGTTTTTGTATGTATTATAATAGGTGTGTCCTAATAAGTATTTAAGCAAACTAATTTAAAGAGATCACCAATAAATCATATTATGTTACTAGAAAATTGCATTAAGTTCAAATATCCTTTTTCCATATCCTTCAAGTATCCTTTTTCCATATTTTTTTTCTTTAAAATTTAGTCGTTTCTGGCACTCGCCGGCCGCTGCCGCGGCACCGCTCGCTTCGCTCGCTCGGCTCGTGCGTAGGAGGTCACAGTTTTAACCTAACCTAACCTAAGCATTTTTTTTTAAATAATTAACCTCGTAACTAATTCGGTTCTCGATAATGTCCGATCTCTTATTTTACACATATATTAACATTAATTTGATAATTCATACCTGGGAACAATTTTTGTTTATCTGAGAACGAAAATATTTCGTGGCGATAGATCTATTTATTAGGTGATACAACTTGATGACAAATATAAATTTTGGTGATAGAAAATATAGTTCCCTATGAAAACCAACTCTATGGCTCTGCTCGCATAAATGTGCCTTTTCTCTTTTCCTTTTTATTATTTAGTTTCTTTAGTAGGATATTAGAAAATTAGTGCCTCTCTTTCCTTCTATTCCATGCATTTTGTCTCTGTTATAAATTATAATAAAATCATACTTATTCTCACTGTAGTGAAGCAAAACTCCATTTAAGATAGATACCTATACGATTAGGACTGTCGACTGTAAGATTAGAAAATCATCCGTTACTATGTACTTTTTTTATTTGCCAAAAAAAGTACTGAATGATTGCCTTTATAGTTACTTCTAAAAGTTATTTTAAGAATTAGATTAACTTAACCTGATCACTCTTAAATACAAAATTACTATGCATTAAATTGGTTTCCACAGAATTAGAAGATAAACGAGTTTTAGGGTTCCGTTTAAAAAACAACGGCGTCTATTTTTCCGAACTCAAAGCTATCCAAAGTTTCCCAACTAATGAACACTGGCATTTTTTTTGTAATACTTAGTCAGAATCACTGAATCAGTACCAATATTTTTTTTTTTTAATTGTCATGTAGATTTGTAGATTGTGTTTTCTTTGTAACATTTATTTTTGCGAAGTCAGTTAAAAGTAAACTGTAATTAGTATAAACAATAGTGAAATTATAGACAAGAATCAATCAAATTATAGGTACGGAGCCTTCACTGCATAATTCCGCTCGCTTTTAATCCAATTATATTTTTTAAGCTTATTGCACGCAGCCGACTGGCTACTTGTGTAGTCATGAACGCATTACTGTGATAATATAGCTCTAAAGTAGTTGTTATGTATATTTACTCATCTAAACAGTCGTTCAATATCGTATTCGCAAAAATCAATCTCATTACCTTCCTTAAAATTTCGCTGTAGTTGGGTAGTTGTATTAAAAATACTGAAGTGGCTGTTTTTAAATTTACAATTCTACATAATATATAATTATGGATATGTGCGCCTTTTAATAACCTGTAGCCAAAAATTCTTTGATCTATTACAGAAACCAATTGTAGTGACGGTCACACAATGGTCCACAGTGGCACATACATTGTAAACGTCGCAGGAGTCGGTGTCAAAATTGAAAAATATTCACATAATGGTGCTACTGATGTGAAGGGTCCTGTTTGCTGTGCTGGTGCTAATGAAAACAAAATATATGATTACGAAGAAGCAATAAACTTAACAGGTGAGACCTATTTAATTACCATTTAAAAGTCTTCGAAGTCTGAAGGAAAGGTAACACAGTTTCCTAGAAGCTGCAAGCTTGAAGGAGAGGAGCATAAAATATTGATCCATATAAATTCTCTTTGTAGAGATAAAGAGGAAGAGATTTATCGTAAGTAAATATAAATGTTTTTGGTAGTATAAATATTTTCTGTCTCATAAGTATATTATGTACTATTAAAATAAATAATAAATCGTCCGATTTATGAGGTAAAATAATAAGTCGTATGTTAAGTAGGTAGCAGTTATTGGACATCTATATAAATATAAAATTCAAAGTCCTGACTGACTGATATATCAACGCACAGCCTAAACCGCTGGTTCTAGAGACATAAAATTTGGAGGGTGTATTCTTTGTGAAGAGTAGGTATCCACAAAGAAAGAGTTTTTCGAAATTCCACCCCTTAGAGGGTGAATGGGGGGAGGGTGAAATTTCACGAAGACGAAGTCGCGGGCAGAAGCTAGTTGTTATCATATAGGTGCATACCTGACTTGACAGCCTCGTAGGTCTAGTGATGAAACACGTGTGGCTCCTGAGCGTGAGGTCTTGGATTCGATTCCCTGGTCGGACAGTGTCAAAGTAAAAGTCAAATCATTTATTTCAAATAGGCACATTAAAGGCACTTTTGACCGTCAAAAAAAAACTAAATAGAAATGATTTTATAGAGTGTTCTCAGTAGGAGCGCGGAGCCTGGATGTGTGCCCGGTTGATGGCAATAGGCTCGTCCCTCTTACATGGGACAAACATTACTGGCAAAATGTGGATGTACTATAGGTAGGTACAGTCACGAGCATAAGTATGTACCTATACACTTGGCTTTATTCAAAGGCGATTTTCTCCTTTAATTTTGAATGAAATTTTATGTTATTAAGATCATGGTATTTTTGAACCCATAGGTTTATGTCGCATTTTCGTAGTCGTATTTCAAGGTCATATTCGTTATTTCACGAAAAAATCGCAATAGAAAGTTGCCAAGTGTTGACATATTAGTGCTCGTGACTGTACACTTCTGCCTGACTCTTCGGTGGAAGCAGGGGTGATGTTTGTGTGTATAAGCATATAGCATATAGGTTGCTGGGTAATTGCGTAACACATTATCAGTAGCAACAGGTTTCATTTTCACAGTTCAAGAACATTCATTGCGTTATTTACATTGTTCAGCAGACAAATTTTTCGAACTTAAGAAGCAATGGATTAGCAATATCCTTCAAAATGTGTTACGCAATTAGCTGATGCAAAGGCGGTGACGAAATCGCAACATTAACAAATTATCACACAAATTATCTTAAACTTAGAAACATTTACTAAAATTGTCAGTTACCTTCACTTCCGAATACGAACCTTAACGTTAATAAATTTGTCCTTGCCAGGTAATGGCTCCTACAACTGCGGTCTCCTCGCTGTCCTCAGCCTCGGCCTGCTGGGGATGGGTATCGACATCTTCGGTTTCTCGGTCATTGTCACCGGCAGCGCCTGCGACTTCCAGCTGGAGCACTGGCAGAGGAGTGTCATGCTTTCTATGCCCTTTATTGGTAAGAGTTTAAAGGAGTTACATTATTCGTAGATTGTGAATATTAAAAACTTCAGCTACAGCTTATTTTTTTCTTTAAAACTAGTATTTTATAACAATGTGATCAGATCAGATCGATGTGTCAGAGTGTTGATGATCTTGATTTATTCTCCAGCAGTGTTCGTAAACTAAAAAAAATACTCTGTAAAAACTTCTTTGAAGATCAGTAACACCTAATCTTTTCTTAATTCTCTCAGAGTGCTTACTATTCTTTCTTTCGCTTACCTGTCTACTGTTTCTTGTGCTACCCTAGTATTGTCAGTGAAAACTTTTAATTGGCCTTCTATCACTAACTAAAAAAAAAAAAACTGTCAACTATCTGCATCCTAGCTGTAAGTTTTCTTAAGAAATAAAATAAAACCTCACCGTTTAGTAAGTGATAGCCTATTTTAATCGCGACCACGCATTTTTTTGTTCAAAAGTTTTATTTCCATAACAGTCCATTTCATAAAAAATATCAAAACCTTATCGTTTACAAAATGGTCGCCTATTTTAATCGCGATCACAAAATATATCTTTTCAATAGTTTCAGTTTTTTCATACGTCGTTCAATAGTGCCTGACGAATGGGATTTGAGGTTTACAAAAACCTTTTAAATTAATTGGTTTCAAATCTCATTTCAAGATTGTTTTAATTGGGCTATTGTTATTTCGGTCAACTAATCCCAACATGAGATTTAAATTGTTGGTATAATGTTTCCAGGACCAATCATAATGTCAATAGCGTGGGGCTATATCTCAGACACGCAAGGCAGGCGGAAGGTCTTGCTCATAGCATTGTGGGGAAGCTTCCTATCCTCCTTCATCAGCGCCTTCTCTGCCAACTGGATCATGCTGGCAGTGCTCAAGGTTTTCAGTTCAAGCTTGTGAGTGTTCTTTAGCTTTGTATTATATTATCTTCAGTTAGTTCAAATTCAAGTCGCAATCTCATCTTAGTGACAATTAATGTCAAAAACTTGTCAAAAATGTTGGGAATTTAGACGTATTTTTGACAGATGACTGAGATTAGACTGTGAACGTTCTTAAAATTACGAGAATTGCGCCTCAGATCTCAAGTCTATAATTTGTTCAAGATATTTAACAATATTTCCAATCTGTTTAGGTCGGCGACGCAATAAGTCCTATTGTTAATACTTTATAATATTACTAAAATGCTGTACCATGACTATGAGTCCTATTGAGCTACTCCACAAGAAAGTAATGGTAAAACATCTTGTTATTAGCAGTTTCTGATTAAGTATTATTAGCAGCGTCAGATAGATCCTCTACTGTGATAGCAATAACAATTTTATTCTTTGTGTGAACAGTTGCAGCGCGGTTCAATCAGGCGCATACGCACTTCTCAACGAGTCGTGCGCGAGCACAGTGCGTGGCGTCTACATGTTGATCATGACCAGCGCGTTGATGCTCTTTCTTTTATCGTATGTCGGTGAGTGGTTTGTTTAATTTTTTTTTAGGATACTCATGTGATTAAAGTTCCTAGTAAGTAGGTACTGTTGTGTGGAATTAGTTCCTCATAACGCGGGAACCGGAAATACTAGGAGACAGAGAGTACTTTTGAATATTTTTTATTTGTTTGGCATTTTATACCGTAGGTACTCTTACTGAAACAAATTGCACATCATGCATTAACAATCTACTAGACTCTGAACAACAATCTGAAAAACACACCAATTGTATACTTTTTACTTTCGTATACTCGTAGAAAATAATTGCAATACAATGTTTAAGAAACTTTCAGATGACTGTCGTTTTTTTTTTCTTTTTTTCTACAGTACCAGCCTACTTCATACTCCAGTTAAACTTCGCTTATAACCTGGGTCTTCTCCTCTTCACACCTTGGAGGCTGCTGACCATAGTAATGGCTGCCCCTCTAGGTATCAGCGCGTTCCTGCTGCACTTCTACTATGAGAGCCCCAAGTTCTTGGTAAATGCTGGTCGCGAGGAGCTGGCTTTGGAGTACCTTGCCAAGATCTGGACCAGGAATGGAGGGAAGAATGAGTATCCGGTATGTCATGTATTCCAGGTTAATTGAATGTTTTAAGATGGAAAGCAGTGTTTAAATTATTGTAACTAGAATAAAGCCCCATTTACGCAATGCAAGTTTTTTGCCTGTGGCATTTAATATAATTGAAGCAACAAATGACTTACATCGTCTAATGTAAAAACTGTTAAGACGGTATATCCATACTAATAGTATAAATGTGAAAGCGTGTCTGTCTGTCTTTATGTTACCTCTTCACGCTTAAACCGCTGAAATGATTGAGATGAGATTTGGTGTAGAGATAGTTTGAGTCCCGGGAAAGGACAAAGGACATAGGATAGTTTTTGTCCCGATATTCCCACGGGATCGAAACTTACGCGGGTGAAACCGTGGGGCGCTGCTAGTCGTTTATAATTGCTTAACTTGGTATGCCACAGGCAATTAAGGCGAATACATAACCTAAAGCGCGATCTCTGTCGGATTGCATAGAAAAGAAAGAGAAGCGCGATGACACAACGCTGCGCTGGTAATTTATTGCAAAATATGAAGCAATTATCTATTTACAAAAAATCTATTGTTTGGACTAAAAAATTCAAACACTAGTGCTTTATTATGTTGCTTGTAGAATAATCTGACCAAAAATCATAATGAGTGTAGGTATGTATGGTTTTTATTCTAAAAAGAAAGTTTTTAGAGGTATCTTCCTGATTTTTTTCTTTCGTATCAAATTAGCTGTATTATGTTTTCAACACACTATCTATCTAGCATATATCCTGAAGAATATAATATAATATTTTTCTGATTGTGTTTACTGTAGTAAATATACTTTTATTGTTTTATGCGCTTAGGTCCTGTAAGCCCCTCACCGTGTTATTCAGGCTTTAGGTACCTACCTACTGTGTGTTTAGTAAATTATAAAAACTCTTTATTTTAATATGCAGGTACAAAAAGTAGCATTAAATGAAGATAGAAGTTCTCATAACAGAGACAACCATATATTGATGTCTCTGTGGCTGCAGACCATACCACTGTTCAAGCTGCCGCTCATCTGGAGGACGCTGCAGCTCTTCTACCTGACTACCGTCATATATAGCATGTAAGTGGGTTAAGAAACCTCAGACCAAATAAAAAGTTAAGACATAGCGCTGCAAATAATACAGTGAAGCATGCAAAAACTACACCTCCGCTCTCTCTCACACGCATACATTTACAACCATTTACAATAAAACTAGGTGTAGTTTGATTGTAAATGGTTGGTAATTGTAGTGAGGTGTCACTATGTGCACACACATTTACTAAACCGACTTTACTTTACTGTTAACAGCACTCTGTTTTGGTTTTAAGAAACTGATATTTAGTGTAACTTTATAATCAACAGGTTTGCTTTGAAAATGTTTTAACGGAACATCAACAGTCGTACTCGAATCTTCTGCTAAAACCGCATCATAAAAGATTTTGAAAAGATGAGAAGTACTTTCACCGGACTGATACATACATTTGTAATGTGTCCTTTGTCTTTTTACTATCCTCAGGACGGTTGTCATTTAGGTTATAGAGAAATATGAGGAAATTGGAAAACAATAATCAAATCAAAATACAGGTTTCCGTTTTCCTCATAGTTTTATCCTGTTCGTCAGTTAATCCATTCATGAATTATTCAAATAAAGGTCTTGGTTTTTCCCAGTAACAACAGCCTAGTGATGTGGATGCCGTACATCATAGAAGCCTTCACTGCTGGAACAAACTCACCCACTGGCGACGGGTCCAGGAGTTTGTGCAGTATCCTCAAATCTACTGTGAATGTTTCGAGCTCCAATGATAATGTAAGTAACCGCTTATTAGTATTCTTAGTAAGACATTGCCAATATTATAACATTGATCTGCATATCTATTCATAACTGTTCGATACGCTTCCGTGCCAAATCGAACATTAATAAATGTTATCAAAAGAGTCCTCCAAAGGTTTTTCACAAATCCAAAACCCGAAAATTTTGTCAGTTTAAATCAAATAGACGATTAGACGAGACCACCATTCTTCAAGACAAATTAGTAATTGAAAATGTGTAGGTAAGTTTCGATTCGACAACCTGTCTTTGGGGCCGTCTCTACGAGCGAGACAATTGCGGCGATATTAACGTCGTGCCACATATTTCTATACAATCTCTTAGAACGTGTCTCCACACGGCGATATCATCGCGGCTAAAATTTGATGGCACGGAGAGACTATCGCCGCGATTCTCTCGGTCGTGGAGACGGCCCCTTAGGGTTGTGAATAGCTATGCTGGTCAGATCGTAACAGGTGGCGTTCTGTAGTGTCTGCCTGTAGGTATGTATACTACACTATTCAAGTGGATGATAGCACAAAATATGGGTCATGAGTTCATACTCATCATATCCTAGGCCTCAGAATTACGAGTGGAAAGCGCCAGGCCAGACCGCGAAATTCAAATTTTCTTACGTTTTTTGCAATTTGCAGGTCAATGTCAGGTTGTAGGTTGAACAAAATGTGGTTCGCGACCGTAACAAGTATTTATAACCCTCTAAGATCACATAATCCTATTGAAAGGGTAGCTCACCGTCCGATCAGGACCAGGCCCGTGCCGGACGGCGCGTATGTGTTCCTCCCGCGTCTCAAAGAGACGTCAGCATCAAGGTAGAGGCCCCTTAGGGCCGAAGCCTGCCGGGTCAGCGGGATCGTCCGAAAGGGTTACCGCTGGCCCGGAACATAAATGGCTAAGGAAGGAACACGGTGGGTTTTAGTCAGTAAGAGTCTGACACTCCCTTCCGCTCCGCCCAGAGCGGGAGGGGACCCCCGCGAAAACTCTTTTTTCCCACAGCGCAGTTGGCTAAAGTATGCCCCGTGCTACCTACGCTCCTGACATTACTCCTTTTAATTCCACATCCACATGTTGCTAATTTTTGGATTTTCGAAAACCGATCTATGAATCCTATAAAAATAACCATTTAATTCTTCCAGGCGACTTGCTCATCATCAATCCAGTCCCACACCTTGCTATCAGGCATCACCCACGGCCTGGTCTTCGCTGGCATCACCCTGGTGATATCAAAACTAGCCCGCAGGAAGAAACTGCTGATGATGATGTTCCTTCTAATACCGGCTCTGTCCAGTTTAGGGGCTATCTTCAATCAGAATAACCTGGCTAGCCTGATCCTGTTTGTGGGGATGACGATGACGAATCTCTGTATGGGAGTGCTCTTCTCCTATTATGTGGAGTTGTATCCTACATCTTACAGGTAAGAAAACACAGTTATCTTGATAAGAATGTTATCCTTAAGCGATTTGTTCAGGGTGCTCAGGGAGTAAACATACTAAAAGTCCCCGCGTCTAGGAGGTGAGCCGGAGTTGGGATAAAAGTTCCCAATTTTGAGTGTTTCGCTAATATCTTTAAAACGGTGCGTCGTAAGGAAATAATATCTTTCTAAAATTTTTACTTACACACTTTTTCGAATTTTCGAACTACACTTTCCGGAAAAGTGAAAATTTTCGGAAAAACTACTTATATCAAACACTAGCTGTTGCCTGCTACTTCGTTCGCGTTATTTCGGGATAAAAGTAGCCTATATGTTAATCCAGGTCCTAATCTATCTACCTACCAAATTTCATCCAAATCCTCAGCCGTCGAGTTATCGAGACTTTATGTACTAGCAGCACCCTGCAGTTTCATCCACATAAGTTTCCCGTGGGAATATCGGGATAAAAACTATCCTATGTCCTTTCTCGGGACTCAAACTATCTATCTCCACATTTCATCTAAATCGATTTAGCGGTTTAAGCGTGAAGAGGTAACAGACAGACAGACACCAGCGTAGCTTTGCAGAGTGTGATGCTCGAAAAAAGTAAGAAAAAGTGTATAGGACAATGCTGTTTAGCTGCGTTCTCAGTTGGTGGGAGGAAGCTGAAATTATAAAATTTTCTACAACTTTTGTTTACACTTTTTCCTAAATTCTAATTCTAATCAGACGCTACTCTTATCCTAAACATGATCATATGTGGTGCTCTTTCCAGTGTCATGGCAGCATGTCTTGGCGTGATGATGGCCCGGATCAGCGGCCTGGCTGGCGTCAACTTGCTGGGCAGCTTCGTGATGACACACTGCACCTCAACCTTCTACGTCTTCACCGCATACCTGATGAGTAAGTATCTTCAAGTTTCGTGTCGCACCCCGTCATATCGCATCGCTTGCCCGTGCTATTATTTCGTTTTCGCTTAGCGTTCTTTCTGACTTTTCTTCTATTTGCTCAACTCTAAGGGTCCTAACATGATGTTAGCCTATAGCCTTCCTCAAGAATTAGACTGTAAAATGCAAACAGATTTTTTTTTGTCCAATTGGCAATTCAAGAGATTGGCGCGTGAAAACAAAGAAAAAACAAACAAACTCTTCAGCTTTAGGTATTCTATGCATTGATATATTATGTAGATAGTATAATGTGTCGGTAAGGCGTGCTCAATCTTTGTCCACTTTTAAAATTATGATAAAAAAGCACTTCCTCTCTCCTTAAATATCATCATCATAATTTCTTTGCTCCTGTTTCATGTTTATTATTATATGTATATATTTATTTAGATTAGTATAATATACGTTATGTATGTTTTATTATATTATGTAATAGGTACACCACAGACTACCTACAGTATTTGTCTGTCCTTCCCCTTTTTAATCCATCCAAAGGTTGTCTTTAAAAGATCGCTTTTAGCGATAAGACCGCCCATTGTGTCACCCTATGTACAGTTTCTATTTTTATGTCTGTAATTTATTTGATAATAAAGAGTATTTCTATTCTATTCTATTCTATAATCGACGGATTTGCTAACTTGGTCTGTGTGAAATCTAAGGATATGTAAAACGACGATCTTGCAAGGTAGCTGGTACCATTAGAAAGCGTACAACAGTGGCCTGCTAAGCTTATTATTCCCTACTTCAAGTGGTGTCTAGTAAGAACATTGGTTTTAATATTATACACACATCAACACGGTCTAGGGATATTTCATACTCAATTAAATAACTCGAAAAGTACTGGCCGCATTGGAATCTTTTATACACCGATTTGTTTGTAATTTATCTCAGACTAATTCCAAATTTAAATTTTTGAAAATTCTTTTGTTTCGGTGGCAAAAAATGTCTTGATGTATGGAGAGGGAATTTTCATTTGTGCGAAATTTAGAAAACAATACGAATTACGTTTACTTACAGTTTTTTTTCATTTTTAAACGAAAGATAAAGTTAAAATTGAGGTTTTGTAGCCATGCAACGCCGACATTTGACGAGGGCGGAGATGTTACGAGCTGTGGGAATGCTGGAAGCTGGATCTGTTCAGCGTAATGTTGCTGAGGCCATAGGGACCCATCAAAATGTAATTTCAAGATTGTGGACACGCTATCGTGCCACAGGTGAAGTAGCGGAGAGGCACCGGGGGCCAAGTCGCATCACTACCCCCAGACAAGACCGATTTTTGCAAATTACTGCGCGAGCACAACCAAATGCAACGGCGACTCAATTGGTCCAAAGGCTGCGAGTGGAACACCAAGTGCTTGTGAGTGACCAAACTGTAAGAAGGCGACTGCATGAAAGCAATCTACGCTCTCGTAGACCACTCCGGGTCCCACCTTTACGGAGAGGCAATCGTGGACGACGATTAGAATGGGTTCGGAACCACGTGGACTGGGGCCGTGAGCAATGGTCCAATGTGCTGTTCACGGATGAATCCAGGTTCGGCTTCCATCCAGATTCACGAAGGACGCGTGTTTGGCGAGTTCCTGGACGATGGAGCCGTCTCCAGAACCCTCAGGAAGTTCACCCATACCAAGGAGGAACAATTATGGTTTGGGCAGGAATTCGTCTTGGAGGACGGACGGATCTCGTTTGGGTGCGGGGCAATATGACGGCAGAACGATACGTCCAACAGGTGCTGGGGCCCGTAATCTTGCCCCACAGAACACAAATGGGGCAAGATTTCCTGCTCATGCACGACAATGCCCGGGCACACACGGCGAGAACGGTAGCAGCTTGGTTACATACACATAATGTTAGGGCCTTAGACTGGCCTGCTCAATCGCCAGATCTAAATCCCATTGAGCATGCGTGGGATATGCTGCAAAGAAGAGCTCTGAAGGAAGTTCCTGAAAATCTGGCTACAGAAGATCAACTTTTTGCGCACCTCAGAAGGACATGGGACAATATTCCGCAGCAAGACATTGACAACCTTGTTCTGAGCATGCCGAATCGTTGCCGATGTGTTATGAACATCATGGGCGCTTTCTCAGACTACTAACTTCAAGTTTATAAACACAAATTAAATGATTTTTCTATTTTTTTCAGTTTTTACTCACAAATTAAAAGTTCATTCATATACGATTTCCGTCTATGCTTCATTTTTTTTCCATAAAATCCTGAAATTTTAATCTAAGTACCTTAACCATTATTAAAAAATGGTAGAATATTAAATAACGTATCTTTTAAATATATACATGTCATATAAATAATTAACACATTGATAGTAATTCGCTTTTTTAAAAATATCCCTAGACCGTGTTAATGTGTGTATTATTATATTATTATTTTCAGCGTCAAGCTCCAGCTATATTAAACTATTACCTTATTAAAACCTTATTTTGTTCACAGGTGGAGTCGGAGTGGCAATGTTCTTACCTCCAGATTTTAAAGCCAAAGAAGTTTAAGATCTCGTTAACACACATTTAGTTAAGTTATTTTAATATGGAACTGCACAATGCGCTCCCAGATTACTGACGTTGCTCAAAAAGCCGATAAGTTGAAGTGGGACTGGCCTGGCCACGTTTCCCGTATGCCCAATGAGCTGTGGGCCAAAATAACCGCTATGTGGAGTCCTAACACAGCCAGAAGGCGTCGCGGCACACCCCGTAGAAGACGACGGGTCGAGGTGGATAAAAACAAACGATCCACTTTTGTTCTGCATAGAAAGAGCTTGCCCTTGGCCCAGCAGTGGGGTGATGCAGGCTAACTGTAACCAGTAGTAGTAATACGGAACTGAAGGACAAAGCAATATAGGCAATATTGTCTGGAACCTCTCAAATGCAGCGGACCATTGGGGGCGATTTTTTCATGTTCAGCGGTAGTCTCGTGCACGTTACGGGAACTCGCGGGGAATGTTCTACTCGTAGCTAAGTTTAAGGCTGGTAAGATAGCCATTGACACGAAGAAGAAAAAGAAGCAATGGTCGTTGCCAAGTGGCTGATTACAGATTATTGTTTGTTACGATACTCTGGTCGGCAACTGTGAATTTTTGCTGATTCTGGAGATTGAGTGAGCTTTGTAAACTACCACCGATTTGGTGAATTAGTATGTTAAGTAATCATAAGTTAAATATAGTAAAAAAATAAACGAGTCTTGACATATCGTTCTATCTTTTTGTATCATGTAGATTATTTGAAATTCCTATTAGTTGAACATTAGTACATACATGAAGTAGTTATTTTATTGTGGTCACTTAATTTAAGTAAATTCCATACATGAATGGGGTCTAATAAAAACATGGTACTTACCTACATTCTTAAGCCACAGACACATGTGTCATGTTGTGTCGTGACTCTGAGATACACCAATCAAACGAATCTGTTCAGGACTACGTTAAATCACAACGAGTGTTGCTTGGCTAACACTGCGCCAGAAGGCGTCAAGACACGACACAAAATTATTGATGATGGCATTGATTTAAAAACCGCGCAATTGCGAGCTGACCTCGTGCCCTTATGACCTCAAGGTTGGGCCCGGCTGCTCGCGGCTTCACTCAAGTGATACAGCCTATGCATTTCTAATTCCGGATTTAAAGACAAACTTTACTACGTAGTAAAAAAAACTTTTGTTAGAAATAACAAACCGGAACATAGCAAGAGTTTAAGAGCGTTTACGCCGTACAGCATTTCACAAACTTTCAAGCCCTTATTTTTCGAAATGAATGAATCGATTTTAATGAAACTTCATAGGTACGCATAAGCAGGATACAAATTACAAAGGCCTAAAAAGTTAGTAGAGAACATTTTCGAAAAATATTTTGAAAATGTTTTCTACTAACTTTTTAGACCTTTTTGTATCATGCTTATGCGTATGAAGTTTCATTAAAATTGGTACGTTCATTTCGAAAAATAAGGGCTTGAAAGTTTGTATGAAATGCCGTACCGCGTAAACGCTCTTAACGGTATATTTAAAACAAGTATGGTGGTAGTACTTCCAGTGACACTTCTCTTCACAAAGAGGCCTATTACAAATTATGGTTCCTATAACTGTCAATAGGCTCACCCCCTATTACATGGCACTTAAACCTAACTGGTGAAATGTGGGTGTGGATGGTTACTGTAGAGGCTGAGGCTGTAACCTGACATAGTTGTAGCAAGCAACCTCCGCGAGTCCGATAGAAGTAGGTGGCGCAATAAGAGCGGTTCTGCACTACATCCGAACCGAATCCGAGTAATGCCGGTCCAAGGTGACCATAGTCCTAATTGTATGAGGGGTTGCTTACTAGATCCGAACTCTATCCGTCCGAATTTAGAACACACCCAACTCGGATTGAAGTCCCCGGATCTTTCATTCGGATTCGGATCGGATGTATTGCAGAACCGCTCTAAGGAGACAAACACTGATTTTTATTTAGAATAGAAGAAAAATCAGAAGGAGTCAGTTGGGCTGACAAGCGATGTCATAAGATGAAAAAAAATTAACAATTCCGTAAAAAAAAAATCCGTAAAATTATTTATTTTATCCAAAAGATATTGTTTATGATACCTTCACCTCTATCTAATCCTTCGGGGATTACGGGCGTGGTGTTATAACTATAATCATTTTCGGTATAACTGCATTTGTTATGAAACTATAATCATTTTCGCTGTAACTGCATTTGTTTGGATGCTAATTACAGGAAATAATATTTGCATCAATTATCACAACTATTTGCTCAACTGCTACTGAAGATAAAGTTTGTACGATGCCTAATATTGACATTATTCCACACAACGTTCAACAACAGATAGGACACCATCTGTCGCCGTCTCTCTCATAAGATATAATGTTGCTATGAGGCGACTAAGGGGTTAAATTTAAGGGAGGAAGTGTTGTTTTTGTTTACCACGAATATTTATTAACCGACTTCAAAAAGGAGGAGGTTCTCAATTCGACGGTATGTTTTTTTTTTTTTTTTGTGTTTGTTACGCGATTACTCCGCCAATTGAGGACCGATTTTCAAAATTCTTTTTTTGTTCAAAAGGGTATACTCTCGAGGTGGTCCCATTATCATCAAGTTGGAATCTGATGAGAGGATCCCATGGAAATCGAGGGAAACCCTCAAATTTTGTAGGCAAAGCTATAGGGATTTGGGTATTTTTTAAAGTAACTTGAGCGAGAGCAAATCTCTCGGAAATCATCATTTGGTAAAGTGGAGCTGATGATGAAGACCACAGATGGCCATCGAAACTACTCAATGTCAAATATTTCACGGGTTGCGATTCGATTACTTTACTATGGTTGCTAAACGATTTATTCTCGTCACAATGCGTATGGTGAGTGGTTGTTGAGGAGTCTCCTGGTTCTTACTAGGAGAACTCCTCAACAATTAACGTCCCTGCATCGGGAAAAGCAATATTTTGTAAACGGTGATGTGCAGTTGACATAAGGCTATTGTAACTTAGATAAATTACAAACTGACCCACTAAAAAGTGAAAAATAAAAACTTTTTTACAAAAAAAAACAACCGACTTCCAAAAAACACTATAAAGTGAAAAATAACTTTAATTTCGGAAGTACCGACTTCCGAAATTAAAGTTATTTTTCACTTTATAGTCTTTTTGGAAGTCGGTTGTTTTTTTGTAATAAAGTTTTTAGTCCATATAGTTCTCCAGACCGTATTTTGGCCACGGCGCGGCGGCCCACCTCAAGAGAGCCTACTCTCGCAACTAGCCTTTGGCACGGGAGATAGGTAGTATGATGTACACGTGTGTGTGTTGGCAGTGTGTGATACCCTCGTGACTCGGAAAGCACGTAACCGTTGGTCCTGCGCCTGTCTCCTGTCGTGTCGGATTGCCACCCCCATCGGACTATGAAAGTGAGGGAAGAGGGAGTGCACCATTGTGTCTGCGCGCACACTTGTGCACTATTAATACCTCCCGCGCCGAAGGCCAGTCTCCGTTGGCGCTGTCGGTAAATATTTGTGCAATTGTTTTGTAAAATTGTTTTGGCAAGAATACGCACTAATTACGCTAGAAAGATTATTACATATGAAGGAGCACAACTATTTAATAATCTACCCACTTACATAAAAAATGTCAGCTCTCTCAGCAGTTTTAGGTCTCGGCTATCCAAACACATAATTGAAAACTGCCTTGACTAAATTCCTCCAATGTTCTTGAATGGTTGAGGGTTGAACTGCTGAATGAGTATAAAATAATTATGTAATTATAATACTATACATATACTTTGGTGACGGTTACCTAAAATAAGTTTACTGAATGTATCTTGTCTGTTCTCATGTGACTGGCGCTTTGTATTTTATGAGAATATAAATGATTTAAACCTAAAATGTCACAAAACACAAGATGGCGTCATTACTTCTCTTTTTGGCCAGGCGCCACATTTACCTTGTAGCGCTTTCCGCTTTAGCCTTTTTTTGGCTATGACGGAATAGGGGATATGATATGGGTACCTATGATAAGAAAAGCATTCCAGTCATAAAACTGATGACACAAAGCTCACTCTCTTCGTGCTGGCAATAATTTTCCGCATGTTCCAGCTAACATTCAGCCAGGTTTCGAACCCGGTTCGTTAACATCTAACCTTGACCGAACTAAAATATAAGTAATCTGTTCTATTTACTTAAGTACCTATGGCAATTTATTTAGGTAAATATATTATATTTTTCTTGACTTTGGGCGCAGTTATTCTTCCTCATAAGTATACAATTTGTAGATATTTGAAGGGTTTATTTAATAATTAAGACTTGACTACTTACAGTGCGGGAAAAGGTCATTTTTCATTTTATATACGGGCTGACTTTTTTTACCGTCTGGACAAAAACAGAGTATACTTAAAAGGTGAATGGAGTAGAAGCCTATGACACAGAAATCTCTTTCTTAAAAAAAAAAAACTAAAATGAAATTAACCTGTCAATAAATACCATTACTGATTAATAAAACCAAATAAATCGACAAATAATTTAAAAAAAGAAACTACGCGCGGAAATTACCAAAGAATTTATAGCGATATTCAATGCTTTGATTGAAGCCATCGGACAACTTCAATCAAAGGATTTATTGTAAAAAAAAAATGATTTTTGTGACAGGCTTCTAGTACGTTCACCCTTTTTACCCTGTTTTTGACCAGACAGTAAAAAAGTCAGCTGGTGTACTTATGGCTATAATAGACACATGAAAATACAGTTGGGCAAGTTGGTGCAAGCTATGGTCCGGAGCGAGAGGGAGTGGGAGGCAGTCACCTCTTTCTGCGAAGCAGTCATGCTAGCGAAGGAGGTGGCGGGACGGCTCAGGGAGTGAGCCTCCCGTCCTAGCCGCTGCGGGAGACGCTCCGGGTGTCGGGAGCCGCGTGACGACTCCCGGCTACCGTAAGCACGGGCCTGCAGACGGAGAGTAATGGGTAGCACCGTCCGATCAGGACCAGGCCCGTTCCGGACGGCGCGTACGTGTTCCACGAGCGCCTCAAAGAGATGTCAGCAGCAGAGAAAGGGGCCCCTGAGGGCCGAAGCCTGCCGGGTCAGCGGGATTGTCCGAAAGGGTTACCGCTGGCCCGGAACATAAAGGGCTAAGGAAGGAACACGGGTGGGTTTTAGTCAGCAAGAGTCTGAAAAAAAAAAAAGGATACTGTTGGGCAAGGAAATTAAAATAAATAATAATTCATGCTTAGGTTCGTAAAGTTAAACATTCAATCTTATTTATAATGTAGCTATTACGACTACCTAAATTAACATTAACTTAAATCAAATATGTGTATGAGTGGGTATATGTATGTGTGTGAGTATATGTGAGTGAGAGTGTTAGCCTGTAGGTGTGACTGAGAGTAGGTACATGAGTGTGAGATTGTGTATGTGTCAAGGTTTCAGAAGTGTTTCGGTATCATTGTAGGTAAGCGTTTGTATCCATTCCATTATTTTTTTTTACTGTCATTACTGTATTATGCTTCTTATTATAAACTGACACGTGTTAGGTTAGTAGGCAATATTTATAAAGAAAGCCACTGCTTCCCTAGACACAACGTAGCCTATTTAAGTATCAATCTAATAACAAGCATAGTGTTCTGTAGAATTACTTTCGCGTTCGGTAGATATTATATGATATACTAGCTGCACCCCGCGGTTTCACCCGCGTAAATGTCGATCCCGTGGGAATATCGGGACAAAAAGTAGCCTATATGTTAATCCAGGGTGTCAGCTATCAAAATTGGTCCAGTCGTTTGAGCGTGAAGAAGTAACAAACATATAAACACACCCCCACACACACTCACACACTCACAAACTTTCGCCTTTATAATATTTGTGTGATGTTTTAAATCCCTCCTCGTCGTTACGGGTAGTCAGAAATTCGAAAATCTGACAACCAGTCTTGCCAAGGGGTATCGTGTTTCCCAATAACTGCAGAGCGTGAGATAGTCAGTCGATCCATGTAAAATACTGGAATTCAGTTGCATTTGATTAAACTGAAAGCCGACGATATCATAGTTGGGGAAAGGCAACGCAGATGATGTTTTAAATCTCTTCCACCTGTGTCGATTTTTGGCACGTAACCTATACCTCGTTTGTGACGAATTTGAAGTAGCTCGTGGCGCGGTATGTGCCTTCTCTGGCCAGTCAGCAGAGGTAGCAGGGGTGATGGATGCCCTGCAGTATACGCATTAAAAAAAAAACTTTATTTCATAAAAGAAGGGTTTGATCACGCAGTGAGCATAGGTACCTTTAGGAATCTTATGTTTAGGAATGAAATCAAATCAATTTCTTTGTTTTTTCAGAAAACACTATTACAATGGTGTTATTAAACATACATGTTTCAAGTGATTCTACAGTAAGGCATGCAATGAGCATACCTTTAGGAATCTTATGTTTATGAATCAAATGAAATCAATTTTTTTGTTTTTTCAGAAAACACTACAATGGTGTTATTAAATATACATGTTTCAAGTGATTCCACAGTAAGGCATGCAAAATTTATACAATCATGGTTCATCAAAATCAAAATTAACATTGAAATATATAAAATTAGTTAAAAATATTTTAAGATATTAAATTAATGGAAAGTCCTTCTTAAATTAATACACATTATTTATTTATTTAGTATCTAATAATAATAATTAAATCATTTCAATGTCATTCCTAGAATTATTACAATACATTAACAGATTAATTATATTTAAAGAGGTCTTGAGTTTGAAAAATTATCGTTTAAGTGTCGTTCAGGTTATACATTTATTAACTCAAACGCTCTTTATTATATTTTTCTTAAATAAGGCAATATTCATTGCCCTTATTTCTTTAGGTAATTTATTGAAAATTACAAGAGCCATGCGAAACACTTTTGTGCATTAAAGTGATATAGGTTCGAAGTTAAAAAGGAATTTAACCTTTTGAAAGAATTCGCAGAAAAAATACTGTTCCACATACCAAGGGAATATAATATTACTTCGTTCACTTGTTCATAATCTTTTTCTCTCTCTTCAAGCTTCATTCCAGACACTTTTGAGGAATTTGTTTGTTGAGCAGCGACCCTTAATATCTATTAGTTGGGATGATCTTCAGCTCAAAATCCACTTATTCAAATTAGGGTCAGTTGGTCGTCTTAGGGGCGGAGACTAAGAATCAGCACTTGGCCACCTAGTGGGCCGAAAGGTCATTAGTAACAGCTCGACATTGACAGAACCTTTATGTTGTAGCAATAAGGGTGATTTTTGTAGTGCAAGTGTGATGGCTCAAATCAAAATACACTTATTCAAATTAGGCTACAAATAAGCTCTTTTCGAACGTCAAAATTACATAAGACAGTCCCCCGGCACCCCCCCTTCACCACTTCCTAGTGCTTTAGCTGAGAAGAAAAAGTGGCGCAACAAACTCCACAGCAGCAAACGTTTACAGACTGATTACTTGAAGGGTAATTTTTTTATTTAGGCCTCTTTAAAGGCCTCTCCAAAATCCTTCCAAGCATCCATTTCTTTTCTAGCGCCACCTCGATCCGCGGTGCGCGTCTAGTTCGTCTCTGCACCTCTTCCTGGGCCGGCCTCAGTGGTGCTGTTCGTCCTCATCATCACGTAAGGGTAATTAAAAACCGGCCAAGTGCGTGTCGGGCCACGTACAGTGTAGGGTTCCGTAGTAGCCCGTACCACCATAACACCGTTCTACCATAGCTTATATGTATGTTAGTACAACGGCATGCGACCACGGGAAGGTCTTTCTTATTTCATCCTTTTCAGTAGTCGGGATTTAGTTTTTAAACTTTTTTTTTCTTTCTTTCTTTCACTCTTCTTCGTGTCGCTGGCACAATTACCTATATTCTGATGTCCCAATAATTCCCTAATTCCACGGCGTTATCGGTGGCAGCGCAGTTGTCACTTTTTCTTTTGGTTTCCTTCTTCTTAATTTCTTTCACTGCAAACTGCATCCATATATCTAACATATCCATATATTCATATACCTACTTTAAAATATATTTGTAAAAGTCTTGTACGGCCATCAATATTTCGTATCACACTCAGACTTAAAGCTATGTACAGGCACGTGTCAAAAAGATGAAACTAGTTGCCCATTCCAAAACGTAGTAGGTAGGTTCATTTAGAGAGAACGGGTAAAGAATGATTTCCACCAAACGGCTCGTATCGCATCGGATCGGAAAGGATACGAACGTATGCGGCGACAGCCGATCGCGTCCGGCAGGATGTCGACGCATACGATCGCGTCCGGCAGGATGTCGACGCATACGATCGCGTCCGGCAGGATGTCGACGCATACGATCGCGTCCGGCAGTATGTCGACGCATACGATCGCGTCCGGCAGGATGTCGACGCATACGATCGCGTCCGGCAGGATGTCGACGCATACGATCGCGTCCGGCAGGATGTCGACGCATACGATCGCGTTCGGCAGGATGTCGACGCATACGATCGCGTCCGGCAGGATGTCGACGCATACGACCGCGTCCGGCAGGATGTCGACGCATACGATCGCGTCCGGCAGGATGTCGACGCATACGATCGCGTCCGGCAGGATGTCGACGCATACGATCGCGTCCGGCAGGATATCGACGCATACGATCGCGTCCGGCAGGATGTCGATGCATACGATCGCGTCCGGCAGGATGTCGACGCATACGATCGCGTCCGGCAGGATGTCGGCGCATACGATCGCGTCCGGCAGGATGTCGACGCATACGATCGCGTCCGGCAGGATGTCGACGCATACGATCGCGTCCGGCAGGATGTCGACGCATACGATCGCGTCCGGCAGGATGTCGACGCATACGATCGCGTCCGGCAGGATGTCGACGCATACGATCATGACGTACTCCGTACGTCGCAAAACGTATCCGTTTCTGCGCCTAGTCAAATAGTTTAATTCCTACCGTGTTCTCCTGTTCTAATTTTTGAAAACGGTAAAAGTTGATGTAGTATTGTTGGCTATTGCATTCTTAGAAGAAGAAAATCATCATAAAACACAGAAGGAAGAAAAAGAAAAATTTGGACGACACACACAGGCGAAATATCGCAAAATGCTGGCAAAAAATCATATTTACAAATTACACATAATCTGGTTTCTATTGTCTTGGGGACATCCTCAGAACAATGGTCTAGCTACCTGCGCAAACGCCACCCTCGCCTGGATCCCCAATTACCTAGTATCCCAGTCCAAAGTTTGACTTGTTAAGCAGCGGATGTGTTTGGTTTTAAACTCATAATATTATTACGTTGTTGGGTGGAATTAAGTGTTTTAGTGATGGATTCTACTCCTGGCGGTAAGGAACTATTATTATAAATATTAAAAAGTTACTTTTCAATTGTATTTCTTTGTTATTTCGTATTTCTTCTAAAAGTTGTCGCTATTTAAAGAGTAATCAAACTTCTCGCACAGTAAAAGTACTAACTCAAGTAGACTCAAGCTGAGCATTACACATTCTTCTTCTAGAAACAACAAGAAAGAGATGCGCGTTTTTGCGCATCTTTAACAAAGTTTGCCAATTTTTGTCCTAAGGTAGAATTTCATTAATACATAATTATTTTTGTTTTTTCCAGGATCAAACTAAATTAATGGCAATTAATGGTGTCTTCAGACCCATACATTACTGGATTAAGGAAATTACTACCAAAAAGCATGTAACTTTAAGTCCTATTGAACTTTCTTTAATCCATGACGATGAATAAATGATTAGATTTTATTATTTTACATACCCGAATTAGTTTTAGTTTTTCTATATAATTTAGTAATAAAGTACTATAAATCTGTTAAAAAAACTGCAAAATAGATTTTTGCCAACTTTTTGTGATATTTCGCCAGTGTGCGGTTTGATCGGATACGACGGTAGGCGTACGGAGCCGATCGCGCGTCGCAGCATTATTTTGGCTACGATCGCGTGTCGCGGAAGACGCCCGCGGTCAAGCTGCTGTTCGCGGCTTGGCAATATAGACTTTAAACACTGTGTATACGATTTAATATCGTTTAAAGATTGTAAAATCCGTTCCGATCCGATGCGGTGCGAGCCGTTTGGTGGAAATCATCCATATGAAACTGTATCTATGACATTGATTACATAGAAAGAGAAACAGTTCGTAAAACAGATTTTATATAAATAAATTAAATAGTAGGTATTAAAGAATACCTACATTTATCGTCATTTTCAAATTCACTTCGGTGAATCATAACTTTTGGCGCGGTCATTCGCACATGACCTACGATACTGACCTATCTCTCGCCATCATCTGCGGCCGACAACACTACAAGCAAATAATGAGTACTCATTGTCATTGCTTGTCTTTTTATCTTATAACCTTACTAGTTTTTAACCGCGGGTTCGCCCGCGTGTGTGTCGGAATATATCCTACGGGAACATAAGTACCTACTACCGGGATTAAAAATACCCTCATCATCATCTGCCTAGCCTTTTCCCCAACAATGTTAGGGTCGTATTCCAATCTAACCGGATACAGCTGTATACCTACCAGTATTTTACATGGAACGACTGCCTATCTGTCATCCACAACCCGGTTACTGGGTAATACGATACCCCTTGGTACTGGTTGTCAGACTTTTGGGCTTCTGACGACCCGTAAGAACTGTCGAAGATCCATGATGACAGCCGGGACCAACGGCTTAATGTGCTTTCCGAAGCACGGTATATGAATATGGTCACCCATTCACGGACCATGTGTTGTTAATCCAGGTTTTCGACATCTTCAACAATCATCGTCATTAGCCAATTTACACAAAAGCTTAATTATTTATACACTTAAAGCTTCCTCATGAATATATTCACCGTCTATTGATGAAAGCTGTACGGAAATCCGTTCGGTAGTTTTTGAGTTTATCGCGTACTGACAGACAGACAGACATTCCGCACCCTACCACGTAATTTTATAGTACAGTCACGAGCATAAGTATGTATACACTTGGCTTAATTCTAAGGCAATTTTCTCCTTTATTTTATAATGAAATTTCATGTTGTTAACTTAGTATTTTCGAACCCACAGTGTCGTATTTCAACGTTGCATTAGTCATTTCACGCAATAATCGCAATTGAAAGTTGCCAAGTGTTGACATATTAGTGCTCGTGACTGTACTTATACTAGGGACATTATGCTATATACTACAAAACTAGGGACAATATGCCTACAATAATATAAAACCTAGGCTAAATATTAAACACCTGGCAGTATAGTTAAATGGTTGCAGAGAGCAAAATTAAATAAATAATAATTTTCTCTTCTATCCGCAGTCGATCTTACAACGCAGTGCGCGCGAGTCGTTTCCCAATATGTGCTGACTTTTTCAAATTTAGAAAACGTGAATAATTATTTTTGAGTTCTTAATAATTATTTTTTTTATTAAAATTAGGTTCTAGTTAATTATTTGTGATAAAAAAAATAATTTCATAATTTTGAATCTGTGATCAAAGTTTCCTCAGTGAAGTATCTAGTTACTTACTTATTTTTTTTAGAAAATGTTTTAGATTATTATTAGGATTACAATATACTTACAGGTAATTATTACTAAATTTTTCTTATTTATAAAAATACTTTTTAATCTTCACAACCTATAAATATAATATTTACATAATTTATGCTAATACCTATTTAAAATAATAATAATATGTACAATTATATGAAAAAAAAAATAAGCAAAATTATCATAGGGCATCAAAAAATTCGTCCGCATCGCTGTCAACAGGAACAGTGCCCAAAAGGCTGGCAGCATTGCCACGTTGTATGGCAATGCTAATTCTTTGGCCAAGAAATAGGCCAGCCCTCTGGTCACGTGAAGAGTCGACTAACCGCTTGGCGATATCTCGAAAAACCAAGTGGGCACTCGGACCCCATGGCCCTAGTGTTTCAACCCCAAACGGCTCGAACATATAACTCCCAATCAGGTTGGAATATTTTCGCCGTTTGAGGTTTTCTGCACCTGCAGCAGCCGCCCCAGCACAGCCCACCGTGCTAGGAAGATGGGATGGCGCAAGGGTGTCGACACATGTTGCATCCCACACCAAAGGTCTGCCTAACTTCCAGGGCATTATGGTCATTCCGTCTGGTCTCTTCCCATCGTCGCGTGCCAGGCCGTTGGGTTCTAAAACAGCTGGCACCCCGGCGGTGACAAGAGCACGGCGGATGATGTCATTAATGCTGGCGTGCCGTGCTATCCGGCCTGCGCTCCTACTACAAGATAGGCCATGGTGCCCGAGGCAGTCGACAGCTTCACCGCACTGACAGCGATGCGGAGCCCCGCAAGGAGCGCCCAAACGCAGACAGGTAGCGAGCCGGAAGGTGGTGTCACCCAGCATAGTGCCTATGTTGGGTGACGGGAGTGCTTGAAGCCAGAGACCCGACTCCCACTCACCCACAGCCAGCAGGCGAGCACGCTCAGCAGAATTGGTGGACGTATTAATAAGATTATTCCGTACCAACCTGCAGAGCGGCTCATCCCACTGTCTCTGGGAAGATGGGTTTACGGGCCGATCTGTATCCGGGCAAGCCGCTTTCCAGGCGTTCACCGCGTCGGTCAAGCACGGTGAAAAATATGTAAATATTTATAAAATAAATATTTCGTTTAATATTTTATTAAAAGTCATTTTAAATTATTAGTAAAATCAACATCTGCCTAGCCTTTTCCCAATGTAAGGGTCACGCTTCCAGTCTAAATCCAGATACATGAGGCGACAGCCTATCTGACCTCCTAAACCCAGTCACTGGTTAATACAATATCCCTTGGGAAGACTGGTTATTAGACTTCAACTACGACTTGTTTGTTTTTAAATTATTAGTGGCCCCCACTAATAATTTACTTTAATAATTTACATGACCTAAAGCGCAGTCACTGTCGGACTGTATAGAAAAGAAAGATAGGCGCGATGACACAACGCTGGTAATTTATTGCAAAATATGAAGCAATTATTTAATTACAAAAAATCTATTGTTTGGACTAAAAATTTAAAACACTATTATTTTAGTATGTTGCTTGTAGAATAATCTGACAAAAAATCAGAATGATTGTATGTAATATTAATATGGTTTTTATTGTAAAAAGAAAGTTTTTAGAGGTATCTTCATGATTTTTTTTCTATCGTATCAAATTAGTTGTATTATGTTTTCAACACACTATCTACCTAGCATATATCCTGAAGAATATCATATATTTTTCTGATTTTGTTTACTGTAGTCGATCTTATACTAACTTATATTGTTTCTAAAACTTGAGTTTTTTGTGTTTAGGTCCTGTAAGTCCCTTAATTATAATCATTTGGTCTTCCCCTACTCTTAAGCCATAGCCATCACACTTTCCTCATAACATTCACCTCATTTCTTCGTATCATATTCAATCAGTCGTTATATTATCTAGAGTAATAATTAACTAATTAAATTTTAAAACCGTCATCAATTAATAACCCATTCAATAATATCGTTTCACAATAATTTGATCAGATTTGATTCAGTAATTAAGAAATCAATTTAGTCAATACGTAAATGATATATTATTTTATTTATATATATATATTATGTTAGTAGGTCTGTACAAACAAACAAAGCACGTTAAGTCGTTGGTCCCGGCTGTCTATCGTGGATCTTTGACAGTCGTTACGGGTCGTCAGAAGCCTGAAAGTCTGACAACCAGTCTTATCAAGGGGTATCGCATTACCCAGTAACTGGGTTATGGTGGTCAGAGGCAGTCGCTCCATGTAAAATACTGTTATTCAGCTGCATCCGGTTAGACTGGAAGCCAACCCTAACATATTTGGGAATAGACTAGGCAAATGATGGTGACATTAACTAATTTGATTTTGGTTAGGTATAAGCGGCCCGCTCCCATACAACAAACGTGTTTTTTTCGGCGTTTTTGCCTTGTAGTACGGAACCCTTCAAGTGCGAGTCCGACTCGCACTTGACTAGTTTTTATTTCTACCCATGTGATAAATTACAAGGTTAATATCAAACGTTCTTCACAACTGAAGCCTAGACGTAGTTTAGATAAGCTTGTAGCGAGTTGGGCCCTAATTCACCACTTAATATTTCTTAATCACACTAATATTATAAAGGCGAAAGTTTGTGAGTGTGTGTGTGTGTGTGTGTTTATATGGCTGTTACTTCTTCACGCACAAACGGCTGGACCAATTTTGCTAAAATTTGGTATGGAGGTAGCTGACACCCTGGATTAACATATAGGCTACTTTTTATCCCGATATTCCTACGGGATCGACATTTACGCGGGTAAAACCGCGGGCGCAGCTAGTATTATATATAACCACTTAATATTATTTAATGCACAATGTACACAACCATAGTTACACGTTAGGCTTAAACTAGTGAGTACATGCCCTGTTAGGGCCTGATATTATGACCACTTAATGATTCTCTAATTTGAATCCACCTCAATTCCGTAGCTATACTAGCTCTTCCTGCCAATATTACATTAATTTCGCGCGGTTTCGGTGATTGTGTCATAGAGAATAAGGCCCATGAAAAGTTTCAATTTCTTGTGGAATTTCTAAGGTAGTTAACAATCACCTGCATGCTCAGAAAATGCTTTAATTTTTACAGGTTTCATTGATTACAAAGTCTTATTAGTTGAGTTTCCGCGTGCAATCCTTGCATCAGGCCGATATGTTTGTGTATTAGCTTTACATTTTCTACATCGTGGTGAGTCTTATCAATATCGCAAAATCAGGTGCTAGATTGCAAGCTATCAATGTTTTCCAAACCAACAATGAAATTAAAGTGCTTCGGATGAGGAATAATTATTAGAAATCGACAATTATGTCAACGCTTATTAAAAGATAAGTGGAAGCATTAACGGGTTTATTTATAAACGTTGTTTAAAACTAAGTGGGTAATTATTAGCGACTGTTTAACCACACATTGTTGACGTTTAAACGTCTCTCAATTTGAAGCAACGTTTATAAATATAGTCCTCAATTTTCATATGAATTATATGTGATAACGAGCGATGTAAAAGACGTGCACGTTGAAAACGTCCAGAGTAAAAGCGTACAGAAGTGAGCAAAAAGAGGGGCTCGTGGTTAAATAATAACAGCCGCACGAGTCGATCGAAGGTTAAGCTACGCTTGCCGCGGTCGGTTAGTAGATGGGTGACCATACCGATATCGATGCCCCTCCGTGCATCAAAAACTACATCAAGCCGTTGGTCCCTTCGCAGATCTCTGACAGTCGTAACGGGTAGTCAGAAGACCAACAACTCTGACAACCAGTCTTACCAAGGGATATCGTGTTACCCAGTAACTGGGTTGTATCGGTCAGATAGGCAGTCGGTCTATGCAAAAATACTGGTATACAGCTGCACCTGGTTAGACTGGAACCCGACTCCAATAGTTGGGAAAAAGGCTGGGCTGAGAGCTGCTAGAGTGATTGAGTAAAAGCAAAAGGAAAAATGATTAGTCAATAGTCATTGGACACAAGAGCAGGTGCTGAGAAATGATCAGTAGTCATAACACTACAGGCTTAGAATAACGAATCCTCATCAGTTGAACGCTGTTATCAATTAAACAAACAGGATTACAATACCGTTAGACAGACGTGGCGTTCAAAATATTCAACAAATCAGAGACATATCCATCTATTGAGACACTAAGACGAGAGTCCAGACATCTCGGTTGACTGAGCACCATTAGTTGAGGCTGTTGTTGAACATTGGTAGATAAGTAGTGCAGGGAGCAGTTATTAGACGCAAAAACGTATATTCGTCTAACTCTAATCACACGATCACACTAATAATATAGAGGAGAAAGTTTGTGAGTGTGTGTGTGTATGTTTATATGTTTGTTCCTTCTTCACACTCAAACGGCTGCACCAATTTTGATAAAATTTTGTATGGAGGTCGCTGACACCCTGGATTAACATACAGGCTAATTTTTAACCCGATATTCCCACGGGATCGACATTTACGCGGTTGAAACCGCGGGGCACAGCTAGTAATACATAAATAAAGTTGCTGGGTGACAGTCTATCTTACTTTACTGTGTTTTTAATTAAATGGCATCAACCTTTCATTGAATTCTCATTACTTATCTGAATAAAATTAAAATAAGTAATACATAAGTAATAAATAATCAATTAGTAGGCATGCTGCATGCATTTTCCCTTTTATCAACTACAAGTTTAACTTAATTCTAAATAATTTCTTTAAACAGCGTGTTCATTGTTTCAGGGTACAAATCAGAGAGAAAATGACGACAAATATGGGTATGAAGCAGAATGGGCAAGGAGATAGTATTAGTAGTATAAATAATAGCATTTTAAACATAAATAGTAATGATCATGAAGATAAAATATACACCTATGCTGAAGCCATCAATTTAGCTGGTAAGTCTCCTTTATTAATTGTTAATCTTAACAAAAAGAAAAACCTCTTTTATTCTGAACTCTCGTACTATTATCAAGTTATGCAAGAATACTTATGCCCTGTATGGAGCAGTGGTGGCCCGAGTTGTAGGTCGTAGGTTCGAACCCAGACAGACGCTTTACTTTGTGTAAATTATTACATCACCACTGCTCTCGAAACGGTGAAGAAAAACATCGTAAGGAAAACGGCATGTTTTAGAACTAAAAATTCGAAGACATATGACATCTACATAACAAACCCGCACTGGGCCCGCGTGGTGGATTATGGCCACTCCCTCTCGCAGAGAGGAGGCCTGTGTCCCAGCAGTGGGAACGTTATAGGTAGATAATGAATATTCTATCTGGGAGGCATCTTAGATTACGCATGATTTGTCCTAATTCTGTTTCAGGTAATGGCAGCTACAGTATAGGTCTCCTGGTGACCCTGAGCGTGTGCACCCTCGCGATGGCGGTGGACATGTTCGGGTTCTCAGTGATCGTTAGTGGATGTACCTGTGACTTCGGTCTGGACATCAGACAGACCAGTATATTACTGTCGATGCCTTTTGTTGGTGAGTACCAAGATTAATGATTAATGTGTCTTGGTATTCTTCTTCTATTAATGGTACAGTCAACCAGCTACGGTGACTGCTACGTGAACATAACCCAGTATTGCATAAATATGTAAGCTATGACGCCCGTTAGGCCTGGAGGCTTTTATTTAGGTATTAAGTTTTGATTACATTTTTCATTTTGACGTGACAACGTCTTAAATTAGGTTGCGGCTGGGAGTCACTTATGAAAAAGTGTAACGCTCGGTAACGTTACGTTCTTATTTTCATTTAATTCCTTGTTCCTATTGTGCAATTTAATTATATTCATATCAATAAATATTCTACCGAGAAAAAGACGTTGTCACGTAAAATCTTCGCCCGTAAAACCGACTTTACAGGCAACCATTTTTTTGCTTGAGTATAGTTTTCATTGTACATATTTGTTGGTATATTGGGGTGGCTAGCTGACATATGTCAAATAATTTAATTGAATGTTCTGTGTCTTGTAATGTTAATTACTTTACATACCTACTGTTGTATAGAATATTTTTTTTCTAACTGAACTGACAGCTGTGCTGCTGGGGAGTTTGTTGCGCCACTTCTTCTTCCCAGCGAAAGCACAAGGAAGTGGTGAAGGGCGGGTGAGCCGGGGGACTGTGTTATGTAATTTTGACGTTCGAAAAGAGCTTATTCTTAGCCTAATTTGAATAAGTGTCTTTTGATTTGAGCCATCACATTTGCACTACGAAAATCACCCTTAATGCTACAACATAAAGGTTCTGTCAATGTCGAGCTGTTACTAATGACCTTTCGGTGAAGCATTCGTGAAGTCTTTATGTTCTCTCTTGGTACATTGGTATTGATATAGATTTACGAATCAATAAACAAAAGAAACAAATCTTCAATACACGAATCAATTGCCACTAAGTAACTGCTCAATTGGCGTAACAGCTGAGAATGTTTATACTTATATGAATCACTTTCACGCATTGAATCATACATTTATGTTGTTTTATACAATGTGGAGACACCAATACGACATTATATGAAAATACTGATAATATTAGCATAGGAGTATTTTGAAACTATCAAATAAAGCATAACATCGAAATTAAAAAAAGATTTTTTCTAACAAACTAAGGTAATCGTGGGGCGACTATGGATTTTGCCGATCTTTGACTATCTATAGTGACTAACACTATTGATATATTTGTTTGAACTTTTGTATGCAGACTGGGAACATCATTAAGTATACGAAGTTTAATTATTTATTGTCATCCCCACCTTGTATATGAACAATACGCAGTTGTTATAATAAAATACCTCCCCACATTCTTCAACTGAATGAGACAAAATTCAAGTCTTGTATAAAACGCACACTATGCAGTCAGGCATATTATAAGTTAGGGGATTACATAGCTGATAAAAATGCCTGGCTCAATGCTGGTCCTGCTCCACAACCATAACTAATTGATTAACACCTGAAAATACTGTTGGAGCTGCTGAAGATTGTAAGACTATCTTTGCATTGTATAAACTCAATTTCATTTGTATTGTATAATTGCATAGCACAGATGTGAGTTCTATGTAAGTACTATACCTTATTTTACCATTTACCGGGTAATATGTCTTTCATTGACTTGAATGTGCCCTGGCGGCTGATAGTATGTCATGCTCACACAAATGTCTCGCTGACGGTGGCGTGTATGTTGGATCATTTAGCTCCCTTCAAAATGGTTGAGCTGAATGGTGCTGATCTATGCATCATGTTCGTGAACGGGCGCCGTCAGTTGGGGCTGGTCATCACTTAGCTGCCTCGGCTTATTTTTAATTATTTTATTTTTATTTTTGGATTGTTGTTTTAGTACTATTTGTTGTACTCTGGACGCTTTTAACGCATACGTCTTGTTTATTTTTACATCGTTCTCACATTATTTAATTATAAATTCAAAAGTAATGATGTAACTAATATTTTTGTAAAATATGATTTAAAAAGAGTGTCCATGGAGTTTCTTGTCCGTTCTTCTCCATAGGTACCTACGCTTTGGAATGGGCAACTAGCTTCACATTTTTCTGACTGACCTACTTCTTGACAATTCAAAAGTGCCTGTAAAATGGTTTAATTGAAATAAATGCTTTGAGTTTGAGTTTTGAGTTTGTATTATTAAAGTTGAAAACTGTAAATATTCGTATTTTCATTCGTCATACTTGAGTGACAATCTATTATTTGTATAAGTCTGCAAATCTTCGATTGAGGCATAGCAAAAGCAGCTGTGAAAATAATAAAACTCAATAGAAAACATATTCATGCATATTAAAATGTTTTCTCGCCAATTTATTTAAAATAATAATAATATTCAAACAAAGTGTTAGTCACTCTGTGTTTACATTTAGCCTCAATGACTACGTCACAATATAAATTTGCAATAATGCAGAGAGGCTTCTAAATTTTTCCTTGGACGGTTTCACATTTCCTATAAACAGGGTGGTAGGGACATGAACGTGCAAGCACTTAGCAAGGATTCAGTACATGATTCTGGACCCCCTACATTTTGACCACGTAGATATTGCACTTTTGTAGGAAACAGCAGTTTTTTTTTAAATAACCGGCGAGAAATTTCAACGCAGGTCCGCCTGCGTTGAAATTTCTCGTCCAGAATCATGTACCTACACCTCTGCTAACTCTTGGCGGAATACAGGGGTCGTGTTATATCATAATATTACCTACTTCTATTTTATCAGTAGGTACTCAAAATAACACATATGGGGACGCAATAGTTATTTTCTTATTTTTATTGTTAAACAAATTAGGTATCTACCCAGTTGAACAAACTTTCTTCCCACAATTCCAGGTCCAATAGTGATGGCCTATCCCTGGGGCTACATCTCCGACACCCAGGGCCGGAGGAGGAGCCTCCTCATTGCCATGTGGATCAGCTTCGTTGTGGCCACCATAGGCGCCTTCAGCCCCAACTGGGTGGTGATGGCTGTCCTCAAGTTTATTAGTACTAGTCTGTGAGTATCTTTATTTTATTTGTTGAACATGCAAACGATTATAACGCTTTGGTTTATTATAATAATACATAATAATAAAATTTATTCAAAAATATAAAGACTAACGTTAAATACAATTTTTCTTAAATCTATGTCGAGTTCACCCATGATTTGTGCCTTAACTAGGTAATCCTGTGTATTTGAGCACCAGACTCAAATACACGAGCGGCACATTGTCGACCGTTTTAGCAACGGACAAAAATATCTACTACAGCTCTAAAATCACAAAAAACTTTGCCGTTCTTATCAAAAGTATAGCTTATACCTAGGCTCCATCCGCGTGGTGGTCGGATATTATCCCAAGGGAATGTACTGCGTGCGTATCGTAGTGAACAGACAGCTCTGCTGCTGGGGAGTTTGTTGCGCCACTTCTTCTCCCCAGTGAAAGCACTAGGAAGTGGTGAAGGGCGGGTGTTTTGGGGGACTGTCTTTTGTAATTTTGACGTTTGAAAAGTTCTGATTCTCAGCCTAGTTTTAATAAATGACACGTGTATTCACAGTTGCAGTTGCGCGCAGTCAGCTTCGTACACGCTCCTGGGAGAATCGTGCGCAGAGACAGTGAGAGACTACTACATGTTGATCATGACCAGCGTGCTGGACTTTAGCTTAGCGGCCTATGTTGGTAAGATATCAGCCATTTGTTACTTAAATTGTTCTGTCTATAACTAACGCCTACTGAAAATGAGGCTGCACCACTCAAAATAGCATAGTTGAAAAAAAAAATTTAGACCCTCACATTATTCTTATTTGATCTTAAAAAAACTTAAAAAAAAACAATGCCTCCCAAAACTTTAAAATTCATTTATATAAGTTACGCGTCCGTGTTTTAGTCACAGAAATTCACATGTGTACCTACTCAAATAAATTGATCCATCAGATTCAAAGCCAATTATTGGCTGTGACAGACGGACAGATAGCCGGACACACGAGTGATCCTATAAGATCCTAAAAAGATAAATCATAGCTTGTTTCTTAAGCAAAATGCTCGTCGTGAGACTATTATCCGACTTGCACTGCGTGCTACAAATAAGTATATCACCCCATAGCCTTTATAATCTTTTTGACAACAGTCGTAAAATCCGAGTCGATTTTTTGGCAATGGCAATATCTAAACAAGATTTTTCATATAGACGATCTGTTTAAAAAAAAATATCCTTATTCCAGCCGTAGCCTACTTCATCCTGAACCTGGACTTCACCTACGACATGGGTATGATCACGTTCACCCCCTGGCGTCTGCTGGCCCTCGCCCTGGCTCTTCCCCTGGGCTTCGGAGCCTTCGGTATGCAGTTCTTCTACGAGAGCCCCAAGTTCCTAGTCAACGTCCAACGGGATGACGAGGCTATTGATAACCTAAGGAATATTTGGAAGAGAAACCATGGGAAGGGGGAGAAATACCCTGTAAGTATGTTATTTAAGATTTCTCCTCTGCTAATCCTTCGGGGATTACAGTATTTTCTAAGAGCCTTCAAATCCCTGATTGTCATATTGTTTGAAATGCATTAATACAAATAATAAAGGAACAATATATTGAGTACAATTTCTTTACAGTCTTTGTATCCAATGAAGAGTGATAGATATTTAAAAACCGGCCAAGTGCAAGTCGGACTTGCACACGAAGGGTTCCGTACCACAAGGCAAAAACGCCGAAAAAACACGTTTGTGGTATGGGAGCCCCCCTTAAATATTTAATTTTATTCTGATTTTAGTATTTATTGTTATAGCGGCAACAGAATACGTCATCTGTGAACAACTGTCTAGCTATCACGGTTCATGAGATACAGCCTGGTGACAGACAGACAGACGGACAGTGGAGTCTTAGTAATAGGGTCCCGCTTTTACCCTTTGGATACGGAACCCTAAAAAATCAACGAAGTTTGTTGAAAATAGTCCAGCACCCTAATTGCGTAACGCACTATCAATCTCAATTCGAATCATTTTGAAGGATATTGCAAATCCATTGCTTCATATGTCCGAAAAATGTGTCTGCTCAACAACCTAAATAACGCAATGAATGTTGTTGAACTGTCAAAATTGAAACCCATTGCTACTCATAGTGTGTTATGCAATTGCTCCGCAGATCTTTTTCTCGAATTATAATTCTAATAGACGTTTGTTCATGTAATTGTTTTTAGGGAGTCCTTAAACCATCCTTCCTTTCTTTGTCGTTCAGGTCAAGAGAGTAATCTTGAACGAGGAAGGTAATGAGCGCCGCAAGTATGTCTCTCTGCTGCAGTCTCTGTGGGAGCAGATCGTGCCGCTGTTCAAGCGTCCTCTGCTCTGGAAGAGCATCATGCTTTACTTCTTTACTGCTGTCATTTTTAGCACGTGAGTATTAGATTTAGAACTTGAATGGACTAGTCAAAGTGACCTCTGCGCTGCCACCGACGACGCCGTGGAAGTGACGAAGTTCTGGGTCAACACAAAGAGATTTAAGATATTGTTAAGTAAACAATTTTATGTCTTTGGGCCAATAAGATCTGACATATCTGACACGAAGAAGAAGAACTTGCTTCTACCCGCGACTTCGTTCGCTTGTTTTAAAGCAAAACATATCCTATGGCAGTTGGCAATACTACCAGTAGTAGCTTACTATCAGTGAAACCATTTTAAAAGGTAGTTTTTATAGGGCAGTTGTGAGTGGACATGTAGTGATGTTCTTCAAAAAGGCCAGGTGCATAGTACTCGCAACTGGCGTGCGTGTATTACCAAATGTATGGACGTAAACGAGGAAAAAGTAGTATACACCTGGTTTACGTTCACCAATAAGGTCACTTTATTGTCCTCCTAGGGCGTAGCTGGTAGCGTTCTGTAGTTTCTGTCTACTGCCATGGGAAAAACGCGTGAGTTTATGTATATTTTAACGGAAAAGTGTGCAATTCGTCATTCTATACAATTCCTAGGAAATGTGTACAATTCCTAAATAGCAATCTGAAATCTTAAATATTCAATATGTTGTGCTACTAGACGACGTGGATGCAAGAGCGAGCGAAGGGCACCCCGAGGTTCGGTTTGGTTAGGTTCCTTTAAACCCTGCAGAGAGAAACATCTGACGTCGACGTCGTTAGAAATAAAACATCCAGCATACTAAATTTATGCTTTATAATGTTATTCTTAATTTTATATATTTCCTAGTATCATTACAAACGTGTTTTATTTCTTTTAGTCACGGAAAGCATTACTTTTTATATATTTCCTAGTATCATCTTGGAATTGCATACAATTCCTAGGAAATATATACATTTCACAGAAAATGTGTGTATTAAAGAATCTTTGAAAGATTCTAATAAAGCATGGGTTACCTATATTTGTTTAGGATGTTGCAGTATGGTGAAGTGATTTTCAAATTACTTGAGTATGCCTTTACGTCAGCCAAACCCTACTGAGCATCGCTTTTTATTTGTTTCTCTTTTGTTACAGAAACAATAGCTTCTTCATTTGGTTTCCCTACCTGGCAGAGAAGTTCTCTGCTGGCCTTAACGCCATGGAAGCCGATGATGAGACGGGACTATGCAAGATGATCGTCGGCAACACTAATTTTACTGCAGAAGACGTAAGGGTCCTTTCATCAACATTATCAGCATTTCAGCCTGGAATCACCCACTGCTGGGTATAATAGGCCTCTTTTTTTTCTGACATACTTCCCAGTTCCATGCGTTACTCATCCAGGTGTTTCCCGTGACTTTGATTATATCATCAACAAAACGCGCTTTTGGACGGCCCTGGTTTCTTTGGCCTAACCTTGGTCACCATTCGGTCACAGCTTTACTAGATCAACCATCTCCTCGTCTAACTAGATGTCCTGCCCAACTCCACTTGAGGCGCATCGCATTGTCCCCAGCACCTCTTCGGTTCTCCGTCCTTTCAGCATCATTTATTTTTCAGTTTAACAGTGGACTGGGTGGGTAACCATAGGCTTGGATTGGTCCACCAAAGTTCTAACTAACAACACAGACTTCCAATATTTAATCATTCCTCATTAGCTTGGCTTTCACGCCATCATGCGTAAGAAAGCGGATTCCTTACTGCAACGCTTGCGTAACACTCGTAACAGTATCCTGAAAATGATTGCTGGCAGACCAGACTGCTCCATCCAGAGGCACTGGGTGGAAATAGCAATAGGTTTGAAATGAAGTACCTACTAACAACACTAACATAGCATATAAGCACAATCTGTTACAACTAACAACTAATAACTAATGGACTTTCAGGTCTGAAATAAAGATGTTTTATTTTATTTATTTATTTTATTAGTAGTATGTCTATGCACCCATGCTTCTATGACTATTGTCCAATATTCTAAACAATAACTACACACAGGTTCTTACAAGAAACCAAAACACTGCTGAAATTAGTATTTTGTTTGCCAGAAAACAACAAACATAGTACAACGCAATGTGAAGTCAAAGTCTTCTATTTTAGCAATATGACTTTGATTATTTTAAATAACAAGTAAAAGTATCTAAAAATAAATGAGCATGTCCGTGCTACCGTAGAAATATCTATGTAAAAAGATAGTCATATGGATTTCATTTTCACAGCTCAACGACATTCATTGCATTACACATACATACACATATGAAGTAATGGATTAGCAAATGCTCTTCAAAATTATTCAGATTGTGATTGGAAGCACGCACGCAATTGAGGAGCTGTGCTCGTCCTAGGCGACTTGAACATATCATGCTCGGAAGACGCACTTGTGACCACTAGAATTTCGTCAATTTTTTAAGTATTTAATTTACTTTTCATTTTATTTCCAGTTTGAATGCAAATCCACAATGGAAATCAGTCTAGTCTGGGCCAGCCTTGCCCAGGGCGTCTCCTTCGTGATCATCATGCTGGTCATCACTAAGCTGGCGCACAGGAAGAAGGCGCTGATGATCATCATCATGACCTTCTCTGCCCTCTCTGCCATTGGAGCTGTCCTTATCAAGGATAACTTGACTAGTTTCATCATGTTCTTCGGACTCCTGACGAATGAGCTCTGTATAGGAATCATTTATACGTACTTCGTTGATATGTATCCCACGTCTTATCGGTGAGTGGTGGCCCTTCTTATACACACATAAAATTCTAAGGCCTGACTGACTGATATATCAACTATCCTAAAGACATGAAGTTTGGACGGTGTGTTCTTTGTGAAGAATAGGTGTCTATTAAGAAAGGGTTTTTTGAAATTCTACCCCTAAGAGGGTGGAATGGGGGTTAAATTTTCTGTGAATAATTTTAACGGATAGACCTAGAATGATATAGAATTGCTGGAATTATTTTATTGACCACCTCATATTTCTCAACGCCTGACAAAGTGTATGTAGTTTGATATGATATTGTACATCCATGTGAGCGAACAGTTCGCGACACTCTCCTGCTAGCTAGCTACAAGACTGCCTGTATTCTCAGAGATTGCCTAGGCAATCTCTGAGAATACAGGCAGTCTTTGACACAATCATGGACCCATCATCTTACATTATTTTCTGTTCATGATTGGGTTTTAAAGAGCAGTGGTGGCCCAGTGGTAACGGCTGCGACTTACGAGTCGACTTGTAGGTCGTAGGTTCGAACGCAGACAGGCGCTTTACTTTGTGTGATTTATTACATCACCACTGCTCTCAAAACGGCGAAGGAAAACATCCTGAGGAAACCGGTATGTCCTAGAACCAACAATTCGAAGACATGTGACATCTACCAACACGCACTGGGCCCGCGTGGTGGATTACAGCCCACTCCCTCCCACCAGAAGGACGCCTGTGTCCCAGCAGTGGGCACATTATAGGCTGATTATATTGTGTTCTTCATCTTCATCTTTGCACAAAAGATGAAGACATTCAACGAAAGACATCGCTATAAAAATTTTGTAAGTACAATAAATTTGCCAGTAAGCAACATATTGCTGTAACTTTTTCAGGTAACATTTCTATGTTGCCTGAAAAAGTTGTGACTTGTGACTGTATTCCTTGTTCAGGGGCATGGCAGCATGTATAGGTGTCATGGTAGCCCGGCTCAGTGCTCTGGGCGGGGTCAACGTCCTGGGAGCCTTCATCATGTCAAACTGTACCTCCATGTTCTACGTGTGCGGAGGACTGATGTTAGGTGAGTGTAGTATTTTCTTACCTTATCATCTTGCTATAAATGCAATTGTTTATGCAACACAACCTGGAAATCCTTCTCCTGTGCTAGAATTAATTATACCCACCTTCCTTTCCTTTTCTTTCCTTTCTTATTCCTTATAATGAAACAGAACTATGATGGTCGACGGCTGAAATATTTACTAAACAAACTATACCCCTCTAACGGTTGTTTGGAGGTAAAAAAATACTTGTAGGTTCATCAAGAACAATAAAATAAAAGAAAGAAAAATATGACCAATCCAGAAAAAAGGTAGCACAGCATAGTACATGTATCAACTCGGAAAGGGATAAAAAAAATCAGAGGGAAATCTCTATCTAAATAAATCTTTAAATCATTCTCAAATCCTACAATGTCGGCTTCACTCTTAGGGTCAACGTACTTATACTTACATAATTATTTCGTTAATTTATTTGCTTTACTTATTTTATTACATTTGTAAATATAAAAAATAAGTATAAAAAAACATAAAAAAAAAAAAAAAATAGTGATCCGCCGGTGTCGGGAGCAAGGTCCAAGCTACCGGTGGTTAGAGCTCCAGAGACAGGAACCTCCTCACAATGCGAGCCGTATCGAGGAGTAGGTACTGCCTTCTGAATCAGGCCCTTGAGCCAGCCGCCTAACGAGAGCCTCGATAGATGTTGATCGAGGCTTTCGGCCATCAGTAGATTGGCTGATACGACAATCGGCACAATGATAGCCGAGCTCACATTCCACATGTCAACAACCTCGTGTGCTAAGTCGAGATATTCAATTTGTTTCTCTTTCTCAACTTTCATGTGGAATATACCTAATTATTATTATTATCTTTTGTTACAGTCGCCGCAGCGTTTTCATGCCTATTACCGCCAGATATACGGAAAAAATAATTACATGGATGTATAGAAATAAGACCTCCCCTTTAAAGGGGAGACCAAATAAAAGATGGAGAGACATCTTCAAAGAAAGATGTGGACCCTTATGGATGCGAAAGGCGCGGGAAAGAGTTGTGTGGAAAGGTATAGAAGAGGCCTACGCTGCTGAGGCGACTGCTACTAATAAAAGTTAACTATATCTATACTTATAAGTAACCATAAAAACCTTTTTTATGTTAAACTCGAATAGTAGTAAGAAATAAAGGCTATTTTTATTTTTTTATAGAAATAAGATCTTCGTTATTTCTACGTTTTTAAAAATAAACACAATACCAAAACTAGTGTTTCTTGCTTATTCAAGACGTAGTTGACAATTATTTAACTAAATAGCAGGTGTAAATGGACGTAGTTCTCTATAATGTAAGTTTATTCAGTGGCCTTAGTGTGAGTTTTTCGACTCACGTTCGATTGCGGGCGCATTAGAATTTTGTATGGGAAATTAGGTTTCTCCTAGTGACCACCAGGTGGCGCTATAACTTTTTCCATAGAAAATTCTAACGCGCTCGAACGAACGTGAGTGAAAAAAAGTTATATTTTTATTAGTCGCAAATATTCCAGGGAACATTATGACCTCCTTTGTGAATGACGTCATCACAACAATACTACACTGTGAAATTTAACATTACATTTGTTAGTTACAGCCTTTTGAAAACTACAATGCTATTTATGTGTAGCGAGCCAGTCTTAGTAATATTTTAAGAACTAGAAAAATTACCATAATTCTATATTTTAAGAGCTAGAAAAATGACCATAATTCTATATTTTAAGAACTAGGAAAATTACCATAATTCTTGTTTTCAATACAGGGTCTACTTAAATTAGCTAGCGGAACTCCGCAGACATGATGGGTATCTACTGACGTCAAAACACCATAAAATTATGTTTTTCTTCTCCGTTTTCAGCTACATAATTACATATACTGTGTTAGAATTCTGCAAACGGCTACAGATTGCAAATAAGACAAATGACATAATCTACACTAATATTATAAAGACGAAAGATTTGTTTGTTTGTTTGAATTGAATAGGCTCCGAAACTACTGGACTGATTTGAAAAATTATTTTTGTGTTGGATAGTCCATTTATTGAGGTAGGCTATAGGCTATATAACATCACGTTATACGACTAGCAGGAGCGGAACATCAATGAAAAATGTTGCAATAACGGGAAAAATTATTCCTTTTGTATTGTACAAAATGAAAACAGTCAATCATAGTTTATCAAACTGGTACTATTCGCGCCCTTGTAGGAGAGATGGAACTGTTTTATCTTGCGCGAACTACTAACATAATTATGTCTACTTATCACTATAGGCCGAGACGTTGCCTGAAGTAGCAGCGCGGTGCGGGAGGGGAGGGGTCTTTTTGACAACAGCCGTGTGACGTCTGTCAACTGGGCTGCGCACCTAAAAGTGATTCTCTCTAATACAATTTTACGAAACTTTGTCTTTGCCAAGAACTCTATTGTTTTTGTTTAAATGTTGGGAATAAAGTATTTACAGTGCATTGTGTGAATGTAAATAGGTATTTTTAACAGATTGCGACTGAGATCAGACTGTGAACGTTCTTAAAATTACGGGAGTTGCCTCTGATATTTTTATGGTTGGAATAAAACTGTGAAGTTCATAAGTACTAAAAGATTATTAATAATTATGACCTGTAACAACTTTCATCTTAAAAATTAGGTCAAAAAATGATAGTCATATTATTTAGGCACTCATTTGTCTGTATTTAAAATCTGTATACCTACAATGAATCCTGTTTTCAATAAATCAATGTAAATAAACACTCACACTGTATATATAAAAAAATACATTAAAAATTGCAACATTATTGTAAAAAAGAACACGGTATCGTAACGCTAAGATAAGCTGACCTTCCAGTCGATACTTAGTTCTGATCAGTCGAACGTTTGGTACTGTGGCAGAAACACTTATTTTCCTTAAAGTGTTGAATAAATAATACCGAAAAAACATCCTATTGTTAGAACCGTAAAAGGCCACAGAATTGTGTTAAAGTGATTATTATAAAAAGATGAATAAAGATGTGTCAAATTAACTAAGTTAGTTTAATAGGAAACTATGATATCAGATGGTAGTGTTTTCATAGTGTTTCGTGAAGTATAATTGAAACCACGGATATCGATTGAAACGTTAAAAAAGCAAAAAAGTTGAAGATGATAAACATACCTAGAATAAAATTAATACTTAGTTAAAAATACAATACAAAAAATAAAGCAAAATATAAAATAGAATTTAAGTAAATTAAAAATGGCACCTTCAAAAAATACTTACAATATCAGTAAAAAAAAAGACGATATCGAAATGACTGCAGAAAAACCTAGTAAATTACAGTACAGCTATGAAGAGGCCCTGGAAATTACCGGTAAGTGGCTATATAAATTCTCCGTAAATTTAATATGGTTTACTTTACACGTTTTCTGACCTCGAAAAAAATTACATTGAGTAAATTCATGACATGTTTGGTATCAAATGAAAGGTCTTGACGAGCACATTATTTTACTTTATCATATTACCAATGATAAAATACAGGGTTCTGAAGAATTACAGGAATTATCGACCAATATAATTTTTTCATGGCAATCAGTTGGCACTATGTATGGTTGTTGCAGAAACGTGTCCGATTCCCGCATTCAACAAATATTTATTTGACCTGCAGAAAGCTATTTCGGATCTGTATAGGTATTTGTGCATGTATGATGTGTTTCTGTAAACGCACGAATTCAAAAGCAATTTAAAATATCCGACAAACGATGCCTCACCTCCTGTCGAGCTCTCTGACTAATAACGTTTGCACTATGGAAGACCTTTGCATGGCCTACGCTAAAGGCCCCCGCAGACATAGTAATATTGACAACAAAGTAAATTACCTACAGTACCTCTACCTACCTATAATTTTATACTCAAAGCCTGCTCAAAGAAATCCACTCACATTTTGAAAGTAAATGGTCTATAGTAGGGGTGGCCAACTTGGTTAGACCCAAGATCTACTGTTCACTGACGACACCATGTGCGATCTACCAATTACATACTTCTTGAAATCTTATAAGAAGCAGCATAGTTCAGTACACAATTATGTATGTACCTACTAAGTATTTTTTATTAAGAAGAAAAATATAAAACTGAAAATTATTCTTAGTAACTACTTATTTATATTAATGTAAGCATTGCGTTTGAGCATCTTTCGCTAGATTAGCAAAATCAGGTTTGTAGTTGGAAATATTTTTGCCTTGCCACGATCGACTGGACTAATAGTCGCGATCGACCGGTTGGCCACCCCTGGTCTATAGTATAAATTATCACACTATTGAACAATATTATCTTCTTGTCATATATAGGGTGTAAAAGACCTATCACATAGCCGCATTCTATATATCAAACTAAGTGACATTGCCCGAAAATAATTGCTGGGAAACGACTTTTATGTTAGGTGTAAAATAATTGCTGGGAAACGACTTTTATGTTAGGTGTAAAACTTTGCTGTTTGTGGTAGTGTGCAGTGTGCAATGATTATGTAATACACGCAAAACATTGTGCTTATGGGTGCATGCAACGGTACAGGTGGTCGTGGGTTTAAAGTAGTGTTATATCATTTAAAACTTGTTTTTGTGAAAAAACGTCTATAAAGTTGGAATTTTGACCTTCAATATCTCCAGTACAAAAAAAATATTAGGTACAATGACGGGGAGTACAAGTGATCCTCGGCTTCGCTAAGTGTCATTTTACACCCGTTAGATAGAGAAGGAACGGGACCAATCACCATTCTTACTCAATGTGAATTTAAATAAGGAAGTAATTATTTTAAATTCTGTATTTATTTATTTAATACTTCAAGCACATAAATGTACAGAGGCGGATTTAATGCCATAGGCATTTCCTACCAGTCAACTTTTGGATCCTGGAGGTAAATAGATCCACTATTAACTCTAGCATGAATACCTATGTACCTAAGTAAGCCACTCTTGAATTACACAAGAGGATAAGCAATGCAGTTCATGCAAGTAGGTATAAAGTCGAAAATTACTTGAAAATCCTTTGTAGGTATATTTTACGAGTTATCCAGTCTTGCCAAGGATTATCGTGTTACCCAGTTACTGGGTTGTGGAGGTAGAGGCAGTCGTTCTGTGTACTTAGCTGCATCCGGTTAGACTGAAAGCCGAGCCCAATATAGGTAGTTGGGAAAAAAGCTAGGCAGTTGATGATCATTCTGAAGTCATAACAGACGATTTTTGCTATGAATCATCTGTACAATACGTAATAGTTGACCGAAGGAAAAGGGTTATCGTTACAGTAACCGATTGTTTTGTTTCTTATCAAAGCGTTCTTATCAAATGAATGTTCACTCTATTTAATTACATAATTTATGTAATTCGTTTAACCGCGATCCTACTTGAAGCTGTAACGTATGGTAATCTGATACCTAGTGGATTAGGTAGCTTGACTTGGAGAAGTCAGCTCGGTTCAGTAACATCATGGTGAAGGGCGGGCGTTTTGGGGGAAAGTCTTTTGTAATTTTGACGTTCGAAAAGTGCTGATTCTCAGCTTAGTTTGGATAAATGACTTTTGATTTTGATCATCATCGACATCATTGGCAGCCTTGTTCCACTCACTGCTGACTATAGGGCTCCTCCCTTTAGTGTCATGCTTCCCTGCGGGGTAATTGCGTAACACACTGACAGTGGCATGGCTTTAATTTTAACAGTTCAACAATATTTATATTCATTCATATTTACGTTGTCGAGCAGACAAATTTTTCGAACATATGAAGCAATGGATTAGCAATATCCTTCTAAATGATTGCACATTGACGCAATTACTGTGTTATAGGCATGCATATACGCTCAACAACGTAAATAACGCAATGAATGTGGTTGATCTGTCAAAATAAACCCATTGCTACTGATAGTGTGTTACGCAATTACCCTTCTGTCTGTGTACAATACAGGGTGGGTAAAAAATCGTAGATCAAATGAAACAGGGCGATAGTTGGGCTTATTTACAGTTTTTTTTTTGTAAAAAAAAATAAATAAAAAAAAACAAAACATAAAAAGTATCATCACTACAACAGTGCTTTCATGACAGTGGGTAGCATGATTTATCAGTATTGGCACTATTTTAAAATTATTTGTAAGTTTAGAACCTTACTGTAAACACTCAAGTTGTCGTAACTTTTAAGGAGATCAAGTTAGGGCTCTGCCACAAAGATATTTTTTACTGCAAATAACTCCAACTATCGCCCTGTTTCGTTTGAACCACGATTTTTTGCCCACCCTGTATAGCTCTTGATTTATATGTAGACGGTTATACTAAACAACATACAGACGCAGAAATTCCGTTCTTAGCAGCGCGTTGCATGAGGAAAGTGGAACAACAAAATAAAATTAAAAAACTGGTTCCAAAAAAAAGGATTCGGCGTAATACCTGTACGTATAATAGAAAATCAAAGGTTAAAGTTCAGTACACTTTAGCGCGATCTTAACGGTGACTGACATTCACCCAGGAGATGGGCAGCAGCCTCCGTACTTATGTCTTCTGTCTACCAAGCGTGACCATAGCCTCTGCTTTGGCCACTCATTGTTAGGTCTATTCTTAGCATAATCAGCCTAAACGTGTTCCACTGTTGGGACACAGGCCATCTCTCTGTGAGAGGGACTGGGCCGTAATCCACCACACGGGCCCAGTGTGGGTCGGTAGATGTCACATGTCTTCGAAGTTTTGTTTCTAAGATATGCGGTTTTCCTCACGATGTTTTCTTTCACCGTTTTGAGAGCAGTGGTGATGATATAATTTACAAAAAGTAAAGCACCTGTCTGGGTTCGAACCTACGACCTACAACTCGTAAGTCTGTCATGGTTAGCAGTGGACCCATTACCAGTCGATGCGGTAACCATAGACCAATGTCCAAAATAATCTTATCTACTCTTTAAGACAGGTAGTATCAAAGCACCTTAGATAAAACACATTGATAAGATTGTTCTCAATAGTTAATCTAGATAATAATAAATCCAGATCAAGGAATTCGATCAAAATTATGAGCAGCATCCACTTCAATTGATAACAGACAGACAGATGGGCGCAGAAGTCAGGCGGCTCGCATACTTAGATAAAGGAATTTAACATACTAAAATAGGTAACGAGAATATTGTCTTCCATATGTCAGCCGAACATAAAGAAGACCATATTCTCTTTGTCTATTGGTACACAAGCAAAAATATTCATATTTTCAAGACACTACCTATGTACTTATTCATCTTTATTGTTCGCGAAATCATAATTTAGAGAGTGATGGAAAATAAACGATAACTTAGCACACTCACAACATTGTTTGAAAGTAGTTACTATAAGTATATAAGTAGCTACCTGTATACCAAATAGCTACTCGTATTTCGACTGTAGGTACCCACTTCAAATTGGAACTAATGGAAAACTGTACGGCCTGTTTCAAATATAAGGTTAAGCAGTCCTTACCACGATCATAAAGACTATAATAATATAAAAAACCGGCCAAGTGCGTGTCGGGCCACGCACAGTGTAGGGTTCCATAATAGCCCGTTATCACAATATAGTACGATTCTGTTGTTTTTTATTCTAAATATATGTAATGGTTAAGATATTAGGAGTTAATGGGTATAATAACAATATATTTATAGTACCTAAAGATAAAGTTAAGACATAATTATAGTACTAGAAATATTGACCTATTAGTTCAACCAGGTTTCAGACTGGCTAAAGTAGACTCATCTTTTATGGGGTACTGTTTAAAATGTTATAATAAAATACCTCCCCACATTCTTCAACTGAATGAGACAAAATTCAAGTCTTGTATAAAACGCACACTATGCAGTCAGGCATATTATAAGTTAGGGGATTACATCGCTGATAAAAATTCCTGGCTCAATGCTGGTCCTGCTCCACAACCACAACTAACTGATTAACACCTGAAAATACTGTTGGAGCTGCTGAAGATTGTAAGACTATCTTTGCATTGTATAAACTCAATTTCATTTATATTGTATAATTGCATAGCACAGATGTGAGTTCTATGTATGTTACTATACCTTATTTACTATTTACCGGGTAATATCTCTTTCATTGACTTGAATGCGCCCTGGCGGCTGATAGTATGTCATGCTCACACAAATGTCTCGCTGACAGTGGCGAGTATGTTGGATCATTTAGCTCCCTTCAAAATGGTTGAGCTGAATGGTGCTGATCTATGCGTCATGTTCGTGAACGGGGGCCGTCAGTTGGGGCTGGTCATCACTTAGCTGCCTCGGCTTATTTTTATTTTTGGATTGTTGTTTTCTTGCTATTTGCTGTACTCTGGACGCTTTTAACGTGTACCTACGTCTTTTTTACATCGTTCTCACATATATTTTTAAATTCAACATTAATGATGTAACTAATATTTTTGTAAAAATATAATTTAAAAGAGTGTCCATGGAGTTTCTTGCCCGTTCTTCTCCATAGGTACCTACGCTTTTGAATGGGCAACTAGCTTCATATTTTCTGACTGACCGACTTCTTGACAATTCAAAAGTGCCTGTAAATGGTTTAATTGAAATAAATGCTTTGAGTTTGCGTTTGAATATGACATGGGTGTCCAGAGTAAAACAAAACTTTAAAACATGACGTAACCACGAAGGTCATACCTTGCAAGAAAATCTTAACACCGCGATCTACAAAAGTGACGCCAACTGTTATCGAATAGCGATACTAAACACCACAAAATATTGATTTTCGAAGATAATTATTTAAACAGAAGAGGAGGAGAGAGGGGGGGGTCTATTTAAATGAAATGACGTTTGTTAGCCTCACTAAAACTCGAGAGGCTGGACCGATTTGGCTAATTTTGGTTTTGAAATATTTGTAGAAGTCCAAGAAAGGTTTAAAAAGTGAGAAAATATGAAGACGTTGTAAGGAAAATAGTAAAAGCAACAATTTCATTATCCCATACAAACTGTCATTCGTTTCAAAGACTATGAAGACTATAACAAAAAAAAGTATTACCTATATAGGTAATTGTATTTTTTTTGTCTGATCAATGCCCTAGATTAAAACGGGAAATAGTGGCCACTATTATCCGAATACCAGTGATTATAATAAAACTAAACAATGTAAAACTACCGTTTATAATAGTATTAACGTATAATCTTGTGGAGCACAACTTATCGTGCCTATTTTCTGCATTTTCATTCTAAAATAAAAGAAATAACCAAACAAACGATGAGGGCGCCACTGCGCGGTCGGCGTAGACTTAATAAAGTGAACAAATAACACATCCAGTTTCACTAATTTATTTCGAGTTAATCGAGGTCATAACAATGTAATTAGCATCTTGTTAAAGATAGCTTCAAGGTCGTTGATGCAAATTCTGATCAGTTTTCCACTCCCGCGGGCAGAATCATCATCATCATCTTCCTGCCCTTATCCCATGTTACTTGGGGTCGGCGCAACACGTTTTCTTCTTCCATTCTCCCCTGTCAACCGTCACGCTATCATTAACTCCCTTCTCTTTCATATCATTCGCCACACAATCCATCCATCTTTTCTTCGGCCTTCCTCTCCCTCTCCATCCATCAACATGTATGGCAGAATATGAATGGTAGAAAATGCTATTTCATCAGAGGAGAGGAATAGGTTCTTCCCACAATGCATAAACAGCCTATAATGTTCCCAATGCTGGAACACAAGCCTCCTCTATCTGTGAGAGGGAGTGGGCCAAAATAAACCACGCGGGCCCAGTGTGGGTTGGTAGATGTCACATGTCTTCGAATTTTTGGTTCTAGGATATGCCGGTTTCCTCACGATATTTTCTTTCACCGTTTTGAGAGCAGTGGTGATGGAATAATTTACACAAAGTGCTTGGGTTCGAATCTACGACTCATAAGTCGCGGCCGTTACCACTGGGCCACCACTGCTTGCTCCACTTGCCACAAAGTCAAATCATTTATTTCAAATAGGCACATTAAAGGCACTTTTGAACAACATTACACTTTAAATTGCAACTAATTATAATTGATTCTAGTCGCCCATTCCAAAAGGTAGTTTTCGTATGGAGAAGAATGGGCAAGAAACTCCACCGTTACTCTTTTATTAAAATGTTGTACAAGGTCTTGTATACTTAATATAATTATATTTGATGACGATGCACCTAGAATAAAATAAGTCTAGAACAAAAGGTAAAAATAATTAAAAATGAAGCAATGACAGGTAAATCAATTGTGTGATAGATACATGGTGCTTACATATTTACAAATATTGTAAAAGTAGATGATTTTCCTAGAATTTTAATAAGTGTGTGAGTTACTGTAGTCACAGATTGTAAAAATCAATGTCATAAAAATTTAAAAAATATAAATTAAATTAGGAAACAGTTTGATTTTGACTCTAGATTGTACTATGGAGCAAGACCAGCATGTTTCCAAGCATTCTTATCTTGGATATAATCCTCCAATTTATAATATCCTTGTTTACAAAGTGTACTTTTAATATGAGTTTTAAATTTTCTTTCATTTAATTGCAATATGTCACAAGGTAGGTATTTTGTTGTAGCATTTAACACAGTATCCCATAAAAGATGTATGTACTTTAGATAATCTGAAATAAAAACACAATAATAGATGATAATAAAGGAGATTTTTAACACATTTTGAAGGTTACAATCAGCTGAATTGGACTCTGCATGAAACATCAGTAAATGTAATATTTTGAAGGTTACAATCAGCTGAATTGGACTCTGCATGAAACATCAGTAAATGTAATATTTTCTCCACGAAATAGGTAAGTTGTTTTTGAAGTGTATGTCGTCGTTTTTATGCAACCAGCGACTCAAAATTAGAAAGCTGCTGATCATCATCTGCCTAGTCTTTTCGCAACTATGTTAACTGAATGCAGCCATACCAGTATGCCACTGAAACTGCTAAAATATCAAAAGGAAATTAAATAGCCATCAGTCAAGCTTCGTCGAAAGACTAATGAGCTCATGAAACAGTGTCACTGTAGGAAGAAGGCTCTACACAATATCCTTCCCATCACATGTCATCAAATCAATCAACTCAAACTATCGCAGTCCACTGCTGGACATAGGCCTCTCCCAGGCTGCACCACAGCACCCTGTCCTCCGCCTTCCGCGACCAGTCTGTCCCAGATTCCTTCTTAAGGTTTTCGATCCATCTAGCTGGGGGGCGTCCCACACCACGCTTGCCGATACGTGGTCTCCACTCTAGGACTCGTCTGCTCCACCGTCCATCGGTCCTTATGGCCAGCCCACTGTCACTTCAGTTTGCTTACTCTGATAGCTACTCCGTCGGATTCTACGGTTCTTTTCCAGATAGCTTCATTCCTGATTTTATCCACCAAAGAAACTCCGAGCATAGCCCGCTCCACAGTGCGCTGAGCGACTTTGAATTTGCGGACAAGCCTGACTGTCAAAAGTCGCTGTCATACATCTAACTGAAGACTTGGAAAATGTTAAAATTGATACCAAATTTAAGCGTTATCTAGGTGCACTTACATTATAATAGGTAGAGTTTATTGAAGGCTAAAAATGTTCTACCTACATAGTCAAAATGAATGACTATGTCGAGTCTATTTAAAAAAAAACTTGTTTCCTTGTTATGCTGTTTATCTAGTTTTGAACAAAAAAAGACATTTATTTCAGCTACTTTGTAATTCTATATAACCACTATGTAATATAAAGTAGCCGTACATAATAAAACAACAAATAAATATAAATAAATAATATGACAAGGTTCCTCCTCCTCCTTAGTCGTTCACTCTTGACAGAATGGTCGTGGTTGATGACTCTGCATTTTCATTGGCCAAAGCCGGCTCGCGATGCTCCTCCACTTATTCAAGGACAAGGTTGGAATGTATAATAATAAGAAGACAATTTAGCGATTCGCCATTGTTTTAGTTTACGTAATGCTATTGGTTTTAGGTTCCTTATTGTCCAAATGATCTTCATTTCTACAAAATAAGTCAATCTGGTGTTGGTGGAAATTGAGAAATGAGACCTACCAACATGGTGCTACTGAAGTAGTTCCAGTAACACAATATGCTTCTACATCACAACTTTCTCTACGTCATTAGGTAGCACTCGTGTTCCTAATAATAATGGACTTCATATATGTATACCCGCGACCGTGATCTCTTTGGCCATGTTCTCTTCCACCTGTTGAGGGTTTTATAAACTTACGAGTACCAGCTGACCGGACAGACGTTGTTCTGTTTCCTAGAACTCGATCGCAGCACCACCTACCTACCGGATCCAATTGTGAATCTAAACCATCCAGGGTAATAAACACAGGAGTTCAGTGACATACACACGTACCTACAGAAGAATTATATAAATATAAAGATAGTTACGGTAATTTATGCAACAACAAAGATAAAACTGCATCTTTTTCGTTTAAAAAATAAACAAAGTAAACAACAAAACATGTTTATCAGTATCGTCGTCGTCTTGTTCATCAGTATCACAATTAGGTTCAAGCTAATAGTTTAAATAATTAGTAACATTTGTTGTCACTTTGATAATTGCTAGCAAACACTGGTTTATAGCTTCTTTATTTTTGATGGGTCGATTATTCTAATAACAAAGCGAGCACTGCAGTAACGATCAACAAAATTACAGAGAGTTCATAGTTTCTAAACAAGTCGTAAAGACTATAGTAAAACTTGGTTGTATAAAACTTGGCAAAACTGTCGAAAAGGTTTATAAACAAAGTAGTTAACAAAACAAGAGTGAAACAACGCATTGACATTGTTTCTGCTTCGTTTACACAAATACACAGGTTGTGTTAGTTTTTAACAAGTCGCAAAAAAGCAATAGGCTCGCTCCATATAGGACTTTATAGCATGATGAAATGTAAAATGTGAGTATACTACCACTGCCACTAGAAATAGGGGAACCGACCTAAACACTAATATGTAACATACCTATTATGTGAAAAACGAAAATTTTATCAGCCTAGGGTAATTTAAGAACAGTCACATGTACAATCGGTTGATTCTGATTGTGAAGATTTTGCACGAGGTGTTTTGATAAAAAACAATGCTATCCTACGTCAAGACGACGTGATATCCTTTACATAAGGTGCTGATTATCGTATATATGATCTAAACAGGGTAATCAGAATTCAAGAATTATCTCAAAACAAAAGATCAACATATGATAATGTCATCACGATATTCTCAAACGATCTCTGACGTGGACTAAAAATCTTATTAAATCCTTAACCTTCTCTAAGTCTTTAGGCAACCTGGGAATCGAACCCAGGACTTCATGCGCAGCAGTAGTGCTTACGACCACTCGACCAACGAGGCAGTCAACAAAATACAAAATAATTATATTGAAAACAAAAAACAGAAAAATAAACTAGTTACTATTACTGAATTACTTATTTAAAGGCAAATAGATCATCCTTATCAGAAGAGGTTATGTTGCGTGGGTTTGCGGGCGAGGAGTTAAAAGTATGTGAAAGTCATTATGAACAATCACAAGATATCTAATCTAATTATATAGCTAACTTATAATGCGTGAACGACGTTCCACCAAGTAGGTACGTGGGGCGCGAGCGCAACTAATTTACTCACAACTGGATATCATAGCACAATTCCTTCAATCAATATCGTCTTTTTCGATCCACCCATGTGAATGTACCCTCACTTCATTTCGTTCTTCAATCTGGCGGGCCACCTCCCCAGTACATGGTGTTACAAATATATGTAATAAAATGGGTAATTGGAAGGGTCAGTTCATAATCATCAATCACAACCCTGTTGGGATAAGACCTCTTTTCCATATTGCCAGTGACCAAGTACCTACTCCATCATCTAACCAGCCCTCACTGCAGGTCACGGCAAGTACAACTACGGTCTGCTGCTGACATGCTTCATGCTGATCATCGCTATGGGCATCGATATCTTCGGTCTGGGCATTATCGTGACGGCTTCCACCTGTGACCTGGACCTGACCCTCAGCCAGATTGGGATACTGTCGTCTATGTCTTTTGCTGGTAAGTTTACAAAGAGCTTCTTGTGATATATACAGCGTGGCGGTTTAGTGGCGACATTAATTAAACACACATAGACGGTTTAGGTGTTATGAACATATTTTAATTTCATTAAATGTTATTATTTATTTACCTATTTTAATTTTTTTCTAAAATAGCATCTTGGAACAACCTGTACTTAAAGAACTGTAGCGCGGGAGTCACGGACCATATCATCGCATCAATGAAATTAAAAGGAATAACGTGCAAAGAATTAATTGAAAGAAAGAGAGACAGAGCCTTTTTTTTTATTTTGGAGGGAAACCTTCAAAAGGCACCCGACCTCGGGGAGGTCCGAGGTCGGGGAGTTTCGGGTTTTTACCTCACTAAAACCACCCCGGTGATCACCATCAGCACACAGGGGTGGTCCCGGTTCCTCTTAAAAGACCAATTCCGGAACCCCCCCGTGCAATACCTGAAAGGCACATCCCTGGGGGGGACTGTAAAGGAGCCTCCACTGAGGCTCGCTATGCACGGCAGCACGTGACCACTGTGCCACCGTCTTCCCTGGGGTCACTTGGTGGGCGGACAGAGTCCCCACTCTGTGCGCCCGCGACCCCGAAGGTCCACCTACTTTGTTTGGTAAGCGGGTTTCGGCGTATTTAGGCGCCAAGGCGGTTGACACCCCGACGCCTCCTTCTCCGAGCAGGATCAGCCGAGAGACAGAGCCCCATGTTGACGTTCGTAGTTGTCAAATTACGAATAATTTTATGTTGTTATAATTAATTTTATGATTACCTACTAGCCGCTAGCCATACCCGTGTGATAAATTAATGTCGTCATTGTAGCGTTGTATATGATATGACATAGGTGATGGGGTGACATATGCACACGGCGGCGTTGTAAAACATCGGTGTTTTTACCAAACATATAACATGAAAGAGAATTATTATAATTTTATTGTACTAGTAAGCGCCACGAAAAACTGCAATAGCAAAATTGACAAATATCAGCTTGCAGCACTCTAGTTGGCACAACGTGCAAATATTTTTTCAAGTTAGTGCCTCAGATGCTAAGCTATTTTTAAACCTGAATGACAGAAAGAGCCATAGCATAAACTACAAACCATCTTTATCTCGTATTCCCGTCATCACATAGTCGTTTCTTAGATAAAAGTAGTGAAACCATATTTGTCTCCAATTTCCAGGTATTATAGTAATGTCCTATCCTTGGGGCTACCTGTCTGACACCAGGGGCAGGAGGCTGGTGCTCATGTGGGCAATGTGTGGTAGCTTCATCAGCTCAGCCATCAGTAGTCTGTCTCCAACCTGGCAGGTGCTAGCTGCCTTGAGATTTACCAGCGCAGCTCTGTAAGTAATATCAAAGCATATAATTTTTAGTTGCAGTTATAATGTTTGAACAGAAACACTTACGGGATTAATTATATTTTCATCATAGCAATATCTCTGTTACTCCATCTATCAATGCCGTAAATCCGTCAGGTCAAAATAAAAATCATATAGATAGGGAACTGTTTGAAATAATGTTAAAATTTTTAAATTATTGTTTTATTCCGGTCTGATCTCCTGAACCCTCCTCCACCAAAGATCCCCTGCTAGTTCGTCTTCTGTTTTAATCTCTGTCTTATCCACATTATCTAGGTTTACTCTTTTTGACAGCTCTTCTGCTTTAAAACTATCTCAACGTTATCACGCCATTAAAACTAGAGAAAATTCTTTTTAATCTTCCAAAATGTTTCTCTCCTGTTAGTTTTAATCCTAGCAGATGCGATTTTTGAAGCTCAATGTTCTCTCTGCTTGGAATAGGTTCTCAGCAATTTACATAGTAACGTGACTCTTTCCTAGTCTTTTTAACAAAGGCAGTACCTAGGTATATACATCTGTAATCACATAAAGTGCTTGGCCAGACTGGCAACGTGGGCGCGGGGCGGGCGGGCGTGGCGTGGCGTACTCAAACATAAAAACTTCATTTGAGTGTCCATAGTGGACACGCGGGCGTGGTGAGCGGCGCAGGCTGCTCGGCGCGGGGAGCGCGCGGGCAACTCACGCCATAGCTCGTTCATACAAGTGGCCGCAATGGGTGCGCCGGCGGCCCGCGCGGGGACCGGGGTTCTCAAACTAGTTCTAGCTTTTTTCTAGTAAAAATAAGTCTTCTTCATCCATATTACATTTTGCCAAACACTGGACATGAAAACACGCAGAATGCAGCCGCGCTCGACTGCGGACAGGCAGATCGCGCGCGTTTCCGCACCCGCGCCGCTAACCCGCCCTGCGCTGCCAGTCTGGCCAAGCAGTAATTCCCCATCTCTGATTCCAGGTCGAGTGCCGCTGAGTCAGCTACATACGCACTGATTGGAGAGTGCTGCGGCACTAAAGTACGAGCGAAGTACATGCTGCTCATCACCAGTGCGCTTATGATCACACCTACATTGTATTATAGTAAGTATATAGCTTATACTCGTAAATAACAGTCGCAGTTTCTAGAAGGTGACAAAAAATATGATGAGTTCCATTATAAACAGTAGCATGTAGTCTTCGATGCCTGAAGTTATTATGAACGGTTGTAACGGCAGCGACGGCTTAGTAAATGGCTTTAATATTCACAAACTGGAATTGACAAACTGTCTGCCAAATGCGCATAATATTATCATAGTAAAGTATTACTCATTTTAGTGAACGACTGATATTCAACGTTTACAATGGTGCCGATTCTGTTGTTCACAAACTAAACTAAATTTAAGTTCAGTGCATCTTTTTCTTTCTATTTCATTAAGAAAAGGACAGAATATAAATTTTAGTTTGGTCCTGTCAAACTAGTCAGCGCCTGACGTAAATTGACGTATTTTAGTATCCAATTTTATAAACACGGCTAATCTTGTCTATGGAGTACCTATCTTAATTTGACAGGACTAAACTAATATTTTTCTTCTGTCCTTTTCTTAATGAATTAGAAAGAAAAAGATGCACTGAACTTAAATTTAGTTTAGTTTGTGAACAACGGAATCGGCGCCATTATCTGATTATTACATACAGACAGAAATGTTAGATGTTTTACTAGTTATTCTGTGGTTTTACCCAATTTTCAGCGAAACCCCATTCACCTGGATCAGTCCTCTCATTGTAGATACGAAGAGAAAAACCTAATAATTTTCTTTCTCCTTTTCCCAGTAACTGCCTACCTCATAATGAAGCTCGACTTCACAATCTATCTCGTGGGCATCGTCTACCGACCCTGGCGTTTGCTGACGCTCATCATGGCTCTGCCCCTGGGGCTGGCGGCGCTGATGCTGTGGTTCTTCAGCGAGAGCCCCAAGTTCCTCGCCAACGTGGGCAGGAATGAGGAGGCGGTGAAGGTGCTGAAGAGGATGTACGTGGCTAACGGACATGACGGGGAGGCGTTTCCTGTAAGTATGAATTTTAGGAGGTAATACAACACAAAAAAGCAAAACGCAATGGCTAGAACACTAGTAACAATACTATGAACAGAAATATCATAGCAACTTGCTGCTTCTGAACAGCCTTTCCTAAGTTTGCTAAGTTAGAAGCAATAGGTGCGTATTATGGCAGATTTTGAATTACACAGTATTGCATAAACTGCCATATCCGTGCTTCAACTTGACCTCACAAAACACTAAAAAAGGTGTAAGGTTTAAAATCAAGACGGTTTATTAAATTACTAGCTGCGTCCCACGGTTTCACTTGCGTAAATATTGATCCCGTGGGAATATCGGGATAAAAAGTAGCCTATATGTTAATCCAGGGTGTCAGCAACCTCCATACAAAATTTTATCAAAATTGGTCCAGCCGTTGGAGCGTGAAGAAGTAACAAACATATAAACACACACACACCCTCTCACTCACACACTCACAAACTTTTGCCTTTATAATATTAGTGTGATTGTTCATTGTGAAATTAATTAAATCGTATATTATTCCTTTTTCAGGTGAAACAGATCTACCTAGAAGACGGCAACAAGGAGGAAGTTGGAGTGTTCTCCCTCCACTCTCTCTGGACACAGATAGCTCCTCTGTTCAAGCCACCTCTTTTGGGAAAGACTGCACTGTTGTACTACCTCACTTTCGTCACTTATATCGCGTGAGTTTATCTCTCATCATTATTTTCGTTAAAAAAAAGACCTTTCTTTATGTAGAACATACAACAAATTAGCATTACTATAATAGAACCGATGACAGTATTTAAATCACTGTCCATTCCAAGGTTGCCTGGAAGAGATCGCAGAAAGCAATGTGGCGGCCCATTATATAGGGTGTTTGGAAGCTAAGAGGGTGACGGTTGACACCATTTAGAGCATTTTGAGCCATACATGTCTTAGACGAAGTATGTTTTTTATTTTTTTTTCCCAGTTAAAGTTGGTAAGTATGTTATTTTTGACTAAAAGTTTGCAGTAAAAAATAATAAAAAACATACTTCGTCTAAAACATGTATGGCTCAAAATGCTGTAAATGGTATCAACTATCACTCCCTTAAAGCTTTGCACTCAGCTTCGAAACACCCTGTATATTTTGTAGTGTTTGATCTACTTTTTTTTGTATTTTTAGTGGTGTACACTAAAGTATATAAATAAATAAATAGTTACAACGTGTCGCATTTGAAATGATAACACATGAATTAACTTTTCATGATATTCTGTGCTAGTCGGATACAGTCTGCCTGGCCATTTTCAAACCATGTTGGGTTCGGCTTTCCGTCTTACTTGATGCAGTTTTATAGCAGTATTTTACATGGAGCGACTGCCTATCTGACCTTTCCTAGTTACTGGGTAACACGATACCCTTTGGTAAGACTGGTTGTCAGACTTTTGGGCTTTTGACTACCCGTAATGACTGTCAAAATACTACGGATAACAGCCGGGACCAACGGAGTCGACAGGAATAAAATATTGCATGTTTGCTACGACGGCGACGTAGTTGACGCAATAATGGTTCTGCTACGGCGATGTGCTACAAATGCTACGGGATCGTAGCCGATACACGATCCGCTACGCCAGATACTGTCGTAGCAAATACCTATCCGCTTGGGGTTTTATTTGAAACTTTTTTTCTTTCTTTATTTAGACTTATAATTTTAGACTTTTGCGGCTATTTGACTTTTATGAAGAATGTCTTTAAAATTACTCCCTACTCCTGATAATGGTTTAATTAGCTATAATATTTAATTTGCCGTAGCTAATAAAATTACGTCTATTTAATTGTAATTACCATTGCGCCTACTGCGGTAAAATAGCAGGAATGTCTGTTGCGTGTTTCACTGCTATCTCAATCTGCCTGCATTTACCCAACTATGTTGGGGTCGGCATCCAGTCTAACTAGATGGAGCTGAATACCAGTATTTTACATCGAGCGACCGTCTGTCTGACCTCCATAACCTAGTTACTGGGTAATACGATACCCCTTGGTAAGACTGGTTGTCAGACTTTCGGGCTTCTGACGACCCGTAACGACTGCCAGAGATCCACGGATGACATCCGGGATCAACGGCTTAACGTGCTTTCCGAGGCACGGAAGGGTCTTGGTATGTAAATATGACCCATCCGTGGACCAACAGCCCCAAGCGTAGCTTAATCTGATCGATCGTCCCGTGCGGCTGATATTACTTAGCCACAAGCCCCTCGTACATTGCTATCTATTTATATTAATTTAGAATATTAAAGGTAGGTAGTTAAATTTGTGCCTAACCTCAAACTCAAACTCAAATCATTTATTTCAATTAAACCTTGTACAGGCACTTTTGAATTGTCAAAATTAAATAGTCTGTCAGTTAGTCAGAAAGTTGAAGCTAGTTGCCCATTCCAAAGCGTAGATCTCTATGGAGAAGAACGGGCAAGAAACTCCATGGACACTGTTTTAAATCAAGATATTACAAAATCCTGGGTACATTATTCTTGTACAATGTACCCTTCGGGATATACATGCGTTATGATATATATATACAGGGTGTGTCGTAAATAGTGGTCCAGAGTAAAGGAGTCAATACACTGTATTCTTATGTATCACATACCGAAATTTCAACCATTTTCTTTAAGGGTCTCCGAAAAAACAAATTAATTTCTTTAAGTACCTGTGACTTGAAAATATAAAAAAGGGTTTATATTCCTGTTTTTATCACATTTAGTTTCGATTATATTATTAGCACGCTGTACCAGTACAGCGTGCTAATAATTGTTTGCTGCACCGGACGACGACGTCAATACGTCGCTCGGCGCCGGCTGTCGCTGAAAACCAGCGCTGGGGCTCTGTCTTGCATAGGGTCGCAGCATAATGCTGAGCGATAAATGTTTTGCGTGGATGTGACGCATGTTTCCCCCAACCATTTCTTTTTTTTTTTTGTCTATTTTATTTATTGCGTCATGTTTACCGCAAGTAAACGTATTTTCTTTCTTTTTCTTTTTTCTATGTTTTTTTGAAAGGTAAATTTAACCACCAGTTTAGCAAACACCCTCCACATCTCTGCACTAGCATAAGATCAAAGTATATAACTTCTGTACTTAATGTCATGACATTTCCTCTTCAAACAGTAACAACAGCTTCGCCATCATCCTGCCGACGATCTTGAACATCTTCTTCACGTCGTACGCCACCAGCACTGCCGACGCCTCCTTCTGCGACCTCTTCCACCTCACCAACACCACCGCTGAGGAAGTTAAACCGGTATGTTAGTGAGTGAGCAGGTACGTTGGTGATCTTCGGCCGTAGGGCGTTAAAAGCGAATGCCTAAAAACCTATAATTTCATCAGGAATACCTTGTACCTAGTGAGTTTCCTGCTAATGGGAGCATTTAGCGTTAAAACAATAGGACGAATTTTAAGCTCTTTTGTAAAAAAAATTAATCATAGTTTGGATTTTTTTTACTTGCTATTAGCATGTGATTTCCTAACACCCGACGATGAAGTTCCCCTTACGGTTCAAAATGCATTATCAATCAGTCACGACTGTTTGCTAAAGGTCTCATAAAATTTTTAATTTCTATCAATTTAATTCTCAATTCTTTATTGCGTACCTACCTTATTGTATGTAATTGGTAGGGGAATAATGATATTAGTCACAATTGACGTGGAGGACGAGGGAAATAATGATATTAGTCATAGTGACGGCACGGTTGGCGCAGTGGTTAAGCGTTTGACTGCTGCGCTGCGTGTCGCGGGTTCGATTCCCGCACGGAACAAATATTTGTATGACCTACAAGTAGTTGTTCCGGGTCTGGCTGTTTGTGTATGTGAGTTTAAATGTTTGTAAACGCATCCACGATACAGGAGAAATTCCTAGTGTGGAGCAACGTTTTATTAAAAAAAAAAAAAAAATAATAATTATGGACCCTGCCTTACGCAATAGTAATGTCCCAGCCACCTTTTTGAGGTTGTCTATCCATCTTACTGGGGGGCGTGCACTCTACGCTTACCGATACGCAGTCTCCACTCCAGGACTCGTCTGCTCCACCGGCCATCGGTCCTTCGACAAACATGGCCAGCTACCACTTCAGCTTCCTTACCCTGCAAGATATGTCGGTAACTCCGGTTCTTTTCCAGATAACTTCTTTCTGATTCTTCAAAGAAACTCCGAGTACTGACCGCTCCATAGCGCGCTGAGCTAGCTTTAATTTGTGAACCAGCCCGACTGTCAGTGTCCACGTTTCGGCACCGTATGTAATAACGGGCAGGACGCACTGACTAAAGACCTTAGTTTCAAACACTGCGGGATAGGCGACGAGAAGACTTGACGAAGTTTTCCAAACGCTGCCCAACTCAAATGAATTCTTCTATCGGCTTCTTATTTCTATAATCCTTAACAATTCAACTCTTGTTACAGGAACCATCGGAATGCAAGAACAGCATAGAAGACAACACCATCTGGGCGGGATGTGCGCACGGGATGTCCTTTTTCCTTCTCAACGCGCTGATCTCGCAGTGTGCCGGCAGGAGGAAGGTATGTATCAGTCCCTTACGGCCTTATATTATAAAGCTTATTTTGTATAAGCTTTATGTTCAGGACAGAGATTAAAACAGAAGAATAACTAGGAGGGGTTGGGGGGGGGGTGGAGGGGGTTCAGGGGATCAGACCGGAATAACTCGTAAATCATCGAGCACTTTTATTCTGACCAAGTTAAAGTTCTAATTACAAAAACCTGGCTCGAAGGTTTCGGCTTGGACCAAAGGAGATTAAAGATTTTTATATGGAGTCTGGATACCTACTGCCGCGCCATTTTGTTTTTTTTTCAAAATAGCGACCACGCATGACACCTATATATAAATTATTCCACTAAGAAGTGGTGAAAGGTGGGCTTTGGTGGACTGTCTTATGTAATTCTGACGTTCAAAAAGTGCTGATTCCAGAACCTAGTTTGAATAAATTACTTTTGATTTAGATTTGGAACATACGAGTAAATTCGAACGATTTACGATTTTAAAATACTATCTACTACACTACACTAACTATCCCATAGCATTTTGGTTGAAATTTTTGGGTCAAGCACAATAAGTAGGTATCACCCATAGATAGATACTTACCCATGAATAAAGTGATAAAACTAGTAAGTACCATGTTTACAATTTTAAATTCGTTTGTTTACAATTTAAAAAACGCGGGGTGTACTTAAACATAACGTAAATTACGTTATGCTTAAGTACTCCCCGCGTTTTTGCTACGCCCACAAATCAAGATTAGACAATAAGTCAAGTGTCATGTGATTTGTAATAAGTGCACTTCAACTTATAACTGTCAACTTTATTGACTTGAGTGGCAATTCCCGTAATTTTAACAACGGTCACAGTCTGATCTCAGTCTCAATCTGTCAAAAATACCTTTAATTTCCCTACATTTTTGACAATTTTGATATTGACTATCGCTGAGATGAAATTGAATAGATTTTGAACGTTTTTAATAATATTATGGAAATTGGCCTGCTGATCTGCACAATGATCTTGCAAATGATCGTTATAGCCCCAGAGGCGAGTTAAGTTCTATCGTCATGAACTATACATATTAGCTGATACCTTATGCTCGCTATCCTTCAACGAGTTGTAAAAACGAGGTATTTGCTTCTTCCTATTTTCGAGTCGATGGTACGCTCCGATCGAGAGCTGTTGCTTTGATTCTTATTTCGTCGTCCTACTGACGTCGAGCCGCTTACAGCGGGATGATGTGGGGATGCCTGCCTGATCGTGAAGCGATTTGTATGCGTGTCGGCCGACAGTGTAGACATCGCGGTAGTCCATGAACTTTAAATTTTATTATGTTTTCTACAATTTATACGTTAGGATGAAGTTGTATGTTGATCATTACAATACAACCTTTTAAGTTCATATTACCCTATCGAATGACTATTTCATGAAATTATGACATTTCAGGCCAATTCGTACTGAGAAAGTTGTATTGATGATTCGAATGATTATAATTCTGTAAATACATATTATTTAGATACCTAAACAATTGAAAGCTGCAGATTGTCTCAACCAGATGGCGCAAACTGCATTATTGACTAACATAAATCAAATCTTGCAATGAATTATCAATTATGTTCAAATTAATATTAATAAGCAAACTAGTCTAACAGCATGCGAGGGACTAGATCTACTGACCCCATATTCGTAGGTTACCTTGAAACAAGTTTACTACACATTTAGGCTTATGTAATAACGGCCATCAAATTACACAGTAGGTACTATGAATCAATTTACATAGGAATTATGCAACATTCTAATACCCTAAAAGGACATTTGGGGCCCTGCTTCAAGGTACGGGTAAAAATAATACACCTACCTAATATTTCAATGCCAATTTTTTGCTCAATCTTTAAGTAGATAAATGATGCAACAGAGAAACTCGTGGAAGTGTAAAATAGGTACCTACTCATCACTCCCTCACAACAAAACCACACATGCTACAAACACTTTGCGCACAAATCACTAACACTCACCCAAATCATTATGTCATGTACTGTAATGTTTATTCTTTTCTTTTTTTGTTTAACTACCTAAATCTAAATTAACTAAATTAATTTAAGCACTTTTTGCATGGAACATCATTCCATTCTGTATCTGCAGAAGGGCGTTGTTAGCTGCGGTACAGTTTAGTTTAGTTTTTTTTTAGTTTGTCTCCGGTCGTGTCGGATTGCCGTCCCGCGGACTATGAGAGTGAGGGAAGAGGGAGTGCCCGTGTGTCTGCGCACACACTTGTGCACTTTAATATCTCCCGCGCCGAAGGCTAGTCTCCGTTGAGATTGGCCGCCGCCGTGGCCGAAATACGGTCTGGAGGACTTTTATTTACAGTTTATACATTTGCAGCTATCATCGTTTTAGTTGTTGTACCTACTTAGTACAAATACAAATATTTTTTATTTGTTGAACATAGGTGGATTAGGTACAGATGTTATAATTTATTAAAGAACGCTTTAACTAGCCGTCATCCGCGTCCAAATATTATCTTGGTAGGTATAAACATACTTCATTGCATTTTGACGAGTTATACGAACATAAATGTAGGGAACAGCTGATTTTTTTTCGCGATTTCAGGTTTGGTCCCACAGCAAAAGTTGTTCATAATGATGAGTACAATGACCTCTTAAGAGGTTGTTAATGTTTTACCAATAACCCTGTATAATATATTTATAGTAAGTAGGAAGTAGAGTATACTGTACTTATATGTATAGTAAGTAGTCAGTCTTGTCGTGTGCGCTGTGCCGTACGGTCACTTTCTTTACCCACATTTACTGCGTTGACTGTAATTCCAGCGTTTCTCAAACATTTTAGTGAACCCAGTATCTTTATCGAGACCGGATTAGTCATGAATACGAGCAATTGTGGCGCCTGTGATGAACCAATATCCGATGGAGCTCACTGTACAGTGTGTAATCAGGAACTACACTTCCACTGTGCAGGAATAACGGAAAACGGATATCGGAAGCTGGGTGACAGAAAGCTAACGTGGCGTTGCAGCAAATGTAAAATAAGTGCGACTAATCAACCCCCAGTTTCCCCAAGGCCAGAATCGGAGTCAGTTATCCTCTTGGAAATAAGAGCGCTCGCTGAGAAACTAGCTCCTCTAGAATTTTTAAAGGACGAGATAACTGTGCTACGAACAGAGTTTGCTGATCTAAAGTTATCACTTAGTGAAACAAACAAGGAGTTTAAGGAGTTTAACGGGAAGATCAAAGACATGGAAGCGCGCCTCAAGCACGTCGAGAAAGTTCAGGAGCAGGTGAACATCCTTCATAACCGCTTAGACAAACTGGAGGAAGAAAACAACTCTAAAGAGCAGTGGACTCGTATGAACAACATCGAGATAAAAGGACTACCACAGAATAACAGTGAAAACCTGTTCGAAATCATTGGAAAAATTGGCACCAAAATTGATTATCCCGTGTCTAAGGCCCAGATCAACTTTATAACGAGAGTACCAACCCGTGAGAAAGATAATACGAAACCTATCATAGTAAGTTTCTGCAACCGCTACGTGAAGGAGGACTTCATTGCCGCAGCGAGGCTACTTGTCAAGACTGCTCCTCTAACTGCAGGGCAATTTGGCCTTACAGGAAACCAACGGATTTATGTAAACGACCACCTGTCATTACAGAATAAGGCTTTGTTGTCCAAAGCTAAAAAAGCAGCCGCAGAAGCGGATTTTCGTTACGTCTGGATCAAGCATTCCAAAATACATGCAAAGAAGGACGACACGTCTCCTACAATAGTGTTAAAATCCGAGAAGGATCTCGTAAAAATAAAATAAACTCACGTCAATATCCATTTATAGACATTTTTCAAACAAAAATTCCAAGTCTAGTTGTGCAAAGTCAAACGGTGAAAGAAAGATTGAGAACCGTGCGCATTTGGGTGCTACCGGCATATTCCATCATTTACTGTGTCGCTCATTAGAGAGGTGTAAGTTAATATCTAAATATCACTGTCATGTTGCTGGTCGCCGTTATGCTAATGTGGTCCTTAGCTACGTTGCACTAAGGTGCAATCTTAATTGCTTTGCCTCTTCAGATATGACTAATCGTACCCGTATCGTTTCTTTTGTTCCATTGTTTGCGACTGTTTCGAAGTTTCGTGTTTTTGGACACTGTGCATTGCTGTGCTTAAAATATTCCTACCATTTTTTGTGTTCTACCTCCATCATACTTTATTATTGTAGGTGCTTTCTGTGCTCAATTACAACAAGTAATCTATTAAATTCAATACTAAATAATGATCCGTATCCGGGTGCCCATATTGTTATTGTTAAGCTCAGTAGCGGCGTTAGGGCAGGGCGCGGTTGGGCGATCGCCCAGGGCGCCAGATTTGAAGAGGCGCCTGCGGCGCCCCTTTATATCCGCTTGTTCATAGAGCGAGTCGACCGTACTAGTAAATTCCCTTAATCTAGCTACAAACTATAACTTCTCCAGAAAATAAATTTTAAGTTGAATTTTTCAACTGTCTTTTGGACACTACCATAAATTCATTCAATGAAAAATTTGAACAGTTAAATGAATACCCGGAATCTTGGTCTTTTTTGTACAATATAAAAAAGATTTCGGACCTTCTCAAACTCAATAGTGATTTCCAATTGAAATTAACTGTAGACTCTCAAGTCAGATAATATAGATGATTGTATCATGTGTTGTGCGATGAACTCAGTGATCAGAATGTGGTTACCTACTCCTGTCTTTATTTTATAATTTATCAAAGATCGCAACTTACAAGAACTGTATCCAAATGTATGGATAGCATTGCGAATACTGATCACTTTACCTGTAACTGTAGCCACAGTGGGGAAAGGAGTTTTTCTAAGCATAAGCTGATAAAAACCTATCTGCGATCAATATCTAGATTGACAAACTTAGCAACTTTGTCAATCTAAATAAAATTGCGGAAAACAGACTTTGATGTCTTAGTTTGCCGATAGAAAGGCTAGAAAATTAAAATGTTATTAGTTTTTTTTTAATAGTTATTTCATTATATCCCTTGCTTATTTTTTCGTATGGGTTTCAATGGCAGATAGGGGGCGCCGTAGAAATTTCGCCCAGGGCGCTGGTAGTGCTAAAACCGGTACTGGTTAAGCTTAAAAATGGTTAATATATATTATCAGAACGTACGAGGGCTGCGCTCGAAAACAAACGCGTTATATCGTAATGTTTGCATGAATTCATACGATGTTATTATATTTACGGAAACGTGGTTAGCGGACAATATTAGTAATAGTGAGTTGTTTGACGGACGATATCTTGTGTGGAGGCGAGACCGGGATTACTGTCGAACGGTACAAACAAGGGGTGGTGGAGTGCTGATCGCGGTGAAAAGTGATCTAACCGTTGTGGAAAGATGTGACTGGCGTACCTCCGCTGAGGATATATGGGTATCCATCGTTCTGAAGAGGTCTAGACCAGCGGTAAGTTATAACATTAATATTTGCGGCCTGTATTTGTGCAAAGAAAATGTTGGTAATTCGTATGTAGCTCAATTACAAAACTTCCACCATAAACTTAACCATTTAGTAACCGCCCACCCGCTGGATACATTTATCGTAACTGGTGATTTTAACTTTGGTGGCGATGTGGAATGGCAACAGTCTAACGACAGCCCGGGACTGTGCCCTGAGAAAGTATCTGTACGATGTATTCTGGATTTTTTCGATACAATAAATGCGAGTAATCTATCCCAGTTTAATGGCGAGCGTAATGTCAACGGTAGGTTATTAGATCTTGTTTTCTCTAATGGTGACATCAAAGTGAATGAGTGTGCTGACCCCTTGGCGGTGCCTGTCGATGTACACCACAAACCACTTATTATTGACGCTAATTTCGTTGAACTCCATAAATATATTGAGAAACCTAGTGTAAAATACGTGTTTTATAAAGGTGATTACCCTGCAATTGTTTCCGCACTAGATCTTATAGACTGGAATATATTGTTATCTGCTGGATCCTTAGACCAAGCTCTCTGCCTTTTCTATCAAAAGCTGTACGAGCTAAGAGATTTGTACATTCCCGTTAAACCGCTAAAGAAATCGACACACCCCCCCTGGTATACCAGTGCTTTAATAAAAATTTTAAAAGAAAAACAGAAATACCATACTAAATATAAAAATTACGGCAATTTATCAGACTATCACTCTTTTTCTATCTTGCGAAACCGAGTTAAGCAAATAGAGGCGGTTTGTTTTGATTCCTACATGGAAAAAATAGAATCATCAATCTCCAAAAACCCTAAGTCGTTTTGGTCTTACGTTAAAAGTAAAAGAAGTGGTGACTCATTGCCTAACGTACTGCATTATATGGACCAGTCCGCAGAAACCGGCGAGGGTATCACTGAGCTTTTCTCATCTTACTTTCATTCAACTTTCCAAGAACCAGACTCGGACTCTGATGATCTAGATGCTAATGTGGACAGTAACTCTTCTAGCTCAGTGAACCTGAGTACCGTTAGCGTGTGCCCTGACATGGTACTCAAGCTACTTCAAGGTCTGGACCTAACTAAATCTGGTGGGCCGGATCTGATACCCCCAATTTTCATAATCAATTGTGCAAAGAGTCTTGTGGAGCCAGTCTGCTTATTATTTGAACGGTCGTTGAGAGAGGGTGTTGTCCCGAAGATATGGAAATCGGCATTCATCACACCTATTTTTAAAAAGGGAAACAAATCCAAGATAGAAAATTACCGTCCCATATCTAAACTATGTCTTTTCTCTAAAGTTCTGGAACGAGTGGTACACACGGGAGTTTATTCGGCCATGCAGCGCTGTTTTGGTGATGAACAACATGGTTTCCTCAGGAAACGGTCGACTGCTTCCAATTTGGTATTGTCCAATGAATTAATAACCAGTTTGATGGATAAACGATGCCAGGTCGATGTTATCTACACGGACTACAGCAAGTGTTTCGACCGAATAGATCACCGTGTGCTTCTTCAGAAGCTTTTCGCTGCAGGAATACACGGTGACCTGTTTCGTTGGTTTTCGTCATATATAGAGAACCGAACGCAAGCTGTGGTCCTACGTGGATACACGTCCGGTTGGAAAACTGTCCCATCTGGAGTGCCTCAGGGCTCGATATTAGGGCCGTTATTGTTTACAATATTTATCTCGGACATAAAGAACTGCTTTATTCATTCAAATATTTTATTATACGCAGACGATATGAAGGTTCTTAAGTCTGTACATACATTATCTGATACCGAGCTACTTCAGTCAGACCTTGACAGATTCTTTTCATACTGCAAGACTAATAAGTTACAACTCAACGTATCCAAATGTTTTCACGTAGTATACACGCGCCGGACAACTACTATCGGTTCAGGATATGCACTGGGTGGTACGTACATAAGTAAGACTAACAGTATCAGAGATCTTGGTGTAGTACACGACAGCAAACTACTTTTTGACGAACACATAGAAACCATTGTCAAGAAAGCTCTCAAGGCCCTGGGCTTTATTACTAGAGCTTGCTCTAGCTTTAGGTCTCTAAAACCATTAAAAGTACTCTACTGTTCCCTTGTGCGTAGCCACCTCGAGTACGTTTCCCAAGTCTGGAACCCTCAATACGAGATTTACAAATCTCGTATTGAATCCGTTCAGAAGAAATTTTTGCGCTACTTGGATTTTAAGGCAAAGCAATTTTCAGAGGACTATGAACACCGTTGCAAGCGATATCATTTCTTACCATTGAGCATGAGACGTAATATTAGTGACATATGTTTTTTGGTAGGCATAGCAAATGGCTCGATTGATAGTCCGGAACTACTCAGCAAATTATTTCTTCGCACTAATCAAAATAGCCTACGCAGACGACCTCTGCTGCAGGCACCATGCGCATCGACTAATTACAGGAGCAACGCCTTCTTCATTCGTAGTGTAAAAGCCTTCAATAATTTACCATCGCACCTGGAGATCGACCTATTTTGCACCAACGCACACAGTATTAAAAAGATCCTAAACAAGGAATATTTCGGAGATAGTCATGAATAACTACTAAATAAGATATGGTTGCTCACTTTTTTGATTTTGCACGACTCGACTATTTAATTAACGTTTCATACACTTTTTTAACTAATTTTTTTTTTCTCTTTCTTTCTTTCTATTGGTTTACAAATCGCTGTTAACGAACATAGTCAACGCAAAGTATTTGTAACTAGATGTTTATATGTGGAAGCTTGTAATTAGCAAATTTTCTTGCCTATGAATGATTTTTAATTATGTTATTAGTCTGTAAGCTTTCTGTAAAAATAAATAAATAAATAAATAAATAAATAGAATACCTATAACTATGCTCAGAATTTTTCAAACGTCTCTTCAGTTTAATTATCTCGTTTACTTAGTTAATTAAATTCTAAGATAATCACATGTTCAAAAACCGAAACGGATTACATGCGTCACACTTTAATATATCAATTAAAATAATAATTGCAATGTAAATGACATAAAAGTTAGACCATGTTTTTATCAACACATAAATTGTTTTAAGTTGTTAACAAAAATACTTTGAAGGCTATCACTGAGCTGCTTTGTTATAACGGAAGGAGTTAGCGCTTTCGATTGTATTATCAATGTAATAAATCAGATGTTCAATTTTGGAGAATTTATTGAGGATGTTTTTTATAAACAAACGTACCTACACAATGTAAATATGTAACTTTTTATAAGAAGACGTCAGCCAAATCTGGCTGACATCCCATCCGAATCCAACCCTCCGTCGGTTGGTGCCGCATTTCATTAAAATTTCTTAAGGGGCCTCTGCGACTTGGCTGCGGCCCCTCGTATAGGCCTTCCAAAGCTCCCATGGCCCCGAGATATGTAAAATAAAATAATAAAAATAATAATTTTATTATCAGGCAACTAAAATCCATTTAATTATAAAATACACAAAATAATCGTATACGATAACACAACGACGCGAATAAAGCGAGTTTTAAGGTTTTTAATATGTATTAGATATTAAAAACCTTAAAACTCGCTTTTTGCGTCGTTATGAGACAAAAAAGAAGTTTAATTGGTACCTATCATTACACGTGTAGGCAACATTTGGTCACGTGTAACCAAAAGAAGGTAGGCCATAATTTTGATTCCATATCAGCCGGCGGGCCATTTAGTATACATTTAGTAACTTGTCTACAGTTATGTTAAGGTTGATACCTAGGCATTAAAATTAAACAAAACTATAATTTACTCATAGCTTTTCACTCACTGATACCTTTGAAGAGGTTTATATGCAAACAACTTATTATCAATATTTGGCGACAGATCTGAGGTCGAAAATAAAATTAAGTCTGAAAATATGTTTGACTAGCTGCGCCCCGCGGTTTCACCCGCGTAAATGTCGATCCCGTGGGAATATCGGGATAAAAATCAAAATTGGTCCAGCCGTTTGAGCGTGAAGAAGTAACAAATATATAAACACACCCCCACACACTCAGAAACTTTCGCCTTAATTAGTGTGATTGTTCGCTAATGAATGGTTTTTTAAGAAGAAAAACTATTTTTAGACCTGGATTGAAGTCCTGAAATCGGTTCTCAAAAGACTATCGCCAGCTGACAGCTTTTTGCGGACCAATTCAAATGCATTGGCGAGCCACTAGGAGTCCCGCGAATTTGAGGTTGACCTACCTATGACAAAAAAAAAAATGACAAAATGGATGTCATTTTATAATTTTTTATGCAAACATTTTACACTTACCTATGCCTTTTTCTTAGACGCGACGAGCTATAATACCTACCTATAACGAACTCAAAACATCTGAGTAGGTCCTAAGTACCTACAAAGTTAAAATTTTTTTAAATCTAATTTCGATCCAATCTCAATGTTTTTTATGTCAAAAATTACGATATTATAATGATTAATGATAGGCTTCCAAGCCGATACACGTGCGCCAGTTGCGAGCCCCACACACTTGATTTTTATTTCAAGGACTTCTTCCTCTTATGAGCGTCAATATAAATGCCCTTTTATGTCCTCTATATGTTTTATGTTATGTTATTTATCTAATGAATGTAAACAAGACATTGTAAAACGAATTTTTGAAGAGTGATTTTGTAGTTTTTTGCCTACCTATTCTTGTCCATACGAAACGACCTTTTTGGAGCTACTAGGTCAAATTCTTTTTCTTGTTAATCGTGACATTTAAGTGTCAATTTGAAATAAACGATGTAACTTTGACATCCCTTCCCGGTGTTGCTACCAACATCTACCCACTGCACACATTTCTTATTCGATAAGAATTCGAATAGGTATAAGATTTATGTAATAGGTACAAACAAAATATGGGTCAGTGTTATCCGAAATAAATGAATTTTAATTTTTTATTCATCTTCTAGATACTAGCGACCCACCCCTGCTACGCATGGTTTTTACAACTAGACAAAACATGAAAATTTCTTAATTAGGTATATCTAAATCTAATATTAACCATGGCCTATCCTGCAGCAAGAGCGCTGGTCGGATGGCACGGCACGCCAGCATTAACGACATCATCCGTCGGGCTCTTGTCACCGCCGGGGTGCCAGCCGTTTTAGAACCCAATGGCTTGGCACGCGACGATGGGAAGAGGCCAGATGGAATGACCATAATGCCTTGGAAGTTGGGTAGGCCTTTGGTGTGGGATGCTACCTGTGTCGACACCCTCGCGCCATCCCATCTTCCTAGCACGGTGGGCTGTGCTGGGGCGGCTGCTGCAGGAGCAGAAAACCTCAAACGGCGCAAATATAACAACCTTATTGGGAGCTATATGTTTGAGCCGTTAAGGGTTGAAACACTAGGGCCTTGGGGTCCGAGTGCTCATCAAATATATCGGGACATCGCCAAGCGGTTGGTTGACTAATCACATGACCAGAGGGCTGGCCTATTTTTAGCCCAAAGAATAAGCATTGCCATCCAACGTGGTAATGCTGCCAGCCTTTTGGGCACTTATGCCATTGACAGCGATGCGGACGAATTTTTTTATGCCCAATGAGCTGCTTTCTTTTTTTTATATACTTGTATATACTATATAATATGTATATTTTAGAGTTAAATTGTAAGATAATTAGGTATTTACTAAAATAAATTATTATTTATAAAAAAAAATAAAAAAATATTAAAGTATTATACGAGTACCATATTACGACGACCTAAAGGAGGTGGCTGGGACGGACTGGATACGGAAGGCGGAGGTCAGGGTGTTGTGGCGCAGCCTGGGGAGGCCTATGGCCAGCAGTGGACTGCGATAAGCAGAGTTGATTGATTGATACACATAATTATAATAAGGAAGGAAGGTTTACTTCCGGAATAGAGTCACTAAATAATATTGAAAATTATATTAAAATCCTTTGCGTAGTTTACAAGAACAACGCGGTCAGAGATACACGAAAAGCGACTTCTATTTATAATATGTATTGATTTAGCTGTTCTTCCACAGCCCCTGACGATCATAATCCTGGTGTTAGCAGCAGCAGCAGGCGTCGGCATCGACAACACTGGTGAAGCCATCTCGGGGCTGGTCCTCTTCTACATATTCCTGACCACAGCCATGGTTTTCGGAGTCATATCCTCGTACTTTGTGGATTTGTATCCGACGTCTTATAGGTAAGTTTCTGCATTATAAACACTTCATTATAAAACTATTGGGGAACCCTTTGCGCAGCTGTCGGGTGGAACAAAACAGGTTTTTTTTTAGCCTATACTGTCTCACTGCTGGGCAAAGGCCTCCCCCAAGTCTTTCCAGGAACTCTTTTCCCACGCTACCTCGAACCAGCCCTCGCGGTACGCGTCCAGGTCATCTGGCCACCGCTTTCTAGGTCGACCTCGGCGGTGCCGCCCATCTTCAGGCACCCATTGTGTGGAGATGTTTGCCCAGTAGTCATCCTGCATGCAGCTGATGTGATCGCCCAATCCCATTAGAGCCTGGCATCCTTCTATTATACCTACCCGTTATCTATGGGTGTTCCTATCTTTTTACACCCAGGATGCTGCGCTCCATCGCTCTTTGGCAAACGCCAAGGCGGAACTTTTGTGACTTTTGTAACCAGGCCTGAGCACCAGATTGAATTTAAAAAAAAGTCCCATGTAGTTAATGTTCATGGAAATATTTGCCATGTAATAGAACATCAAAAAACCTATCAATAACTGGGCTAAAATCCAAACTTCGTCCTCATAATAATATTTTTTATGGTAGCCCGAACCGGGGATCAAACCCCAAGCTCTGTAATCGTGCTTGCGACTACGAGCCTTGAATGTTAACCTAATTTATTTAATTCAATGTTTTGACTAACAAACTAACCAAACCCCTGAACATGTATTTGTAAACGGGAAACGGCAGAATATGAAGAGATCCGCAGGAGAACCAAGGTAACCGACACTGCCCGAAGAATTGCCGAACGTAAGTGGCAGTGGGCAGGGCACATTGCTCGCAGAACAGATGGCCGATGGAGCCGAAAGGTTCTGGAGTGGCGACCGTGTGCCGGAAGCCATAGCGTTGGAAGGCCTCCCACAAGGTGGACCGATGATCTTGTGAAGGCCGCAGGAATCCACTGGATGCGGGAAGCACAGAAACGGTCGAAGTGGCGGTGCTTGGGGGAGGCCTATGGCCAGCAGTGGACGTCTTTCGCCTGTAATGATGGTGATGATGATTACTTAACCACTTTGTATCAATATTCTGGCAATTAAATGGACTATTATTATTATTAGCCTGTGATGTCCCACTGTAGGGCAAAGGCCTCCCTACTCTCTTTCCACTTCTCTCTGTTCAAAGCTGCTAAAGACCAGTTCATGTTGAAGGAGTCCAGCTCATCCCGCCATCGCCGTCTGGGCCTGCCACTGGGTCGTTAGTTTGGCCCATTGTTCGTCTGACATGCGGCACATGCGTCCAGCTCAGTTCCATTTCAGCTTCTCTTCCATTTTATCTTGGTGATGGAATGGTCGTAAATGGACTATTAGGTACCTACTATTAGGTACTATAGGCGATATAGTTGTTGCAAGCGCGATTAGAACAACAATCTAGGTAGGTACCAATTTTATCTACTTAGGTATACCTAAGCGTGTATTCAATTATATCAAATTAGGTTTTTATGGTTACAACTAGGTGGGACTGAATATTAATATTTTACGCAAATTGAGTGTCATTTAACCTTAGCAGTGCGTCTGTAGCAAAACTTCACCATAATTTCGCGTAACACACTTTCATCACAACCTGAATAATTTCGAAGGTTATTGGTCATCCATTGCTTCGTATATTCATAAAATTTGTCTGCTCAACAACGTTGATAACGCAATGAATGTAGTTGAACTGGCAAAATAAAAAAGCCATTGCCAGCCATAGCCAGTTTTATTTTTATTTTGTTTTTTATTTCTCTTTTTATTTAAATAAAGAAATACTTTGTCAAGTGCCAATGAGTTAATTAGCTTGTGACTTTGCTGCGGAGGGACACTGATCTCTAAGATACAAGGTCACCCCTAGTTTGGAGATCAGGGTTTCAATGTATTGTGCTTAGCATAGCCACTCAGTTGTTTAACATTGCTTTGGAATGTACAGCCGCCAGCAAATCAAGGTACCCCACGTTGACCTTGAACGCGTTATGAGCAAGAACAGCGAGAATCGTGCGAAAGAGATATATTATAGCTTTTTGTCTGTTCTTACTTGTAATGTTTCGTGCTGCAGTCGGTGACCAACATTGTCTGACCCACCCAACATAGCCTGACACACACTTGGCATATCTTGTTAAGCCATTTTAATAATTATCTTCTTGTAGTTAAAGTTGAAAAGCTTTTAAGTAACACGGCAATACTTACTACATTTTCTTTAATAAACAATTTTTTTTATTTATTGCTAGGTACTGATAGTGTGTTACGCAACTACCCCGCAGCTGTAAGAGAATTTATGACCGTGGCCAGAAGGCTTTTGGCAAGGTGGGCTGCAAGGCTGAACGTAGGTACAGGTGCCCGAGACACCAACAAGTATCGTCGCTTTCTTTAATAATCCTTCTCATGAGAGGTAAATTTAAAAAGGCGTACCTAAACCAGTCAATATGTTAATAGGCAACTCTGGCTTAATTGGTTCTAATTTAAATAAATCACCTTAATTTGACTTAAAGTCCACTTGGAACGACGTAGAAATATGACAGCCACTACACTTGTTAATTTTATTTTGAACTAGCTGCGCCACGCGGATTCACCCGCATAAGTCATGCGTGACTTATGCGGGTGAATCCGCGTGGCATCATGTGGGAAATAGCGGAATAAAAAGCCGTAAGCCTAACAAACAAATATGTGTATATAGTGTGTGTATGTTTAATAAATAAATAAATAAATATACAAAAATCTAATCTTTTAATATAGGTTAGGTTAAAAGAGTTAAATCAATGAGACAGATTCGTTAACCCTCAGTAGGTAGATACTGACCTCTAAAAAACCTTAACTAAAATAAATACTTTACTAATATTATAATGACTGCTCGATATCTATTTTTGGCACCAAAGGAGACAAGTAACCAGGGTCGTCGACTCGTCGGATATAGTTGAAGTTTAGTAAGAAACCGATGGATCTTTCTAATGAAATTTAATTAAATTATATAATAGAAAACAAACAGTTCATTATATCAAGTTAAATTTCATTCAAACTCAAACCATTTATTTCAATTAAACCATTTACAGGCACTTTTGAATTGTCAAGAAGTCGGTCAGTCAGAAGATATGAAGCTAGTTGCCCATTCCAAAGCGTAGGTACCTATGGAGAAGAACGGGCATGAAACTTGTGTGGCTTCTAGCATTAGGTACGGAATCATTTTCTGGGGCAACTCCACTGACAGAGACATTGCTTTTAAAGTTCAGAAGAAATGCTTGCGATCGTTTACCAAATTACAATCGATTGATAGTTGTAAACCATGTTTGCTCACTCTACCGTCTATGTACATATATGAAATGGGAGTGTTTGTTCGCTGTAACCTGCATTTATTTGAAAAACTGCGCTCTCGCCGTTATCAAAATACATTACCAAAATACGTTATCAAAATACATAAACCGCATTTTTCGGCAAAAGTGTGCTAGGTATGGCCCCAAAAATATATAATAGTATACCCGCAGCTATTCGAAATAAAGAGTGTCTAGGGTCCTTTAAGAGGTATTTGTTTAAATTCCTTTTATATAGATGCTACTACTCCATCACTGAGTTTACTACCGATAAACAGAGGTATGACGATTCCGACCTGCTAATTAAGCATTTATGATTTTATTTATTTATGATTTTATTTGTTAATTATCTATGAATTCCTGACATATTTTAAATTTAATTATTATTTTTTATTGTAATCTATTGACATGCCACCTTAATTGTAATTGCTTCTGTTAATTTTGTACGCCATATATATTGGCAAGCATCATAGTGCACATACTAAGACAACAAAATATCTGTAACCATACCTATGTTAACAAAATAAATGATTGATTAATTGATTGTAAAAAAAAAAAACTCCATAGACACTCTTATTGTTGCATCGAGCGCAAAGTGCATTAATTACTCACTTTAGCAAGGTGCCGAATCTACTTTTCTTTCAACTACCAATCTACCTGCCCATGCCGTGTTCAAAATATACCTACTCAAAATAAAAACTCAAGTTAATGAAGACAAAGTTCTCATAATTATCTTGCTAAATATGAAGGTATCAAAGTTTTACAATGGTACAAAATGCGCGCCATTTGTTTTTTACAAGCTTTTATATTTTTCACCAAGTCGGTTTTATTCACCCAATTTTTATTTTCAGCCAGTATCTTTTTGATCTAATGCATACACTGACCTCTACAATACAAGTTGTATTATAGAGGTCAGTGAATGCATACATTTTATAATTATATTAAACTTAATGGGAGACATTAAACCTCGGTGGTAAATTTATATCTAAATAAAAAACTGTGCAACCATGCATAAAATATTTCTGCACTGTTTTGATAATGTATTACGCAATTGCCCCGCTGGTTGAACTAATATTATTTATTTATTATTTTTTTTGAAAAAACGTTGCCCCACACTAGGAATTTCTCCTGTATTGTGGGTGCGTTTACAAACATTTAAACTCACATACACAAACAGCCAGACCCGGAACAACTATTTGTAGGTCATACAAATATTTGTTCCGTGCGGGAATCGAACCCGCGACACGCAGCGCAGCAGTCAATCGCTTAACCACTGCGCCAACCGTGCCGTATTAAGCGGCATATGATTACATTAAAAAACATCCATCGGTTTCATATTAAATAAACTTGAACTATATCCAACGACCCTGGTTACTTATCTCTAGTGACTGTACTACATGCGAACATTCGTAAGCTATAGAATAGAATACTCTTTACTATGTGTACACCATATAAATTACAGACATAAATATAGAAATTTTACAAAGGGTGACACAATGGGCGGTCTTATCGCTGAGAGCGATCTTTTAAAGTAGCTCTATATCTGTTATTAAATGCATTTGTTTCATTTAAACCATTTACAGGCAGTGACGAATACACTTTCAATGTATGGAGTTTACAAAATGTGACGAATTTACTTTGTGGCGAATGTACAATAACCCAAATGTCTAGTTGGTTTATTGTCTAAAAACTAACCTAACCTTCCTCAAGAATTGGGCTAACAAACGTAAAAAGAATTTTTAAATCAGTTCTAGGGACTATTCTCGTAATTTTAAGAACTTTAAAATCTGATCTCAGTCTTAATCTGTCAAAAATACCTCTAAAATCCCTACATTTTTTATAAGTTTTTAATTGCCGCTGAGATGAGATTGAGACGTTTTTAATTAAGGGAATTGACCTTCAAGTATTCTATTACCTATTTAAAAAACTATCCCACGGTGATTTTTTGCATACACAATTTTAATCTGTGTTTATAAAAGCAGCCAGTTAGCAACACCAAAGAATCTTAATTAACAATCTGGAAATTGCCGTTTTAATTAAATGGTCAAACTTCTAATCACACTAATATTATAAAGGCGAAAGTTTGTGTGTGTTTGTGTTTATATGTTTGTTACTTCTTTGCGCTCAAACGGCTGGATCAATTTTGATAAAATTTTGTATGGAGGTAGCTGACACCCTGGATTAACATATAGGCTTTTTATCCCGATATTCCCACGGGATAGACATTGACGCGGGTGAAACCGCGGGACGCAGCTAGTAAATAAACTAACAAACTATATAATGTCCTAACCTAAAACTATTATCAAACTAAAATCCGCTATGCGATGCGAGCCGTTTGGTGGAAATCATCCTTGATAGTGGGTTAGTGGGAATGGCTTTCATTTTGACAATTCAACAACATCCGTTGCAATATTTACGTTGCTGAGCAGACAAATTTTTTTTTTTTTTTTTTTTATGGACTACCAACAAAGCTTACACCAAAAATACATGTTAAAATCTATATACATATAATAAATTTGTAGAAAAGTGGTGTCTGTACAATGGAAATATATAAAAAAAAAGTAGCAGGGGTTGTTATTATATCGATGCTGAACCCGAAATTGTAATTAATTTTTTTTTTGTCTGTTTGTCGGTTTGTCTGTTTGTCTGTTTGTTTGTGCACGCTAATATCAGAAACGGCTTATTCGATTTAGATGCGGTTTTCACTAATATATTGTAGTAGGCTTCACTTAACATTTAGTGTTTATTTCATGTCAATCGGTTCATAAATAAAAAAGTTATGTCAATTTAAAGAATCACGGCGAACATTTGTTAAGGTATTCTATCAGAGTACGTACACGCCTCGGGCCTGCGCGTCCGATCTTCGGAACTACTGGACGGATTTGAATGATTTTTTTTTTATTGTATAGTTATTATATGGCTGGACAACATTCAGGCTATAATTTATCTTGGAAACTTGAACACCTGATGCAGAACCGAAACAGACCAGCTTAACTATAAGAGATACAAAAATGGTACCATAGCAAAAATTGTTCCACGTGATGAGGATTTTCTGCTGAGAGAATAAATTTGAAGATCTGGAACACCTGATGGGGAACTCCAAGAGCCCAGCTACACCATCTATCTTCTTCTATATATATAAAAGAAGAAACTGACTGACTGACTGACTGACTGACATATCAACGTACAGCCGAAACTACTGGGCTTACGAATGTAAAATTTTGCACACGGCTTCCTTTTATAATGTAGGGGAGCACTAAGAAGGGATTTTTGGAAATTCAACCTTTAAGGGGGTGAAAAGGGGGGATTTCGTTTGTATGAAAAATCTTATTCCTTGAGTTAATAAACTTGAAACTTGGCACGAATACTTATCTAACTAAATTATTAAGTTTGGCATTTTTTGTTTTTCTAAACTACCCCCTAAAGGGGGATTGGGGGGTGTCAAAATTTGTATGGAAGAATTTTAACGCGCGGTCCGATTAACTCGAAACTCAGTATTTATACTTAAGATCAAAAATAAAGAATGACGTGTATCAGGGTTTTTCGAAAATCTACCCTTAACGGGGTGAAAAGGGGTAGTTAATTATACAGGCGAGGATTTTACTGCGTGACTTGATTAACTCGAAAATTGGTATAAATAATCTTTGAGTCAAGTAATGAACATATCCCAAAAGATTTTTTGAAATTCCACCCCTATGGGGGTGAAAAGCGGAAATACAGTTTATATGAAAAATCTTATTCATTTGGTTAATAAACTTGAAACTTGGCACGAATACTTATCTACGTAAATTATGAAGTTTGGCATTTTTTTTGTTTTTCTAAACTACCCCCTAAAGGGGGATTGGGGGGTGTCAAAATTTGTATGGAAGAATTTTAACGCGGGGTCCGATTAACTCGAAACTCAGTATTTATACTTAAGATCAAAAATAAAGAATGACGTGTATCAGGGTTTTTCGAAAATCTACCCTTAACGGGGTGAAAAGGGGTAGTTAATTATACAGGCGAGGATTTTACTGCGTGACTTGATTAACTCGAAAATTGGTATAAATAATCTTTGAGTCAAGTAATGAATATACCCCAAAAGATTTTTTGAAATTCCACCCCTATGGGGGTGAAAAGCGGAAATACAGTTTATATGAAAAATCTTATTCATTTGGTTAATAAACTTGAAACTTGGCACGAATACTTATCTAAGTAAATTATGAAGTTTGGCATTTTTTTTGTTTTTCTAAACTACCCCCTAAAGGGGGATTGGGGGGTGTCAAAATTTGTATGGAAGAATTTTAACGCGCGGTCCGAATAACTCGAAACTCAGTATTTATACTTAAGATCAAAAATAAAGAATGACGTGTATCAGGGTTTTTCGAAAATCTACCCTTAACGGGGTGAAAACGGGTAGTTAATTATACAGGCGAGGATTTTACTGCGTGGCTTGAGTAACTCGAAAATTGGTATAAATAATCTTTGAGTCAAGTAATGAACATATCCCAAACGATTTTTTGAAATTCCACCCCTGTGGGGGTGAAAAGCGGGAATACAGTTTATATGAAAAATCCTAATCATTTGTTTGGTTAATAAACTTGAAAATTGACCCGAATACTTATTTATCTAAATAAATGATAATTAGATTACATTTTCGAAATTTTTAGAGGAAAATCTGAAAAAAGAAAAGTCCTGACTGATTGACTGACTCATCAACGCCCAGCCCAAACCCTTGGACCTAAAAAGCTGAATTTTGCACAGAGGTTCCCTTTATAGTAGACAAGGAATAAGGAAGGATTTTTCTAAATTCAACCCCTAAGAGGGTGAACGCGGGGAAGATGAAATTTCACGCGGACGAAGTCGCGGGCAAAAGCTAGTACACAATAATAATATAACATTTTATAGTGTAGCCTTAATTAAAGGCTGCCACGGCATGCATTAAACATAGGAGTAGGAAATATAGTTACAAAGCATATTAAACTTATTTATATAGATTAATTAAATGAGAAAGACAACAGAAACTACACTATAAATATTTAATTTTTAAGATAAAGCCTTCTTCAAGAGTAAGACATATCAATATCTACGCTGGGTGAGCGTGCCAGGCGACAAAATTGAATCTGCATTCTGTTAATGGAAAAATGACCCAGATTGGTTTTAAAGCCCTTAGCGCGGAGCAACTGATACCTAGACCTACGAGCAAGTTTGTAAGGCACATTCAAATTTATTTGACTCAGCAACCGCGAACAATCAATATGAGTGTTCATTATTTTGTACAGGAACAGATGATCTAAAAGCATACGGCGATTTTCCAGACTCATAAGTTTGAAATGTTTCAAGCGTGAGCTGTAGCTAGTTAGATTTCTGGCCCTACTGCAGTGGTATGACAAGTGCCAAAGAAATCTTTTCTGCACTGATTCTAAACGACGTTTATGTATTTCGTAGAGTGGAGTCCAAACTATGCTGCAATATTCTAAGCCTGATCTGACTATTGAGTTAAAGATTGCAATTTTAGTTGAGGCGTGCTTAAAACCTTTACAGTTACGCAGAATGAAACCCAACATCTTAAACCCCTTAGTAGCGATTTTATCAACGTGAATATTAAACCGAAGCTTATTGTCAATATAAACCCCCAAATCACGAATAACTTCTTTCTCGTAAATAACTTGGTCTTTAATTTTATAATTGCGAAAATACGGTCCTTTTTTTCTAGAAAAATGTACGTGATTGCATTTGTCAGCATTAAGTAACATGTTATTGTCCAAACACCACTGGGAAAAACGGTCTAAGTCTTCTTGGAGTTTATATGGATCCTGATTGCACTCGATTCGTTTTATAATTTTTAGATCATCCGCGTATAAATATATCTTCGAGTGTACAAAACATGACGCCACGTGATTGATAAATATATTGAAAAACAACGGACCCAAATGGGAGCCTTGGGGTACGCCTGTGGGTGTCAAAAACGGGTTTGACGAGTAACCGTTGACCACAACCTTAGCAGTGCGTTTGACAAGGTAAGACTCACACCACTGCAACAAGTTTCCTGCAATTCCGATTGTGTATAATTTTTTAACTAACATTTTGTGATCCACCCTGTCAAACGCCTTCAAAATTTTTCGAACATATGAAGCAATGGATTAGCAATATCGTTCAAAATGATTCAGATTTTGGTGGATAATGTGTTACGCAATTAGGGTTCTGAACTGTTTTTGCACCGTCTGCGAACATAAGTACGGTAAGTTTTTTAATGTAACCCCAATGTACCAAATTGGGTTACATCTTAACACCAATTTGGTAAATTGGGGATACTTCGACAAAACGGCTGAAGGGTACATGGTACTTTATTGCAGACTGTCTCACGTCCTTTCTTGCCCTCTGTGCCCCAAAACATACGCCAAAACGACATTTACGCTGCCACCGACGACGACGCGTTGAAGTGGCGAACCCTAATAAACTTCGCCACTTAAACGCATCGACATCGACACGAATTAGAAGATAGCAATAGAAAGTTATTAAAATGCAGATGACATTGAAGTAGACCCGCCAGCTAGTCCCAATGAAGCGGGTCGTTGACCTGGTGACCTTATGACGTAATTTGATAACGTTTCTTATTTCCAGGGGTATGATCGCCTGTCTAGGCATGATGGTGGCTCGGCTGAGTGCGTTCGCGGGCACCAACATACTGAGCGGCGCCATGACAGACCACTGCTCAGTGGCACTGTACTCAGGAGCCGGTGTGGTACTCAGTAAGTATACTCTACTCTGGTCTACTATTGGACTTTGTATTGCCATCGTGATGAGCATATCAGTGTGGAAAGCTTGCTGATTGCCCAGGGTGCGCCAGGCGTATAGATAGTGGCTCTGTAGATTCGTCGCTCGGGGAGGCTCCTTTCATGCACCCTAAACCAAACTCGTAGCCGAATTCTGGGCTGACTTCATTTAGATTGCTATCGACACGCTAAGAAAAAAAACTGGCCAAGTGCGAGTCGGACTCGCACAGGGTTCCGTACCACAAAGCAAAAACGCCGAAAAAAAACACGTTTGTTGTATGGGAGCCCCCCTTAAATATTTATTTTATTCTGTTTTTAGTATTTGTTGTTATAGCGGCAACAGAAATACCTACATCATCTGTGAAAATTCAAATTCAATTCTGCGCTCAGGATTCAAAGAAACACTCTCGCCTTCAAAATAGTTGTTTGTTCCCTTGGCTAACAATCTACTATTTGTGCATCAACTTCATGTTACTCAATATTATAATCTCAATTATCGACATGATTGCCATTACAACCAATAATAATGTCTTTTATGCATTCAAATTGTAATACTCACCGCCAATGGTATATTATTATATATGAGTATTGCAATTGGAATTGGTAATAGCCATTGATATTTAGAAACGGTAATAGCAGATTACTAATATTAGGTAGGTTACTATAATATACTAGTAAGTACACTAAAGAGTAGACTAATTAAGCTGAAACGAAGATTTCTTCGAGTTATTCCTTTTTGGTATCGTAGATATTACCTAATAACTGGTTTGTGAAGGTCAGATAGGTAGCCGCTCCACGAAAAATACTAGATATCCGGTTAGACTGGAAGCCGACCCCAAATTAGTTGGAAAGAGGCTAGGCAGATGATTTTACTGCTTGCGTTTTAGGTATTTGCGATATTGTTGTAAGTCTCTTAGGGCAGTGTTTTTCAACCTATTTCATAGCGCGACCCCATAGTATCGAAAAATATATTTGGTGAAAGGGCGTCACCAAATATTTTCCCCTCCGCTTCTCCTAACTTGAGATTCCAGTCTGTAACTTTGGGTACCTTTTGGTTAAACAGAATTCCCACAATCAACCACTGAAGCTTGATTCCATTTGGAACCTCCTATAATTTTAAAGAAACGGCCACCCCTCTAAGAGGCTGGGCGATCAACCCGAAGTCCCCTCGCTTACCAGTCGCATTTGCAAGCACTAGATGAGCAAAGCATCCGAAGCAGAATAATAATGTTATTTAATGCCCGAGGCATTTGTTACCAGACTGCCTTAGGGCAATATAATTATTAGAAAGACAGAACGAAATAAATCCATGAATACAAATTATAGGTACATACTTTGTCATGAGCATTAAATACATAAGAGTAAGTCTGAAAGTGGCACCGGTAACTGAAAAGTTGTGTGGAAATCTGTTGTCGTGGGCATGTGTTACGGAGGTATGAGAAAAATGTCGTGAGGAGAGTTTTGAGTATGGATGTCGATGGCTATAAGAGTAGGGGAAGATCAAAGAAACGATGGATGGAATGTGTGAATGATGACATGGTAAGGCCACGGACACTAAGTCGGCGATTGCTGGGCGGCGCGGGGAGCGGCGCGCGGCAACTCAGACCCGGTCTCGATGCAAGTCGCGAACGAAATGTCTAAACAGCGACGACAACGTATTTTGAAACAACATTTTTAAACGTCGGTCGTTAAAAAGCAAAAAATAAATTGCACAACACTACGTCAATGCAGACGCGCAGGCACCGCTCGATTGGTGCGCATCGCTCGTACACCGCTCTCCGTGACGCGCCGCGCCGCTGCCTTCCAGGCCAGTTCCTATAAATCTATTCATTGAAACGCGCCGCTCCCCGCGCCGCCGCCGCGCCGTGTCCGCTGACTTCGTGTCCGTGGCCTGAGTGTTGTCGTGTCCAGTGTTTGACAAAATATAATATGGATGAAGAAGACTTATTTTTACTAGAAAAAAGCTCGAACTAGTTTGAGAACCCCGGTCTCCGCGCGGGCCGTCCGCGCACTCACTGCGGCCACTTGTATGAACGAACCATGGCGTGAGTTGCCCGCGCGCTCCCCGCGCCAAGCAGCCCGCGCCGCTCATCGCTCCCTCGCGTGCCCACTATGGACGCTCAAATGAAGTTTATGTTTGAGTACCCGCGCCGCGCCCGCCTTTTCAGTCTGGCCATTGGCCAAGCACTAAACGTGCTAAGTTCCCTTCTGACTGCCAACCCTGAATGTGATGTGTTTGCGGATAAATGAAATAAAATTATGCGTACATGTCTGGTGTTCTGTGAGAGAAAGTATGCAAGGGAGTCCCCTGTTCCATGTTAGTTTTAAATTAAATCAGACCAAATAAAAAACCAAGACAGAAGGCTGTCAACAGTAAAGTGAAGCCGGTTTCGTAAACATGTGTGCACATAGTGAGGTGTAGTTTGATTGTAAATGTGTGCGTGTGAGCGTGTATGCACAGAAAGGAGGTCTAGTTTTTGCATGCTTCACTGTAGGTATTGTACGCAGCGCTATGTCTTGTATTTTGTGTTTCACGAACTGTGTCCAAATAAACTTTTTTCTTTCTTTCTTGACTTTTTATTTGGTCTGAGGCCTCTATGTTAATTACTGTATTTGGTGTTGTACCTTTTTAATCTTTTCTATATAGGTACTAAAACAAAGTCGGGTTAGTTACACAATTTATAACTCAAGATCTATGGGCTGGACCATAGAAATGTAAAAAACAGGGCGCGACCGATTTTTATGAAATTAGATTTGTTGGGTTTGTCTCCGCCCCGAATAGCAGAATAACTATTAAAACATGGGTAAAAACTAAAAATACACAAAAAAAACATGATTCATTTTCTCATACATTTTTTTTGGTAGGAACGGCTTTTTTTAATGATATCCCGAGAACGAATTAACTGATTTCGATAATGATAGGTACTGAGTCGATACGAAGTTCGCCGGGTCAGCTAGTTAATTAATGAATAAATAAACGCTGGGATGATACCTACTGCCAACTATGTATTTTCAATCATAACAAGTTATTTTTCACAACTTTCAGGTGGCGCCGTCGCAGCATTCTTCTTACCTTCAGACAGTTCAATATCCTCTTGATAGCAATTATTAACTCGTCTTCCTCCAATTACTTGTAAATACTTCTAAATATAACAATATGAAGATAAAAAGTGTTTTTATTTACTCTATTTACTCACAAAGACTTCTGAACCTAATAAACGCATTAATTACATTTTTATGAGTGTAAACAATAACAGTTTAGTTTACATTAACGTTTTATTATTTTGTTTTTGAAGCATGCAATTTATCAATTATATTATAGGCCAACCGCTTAACTGAGACGTTGCCCGAGGTAGCTGCGCGGTGCGGGAGGAGTGATAGTTGTCACAAGTTGACGAATCACTGAGCTCTCGCCTTTGCCTTCGTGACGGACTGTGGCCCGTGCTGCGTCTCCCATATCGCACGTGTTGACCACACTATAAGCTCGTGGAGGCCAACCCGGACTGCGATCTGTTCGCTAATAAATTTGCCAATTTAATGGTTATGTGCCTACATTTTTGTGAGAATAATAAAATTTAATTGTTGTTATTAGTTTATGTTTTATGTTAATAGGTACTTATTACATATACTTTGATTTATGTAATTGGTTTGTTAAGCCGTGTAAATCATCATTATCATCTGCCAAGCCTTTTCCAAACTATGTTGGGATCGGCTTCCAGTCTAACCGGATGCAGCTGAATACCAGAATTTTACATGGAGCGACTGCCTATCTGACCTCCACATCCCAGATAAATACTGGGTAAGCCGTGTAAATCAAATAAATAAATAAAACACGTCACCACACCCCTCCTGCACCGCGCAGCTACCTCGGGCAACGTCTCAGCTAAGCGGTCGACCTATAAAATATTATTTACTTAATAGTACTTTTTGATATATCATTTCAATGTGAGGTATAAATGATAAAAAATAATTAATTCATTTTTTATCCCGTCGCGCGTCTAATTATCAGACACAATAGAAATTGTATTGTTATCGGTACACATGGTGTGTACCTACACTCGACGTGCGAAGAGTTGATGTTTTGTTTTTACCATATTCTTTATTTCTCCATATTTATGTGTCGTCACTAACGGAAATTTAGCGATAATAAGTCTCTAAATTGATTTCTTAGTACATGTCAAATTACGTAGCTTAGCTCTGATTGGTTGTTAAATATATTTTTTTTTGTAATAGCCTGCTTTTTAGGTGTTATTGCAATAGGCGGCTGGTCCTGCCACATAAGCATGCTAAATAAGGTGTTAAATAAATGAAACAAAAGTAAATAAAAAAATACGCGTCGACTTGAGAACCTTAATTTTTTTCGTCGTTGAAAAATAGGTACATCTTCTGCCTAGCCTTTTCACAACTATGTTGGGGTCGGCTTCCAGTCTAACCGGATGCAGCTGAATACCAGTATTTTACATGGAGCATCGTTGAAAAATACTTATTGAACTAAATAAATCCTGACAACAAAAAATTGAAAATGCAGTTTCGATGTTTTTAATTCCGTATTCTGGTTTTAGACAAGGTCCAAAGTTCAGGTCTTTGAATCATCATCTGCCTTTTACCAACTTGGTTGGTTTTGGTTTCCAGTCTAACCGGATGCAGTTGAATACCAGTATTTTTTTATTTTAAAGTTCAGCTCTTTAAATGTTAGGATTATTAAATATGTATTATTTATCTAAATTTATATACTAGTAGATACTCGTATGTCCTTCTAGAATTTGGGGTGTCCTGTCACATTTATTTTTATGACAGACGGTGGATCTCGTTGTTTGGATGTAGATGGGCGCGGCGACAGTGGCATGGATGGATTAACTGATGGTTGCAATTTAATGTTTTCCACGATGAGTTCACATGTTTTCGCCTTGTTCTCAATTGAATCTTCAATATACCCCTCTGCTACAGCACTCGACTTCCATCCTCCATGTCGCTTGAGAACAGTTAAATCCGCTCCAGAATCTGCCAAAAGGGTAGCAGAAGTACGACGAAAACAATGTCCTGTATGTACAGCTTGATATCTGGTAACTTTAAATAAGTAGCAATTTCTTCTGGCATTAGAAATTTTTATTTTTCCCATACGGTAACTAGTTTGAAGCACTTGCCATTTTGATAACGGATGAAAAACCGATTGGTCTTCATATCGTATTTATGTACCTACAATAGTTTTGTATTCTCCTTGGATTACGAAAGATCCGTTAATTTTTGTTTTTGTGTCTGTCAGCTTTACTAACAGTAAATCACCCGAGTGATTTTCTACATCATCAACAGTTATTAGGGTTCCGTACCAAAATGGTAAAAACGGAACTCTTATGGTGAGACTAAGTCTGTCTGTCTGTCACAGCTGGATATCTCAAGAAATAATATTGCTATCAACTTGAAATTTGGAATAGTTTTAGATGACGTTTGCCCAACTATTTTGCAAATAAGAAAGAAATAAAAATATATGTATATTTTTTGCAACAGGGACTGAAAGGGGATCTGAACAATTCGAAGTGAGGCTACTAGGGCATATGGGGTATCAATTATGAAAGAGCGCAGTTTTCACATTCTCAAACATTTTTTTTTAGGCCGTATAGTTTTCGACTTTTGATGAAAAATTATAAAAAATATATACCGTCCCCTTATATCCGGAGTTTACTAAGAGAAAAATCTGAAATCATTCTATATAGAAGTTTATGTAAAGAATACAGGAAAAATAAAACGAAGTCTCTAAATAGCACACTTTTTGAGAAATCATCAACAAAAGTTACATTAGTTCCACTATCAGTCAAGAGATGGCGCTGACATAAAATTGCAATATTAAACACCGCAGTGCACAGTGTTAAAATTCCCTGATGAATATAGGTAGGCCTCGCCGATGAAAATTTAAAAACATAAATGATGGTACGGAACCCTCGGTGCGCGAGTCCGACTCGCTCTTGCCCGGTTTTTTTTTAAAGTTCATTGCCACGACGAGCTCCATGTACTTCGAAAATTAAAGCCACATGTAACAAAACCGAATGTGAATAAGACAAGTACCTATCTATCGAAGTACAGGTTACAATAAAATACGCATTTTAAAGCACTTTTAGTAATCCACCTTATATATAATTACTTACTTTTACGGCAAGAAAGACTTTGTCGGGTGCCTCATTAAGGAAAGTCTCCACGTTTTTGACTGAGAACACTTTGGATTTTTTAGGTTTAAATCCATCAGACATCCTCTTCAGATACGTTATTAATTTTGAATATGTCCAGTTTTACAGTTATTAGAACTGACTGTTGATTTTAGCATTGAGTAGGTACTCCAAAGAGTGGAAGGTTGTGTAGTTTTGGCTAAGTACTGGAAGTAGGCCAAAAACAGATTCTGAAAAATTCTTGGCGCCTCTTGCATTTCTCCATTCAATAAAATTACCATAGGCTTTCATATATTTCTCCCGGGATTTTGCAGTTAATAGATATCCATCACATTTCTTGCGTCAATTCTAATACTTTCAGGAGTTAATTCTATACTTTCACTGTCACTTGAAGAACTCATTTTTCAAAACAAAACCATGAATTTCTAACAATCCGTGAAAATTGACGAAAACGCGGGTTGTAGTTCGCGCGTTTTTAATTTGATTTCTTTTTTTTTATTCAGCCGGCTTTATTCAAACAATACACACATCAACACGGTCTAGGGATATTTCATACTCAATTAAATAACTCGAAAAGTACTGGCCGCATTGGAATCTTTTATACACCGATTTGTTTGTAATTTATCTCAGACTAATTCCAAATTTAAATTTTTGAAAATTCTTTTGTTTCGGTGGCAAAAAATGTCTTGATGTATAGGAGAGGGAATTTTCATTTGTGCGAAATTTAGAAAACAATACGAATTACGTTTACTTACAGTTTTTTTTCATTTTTAAACGAAAGATAAAGTTAAAATTGAGGTATTGTAGCCATGCAACGCCGACATTTGACGAGGGCGGAAATGTTACGAGCTGTGGGAATGCTGGAAGCTGGATCTGTTCAGCGTAATGTTGCTGAGGCCATAGGGACCCATCAAAATGTAATTTCAAGATTGTGGACACGCTATCGTGCCACAGGTGAAGTAGCGGAGAGGCACCGGGGGCCAAGTCGCATCACTACCCCCAGACAAGACCGATTTTTGCAAATTACTGCGCGAGCACAACCAAATGCAACGGCGACTCAATTGGTCCAAAGGCTGCGAGTGGAACGCCAAGTGCTTGTGAGTGACCAAACTGTAAGAAGGCGACTGCATGAAAGCAATCTACGCTCTCGTAGACCACTCCGGGTCCCACCTTTACGGAGAGGCAATCGTGGACGACGATTAGAATGGGTTCGGAACCACGTGGACTGGGGCCGTGAGCAATGGTCCAATGTGCTGTTCACGGATGAATCCAGGTTCGGCTTCCATCCAGATTCACGAAGGACGCGTGTTTGGCGAGTTCCTGGACGATGGAGCCGTCTCCAGAACCCTCAGGAAGTTCACCCATACCAAGGAGGAACAATTATGGTTTGGGCAGGAATTCGTCTTGGAGGACGGACGGATCTCGTTTGGGTGCGGGGCAATATGACGGCAGAACGATACGTCCAACAGGTGCTGGGGCCCGTAATCTTGCCCCACAGAACACAAATGGGGCAAGATTTCCTGCTCATGCACGACAATGCCCGGGCACACACGGCGAGAACGGTAGCAGCTTGGTTACATACACATAATGTTAGGGCCTTAGACTGGCCTGCTCAATCGCCAGATCTAAATCCCATTGAGCATGCGTGGGATATGCTGCAAAGAAGAGCTCTGAAGGAAGTTCCTGAAAATCTGGCTACAGAAGATCAACTTTTTGCGCACCTCAGAAGGACATGGGACAATATTCCGCAGCAAGACATTGACAACCTTGTTCTGAGCATGCCGAATCGTTGCCGATGTGTTATGAACATCATGGGCGCTTTCTCAGACTACTAACTTCAAGTTTATAAACACAAATTAAATGATTTTTCTATTTTTTTCAGTTTTTACTCACAAATTAAAAGTTCATTCATATACGATTTCCGTCTATGCTTCATTTTTTTTCCATAAAATCCTGAAATTTTAATCTAAGTACCTTAACCATTATTAAAAAATGGTAGAATATTAAATAACGTATCTTTTAAATATATACATGTCATATAAATAATTAACACATTGATAGTAATTCGCTTTTTTAAAAATATCCCTAGACCGTGTTGATGTGTGTATTTGCGTTCGATTTCTTTGGCGCTGAGCACTAAGATGTTCCAAATTCAAAAAGTGCGCGGCAAAGATAATTGATTGTGGAGCACTTTTAAAGAGGATTAAAAACTCATTACTGCCCGCTAAAAGTTTTTTTATAGAAAACACCACCTTTGGGTGCACTTAAAGGCGAACCAAGTCGTCCTTTTCGAACAGATGGGATGAAAAATAATATGTCATCATCATCATCCCCAGCCCGAATTTACCCATTACTGGGCCTTTCGTTACTGGTGCCAATCCACGCTCCTTGTATGACAATTTGTTTTTATTTTCTTTTTATTTATAATTGACATTCTATTTTTTGTTACTGATTATTCACAGTGATAAGTGATAAGTGATTTTATTTCTGTAAGTAGGTTTGTACAAACACTTTTACACGTCAATCATATTTTTTTTAAACTAGATGAGGTCGGCGTTTCCTAACTGACTATTCTGAGAAGAAAGGCCGAAACAAACTCAGAAGACACAGTCTCTTTTAAAGTCCAGACAAAATCTTGGTCAGATCGTGTGAAGACCATGTAGATCGGTGTCTGAAATGGTCTTTTGAGGAAAGAACCACACAGATTGAGCGGACCTGTCCAGTCAGTGCACGCATTTGTCAGTAACCGTGCAGCTCAACTCAGAACTTAAGGAGCTCAACGATTCGACGAACAATACCAAAGACAGGACATTAGACATCAGAAAATTAGATGTCATATTGTTAATCTTTTTTTACACAATTTACAATATTCCTAAAAAATTTGATGTCATAAATCACTGATCTTGATCTTTTTATACTAATTTGATTTTAGTTTTTCCTATTTATTTGACTACTCGTTTTATTGTATTATTTTAAAATGAATAAGGATTATTATCGCCTTGAATTTGTTAATTTTTTTAAAGAATAGATTAGAATAGAATACTCTTTATTATGTACACCATATAAATTACAGACACAATTATAGAAACTATACAAAGGCATTATCTGGGCATTAATTTGTCATTATTTATTATCTATGACATGTTTTTTTTTTTCGTTTGTTATATTTTAATGGTAAGTACTGTTTTATTTTACATTTCTACACAGTGTATATTGTTCCGAAATAAATGACTTTGACTTTGACTCCTGTACCAGCCTCATCCACGGTCCCAGGGTCTACCCGCGATGGCAACAATATCGTCCGCCCATCTCACTGACGGACACACACGGACGACCGACACTTCGTCTTCCAGTCCTTCGACGCCACTAGGTAATAGTAATTTAAATCTATACTAGTGTCCAAACACACTATGCCGAAGGTACGCGACCGAAGTTCCGCGGCTGATTTTACGTTCCGACGCGCGACGTATTCGGCTGATATGACACACCATAAGTGCCGAACTTATGCGGCAGAAATTCAGTAACGCACACGCAGGGCGCGGGCATGCCTTCTCCCCGCCCCGGATCTTCTTCGGCAATCGAACCGAACTTCGGTCGCGTATAGGTCTCCCCTACGGAATACGTTACCGCCGAATTGCCGCTGAACTTACGCCAGACCGAAGTTCAGCTGTACGCTATAACGTAACGTAATTTTCGGCATAATGTGTCTTCAGTAATTCAAATAGCATTGCAGGCGTAATCATGCCGATTCGAACTTCGGTCGCGTACCTACGGCATAGTGTGTTTAGACACGTTAGAACTTCTTCTTCGTTCTTCTTCTTTTCTTCTTCTTAATTAAATTAGCTAGCGAAATTCTGTTGTCGTGATGGCTGAATATGTTTTCTTTTGATTTATCATGTTAAGATACCCGGATTTATTCTAGTCTGATCCCCTGAACCCCCCTCCACCAGCCCCCCCCCCCCTCCTCCATCCCCTGCTTGATCGTCTTCTGTTTTAATCTCTGTCTTATCCACATTAGTTTATTCTTTTTGACAGGTAAGTACAGTCAAAAGAAAATTTCATGTTTCATGAATTGAAACATGAAACAAAAGTTTAATGAATTTGGGGGTGGAGGGGGGGGGGGGGTTCAGGGAATCAGACCGGAATAACTCTCATCACTTCTGTGAAGTTTACACAAATAACTAATTTTTAAACTGAAGACCAATTCCCGTAATTTAAAACGTTCAAAATCTAGTCGCAGTCTTATCTCAGCGACAATCAATGTCAAAAATGTAGCGTAATTAGAGGTATTTTTGACAAGTTCTTAAAATTACGAGAATTATTTTCTAGATTATTTATTTATTTATGCAAAACAAATAAATAACAATGGCGATAGCTAATAGGTTATCACCGTTGTTATTTATTTGTTTTCAAATGTCAAATGTCACTTTAGAACAACATTGTAGAGAAAAACCCGTCGCGCTCTACCAGCTAATAAAACAAGATATAGCGACCACAAAATGGACAAATGGGACCTCACAAAAACAAGTAAGTAGGTACAAAGGTTATACTATCAGGTAGTACTTACTGCGAATGGAAACTTATGTGAGAGACGCAATATATTTTCTAAATTTTAATAACTAACTTCAGCCCGCGACTTCGTCCGCGTGAAATTTCACCCCGTTGTCACATCGCATCGCCTGCCCGCTTTTTTCTTTTTGCTCAGTTCCTAAGAGCCCTAGAGTGATGATAAATTAGCCTTAGGCATCCTCAAGAACTGGGATAACAAAATATTTTTTCTAATCCGACTGGTAGTTCCAGAGATTAGCGGGTTCAAACAAACAAACTCTTCAGCTTTATTATTAGTATAGATAAAGAACCACTAAGATACAACTACAAATAACTTCATTTAAAATAAATTAAACCACTCATTAAGACTTATTCATGAGGAATTGAGGATAGCTAATAGTTTACAGATGTCGATTAACATAAACATAAAAAGTTCTAATACATATATTATGTAAATGGCAAGCCATGTACAGACGCCAGCACATCAAGCTACTACAATCTGCAACTTTATTTTTAACACATAAGGTTCAAAGTTGATTGGGAAAATTTTACAGTTTCGGGTAGGTTGATGTGTGGGTGATCTGTACCTATGTAATAACAAAAAGAATGAAAACTTTATTTGGGTCGAGCACAATAAATTCCAAACACAAAAAAGAACATTTTAAAACACCCAAAATAACTTTAGATAGCTTTGGATGCACATTACCTACTGGTTTTGCCGACCGCAAAAATTAGTAAAAATAAAAAATAAACAAAGTTTACATTTCTCGGAAAATATATGAAAAACAAAGATTTGTGATTTGTGTTTCCTGTGTTTGTAATCGAAAACGGCAAAGGAAACCGGCATGTCCTAGAACCAAAAATTCGAAGACATGTGACATCTACCAACCCGCACAGGGCCCGCGTGGTTGATTACGGCCCATTCTCACAGAAAGGAGGTATCCCAGCAGTGGGAACGTTATAGACTTAATATGCTAACCGAAAACGTCCGCAAACCTCGCAAACTATTGACTTACATAGCAAAGTCACATAGAAACATCAGTATCTAATCTAACTAGCCTATATTGTCAAGGGCAGGCGAGCAGGGCAAGGGGCTCCTTCTCCCTTTTCCACACAATTCTGTCACTTGCCAGCAACTTCGGTAAGAGTTTCGTCCCGCCATCTTCGCCTTGCCCTCCCACTCGGTGGTTCATTTAGCCCATATTTCAACTGACATGTGGCTTCCTGGGTAGTTCCTTAGGGTAATCACAAGCCGAAGATGCACGCAATCGCTGTCGATATCTCGATAGCGATACCCCGATGTCTACACTCGCTATTTCTACATGGATGGCGGTGCGAACACGTCGCACCTCAGTTGCCCAGTCCTATGTTTGTGCTGTACCTACTCTACCTACTCCAGAAGAACAAGTTGAACCGATTTGAGCAATCGCGAACAAGATCACATCTTCTTGCGATCACAGAAATTCATATGTAGGTACCAAATTTCAACTTAATCAGTCCAGTAGATTCGGAGTAAATTGGCTGTGACAGACATCTGACGAGTGATCCTACAAGGGTTCCGTTTTTTCATTAGGACGTACGGAACCCTAAAAAGGCAGGACGGCCGAAGCCAAAAAGGCTCTTATCTCAGCATAGTGCTGCGAATACGACGTATTATTATGATATATTAGAAACAACGCATCATTATGTCCGTCACGTAGACCCTATTGCCACTAACCTTTGACCGCCACAGTCATTTGAACCGTGGCGTGCTGGGCACATTTTGGTTTGTCATCTATGCATGACTGTAGCGGCCAAAAAAAAATCAAAAACATGCCCTCGGTGTCAAAGTCCATCATGTGACTATATGACAAACTTTGACGCCGAGAAAAAGCGCGCGAGTGCAAGTTTTTTATTTTTAGACGTGTGGCGGTCAAACGGTTAACCAGTCACAAGTCTAGATTCTGGACTGTCCAACATAGGAACAAAGCAGTGGCAGTAGTACCAAGTTACGCTTGTGAACGAGGCAGATTTTTAGAAGACATTGTTGATAGAAGATGAACTGGGTAAGTGGCGGGATCATCTGCTGTGTAGCGGGTTAACTTTTCTTAAAACATTCCATAGTTGTATGGTAACTCTTTAGTCATCTGCCTAGCCATAATTTTCTAACTATGTTGGGGTCGGCTTCCAGTCTAACCGGATGCAGTTGAATTTGTACGTATTTTTTTTTTGTATTTTTATTTTTATTTTGCATGTAGCGACTGCCTATCTGACCTCCACAACCAGGTACAGGATACTACGATACCCTTTGGTAAAACTGAATTTCTCTTTAGTAGCCTTGACAATTTAAATTGCCTATAATTGGTTTCATTATTGTATTAAATGCTTTACCTAGCTCAAGTATCAGTATATCAAGATATCGATGATTTTAATCATAATGATACGGCTAATTCTTAGAATTCCAAAAAAAAACAACAAAAACTGCTCGAAACGACTGATGATTAATATATGGGTTTGGCTAGACCGCCTGCAATAGATTAATTTATATATAATTAAGCAGATAAATACACGTGTGATGGCCGAGTTGCGAATGACGCATGTAATTTGCCCAAACTTTTTGTTTCCTGGATGCTGTTTATGTGTAACTAGCTTTTGCCCACGACTTCGTTCGCGTGGAAGTCGTAAAATACCACAATATGCTAAAACAACAGCCCCATTTTTATAAAACTTTCATGTATACTGCGTTTGTTGTTTTGGTCTCAGCAGCCAAAATATTAACAAAGTCAGGACTGGTGCTGCGGGAGCAAGCGCCGTACAATTGTCCGTGTGAGAAGCAGCTCGTCCTGAGGTCAACACCCACAGCCTTTAGTAGCAATTTCCCATTGCCTGGGAAGTATCTATTTCGTTTTTTTTTGTGAATTAATGAACGCCAGCGTTCTTGTAGAATGGGACAACACTGATACACTGACTGAGAGCGGTTCTGCACTACATTCGATCCGAATCCCAGAAATTCTAGTCCGAAGTGACTATAGTCCTATAATGTATGAGGGGTTGCGCACTAGATCCGAACTCTATCCGTCCGAATTTAGAACATTCCCGATTCGGATTGAAGTCGGATCTTTAATTCGGATTCGGATAGGATGTAGTGCAGAACCGCTCAAATGATTTCTTACAGATTATTCCTGACGAACTGCTAACACTTAAATAATATAACAGAAGATTGTAAACACACAGAATTTCTCGTTAACAGTCGCATAACCATAGATATTTATTTTTATTTTAACCAAAGATGACAGAAGAGGCTTAATCTTTATGTTTGTCTGTGTACGTCTTCCGAACCATCTTAATCCATATAAAGGCTCATACAAACAGGCGCAACACGCGATATAATCGCGCGCGACACAAACGCACCGCAAGTCGCGCAACGAGCGGTGCCTTTGTATCGCGTGTCGCGCCTGTTTGAAGCAGCCTTAATAACAAAATGTAAAATAGGAAGCACCAAAATATCAGTTGTGGTTGGAATCGATAATAGGTTTGCAAATTGCAAACCAGTCTTCGAACCGCATAGCTATTTGCTGTATCGACAGTTGACTAAAATAGCCGTTATGTCATGATTGACTCATCATCATTATCGGGATGATAATCATTTAACAGGCTTTATCTGTAACTATCTGCAATATTCTTACCTTTTGGCTCGTCTTTATACCTACAACTTGCGGTGAACTTTAAAGAATACGAACAAATTGCAATAATATTGGTTATCCCCCGTAGCAAATAGCATAATACATTCTGATTATTAGACTTAAATCTAGGGAATATCAGCAAAATTTAAACAAAATCTATCCGGTAGTTACATTCAGACAAACAGACAAAAATTCTAAAAATTATATTCTCCGCATTACAATCGTTCCAAGACCTCGCAAAAACTACTTTTAAAAAACCGCCCAAGTGCGAGTCGGATTCGCACACAAAGGGTTCCGTACTACAAGGCGTAAAACGCCAAAAAAACGTTTATTTTATACCCCTTTTTTATTTTATTTTTATTATTTGTTGTTATAGCGGCAACAGAAATACATCATCTGCGACAATTGCAACTGTCTAGCTATCACGGTTTATGAGATACAGACTGGTGACAGACAGACAGACGGACAGTGGAGTCTTAATAATAGGGTCCCGTTTTTACCCTTTTGGTACGGAACCCTAAAAAATTTACAGTTTTGACTTCGCTACGATTTTATTATAATTATTTATGTACGGACGCCAGCACATCAAGTTACTACAATCTGTCAGATTTCTTTAATAGATTTTCGACTTTATTGCTAAAGCATTAAGGTTCAAAGTTGATTGGGAAAATCTGACAGTTTCGGGTAGGTTGACCTGCTGGCGTCTGTACTAGGTAGATACAGATAAATACTTTTTGTGCAAAGCTTTGTGTGAAACATGTTATGGCAAGAATGCTGAGATAACGGCTCACTTTCTTACTACTTTTTTAGGAGACCGTACTTTTTTAGGTACCTGGTGTACCTACCGTACCAAAAGGTAAAACGGAACCCTTAAAGGATCACTTTGTTTTCCGTCTGACAAGACCTTTTTTGTCAGGACCGCGTGGAGGTGTCAAGTTGAAATTAAGCTCAAATACGTAAGTCAACGCACCGCGCAGTGTAAATAATAATAATAATCATTTTATTGTCAGGCAACTAAGGCCCATAGATAAAATACACAAAATAATCTTATAAAATAATAAAGTAATACATAATTAAAAACCTTAAAACTACGAACTATACACGTATCATTGTTATGTCGGCGTCGTGTTTCGTCGCGTGGTGTCGCGTAACCGTCCACGGAAACGTCGATATACGACACTTTTCGGCCAAAAGTCCTCTTTCAGACAGGTCTGTAGATGTTGGGTTGGAACTCGTACCACAAAAGACTTGAAGTTGATGTTGTGGCGCGATTCCAACCTTTCGACTCTCAGACTACCGTTTATAATAATATTAACGCATAATCTTGTGGAGCACAACTTAACGTGCTAATTTTCTGCATTTTCATTCTAAAATAAAATAAATAACCAAACAAACGATGAGGGCGCCACTGCGCGGTCGGGGTTTTTTCGGCGCCCTCCTGTGCTGCGTGACGCAGGTTCGATTTCCGCACGGAACAAATATGACCTACAATTAGTTGCTCCGGGTCTGGTTGTTTGTGTATGTGAGTTTAAATGTTTGTAAACGCACCCACAATACAGGAGAAATACCTAGTGTAGGGCAGAGTAAAAAAAAAAATCAAATACGGCCGCTAAGCGACATATTTTAACACTCGCAAATAAATCAAAACCTACTTCCCGTTGGTCTACAATCATGAGGCAAGAAACAAGGTCTCGCAGCACAAGTTAAGGAAATAGTCCGAAAATTGTTACCTAATTTGTAGTTTTATCATTTTAGCACACATTTTTTTTTGTGAGATTATCATTTTACTATTTTCAACTACGATGTTATGGTTGTTTTGAGATAATTCATCCCAACTACGGAACCCTTTAATGTACTTAGTTCGCCACGCACTTAGCTGGATGTTTTAAGTTACTTCTTTCTAAAAAAATATCAAAACACCCGACTGCAACGCAACTTAAAAGTTCAAAACAAGCTTTTTTATGTTCCACCTAAAGACTTTGGAATCATTTCCACAAGCCGTTTATTTTGATACTTACAAAACAACCATGGTCATGGTACAAACATGTATTTTTTTTTTATCGTAAGCCACATATCACCTCCTTTATTAATTAGTCACCTCCTGCTAGCGAAGTAGGTGGCGGGATGGCTGAGGGAGAGAGCCTCCCGTCCCAGCCGCCGCGGGAGACGCTCCGGGCGTATGGGACCAACCTCGAAATCGCGAAAAAAAAATCAGGTGTTCCATACATTTTGTCGATTTAAGTGAACACAAATGTATGGAACAGCTGATTTTTATTTTGCGATTTCAAGATTGGTCCCATAGAAAAAGTTGTTCAAAATGACCCCTTTTCGGGTTTAGTATATAATATACAAAAACTAATGTTGTATAGATACGCGTGAAAAACATAGCCCTGTCTTTGTTATCTCGCATTCGGTTAATAATACCTCCAAAACACCACCTTAAACCTGTACTTTAAAAACTTCCTTTGTCCGAATCTGGTTGGGACGTCATGGGGAAATCCTAATACCTACGTCGCAGATGGATTGTCGAATCTGCGGTTTTATAAAACCTCTAGCGGTTTTACGAAACAGCTCCGTTATGTAAAACAACTGAACAATGTTCAACTGGATTGTCATTTGTCATTGCGCTACGTTTTACAAAACTGCTACCGACGTTTAGACGTCTACTACTTCCCGTGGAAGGCGAAAGGGTTATTTAGAACTCTTACCGACCAAAACGAGTGACAAGTTACACGTCTAACTTATAAGAGTGCAGCGTTTTGCTCATGCTCTTGCCACCAGAGGAGGCTTGCCACCAGACCCTCATCAGAGGTATTTTATAAACTTGCTTTATTTGCATATACGTATATAAACTCGCACCTTCCGTCCATGGTGTTGAGCAGAAACTACAGAACGCCGCCTGCTACGATCCTTACACACTCCTAGTTTTATTTGATCGAACATATTAAGGGGCTTACAGGACCTAAACGCAAAAAACGCAAGTTTTAGAAAAAATAAAAGTATATATGATCGACTACAGTAAACAAAATCAGAAAAATGTGTGATATTCTTCAGGATATATGCTAGGTAGATAGTGTGTTGAAAACATAATACAACTAATTTGATACGATAGAAAAAAATCATGAAGATACCTCTAAAAACTTTCTTTTTACAATAAAAACCATACTAACATACATACAATCATTATGATTTTTTGTCAGATTATTCTACAAGCAACATACTAAAGCACTAGTGGTTTAATTTTTTTTATCCAATCAATATATTTTTTGTAAGTAGATAATTGCTTCGTATTTTTGCAATAAATAACCAGTGTTGTGTTATCGCGCTGCTCTTTCTTTTCTATGCAGTCCGACAAAGATCGCGCTTTAGGTCATGTAGTCGCCTTAAGGGGCGAGTCTTTTTTTTATAAAACGGGGCCCAAATCCTGGCTCAGGGTCACTTACGAGAAATTCCCGTTAGAAAATCCCGATGCATTTTCCCAACCAAAGTCAAATCATTTATCATATTCAAGTAGCCCATTTTCCGCCACTCCCTGCCCGTGCCTGAGAAGATAAATGACATTTATCAACGTCAAAATTTACAAGAATAGAATCGATTCTAGTCTAGGACCCTATTCAAAAGGTAATTTTGTATGAAGAATGAGCAAGAAACGACATTGTACCTAACTCTTTTAAAATGTTTACATTCGTTCACAATTTATTAATAGTTTTATTTAGGTGCAGTAAGTAGGTACCTACCTTACATTAGTTTGTATACAACTATACATTAATTATAATGAATGCCATTTATTAATAATTGCTTTCCGTAATTAAATTAATTAATTAGCAACCAGTTTGATTTTGTCTAGACTTCAAGATTGTCCGGAGCAGGACCAGCATGTTTCCAAACATTCTTATCTATACATAATAAAATCGAACTCAAAACTGTAAATTGATTTATTTTTTAAAGTAGGTAATTTTTGCGTGGTATATGAATATATACCAAGTTTTTTAGAATTTTTGTCTATATGTTTGAATGTATGTATGAGGGGCCCGTGGCTAAATAAAAACAGCCGCACAGGTCGATCGATCAGGTTAAGCTACGCTTGCCGCGGTTGGCCTGTGGATGGGTGACCATCTTTACATACCGTGACCCCTCCGTGCCTCGGAAAGCACGTTAAGCCGTTGGTCCCGGCTGTCATTCGTGGATCTTTGACAGTCGTTACGGGTAGTCAGAAGCCCGAAAATCTGACAACCAGTCTTATCAAGGGGTATCATGCTACCCAGTAACTGGGTTGTGGAGGTCAGATAGGCAGTCGTTCCATGTAAAATACTGGTATTCAGCTGCATCCGGTTGGACTGGAAGCCGACCCCAACATAGTTGGGAAAAGGCTAGGCAGATGATGATGATGATGATGTTTGATTATGTTCCAGCATCACGCAATGACTACCGGATAGATTCTGTTCAAATGCAAAGATATTCCCCATATTAATATGTCAGGTCAGTCTGTAGGCTATAAATTATAGCGTCCAATGTTTGCAATCTTCTATTTTTTATCGCAAATTGTAAAAAGAACGGGTCAAAATAAATATTGCAGATAACTAAGTATTAATTAACCTTTTAAGTTGTTATCATGTCGCTATACCTGTATGGAGCTAAGCAGTCATGACATTCCTACACACGAACGGCTATTTTAGTCAACCTAGAACAAAGAAATTAGCTTAGAGGTTCGACGACTGTTTTAAAAACCTGTGGTTGTAAGTTCAACTCCCAGTTACTTTTTTATAAATCCATACTAATAATCCATACTAATAAAATTATAAATTCGAAAGTAACTCTGTCTGTCAGTCTGTATGTTACCTTTTCACGCCTAAACCACTGAACGGATTTCGATAAAATTTGGCAGAGAGATTGATTGCATCCCGGTATTCCCACGGGATCGACACTTAAGCGGGTGAAACCGCAGGGCGCTGCTAGTACCATAATATGATTAAATGATAGGTCGAAGGAAGGTACACATAATCTGTAAGAATGCAGCTGTTAGTGTATCAGTGGTGTCCCATTAGGTAGTACCTAGGTATATGCAGGAATTCAGGCGTTCATTAAACCAGTAGCAACGAAAAGCTTCGCAAGCAATGGGAAATTACTGTTGAAGGCTACAGGTGTCGACCTCAGCACAAGCTGCTTCTCACACGGAAAACTGTATGTCGCTTGCTCCTGCGTCACAAGTCCCGAGCTGAATCTCTGTATATTTTGGCTGCTAAGATCAAAACTACAAACGAAGTATACCTACCTACAGGGAACTTTTATCAAAATGTGGCTGTTATTTTAGTATATTGTGTATTACGACTTCCACGAAAACGAAGCGGGCAGAAGTTATGAAAATACCTAGGTACTTTGTAATATGCTTACAAAGTACAAAGTTTAATCTTTTTGGGTCGGCTTCCAGTCTAACCGGATGCAGGTGAATACCAGTATTTTACACGGAGCGACTGCCAATCTGACCTCCACAACCCAGTTACAAACTGTACTTTCAATATAAGTTTTAAATATTCTATTTAGATTTAATATATCACAAGGTATTTTGTTGTATTGTTTGTGATGTGTGTACTTTAGAGAATCTAACAAAATGTTGATCAATTTTATCTTTATTTCTAGTACTAATCAGGGAATCAAACCTAAGATTGGCCACGTTCACAGTTTCGCTTGCGATATCTAGATCAACGAGGTAGATTGGCGTCATGTCTATCGTGATTGTAACTAACCACGTAATATTGCACGTGACATTTTTATGAATTACCGCGAACTGGGGGACTTCCCGGTGTGAGACATAGGGTTCTGGGTAATCAAAACGACGAATTAAACTGCATTACCGTTTTAAAGAGTAAAGTAAGGCCTATCGTCCACGACTCTACTCGAAAGTCACGCGTTATAAACTCAACACCAATGCGTACCCAGTATTAGTATTACGCGATGTCACGACGCGTTTTTCCGTGGCTTCGTCCGCGTGGATATAGGGAAATATCCCACGGGAACGTAGGTACTACCGGGAGTAAAAGTATGTCTTAATCCAAGTTATAAACTATCTTTTCTTGTGCCACTTTACATCCAAATCCGTTCACCCGCTTTTGAGCCAATCCGGTGTACTTACATCCAGACAAACGGCCAAAAATTCTATATTTTTGGCATGATTCGTTCCTACACCTCGTAGCAATGACTTTTTTGTTCCAAAAATATTCAATATTAAGTTTTGACTTCGTTACTATTTTATTATTATGTATATAAATAATATCCTCCCGACCGATTTCGAACCCTGTGGCAATCTCAACGGAGATTAGCCAGTTACGCAGAAGATTGTTATAGTGCACAAGTGTGTGCGCAAACACAGGTGCACTCTCTACTCTCATAGTCCGGACGGCAATCCGACACGACCGGGAGAGATCAGGCGCAGGAATAACGGGTTTATGTGATTTCGGAGTCACGGGGGTATTAAACAGCCAACTTCCAAAATTCAGGCTGTTACTAAGAAATTCCTCATGGAAACCGGATAGGTAACACTTTGGGAATCGAACCCAGGACTCCACGCTCAGCGGTCGTGCAACCACGAGACCAACGGGGCAGTTAAAAAAGTTTCCGTTATAATATATGTATTAGACCGCAAATACACGTATTTTCTTTCTTTTTTTTTTTTCTATGTATAGACTACAAATGCAGTATTTCTAGTTAATAGTCTAGCCTAGTTCTAGACGCGTCGCTGTGACACTCTGGCTACTCGTTGTCATTTGAGTTTGTAACACGTACTGTGTAGTAGCGTCGGCGTCGTGGATGACAGGCCTTACGATCACAACAATACCTATATACTTTATGCCATACATGGCCTGATGACGTTTTAAATATGTGGAAAAGAGAAATGATATATCTGATAACGCGATAATAATGCAAAGTTCATAACTTCCGAAAGAAAAATTAAACCGTGCTTTTACGATTATAATATTTTATTTTATTCAGGAAACTTACAGCTAAATTAAAACAGTGCTCTTACTTAACAATATGCATCAGCGGTGCTATTCTGTAACGATCTCACCGTGAAAACTAAGGTGAAGTGAGCGTGGAGTGAGCTGTCAATAGTGGCAATTCCTAGCAAAAACAAACTCACTTCACCTTCCATGGTGAGATTTTTACAGAATCGACCGGCTGAAGGTCATTTACAAGTTTCCACTAATAATCACTTGAAACAAAAAAGACAACAAAAAAGGTCGGTGCAAAATACCTATACCTAACATAAATTAGGAATCAAAATAACATGATTTATTAGGTACAGACTAGAAACCAATTAGACGCTAACAATTATGTACTGTTCCGTAGAAAACCTTTTCACCAACAAATACTTAAGCCGAGAAACACTGGTATTGTACATGTCCAAATCATGTTCACTAATTAGTTCATTAAAACTTCTGCTCTGCTACCTGATGATTATGTATAGAGACTTCGTTTGTGTCATTGATGGCCTGATGTGGGTATACATATGGTCACTTAGCAACATGATAAGACTGCAGAAATCTAATGTATCTGATTGCTCCATCTGACCAGCACCCTATCTGCATAATACATTTCAGTCACAATGTGAATCATTTTGAAAAATACTGCTAATCCATTGCTTTATTATGTACGAACAATTTGTCTGCTCAACAACGTAAATAACGCAATGAATGTTGTGGAATTGTCAAAACGAAAGCCATTGCTACTGATAGTGTGTTACGCAATCACCCCTGAGCTCTATGGCACCATATTATTCATGCCCCACTTGCTGTAGTGTCCTAAGTGCCCGTTCACCTGCGCCTCGGAAGACCAAAAGAATGCCACTGATGTCGCAATCAACGTGGCCACCTCCAGGGCTAAGACTGCATAAAAAAAAAACTAGCCAAGTGCGAGTCGGACTCGCACACGAAGGGTTCCGTACCACAAGGCAAAAACGCCGAAAAAAAACACGTTTGTTGTATGAGAGCCCCCCTTAAATATTTATTTTATTTTGTTTTAGTAGGTATTGGTTGTTATAGCGGCAACAGAAATACATAATTTGTGAAAACAACTGTCTAGCTATCGCGGTTCTTGAGATACAGCCTGGTGACAGACAGACGGACGGACAGATGGACAGACAGCGAAGTCTTAGTAATAGGGTCCCGTTTTTACCCTTTGGGTACGGAACCCTAAAAAGAACGAAGAAGAGTATCTACCATCGACAGGAAAAGAAGAATATTCAAATGTCATCTGATATCTACCTATTACTATTTCTATGGAATTTACCTACAAAGTAAAATTACTCGTTGATCCAGTGGTCGCAAGCATGTCTGGTGACCTCTACTGACCAGTCTTGGGTTCCATCCCCAGGTTGGGAAAGGAAATCATTTATTGTCCAGATAAACCTACATTCAAATCAAATCAAAGGTCATTTATTCAAACTAGGCTGAGAATCAGCACTTTTCGAACGTCAAAATTACTACAAACAGTCCCCCGGCACGCTCGCCCTTCACCACTTCCTAGTGCTTTCGCTGAGAAGAAGAAGTGGCGCAACAAACTCCCCAGCAGCACCGCTGTCTGTTCAGTTAGAAAATACCTAATTGTATATGTCGTGGATAGATGGCAACACAGTATAGCGAACAGCGCCATCTAACAATTTGTTTGGTAAACGAAGAATCATGTGATCGGAAACGCAAGCGAGCCCTACCGCTTGGACACGATCGTCGGTGGAGGGGATGCCGCGAGGACTGGTGGAGAGACCGAGTGCTGCGACGGTCAGTCTACAGTCGACCGTCGAGCTCGGACAGTCTCGGCAATCGCTCAATACCAACGCACGTGTTTGTTTCCGACGCACGTGTGCGTTTCGGTTGTAAATAGCTAGTTTATTAAAGTTACTGTGAATTCAAATAATCTTTTCGTTCGAGTACCCACTGTAGTGCCCACAACTATCTAAACTATGTCGAATCGTGAAGAAGACCCGATGTATCGCATCTCGGCCACCCGCTGATGCGACATCAGAACTGGGATACACTCGAGCTGAAAAAATTATGGAGAATTGAGCGATGACGTCACGGTGCGATATTTCTTTGCCTGGATTTCATCTGGATAAGGACAAAGTCACTCCACGCTCTAAGAATCGAGCCAAGCAGCCTCGCAGCCATCAGTGAAACCTTTCGTATGCTGCAAGTGAGAAACCAGGACATATCGCGGCCCTGCATAAGCAGTGGCAGCAAGCGGATGGTGGCCAATGTGTTGGATGTAGTGAAGGGCGAGTGGACGTCACACAACTACCCTCAGGCACGTTACAAAAATAAAGGTGAGCTGTATTGTTTTGTTTACAATTCTGGTGCTGAATGCAAGTTAGTAAAAGCGAGTTGTGCAGCCAAATTAAGTGGCAAACTAGTTAATAACGTTGTTGCGTTGACTGGTATTGGTCAAACGCGTATATTCAGCACAGAACAAATCATTTGTAGCGTTGCGATTAGCGACCATCAACTTGAGATTTTATTACGTTTCTACCCGACATTTACTTGCAAAGTAATATTATGATAGGACAAAGGCAGCTATAACAACATTTTCGGTTGGCGATTTCGTGTTATTAGAAAACGAAGAGCAAAATTAGATTATAAGATGTAACGTTACACGTTATTTCTGTTAATTATTTTTTAACAAAAATAACTCTTATAATGGATCTTGAAGGAATTATAGTGGCAACACTCCAGCTACGTCCTGATTGGCTGTGTTCTCCTTCCACCAAAATATTGCTAGAACTATCCAACCTCGGGCTATATAAAACCCGGGAGCTCATTTGACGGGAACGCGGCTGAAGAAACCATTATCTAAAAACTTCACGACAGTTATTTGTTGAAGTACTAACTTTTTATAACTATCATGTAATAATTCAAATTCAAATTCTTTATTTCAGACGTAAGTCCATAGTGTTAGTAGCAACAAAATAACTTAATGACTAGTGTTAGTAATAAGGAGGACCTAAAATAGACTATCAATTGGTATGGATCCTCTCCCAGTGACGCAGCAGAGGGGAGTCCCACCTATCTGAGAACACGCTCAGGAGACTATTGGTGGCGGTGCGTAGCCGGCCGGCTATGGAGGCGGTCCTTTTTCTTATAATGGCGTAAAAATCGTCTGTGCGCGCTTCCGCAAACATAGTGGACGCACTACAACGCCACGACAGCCCCAACAGTATCCTAAACGCGTTATTATATTGGACACGCAGATCGCTGTATGTCCTCTGCGTAAAGCGGGTCCAAAGACCTAAGTGTTGTGAAAAAAACCCCAGACGAGTGAGTGTCGCAAACACCTATTTCTTCGCCGCTTATAGTTGTTCCAACTCTCTTTATAACTTAAATAACAACGTTTTAATTAGAATCCTTTGTAAATTAGAATTGTTCAGTGTTCTTACGCGTACCACGGTTAACTTAGATCTACCTACAGCTCACTTTTCTAAGCGTTCATAATGTAACCGTTATCCGTACTGGTACCTATCAATTCTCTTTGTTATAATAACTTCTTAAGCGGCCTACAATCTTATCTTATTTCTATTAACCATGTATCCAGCGGAGGATATCCAGATCTGTTCGTAGCGTAGGTTTAAAAGTGAAAAGAAAGTCTATAATTTTTCTTCACCTACCTACACTTTTGGATGTCATTCTTTACTTTCCTTTATTCATGTGTTTCTATTGTAACGCACCACCTGGGCTGCCGCATCTCGATAACCAGTGGATGCCAGCTCACTGCTGTCCACCGTAGACAACTCAGACTACGGTTGTGGGGATGTGTCAGTCGGTCGCGTGTGTCCGGACATCACCTCAACGGACAAACCGACTGGTTACAGGGTTTTTTTTTCTTCCTTCCTTCCACCTTTCTGCCTGCCTACTTCGCTTCTGCACCTGCACCTGCACAGACGTACGTGTCTACGTGCGCTGTTGAAGGCTTGAGGCCCGGAGGCGGTTACTAATACTGCCACCGCCGTCGCCGCAGGGGAGCGGCTGGATGACCTTGCCACGGCGCTACGGGACCCTGGACATCTACCTCCAGTTCCCGCTACCTACGTCTGGAGGCTCTGCAGGGCAGTAGTGTTCTTAGACGGTTATAACCATGTTAGATCGGAAGTTCAGAGGTCCGTTTCTGGTAGATGATTTTCGCTATGATTAGATAATCAAAGTTTGTTTACATAGCTCTGGTTGATGATTTTCGCTTTCATTAGATAAAATCAAAGTTTGTTTACATGGCTCTGGTCATTGGATGTTATTGCTACGATTAATCAAAGTTTGTTTAGTTAAATTAGAGGTATAGTTTAAAAACAATAAGAAGAGGATTAAAGTTTCTGATTTCAAAAGTTAGTAGTTCTTCTCCATAGAGATCTACGCTTTGGAATGGGCGACTGGCTTCAACTTTCTGATTGACTGACAGACTATTTAATTTTGATAATTCAAAAGTCCCTGCACAAGGTTTGATTGAAATGGATAATTTGAGTTTGAGTTTTAGAGGCCGTAAATGGTCAGAATTGGCCGAGTGGAACATGCACTGCTTTTGAATTTTTGGTTACAGGTTAACACACAAGAACGTGTGCAACAGGATGGCAGTGCCCCACAGCATCTGTTTTCGATGCGGCAACACCAGACATTTTGCTTCGAGATGTCCACGAAGCAATGATGTAGGCGCCAGTATGGTGGGGGCCCAGGCGGTTTCGGGCCAGCGCCTGCAGCAGCGGCTAGTAGCGAGTGATACGGTTCAAGTTTGCTATGTCGGTAATCCGAGCAGTGTACTGATGAATACTGGGTGAGTCATATCCATTTTACGATTCTGGCGTCGAATGCTCTATCATCAAAGATTGTGTTGCGTCAAAGTGTACTGACTTAGCTTAGTGACAACTGATGATGAGTTGACTGATATTAACTTAGATGAGATAATAGACCACGCGACACAGGGTATTAAGAAAATGCAATTACGATAACATTCGATTTGACTAAAGTAAAGTTATTAAGTTTGCTTTAATGATTGTTTTACGAGTAAAGGCGCTTGACTCAGCGAGCCTAAGAATACCCTCATGATTGTGTGTGAAGGATACCCGATCACCAAGTTACTCCGGAATTAGATGTCATAGTTGATGACAGTGGTAGTGAGACCACCTTTGGTTAAGAATGGCTTGTACACTCAAACTCAAAACTTAAGACCAAACCTCATGAGTAACATGTGGCGATAGGTCTATAAGAAATCGTTGGTGCGATTTCTGTCTGTGTTGGTGCACAGAGCGCTTTATGTGTTGTAGCACATATTGCGCAAGATATCTTAAGAGTCGTTGGTGCGATTCTTTTCTGTGTTGGTGCACAGAGCCCCTCATGTGTTGTAACATATGTGGTGGCAGATATCTTAAGAAATCGTTGGTGCGATTCTTTTCTGTGTTGGTGCACAGAGCCCCTCATGTGTTGTAGCATATGTGGCGGCAGATATCTTAAGAGTCGTTGGTGCGATTCTTTTCTGTGTTGGTGCACAGAGCCCCTCATGTGTTGTAACATATGTGGCGGTAGATATGTAAAGAGTCGTTGGTGCGATTCTAGTCTGTGTTGGTGCACAGATTACAATGAAAGTTTCATGAGTTGAGTATACATTGCCTATGAGTTTGATTTCGGTAAATTCTAACTGAGTTGTTACAATTTTGATGGTTTAACTTGTTGATCGGTGGAGTCCTGTCTGTGTTGGTGGGTGCCCAGAGCGCTTCATGTGTTGTAGCACATATTGCGCTAGTTTTCTTTTACTGAGTATCAATCGGTCGAGCCCTGTCTGTGTTGGTGCACAGAGCGCTTCATGTGTTGTAGCACATATTGCGCTAGTTTTCTTTTTCTGAGAATCAATGGGTCGATTCTGGTCTGTGTTGGTGCACAGAGCGCCTCATGTGTAGTGAGCACATGTGGTGACTAGAATCAACCGCACCTTATGTGCAGTAGCTTATGTGACAACTGATCTAGTAAGAATCATTGGTGTGATTCTGGACTGTGTTTTTGCACAAATTTTGGTAAATTGTAATTGATTCGTTAGAATTTTGATTTTCTTTGGTTCAACTTACTGATGGAACCTTTTCTAATGATTAATGTTGGGAGTGCGAAACCTTGACAACAAGGCATTGTAAATGAAGACTAGAGAAATTAAAGTAACAATGAGATAGAGTTACCTTAGTTATTAGGTAATGGCAGGATAGCCGAGTTACCTTAGATATTTGGCAGGATAGCCGAGCTTGTTTACTCTGTGAGTATATTTGGTCCGCAGGTACTACACCCGAGGACGGGTGCTAGTCAGGGATGGCCGTGTCGTGGATAGATGGCAACACAGTATAGCGAACAGCGCCATCTAACAATTTGTTTGGTAAACGAAGAATCATGTGATCGGAAACGCAAGCGAGCCCTACCGCTTGGACACGATCGTCGGTGGAGGGGATGCCGCGAGGACTGGTGGAGAGACCGAGTGCTGCGACGGTCAGTCTACAGTCGACCGTCGAGCTCGGACAGTCTCGGCAATCGCTCAATACCAACGCACGTGTTTGTTTCCGACGCACGTGTGCGTTTCGGTTGTAAATAGCTAGTTTATTAAAGTTACTGTGAATTCAAATAATCTTTTCGTTCGAGTACCCACTGTAGTGCCCACAACTATCTAAACTATGTCGAATCGTGAAGAAGACCCGATGTATCGCATCTCGGCCACCCGCTGATGCGACATATATAATACAAGGGATGGAAAGTAACTAACATTACAAGACACAAAATATTTAAATAAATTATTTGCCATATGTCAGCTAGCCACGCCAATACACCAACAAAACAATAAAAACTATACATACTCAAAAAAAAAAAATTAAAATATTAACAAAAACTAACTACATAAATAAAAGCCTCCAGGCATAAAGAGCGAGACAGCTTACATATTTATGAAATGCTGGCTTCTGAGCTGTCACTTGAAGTCACAAATAAAATAAATAAATAATGTTATTACTAATAACAACGATATATCCATGGTCAGCAAGACGACCAGTCACCAGCAGCCGTCGTTCACGAGCATAACGCAAAGATCGCCACAGGGCCGTCATATGGCTCCCGCAAACAGGCGCGACACGCGATAAAATCGCGCGCGACACAAAGGCACCGCAAGTCGCGCAACGAGCGGTGCCTTTGTGTCACGCGCGATTATATCGCGTGTCGCGCCTGTTTGTAGGAACCTTTAACCATATTGGGCGCCGGGGTGCGAGAATCAGCCTGCGCTCCCCTTACAACAAAAAAAATTGTTCCGGTGCCCAAGTTGTCACCTATTTAGTTCACTAACTCCGAACTGACTAACAACTGGCAAAAGTTGATTTAGTAGCAAAGGTTCTACTTGAAAAGCTCTTTTTGTTGTAGTAATAAGAGGCTTGCACATCGCAAGTCGTGCAAAGCGAATATGCCTAATGCTGCATGAGGCGTATATAAACGTATATAAACAATTGTGCCTACATTTTTATTGATAAGCATTACTTGATGCAAATATTATTGATAAGCAATACTTGATGCAAAAGTTGATTTAGTAGCAAAGGTTCTACTTGAAAAGCTCTTTTTCTTGTAAATTTGTAAAGGTGTAATAACTACTTATTCAGTAATTTTAAAATTGATTATGATTACGCATGGTATGTGTAGGTATAAGGCGATTGGCTTGCGCCCCTACAGCCCTGCGCCCGGGTGCCACGCACCACTTGCACCCCGGGGTAAAGACGTCTCTGGATCGCCATATTTGAGGGAAGGCGGCTACCTGACCCCCGACGCTACCACAAGCAGTGACATCTAACCGTGACAAACTTGCTGCCGGTTGCTCAGACAAGTATTCTTGTCTGAGCAACCGGCAGCAAGTTGACGATTGATCTTATTATTATAAGATCAATCGTCGAGGTCGCTAGCTATATATTGCAATCAACTCATTAAAAATCATTGAAATGAGTAGAGTCAAATAAAATAAACAATTATATGAACTCATATAACCTGTCTGTCAGTAAGCTCATTCTGGAGAAAGAATATAATTATAAAGAAAGAAGATAAACATTGTCTCAAAGTTAATCCGGGCGACCAACTATTCTTATCGTTTAAGTAGTTGTTGATAGAATTAAGCCCTTTGGCTTTGAACAAAGGTTGGATTTTACTTGAGGTTTAAACGCATTATAAGGCAAATCTAGCAAAGAAGAGGGTAACTTGTTACAAAAGGTTATATACCTATACCAAGACCAACAAATGTGTTAGGAACCTTATGAAGTCGGTGAAAGGGAGCACGTAGTCTGTCCTTAATCGAATTTTATAAAAACGTTTCATAAAAAACCCTTTAAATTTTAACTTTATTTTATTTTTATTATTTCTTGTTATAAGCCATAGCGCTTGATGGCGCAATTCTCCTAGTCTGCTCCGACTTTCAGTACCTCGGTTCACTCGTGCAAAGCGATGGCGAAGTAGATCGGACGGTTAAGCACAGAATTAACACTGGATGGATGAAATGGCGGCAGGTCACGAGAACAATCTGTGACTCCTGCATTCCCCTTAAACTTAAGGGGAAGATACATAAGACCATAATTAGACCTGCTCTGTTGTATGGATCGGAATGTTGGGCCACAAAAGGGATGAAGAAAGGCAATTGCATGCAGCTGAGATGAGAATGCTAAGAGGGATGTGTGGTGTTACACGAATGGATAGAATAAGAAATGAGTACATAAGAGGAAGTTTGAAAGTGGCACCGGTAACTGAAAAGTTGTGTGGAAATCGGTTGTCAGGGTATGGGCATGGTTACGAAGAAATGAGGAAAATGTCGTGAGGAGAGTTTTGAGTATGGATGTCGATGGCTATAAGAGTAGAGGAAGACCAAAGAAACGATGGATGGAATGTGTGAATGATGATATGGTTAGAAAGGAGGTGACTACCGAGATGACGACTGATAGAGATGTATGGAAGTAAAAGACATGTTGCGCTGACCACGAATAAATTGGTATAAGGACAGGAGAATAAATGATTATGTTGTAATTAACAAAAACACTTAGGTCGGTATAGTACCTTTTTTTTTGAAGTAGTATTGCTCTTGACTCAAGTCTAGGTCAGAGGTGACAGAGACAAAGTCGACTGTGGAGTGAGCTTACCCAGAAGAAGCCTGTTCACTCACAATAATCACTATCCGGCCACTTACTAATTCCATTGGTCAACCGACCGATAATTCACAACGTGCCAAAAATGTATAGAATATTTGCGAAACTTTTCAACCCATTTCTCCGCCAGGGGTAAGCAGCAGGCGCGCACCTAATTAAGTTACAGCAATACAGAAGGTATTATATATCAGTGTAGCTCTAGCCTCGGATCAGTGTGTTTGGCAGCTGTAAGTGATAAAGTTGCGCGATGCTGCGCGAGTTGTGCAAGGTTGCCCGAAGACCGACGCCTGAGTTGGTTGCTCAATACAACTGTGCGGTTGTTTGTGCTTGTGTGTGACTTTTTTACTAAGTAACGTAATAATATTGTGGTTTAAGGTAAGTCTTCAATTGTTTTTATGTACTTTAAATAATTGTAAATTTAAAGCCCTGATAGAGAGTAGAGAAGCTTTGCCCTGCATTGGGCAAATATAGGCTATAAAAACCCAGTTCCCAACGATGGACTACTATTTTATATTTTTAAATATTTTTAAATTTAGAAACGTAGGCTGATTTTTTGAAAAAATTAAAAAGCACTGGTGGCCCAGTGGTAACCACGGCCTCGATTTACGCGGTGTAGGCCGTGGGTTCGAACCCACGCAGGTGCTTTACTTTGTCTAAATAATTTTGTCACCACTGCTCTCAAAACGGTGAAGAAAAACATCGTGAGGAAACCGGCATGTCCTAGAATCTAAACTTCAAAGGCATGGGACACCTACCAACCAGCACTGGGACTGCGTGGTGAATTACGGCACACTACCTCTCACAGAGGGGCGGACTGTGTCCCAGCAGTGGGAACAATAAAGGCTGATTATGTGAAATAATGAATAATGTAAAATTGTGGTATCATCTCCAGACAACCTTTGGAAAACGTTTACAACATTATGGAATGCAAATAAATATTATGAATATGAATATGTATGGACTAAAAGAAATATTAGTAAGAGATATTAGTAAAATAAATAATAATATTTTTTTTAATAAATACTGTGTTGGGCATAAATGTAGAGAGTGACCTATTTAGGTGCCTACCGTTAGCGAGCTGAGCAAGGCCCTCTGTTCCTCGTAATGGTAATCAGAGGAATTAAATACATCAAGAGATTGGGCAGGTATCCTAAATATGCGCTGATAACAATCAACTGCAGTGACTCAAGGCATTCTAGGTTCTTTTAAATATAGTTTTCAAGTGAAAACAAAGTGCTTTGAAGTTTCATTATTATAAAAGGTTGCACAGGGGAAAATTATAGGGTGGTGATCTTCTACATAATAACAATGTTGACAGCGATGCGGACGAATCTTTTGATGCCCTATAATTATTTTGCTTATTTTTTCATATAAATGTACTGTACATATTCACCGACAGACAAAACAGAGCCTAAACCACAGGATAAAGAAACGCGAAATTTCATAAAAGTTTGTGTGAGTGTGTGTCAAGAACGGTGTGGTCAAATTTAAGGGTGTGATTGAACAACTTCCTCCTTGAGACCAATATCGTAATCGCGAAAAAATAATCAGCTGTCCCACACATTTGGGCCAACTAGTTCCTGAAGGTTTGTATGGGTTTGTATTCCCATACAAACCTTCAGGAACTACTCGGCCCCAACTGATATTTTTTTCTCGATTACGATGTTGGTCGGTCCCATGGATAAAGATTGTTCAGTTTAAAAATGCATTCTCTAAAGGTGTTAAAAAGGGGATGAAATATTTTATGGAAGTTCGTAGTTTTTGCCGATGGGCAATCCCACCGATCATTCGACTTGATAAAATTAATAACCTTTTATTATCATTGTTGTAATATTATAAAGAGGTAACGTTTGTAAGTAGGGGGTAATCTCTGGAACTACCAGTCGGATTTGAAAAAATATTTTTGTATTTGATAGCCCAATTCTTGAGGAAGGCTATTTAACATCACGCTATGACCCTTAGGAGACGAGCAAAAAGAAAAAAAGTCAGAAATAACGCTAAGAAAAAACGAAGTAATAGCGCGGGCAGGCGATGAGATGCGACGGGGTGGGTCGGGAGTACAAGAAATTTCATGCGGACGAAGTCGCGGGCAGAAGCTAGTTACTAATAATATTAACCAGCTTGGCCGTTGGTCCCGGCTGTCATTCATGGATCTTTGACAGTCGTTACGGGTAGTCAGAAGCCCGAAACGTCTTACCAAGGGGTATCGTATTACCCAGTAACTGGGTTGTGGAGGTCAGATAGGCAGTCGCTCCATGTAAAAAAACTGGTATTCAGCTTCATCCGGTTAGACTGGAAGCCGACCCCAACATAGTTGGGAAAAGGCAGGCAGATGATGATTGTCCTACTGCAGAACAAAGGCCTCCCTTTCCTTTCCCCACTCAACTCGATCCTGAACTACTTACCTACTGTCTTTTAGTTGCGAAGGATATTTTTTCTGACGTCATCGATAGTAGGTACCTACACTCAACTCAAAACTTACAAATCATTGTTGATTTGATAATAATAAAGCACACAAATTTTATTGAAGTACTATCAACATAAAAAGGAAACTAATCCAATCGCGTTTATCTACATACCTAATAATAAAAACAGTGGCACTCCGGGAGTGCCGACAGAAGTAAAAACAAAACACAAAGAGAAAACTTTGCCATCACTCACTGACATATCGGATATTATGTATATCCGATATGTCAGTGAGTGATGGCAAAACCGAGTACATCCCGGGGACAGCCGAACACATCCGAAGCGGGTATTTTTTTAATCGTCTCTATAAACAAAACACGCGCGGTGTCGCTTACGGTAAGTGGCGCGAGTTCAATGGTTTTTCCCATCTCAAAAATGCCCAACGCGTCTAAAGAAGTTTTCACTTCAAAAAAACCGGGCAAGAGCGAGTCGGACTCGCGCACCGAGGGTTCCGTGCCGAGGGTTCCGTATCATATGTTTTTAAATTTTCATCGGCGAGGCCTATATTCGTCAGAGAATTTTAACTTTTAGCTTTTGTTGATGATTTCTAAAAAAGTGTGCTATTTAGAGTCTTTATTAATTTTTCCTGTAATCTTTACATTAACTTCTATTACATAGAATTATTTCAGATTTTTCTCTTTGCAAACTTCGGAAATAAGGGGGGAACGGTATTTTTTTTACATTTTTCATCAAAAGTCAAAAACTATGCTGCCTAAAATAAAATAAAAAATGTTTGAGAATGTGCAAACTGCGCTCTTTCATATGATACCCCACAGGCCCTAGTAGCCCCACTTCGAATTTCTCAGACCCCCCTTTCAGTCCCTGTTGCAAAAAATATACATATATTTTTATTTCTTTCTTATTTGCAAAATAGTTGGGAAATTATCATCTAAAACTATTCCAAATTTCAAAATGATAGCATAAATATGCAGCTGTGACAGACAGACAGACAGTCAGACAGACATACAGACAGACAGACAGACAGACTTACTCTCACCACAAGGGTTCCGTTTTACTATTTTGGTACGGGACCCTAAAAATCAAATTCAATAAAGTCAAAGTCAGTCAGTCATTATGCATAATAAATTATGCATAATGGCTTATTGAATTGAATTTAATTTAATTGTATTTTTTTGTAGAGCAGTATCAATGACGCTTATCAAGAACCAAGCATGACATCAAAGGCAAGAACTAATCGAATTCGTAAAAAACAAAAAAAAGGAATCTACTTATTCTGTCGACTATACCATTTCAAATAGGTTTAAATCGTATATTACAACATACCAATTAGCAAGTTTTGAATGATAAAACAAATAATACTTTTGATGCTGATTGTTATACAACGTACACGCTACACGCGCTAAAATAAATTTGTAAATATGCGTACGTTCTGTGTCGGAATGGGCCGTTTAAAGAAACATACGAGTTATAGAAACAGCCTTTTACGCAAGCAGGTTAGCCGCGCAACAGCGACATAATTTCTTAACATTTTAGCCCTAGAGAGAGGGTAATGTTTCAAGTGTAGGAAAGTCAGGGTGTACTGTCGGCAACAAAACTCCATCAACACTGTCATTTTACATGATATTAAATTGACTACATTGTTTTTAAAAAAACTGCTTTTTAGCGTTTCACTTAATAGCAAAGAGTTATATTCTGGCCAAGTGCGAGTCGTACTCGCACACGAAGGGTTCCGTTCCACAAGGCAAAAACGCCGAAAAATAACGTTTGTTGTATGGGAGCCTCCTTAAATATTTATTTTTTCTGTTTTTAGTATTTGTTGTTATAGCGGCAACATCTGTGAACAACTGTCTTGCTTATCACGGTTCATGAGATACAGCCTGGTGACAGACAGACGGAGTGGAGTCTTAGTAATAGGGTCCCGTTTTTACCCTTTGAATACGGAACCCTAAAAATTGTACTTCTGCTGCAATTTTGAACAAATATTTTGCTCAATAATTAAGATTAAAAATACTGAAGTGTCAATGGACTTTTGTCGCTGACCGTACAGTACATACCTACAAATCTAGTAAGAGCTACTTATTTCTTAGACAATATCTCCCCAAACTAAAAAATCCAGTCAAGTCCGAGTCGGACTCTTGTACCGAGGGTTCCGTACAAATTAGTAGGAATGTAAATAGTTTGTCACGGGCATCGTGTCTCGAATATTTTAAAGGAAAAAATCCGAAAACCGTAAATTTGTCGTAATTTTTAAAGGGTAGTTGATTTGTTGTGTGTTTGTTTTTTGTTGTTGCTTGCTTTTGTTTGTTTTTTGTAGTTAAGTACCTATTTTACAAAATAATAACCAAAACATTTTGCTTAATAATAACTTCACGCGTTCCTGAGAAAAAGGGTCTTGACCAACGGACAACGAAGTGATTTTCTTTTGAGGTACGGAACCCTAAAAATTTAAGACATGTGACATCCACCAACCCGCACTGGGCCCGCGTGGTGGATCACGGTCCTGTAGGAGCGCTCAGAGAGTCCTAGCAGGTGCAGTGAGCTGTCAATCCACCTGATGCTAGGAATTGACACTTGACAGAGCTCACTTCACCTAAGTTTTCACGGTGAGATTTTTACAGAATAATACTGCTGGGCCCTAATTCACTATGACCACTCAATGATTCCTTACTTCGAAACCACGTAAATTCCTTAGCTAATCAAGCCAATTTCGAGTCCACTTCACGCGGTTTCGTTTATTGTGTCATAGAGAATACGGATCCTGTCCAATAATCATTTGAGTGTTAACATGAGTGACTCTAATAAATGATAAATGATTTTGTAAGTAGGTTTGCACAAACACTTTTACACGTCAATCATATTTTATTTAAAACTAGATGATGTCGGCGTTTCCTACCTGACTACTCTGAGAAGATAGGCCGAAACAAACTCAGAGGTCACAGTCTCTTTTAAAGTCCAGACATAATCTTGGTCAGGTTATATGAAGACCATGTAGATCGATGTCTGAGGTGGTCTTTTGAGGAAAGAACCACACAGATTGAGAGGACCTGTCCAGTCAGGTGCACACATTTGTCAGAAAACGTGCAGCAAGGAGCTCAACGATTCGACGAACAATACCAAAGAAAGGACATTTGGGTAGGCCACATAAATTACTCAAACTGCCAGACCATGAAAAAAACTAAAAGAACAGAGAGAATAATAAAAATAAAAGAATAAAATGACCCACATCGTCTTCACATTCACAATAATTAAAATAATTTAATACTTTACAAAGTTAGCAAATGTCATTGTTTACTTATAAAAAAATCATAAATACAAAAGTTATAAAAAAACATTCAAAATGCAGAAATTGGAAGCAGCTCAATCCCAAGCCTTTTTGGTCTCAATATAATCTTTAACGGTATAAAAGGCTTTCTGGCACAACTTACGTTTAATGAATGATTTGAATTTATTAAGGCTTAGATCTTGAACGTAGCTTGGTAGTTTATTAAAAAAGCATATACATTATCAACTGAAATCTGATTGTTTAACGAACTATCGGTTATTCGTTTGTCAGTTCTCAGTGTTCCGTAAAAGCAGAACGTGAATTTAACAATAATTTAAAGGACATCATTCATTTTGGACCAAAAATTGAAAGTGCCACGATAAAAATGTGTAATATTCGGATAGAACACACAATTCCTATAATTTTTTACTACGACACCAAATCTGTGCGCCCTTTGGTTACGGTGTTACATAGGTACTTAATATTGTAGAAAATGAAAACGATCATGGCGACGGATTATTTCAATGGTTTTACCGAAATGGGGACGTATTTATTTTGGACCGTGGCTTCAGAGATGCAATTTCCACCCTTGAAGAATATGGATACACCGCTGAGTATTTTGTATTTTAAAAGCATATAACAACATAACCATAGGCGCACAGGTTTGGTGTCATAGTAAAAAATAATAGGAATTTTGTGATCTATCCGAATATTACGTTTTTTTTTTTTCTGGCCGGACACTTACAGATTTTGGCCCAAAAATGTATGGAACGTGAATGATGTCCTTTCTATTGACCAAAACTGTCGCAGTAGGTGAAGGTGAGCGAACGTCGACTTTGTATACCTACACGTTGCCATTTTTATCGTGTTACAATTTTTAGGGTTCCGTACCCAAAGGGTAAAAACGGAACCCTATTACTAAGACTTCGCTGTCCGTCAGTCCGTCCGTCTGTCTGTCTGTCACCAGGCTGTATCTCAAGAACCGCGGTAGCTAGACAGTTGAAATTTTCACAAATTATGTATTTCTGTTGCCGCTATAACAACAAATAATAAAAATAAAATAAAAAAGGGGTATAAAAGAAACGTTTTTTTCGGCGTTTTGTTGTGGTACGGAACCCTTCGTGTGCGAGTCCGACTCGCACTTGGCCAGTTTTTTATTTTATTTTCTGAATGTGCCTGCAGAGGCCTCGATCACGCCTGATGGAAAGTGATGGATGAAGTCTATGATGGTACGAGCGTGCCATTAGGTAAGTAGGTACTAGATTTCACGTTTTACAAAAAAAAAAAAGATTTTTCAATAATCAATCAAATAATAAATATGACAGTTTGACATGATTATTTACTATACAACAGAATAAAAAAAAAAAATTGATGTTTTTTGGGGGTCAACGACCACTGGCAGTGTTGTTACTTGAAGTATGAGTTGTGAAAATCTGTTGTCCGTGGAGTTTCGCTAGCTATTTTAATTTGACCTTGTATATTTTTATTACAAACGACTGATTTGAAAATACATTGATATTGTAAAACAATAAGAATGCCATGACATAATTATACTTACTACGCAATGTTTATCCTCATAATATGTTTGGCGTAACCGGATGAAGTAAGAAACGGCTAACGTGTTTCTGCTCAATGGTTTATTAATTTCACTGCCCAATTGGATTATATTACCAACTTTTTAAATGCTTCGCCATTTATTTTTATTTGAATGTCAAAGTTGAAGGATCTCTTTCGTTAGAAAAGAGAGTGACTCAAAACCTCAGAAACCGACATTTCGCAAAAACCGGTTTTTACGTTAAAATATTTCATAACACAGAAGGAGTTGGTTCAACAATCAATGGCAAATGGTAATTAAGTAATACATCTGTCAGTTATCCATACTAATATTATAAATTCGAAAGTAACTCTGTCGGTCTGTCTGTCTGTTACCTTTTCACGCCTAAACCACTGAACGAATTTCGATAAAATTTTGCAGAGAGATAGATTGCATCCCGGCGGATATCTATGCATCTCGGGGAAGGACATAGGATAGTCTTAACGCGGGCGGAAGCTTGCTATACCAATATTTTATGCGGTCGAAGTGGCGATGCTTGGGGAGGCCTTTGTCCAGCAGTGGGCGTCTTTCGGCTAATACTTCAATCAAATACTTTTTTAATCATCATAAACTTGAATTAGGTCATTAAAGTTTGATTAGGCACACGAGGTGAATGGCTCTACGCGATAGGAACTTGTTTCGCTTACTTTTGACTTGTAAATGAACTAGCTTCAGTAGCTTCTGCCCGCGACTTCGTCAGCGTGAAATATCTTTTTCCTCGACCCACCGCGTCGCATCGCATCGCCCAGCCGTTTTTTCCGACTTATTTTTTTTTGTTGCTCGGCTCGTAAATGATGTGATGTGATGAGTGCGTGATGTTAAATAGCCTTTCTCAAAAATTGGGCTATCAATGGCCAAAATAATTATTTAAATGCGACTGGTAGTTCTAGAGATTAGCGCAGTAATACAAGCAAACTCTTTATTATTAGTATAGATAGATATGCAATTATGTACTGACCTTGAAATTCCTTTCGTTTACACCACGTATGGATGACGCACGTACGGCCACGAGCCGCTGACGCAGCGAAATTCGGCATTTTTTGTCATTTCATAATGTAGCATCGAATAGGTTTCATTCAATTTTAATCAATATTTCTTTTTATATAAAATAGTTATTGTAAACTTTGGTTTTTCTTCGATCCTCCGTCTACAGTCTATGTAATTAGTATGTCACGTATGACGTAGATAGGTACACGAGCCCACTTCTCTTTAATTACGATAATCGACTTTTCGAGGTGAGACACTCCCCTCGTGTGAATGAGCTTTGTTCGAATTAATCAGCCGACTTTCCTTGACCCCCAAATGACGTCGGTAAACTGGTGCGGCTGCGGCACTTCAACTCTCCAAACTTGAATGGGGATTGATTTTTTTTTGCTAATTGCTTACAATCATAGATTATAATCCAATTTTTTGTCTACCTTAGTCGTAAATGATCTAATCTAATATAATTAATCATCTTCTTCTATATAATTATACTAGCAGCGCCCCGCGGTTCTGCATAAGTGTCGATCCCGTAGGAATATCGGGATAAAAACTATCCTATGTCCTAGGCTGCCCCTTTCTTTCTGCTAAATTTTATCGAAATCCGTTCAGTGGTTTAGGCGTGAAAAAGTAACATACAGACAGACAGACAGAGGTAAGGCTCCTACAAACAGGCGCGACACGCGATATAATCATGCGCGACACAAAGGCACCGCTAATTGCGCGACTTGCGGTGCCTTTGTGTCGCGCGCGATTTTATCGCGTGTCGCGCCTATTTGAAGGAGCCTTTACTTTCGGATTTATAATATTAGTAGGTACATATGAATAAAACAAAGTCGGGTTAGTTACATCATTTAGGTATAACAATGCTGGTCCGATTTTTATGATCTGATGGATTTGTCTCCGCCCCGAATAGCAGAATACATTACCTAATTATTAAAACTTGGAAAAAATTCAAGAAAAAATTAATAATCTATTCTATATGTACCTACTAATAAAAAAGCTGAAGAGTTTGTTTGTTTGAACGCGATAATCTCTGGAACAACCAGTCAGATTTAAAAAAATCTTTTTGCATTTGATAGCCCAATTCTTGAGGAAGGCTATTATTATCACGCTATGACCCTTAGGAGCCGAGCAAGAAGAAAAAAAGTCAGAATGAACGCTAAGCGAATACAAAGTGTTGCGACGGGTACCTACAAGAAATTTCACGCGGACGAATTCGCGGGCAGAAGATAGTGAAGATATAATTAATTTTCTCATACATTCTGTCTCATTGATTCTGAGGCGGTGTGAAGTTCGCCGGGTCTGCTACTCATTCAATAACTAATACGTGTCTGTATGTTAATCTCGTGATATTTTGTGCAAACCTGATTGAATAGCACGCAATACAATGTAATATTGTATCATTTATAAATTCATTAACAAATGCCTACGTGTCACGTTTAAGCAATAAATAATCTTGTATAATATGTGCATAATTAATTATGCTATCAATTCTGATCATCTAAAATATTATGTGGAAATTCAAGGCCCTACAATATATACTTATTATTATTAATTGATAAACCAGATTACGTACAGTCAACAAAAGAGATAGGTATGCAGGATCGTCGGATATAGTTGAAGTTTAGTAAGAAACCGATGGATATGGCGAATAAAATTGTATTTTATTAATAGAAAACAAACAGCTTATTTATTAAATTCAATTTCAGTCGACAACATCCATCGGTTTCTTACTAAACTTCAACTATGTCCGACGATCCTGCATACTTATCTCTTTTGTTGACTGTACACATACGGCTACACACCAAGCTATATATTTACAGTTTTAGCTGACCTCGCATTGTATATGTTTTTCGTACAATGAGGAGTCAGCTTATACTGGTTATGTATAGTTTGATGTGTAGTCATGCGTACACGTTCTTACAAAACTAGTTTGAAATGTTTTGATTTTTGGTCGTTGACTGGCGAAGTAACAAGTCATCGTTACAATATAATATTATGATAAAAATCAGATTACAAGCTGAACCTCTGTGACTGACGAAGAAACGAACCTGAGAACGCGTTTTGCTAAAATGAGACGTAATTCATCAACAAGATAAGTGGACTGAAAGTTATCCAGATACGGTGAAATACTACAGAATTTAATATTGCAATATGCATTATCTTTCAGACCTTTCAGTACCTGTTGCAAAAAATATACATATATTTTTATTTCTTTCTTATTTGCAAAATAGTTGGACAAACGTCATCTAAAACTGTTCCAAATTTCAAGTTGATAGCATTAGTAGTTCTTGAGATATCCAGCTGTGACAGACAGACAGACAGACGTCTCATAAGGGTTCCGTTTTTACCATTTTGGTACGGAACCCTAAAAACAAAAAAAAATACAAAGTATAAAAAATCATGAAAAAGACCGTCCAAACCAGGGGCAAATGTAGTCTCACTAAAATTCTTAGCATTGCAGTTTTTTTTGTACACTCATACAAAAGTTGATAATTGTTAAAACTAACTACTTAGTTGATATTTGAAAAACCGGTATTGAATATAAAGTAGTCTAATGAGTAATTTATGTCCAAACCCGGTTTTTCAAAATCAAAGTTTTTTATTTGTTAAACATAGGTGTAAAAATAAGTGTTTGAAATAGAATAACTAATTCTTAACGCACACATTTATCCACATACATAATTATATCTTGTATTATCTTCTAGGTATTAATTTGAACTGCCCCGTTGGTCTCGTGGTCGCAAGCGCGACTGCTGAGCGGGGTCCTGGGTTCGATCCCCGGGTCGGGCAAAGTGGTATTGAATTTTTCCAATAGGAATTTCTTAGACACAGCCCGGAGTTTGGAAGTTGGCGGTGTGATATCCCCGTGGCTCGGAAAGCTGCGCCTGATCTCCCTCCGGAGGACTTTAGGTAGATTCATTAAATACGTTATCAAAGCTTTTTTAATAGTATTTTTAAACAAATAAAATGCATGGAGCTGATGTGATGCGTGGCACTAGCGTCATCTATTTTTTTGTAACCTCAATTCCGATTATTCATAATCCTGAGTTCATTGTGATCTGAGGACGTTTAAAAAACGGTTTTATTAATTGTTTTCAATCAATTTGGATGGGGTGAAAGGCTCAGATACCTAATCGATTTATAACTTAAGAAATCAACCTAGGGCGTTGGAATTTTAAAAGGTTTTTTTGAACCATTGTAAATGAGCCCACCTCAGGTCAAAGACCTCTCCTCAAAAATAATAGATACACGAGGTTTCCAAAGCAATATTTTCGTTTTACCGTAAGTTAAACAAGTATTTAATGATGCCACCAATATTTTGTAACAATTAGATATGTTGATATATAGAGTGCCGTCTATGGAATTTCTTGCCCGTTCATCTCCATAGCAACCTAACTACGTTTTGGAACGGGCAACTAGCTTTATCTTTCTGACCGATCGATCCTTTGACAACTCAAAAGTGCTTGTTAATAGCTGAATTGAAATAAATACTATTACTTTGTGTTTTAAAATTTTAATAACGTACAACCTAACTAATATTTTGTAACAATAATTTTGATTGAACCGAGTCCTTCCCATGCAGTTTCTTGCCCGGTCTTCTCCACAGGAACCTACTACGCGTTGGAATTGGCAATTAGCTTCATCAGTCTGTCTGGCCGATTCCTTGAGACCTTGGCCATTCAAAAGTCTATAAAGGAACTAACTACTTTGAGTTTAAAACAAGCCGCAACCTCATGACTACTTGGTCCTACTCTTTTTAATTAAAATCAATGATTTGAATAAAAATCCCATTAACTATATTATAGGTAGATAAAATTAAATAATTAATTAAGCATAGATTCTTTAATATAATTTTTTTTTAATCATTAATTTTGAGATACCTATACTATAATTAGGTATTAGAATGTATAATTTTACAAAAAAAAAAGCGTTTATGCTACTTTAATACATATTAAGCTTTTATGTGTTTTTTTATTTTAAACAGGCTGTGGCTTGCATTAATTCTGTATTTTTTATATAGTTAATATTAGATATATTTTAAATAATCATTTCTTTCTTACTAGAAGAATGGGGTACAGCCGGTCGATTCTGTAAAAATCTCACCGTGAAAACCTAGGTGAAGTGAGATTCTTTTTGCTAGGAATTGACCAATATTGACAGCTCACTTCACCTAAGTTTTCACGGTGAGATATTTACAGAATAGCACCGCACTAAGTATCCTTTAATACGTTCTTATATAATGTGCACTCAGGTGTCAAAGGAGTGCATTAGCACTCGTTCTAGGATATTTTTTTATAGGAACCCTTCTATTCCAAACAATAACTTACATTTAATTAGGGTGACACTTACAGATCATCGGCCGTCTGACCTCAAAAACTCACAAACTTTGCAATACCGACATTTATATAATATTTGTTTATCGTAACTCCGAAAGTCAAAGCGTGTCAAGGTGAGAATTCGCGATGATCAACTTAAAAAAAAAAAACAAATTAATTCATATTTTTGTTATGCACGGTAGGTATAGGTGCGGTCGCTCACACCCGTATTCATAGTCGGCAATCAGAAGTAAGCAGTCGTTAACTATTTCTCAACTAGCTGCGCCCCGCGGTTTCAATCCCGTAGTAACAGTGTCATGTGCCAAACACATCCAAATCGGTTCAGCCGTTTTAGCATGACAAACAGACATGCGAAAAATCTAATCTTTTCTTTTAAAATATTACCTACTTAGTTTAGATAGAAAACAGAATACAATTTAACCACTTAGAATGAGAAACACTGGCTGTATACTAACAAAACGTTATTTAAAACAAATAATGGCACAATATATTTCAAGTTAAGGTGAATGTATAGTGGTAGACCGCGAAATTCAAATTTTCTTACGTTTTTTGCAATTTGCAGGTCAGTGTCAGATTGTATCTTGATCAAAATATGATTCGCGACAATAACAGCAATAACACTTTTCCATAAGAGATTGTTGGTTGGTGGTAGAAATCTAACTTAGAAAGATATAATATATTAATGTTTCTAACGATTATAATTCTCTAAATATATTTATACCTGTTATCGTCGCGAATCATAAATATTTTGATCAAGATACAACCTGACCTGACCTGCAAATTGCAAAAAACGTAAGAAAATTTGAATTTCGCTGTCTCAACTACCCATTCACCTTAAAAGCAGATACAATATTGTGAGTCATTGACATAATCATTTATTATAAAAAAAAAATACTATTCTAAAAGATATCGAGTTTAAAAGGTTTTTTCTTGATGTAGATAATCTGCAAAAAAAATGAGGACTATGAGTCCGTATTACGTATCGAAACACAGTTTCTATCATAGTTGCAATTGAAAGCATAATTACTATAATTTACAAACTGTTTATTTAATACTGTCAGTCAGAAAGACATTTCCATTATGTTGGGCTAAGATAAGCTGACCCATTTATTTATACAACATTAGTTTTTGTAACTAAACCCGAAAAGAGGTCACTGTACTCATCATTTTGAACAAACTTTTTCTATGGGACCAACTTCGAAATCGCGAAAAAAAAACTTGCTGCTCCATACATTTTGTCGATTTAAGTGAACACAAAATGTATGGAATAGCTGTTTTTTTTTCGCGATTTCAAGTTTGGTCCCATAGTAAAAGTTGCTCGAAATGATGAGTAGGTACAATGACCCCTTTTCGGATTTAGTATTTAAAACAAAAACTAATGTTGTAATAAACAGGGTCAAATTACAAATACAGATATTTTTTTTTGTTCAACTGCTGCGGTCGATAGCTCCAAAAAAAATTAACCATAATTTTTTTTTGTTTTATTCATGTTGTAAGACTGATAAGTCGATACTCATGAGGGGCCCGTGGCTAATAATAACAGCACACAGCGCACAGGTCGATTGATCAGGTTAAGCTACGCTTGCCGCAGTTGGCCTGTGGATGGGTGACCATCTTTACATACCGTGACCCCTCCGTGCCTCGGAAAGCACGTTAAGCCGTTGGTCCCGGCTGTCATTCCTGGATCTTTGACAGTCGTTACGGGTAGTCAGAAGCCCGAAAGTCTGACAACCAGTCTTACCAAGGGGTATCGTATTATCCAGTAACTGGGTTGTGGAGGTCAGACAGGCAGTCGCTCCATGTAAAATATTGGTATTCAGCTGCATCCGGTTAGTTGGGAAAAGGCTAGGCAGATGATGAAGTCGATACCCATCACGTCCGCATAGTTTCGCTAGCTAATGTAATTTGACCCTGTATAAAAGCATACCAGCTAAATACATACACAGCGTTTTAAGGCTCCTTCAAACACGCGATAAAATCGCGCGCGACACAAAGACACCGCTCGTTGCGCGACTTGCGGTGCCTTTGTGTCGCGCGCGATTTTATCGCGTGTCGCGCCTGTTTATAGGAGCCTTTAACCCACAATCGTTGTCGTAATTATATATTTTACATGCATATAAATAAAAACAACACTATGATTATTTTGAGTGCCGTTTCTGAGTGCGGCTGTAGCCTTTAAGGTTTGAAGTGAATTTTAAAAAGGTAAGAAAATCTTGCCTGCGCACCGAGGGTTCGAAATCTGGTTTCTATCGATGAACACAAGGTCACCGATGTCAAACATAGACAATACTTAGAATTTGAATCCCTCAAATTATTTCTAGGTAGGTATTTAAATAACTACCGGCTTAGAAAGCTTAATTAAATCGTAACTGTCAAGGCTTATTTTTAATCTTATATTTTGAATTGTTTCTTCATTTGATTTTTTTTTTACATTGTTCTCACTTATAGAAGCAACAAGAATAATGTATCCAGGATTTTGCAATTTTCTTGATTTAAAAAAGTGTCCTTGCAGTTTCTTGCCCGTTCTTCTCCATAGAGACCAATGTTTCGGAGTGGGCAACTAGCTTCAACTTTCTGACTAACTGTATGTGCCTGTAAATGGTTTAATTGAAATAAATGCTTTGAGTTTGAGTGACCCAGAAAGCTGCTAAGCTTAAGTGGGACTGGGTCGGGACATGTCTGCCGCATGTCAGATGACAATTGGGCTAAGAGAACCACCGATTGGGTCCCACTAAACGCACGGCACCGGTGTCGCGGCAGGCCTTTTTTTTTGTTTCCGGGTTGGAAAATTGTCATGGATGTCCGCCGCGTCTGTCAGACTCTTACTAGCTAAAAACCACTCCGTTGTTCCATCTCACACCTACGCCGGGGTCAATCAACGTATAACTTAATACTGACCAGCAAATTGCAAAAAACGTAAGAACATTTGAATTTCACGGACTACCCTGACGCTTTCGCTTTACTGATAATTTTTTTTTTTTTTTTTAATTACGTAGGTACAGTCAATGAACAACTAATATGTTAAGCAGCTTAAAGTTAATTAGGGTTCTGTACCCAAAGGGTAAAAACAGGACCCTATTGCTAAGACTCCACTGTCCGTCTGCCCATCTGTCACCAGGCTATATCTCATGAACCGTGATAGCAAGACAGTTGAAATTTTCACAGATGATGTATTTCTGCTGCCGCTATAACAGCAAATACTAAAAAGAGAATAAAATAAATATTTAAGGGGGGCTCACAACGTATTTTTTTCGGCGGTTTTTGCCTTGTGGTACGGAACCCTTCGTGTGCGAGTCCGACTCGCACTTGGTCAGTTTTTTTACTTGCACCTTATTATTTTTCGACAGTGACATCACCGATGATTTGGAATGAAAATGACAGTTCGCATTCGACAATGGTGGCATACGTCGGCTATGTGGGAAAGGCATTCATTTGAAAATTTTCGCTTATAGGTACTTACAATCTACCGAATATTAAATTTGTAGGTATGTTTGTCACGCAAAAACGGCTGGTCAGAATTGAATGAAATTTGGCACACAGATAGTTTATAACCTTGATTAACACATAGGATAGACTTTTATCCCGATAGTAAGTTCTCGTGGGATCTTTTCTGACATCCACTCGGGGGAAGCCGTGGCCATAAAGAGAAAACTAACTGTGAAATTGTGAATGTCGGACCATGCGGACGAGATTGAATACAAATGATTATAACTGTTTGGCGGTTTTTATTAATTATATATTATCTATACAGGGTTATTGGTAAAAAACATTAACAACTTCTTAAGAGGTCATTGTACTCATCATTATGAACAACTTTTACTATGGGACCAAACCTGAAATCACGCAAAAAAATTAGCTGTTCCCTACATTTTGAAGAGTTAAACGAACATAAATGTAGGGAACAGCAGATTTTTTTTTTCGCGATTTCTCGTTTGGTCCTATAGTAAAAGTTGTTCATAATGATGAGTAGAATGACCTCTTAAGAGGTTGTTAATGTTTTACCAATAACCTATACAGGGTTATTGGTAAAACATTAACAACCTCTACCTATATAAACTAAAACTGCATCATTGGATTTTTGAAAAATCAATATTTCTAGCCAGTTTGATCCTTATTAGGGACATTATCGAGTGGTGTAATAATCTTGCTAGAAATATTGATTTTTCAAAAATCCAATGATGCAGTTTTAGTTTTCATCAAAATTGGGCCCGCGATTCCTTTGAGTACTTTTCGCTATTCCTCATAGTTTCGGATTTGGCCATCCACGGCCACTTGAAAAATTCACCCTGTATGCTTAGGTACCTATATTATATAAAACAAAGTTGGGTTAGTTAGACCATTTATAACTCAAGAACGGCAGGACTAATTTTTAATATCATTTTTGTTGAATTTGTCACCCCGAATAGAAGAATAAATACATGGGAAAAACAAAAATCTGCGACGGGACAAAGTTCGGGCGGTCAGCTAGTTTTATATAAGTATGACCCAGCGCAAGTGTCCTGCAGACCTGGTAGCTTCGTGTGACGGGTCGTTGAGCTCACTAAAATAGGGTTGAGCTACACGATGACTGATGCATGCATCCCGTCTGTTGGGACAGCTCAACTCAAGGCGGCAATGGCTCGTTCTTCAAAAGGCCCTTCTAAACATAGCTCAACATTGTTAAACTGGCATAAAATCCTAATAGTATAATGTTTGGACTTTAAAAGAGACCATGACCTCGTGAGTTTGTTTCGGCATTTCCTCTCAGGAATCAGTCAGCTAGGAATTGCCGGCGCCATCCAGTTTGAAAATGTTGACCAACTAAATATTGACTTGTAAAAGCGTCTTTTAAGATCTACTTACAGAAATAAACATTCATTCATTCATTTCATTTAATTTCAATAGCTAAGTAGTTACTTAATTTCTTTTTGTTTCAGAACTCAGCGCGGTACTTTTTGTTAACACGAGTGTTTAAATAATCTCACGTGATGAAAGAGGCACTGAAAATGGGGTACATCGCTAAAGGAAGTTATGAGCGAAATAGAGCCACGAAAAGTAAGTTTAATTTAATGGATCATTATTTATTATTAAGTATTAATATTTTCGGTGAATTTCGTACCACTTGAGACCAAATTTTGATATGAAACCTATTTTTTTTCTAAGCCACCCCAGTATTGAGGCGAACAAAGCAAAATATATATCGAGAATACTATTTATTGATTCTAAGGCAGTACGAAGTTCGCCGAACCAGCTAGTATAGTATACAGTGTGTTAATGAATTACCCCAAAACCTCATAAGAGGTCATTGTACTCATCATTATGAACAACTTTTACTATGGGGCCAAACCTGAAATCGCGAAAAAAAACACAGCTGTTCCCTACATTTTGACGAGTTATGCGAACATAAATGTAGGGAACAGCAGATTTTTTTTTGCGATTTCAGGTTTGTTCCCATAGTAAAAGTTGTTCATAATGATGAGTACAATGACCTCTTAAGAGGTTTTGGTTTAATTCATTAACGCCTTGTATAAATAAATACATAGGGTACGAGTAGGAGTCGTAGGTCAGGCCATTTTTAAAACCAATCCCAAAAACTCTTCTCTTTTTCAGTAAGGTTCCTAGTGAGCTTACTGATAGGAGCGACATGCCTTTCAGCAGCCATGCTGACCGTGATAGTGGACCCGATACGGCTTATCTCTGTTTATGTAAGTATATACATCACTTCTATTTTGGCACCAGCCTTTCTTGACCTTGATATTTCGATCTAGGAAATATTCATTTATCACGGAAAAGAATTATTAGAATAACTAATTTGACATCAATCGATGCTATCACTCAGCCAACTTCCAAACAACTTCCGGGCTGCTTGAAATTCCTAATGGAAAACCCAATAAAACTTTGTCCGACCTGGTAATCGAACCCAGAACCCTCGCTCAGCAGACGCGCTTGCAACCACGAGACCAACGGGGCAGTTGAGTGAGTGAGTTTGAGTTGCTGATGATAAGTGATGATGGTAGTATACCTACTGTAGTCGATGGTGGCAGACACTTTCCTACAAGAAACTTATTCACCAGGAAGAACTCAAGACTCCATTTGATATAAGATTAGACATTTAAGTAAACCTTTTTTACAGTCCGTTCAACCCATTTTGACTTCTATACCTTAGGCATAAGGATGGTATTAAACGCAAAAAAGTGGTTACTATACCAACTGTTTACTGCAGCTGCCATATGTGATGCCAACAACGCAATAGAATTCAAAATCGGTTGAACGAACTGTAAAAAAGGTTTATTTAAATGTCTAATCTTATTTCAAACTAGCTTCTGCCCGCGACTTCGTACGCGGATGCTGTTGCTTATGCCAGCGATACGTTGTACTGGGGAAAACACCGGGGTGAGCGAGACGATTCGAGACGTCATTTTCAGGCAATAATGAACCAATAAGCTGGTAAACTTGGCCTTGCACTTTGAATGTTGGCATAAATGGGTCTTCTGAAATCTGCTTCGCACCAAAATATGTTTGAAAGGCATTATTGTACGAACGGATGTTGTCCAAGAAATGTTTTGACTGTGGATGGTCACCAATGATCTTAATATTTCTGGAGGATTTTGAAATATTTCATTATTTACTTTCCCATAGCACCTGAGCAACACATACCGTTTGTTTCTTTTTGCCATTTTAACAGCTTCACAAAAAGTACAATTTTGAACCACACCTCCGATGGCGGAATATGTGGTGTAGTCAATCATAGGAGTATACGTAAATGCACTTCGTTCCTTATCAACCCAAGGAAGGTCGCCATGCCCTACGGCTATATCTTGAGACACATCCGATTCTTCAGATGATATCGACATTCTGTTCAGAGATGTCGAAGTCGATCAGAATTCATACGTTCGTTGCGCTCTTCTTGTCTTTTCATGCCGTACTCCAGCAATTCTTTCTCTCTCACTTTCTAACTGATTATGAAAATTTTGTTGTGTGCGTGTTCGGGACAATGTAAGATAATCTCTATCAGTAGTTAGTCGCGCATCACGTTCATCACTCGTTTCAAAAGACCTGTTAGTAGATGAGCGAATACGCTGAAAACTCAAGCGTGATTCTGTATCGGCAAACGTTTCCGATTCGCGAGGCAATGCATGTCGTTCACAATCAGCGGTCAGTCGTCGCAGAGGTTTCCACGGATCGAGTTGCAGCCTGATGTTCTCGAACAGCATCAAGTCTCTCCTGACGCTCTCCGGTAGATTCTTGGGATCTTATGATCCTCAATCTTTTAGCCCCTTTGGAACATTGGGAAAGATTTGACCTCTTTCTAGGCATGGTTATAGTTTTATTGTGAAGAAGATACCTGATCAATTAAAATCTAAGTGACTGCTCCTCTGCGTTACTGGGTAGGCTACCGTGTCACGAAGATAAATGGAAAAGGAAATTAAACACTCAAATAACATAAGCTCGAAGGGATATTTATTCGAAAAAATAAATGGGAGTTTTGGCCAGTAGAGTCAAATTTTCAATGATATACCATCGTCATCGAAAATCAGTCCAAGTGTTACCGCCTTCACCGCGTGGAGGTACTCCCAGCTTAAGTTATTTTATAATCCCAGCATATGTTATTTTATACAGTGAAATTAGTGATAGCTTTAATTTCCACATCAGATGTTTCTGATCTTCGATTTTTAGGGTTCCGTACCCAAAGGGTAAAAACGGAACCCTATTACTAAGACTTCGCTGTCCGTCCGTCCGTCTGTCTGTCACCAGGCTGTATCTCAAGAACCGCGGTAGCTAGACAGTTGAAATTTTCACAGATGATGTATTTCTGTTGCCACTATAACAACAAATACTAAAAACAAAATAAAATAAATATTTAAGGGGGGCTCCCATACAAAAAAACGTGTTTTTTTCGGCGTTTTTGCCGTCTGTCTGTCGCCAGGCTGTATCTCAAGAACCGCGGTAGCTAGACAGTTGAAATTTTCACAGATGATGTATTTCTGTTGCCGCTATAACAACAAATACTAAAAACAAAATAAAATAAATATTTAAGGGGGGCTCCCATACAAAAAAACGTGTTTTTTTCGGCGTTTTTGCCGTCTGTCTGTCGCCAGGCTGTATCTCAAGAACCGCGGTAGCTAGACAGTTGAAATTTTCACAGATGATGTATTTCTGTTGCCGCTATAACAACAAATACTAAAAACAAAATAAAATAAATATTTAAGGGGGGCTCCCATACAACAAACGTGTTTTTTTCGCCGTTTTTGCCTTGTGGTACGGAACCCTACGTGTTGGCCAGTTTTTTTATAAGTCAACAGGAAATGCCCATCAGACCGAACAACTTTTGCTAAGACGTCATTCCTATATATGTTATGGTGTAGCTGGGCTCTTGGAGTTCCACATCAGGTGTTCCAGATCTTCAAATTTATTCTCTCGGCAGAAAATGCTCATCACGTGGAACAATTTTTGCTATGGTACCATTTTTGTATCTCTTATAGTTTAGCTGGTCTGTTGCGGTTCTGCATCAGGTGTTCAAGTTTCCAAGATAAATTATAGCCTATATGTTGCCCAGACATAATACCTATACAACAAAACAAAAATCATTCAAATCCTTCCAGTAGTTCCGAAGATTAGCGTGTACAAACAAACAGACAAACAGACAAACAGACAGAATTTTTTTTTCGGATTCGTACCCTATTACTGTTTCTAAACCCCCCCCAATTTTTTTTTTTTTAATATTTTCAATGTACAGACACAGTTTTTCTACTGTTTTATTATATGTATAGATGAAGTTATAGGTTATAGCTAGCGGGAAACAGACTCTTGCAGGGAATTCCACTTGTAACATAACGCCTGTAATCCTCCAAGGTTTAGGCAGAGGTCTACTTATAGTGACTATTAGCTGTACACGTACCCACATTTCGCCAGGTATGTTTAAGTCTCATGTAGGTACAGTCAACAAAAGAGATAAGTATGCAGGATCGTCGGATATAGTTGAAGTTTAGTAAGAAACCGATGGATGTTGTCGCCTGAAAGGAGGTCAACAAAAGCCAATACAACTCTGCCCAAACATGTACCTCGAGGTACCTACACGTATACCAAATCGTAGAGAAAAGATAGAGGAATTTGAAAATAATTGTATATTTTTCCTTACATAATTTAAAACAACATAATAAATTATGTTTTATTATTTTAATTACCTAAGATAATTAAAACATGTGGCAACTTTACATGTACAATTGCGTTATATTTGGTTGACACTCGAGCTGACATTTTCGTAAATGTCATTCACATAATATATCATTCCGTTCGTTTCTGCGTTTTGGAGTAAGTACGAGTTATTATTGAATTCAGATTGAATTATTTATACATATTCGAAACTAAAGAAATGTGAAACAATAGTGGTGGAAGCCGACAGCAGACAGCTGCACTTGACAGTTTTTTGTTTTAATAAGTAAGGTAGTTCTGCCGATGAAAGGTTGCCAAAATGGCGTGCTTTTTGTTATCCACTCACACGTCCCGCTCCCCCGCGGTTACGTCATCTAGAATGTCCCAGTACATTTTTTTCGACGGGCCGCTATTTTATGCCATAAGTGTACCACGGTACTTCGTTTGGGCTGATTTAACTGACATCCTGTAAATTAATAAATGAGCTGTTTGTTTTCTATTAATGAAATTAAACAGCCATCGGTTTCTTACTAAACTTCAACTATATCCGACGATCCTGCATACTTATCTCTTTTGTTGGCTGTACCAGTATTGGGAGAGCCTTTTGCCATCAACCGGGCACAAGTCCAGACTACATATTCCTCTCAGTGCACGTATTTCCTGCTTATGCTGAGTGGTGGTCGTTTCCTTCCCCAGTGTGCCCGCGTGGACTACGGCACATTCGTCCATGAGGCGATCAGCAAGGAGGTGGACAGTATCCACCTCTCTGCCTACCTGTTCAACATCACCAATGCAGAGCGGTTCGTCAGCGGTGAAGACGACAAGCTCAAGTTGGAAGAAGTGGGACCATTCACCTACCAGTAAGTTGAAATACATCTTTTAATTTGTTTACCTAACACATTTCACTTTATTTTTTATTCTATGAAATAAGGGCGAGTCTTTTATTATTAACCGGGCCCTAAACCAGACCTTGGGCTACTGGTAGCAAAAACACACTAATGTTCTTTGGCCAACCCGGAGATTGAACTTAAGATTACGTGCTCAACAACCACACTTGTGACCTTTTCTTAGACAAGGTAGTATTATAATATTAATTATCAAATATCTCGACTTCGCACACGAGGTTGTTCACATGTGGAATGTTAGCTCGGCTGTCATTGTGCTATTGTCGTAATGGCCAACGGCCTGATGGCCGAAAGCGTTGATCGACATCACTCTCGACAGACTTGCTTCAGAAGGCAGTACTCCTCGATACGGCTCGCATCGTGAAGAGGGTCCTGTCTCTGGCGCCCTAACCAACGGTAGCTTGGACTCCGACACCGGCGGACCACTACTTTTTTATATTTTTTTATTTTAAGAAATATTTAAAATGTATCTAACAAAGAAGAAAATATATAAAGGACGTAATAAGTATCTAATAATTGATCTATAACACTGATGGTGTAGGAAGGAAAACATAGTGAGAAAACAATTCAGCGTAGTTGATGAGGTTATTACGCAAGAATACTTAGTGTGAATAACCTGACCTAGGTAATAAAACATAATTTTTTTGTTGGTGTAAAGGCCCGATGCACTAGGCAGCCCGCGAAATTATTTTTTTTTACGTTTATTTGCAATTTGCAGGTCAGTGTCATGTTGAATGTTGATTTAAATATGATTCGTGAGCGTAACAAATATGACTTTTCAGAATTATAATCATTAAAATCATATCTGTACTAATAATAAAGCTGAAGAGTTTTTTTGTTTGAATGCGCTAATCTCTGGTACTACCGGTCGGATTTGAAAAGTTATTTTTACATTTGATAGCCCATTTCTTGAGGAAGGCTATAGCCTTTTAACATTACGCTACGACTGTTCGGAGACGATAAGAAAGAAAAAAAGTCAGAAAGAACGCTAAGCGCAAAACGAAGTAATAGCTCGGGCAGGCGACGAAGCTATAATTTAAATATAAATCTATTGAATGACCATTTCATGAAATATAAATCAATAGGATTATATGAACTTAGGAGGTTGTTTTGATGATTTTAATGATTATATTAATTATTTTAATTATCTATATATATAAAAGAAAGTCTGTTAGTTACACCACTTATAACTCGAGAACGGCTGAACCGATTTGGCTGAAAATTGGTGGGGAGGTAGCTTAGAACCAGGAGACGGACATAGGATACTTTTTTTTTTTTTTTTTTTATAGTAGGAGTAGGGTAGGAGTAGGGTAGGAGTAGGGTAGAAGTAGGGTAGGAGTAGTGTAGGAGTAGTGTAGGAGTAGGGTAGGAGTAGTGTAGGAGTAGGGTAGGAGTAGTGTAGGAGTAGGGTAGGAGTAGGGTAGGGTAGGGGTAGGGTAGAAGTAGGGTAGGAGTAGTGTAGGAGTAGTGTAGGAGTAGTGTAGGAGTAGGGTAGGAGTAGTGTAGGAGTAGGGTAGGAGTAGTGTAGGAGTAGGGTAGGAGTAGGGTAGGAGTAGGGTAGAAGTAGGGTAGGAGTAGTGTAGGAGTAGGGTAGGAGTAGTGTGGGAGTAGGGTAGGAGTTGGGTAGGAGTAGTGTAGGAGCAAAACAACGTTTGCCGGGTCAGCTAGTTATAACTATAAATCCATACTTGTTACGGTCGCGAATACTATTTTGTTCAATATACAACCTGACACTGACCTGCAAATTGCAAGAAACTTAAGAAAATTTAAATTTCGCGGGTTACCTAGCGCAGCCCTGTCGTTGATAACTCTATAAATACTCAATTATATTCCTATAGGTTTTAGGTTAGGTTAGGTTTAGGTTTTTTTTTGATCGAAGTGACTGATCTGGCGTTATGTTTTTCCTTATATTGTAATGTGTTGTACCTAGTAATAATTAGAAATTACGTAAATGAAAGTATTTTAAATGAGGTGTCTATTACACCTCATATTCAAATACCTCCACCTTTCATTGACCTTAAGTATCTAACTGATAGTTAAGGGCCTATGCACACGACACGACGCGTTATTTTTTTATTAACTAGTGACTTTCCCCTTCTTCCCACGGATTTTACGACTTGTTAAAACATCGAGATTTCTTTATTGGCATAATCAACCTATTTGTTCCCACTGCTGGGACACGGGCCTACTCTCTGTGAGAGGGAGTGAGCCGTAATCCACCACGCGGGCCCAGTGCGGGTTGGTAGATGTCACATGGCTTCGAATTTTTTGGTTGTAGGACATGCCGGTTTCCACACGATGTTTACCTTCACCGTTTTTGTGAGCAGTAGTGTTGAAATAAATTATGATTAATTATTGTTATATTATCCATGTAAAATACTGGTATTCAGCTGCATCCGGTTAGACTGGCCAGGCAGATGATGATAATATTATTATATTATTAATAATTATTATTAAATTATAATTATACAGATTTATAAAATACTTAGCGCACTTACAAGCGATAATCTACCCTGTTTTAAAAAGCAATATGCACACGACGAATTGTAACGCGCCCTCGCCGTCACGTTACAATTCGTCGTGTGCATCGACCCTAACTACAAGATCCAAGAAACAAAATACAATAAAAACTTTTTTACAAAAAAAAACAACCGACTTCCAAAAAACACTATAAAGTGAAAAATAACTTTATTTTCGGAAGTCGGTGTCTTTGGATCTGTATTTTAGTTTTATGCCACCGACTTCCGAAATTAAAGTTATTTAAAAAAGAATTTTGAAAATCGGTCCATAATTGGCGGAGTAATCGCGTAACAAACAAAAAAAAAAAAAAAACATATTGTCGAATTGAGAACCTCCTCCTTTTTTGAAGTCGGTTAATAAAGTAGGTACAGGCACCAAAGAATAGATGCCTAAGTTAGTACATAAACGGGTATTCTATCTAGCACATAACAATTAAATGTAGTTTGGAAACTTGAGAACCATCAATATTATGTCACTTATAAAAGAAACCTGCACCCTAATTGCGTAACACACTATCAATCGGAATCTGAATCATTTTGAAGCAAATTGCTAATCCATTGCTTCATAAGTTCGAAAAAATGTGTCTGCTCAACACGTAAATAACGCAATGAATGTTGTTGAACTGTCAAAATGAAACCGATTCCGATTGATAATGTGTTACGCAATTGCCCCCCTGGATAATATAATCGAGCGACTAGTTGAGCAATTAAATAAAATTGATCCAATTACCTGTCTCACATCGACCGGGTTACCTAACCTATGTAAGTTAGTACCTAAGCATTGGGTAAGTACTTACATAAGTCTAGATGCCAGTAGCTCAAGATAATTATAAGGTACCTAAATACCGCGGAGCTACATACATAGAAGACCTACATACTTTACATTTACCTATGTCATGTAGATTATTTATCACATCACATATGTATAGCGTAGATAGGTATATAATGTATGTTCCATCAAGTGTCGTGTAATAAGTTTTACTAAATCGATTTTGACTTCTATAATTGCGCGTGATTGTACTTAAATAAATGATAAATTACTTTTTTATTGCCCAAAGGTAATAATTGCTTCATAATTATCCTATTAGCGGTAACTTTGATTGGTCTCAATGTATGTTGATACTTAAGAGGGAGAATTAATCAAAATAGCCTATCTTTAATTTCATTTATGAAAAATTGATTGGTATAAAATAAAAATAATATGAGTAACTACATGATATTTCCAAACTTTTTGTGGAACTGAAACACGAATTATAATAAAAAAACCTTATTAAACGTCACGAAGTTACCTCAAATTTTCACGTATTTTCGATTTGTAAGTATTATATTATAATTAATGACTAATAGGATAATTTGATGATTATTTGTATTAATAAGGCGCAAAAATTTGTGCGGGGATGTTTGAAATTCCTTTTATTTTTAGTTTTATTAGGTACGACCCTTACGACTACAAGCTTTTAGCACTTACGTCGTTCTACACTATTTATACTTACGATATTTAGGACCAGAAATTTTGGTGTTGTGTTTTTTTAATATACCTTCCTTTTTAATACCCCTTCCTCCCTTTCTCTTATTACACCATCCCGATTTAGGGAAAAAGTCTCATTTCACTAAGCATTATTCAGGGACCCCTGAATATCGCGTAGTGATAAAGATTTTTAGTTCGTGGAAGAAGTCATCTTCCGTCGCATGTTGCGTGTTTGTAAGTCATTTATATCACTATATTAATTAGGTAATGTCCAATGACGAGCGCCTTAATAGCAAAATAAAACCAAATAAAAGCGACTTAATAAGTAGGTATGTCACTACACTACAAGCAAGCGCTACAGACATTGACAGGGGGACGGTGATGGTAAACATTAATTTTGAAATTGTCACTGTCAATGTGTATTGACAATACAAGATGGCGGCCTTAGTTCCGATTTTGACCGCGCACCAAAATAACCTTGTAGCGTTGTACACACACTACATAAACCTAGAGACTGTCCACTCATTTTTACCCGACTGCGGAGGAGCCCAAAAGGAGAATAATGTTCCTAAGGTTTTTTTTTTCATTACTTACAGAGAGAACAGAACAAATGATGATCTGGAGATAGACACGGAGGCTGGCGTGATGAGGTACAGTCCTCGGCACAGGGTCACCTTCCTGCCTGAGGAGTCCGTCGGGAGGCCGGAGGACATGATACTTACCTTGCCGAATATCGCCATGTTGGTGAGTTTAACATAAGAACACTGGTTTTCTCAGTATCTATTAATGGTCCATAATATAGTTACAACGTGTATCAAAATGGTGTGGTCATATTTTAAGTGTGTGGTACAGCAGACCATCAAACTGAACCAGTTCACAACGGTACTAACAACGTAATCAGGAAAAAAATGTTTCATAATTAAAACGAGTGAAAAAAAAAACAAACAGATTCTGCTTTAATAGGGAAATAAAATGTTTCGAACAAGGAACCGGTTTATTTTCACATAATTATCTCTACTTAGCTTCAACATGCGTAATGGTACTCTCTTACCTTTTATTTTTGATTTTTTTAATGATGGTATTTGGTAGGGTCGCCGGTCGTAGCCAATACCTATGCATATCTAATTTGCTTCGCTGCGCAGCAATTCCTGTAAGCATTGTTTCGCATGGGGTGTATGGCTGGTTATTTTGAATTTACTTTTGTTATACGTTTCGTTGTGAGTGCGCATTAATTAACCAGCGATAGTATATTATCTAAAGACAGACTCATGACTCTTATCGGCGCATAGCCCACACGACGCATGTTGAATGCATTGGTATGGCCTTTATTATACCTTTAAGGGAACTGTTTGCTTACCCAACCATCCACAACTTACAAACTATGAACAAACACAACTTAGGTACTGTTTTTTAATAATCCTGTTTTTATACCAACTATTGTTCTTTATTTATTTTTTAGGGTTCCGTATCCTACCTACCTATTACTAAGACTCCACTATCCATCTGTCTGTCTGTGATCAGGCTGTATCTCATGAACCGTGATAGCTAGACAGTTGAAATTTTTACAGATGAGGTATTTCTGTTGCCGTTATAATAACAAATAATAAAAATAAAATAAAGTTAAAATTTAAAGGGGTATAAAAGAAACGTTTTTTCGGCGTTTTATGCCTATTGTGGTACGGAATCCTTCGTGTGCGAGTTCAACTCGCACTTGGCCCGTTTTTTTCTAAGTTATGTCATTCTGTTCAGTTTGTGTTCTTCCTGTACGAGTTCCAATAATTACCTTTTCTTTCCTTCTAAACGTTCTTCTATTTCCAGAGCATGGCCGCAGCAGTCTCCAAATACGGCTATTTCGCAAAGTTGGGGTTCAACATGCTGACCTCCAGACTGGGGAGCAACGCCACTGTTCAGATGTCGGCCTATGACTACCTGTGGGGGTACAACGAGCCCCTCATCAACTTGGGCAACACCGTCCTGCCGGGGTGGATCAACTTCGACACTTTGGGGCTGTTAGATAGGGTAAGATACTGTTTACTAATTACCTAAGTTAAATGAAGATTGTAATTGTGTTCTCATTGTGCGGTAGACTTCATACGTCTACGAGTATGGTAGGTATGTATTACATACTTCGTGGAGAGTGTGAAGTTTGGCTCCAGACAGCAGACTTTACCTAGCATTTTATTATTTTTAGGATACTAATATTAGCTTCAAGAGCGTTCATCCCGTGCGGGCTGGCATACCAACGATCTAGCATTTGACTGTAAAAAATAGTACTATGGTTTAAATTGATTAAAAATCACTAAAAATGCGACGTTGCTAGCCTACGCAGGATGAAAGGTCTTACGTTTTCTTTACTAACACTATTGTATAGATTCTCTGTAGTCTGAAATAAAGGTTTATTACAATTATCTATATTTATAAAATGGTAAACTGACTGACTGATTGTTGATATATCAACGCACAGTCTAAACCGCTGCTCCTAGAGACATGAAATTTGGAGGGTGTGTTCTTTGTGAAGAGTAGGTATCCACTAAGAAAGGGTTTTTCGAAATTCCACCCCTAAGAGGGTGAAATTTCACGCGGACGAAGTCGCGGGCAGAAGCTAGTTATATAATAAATTCATGATGCTAATCGCTAAGTACGTTTTCAAGTTAAAGTCCAGATTGGCTGGTTCAAAACTCAAGGTGTCTGGCTCATCTGGCAGTGCCAATATTTATGGCCTTTTCAAGTCTCTCTTTTAAACTCAATAACCTGAATGAAATATTGTGAGGATGTCTGAATTAAATCCCAAAATAAAATCACTGTTACCAATACCAATAATTAAAGACACATAAGAGAAAACAATAAAGTTGAGGTTAAAACTTCAAACATATAAAAAACAACAGATTCATTAATATCAAAGTAATTCTGACATGCCAATAAAAGCTTCGTACATTCGTCTGCAAACAAATCGTTTGTTGTATTTGATCCAAAGATCATTAAGTGTGGCGAGAAACCATTACTTTCTACACAGAATAACAGAAGGGGAAGTTCCTTTTCTGCATAGTCGACTACAGTAACTGAAACATATGTTACGTTCCCAGCTGTACGATGAAAAAGCCCCATTCAGGGTAGAAGTAAGCGCCAAAGATGAGGATAAGTTCATGATCAAGTCTATCAACGGTATTGGAGGTCTTCCAAGTTGGGGATTCCCGGAAACAAGGTATACTTAGACTTTATTATTATCAACCCGTTGTATCGCTCTACAAGTGAGAAATTGATTAGCATAAGCATAATCAGCCTACACGTTCTCACGCGGGCCCAGTGCGGATTGGTAGATGTCACATGTCTTCGAATTCGATTCAGGCCACTCAAAACCCTCAATATGGTAAAAAGTGCTATGATAAAAACCCTAAATAACAAGGCACTGAAGTTTGTTTAGCGCACCCTAAACAATCGGTTCCAGAGCCAAACCTAATATTGTTACCGCAAAACGAGATACTTTACACAATGTACCAAAATATCACTTCAAAAAAATTGTATCGTCGATCTTATCAACCAAAGATACCTAGTCCGTTCATCTTTTTAAACACCATCTTATTTCCCAGCTCCTCCTGCAACAGCTTCAATGACACTTTCGAAGGAATCGCGTATCCCCCAGAGATGTCCACCGACCGGCCCCTGAAGATCTACCGCAACGTGCTCTGCCGGTTCATGGAGCTGGAGTACGTGGGTCAGAGGACCATGGACTTCGGAGTCGAGGGCATGGCTTATAAGATCAGTAACAGGAGCTACAGTTCGATACCTGAGAATGAATGTATGTGCAGTAAAGGGATATGCCATGAAGGGGTTTCGGATATGTCGCCTTGTTTTTATGGTGAGAAAAATAATTTGACCTGATTATGTCTATATATCTTTTAAGTCCTTCAGGCAGCATCACTGTAGTACGACCTCCTATATAATAGATTTGTTTACCACTTATTTTTATGGCTGTTTTATCAGACACAAATTCTCTGACTCAAATTATGCAAATATTATAATCAAGATGATATATCAATGTAATGGAATCAATTCCAATTTAATGTTTTTCAACATCTATCTATATATATAATAGGGTTTTTATGTCTCTTATAATTTTATGAACTCGGTTTCAGGTCTGCCACTGGTCTTGTCAAACGCTCACTTCCTGGATACAAACCCATTGTTATACGACCGCGTCGAGGGTATGAATCCTAATGAGGAGCAGCATGGCAGTGGCTTCACTATAGAACCTGTAAGTATCAAAGCTTTATATGCAGAAGATAGTCTTTATCCAGAAACGAACAGCATTAAATTGCGTAATACAATATCAATCACAATCTGAATCATTTTGAAGTATATTGCTAATCCATTGCTTCATATGTTCGAAAAATTTGTCTGCTGAACAAGGTAAATAACGTAATGAATGTTGTTAAACTGTCAAAATGAAAGCCATTGCTACTGTTAGTGTGATACGCAATAACCCCGCTGATGAGGATATGGGACCTTTGAGTCGCAATCTTGTATTAAGTCAGTTTTCTTACTAACTGCACTAAGATAAACTGAAGTTATGGTTGTTAGAGAAAAAACCTTTCTGATCCTGTTACTGCCAAGGCTTAAAAAACATGTACATTTAAAAAAACTCTTCACCAATTAGTTTTTCTTTAAACTTGTTGAATCCTAGAAAAGCTGTGATATTCAAATCTTTCTAATGTTGGAGTTGCTGCTAATATTATGATTCTGTATTAATTGGCTTCTTTCAGGTCATCGGCATGGTGATGTCAACGAAATTCTCTGTGCAAGTAAATGTGATGGTCGGGGACATCAGTTTCAACTCCAAGATCAGAAAGTTCTCTGACATGTTCGTGCCAGTCGGCTATTTTAAAATTGTGAGTATCTATTTTTACTTCACCATTGTCTTCATTGCCAAACTTAAGTGGCAGTGGGCAGGGCACATTGCTCGCAGAACAGATGGCCGATGGGGTCGAAAGGTTCTGGAGTGGAAGTGGAGTTGGAAGGCCTACCACAGGTGGACTGATGACCCGGTGATGGCCGCAGAAATCCGCTGGATGCGAGAAGCTCAGAACCGGTCGAAGTGGCGGTGCTTGGGGCAGGCCTATGTCTAGCAGTGACAGTGAAATGATGATGACGATTCATCATCATCATTTCAAGAACAGTAATTAACATAATAATATGACTCGTATTATATCGTCAATCCCTTGCCTTAAAGAGACACTGCCTTATTTGACAATCAAAGAAATACGTGCTACGCAAATTGACTACCAGCTTTAATTGTCTGTATATTCAGATCATTCTTTCTTTGACAATTGTAAGAAAAGGATATAAATAAATAACACGACAAATTGGCGTAGTGTGTCAGTACGGTTACATTTAAAATTTCACTACGAAAATCTTCCCCTTTTTCAGGTACAACCAAGAATGCAAGATGATCAAATATATAAAGTAAGGTTGATTCACGTCTACACTCCCTACATCCTCTTGGTGGTACAAATAGTCCTAGTGGCGGCAGGTCTTCTCCTTCTGGCACATTCAGCAAGACTTCTCTACTGCCACTGGATCTGTGCGAGAAGAAAAGACATCGCTTATGATAATGAGAAGATACACGTGAAAGAAATATTAAGCACTCAACCGCTTATGTGTAGATAGTTTAAATCAGCGCCATTGTTGAAATGTTTGGAAGTGAAAAATTACTGTTTGAGTCGTACAAGGTTCTTTTGTTGCCTGGATGATATTCACAGGGGGCGTTGTTGGTATTTAAATTTTTTTAATTGTCACAGAATTTGTATGAAAAAATCGCGGACATACATACATACGGGTCGAATACAGAACTTCCTTTTTTTGAAGTCGGTTAAAAAACAAGATAACGTCGTTAGTTCCGATTTAAGGGCAGGCACCAAATGAACCTTCTAGTGTTGTAAAATGAAATTCATTTGCCATATTTTTGTCATGTCAAAAAGGTAAATGGCGATAATACTGCACAGTGTGACAGTACGTACAATCCTTTTTAAGAATTTTTCGTTAGTGCTAGGTATCCAGCAAATAAGTAGGTACAGCCCGTTCACAGTTATTTTACTTCTGACGGCAGCCACCCAACAGCAACCTTATTGTAACTAGAATAAAGATCACTATAATTTTGACCGACTTGTCGGTGGCGGCAAGTAAAAGGCAATCTAAAGGTATCATAGCACACGTATCGAATCGGAAAGGGATCGGCACCGTCTCGCCTTACGCCTCGCCGTCAAACAGGCGTTAACCTAACGTAAGCACGTAACCAAAGCGGATCAGAAGCTCCGATACGTCGAGTCGTCTACGGCTAGGCGACGCCGCGCTTACGGCTCGCCGACCGCTGGTTCATGGTGCAGCAGGCAGGCCGGAGGGTGAGAGGGGCAAGGGTGGACGAAGTAAGCTCGGGTACGGAGAGACGTAAACTCGGGTACGGAGAGACGTAAGCTCGGGGACGACGAGCCGTAAGCGCGGGGACGACGAGCTTGTCCCGAGGCGAGGCGATTACGTTACGATTCCGATTAGTGTGCGTTGCAGTAGGGAGTTTCATACAAAGAATACTGAACAGCTCGAGTTGATACGGTGCCGATCCCTTTCCGGTTTGATACGTGTGCTATGACCTTTAAAGATCACTTTGATTTTGACAGTACCTACGCTAAATCAGAGGTAAAATATCTATGAATGAGCTGTAGGCATGTAGTGGAGTAGGTACGCTGACAGAACAGTTAACCACACGTCATGTCAATGTCATTTGTTGTCAAAACCGGTACAGGTACGCCACAAAGGCCCTGTCATTTTCAATTTGCGGTTGACTGCACCCATATATTTTATAAGTTGCCCGATTCTTACCAGAGAGAGACTGTTACTGTTTTTAATTAATATTGTTATATGACATAATGTCGGTGATAGGTAGGTATTATAAGAGAGCCATGAGTCATGTCATGATATAAATGATGGATGCTTTTTCTAATATCTTAATATCTTACGTGACGCTATTATGGTGGACGAAATCATGATAGTATGGGGAAGTAAAATGTATGGAAATATACAGGGTTAAATTAAATTAGCTAGAGAAACTCTACAGTCGTGATGGGTATTGATATGTAGACATACAGAAATTTATTTGATGTTTTTTTTGTGGGGTCATCGACCGCAGGACTGTCTGCGGTCGATGATCTCACAAAGTCACAAGAAATATCAGTTTTTTGTAAACTTTACAGACGTGAACTTATCGATGTCTAACTAAACATTATAAAACAAAAGAAAACAGCTGATAAAACAAAGGAAAACTGCAGAGTTTCGGTCCACGATAACGTTAAAACGTGCACGTATGTCCATACATCATATGGACGTGGACGTGCATCCACGATAATATCGTCACGTTATGAAATACAAAAGCGCAGAAATTCTTACATGTGCAAAAAAAGAAACCAAAATCGAAAAGGCTTCTGAAGACCATTCCTAACTAGGACCAAGGCCCAGTTCAAGTCCTCTCGAAGCCTCGTGGGTGTATCCAAGCTAGCTTTAGTTTCGTATGAAAGCGGTGGGCGGTCACACAGTCAAAGCGGTTTCGCACTACATCCGATCCGAATCCGAATTAAACATCCGACATCAATCTGAATTGGGAATGTTCTAAATTAGAACGGATAGAGTTCGGATCTAGTGCGCCACCCCTCAAACATATAGGACATTTCTCGGATTCGGATCAGATATGGTGCGAAACTGCTCTTAGAGACGATTCATACTAGCGCATTGTCGAAGTGCAGCGAAACGTCAGTCTAAAAGATTACATAGAAAATTCACCCTTAACTTTTCATGTAACGCGCACACACCAATCAGCGCTGGTCGCTCACAAACGAGACAGTAGACAGCAGTGGTGGCTCAGTGGCATCGGCCCTAACTTACGAGTTGTAGCTCGTGAGTTCGAATTCAAGCACTTTTGTATTTAATTTCATCACCACTGCTCTCAAAATAGTGAAGGAAAACATCGTGAGGAAACGGTCCTAGATCCAAAAATTCGAAGACATGTGACATCCCCCAATCCACACTGAGCCCGCGTCGTGGATTATGAGGCACTCCCTTTCACAGAGAGGAGGCCTGTGTCCCAGCAGTGGGAACGTTATAGGCTGGTTATACTCACAGGCTTGTGTATACCGTAGAACGCGCGCGTCTTTTTAATCTCGATAGAAATATTATGTGCATTACATTGTAGAGATAAGAGTGAATTTGCTATGTTTTCTTTTAGATTGCCGCTTCGCTGTGCTTTGACTGTGATAAATCGATCCTTCCGGTTGTCCAATACAGAATACATTACATTTTTGACTTAATGTCAAATACTGAAGAAAATGACAGATTTTCATGAGTATATAACCTGACGGAACCGCTTTCCTAGGAAGCCAAAGCTTTAGTCCGGAACGCTGTAGCTAATAAATTGCCTGTTGGTAAGATTAAACTTCATTTTGCCGCCTAGAAAAATAAATGCGGCAATCTGTAAGTTTAAGCAAAATACATAAGTACAGTCACGAGCTCTAATATGTCAACACTTGGCAACTTTCAATTGCGATTTTTTCGTAAAATAACGAAAGCAACGTTGAAATACGACACTTTACACAAACCTAGATGGGTTCGAAAATGCTTTGTTCGTAATAACATAAAATTTCATTCAAAACTAAAGAAGAAAATCGTCTTTGAATAAAGCCAAGTGTATACATACTTATGCTCGTGACTGTACATACCCTGAAGGATTGATTTTATTCTCCATAACTAGGCTGATTATACAAGGTGTATTGAAGCCACAATAAGTGATAAAATAGGAAAATATATAGAAATTAAGTTGTTTTAATTGTAAATAATAAATTATTGCCATAATTTTGGACTTTTATTTAGGTACGTAAATATTTCAATAAGTAAGTGGGTACCTACATATTACCTTATTTTTATCTTATGGGGTTTTGCGTGTAATTTTTTTAAAGATGGATTTAATCAAGACTCAAGTTTGTTTCTTTGTTTTATAACTTTGTTTTCTTTTTATACTCAATCGATAGCTACTTACCCAATGTAACTCCGTACTAGTTTTTTATAAATTGAGAAATGTATTAACAGAGAGAGTCCTGGCACCCATAACACAAGTTTAATCTTAGCTTGGGTGCCAGTGGAGTAATTAGTGATTTATGCAAGAATATTGTCATAGGATTAACCTAATGCCCCAAATTGTAAAATTGGAAATAAAGTTATTATTATAAGTATCAGAGACATTACACAACAATAAACGCCTATATAGGAAGATATTTACATTATATTTTTCAAGTTTCTTGTCACACTGTTTTCAATATTTTTTTCCAAATTATTTATTATTGGGATTTTAATTACTTACCCACTTAACTGTCGTAAATTGTTCTTGGTTAATGAAATTGCTATAAAACGGATCAATGTGACATAGTAGGTACTAGATACATAATATATGTAGTAAGTATACAATTTTGTACCTGCAGTAGGGAGTTATTCATTGTCGTCAAGATTTGATGCACGCCTATCTTAAACATGGAAATCAGCAAATAACACCATTATTTTGTGGTTGGTTTTTTATTAAATAGGGTAGATCATATATGTTCACGGCTAATAGCTGAAGTGCGGCTACACCTAGTTTCAACCAAACCTAACCTCGAGGTGCCCTTCGCTCGTTCTTGCATCCTCCCTCTCTTGACCTCGATCACACCTGATGGAAAGCGATGGATAAGGTCTATGATGGACCGAGCGTGCCCAGAAGATGCCTAAGGCACTGGAACTCCTACGCATCGACGAAACACAGCAGGCTGCTTGATGCCGGACTCCGGTGGGAGGATCGGTGGGAGGGTGGTCGCTAACCAGTCGGGCGCGGCGGCGCAGCGTTAGCTCTACCACCGTGAGGTAAGAATTGACCAGTCAAATAAGGTGTTGGGTGTGACTGGATGGATGATGATGATGTGTCCAGGATGCGCCGAGCGCTCGGCTCAGTTGAGTAACTGGCGGAACAAACTGCGCTACACGAGGAGGCTTCTTCATGCATCCCAAAAAACTTTTGTTCAGTGCCTTACGAATGAATAGGTACATATAGGTAGGTATTGTAAATATACCTATAACTGTCTAAACTTCAATATTTTGTTAGCGGTGTTCCCCAGGGTTCCCATTTGGGGCCTCTCTTTTACAACGCTTATTTATTTGACATCACTGACTGTTTTAAATACTCTGAACACTTAATGTACGCTGATGACAAAAAAATATTTTATAAAATAAGATCACTGGATGATTGTAGGGCTCTTCAAGAGGACCTTAATAACTTAAATAAATATTACATAAAAAACAAGATCACAGTAAACGTCACAAAGTGTCAATGTATTAGTTATACACGTAAAAAAAATCCTGTTGTTTACTCTTATAACTTTAATGGAATTGTCATTGATAAAGTCAAGATGGTCCGAGATTTAGGAGTAATGTTTGACAGTAAATTAACATTCTCAGATCATATTGACGTTGTTAGTACAAAAGCTTATAAGAACTTAGGCTTTGTTATTAGATCGTGTCAAGTATTTAAAAGCATCGAGGCTCTTAAATCGGTGTATTTTGCATATGTCCGCAGCGTCTTAGAATTTGCGTGCCCAATTTGGTCCCCCCAATATATTATTTATAAGAACCAACTAGAACGGGTTCAAAGAAAATTTGTTAACCACCTTAATTATCGCCTCCGTAAACCTCCGATGACCTATGAAAATAGTTGTCGAACACATGGTCTACTAACACTCGATGAAAGACGCAAAATTATGGATATGTGTTTGCTTTATGACATACTCAATGGACGCCTCGATTGCCCTGAGTTGGTCGCACAGGTAACTTTCAACACTCCCCTTCGGCGCACTCGTCACACGACGATGCTACACGTGCCGCGTCACTCGACTAATTACGCCAAAAATTGTGTATTGACCCGTATTGCTCGAATTTATAACACAGATTTCTCACAGGTAGATATATTTAATTGTAGTAAACCTACATTCAAAAAACAAATCATAAAAACGATAAACTAAGACAATTTATAAACGGCTAATCTCTTTTTAATTATTTAGACTTTTTTTTTTTTCTTAATAAGTAATTTAAACATTTTTTTCTCTAAAATAAACTTAACTATAAGTTATATACCTAAAACTAAACCTTTTGTGTTTAAATATCTCTTAGTCTGTAGTCCGTTCGCATGTTTTATACATATCCTAGTTATGCAGGGAAACCTATTATTAGCCATACAATACTGTAATACACATACTCTGTAACTTATTATTTGTATCGCTGTTGGTTGCCTAAATAAATAAAATAAAATAAAATAAATAAAAAAATTTTTATTAATATTTTGATTTGGTAAAAAAAAAATATAATTAAGTACCTATCCTTCATTTTACTCCGTTCATTAACAATACAAACACTACAAAACAATAAACCCCTGTAATTGTCAGTTTAAAAAAACCGACAATACCAGGGTTTATTGTCAAGACAATAAAAAAAAATCAGCTGGTATAAAGATACTTAAAAATGATAATCTGAATGACGTCAAGATATTATCCAAATAAAAAAAAATCGCTAAACACATCGTATATACATTGTTTTTGCGTGCATACCGTGGGATATACAGAGATATAAATCTACAGTTAAGTTAGTCCTAATTGTCAGCATGATAAAGTGTGTGGTAAGTATTTTTATATATAAAAACTATTTTGACGTACAAACAACCTGGCAGCGTAACTGATGGAAACAAAAACTTGTTTACAAAAAAAAAAAACAAGCGAGGAATAAAGACGAAAAAAGGAACACTACTACAAAGTGATAAATAACTTTAATTTCGGAAGTCGGTGTCGTTGGTTCCACATTTTTGTTTTTCGACACCACACACAACAGTCACACACAGTCAGTACAATGCTCGATGACCTCAGAAGAGCCTCCGAAAGAGTGGGTCTGAAAATGAACATGGACAAAACGAAGGTCATGTCAAATGCCCATGTAACACCCACTCTCATGAAGATCGGAGACGCTACACTCGAAGTAGTGGACGAGTATTATAAGATCAACACGTCATTGAGTATACGAAAATCGTTAAGTACCTATAACTAAATTATACCGTACTATGGCTAATAAGTCAAACGGAGAGTTTAAAAGGATATTGCTAACCCATTGGCTCATGGGTTTGGAAAATTCGTCTGCTCGATAACGCAATGAACGTCGGCGAACTGTCGGAATGAAACCCATTGCGAGCAATTGTCATCATAAGTGTGTTACGAAATTATCCCGCAGGAAAACTAAAATTCTCACCCTGGCATCCCTGAATTTAAAGGTCCTTCGTTTGTACTTTGAATTTAGAGGCCTTGTGTCATTGGAACTAAGAAGTAGAAAGTCTCACAAGTGTTGCACTCCTTGGTCTTTTGTCACGGATTACTGTAGTAAAACAGTGGTCTTAGACGTACAATGATAAGCAAGTAATTTTATTTTCTTGTTCTAAAAAGCACTTATACACTTGAAAAATATGTACATTTTCGCTGCACAAACAATAAGTACGTTTGAGGTGTCCGTTTTTGGCGACCAATCTCAATGGACCAAGTGTGTGCGCAGACACAGGTGCACTCTCTCTTCCCTTATTATCATTGACGGATGGGATACGTCAATCCGACAAGACCGGAGAGAGAACCAAGTTACTGTATTACTACAAAACTCAAACTCAAAGCAATTAAAAAAAACTATAAATTAATAATTAATTAATTTTCAAATAAACCAATTAAAGGCATTTTTTTATTGTCAAGAAAGATGAAGCTAGTTGCCCATTCCAAAGCGTAGTAGGTACCTACCTATAGAGAATAACGGGCCAGAAACTCCACGGTTACTCTTTTACAAATAATTGGCTTTTATAATGTTTTTAAATTACAGTGTTAATAGGTATAGGAGGACAGTGTACGCGTGCCCACAAGTACCAGGTACAAAGGTACAATAAAAGGTAATCTACAGTCTACAAGGCCTACAACGTTTCCACATTCACAAAATATAAAAGAACGAAAAAAGATAAATAATAAAATATAAAACCTATTAAAACCAAATGATATGATTGCCATTATAGCCATTAATAAAGAGATGAAATTAGAATGGTAGGAACTTAGTATACCGTCAAATAATAAAAGGATTAGATATTATGTCACAGAAGTATGAAAAAATTAAATAAAAATAATAAACATCGTAATTTGGCAGACTACAGCCGACCCCAACATAGTTGGGAAAAGGCTAGGCAGATGATGATGATGATGATGAAACATCGTAATTTGGGAGCAGTTAATAGACATTTACATAGTTATGCCGTTAATAAGGTGCCAGGGAAGCCACCTGCAGCAAGCAGAAGAAATTATTTCCAAACTTCCTTGTCTTCAACGTAGTCTTTGATATCATAATATGCTTTTTTGATAAGGGCACGTTTGATGAGGGTTTTGAACTTTCCATCGCTAAGTTCTGTAACCGGATTTGGCGCCTTTTTTAATATTTTTTGGTATAGGCACGTTTGATGAGGGTTTTGAACTTTCCATCGCTAAGTTCTGTAACCGGCTTTGGCAACTTGTTATAAAAGCTGATCCTGTCTCTATGAAATGACTTGCTAGTTTTAGTTAATCTAAAGGCCGCTGTGCTGTGCTACTATGGCCGCTGTACTAACAAATAATAAAATTATATTTAGTTACAAAGTCGCTTCATTTCGTACAATCATAAGCTAATTTGTTAAAATTTTAAGCCAATCTGGACAAAAAACGGTTCAAGTGCAGGCAGGTGCCTCCTGCACAAAAAATGTCTTTGCTAAGAACTTCCAGTGTGCTCGCATTGGTGCAGAAAAGGTAAATGCCTTGTTCACAACAAATGTCGTTAAAACTGCGACTGGCTCTCAGTAAGTATGCATTACGTCTATATCAGTGTTTGCATAAGGAACATGTAGAAGTTATCGCTGTCGCAGCCCCATCTGATCAGTGCGTATCTTTAATTTTGAACCAAGTTCAAGATAGTCAATTATTGAACCATTTGCGATATTAACCAAGTACTATATATACTATTTATATGACGTCTACGGTCAAGCGGCAGAAAATGATACCTTCTGCATCGGTGAGTGTAATCAACAGATATTTGTTTCGCCCTATAATCTAGGTATTTAACAAATTTTCTTTGAATGCCCTCAATACCTACGACACTTGTAGATCCCGTACTGAGGGTTCCAGACTTGTGACGCATACTCAAGGTGGCTGCGTACGAACGAACAATACAAGACTTTGATCGGTTTTAGCAATCTGAAACATGCTAAGATTCTCATTATGAAACTCAGTGCTCTCGACGCCTTATTTAGCTTTACTTAGCTTGCTGTCTTCTATAACCCCAAGATCCCTAATACTATTGACTTTGTCTATGTTGATATTGTACAGTTTGTATGTTGAATCAATTATAATTCTGGCGTGTGTGAAAACATTTTGAAACATTCAATTCAAGCCTATTACGTCTACAGAATTCTTCAAATCTATTCAAATCATCTTGAAACAGGAGTGTATCAGATTATGTTTCGGATAGTTTTATGAACCTTCATATCGTCAGCATAAAGTAAAATACAGTGTGAGTCTTCAAAATGTGCACATAACGAAATGAGGGAAACATAGCTTAATTTTATCGACGGAAAAAATATTTAAAAAAATAAAAAAATGTTTAAAAGGATCTTTACCTGCCAAAGTATGGTGATTGCAAGGCCATTCTTTAACAGTTGATAGGAAATGTTGTGATTGAGTTATAAACATGGTATCTACACATTTAGAAATCTGATACGATGGAGAATAATTTAAAGCAATAAAAAAGGGAAGGCATTCGGGGCTTTTATTGAGTAATTTTACAATGAAGTATTGTAAAAATTGATGAAAAAATATCCGATTTTTGTTAAAAAAAAACCATAATTCTAGGGCGATTGTTTACACAGGGGTTACAGCAGCGAAATAGTATATTTCATTACAAGTGCGGAAAGGCTGTCATTGCAAAGAGTTTCGACAAATGTCTACCCGAGCCGAGGCGCAGCCGAAGGCGAGGGTTGACAGTCGGAACAAGTTGCAATGACGGTTCCGCAGGTGTACTGAACGACTATTTTTAATACAGTTGCGAAAAAATGAAGCAATTTAATAAAATAATAAAAACACAATATTGCTTTTTTCTCTTCTCTCCACGCAAAAAATTAGTCGTATGTGGATATGTAACGACTTTTTGACTTTTCCGGTAAAATGTTCTCCGAAGCATTTTGTGCAATTATACTGAGTTCCGGTGGTGTTAATTAAAAAAAAATAGGGTCGAAATTACTCATTTTGTGCAACAAACAACTAAACCCGCAAAGAAAATTTCTGGAAAATGGCGCCAACCGTAGAATATAAGCAGTTTTTTTTTCTTCACCCATTTTGGTAGGCAAAAGGAACTATCCATACAGCTTAGTCTTCAGCATATTTTTTTTATTGATATGAAATGAAAATGAAATTTAATGAGATGAAATGAAATGAAACCTAACCTAACTCATTCAATTAAATCATTAAATCTGATATTGAAATAAATTAGTAGCTTCTTTTTAGAAATATTCGTATTTGTATGAATCACAAAAACTCTTTAGTAAAAACTTCATGGTTGGTTTTTCTTTTTAATAGACATTATTTTGACAGTTGGGAAAGAGACACGCACGAGTTCGGGGAAGGTAAAAAAAAAGCACTAGTATGTAATAGCCCACTTCCCGAACGCTATACGTCCCTGCAATACACCACTTTTTGAGCAACTGTATTAAAAAAGAATTTAAAAAATGCTACAATTTTTTTTTTTTTTAGATTTTTTTAAATATTTTTTCCGTCGATAAAATTAAGCTTAGTTTCCCTCATTTCGATATGTGCACATTATGAAGACTCACACTGTATAACAACCCTAAAAACAATGCTTCACGTCAGCAATAAAGAGAGTAAAAAAAACCGGCCAAGTGCGTGTCGGGCCACGCACAGTGTAGGGTGTGCGATTCTGTTGTTCTAAATTCTTAATTTATATTTTGTTTTTCAATGCAAGTCTCCCGTTATAAACAAGCAACTACTTCATCTTAGTCACTTTGATTTTGTATTTGGTACAAAATTATCCAACACCCAAGTTCAACGACTATTACTGCTAAACTAATAAAGTTATCTTAACCGCTATAGTTTTCCTTTAAAGTTCATGAAATGCACTATCATCGAGAATTTTTCCAGATTTTTCAAGCCCGCAGTTTAGCTTTTAGAGGGGCGGACAAAAATTTGCACTTTAAAGTTTAATATTTCGTAAATGGATCATTAAATCGAAAAATAATTTTAGCAACCCCCAAGTCAAAACGCCCCCGCCCCGCTTTTGAGAGTTTCTAGAGTATTCGCGATCACACCTACACACTAAATAGCGACCATCAACCATCTCACCACTAAAGATATCATCCTCAAGCCACGTCTCAGTAAAAACAATGACATCATATTATGTACTAAGAGATATTAGGACCTACATATGATGTCAATGTAGATTTAGATAAACAAGGTTTAACAGAATAAACGCAAGTCCTGGAAGTAGTTTGTTCATAGTTGACTACTGAATCGATATCAGTAGCTTTTAGTATAGGTATTTTTTTTTTAATTATGTATTTTGCTATAGGTACTGGTACCCGTTTGAACCAAAGAAAATGAAATCTTGTTACAAGGCAATAAGACTCAATTTTAAATGCGTAAAGTAATGCTAGAGTCAACACGATTTTCTTAATAATAACAGTTAGCTTTAAAAAAATTTTTTTTTGGTCACTGTATTATGCTTTTAACTCAATACTCGAATTGGGGAGTATGAGGTGTTGCGTTAATTATATTACACGTTGTATATATACAGACTAACATCTTGAAATTAATTCAGTTTATTCTGAAGGTTCAGTAACACAACCGGCTTAAGCAAAAAGGTTTAAGTCATTTTTTTCTGCTTTAGGTACTTGTCAGTGAAATAATAAAGTCGTTCTAAGTGACCTTTGTTAATGGATTTGGATTCAAATTAAGGCAAGTATTGTAAAGTGTACCTTGAGTAGTGACAAAGTTAAAGTTACGTTCACTTTTATTATTGTAGAGTTTCTATAAATATGATTGCAAGTGTGTAATAATAACTAGATAAGAACAATTTGTGATCTCGGGTCTAAATGTGTTTTTCATGAAAAGTTAAAGAAGTGTTCTTCTTTGCAGAACCATGAACCAGTATTAACTCCATTGTTAAATAGAAAATATATAATTAAATTAATGTGAAGATAAAATCAACGATGGTGCTATTGAGTAAAAGGGAAGTCATTAACAAGCGGATAACCAGCAGAAGTAGGTATCATTTTATCTTCCTTGAAACAGCCTGCTACATAACACATAACAAAATCAGCCTATAACATTCCCACTGCTGGGAAACGGACCTCTCTGTGGGCGGGAGTAGGCCATTATACACCACGCGGGCACCGTGCGGATTGGTGGATGTCACTGAGAATTTTTGGTGCTAGGACATCTTATACTAATATTGTAAAGCTGAAGAGTTTGTTTGTTTGAACCCACTAATCTCAGGAACTGCTGGTTCGAATTGAAAAATCATTTTTGTGTTGGATAGTCCATTTATCTAGGAAGGCTATATGCTATATAACATCACGCTACGACCCTTAGGAGTCGCGCAGCGTGTGACATCGCGGGGAACAGCTAGTTACATATACACCGTGCTCCGGACGATATACATAAACTTCGACCATAATATGTTCAGACCATGGAAATAACAATTCTTCATTATGGACACATTAATGTTTTTTATTTATTTTTTGTTATTTTTCATACAAACTAAATACCTTAACGTAAATCACTCGTTACAGGCCTCGCCGATGAAAAATTAAAAACCTGATAATATAATAATAATAATATAATATAATATTCCACAACTATCACCTGATGGTACGGAACCCCCCCGGTGCGCGAGTCCGACTCGCTCTTGACCGGTTTCTTACCATCTGGGCAGAAACAGGGTTTAAAAGGTGAACGGAGTAGAAGCCTACATAATAATATGGCACAAAAATCAAATTTTTCTCAAAAAAAAAAACTATTTAATCAAAATAATATTAAAATTCTACTTAAAGGCACCGGAAATTACCAATGAATTCGTAGCGACATTCAATTCTTTAATTAAAGTCATCGGCCGGCAATCAAAGGATTGAATGTAAAAAAAAGCGAATTTTTATTTTATTTATTGTGAAAAAAAAAATCTATTTCGATACCATAGGCTTCTACCCCGTTGACTTTTTATACCTTGCTTTTGCCCAGACGGTATATAGACATAGGTAATAAATAGATATGACATGTGGTCTTCACCAAAACTGTTTGGTCCGTATGGTACAATTTTAAATCAGCCTCGTTACAATAAGCTGATGGGATATTAATACGTTTCTTTACAGGCAGAATCCTGGCCACACTAATAACGGGCATCGCGTTCCTATTAGTACCAATATCGATCATAATCTTAGACCCCATTCACATGATCGTTAATTACGTGAGTATACCTAATCTGTGAGTACCTATGTATTAATATATATCATAACGAAAATACTCCTCCAGACCGAATTTCGGCCAAGGCGACCAATTTCACGGGAGATATTATAGTGCACAAGTGTGTGCGCAGACACAGGTGCAATGTCTCTTCCCTCACTCTCACAGTCCGATGGGACGGCAAACAGACACAATTGGAGGGAGAACCGGAAACCGGAAATTTCTTAGTAACTGCCCGGATTTTGGAATTTGGCGGTATATGATACCCCGTGTCTCGGATAACACGCTAGTCGTTGGTCCTTCACCTAATATGTCATACAGGATGCAAATTACTAGTATTTTTTTAACCTGTTCTAGTAAGGACAATACTATGATTTTGTCTATTTATTTATCAACATCATCAATAGTCGTCAGAAGGTTACTTCACCAAGCTTGGGTTAACGGATTCATGATTCTCAATCTAACACAATTATAATCCTGTTCTCCGTTCACTCAGTTTGCCGATATCGTACGGCATTGTTTCAGAAACTTCGCTTATCTAAAGGCACAATACTGTACAACATACTCCAGCATGAGATCCCCGCCGCCCGCCTGTCGGTCTACGTGTTTAACATCACCAATGCCGACAGATTCTCCTCTGGCGAAGACTATAAGCTGAAGGTGAAAGAAGTTGGACCTTTCGTCTTTCAGTAAGTTTTAATGAGTAGTAATTAAAAATACGTTTGTAGAATTAATGAGGGAAGGATTAATCAGTCAAGGACGTCCAAAAACTCTGGCAAAGTGAAGGGAGGCCTGCCTAAGTGCGTATACGTAGCTGTAGGTGATTCCAGGCGCAAATAATGACGATGATGTAGAATTATTGAGCTGTTTCAATCAATTCTTAACCAAATGTCAAGGGTAGTGATTGTGAGATAATATTAATTTATTTATTTTGGGATTGTTGTTTTCTTACTATTTGCTGTACTCTGGACGCTTTTAACGCGTACGTCTTTTTTACATCGTTCTCACATATAATTATAAATTCAATATTAATGATGTAACTAATATTTTTGTAAAAATATCGTTTAAAATAGTGTCCATGGAGTTTCTTGCCCATTCTTCTCTATAGGTACCTACGCTTTGGAATGGGGAACTAGCTTCATATTTTCTGACTGACTGACTTCTTGACAATTCAAAAGTGCCTGTAAATGGTTTAATTGAAATAAATGCTTTGAGTTTGAGTTTGAATCAATACAGCCTATCGCAATCCACTGCTGGGCAAAGGCCTCAAGCTCTCTCTACTTTCATGTGGCATTTATGAAATTAAATACATACTTTTCGACGATAAACAAGTTTTCGTAAAATTATTTACACTGTACCTGTTTTGCTCAAGTCAAAATTTATTTACAGAGAATATCGCTGGTATGAGGATCTAGAAATGAGTGAGGATGGCAAGTTCATGGGGATGACGCCGAAGTTCAGATCAGAATTCATCCCAGAAGCCTCCATAGCTCACCCCAGGGATATCAACCTAACTCTGCCTAATCTACCTTTTCTTGTGAGTTTTTTTGCATCCTTTTATATGTGCAATGAGAAACTGCTTTCGTGAAGAGACAATTTTATGTCTCTTTGGACATGCAAGCTCAAGTTATGAAGTTATGTCACTGGTATGTTTGATTTACTTAATGTCAACTAGCACGCATAGCATTATAACTAATACCTACTTGAAAAAGACACATTTATTTTCTTCATTTTTGACATAGCGCTGCCACACAATCTTTTGATTGAAATTTGTAATTTTGTTTTTAGCTTATTCGGCATTCACAGTGGCCATGCTACTGGAGTCCAAAGCTAAATATGAAACATAATACCCACTACAGCGAACAGCAATATGAGTTCTTCGTGAAGCTCATTTTCATCACATCTTCTTGTTCCAGAGCGTAGTAGCAGTTCTATCCAACTATCCAAGCTTCATCAGGTACGCGTTCAACATAATGGCATCCCAGATAGGAGCCAAGGCCTTCTTTAACATAGATGTCCACAGTTACTTGTGGGGCTATAAGAACCCCATAATCACGTTGTGCAAAAGTCTCGCTCCAGGACTTGTATATTTTGATAATTTTGGACTCCTGGACAGGGTAAGCCGAATTTCTGATAAGTTTTATTTCTGTTTGTTTCAATGAAACGAAAGAAGATCGTATATTTGATTTTCGTATCTTCTTCTGCCTTTCCGTATCTGAAGTTACTTGGGATCGCTGCAATATGGTTTTCTTTCTCTTTTCCCTGCCAGCCGTTTTAAACTAAAGTTTACGTAAGTACGAAATTGCTAATGCTTTTACCACCTGTTTATCTTATTAACCTTAATAAGACTTGTATGAGGACATGAAAATTAACTTAACTTATTTGCAGCTTTATGAAAACGAGACCGATTATCGGATAGTAGTGGGAGCCACCAACCAGGACCGGTTCAAGATCAAATCGGTGCAGAAGTCAAGGCATATCCAGACGGAGGCCATCAATCATCTGGATGAAAGGTACATAGCAAAAAGATGTCAACAGACACATGAGCGACTTTTTCAACAAACGACCCACACCTGCCACGCAAAGTTTTTACGACTTACAAACATCAAATTTCTATGCTATATTTTAGTTATGTATTAATGTACTTAATTGAATATAAATATAAACCTCCGAAATAAATGCTGTAAGTAAATTATGGTGAAAGCCGCATCAAAATTCACTGTGTCGTTTAAAAGATCTAAGAAACACTTACGTGTCTGTTACACAGTAAGTAAGTCTAGTAAGTTTTGTATCGATCGATAATGGATCGAACCCAAATGCATAGAGGAAATCAACCAATTACTTTAAACACTTATATAAACTTAAACATGTTGCCAGGGAGCTATCCTTTGAAGAAGATACCTATGAGTGTGGTGCCTATCCACCCATGTTGACTCCAGACGTGCCCATCAACCTGTTCCGGCAGGGTATCTGCAAGACTTTGCACCTGGAGTATATCGGCCGCAGGCTCATGGAGTATGGTGGAGAGGCCCTGGTGTACACCATCAGTAATAGGACTTTCATCAACAATGTCAATCCAATCACTTTGAAGACCTATCCTTATGGACTCATGGATATCGCTGAATGTTTTTATAGTAAGTTGTTTCAAGTTCTTGGTTCTGCTAGGTGATTGAAATCAGCGTGACCGTGAGCAAACCAGACCGCTGTATGAATTTGCTGAACACATAAATCAAGGAAGTATATTAAGATCATGCGATTTCTATTCACAGATCTTCCTTTTGTGGTATCCAAAGGACATTTTCTAGATTCCGATCCCAAGTTACTAGAACGCATTGATGGACTAAAACCGGACAGAAAAGTGCATGTCAATGAAATTGCTATTGATCGTGTAAGTATATTCTGGTCATGTTACCTAATTGCATAGTTTTATATTATCACAGCCTGATGTACTATTCTTCTTCTTCGTATCGGTGACACGACTGTTTATTAGATATTGTTAGCCCAAAAGTTCGCCACTTTGACTGCGTATTTTGGGACACAGAGGGCACGATAGGAGATGGAGCATGGTTTGCGATAGTGTCAGTTTTCGCACGTAGTATTATTGAAAGGAGTTAAAAAATCTGCCTCTCCTAAAACATAGGTTTGGCACAAAATCGTTTTCTCTTCCCTTTCATATCGCCCCTAACCGAATGCATTCAATTGTTCTTTTCTTTTGTTTCCTTGCGTTTTCAAAACTAATGGTATATATCTTGCAGAAAGCAAGCATCACCTTCAACACTAAGTTCTCTATGCAACTAAATATGATGCTGGATGACCTCAGCTCCAACAGAGGAACCAAGATGATGTCCCACTCCGTCATACCCGTCGTTCATATTAAATTGGTAAGTTCTTATAGAGGTATGTGGGTATGTTCGGGGTCACGAGTATAGAGGTATGAGGAACAGGGTGTAAAGTTCACTCATCCTCCATAGAAAAGGGAAGATCCTCCGACCGGATGTTGTGTCTGGCGGGCAACTGCCCGATGATACATGTCGGGCCGTTGTATTTATGCTAGTTGCGAGGCAAACCCTGCTTGCGAGATGCAGGATTTTGCGTGACGTCAGTATGACGCGTTGTTCGCATGTGGCGTTGTAGATACCGCTACATTCTATTCGCATATTTACTGGCTGAAGGCCTTATAATTGGCTGGACTACTACAATATTATCATGAATAGAAAATGCAGCTAGCATGGCGGGTATCGTAGTATCGTAGTAATCGAATATAACCCACCCCCTTCGGGACAACCTGGTGATCCTGGTTCAAGCAGTAGGGAAAAAGTAACTGAACCTAGCAAAGAAATTACGAATGCAACTGTTCACTACAATACAATATCATTACATAACTTACAAAAAAAACCTTGCTGAACTTATTAAACAATCAATAAGAATGAATGTAATTATGGGAAAATGAATTACCTTCATTATTTTTCTTTTTGTGAATTTTTTCCATGTTTTAATAGTTGTTCTACTATTCGGAGCGGAGACAAATCCAACAAATCAAAGATCATAAAAAATCGGTCCAGCCGTCCTTGAGTTATATGGTGTTACCTACAGTAGACCCGACTTTATTTAAATAATATAGATTGTAATAATTTAAAAACCTGTCTGTTCACATAACAAAACTTCTAGGAAATTAAATATAATTAACAATTAAGTTATAATTGCGCAAGTAAACAAGTTAGCATCATGGTTGACTTATTTTGACCTGTGAACCATTTTGAGTTGCGCAGAAACTTCCGCCAGTTTAAATATGATTATGTGTCAGTCCTACACGCACTGACGTCATAATAATTAGTCATTCAAAATGTCCCTTAATTATGCTTACTGAAAACTTGTCGTACATAGGTAATTTTATGCTTTGGAAGTGTCAATTCAAGTTTATTGCGGGCTTTAAATGAGTCAGCAAGTCCACGGTCGAATCGGATAAAAGGAATGGCAAAAAATGGAATTTCCAAAGCATAAATATATTTAGCCACCATTTCTGAGTAATTTCACTATGTTCCGGTATGAAAGTCATTTACCCTGTACCCATATCCTTGATACTGGGAAATGGGATTAAAAGACCTGAAAATCATGGCCGATTCCTATATTATCGAATTTATATTAGACTTGTATCTTTACCAATAATGAAGCAAAGACTTCATAGATTTACATAGTAGACCCTTCCTGGAACTTGCTGTCACAGGTAAAATTAACTAACGAATCTATTTGTATATCCAGTTTGGCAATAAAAAATGCTACCATTGTGGTAAGAAAAACGATTCGGTTTTGTTTATAGGAACCGAGCATATTATAGGCGGTCGTGACAAACGATTGATCTCAATTTGTCTATGAGCCAGTGGTTACCTCCTTACACCAGCTAATGACTGACTCTAAAAAAGTTATTTCACAATTAAAAACTTTTGACAATCATAATTTATTCATTATTCAACAGCATCCTAAAAACATTTGACAAGGTGGTTGACCCCTTTAATAGGCACTGGGTGGGGAGGCACGAGGCACACAAATGTATGCACATTTGTGTTGGGCCTTGTAATTATAAAATAATTATTTCCAGTTTTACAATTTACATTTACCACTTGATATAACATGATGGTTAGATTGTAAGTTTCACTAACATAGGTTTTAAGTCGTTGTTGCTATAATACTATTATGGATTGTGTGTATTTGTACATAAGTGTGTTCCACAATAAATAAATATATACTTATTTATTATTCTTCTTACAGAACCAACCAAAGTTACCTGAAAGGATAATGAGTAAATTTGTGCTGGTGTACCAAATAGCGCCCTACGTAGTGTTGGGCGTTGAAATATTGTCGGCTACCATAGGCTTAGCATTCCTAGGATATGCATTACGTCTGTTGTACCTAAATCGGATATCCAGGACAAGGGGAATGGTCTTCCAAGGCACCGTTCATAAAAAAATTACAAACGCTGAGATCCCTCTTATAAAGCACTAAAAACAACAAAAATAAATTCAATGTATTTAATTTAAAATGTAGGTTAATTTCTGAAGTTAAATCCAAAGGTGTGGTTTTTGAAACAAGTTGTTTATTGTAAATAGTAATTTTAAGAATAAAAATATATTATTTTAGTAATTTTAAGAATAAAAATATATTATTTTATATTGACTTAGTTACTTTCTTTTTTCTTTGAGGGGCTCGTGGCTAAGTAATAACAGCCGCACGGGTCCATTGATTAGATTAAGCTACGCTTGCCGCGGTTGGTCTCTGGATGGGTGACCATCTTCACATACCAAGAACCCTCCGTGCCTCAGAAAGCACGTTAAACCGTTGGACCCGGCTGTCATTCGTGGGTCTTTGACAGTCGTTATGGGTCGTCAGAAGCCCGAAAGTCTGATAACCAGTCTTACCAAGGGGTATCGTATTACCCAGTAACTGGGTTATGGAGGTCAGATAGACAGTCGCTCCATGTAAAATACTGGTATTCAGCTGCATCCGGTTAGACTGGAAGCCAACCCCAACATGGGAAGAGGCTAGGCAGATGATGTGACTTTCTCTTTCCTATGACGGGTAAGTACGTGATCTGTCAAGAAAGTGTGATAGTCAAGGTCAATAAAGTGACCAGCCGGTCGATTCTGTAAGATACTCACCGTGAAAACTTAGGTGAAGTGAGTTTGTTTTTGCTAGGAATTGACACTATTGACCGCTCACTCCACGCTCACTTCACCTAAGTTTTCACGGTGAGATTTTTATATAATAGCACTGCAGCTATGGAGTTTCTTGCTCATTCTTCACCATAAGAAACTACATTTTGGAAGAGGCAACTAGAAATAATTTTATTTTATTGTAAACTGTCCTGTTCCCCCGACCTACCCCGTCGCATCGCATCGCCTGCCCGCGCTATTACTTCGTTTTAACTCAGTATTCTTTCTGACTTTGTTTTTGTTCGGCTCCTAAGGGTCTTAGCGTGATGTTAGCTTATAGCCTTCCGTAAGAATTGGGCTATCAAATGCAAAAATATTTTTTTGAATCCGACTGGTAGTTCCAGAGATTGACGCGTTCAAACAAACAAACTCTTCAGCTTTATTATTAGTACAGATAATAATAGATTTTGACGCTCAGAAATACTTTTTAGTGGCCCACTTGAAATAAATGATTTGACTTTGACTTTGAGCTATGTTGAGTAATAATATTGCACCAAGAATTACATCTACCGTAAAGTCGTTTATTATTTACAATGTCGTCAGCCTTGTAGATACGAATATCGACATAATACAGGGTTATTGGTAAAACATTAACAACCTCTTAAGAGGTCATTGTACTCATCATTATGAACAACTTTTAATAGGGGACCAAACCTAAAATCGCGACAAAAAAATCAGCTGTTCCCTACATTTTGACGAGTTATACGAACATAAAAAATGCAGGGAACAGCTGATTTCTTTTACCCTTTCGCTACAGTTGTCCCAGAATATTACTTCGAACCTTAAAATCGATGCCACCAAGACATGGTAAGCTGTGAGGAGAGTAGTTATGTTAACTTTATGCGATAAATTGTACACTATGCTGATTTGCTGACAGGACAGCAAGCCAATATAGTATTCTCAGATTCTAGCTTGCTATCCTAGCTTTGAAAAACTAGCCTCGTATTGTCCATTCTACTGTTTTAAATGTTTCAATATATTGTTGGAATACTGTGATGTACAGATGTACTATTAAATATAGCACACAACTCAATGGCAACACTGCTCGAGTCAGTCCCCACCTAGGGTATTAGTGTTCTGTGAAGCAGTCACGCTTTACCCTCTCTAGTATTTAATAGTAGTCTATGCTTTACCCTCCGTGGTGGACGTGTCCTTTGGGTCTGTGCTTTGGGTTGTTGTGTACTTACTGATAATCTGGTAGTTTTACTTTAAACCCTAAACCCCTAAGAAAAGATCATAGTGAACACCACAGATACTACTACCGGCAGCCCAGGCTCTCTGGTCTTTGTTTGACGGTCTATGGTTTTTGACAGTGTTGCGTGCAGAAGCGCTATCCATCAGCCGTTCGGTGTGATGATCTGGTATCTCAATAATCTTTTGTTGATTTCTTTAATTTGATTAGTGATGATTTTGTTCCTCTGATTGTAATTTTGCTATGGTTGATAATTATTTTTATAATACATGTAATCAAAAAATTCTTCTATTTAATTGTGATTTCACTTATGTCCTAACAATATAATAACTTTCAACGACACAGAATTCATCATCTTAAAAATGCTTAGTGTTTTATTTTATAATGCACTTAAAAATAAAACTACTGTACTGTTCCTTAATACTGTAAATTACGTTAATAAAATAATTTAATTTACGAAATGTTACATAGTTAAAAAATATTACAAAAATAAAAATATTTTTTTTATCAGAACGCTTAAAACAAATAAACTTTACCGGTCTCTTATTCCTCTATCACTTGTCGCTTATTGAATCATCATTTTTCAGAGCCCACGTCACTGTATTCCGAAGTGTCGCTATCAGTGTCCGTGTCTTTACTTCGATCTGAACTTTCATCACTGTAAGCTACTTCCACTGAATTCTCACAGTCACCTCTTTTCTCTTCCTTCCATCGCTTTACGTCGTCTTCTATCATTCGTTTTATCTTGTAAAGTGGCGGATGGTCGTGTTTTACCGTTTCAAAGTACGTCCTCATCGGCAACACGATTGGCGCTCTTGCGAAGATAGGCATTGCCATTGGCATCGGCATCTGCATTGGCATTCCTGGTAATTGATAGAATGGCGGTGGTAACGTTAGCGGTTTTTCTGGTACTTTCGCTGTTGTTGACGCTATGTCGAGACACGAAGGGCCAGGATTTAATGTAACTGATGTTCTTAATAAACTTCTTCTTGGTGTTACAGGCTTGTTCAACTTGGTCACAATTTTTGCCAACACCGTACTCGTAGGCTTCATAATTTCGTTGGGTTTTCTTGCAATAAAAGGAGACGCAGTTTTAGAATCCATCAAAGGGACGTCGTCCATATCAGGCATGCTAAATTCTTGTTGTTTTTCATGGATATCTATGATCGTAGCTCTTAAATCTGCAGGCATTGGTAAAGATTTCATGAAATCTTCGAAATTGATGGCCATTACATTTGTCGTTATAGTTAGTTGAACCACTGCTCTAAAGACTGTATCCATGATTCTGAAATAAAGTAATCCTATGTTATGTGTCACTAGTGAAGACCATTATTTAGGTTTTAACTAGATAGATTTAAATAAAACTAAACTGTTCTGTAATTTTACCGCCCCACTGCAGGACACAGATCTCTTCTCATACGGAGAAGAATCAAGCATTGATCAATATTTGTACCGCGTTGGCAATATTCCTAAAAACTGTAATTAAGTAATTAGGTAACTTACCATTAGCTACGTTCATAAGCTATGCCCTGAAAATTACACTGACTGGCGAATTGGCTGCAATAAAAAACGAAATATAAACGATTACATAAATAGTAATTGTTCATTCATTAGTAGAAATAATGGAACTATTGTTAATATTCGTTTAAGTAAGCCATTCGTAACTGAAATTACGAGGGCTTTTTCATCATAATATACTCTGAAAACGTCATCTACATACATATATACAGATGTACAGTACAGTGGCCTCTGAAAGTTAGTTGACATTTTTCCACTTCAGCTTTGACACAGTACATTATGGTTTAAAATTCTAGTGATCCAAATGTATGAACAGCTATAACGTTTTTGTTGACTAATTTTAACCTTTAACTTATGTTAAAAAATAATCAAGTATTAACTTACCTGATTTTTTATTTTAAATCATAATTGTGTCATCAGAGCTGAAGTGGAAAAATGTCAATTAAGTTTTAGAGGCCACTGTATAGTTATGATCTAGCGGGGAACACCCAAATATTCCGAAATATTTTATTCCGAATTTCGATGTTCCGATTTTCAAAAGTCCGAATTTCATAATACCTAAGATAAGAATTATAATGTCTATTATTAAAAGTCACGAAAATTATTTTACTGAAAGTCATAAATGCGATTTGTTTGTTTTCCGATTTTCATATGTTCGAAGAATCAATTGCTCGATGGGTTATCGGTCCGAAAAACGACATCCCGATTTTCAATACTCCGAATTATTTCCGAATTATCTTTTCTTCTTTCGCTATAATATACTTACGTTACCGTTACCGCACCCGAACTCAACGAACGCAATAGGTGACGTAGGATGCAAGAGCGAACGAAGGGCACCCCGAGGTTAGGTTTGGTTAGGTTACTTTAAACCCTTTACACAGAAATAGGGGCCCTGCAAAGCGGGGCTCCGTCGACATAGGATGCAAGAGCGAGCGAATGACCATACAAATACCTTTACTGGGCATCGAAGTCAAGTAGTATCGCAGTGAAACTCTTTCGCGGTAACATGCATCTAAGTCAAGTAGTACAGTGAAGATCTATCGCGGTAAAAACGTTTTAACGTGCATCGAAGCGTAGTGGCGTCGCAGAGACGTTCTTTCGCAGAAACGTGTATCACAATTTTGTAGCATCGTATTAGCATTTATCGATATTTTGTGCGTCGAAGTTCCGTATTCTACTCTATATAGTATTATCTTGATATTCAGTTTTACAAGACGTTTATAGTTCGGAATTCTAATTAATCATAATTCGTATTTTTGATGTTTCGAATTATCATCAATTCGGACTTTTGTTATTCGATCTATTGAAACTCGGTATTTTGATAATAGTAATTATAAACGTTAGGAATATTAAAATTTCGGAATTATACAAATAGGATAAATGATAAATCGGAGTTGTTATATTAGGAATTTTTAACCATTCGAAATTATGAAAATCGGTATTTTGAAATTCGTATTTGTGACTGTCGGAATAAAGTTTTTCGTATTTATGTAGTGTACCCGATCTAGCGACCCGTCCCTACTACCCACAGATTTTAAGATTGCACAAAATATCGAGATTTTGTATATTGACTATCTTACGACTTTAATGCGAACGAATTCGTGGGCCCTACTGGTACGTTAGTACTATTAGTCTTTATAGATAATTGTAGTGTAGGTTCGAACCCAGACAGGCACTTTCTTTAATTTATTTCATCACCACTGCTCTCAAAACGGTGAAGGAAAACATTGTGAGAAAACCGGCATGTCCCAGAACCAAAAATCCGAAGACTCCGGACCCACCATACCTCTGGCCATACCCCTGGGGGTAGGGTGGGACTTAACCATACCACCATTAGATGTGCCACCCTAGTTCCATTACGTACATACCATAATCAGCCTATAATGTTCCCACTGCTGGGACACTGGCCTCCTCTCAGTGAGAGGGAGTGGGCCGTAATCCACCACGCGGGCCCAGTGCGGGTTGGCAGATGTCACATGTCTTCGAATTTTTGGTTCTAGGACATGCCGGTTTCCTCACGATGTTTTCCTTCACCGTTTTGAGAGCAATGGTGATGAAATAATTTACACAAAGTAAAGCGCCTGTCTGGGTTCGAACCTACGACCTACAACTCGTAAGTCGCGGCCGTTACCACTTGGCCACCACACACCACGTACATAATAATACATAATTCTGAAAGGAGAATCGTGGCAATTACTGCCGCCTTACCGCTTCTGCCTGCTGATAAATATTACTAGAACTAGATTATATGTATAAAAACAGAAAGCGAGAGCTCGAAGCGGATGGATTACAGCTCATTCCTCCTCATCGAGAGGAGGCCTGTGTCCCAGCAGTGGGAACGATAGGCTTATTATGTATCTACGAGTATGTAAGTGAAAATTCCATAGTAGAATGTTTAACTTTTCAAAATCTTAATTGAACGGCATACAAGATTTAAGAAAAGAAAGGTGGAAATTATAATTATTATTTGTTATCAATTTCCAAATGCACTTAAAATAAAACAGGTAATGCACGCTTCACCTGTTTCAAGAATTGAAGTTAAACATAAAAACAATACCTAAATTAAACCAATCAACAGTTAATTTTTTTAAGGTTTTAATCAGCGTTTATACAAAATATAAATAATTAAGTTATAAAAACGATCAACATTACTATCTAATTGGATATTTGGAATGACACTGACAGGTTGCTTATCTTCTTGTTTTCTGGTGTTTTGAACACCAGCTCCTTCCTCCCGTCCCCTAGCGTTTGCAGGAGTGCAGGAGATTGGCCGTCCAGCACCTGCTGTCTCCGGCGGTGACTGTTTCTCACACCAGGCTTAGACATGACTACTATTCTCGGCCTGTTATTCGAATCTTCTCCTGCTGTCAAACGCACATTATTATTGTACGATTCGTCAGCTCTATGGGGTTCTCTGTAATTAAACGGGTCTCGCTCTCCGAGCAGCGCACTCGCTTCGTCGTTACTTAGACGTCTTTTCATCTTAATATCTCCATTTCTTGACATGTAACTCAGCACTGGTTCAACAAGTCCACTATCGCCACGATTTCTCTTCATGAACCCACCAAAATTGCGTCGGTATATATCATAGTGTGACTTCCTCTTTTTATTTCTACTTTTACTCTTTCTGCGTTTCTTTTTCCGCCAACTCTGATCGATCTCGTAAGAATCAGATGATTTTGAGTCTTCAGAACAAGAATTGCTGGCGGGGCGAGAGTCACAGTCAGATTCCTGTGGACGTGGCGGTCGTGGTGGCTGTGCGTTGCTGAAATGTGGCGGGAACGGGACGATGACGACAGGTGGTGGGGCAGGCATGGGTATAGGCATCGGGAACACTGGCCCCAGTATTGGTCTGGGAGCATTTGGCTCCTGCGGAACCGGGTTTTCTTTGCCGTTCTTACATCTGCATTCTAGATGACAAGGTGAACAGAAGGAGAAGAATGACGGAGTGCAGGGATTACACGAGCATGGCGGGCATGGCGGGCAATTTTTATTTCTGTTTTCATTACCTTTACCATTTTGTTTACCTGGGATGCAATTTGACGGTACAAAGCTTGGGAATGCCATCTGTACAAAATGAGGCACTGGGATCGGGATAGCTATAGGTATTCTGTTGTCACCTTCATTGTTGGCTTCGGTGGTAGTGGTGGTAGAAGTTGACTCCGGGTAGGGTATCGGTATTCCCACGGGTATCGGGACGGGCATCGGCATCGGCATCGGCATTGGCATAGGCGCCGGCATAGGCGCCGGCATAGGCGCCGGCATCGGCATAGGCGCCGGCATCATCATCGGCCCGCCGTACCCGTACCCCATTGGCATCATCGGCATTTGCGGGTGCACGGCACCCAAAAGTATTATAATCACAACAGTCCATTTTCGTAACGCATCCTGTAACAGAGAATATAAGTTATGTTAAGAAAACGATGTTTTGGACACAAATAGGGCTATAGTCAAGAACAAAAAAAAAATATCATTAGATTAGATGGGTTGACAAAATAAATTACAAAAACAAAACTTACTGAAATCATAACTGCGCCAAATCAAAATAGTAGTGATTCAATGGAGTTCATGACAGCTAGCTGCTTTTATACTTTTAGCGCAAATTCGTTTCATAATTCAGTGCATTGTGGTGCGAACAAATGCAAGTGTACGGCTGAACTTATTTCGTAACGATTTTATGGTTGTACTTTATGGCGTGCATGCATAAAATATTGAAGATTAATTCACTTTTTGATTCCGTTACTCTGTTTGTTCAAGGTACAATGATATTCATTATCATTTCAGCAACGTTTGTATCGTTTGCTACGTGTTTTGTATGTTGTATCTCTGTATTGTTTATATTCGGTCCACTCTGGTTGTGTTGAGTCGTAGGCTCGTAGCGTAGTTCAGTGCTTGCAAATTGAAAATACTTTTTCTTGAATTCGAATCCGACTGTAAAAACAGATGTAAATCCGATTTCTTCAATGGAAATTCGCCTTGACACCCTTAACACTCTACTCATGAATGTGAACTAACCCAGCTGGGCGATTTATTGCATTTATGGAGATTTTATTCAGTGTTCTACATATTTAAATTTTTCGATAAGGTTTTAAGACTTGAGTTTTATTTAATTTTTATTTGCTTTTGCTCGCAGCATCATGCACGTGGATGGGTGTTGGACAACAATGTGTATTAGAACAAACTTTTTGTCTAACCATATCATTACAGATTTACAACACGTAGATTTTTCAACCCTTCGATAATATATTATATAAATATCATCGAATCGCACAATGTTCAATCACAATCTGAATTATTTATAATATTGATAAATAATCCATAGTAATATCGTCGACCGTAGGTTCAATTGAGGTAAGGGACAAAATACGATTTTTCAGGAGAGGCCGACAAAGTTTTTTTTCGGACTAAATCGCCTATAACTTTTTTTATAACTTTTTTTATAACTTATAACTTTTTTTATTATTAACCTTTTTCGGATCTGATTTCACACATAATCTTGTATTTTAGTGCTCAATCTACCTGTGTAATATTTATTTAAATAAGTTAGCTATTTAAGAAAATAGACGTCCCTTAAACCAACGTATTTTGTTAGTAATGTCCCTTACATTAAATTGATCTCTACGTTGGATCCAATCTATAATGAAAAAATAGTGTAGGGTAAAACCGGGATAGATGCCGCAGTGGGATAGATGCCTCATTTTCAAAAAACCTAACTTCCCAAACTCGCAAATAAGAATTAATAGTATAAGTAGGAGCCGCAGTCACCCCCAGCCCCTGGCTGTCGTACGGTGAAGATGCGTTTTGCTCGTGTGTGCAATCATCTCCGCGGCAAAATTCACGAACACGTCAAAGATTTAAAGGTCAGTATTTGCCATTGTATAACTTTATAAGTAGTAATACATTCCATTATATTTTGTATTACATCAATGTACTGGTTCATTAAGTGTTCATCTGGGTGTTAATAGTTGCATTTTTGTTTTTAATTTATTTAAAAAATACTTGGGCATCTATCCCTATCATAAAGGATAGTTGCCCTGATTTTTCGAGGTATAGGTGCACTTAAGGGCATCTATCCCTCCATACACTATAATGGTATCAGTGTAACTATTTTTAGTGTTCTGTTATATTTTTTTATGTTTTTCCGTATTTTTATATTTGGACTCTTTACTTGTAGCAGAACCAGGCCACGAAAATACAAAAGAAAGGAAGGAGTGCAAGCTCGAGTATGTTCTTGGACTGTGGAACAACTACAGTCAGCTTTCGATGAAAAAAAAAACGTGGGGATAAATGAAATATCCCGACAATTTGGGATTCCATCGAGAACATTGCGAAGACGTTATGCTGCTAAAAATACAACGAAGGTGTGGAAAACTGAAAGCATTATCCGGTTCAACTTCATTTAAGTAGGATTAGGAATGATCTCTTTATTGTGTTATTTTAATTAAAAAAAAGTATGATTATGCATGTTGACACTTAATAATATACTTAATAACAATTAAGAATTAATATTTTTGTTAAACAAATGTTTTTGAAATTTTATTATGTTTGTTTGTATCGTATTAAAATTATCTTAGAACGATCAAAATTAAAACATAAAAAAAATGAAAAATGGTTTTTCGTAATTCGACCTCATATTTGGTTGGGTTTTTCATTTACAAAGTATAAAGGGCATCTATCCCGCACTGCAGGCATCTATCCTTCTTAGTATTTTCATGGTGGGGCAACTATCCATACAGGTAGGCATCTATCCTCAAAAAAGTGTTCCATAAAAAGCTAAATTCTGCAAAATTTATTATTGATAGGTGAAAAAATAATAATTATAATTAAACATAAATGATTAAACTAGCTACACTCATAGAAGTTATTCATATAAAATTAATATTTTTTAAATAAGGAGGCTATTTCAAAAAGTAGGGCATCTATCCCGGTTTTACCCTAAAGGTCTTGTTGAAAAAATGTATGAAGAATAATTCGTTGATTGGGAAGACCCTTACCTTATGTGAAGTGGATTGGCGGCGGTAATTTCACCATTTCAAGTTGCTATATTGCATAGTTTTTTAGATAGATTGTTATTATGGGGCTGATTCGAAATTTGAATCCAAAAATCAGTAGGGTAAGGGACATTTTTTTTAAGCTAGAATTTTTTCATATACACCATTCGAAAGAGCGCAAAATTCTAAACAAAACTGTATACTTAACTCATTTTGGGTATTTTGTCCCTTACCTCAATTGAACCTACGGTCGACGAATTATGTTCGAAAAAAAATTTGTTCAACAACGTAAATAACGCAAATGAATGTTGTTGAACTGTCAAAATGAAAGCCATTACTACTTCTACTGATAGTGTGTTACGCAATGACCCTGCTGGGTCCATCCATTTATTTCAGTGGTTAATATTTTAGTTCCGATCAGAAGTTTCAGACAAGAAAACCCTCTTTACTTTTTTCTTACCAATTTCATTACGTTCAAGTTTATAATTTTATCGTTGCGTTGGACGTACATACATACTTAATCATGTGGTTTTAATATTGGGAGCCAAATAGGTTTTTACCTACGTATATTCCTGAAGAAATGAAAAAGTATTATCACAGTGATATTTCAAAATTTTTGGATGGTTATAGGATATTAGATTAGAAAAATATCTCATAATCGATCTTCAATTTAATTAGGGTATTCGACATTGTACCGCGAGGGTAAGCTGCCTAGTCAATTATCCGTGTACCATACCAACCACCAACATTGAAACAGGTAGGTACCTACAACATAAGTTGGGAATAGGTTTTTAACATGCTCATTACATTAATGTCTTCTCCTTCTAAATCTAAAACCCGAGAAAATGGTTAGCAGATAAATTGTTCAGCTTCCAACCTGTAGGATTTACAAGTCTCAAAGAATCACTTTATAGAACATGCACCCAGCTCCAATATTAGTTCTTATAGTCAACCATTTTTTTTGCGCAATGGGCCTCCTCTTGACATCGATCTCTTTAGGTGGAAACCGATGGATGAAATCTACGATAGAACGAGCAAGCACAGGAGACGCCTGTTCACCTCTAGCTTTGAAGGCTGGGTCGTACGTGGAAGGGAACACAAACGCAGCAGAGAGTTCCACACTTTGTAGGTAGCAACCTGGACAGCCCTGTTCTGTATTATTATCTAGTATATTTATAATTCCTATTCAGAATTTTTCTAAGCTATGGACAAACTTCATCACCCAAAACCTTAATAAACCTAAAACCCAATATTCTACACTATGTTCTATGTATGACCTTCAAGCTACTAATAATATTTGTATGTGTTCAATTATGTGATTTGGCTAAAGAATAAAAATGATATACAGTGTGAAAGATGGTAGGTATGATTAGAAATGGAGTTACTACTAAGACGACAAATACAGAAGCCTGGAAGAAGAAGATTGGAAAAGGCAAAGGGAATGATGATCTAAAGAGAGCCTTCTGTAATTTAAAACGTGGAACATCGTTTATTCAATGCTGATTTTAAAAAGCGTGCTCAAAGGTATTAAAAGAAATAATGTCTCGGAAAAATGTCATACCTTGGACGAATACTATTCAACATGTTGCTGCATATAATCTAGCTTTAAAGTTATCTATTGCCGTTTTATATCCACTTGGGAATTGGCCAATTTAATTTGATTATGCACCAAAATTGTAACAAAGCATATTTACAAAACCTTTTATTTTAGGGTACAACAGCGGTCTAATCGCTAATAGTGAGTAAGTATGTAAAATGATGAAGTCTTCAATATAACCAGGATTTGAAGGTCCTATAGGACCAACAGAAACATAAGATGGTAGGTACAGATGTAGGTCAACTTTTTCGAACATTCCAACTTGTATTTCCCACATAGCTTTCCTGGGCTCTAGCTACATAGGTAATTACGTAGTACCTAATTTAATTATCTAAGAAACATTTGCTCAATGTTTAATTCTTTTTTCTCAATTCATCAGTCAACTCAGCCTATCGCAGTCCACTGCTGGACGTAGGCCTCTCCCAGGCTGCGCCACAATATCCTGTCCTCCGCCTTCCGTATCCAGTTTATCCCAGCCACCTTCTTCAGGTCGTCGTCCATCTAGCTTGCTGATACGCGGTCTGCACTCTAGAACTCGTCTGCTCCACCGGCCATCGGTCAATCGACAAACATGGCCAGCTCACTGCCACATCGGTTTGTTTACTCTACAAGCTATGTCGGTTACTCCGGTTCTTTTCCGGATAACTTCATTTCTGATTTTATCCTTCAAAGAAACTCCGAGCATAGCGCACTCCATAGCGCGCTGAGCGACCTTGAATTTGTGGACCAGGCTGACTGTCAGGGTCCACATTTCGGCAACGTATGTCATAACGAGCAGGCCGCACTCGTTGAACACCTTATGTCTTCAAACATTGCGGGATAGATGACGAGAAGACTTGACGATGTTTTCCAAATGATGCCCAACCCAACTGGATCTTTCTGCCGGCTTCTTTCTCAAAGTTGTGTCTACCGATCTGATTGACGTTTCTCTAGGTATGTATTATTTAGAGCCCGATCATACGTACCACAACTACAACGACACCACGTGAACGGACGCTAATTTCTATAAAAATTAATAGTCTGTTCACACGGACCACATTTAGCAATCAAAATCAACCGTGTCAACGATACCACGTCAAGGCGACGGCTCAGCCACAACGCAGCTAGAACGTTGTCGGCGTGACGACAATATCGCAGCCGGAGTCTATCTGTCTGCAAACACTAGCCACAACGTAACCACATCACAACTTCGCAACTACTAGCGACAACGCAACCACAGCGAAAGTTTGTACAACTAAACTGCAAGAAGCTGCAGCGACACTATTCGCACGTAACCACTGCTTGCCCACATTTTGTCGTTGCGATGTGGTGTGGTTGTGGTACGTGTGTTCAAGTCCTAAGATATACAAAACTAGGCTACTAAATAGATAGGTTATTTGGGGAAGTCATAACCTGCGATCTCCACCTCTACAGGTTGTCCATGCTTCGGCTAAACTAGGTCTATTTAATCGTAATGATTAGTTTTCTGAAGTTTCCAATGAATAAAAAACAAACAATGGAGTATTCAATTTTATTTCTTATGAACGTTGAAGTTAAACGTAAATAAAGTTTATTTGTGTGCAGAAAACACATATAAAAATATAAAATTAATATTGTAACATTAACGTTAAGACATTGAACTTTCATTACTCTTATCTATCAAAGCATTAAATTTTAAATGTTGATGCTGTCTTTTCCCTTGTCTTGTTGTGACTTCTATTTCCGCCGGCTCCCTCATCTCCATAGCTTTCGCGCGTTTTTCTTCTTCATCCAACTTAAAAAATTCTTCAGCGCTTTTTGGATTAAACAAATAATCTTCTTGGTGTTTTTCTTCAGGTTTTCCTTCATTTTTTGCTTCATTTTTTTGTTCTACGACGTCAGTCATTTCGGTTTGTGGTTTTAACCAGTCCTTTGCTTCACTTTTAGATATCTTCTTCTCAAATATGACATACCCATCCTTTGTAACGTACTGGAGAATGGGAGTTAGTAAGTCTTTCCTCTTATTTTTCAATTCCGTCCTCCTCATCCTGTGGTGTTTGTTAGATCTCCTGGTCATCTTCCTCCGTGATTTCCTGCGCCCTTTCCAGAAGCCGTGTTCACTAGAGCTGTTCTTATCGCTGGATTCTGATTCTGACTCCTCACAAGAACTCGTTTCGGTTTCGGAGTCGTAGTGTTTCTTCTTCTTCTTCTTCTTATGCGGTTTTCTTTTCTTCTCACGATGTTTAGGAGGCTTTTTTGGTTGCGGCTTTTTAAATGAGTGATCTTGAGAGTAAAACGGCATAACTATGACCGGCAGTTTATGTGGAGGTCCTCCCACTATTGGCATCGGCATAGGCATGGGCATAGGTCCTGGCATTCCCGGCATTGGACCTCCCATGGGACCACCCATTTGGCCAGGCATTGGCATGGCTCCTGGCATTCCTGGAAACGGAGGTATTTGAATCGGGATTGGAGGTGGCTGCTTATCTGGAGATGGACTTTGGAAGTATGATTCAGGTAATGGAGGTAAAGTGGGGTACTGTGGTAGATCTGGGAATGCCTCGGGATCTGCATTTCTTGGCATCCTGCAATGCATTGGAAGTTTTTGTGGAAAAAACTGGAAGTTAATGGGACATAGTGGCAAGTCCGGATCCTTTGCTGCCAATGTAGTTGATAAACTAACAATGAGGAACCAGCTATGTAATACTATCTCCATTTTTGTCTGTAACAAACACAAAACTTTATTTTAATATTATCATAAAATATTTTTTATAATAGTTGTTTTACATTAACCGCTTAAAAAAGTTACTTTTGTACTAAAAATCACTTACTTCCTTCCATCGGTTGTAACCGTCGGAGCCAAATTCAGGGACTCCAATGGATCCCTAGCAGCTGAGTATTGCCTTTTGTAAACCTGTCGTGAACAGGTGTTGGCTACAAAAACAATAGAACCGAGAACGTGCACGAAAAAGCTGATCTTTGCGTAATGCCGTCACAATGGCTCTTATGGATTGCCATTGATTTACAACTCTAACAGAAAACATGATTATTCAATTTCCAGTTTCGATGTACTTTTTCTTTTTTGAAAGAACTGGATGTTCGATAATCATAACAGTCCGAAACAATGAATGATCTTGAGTTGATGATAATATTGTGTAATGACAATGGAGAGCACATAACTGATAAGGTACAGTTCGATTTCATTTATGCACAGCAGAACGCTTACTCCACCTGCACAATTACGTAAAACACGTACAATCAGAATAGTTTTCGTTTTGACTCACTCCACTCTACCTGCCCAATAATTATTGTCCTTGATGTGGATTCTATTGAATAGTCATCAAAAACAGCGGGGTAGTTGCGTAACACACTATCAGTAGCAATGGGTTTCATTTTGACAGTTCAACAATATTCATTTCGTTATTTACGTGGTTGAGCAGACAAAGTTTTCGAACATATGAAGCAATGGATTAGCAATATGCTTCAAAATGATTCAGATTGAGATTGATAGTGTGTTACGCAATTCGGGTGCAGCAGTGCGATTCTGTAACCATCTCACCATGAAAACTTAGGTGAAGTGAGCGTGGAGTGAGCTGTCAATAGTGTCAATTCTTAACAAAAACAAACTCACTGCACCTAAGTTTTCACGGTGAGTTTTTTACAGAATCGACCGGCTGTTATGTACTTTTTGGGAGTACACATTATGTATGTGCCTATTTATGTAATGTTGTTTAAAAGTTTTTCACCAAAGCATTGTGCCGTAACGTTGAGCCCATACTATTTATTGATTAAAATTTCGATTTTTCTAGCAATCGACTACCAAATCTGAAGCTTGTTACTTCTTAAAATAATGTAGAAGTTTTACAAGATAAAGTGAAACAGAAATTAAATCATTAGTATCAAGGCGCAATGGTAAATAGGTACCCTTATTAATATTAGTTCAGAGAGAGATTTCGGGTTCTAGTTGATCTAATTTGAAAACTTCCAGATGGCTCTACACACTGTGACTCAATCGTTGGCCCTGCTCCTGATAGCGGCCACCACGTCCCAGTTTATGCCTCCACCATCCTTCCCTTACCCGTTCCAGCAGGGGCAGCCACCGATGCACATGATGCATATGCCCAACGGCCCACCCATGATGCAGTTGTCCAACGGTGGGCCCATGATGCAGACGCCTAATGGTGGACCTATGATGCAGATGCCCAATGGTGGGCAAATGATGCAAATGCCTAACGGACCTCTCATGATGCCTCATATGCCCCGTCTACCTGGAACGCCATCAGGACCGATGCCCATGCCAATGACATTCCCCATAAACGGGGGCAGATTACCCATGGTAATAATGCCCCATCACTCAAAGAAGGCTGACAAACCTCGGAGGAAGCGTCGCAAGCCTAAACGCAAACGAATTAATATGGAGTCGTCCTCAAGTGAAGGCTCGTGTTCGGAGAGTGCTGACTATCGCCGCTCCAGAAACAAAGTAAGGTCATCCTCGAAGAACAGCAAAAAGCGACAGGTTCTCACTCCTGTGGTCTCGTATGTGACGAAGGATGGCTTCGTTGTGTACCAGAAGAAGATCAAAAAGGATAAGGCGCGAGACTGGCTCGCGATGACGAAGGGAGATGATGATCACGACAGCCGAGAGTTCAAGGACAAGATCAGAATCAGGGATCGTGACCATTAACCCTCAGATCTATTTTTGTATGTTTGTACTGTATATTATATTACATATATTAAAGGTCTTCTTAAGTTAAGTTTATACCAGTAGAAAAATAAATAAAAAAATGTTGTAAACAGTTTATTATGTTTTTACTTCCACAGTGTTTAAAGTCTAATTTGGTTTTATAGCTGTTTGTATGAATAAATAGCGGCGCTACCCCTTCGCTTTCCGATTGTGTCAAGAGCGAACCAATATAGTAGTAAAAATACTAGCCAGATCTCACGTACCTACGTATGTTAAAATCTCACCGTGAAAACGTAGGTGAAGTGAGCGCGGAGTGAGCTGCCGGTCGATTCTGTAAAAATCTCACCGTGAAAACTTAGGTGAAGTGAGCGTGGAGTGAGCTGCCGGTCGATTCTGTAAAAATATCACCGTGCAAACTTAGGTGAAGTGAGCTGCCGGTCGATTCTGTAAAAATCTCACAGTGAAAACTTAGGTGAAGTGAGTTTGCTTTTGCTAGGAATTGACACAATTGACAGCTCACTCCACGCTCACTTCACCTAAGTTTGCACGGTGAGATTTTTACAGAATAGCACCGAAGATCTACAAAATGTTGTTCCACAAACATAAAGAAGTACGACTAAGTAGATGTCAACAGTTTATAATTATGTTTTTAACTTGACTATACCAGCAGAACGTTGGCACTGCGAGATAGTGGAGTTGGTTGGCAACCAAGACTTGTGAAAGCAAAAACAGACGAAATTGGAAATTACTGGAGGACTATGCTAGTCGAGGGGTTCTTGATTAATTTAATAAACATTACATAATTTATTGAGAACTTTTCGCAATTAAGGAATAACAAAAGTATTCTTTTTTTTTTTTATTATCCTACTAGCTTCCGCCCGCGGCTTCGCCTGCGAGGTATGTCGATAAAAACTATCCTATGTCCTTCCCCGGGATGCAATCTATCTCTCTGCCAAATTTTATCGAAATCTGTTCAGTGGTTTAGGCGTGAAAACGTAACATACAGACAGACAGAGAGTTACAATCAAATTTATAATATTAAGTAGGTATGGAGTATGGATCTAGCTTGGTCCGCCATCTTACAAACAAAATAAAAATCATATAGGTAGTAGCAATTCAACAAACGTTGTTCTTACAACGTTTTCAGTTCTTTATCTTACAGGAAGTATTTAAAGAGTTTGTTTACAGTTGCATTGAAAAGAAAACAACGATACCCTACATAAAAGAAAGCCAAAGACAAAACATGGCAATGTTTTCAAAAAAGCCTCGCAATTCCGACGAGGTGGACAGTTTGACTGATGTTAGTGAGTTTAAATTTCTTTTTGGCGATAAAGTGAACAAATGACCTAGGTATTCATTGCATTGATGGCAACTGTGGGAAGTTAAGTTAGTGAGATTTTGTGTTATTATAATATCGAAACCCCTACCTATGGTATTTTCCAAAAGCATCAGATGAAAGTGTTTACAAATGGATCAGAAAACTTGCCTGTCGTAGGTACACATAAAGGTCATAGCACACGTATCAAACCGGAAAGGGATCGGCACCGTATCTACTCGAGCCGTTCAGTATTCTTTGTATGAAACTCCCTACTGCAATGCAACGCACACTAATCGGAATCTGGGCAAAGACTACAATATGATGCTGTATCTGGGGATGGGAAATCATCAAATGACCCCTCCCGCTCTGGGTGGAGCGGAAGGGAGTGGAGTCTGACACTCCCTTCTGCTCCACCCATAGCGGGAGGGGTCATTTGATGATTTCCCATCCGCAAAAAAAAAACAAAAAAAAAAGGCTTCTTGTCATGTAACAGACTAACAGAGAAGAAGCCTTGCGCTGGCAAGGTGGGTGCGACTTTTTTATTTGCGAATTATTATTTCATTGGTCATTTATTTTTAGGAAACAAAACCGTTGTCAACAATGCGAAACAAGGTTTCAGTAAGTAGACAAATCAAATAATAAAAAATGGATTTACACCCTACTACATACTTTTGAAGTGAAAACTTCTTGAGGCGCGTTGGGCATTTTTTGAGATGGGAAAAACCATTGAACTCGCGCCACTGTTACCGTAAGCGACACCGCGCGTGTTTTGTTTACAAAAAATACCCGCTTCGGATGTGTTCGGCTGTCCTCGGGATGTAGGTACTCGGTTTTAATGTATATCCGATATGTCAATGAGTGATGGCAAAGTATTCTGTTTGTGTTTTGTTTTCACTTCTGTCGACACTCCCGGAGTGCCACTGTTTTTTTTTCAGAACACCTGTGATAAAGATCTTATTTTTTGGCAGTGGTATCAAGACCGGTATAAAATAACCTGGCCTCGTATTCTATTGAAACTCTATACCTACTACGGCTAGGCCAGCTCAAGCTCCAAGTTGTCGACTACTTGCGGCCTACTGTACCTACATAAGTACTACATAGGTACACAAACAGCTCTATGTACATTTTTGCTTTACTTTTCTTACAGGCGTTGATGATACTCCTACCAATAATGATGACGTCCCTCAGGGTGCACAAAACCTGTGAAAGATGTGATATTCCTCATGATTTCATCAAACCGCAGCCGCGAGCTTACTGGCCTTGGCTGCCAGGCTACAAGAGCGACCAGTCTGGATATATCTGGCCTATGTATTTTACACGATAGATGATAGATAAAATAAATTATGCATTATTGAAAAAGGTTTTCTCTCCACACATCAACACATTTAACACGCACTCTTTACTCACACTCACACAACTGTCGGTAACAGTAGAATAGAACGACAATCCTACTAAATCAACTAAATCAATTGTTATCTATCATAATTTGTATCATGTACTTTATAATAATTATTTTAATCATTTTTAATAATGAATGTAACTACTATTTTAATTATTATATTTTTTGTCGAAAAGTAAATTTAATTTATACGTCATAAAATCCAGAACCGATTGGGAGAAGACAATGGGCTCCTGTAACACAGGTGTCAGGACTTTACTTTTTTTGTACCTACCCCTACACATTTTTATGCCAATAAAGAATTTATTATTATTACTTACCTATTTTTTTGTAAATAGTAGTTAGTGTAGTGTACTTAGTAGGCCTGGAAATAAAATTTATGTCCACTTTTGAACCACAACTGTATCTACATGAAGTTTAAGTAGATACTTAATTAGATAGATAAATAAAAGCATTAACTTGTTTTTTTTTTGTATTAACTTGGGGCATCCGTTAAGGCCGATAATATGAAAAAAAAACTTTTTACAAAAAAAAAACAACCGATTTCCAAAAAAAAACAACAAATTGAAAAATAACTTTAATTTCGGAAGTCTGTGTCAATAAACGAAAATGCGGAACCAAAGACACCGACTTCCGAAATTAAAGTAATTTTTCAATTTGTAGGTAGGTAGGTACCTACATAGTGTTTTTTTTTTTAAGTCGGTTGTTTTTTTTTTTTGTAAAAAAGTTTTTATTTTCTACTTTTTAGTTACATGTTGGTTGACTGATTGTCTTGCGTTGAGCACGTGCTCGAAACTACGGAGACAGATCGATGTTTTATTCCATATCTATTACTATACTCTTTGGTTTTAGTTTAGTTGCCGGTCGTTGCCTGGTTACGGTCAGAGCTAATAAATATTGGATGTTAACTAATGTAAAGATACTTAAAACACGTGTGCTATTTTATTTAGGTACACTTGCAGTCTGCGGCCAAAACCAGGCTTAGGTACTCATGTCTGTTTAAAAATCCAATTTTCAATGACCCATCCTTGTAACATGTGATGGGTGCCTAGTACCTACATTACCTGCACCTCTACCAACTACTTCAAGGAATGCAGGCACAATGTTACTTCTAAAATTTGTATAGGTAGTATAGGTACCTAGAAGATCTGGATTAAAAGCAGCTACGCTAATTATATCCACTTTTAAATTCAACTGATGACGCCTACTACTTTGTAATGAGCAATTTGTGGTAAGAAACAATGGAGAAAACTCAAGCGCATTAGGGCTTATTTACATTTTCGTGGTGGTGGGATGGGAGGGCAGTGACTTGCGTGACTCAGAGCGCACGCCGCGCATTGGTATTGTAGTGCCGACCTATCTACATTCCTAGTGCTGCCGCACTTAATTGATTTGAAGAAGGTACAAGCAGTGGCGGACTAAGCCTAACGGAGGCTCGGGGCGGCAAAACTTAATGAGCCCTAGTCCTCATGGTATGCAGATTGAGAAGCAGGAGAATGTAGAATGCCGGAGTGATCAAAGCGAGCACGAGCCTTTATGAAATCTTACCTCCTATTATTCCATGGAACAAGCGACTTCAAATGCAGCTATCATTTTTTTTTTTAATAAGGAAAAGCTAGGTGTTGCACTTATTTAGTACCTATAACTTGGTCATTTTATAATACCTATTGGAATTTTAGGTCTTTATTTTGTAAAGTGAACTTGAAGAAAATTACTCAACCCTTCGATCAATAATAGTACTAGATGAATGATTAGGAACAAAAATAAGTCGCTAAAGTGGCCACGTTTGCACACAGATAAACATTTATACTTCTTACTACGAACTATAGAAAAAAGTTTAATAATATTAACAACTTCAGACTATTATAAACCTTAACACTCTAACATAAAGTTTAATTACGATTGCAAATGATTCATATTTAAGTCCTTCTGTCATCGAAGCAATAAATTTAAAATGTCACTTGAAAATAAAAAGTCATTTTTATAATAAGTACAAAAATATTTATTCTAAAATGAAACTTAACGTCTAAGCAATACGGTTAAAAACATTTTGTTGACAATTTCGTACTTACTCGAATTTGGAATTAGACGTAGTTCTTGGAATCACATTTCAATGCTTCAATGTTTGTTAGAATAGTTGGCGCGTTGTCGCAAACATTGGCCAACAATCATAATATTTGCTAATTGATTTATATTTACTATTTAACTGTGTTACTATTTTATGAAAAACATTTAATGATAAAGACTTACCGAAAAAAAGATATTCCTTCCAAAATCTTGGTGTTACGGTGGTTATTTACACAACTTTTGAACGCGCACTGAGCCATTTTGACGTTTTAACATTGGCTATGATTGGACCATACTAATTTGAAATAATAGCACAAAAGTATTCGTGCTCGTATTTTTCGGGCCGTTTTTGAAGCGCTTATCGGGCATCTAGTACTATTATTGATCGAAGACTCAACCAAATAAAGTCTTGGCTAAAAGGTCCCATTAACCAAACCATTAAAATAATAAAAAAATTCAAATTTGACAAGACACTTGACAATTTTTAAAATCTGACACATTATCTGTCCGTCATTATTATCATTCTGTCATTCGCGTGATAAGCGATAAGACGTGGGTGCTGTTTCTGTGGACTACTTTTTTATTGAAATACCGGTTAATTCCTAACAAAATTAATGTCTAAACATGACATTTACTGTAAAGTTCATATCTAGGCAGTGTTGTGCCAATTCCGTGGGTGATTAAGATTGTTTTGTGTAGTGCTAAAGTGACTTTGTTTTGGTGAAGCGGGAATCGTGTTCCTGTCTGTGATAATCAAGTTTTCGTGATTTTTTCAAAATGGATAACTCTACGGACCAGGACTGGAAGAAGGGCATGGGTTTCCCGATAAACTACAGCTCTGGCAGCTCCGACGATGATTTGTAAGTGCTAATTGGATTCTCGTATCTGTGTTAGTGCGCCGAACTTGCTCCAACTTAGATGCTTGTAATAAATGATAATAATTGACAGGATATATTGATGAACCTGTGATAAATATTAATATCTATACAAAATGAAGCAATTTCATGCTTTATCAGCAGTCACTATGCAATCCTTATTTTCAACTTATTCTGTCCTACATGAATACTAATTTAGCTTCCTATCTGTTATAATCGAGTGTATAAGTGTGTTACATCACATTCTATGCTATAGTGATATGTCCATATTACCTACATAAGTATAACGTATTACCACATAATGATTCACATCTGAGGAAGGGTAAGTCAAGGATTGCTTTTATAATAGTAAACAAAACAATATCTTAGTTTTCCTTTTGTTTCTTTACCTAGTAGTCTTGCCTCAATGCTTTATTGTGTTTGAAATATAGGTTGCATCTTTTAAAGTACCTACAGTCCGGCCTGAAATAATGCATTCTTGATACCTGTCTATTTCATACAAATTAATATTTGTTGTGCGAATTTGACCTTTATTAGCTACTAGAATTGTTGCACTGACAAAGAGTCAGGATGCACTTTCTTAGCAGCAAGACTAAAGATAAATATAATTTATTTGTCCAAAACATGAGTATACACACATGGGATGCAATAATACTGTTAGTGAAATAATGTCGTAGAACAAAATTAGCTAAGTGCACCACAAACATTGCAATAACTCAATTAAGTAATGTGTCTTAACCGGTTGAATGCCGTAATTACAGAAACAATTAAAAAGCCATTGTGTCTCGTGTAGATCTATGTTCCGGCATACAAAGGGTTAATCTCTTGTGTGTTGTTCTTCTTTTTGGGTCTACTATAGGTACACCTCTGCCTGACCCTTTGGGGATTACAAGGGCCATATTCTCTGTGACACAATGAATGAAACCGCGCGAAATTAGTGTGAGATTAGCGGGATTAGCTAAGGAATTGACGTGGTTTCAATGTAAGGAATCATTGAGTGATCATAGTGAATCAGGGCCTTGGTGTGACGTTATGTTAACACTTTGCAGGACTAAATAATAATAGCCTCCCCGACCGTTTTCGGTCACGGTGGCCAATCTCAAAGTCAATCTCTGGAGATTAGCCAGGTACGCAAGAGATATTATAGAATCACAAGTGTGTGCGCAAACACAGGTGCACTCTCTGTTCCTTTACTCTCATATTCCGATGGGACAGCAATCCGACACGACCGGGGAGAGTTCATGCGCAGGACCAACGCCTTTACGTGCTTTCCGAGGCACGGGGGTATTAAACCGCTAACTTCCAAACTTCGGACTGTTACTAAGAAATTCCTAATGGAAAACCCAATAACACTTTGTCCGACCCGGGAATCGAACCCAGGACCCCACGCTCAGCAGTCGCGCTTGCAACCACGAGACCAACGGGGCAGTAAATACTAAATACCAACTAGACATAGTAACAATAAAACTTCTATTGTGTCTCATTCAGTGTCCTCTAATGAGTTAAGTTAGTCAAGTTTTCAGTAATACTTAATGCAATGCAGACAGATGCCAATAAGCAATCCACTCCTGTAGGCCCTCCTATCCACTAGTCGCCTGGTATTTTTCCAAAACATCGACAAGCGATTTGTAAAGATTAGCACACCTCTAGAGTGACTTTTGGATCTTGTAATATCGTGCTGATAAACAGCCTTGCCATCCATGTGCTAGCAAATACTGTTTCGGTGCTGTTTCTGCCTTTTGGTGCCCCCCCCGAGACGTGATGCCCTAAGCAATTGCTTAATTTGCTTATAGGTTAATTTGCCACTGAATGCAGACAGGCAACATTGCATGTGATTTTTTATTCACATAATTATATTATATACACATACTGTGTCACGCCAAAGCTATAAGCCAATCTCAGTCACAGCAACAGCAACGGAGAAAATATTATTTGTGTAAATAACTAATTGAGATTACCTGGCTAGTAGATAGTAGAGATAAGGAAGTACTGAAACAAGCTTGTGGGTAAAACTATGAATATATATATACTACTGTTAAAGAGATTTTGCGAGTTTGTATGTAGGTAGGGGGTAATCTTCATTGAGGGATTTCCAAAAATTCTATCAGTGATAAAAAGCTACAATATTGCCGAGAGCCATAGAGTTTCATAGTATAGTTGACGTCCATGTGGAGGAAGTCATGTGCAGAAGCACGTATTTTTTTCCACTTGGATTGCTACACTCTCACTGAGAATATCTTACAACATCATTTGTTTCTATTTTAACCTTAAGTAATACCAAAGAAAAAAGCTTAGGCATTCAAGCAAAGTTCAACCTCAAAGCATTTATTTCAAATTAGATTCCGCCCGCGGCTTTGCCCGCGATGTATGTCGATAAAACTATTCTATGTCCTTCCCCGGGATGCAATCTATCTCTCTGCCAAATTTTATCGAAATCCGTTCAGTGGTTTAAGCGTGAAAAGGTAACATTCAGACAGACAGACAGAGTTACTTTCGAATTTATAATATTAGTATGGATATACATACACAGGCACTTTTAAATTGTCAAGGGGTCGGCCGGTCAGAAAGATGAAGCTAGTTATTGTAGCTGTAGTGAGCTAGCTGAGTGTATAATAATTAGAACTTAGAACTCACATGAATTTTTTGCTTTTTTATTGACAGGCAAAGCCTATAATAAAAGAAAATCGCCTCAAAACATTGCTCAGAGCAGTGGTGGCCCCACGGATATCTATGGGTGGCCCAGTGGTACTCGCCGCGACTTATGATTACGTAGGTCATGGGTTTGAACCCAGACAGGTGCTTTGCTTTGTGTAAATTATTTTATCGCCACTGCTCCTTAAACGATGAAGGAAGGCATGGTGAGGAAACCGGCATGTACCTACTTACTAGAAATAGAAAACAAAAGTCGCAGACATGTTACCTACATCTACCAACCCACACTGTGCCGGTATGGTGGATTATGGCCCACTCCCTCTTAGAAAAAAAGGAGGCCTGTGTCCCAACATTTTAGGCTCATTATTTCAGAACAAGACCTTCATTTTTTCCATTGAATACAAAACTGCCATCAGAACAAAGTTGAACCATGATCGATGTTCAATCACATTATTTTCCACTACACATAGTTGTTAAAGCCCACACTTCTAATTTATTACCCGATTGCTTTTATAAAACCACTTAACATTGCACAGCTATTTCATGGGCATCAATGCCTGCTATAGCATAGATTATAGTTATCAGTTTGCGCCAATCATTGTTATCACATTACGTTTTAACCGACACATGTGATTCACCATAATATTGTGATATTAAATGGGAAAACAAACAAATGCATCTAGACGTGTTTGTGACTGGAATTGTATTTATTTTCTTGAAGAATTTTATTGCTTTATTTGGATAATTTATAATGTTGTAAGTTCTATGTTTTTTTTAAAGCACTGTCATGTACAGACGCCAGCACATCAAGTTACTATAATCTGTCAGATTTCTTTAATAGATTTTCGACTTTATTGCTAAAGCATAAGGTTCAAGGTTGATTGGGAAAATCTGACAGTTTCGAGTAGGTTGACCTGCTGGCGTCTGTACCTACATTTTTTGCACAGTTTAGTTAATTGTACTTGTGGAGTCTATGTCCATGTTATTCTACTAATAAATTCCTATGTTTTTTTGTAACTCTAACTATGTCTGTGTAAACTAAAACATTTTAAAAGAGTAATGTGGAGTTTCTTGACCATTCTTCTCCATACAAAACAATCTTTTGCAACTAGAATCAATTCCTTTTTTACCGACTTCAAAAAAAAGGAGGTTATCAATTCGTAATATTATTGGAATTGCATTATATTCACATATGATGATCTATTAGGGCTTCCAAACAAATATACAAAATTTCATAGACGTATGTATGTATGTATGTATGTTTGTCCACGCATATCTCCGGAACTATTAATCGGATCGTGACCATTTTTTTTTATTGGCTTACATTTTCTTCAACTTAGGGAACAGTGCAAGTTTCATCAAGTTCGATTCAGTAATTTTCAAGATATGGACTAATACGTGTAAGTGTGAAGGCCTGGCTTATTGATAAGAGCTACGGGTGTAGTGTCAAAGGGAAAACATCTCAAAACCTTGGTCAAATACTAGTGCAAAAACTAAAAATTACGAAATAAAAAGTAATTTAAAAAAATTAAACCGACTTCAAAAAGAAATTAACTCAAAATTATGAAATAACTTTAATTTCGGAAGTCGGTGGCATAAAACTAAAATACAGATCCCAAGACACCGACTTCCGAAATTAAAGTTATTTCATAATTTTGAGTTAATTTCTTTTTGAAGTCGGTTTAATTTTTTTAAATTACTTTTTTTTTCTTGTAAATTGTGATGTGCAAAAGTTGCATGCAAGTACCTAAGTAGGTATTCTCATTATTTGTACCTACATCTAATAATGTTGTTAATGTTTCATGTTGGATTATATTTGAACGCAATGTGAATTGTTACTGTTACCTTTTGACCGCTTCACTCTGCCACTGGCGGGTAACGAAGTAAACAAAAGGCTGAGCGTCGCAAGTATCATGTATGAATGAATGAAACTTCATCGTGTTATAATAAAGCCAAGGAGCAGTACCATATTTCTCTGTCTAAACCGCGAACCCTTGTTAATTCTCAAAGACATTAAAGTTATTAACCTAGACGGGACATAGCGAACAAAACCGTGATCCCATACTTGTTACATACCGGTAACGAGTCTCTCAGTCTAGTATGGTACGCCTGCGCGTGAAGTCGCATTGACGCATTCGTGTCCAACAAAAGAAAAATATTTTGTATGGAAATATGGCCGGGTTGCGCATTACGATACTGCAAATCTCGTTATGGTAGAACAACTGGACCTACCTTCAGTTTATTTTCGTATGTATTATCTATATTTACTCAGTAATTAGAATAAAATAATTTTCGTAGATAGATCTAGAAAATTTGCTTATTTTGTATTAAACGCCATCTATTGTTGAGTAGCTTTACTATAGTTGGGTAAAATGTCAGCTTAAGTGTTACCACTTTTTAACGAAATTTAAATAGTGGTGTGACAAAATATTCGATTCATTCAAGTAACATTCAGTTCAAAATCAATCCATGTTAAATTGATTTTTTAAAACAGGGTAATAATTATTAGTAGAATTAAAAACTAATTAAAAGTCGGAGTATACTGCCTTACAGAGATGTGATATTATATATCGATTTTGTTTTCGATAATATTCATTTAAATGTATGAATCTAAAGGTTATCTTAGGGAAACCACCTTTTAGACATAGAGTATATTTGTATTATAGGCACAAAGTTAGTTTAGGACACTTTAATTTTTTGTTTTAAACATTTGGAACGAAGACCCTTAATAATTATTCTTTCGCGTTACAATGGCGGCACGAGGGAGGCACGTGCCTCCCCATTTAATAAATACGCGTCTACGCAGTATGCGTGTGGGCCACAGAACACTATTACTCCTAGCGGAGCTGGGCACTGGTGCGAGGGGCGCGCGTTCCACGTGCCTTCATCGCAACGGCCTGGCGAGGGAAAGAGAGAGCTTATTCTCTATACCGTTCCGGAACGCGACCGCGTATTTTATTTTAAAATGTAAATAACTACTTAAAAACACACTGAAACCGATACCTTGTCATAGACGGAGATACGGACAATGAATAGTAGCGAATAAAATTGTAGAATATTTTTTCTGAGACAATTTTTGCCTAATTTGTTTAGTTTTCGATATTTATCTAACTGATTCGATTTATATTAGGTTCTTCAGGCACCACTGATCCGATTTTCAATCCACCGATTGAAAATCGTATCTGGCAACACTAGCCACACTGGCCATCTACCGAGCGATAGCTGAATCTAATTGAATAAATTGCCGCTCTAATTTGGCTATACTACGCCAGATGGCGTCACTGAGACATGGGATCACAGTTTTTCTAAGACATTTCTTTGCATGGCCCCTCTAGGTAATCTTAAATCTCTTTGTTAATTCTACTCTTGGCATTTAACCCGATCGAAATGCCTTCAGACCGGAATAACTCCCAAAAACGTCGGAATTTCAAGGTTGAAAGGTTTGTCTTTAGTTCATTACTCCGAAAGTTACGTTCAAGTTTTCAATACCTTATCAAAACAGGTCCTTATGCATCCATCTCTATACCCTGCGTGGTTTATAGACTCATTCAAAACCAGGTTAATCTGGGGACCCTAAATTCGAAACATCTCTAAATTAAATTGACTGAGCAAGAAGTCAACATTCACTTTGATTTCCAATAATGAATCGTTGCGAAGCCGGGGAAGACCCACAGTGTTGCCGTAATGAAGACTTCCGTCGAATCGAGGGCCTTTTAGTATGCTGTGACGACCAACCTTTGTGTTGCACTCAAGAATGAATGGTCAGTCGTGGCAACTGCCAGACATTCGGATTTTCCCTATGGCGTAATTATAACATTAAATGTACACTCGGCGTCATATCAAGCTATTATTTCCAGTTTTAGCTGACCTCGCATTGTATAGGTTTTTCGTACCATCAGAAGTCAGCTTAAACTGGTTAGTATAGCTTGATGTGTAGCCTTGCGTACCTATTCGTCTGCTTGAAGGTTGAATTCAAACGAGCCAGACGGATAGATCTTACTCAAATAACTACACTACCGACTACTGTTTTGGAAACCTTGGCAGTGTAAATTAATGACGGAACACACGATAATCTAGAGAATGTAATAGGAAAGTCCATTGATGTTTTCCTCACTTGTTGGTAATGTTACGTACAGATTTATTTTCGTCAGATCGTATAAATAGATACTAATAAAGGGCAATTTGTGTGGTCTTTAATTGAGGGGGCCTGTGAAGAGGTGGAGGCCTGCCTTTGATAGGTTTCCTGCTCATTGCCGCTGATAAGTTTTGGGTTTCAACTAAGGTCAGTAGCAGCAAAGAGTCTCGTAGTAGGTGCTAGCTTCTGCCCGCGACTTCGTCCGCGTGAAATTTCTTGTTTTTCTGACCCACCCCGTTGCATCGCATCGCCTACCCGCGCTATTACTTCGTTGTCTCTGACTTTCTTTCTTTTTGCTCAGCTCCTAAGGATCCCAGCGTGATGTTAAATAGCCTATAGCCTTCCTCAAAAATTGGGCTATCAAACGCAAAATATAATATTTTTCAATTCCGACTGTTAGTTCCAGAGATTAGCGCGTTCAAACAAACAAACAAACGAACAAACTCTTCAGCTTTATTATTAGTAAGATGTAGGAGGATTCCTTCAGTCATTCTTGCTGCTCTAGTTTTGTAAATGCTCTGTGCAGTACTACCAAATGATATTGGCTCAGTAAGTACCAGCATCTTCCCTAATAGAAGTACTTAGGTCCTGAGTTAGAAGCATTCGGTAATTGGGAGACTCGCGTTCTAAAGTCATAATATGCGTCAAATCTGCGTCCGTACTATCACCAATTTATCAGCTAAGGCTGCTAAGCAGCTTGCTAATATACTAATGCAGAGTATCAATAGAAAAAAAAACAGACAAAGGCTTTAACGAGTACTGGGAAGGGAACTCCTGAATAATTTGAACAGCACACGTTTTAAACTCCTATGACACTACACGATATTTTTGGGCCCGATATTTAGGTGATGTGTTTTTTGAATAAGGACTCTTCCTCCCTTTCTCTTATTACACCATTTAGGAAAAGGGTCCCTGAAAAAGGCAAAGTGTAATAAGGCTTTAAGTCCTCAATGCCCTGATTTAGCAGGAACACAAGCATCAGCTTGTATTCAGCGCCAGAAAGATAACGCCCGACACGTTTATCTGGTGAGACTTCCACAGAATTCGTGAAATTTAGTCCAGTCACGCTGTCCATGCTTTACGCAGATCGAATTGTAACAATGATAATTATAATTTGCGTTTGTATTTTATTTTGATGCGAAGGTCGTTCATAATGAGTACCTACAAAAAAAATACTATTGTTGGCAGATGATGGTTGCTGTTTGAAATAGCTGTAGTTACAATATTGGTCGGTAGTTACAAGTAGGGCGGCCATCCGTCCGGGTTTCCCCGGATTTGTCCTAGTTTGGAGGGCGCCCGGGGAGCATCCAGGGTCCTGTTTAATAAAGCTGACAATCCGACAAGTCCGACATAATTTCAAAAAGTGACATTCGGTAATTTTTCTGTTTAATAAAAGTTTTTGAGCAACAGGTGACAGTTATTTGTCGTGAAAAACTTGTCAAAGGAATCTGCTTTATAAACAGAAAATTGTCATGACATATTGACATATTTGTAGGATTGTCAGCTTTATTAAACAGGGCCCAGGCGGGGTTTTTAAATAGTGTACGGGTGAAACCCGGACAATTTTTGTGTTAGGAGAAACCCGACTTTGATTACAGCATAAATCATAGTTAAAAATTTGCCGCGCGGAAAATTATACCCGTGCGCTCGTGACAATTCATAATTTGTTTTTGATTTAATTTTTTTTATTTCCATTGATGCCAAAAAAAAACCGACTTCCAAAAAAAACACTACAAACTGAAAAAAAAAAACACTACAAACTGAAAAATAACTTTAATTTCGGAAGTCGGTGTCTTAGGGATCAGTATTTTAGTTTTTGCCACCGACTTCCGAAATTAAAGTTATTTTTCAGTTTGTAGTGTTTTTTTTTTTCAGTTTGTAGTGTTTTTTTTGGAAGTCGGTTTTTTTTTTTGTCAAAAAGTTTTTATTTCTCGCTTTTTAGTGAGTCTATTTATAATTTATCTAAGTTATAATAGCCAATGTCAACTTGCCCATCGCCTTTTTATAAAATATTTCTTTTGCATTCCTTTTCTCGATGCAGGGACGTTAATTGTTGAGGAGTTCTCCTTTTATTAGTTTTTAGATTAGATGCTGATAATCCTGGCTGCAGCATCAGGCCAGACTTATGTCAACATTGCATTGAACTTAAAATTAGTCCTGTTTAAAATGAGCCCAAACACGACTACGGTGCTGTAATTTCAAGGTTTGTACTTTTTCTGATGCTCCTGGCTTCAGCATCAGGTCTTCGGTGTTCCTCAGTAACAGTACGTTCATCCATACATCGAGCCCTTTTCAATGAGCCTAAACACGATATATCTGCTGTTAATTGTCGAGGAGTTAGGTACTCTGCAGACTATCCTGACTGCAGCATCAGGTCATGACTTGATGATCATGAGACCAAATGTGGCAAATGCCCTATCAAACATCAAAACAATTTACTAAAACAGTCCTTGCCTGTTCGAGTAACTTCTTACTGTTAAGGAGTTGTACCTTCCATCATCAGCCCAGCTACCTGAGATGGTGACAACCATACACAAATACACAAGATACTTCATAAAATATGCGAAAAACAATAAGTGAGCCTATAAAATTTGAGGGTTGCCCTCGATTTCTCTAAGATCCCAACATCAGATCCTAACTTGGTGACAATGGGACCACCTCAGAACTATCTACTTTCGAACAAAAAAAGAATTTTGAAAATCCGTCCACAATTGGCGGCGTATTCGATGAACAAACATACAAAAAAAAAAAAAAAACATACAAACACCCGAACATAGTACCTCCTCCTTTTTGTAAAGTCGGTAAAAAAGAAGAGCGTTCTTGAATTCAAAAATCATTTGTCATTTTTGCACGTGTCGGGTTATAGCTTGTTGAGTTATCACAGTAGCTAGCTTCATTCATAAAGATATTGGCGTAGTACATTTAGCTGCTCAGAATCTTACTGGTGCTGATTTGATACCAGACGCCTTTCTGTTCACTTCGAAGATGCAACATGTGTAGGTACAGTACACATGTTCTAATTATTTACACATTGTCCTTGTTTATCAGTATGCCCGTTTAGTCTGCGCCCGTTTAGTCTGACACGAAACGTGTGGGAAACTTTCTATTTCACCTAGCGACACGTGCGCAGCTCAAATGCCGACGCGTATTACGAGTAAGATAGCGGATGCACTGTTATGTTTTTAGAATTTATTACGATGGCAGATTGTTGGTAGATGTCAAGGTTCGAACCCAGTCAGGCGCTGGCATGTCCTAGAACCGAAAATGTTCAAGCCCAGCTCTTCCAAAATGCAAAAAAATCATAAAATTATTCTTCCTCACAGCCATCATTAATCACACATAATCTAACTACGATATAACGTGTACACGACATTCTAATTAGTATTAAACTAACAAAACGCATACAAACAGTGTTATCGCATCGTTTGGTATCGCTTCATGTGATAGGCGCGTGATAACTGCAGAGCAAGGTCGAGTATGGGATGTGACCTTAACTGATGAGACCGGGGTTCAGATTGAAGGGCTTACGTACGGACCATTACCTTAGTAAGTAAGTAACCATTTATTTGTGGTAGGTATTGCAAGAGCGGGAAAGGTTCAACTGGAACTTAGAGCTACTTTACACATGGCAACTCTTTTTTTTTAGCCAGTTCCGTCCCACTGCTGGGCAATGGCCTCCTCCAAGTCCTTTCCCCGCTCCGCCTTGAAACAGCCCTCGCGATACGCGTCCAGGTCATCGCGCCACCGCTTTTTGGGGCGACTTCGGCTGCGCCGTCCATCTTCAGGCACCCATTGTGTGGAGACTTTTGCCCAGCGGTCATCTGCATATTGTGGCTGATGTGACCTGCCCAATCCCATTTGAGCCTGGCCGCCTTCTTGCCTACTCTGTCTGTTATAATACCGAAATAGGCAACTCTTTAAAACTGAAAAATTATGACAGATGGTATACCTTACTGCCGGCTGGAGAGAATACCATCACCGAAAGAGCCAGGTTTTCAACCCTGGGTAAACAAAAGGCTCTCTGTTATCGATGTGTGTATTTATTGAAAGTTGTATGTGGGTTTATATCTGGATGATAAAGGATTTCATTTCATACTTAACTATCTTTTACTAACCTTTTATGAGTCATGGGTATTCTAATAATAATACATTTAAGTATCCGCTTAGGTGAGAGCGTCCCCGATTCTGCCTCGTGTGCACATCCGCTTTTTGAACCCGTCCTGAACTAGACCCGGAAAAAATTGTGACAGCAAGCACGTTCCACGGCTCAGTATTTTATTTTTCGTAATTTTGTCTATGGGAGTATTGCTTGCATTCCATGTTCTTTAGTCGAGTTATTAAATAGAGTACATCTGTGCCAAAAACCGTCTGAGCGTAGCAGCATTACGAAATTAGTTATCTGTAGTTGATCAAACAAATGACAGCGATGACCGGTGCGTAATAGGAAGTCCCGCGTGATGTCAATGTTATTGTTTATAAAAACTTTGAAACTACAATGGTATGTATTATATGTCATTCGATTCGGTATGAATGGGGCTATTTTTTAGGTAAATAAAAAAATAGGGTCATCGCTTTCGATTTTGAATGAAAATTATTTTAATTTTTAATTTTCGTAATGTAAACAAACATTAAAAATAAATGATTATTTTAATAAATCTAAGTCTCTTAAAGTTACGAAACAAGTTTTATAATCTACCCTGGTCTATCCACTTAAAGAAACAGCCATTAGTTTAACAGCGGTCCATAGAATTTTTTTCTGTACGAGTCGTGTATGAGTGGCGAGGGCGCCCCGCGGCGCGTCGAAAAAAATGTAGGCACACTTGTGATGACGTAACCTTGGGACGTGGGTCAACTAAGCGGGTATACATATTATTGTAATATTTATAAAACTACAATTTTCATCAACTGCTTCCTCGCAGCAGCAACAGCGCATGGATCAAATTGCTCACAGCATGCTGCATGAAGTTCGTTAGCTTCTATCCTGTTTCTCTTTTGTTACAGCGACGCCAAAGATGTGGTGTTCAGGAATCCGCGCCAATCCAGGTACCTCCTGGCTGACTCCGGCGATGGATCCGAGGCTGACCTTCTTGGGACCACGCCTCCCCGATCCAGGATCCGGGATAAGGAGAGAGGCAGGAGGTAAAGTCAGTCTTTAACTTGGGCCATTTATGATGGTATTACTTACTTTAGCAAAAGGGCTTTGAAGGACCGTGGCATACCTACCTACCAGTCCGCCATTTTGATTTTTTTTCCTCCATATAAAAATCTTCAATCCTCTTTCGGTGATCCATACCTTCTTTCTTATATCTATGATCCATTCACTCAGCCTCGCCAGTGATGTTACTGTCACTATGACAGTGACATCTCTTCGAGGAAATCTTGCCTTTACTTGAATCATAGAATACTAAACTTGAATGACCTCATGATTTTCCCCAAAGACTACAATATTTTCCCCACGAAAGAGGTATTTCTACAATCGTAGTAAAATTGGGTTAGGTCGATAACACTCGCTATTGTAGGTATTTATTATCAAACCGGAAAGTTAAAATTAGTTTTCCTTCCTTTGAATAAATTAAATGTTATTATTTATCAATGATCAAGTCTCCGGGGATTTTGGACGGGTCTGTCCCTGTTGCCATAGAAAATATCTAGGTAGGTACTTATATCAATTCTAATAATAAAGCTGAAGAGTTTTTTGTTTGTTTGTACAAACAAACAATTTGTTTGAACGCGCTTATCTCTGGAACTACCAGAAAGATTTAAAAAAATTGCAGTTGATAGCCTAATTCTTGAAGAAAGCTATACTTAGGCTATTTAAAATCACGCTAAGATCCGAGTAAAAAGAAAAAAACTCAGAAAAAACTAAGCGAACATTAAGGGCTGCTCTACTTCATTAAGGGAAAATAGTCGATATCGATAAAATGGATTTTAACATTATGAAAAATACTGAATTTAAAAAAATCATAGAAATAATATTTAATCAAAATCAATCAATTACAAAAAAAAAACATGTATCCTGTTATTATTGATTTTTAAAATTAATTAATTTGGTGTAAGTAATTATGTTTTTCGAAAGTTTTAGGGTCCTGATTATTCTTTGTGATAAACGAGCGTCTACATGTATTGAATAATGCATCTTGCTTATTCAATTAAATGATTTCTTGATTCTATTTCAAATTGATGTAAATTAATATCCGGGAATAAATTATACCCAACCAGAGATTTTAAAACCGATTTTATAAATTAATCGCTAGGTATTATATTTCGAAGACCTCCTCCTTTTTTGAAGTCGGTTAAAATTAGATAGGTATTTTATTACAGTAGGTACCTATGTGAATTGAATAAAAAAATTATTAATTTTATTATTTTCGATATCAACTTTCAGCTATTAAAGGTAACATCATTCTCCTGCACATAACCAATTTTATTCGTTGTCGGCGCAACATGTCTTTTTCTTCCATACTTCTATTAGTCGTCATCTCGGTAGTCACCCCCTTTCTAACCATATCATCATTCACACATTCCATCCATCGTTTCTTTGGTCTTCCCCTACTCTTATAGCCATCGACATCCCATCCATAGTCCATACTCAAAACTCTCCTCACGACATTTTCCTCATTTCTTCGTAACACATGCCCCTATCATGACAACCGATTTCCACACAACTTTTACCGGTGCCACTTTCAAACTTACTCTTATATACTCATTTCTTATTCTATCCATGGAAGGAGGAAATGGTTCTGGAGGGTCTGCATTTTATGCAGATGGCGAGGCTTAGCATGTGCGAAGACTACGCAAGCATAGGTCATGGGACGGATGACCGCGGTGTAGAGAGAGAATTTGCTGCGGGCAGTCAGTAAGTAGTGGAGCCTACTGAGAGCGAAAGAGGCGCGCGAACGAGCCGTCTTTATGTGCTCACTGAAAGTGAGATAGTGGTCGAGGATAACGCCTAAGTATTTAGCTTGCTTCCCCAAGGGATCGGCTTGCCATACATAGTGATCGGACGGGGGGGCACTGTAGTGCAGTCAAGTGGTTATTTATAGTCTTTGGGGTGGACCGAGGGAACAACAAAGGACATCATTCAAGTGGCGAACATTTTATAGGTACTCAAAAATTAAAGTGCCGGAAAAAAAGTACTAAGTATTTTCTTACGGGAAATAACATCTTGCGCATTTTTTACTATTACAGCGAAAGTCCCTCGACTGCTATTTGAGATTGAAAATGACAAAAATCATATTTTATTTTATATAAGAAAATTAAACCGACTTCCGAAATTAAACCGACTCCCGAAATAAAAATTATGAAATAACTTTAACTAAATGTATGATGTCCTTTCACACTGACGAAGGCGCGACCAGAATCTGGTGTTTCATATTGATCAAGTTTGATCTACAACACACTACAGAATATTGTCTGCAGAGTATTAATGTAATGTCATTGGCTCCTCCCTGACGGTCATTATAATAATCAAAAGTCACTTACACTAACGCCCGCGCCTCACTTCCTAGTGCTTTATTAGGTCAAATCTTTTAATTATTTCTTAAACTGATGTTCCTTATTTTGGCTTGGATTTTTATATCTTCATGTTGTTCTTGAACAAGACAAAACGTTATTTGACGACAAAACGTTGCAAGTGTCGTTGTTTGACGACACAATATTGCAAATGTTGACTTTTTTTTTTCTGTGAATGAACTTGTAATTTTTTTTCTGTTAGATTAACGTGGTAGAAACCTGTTGTTTGTATTATAAATTGTACACTGCAGTCACTGCAGATAATAATAGTTCCGCCAACAAGAATGTTATATTGTTAGATTACAGATAGCGTTATCTACGTTGTACTTTACTACGTCGTATTGCAAAGTCTTGGTAACAGAATTGATAAGTTCACTAAATATGTATTTCTAATTTCTACTGACTTTACTTGGGTAACTTGGGTCGATGTCTCTCCGACATACAGAAATAGAATATCAATAACAATTAAAAATACATGGTGGCTGGAAACTGGAATAGTGTGACGTCAGACAGTTTTTTAAGGGGAGTTGGTATTTTTCTTGGATCTAATGTTTTGTTTTATTTTTCATACTTTCCTTTCACAACAAAGCACACTACAAAATCACAATTTAGGGAACTGCGGTGCTATTCTGTAAAAATCTCACCGTGAAAACTTAGGTGAAGTGAGCGTGGAGTGGGTTGTCAATATTGTCAATTCCTAGCAAAAACAAACTCACTTCACCTAAGTTTTCACGGTGAGATTTTTACAGAATCGACCGGCTGATTTGGGTTGACTTTCTCCAACCCAAATCATCAAAAAACCCAAAACCACAAACCATTTCCCAAACCAAACCCAAATAATTTTTTTTTCTTTTTTTTTGGGTTTTTCTTCCATTTTTCTTTCTTTCCTTAATTCCGTGATGACTAAATGCGGTGGCCTTTTTATGCCGACGCTACATTAACCAGGGATAAAACAAGGCAATGATGACAGCACACAAGCCAAAACAAATCTCTGTCACTATCCTGCACTGTTCCACACATGTTCTGCCATTTATCTACAGATTACATAATAATTAGCATGAATGTTTGATCAACAACTTACCTACATAGCTGTCACGCACGCGGGTCTGCTCGTGACGCGGACGTCGCGAGCGGGGCGAGGCGAGGGAGGCGGGGTCAAGTGGCGCACCTAATTCATTGTATTTTATATATCCTCAGTATTAACTTGTGTAGGTAGTGTTTGGATAGGATTTAAAAATTTGTTTGTGAATTAGTTATTAGTGATCGTTTGTGCGGTAACAGTGGGTGATAATTTGTGATTTTGTGACTAACTTTGCCATCATTGAGGAGGACAGGTACTGTCGTGTTACTTTTTTATCTTGTGTGTCTCTCATATGCATATCATTATCAATTCATGCTAGCGGCCTTGTTTGTTGTGCTCTGGCTTTTCTGGAAAAGTAAAATTCCACCAGGAGATGTCGATTTGGACCACAGCATTCTTCTTGTGCACTTAGCAACACATTGTATGCTTATTAACTTCGGCCGTAAATTCGTCGCTAAATATCTGTTTTGGTTTAGTATACAGAGGGTCATTATAGTACCGACGCCAGCGCATCAAGCTACCCGAAACTGTCAAATTTTCCCAACCAACTTTGAACCTTATGCTTTAGCGATAAAGTTAAAAATCGATTAAAGAAATTTGACAGATTGTAGTAGCTTGATGTGCTGGCGTCTTGTACATCTTGACCATCATTTCATCATTAATTTATTGCTTGACCTTAAATGTGCAACGCCCTTAAGAATTCCGCATTCCGTAATAGTTGTTTACAAACAAAAGTCAAGGATATTGCGGTCCAGCCAACGTAGGAACAATGTACATTTATTGTTTGTGTGGGCGTGAACTCAGCTGACATATCAGCTGAGTTTGCGCCACATAGAAAATAATGTGTCGCAGATAATTTGGGACTGTCTAGTGTTGTTTCTGTTACAATACGCTGAAAATCTTGAACTGAGATTCAGATAGATACGATCCCTGGCAGACGAGGCGCTGGCAACCGACCGATGGCGGTATAACCATCGCATAAGCCAATCTAAGTTCTCCAGAACGATGACGGGCAGCAGCGTCGTCGCTGCGAAAGGATTGGCTCTGCGGCCACCAAACCGCATGCCCAGCGTGAGGGTACAACGCCCGAGGCGTGGAGCAGAGGTGCGGTGGTTCTGTTCTTCAAAAAAGGTGACAAATCCTTGCTGAAGAACTATAGACCCATCTCACTTCTGTGCCACATATACAAGCTGTTTTCGAGTGTCGTCACCAAACGTCTCGCCAGGAGACTTCACGAGTTCCAGCCGCCAGAACAAGTAGGTTTTCGAAAAGGCTTCAGCACCGTAGACCACATCCATACTGTTCGACAAATTGTACAGAAGACCGAGGAGTACAATCAGCCGCTGTGTGTGGCATTTGGGGACTACGAGAAAGCCTTCGACTCCATAGAAATATGGGCAGTTCTGGCCTCTCTGCAACGGTGTCGAATTGACTGGCGCTACATCGAAGTGCTGCGGCGATGACTGTCCAGATCCAGGATCAGAAAACCAGCCCCATCCAACTGTTCAGAGGGGTGAGACGGGGGGTGTAATATCCTCTAAATTGTTTACAAATGCGTTCGCGACGTCTTCCGCTTCACGCTGGACTGGACTGGACAGGGTATCAACGTGAACGGCGAGTACATTTCACATCTTCGGTTTGCCGATGACATCGTCATAATAGGCAGAGACGCTGGAACAGTTAGACCAAATGCTGCATAGCCTAAATGGTGCCTCTCGGCGGGTTGGCCTCGGCATGCATTTGAACAAGAAGTAAATCATGTACAATTCGCATGTCTTGCCACTTGCCACATAGTCCAATCCACATAAGGGTTGCTTCTCGAAGTTGTGAAGGATTATGTCTACCTAGGGCAAGTAATCCAGCTTGGTAGACACAACTTTGAGAAAGAAGCCGACAGAAGGATCCAGTTGGGTTGGGCAGCATTTGGAAAACTCCGTCAAATTTTCTCGTCGCCTATCTCGCAGTGTTTGAAGACTAAGGTCTTAACCAGTGCGTCCTGCCCGTCATGATATGTGCCGAAACGTGGACACTGACGGTCGGGCTGGTCCACAAATTCAAGGTCGCTCAGCGCGCTATGGAGCGAGCTTTGCCCGAAGTCTCTTTGAAGGATAAAATCAGGAATGAAATAATCCAGAAAAGAACCGGAGTTACCGACATAGCTTGCAGAGTAAGCAAACTGAAGTGGCAGTGGGCTGGCCTATGTCCAGCAGTGGACTGCAATAGGCTCAGTTGATTGATTGATTGAGATAGATAAGAAGCATAATAAAAATACTACGTACAAGTGACGTAGGAGATTAAATATTTGTCGAGGAAAATGTCTGAGAAATTCTGTTGCTTTTTCTAATAAGAATCGTATTATTTACGGACAGTTATTGGTTAAAATTAAGACTCTTGTATCTTTATCAAGAATGAAGCAAAGACCTCATAGCTTCGCATTGTAGACCCTCCCATATGGAAGAAGCTATCCCTGGTAAAATTTGCTTGCGAAACTATTTAAATGCCCATTTTGGCAATAAAAAATGCTACCATTGTAGAAAACGATTCGTTTTTGTAATCGGAAGGAACCGATCAGAAACTGGTGGGATTATATGTGAAGGTTATTCCTGCAATAATACGTGCAGAATTGCAGATAGACCGTGGGAAGACGATTGCCTTTAAATGCAAGTCATACCCAAATCTATACGTATATAGATTATCTTGATGAGAGACAGACACGCTTCATTCGGTTTAAGAGTCCAAGGTCGGCCAAATCCGTGTTTGTGGATAAATTTGCGTAAGTTCAGGTCGTTCTTCAGCTAAACAATTAGGTAAGTAGTTCAATAATATCAGTTCGCAGTGATATATCAGCATATGATAGGGTGCATCTAGGGTTCACTTGTATTAAACATTGGACAAATTATTTAGCAAAGCAATTTCTTTGAAGTCCTAACTAAAACCTCACTCACGACTTGCAATTCGGGAGTAGTCGGGACTGGGCAGTGTGAGGACTGACTTGAATAAGGCTATGCGGGTGAATAACGTATATTTTCGTATGAAACGCAACAATGGCGCCGATTCTGTTGTTCACAAACTGAACTAAATTTTAGATCATGCATCTTTTTCTTTCCATTTCATTAATAAAAGGACAGAAAATTAATATTATTTTAGTCCTGCCAAATTAAGATACTCATAGACAACTTTAGACGAGATTAAAAAATTGGCTACTAAAAATACGTCAATTTACGTCAGGCGCTGACTAATTTGACAGGACTAAACTAATATTTATCTTCTGTCCTTGTCTTGATGATATAGAAGGAAAAAAGAAGATGTCTTAACTTAAATTTAGTTTAATTTGTGAACAACAGAATCGGCCCCAATATCTACTTAGCTTGAGTTAAGTCAACGTTAGCTGATTAGAAGGATAATATAATTATTCACGTTAAAGATATATACTTTCTTCGAAGGATATTGACTCAGACCTTCCCAATAAGTAGTAAACAAATAATTATGTTATGATAAGAACTTTCAGGATATGAGTCACCTCTCGCTTCAGCCGACACCGATGATCTGGAACGAGTAAGTGGGTCATTGATAGGCACTGAATTATTCATTGATTCTGTATGAGCAACAAATTGGCGATACCTACATTAGTTGCTAATGTTGCTATCGTGAGATCCGTTTCGTTTCTTGAAACTTTCGTAGGTGATCTTTAAACTTATCATTTTCCTCTAGATAACGTGTTTTCGGTGGTATCTAACTGTGCTAATCTCAGACAAATCAAAACACGTATAACGCGGAAGCCTCATGTGTCTAATAATAAATAATAATCTACGTTCAAAATCGTCCATTTTCGAACATTGCACAAATATTTGGTTATTGGTTACAACACACTGTTTTTTTCCGAGTATGGTGATTATGTTAAAACTTCGAAGGCTGATTTTCAAAACAGCCTTTGAAGTTTTTCGGCTTGATAAGGTCGATCGCCTAGATCAGATGTTGTTATGAAAGTATTTTGCTTGTCACAGTTGAGATCTTAGCGCGTCACCTTTCTCTACAGCTTCAGAGCAGTTGTGTTCCGGATAACAAGGATATATAGATGTATGAGGAACAGGGCGGAAAGTTTCCCACGCTCCTCTGGATCCTCCGACCAGACGGGTGGTGTCTCTGGTGGGATGCCCAACGATTGATGTAGGGATATTGTATAGTAATGCGAATCGCACGGATAACTTTCCCTCAGGTGTGCTGCACGTTTGAGCCCCCAAAAAATGCTATTGGACAACAATTTGTTCTTAACTTTATACCGAATTAAGCGTAGATGTTAAGTTTTGCATGTAAAAAAAGTTCCTATGAAGATGGCACTGGTTCACTTCACTATGTGTTCAAACCCTCGTTAATAAAAAGGTTAAAAAAAAAACTTTAAGTATACCTACAGGTTGACGAGTAATGCGCTGTAAACAAAAAATTATGACCCGCGAATCTGCGATCGCGAAACGTGTCGTGTATTATATAGCAAGGTCATCTCTCAGATTCTGACAATGATAGTTGTTACCGGCCATCAAAATGTTTCACCAATATACAGCGTGAAATTTTAATGGTTGTTTTCCCGCGGCAGAACGATTTGTACTCAGTAGTGCTACCGATTCATGGAGTTAAATTAATATTTATTTTTTTCAAATAATTATAAAAAATGATCTCAACTCGAAAGCAAGAGAATCAATATTAACTCACGTGCGCCCCTACCATCTTTGCAGGTAGCAGGACGACCACGCGCAGTCGTCTTTTTGCGCTGTAGCTATACTATTGGTTCGAGATCGCGTTCGAGTGTGGTTTTTCACAATTGTAGATCTGTCATTTTTTAATACTTTATTTTTATTTTTTTATAAATCGATTGTACTATCAAGACAAAACCATTAAAATTTCACGCTGTATATAATTTCACGCTGTATATAATTCCACGCTGTATATAATTCCACGCTGTATATAATTCCACGCTGTATATAATTTCACGCTGTATATAATTTCACGCTGTATATAATTTCACGCTGTATATAATTCCACGCTGTATATAATTCCACGCTGTATATAATTTCACGCTGTATATAATTCCACGCTGTATATAATTTCACGCTGTATATAATTCCACGCTGTATATAATTTCACGCTGTATATAATTTCACGCTGTATATAATTTCACGCTGTATATAATTCCACGCTGTATATAATTCCACGCTGTATATAATTTCACGCTGTATATAATTCCACGCTGTATATAATTTCACGCTGTATATAATTTCACGCTGTATATAATTTCACGCTGTATATAAGGTGACTGGTAATTAGTGACCGATACTTAAACACGTGATTTTACTCATCATTATGAACAACTTTTACTATGGGACCAAAACTGAAATCGCGAAAAAAAAATCAGCTGCTCCCTACATTTTGACGGGCTAAGCGAACATAAATGTAGGGAACAGCTGATTTTTTTTTTTGCGATTTCAGGTTTGGTCCCATAGTAAAAGTTGTTCATAATGGTGAGTAAAATCACGTGTTTAAGTATCGGTCACTAATTACCAGTCACCCTATATAATTTCACGCTGTATATAATTCCACGCTGTATATAATTCCACGCTGTATATAATTTCACGCTGTATATAATTCCACGCTGTATATAATTTCACGCTGTATATAATTCCACGCTGTATATAATTCCACGCTGTATATAATTTCACGCTGTATATAATTTCACGCTGTATATAATTTCACGCTGTATATAATTTCACGCTGTATATAATTCCACGCTGTATATAATTCCACGCTGTATATAATTTCACGCTGTATATAATTTCACGCTGTATATAATTTTCAATAATGTTGCGATATGTGTGTGACATGGCATTTACATTATTACGTGAGTAGTGTGAAAGCTAATATAGGGGCTTGTGGCTAAGTAATAACAGCGGCACGGTTCGATCGATCAGGTTAAGCTACGCTTGCCGCGGTTGGTTCGTGGATGGGTGACCATCTTTACATACCAAGAGCCCTCCGTGCCTGGGAAAGCACGTTAAGCCGTTGGTCCCGGCTGTCATTCATGGATCTTTGACAGTCGTTACGGGTCGACAAAAACCCGAAAGTCTGACAACCAGTCTTACCAAGTAGTATCGTATTACCCAATAACTGGGTTGTGTAGGTCAGATAGACAGTCGCTCCATTTAAAGTACTAGTATTCAGCTGCATCCGGTTAGACTAGAACCTGACCCCAACATAGTTGGGAAAAGGCCATGCAGATGATAGTGTGAAAGCTAATATATAGGTATTTTAATACATTTATGTTCTGTCTGACTAGGATGTGATAAGTTTTTTATTTCTAGATAAGGACCATGAATGATATCGTAATTTATCTTTGAAACGCTTATTTTGGTTTTAATGAATCGCCCAATTGGTTTACATAACATAATAATTATAATCAACCTATTAAGTATACATTCCCACTGCTGGGACACAGGCCTCCTCCTTTCGAGAGGGAGTGGGCTGTAGTCCCAGCGTGGCTTGGTAATGTCACATGTCTTCGAATTTTTGGTTGTAAAACATGCCGGTTTCTTCACGATGTTTTTCTTCTCCGTTTTGAGAACAATGGTGATGAAATTATTAACACAAAGTAAAACGCCTGCCTGGTTCGAACCCACGACCTATTCGTAAGTCGTGGCGTTACCTCTGAGCCACCGGTGGGTTTACTGGCTGCAAAAGGTAGCCGGGTCATCATCATCCTTCTATCATTATCCCTATTTAGGGTAGGCGCAGCATGTCTCCCATAGACCATACATCTGCATAATGTATATTAGCCGTCATCGTAGTATTCACAACTTGAAGCGAACGGGCTATAATTGTGTTACCAGTTATTCATTAGTAATTAAAATACCGTTATAATAAACTGTGTGATCAGTCAGAGTCCATGCTTAGCAATTTTAACGATCCTTGATGATACCGCTAGGCTATCAACACAATATGACTATTAAAGGGGCCGGCAGACGGTAACATACATACATACACGGTAACATACCAACGTAATACCAAAATAATTTGTAAATCAAACATATTCTCAATGTAGTGTGTATTTATTTCGATTGGGTTACAGAATATCTAGGTTCCCAAATATATATTTTGAATGGATACTGATGTAAAGACGAGTTATGAGAAAACTAAGTGAAATTCCTCATATTATCTCATCTTTGTGTCTGTCCTTTAAAAATATAATTTGGGAACCTAGATATTCTATAATCCAATCGGAATAAATACACACTACATTAAGAATATGTTTGATTTAAGTACAAATTATTTTAGTATTACATTTGTATGAACTACGCATGATACGCCGGCCGGCGGCCCCTTAAACCTGATTTAGTATTCAAAAGTCACATAGTAATTTACCTCATTGTTTTCAATTATATTGTGGGTTTTTTGTTGAGGATATCTTAGTACAAGACTTAAGTACTGCCTGTGTTTTGTTGTTTTGGATTTTTGGATGATTACAAACCCCATTACAAACCGTAGACTTAGATCTATTAGGTAGGTTCACAGTGTACACTCTGTACACACACAAGTACAGTCACCAATAAAAGTAAACTAATAATTTTGCCCTACAGGGACATTTAGGCGCAAAACACACGCGTGGCGGGCCTGGCCGGTCAATTTGACCGCGAACAATAGTGGGATAGGGTAATCCTATACTACCAACTTGGTAGTATAGGATTCCCTACCAACGCACATAGAGGGCAAAAAGACCGCGCCGCCGATTTTTGTCGGATGTCTCTCGCGGTCATCCACCGACAAAATGACCGCCACCGTCGGCGGAGCGCCTTATGGTGACCTTATCGGTGATGTTCTTCAGAAAGGTCATAGTAACGTGCATAGTACTACGTTACAACTATTAGTTATTCTGTGATAGTACTCGCAACCGGCGTGCGTGTAAGACCCAATAAGCGAAGCATAATGTAAAGATCGTAGCAGCTAGGTGGCGTTCTGTAGTTTCTGCCCATGAGAAGAAGGCGTTAGTTTATGTACCTAGTTTTAAAAATTATGTACAAATTATAATAAGTAATGAGACTCTAATTTGACTAAGTATTATCAGTGGAATTAAGAAAAGTGATGCGGGCCAATGATTACCTAATTAATTGAAAATTCCCAAAACAGTTGGTTCGGTCATTGATTTCTATACCCCTCGGATTATATTATCATATCATAGGACATAATATTATAACATAATAGTGATCCTATGATAATGATATTTAGGTACTTAATGATTGTGATCCAAATTCGTATTTTGTATGACTGAATGACGCATGAAAGTTCAAATATTCCGATTGTATTGCATTATTGTATTGATTATAATTATGGGTTCGCTCGAACCCATAATTATTCATTGAAAGTATGTGATTAAAATATCAATACGTTTTTATTGATAATTAATACACGTGTGATACTTAGTCCATTGAATTGCAATCAATGCAATGACGCTTATCTTCCGATTTGGGCGCTTAGAATAATTATATGGAAAAGTAAAGTGGTTTTCATTCAAAATGATACCTACTACTTGAACAAAGTGCTGATTGAATTACACCAAATCGTTTTCTAGCGTGGTAATAGTGGAAAATATTTTGTCACGTGTCACGTTAACTGGTTCAAGAACATTTAGGAACCATTATTTGATTAATAAATAAACATCCGAATTGAGAACCTCCTCCTTTTTAGAACTTGGTTAATAATTACTTACGTTCCGTAAAATAATTAAGATTCTATATAGGTAAGTGTTTAGCTATTTACTCACTTTTGATGAAAAATAATGGCTGCCATCTTACGTAATTTGGAAAACCACTTTTTGCTTATTAATTTTGAAATAAGCAATAAGTTCGGAATCGTTTACTAAATCGAATTCTATCATTTTAAATAAGTAAATATAGGTTATGTTTTATCCAAAAATAATTAAAATTAAAACTACGTACACAGTAACACTTCCGCTGTGCAGTCAAAACAAACCAAAATGGACGAAATACCTAACTACGCTAAACCCTTTTAAGTGTGACTATGGATGAGTGTATTTTTGTAAAGTGACCACAATTATAATCCCACAATCAGTATAGGGAGCTTACTTAATAAGTAATTAATGTTTTATACATTATAATAAAAAATCAATGTATGATAAAATATATATTCTAATTGGGGTGTTTGGTGATGTGCGTTAATTCCGGGACGTGTTGTATACCGGGTGTCTCAGAAGTCGACGTCAACTCGGAATCGGGTAATAGGCCAAGTCATAATAGTTATCAGAAAAATATTTAAAAAAATCTAAGTTGTGTATTTAAAAAATGATTGGCATATAAAAAAAAAGAGAAAATCTATACCCCTGTGACAGAGTATTTCACTCCTGTTGCTACAAATCTAAACTTAGTACCTACTTTATTTTTATTTTTTTTGTTATGGGATCCTGAATAATGTTTCTGTAAACCCTTGCCTAAAATGTAAAGCCAACTGCTCCAGCTTGGAAGAAAATGTCACATTTTGCCCAACCAAGTTCTTTCTGACATTTTTTACTTGTTGCTCGGCTCCTAAGGGTTATAGCGTGATGTTAAATAGCCTTCCTCAAGTATTGGGATATCTAATGCAAAAATAATTTTTCAAATTCGACCGGCAATTTCAGAGATTAGCGCATTAAAACAAACAAACAAACTCTTCAGCTTTATTATTAGTACAGATTAGTAATGTGCTGACAGCGACAAAAATCGCTGATCAGTACGGATTATTGGATTATTTATTATCATAGAACCTATAATTATATCTCTAATGAAGCTTCAGTTATAATGTTTTCTAAGAAATAACATTTTTCATTAATAATCATTTCTAGAATGTTCGCAGCCTGTACCCATAACGGGAGGAAATGATTAGAACTTATTAGTACCTGACGCCCACTGATCTCAGCCGAGAGCGTGACGTAGGCAGTATTTCTCCTTATCTATCCTAAAACAACATGTATTCAGCCAGTCATTACTCGCACATGTATCGTAATTGCCTCGATGTAGCGAGCCCATTCAAGTGCAGGTTCTGATACACTGTAGACTTGTCGGTCTTCATTAGGTTTACTTCGTTGTTGCGTACGTTACGTAGACTTTTTGATAGGACTTAGCTAGGTACTTATTATATAGACTTCTGCCTTCATAATAATGGTCTACTCCGCTGTTACGTACGTTTGTTTTCAAATAATAATATACTCGTCCTCATATACTAATAGTAATAGGTAGTTTTATTTTTGTCGTCCAAAAGTGTTTTTTTTACCATTTCACAGAAATAAATATCATTTACCTATCACTTTTACAATATTCGCATAACTTTTAACTGAACAATAAATATGACGGTTTGACAGCTTTGCAAACTATAAAGATATTTGAGTTCATGAAGAAGTTGTTCTAGGATGCGTCAAGTGAAACAGCGGACTATAAGCAATATTATAGTAATTAAAAGTTATAAGTAGCTATTCAATTATAACCTATGTATTGTTTCAGAAATCACCTGGATGCCACTCCTGGCTTCCAGCGTCTGCTCCGAGAGCGGAAAGACGTCGTGGATCACCCCACATATGACCAGTCCTCTGCCAGTAAGTATTATTATCATATAGGGTGGAATTTTTGAAGCGTACTTGGAGGGAAAGTACTCTAAATACTGAAGACAGCAAATTTTACTCAAAGGAAACATTCCTTTATTTTTAAAAAGAAGCAAAACTGCACTTAAGGATTTTAGAAAATACGCTTGCCACACCCGGGAATCGAACCGACTACAATCCGAAAAAATTGCATCCTATATACTTTTACGGCACCAATCGATAGTGTCAATCATAAGGATTCGGCGCACTAACGTGCAACTGTGGAATACGGCGGAGCATTTGCTTTTAATATATCCCGTGAATCTTTATTGATATCTTCCAAGGTAAAATTTTTCCAGCACAGATACTTAATAAACACGCGTACCTACTTAATTTTTTTTTTCATTTTGGCCAAAAGTTTGCAACCAACCGCAAACAAATGACTTCAATTATTTAAAAACAAAAGATAATCAGTTTTTTTTTAAGTATATAGTAGATATTCCAGCTTTACCACCCAGTATTTACTTTTAATACTTTCAAAGAGTTTATATCCCGTTCTCATTTTTTATTGAACAACACTCGTAGGTCGGTGAAACGTAACAATAAATGTAACACACGTTTTAACAAATTCGCCTGGTTGTTGTGTTACATTTCATGTTGCATTGCTTAAATGTGAAGTCTCATAAATGTTACATTTCATATAAGGTTTGTATGACAGAACATTGGCTTAAAAGTCACCAGTTCATGTTCAATTTTAGTAATCACCAGGTTGGTAGTTCATTCAGCAGAGTAAATGCTATACATGGTGGCTCATTAATTTTAATAAATAACCAGCTTAAGTTTAAAGACCGAAAGGATATTGTGAGCCTCTCTGTTGAACGGACAATTGAAATAGCCTGTATAGAATTGGAGCAGTTCATTATATTAAGTGTGTACAGACCTCCTTCAGGATTGTATGATTGTTTTGAAAAAGTTATGGATGAAGTGTTGCACAAAATCTGTAATACAAACAAGTCCATCATCATTTGTGGTGATTTTAATGTTAATTTGTTAGAAAATTCTGGGTTAAGTACTAAAATTATAAGTTTGTTTCAGTCATACAATCTTGCAAACCAATTTTTGGAGCCCACTAGAATAACTCCTACTAGTGCCACATGCCTAGATAACATTTATACAGATGTTATACCAATCCACAAAGACATTATTAACCTAATAGACTCAGATCATTGTGGACAATTAATCACTATTCCAAATAAAAACAAAAAAGTTACTAAAAAAGATATCACTGTTAATCCAAAAACAACTACTCGCTTGGAAACATTTAAAACTAAACTCATGGGTAAATTACCACTTTTGTTCACTAATGATGACCCTAATCAACAATATAATGATTTTTTTAATATGTATTGCACACAATTTGATAACACATTTATTCCAAAAACATTATCGATTAATAGTATTGCTTCCTTCAGTGACTGGGCCACCATTGGTATACATAAAAGTAGAAAACGACTTTATGAATTATATGAAGAACGGATTTGTATAAACACTGCTGAATTTAATTTATATGTTAAGAATTATTCTAAAATATTTAAAAAAGTTTGTAGTATTGCCAAGTCACGTTATTTGAGTTCAAAAATTAAAAATAGTAGTAACATTATTAAAACGGCTTGGAATGTCATTAATAGCGAAACGGGAAGGTCATGCACCCGATGTAGTGACTACAGCCTTGTTATTGATGACAATATAATTAAATCAGATTGTCAAGTCGCCGCGGCCTTTGAAAATTTCTTTGCAGAGATTCCCGTATCAACTACTAAATCTCTTAACTCATCACCCATTGCTGCAGAGTCTTTACTTAAAGAAAACGTTCCAGTTTGCGATTCTGAATTTCACTTCCAATATGTAACCTGTAAAGATATAATTAAAACTTTTCACACGTTAAATGTTAAAAAGACCGCAGATCTATGGGGTAATTCTGTGGATGTTGCTAAGTCGATTATAGACATTGTAGCACCTACTTTAGCTGTTATATTTAATAATTGTATTGACCGTGGTGAGTTTCCTGATCTTATGAAAAACAGTAAAATAATACCGTTGTTTAAATCGGGTAGTACATCAGACCCTACTAATTATAGACCTATTTCAGTACTACCTACCTTTAGTAAAATTTTTGAAAAACTTATTTTAAATCAATTGCAAAGATTTTTTAATAAAAATAAATTACTACATAACAAACAGTTCGGATTTACAAGGGGTCGTTCGACTACCGATGCAGGAGTTGAACTTTTAGGACATATTTATAATGCATGGGAGGACAAATGCGATGCTTTGGGCATCTTTTGCGATTTGTCCAAGGCATTCGATTGTGTTCTTCATGAAACATTAATCAGGAAACTGCACCACTACGGAATCCGGAACGCCTCTCTGGATCTTCTTACTTCTTACTTAAGTGATAGGATTCAGAGAGTTGATGTTAACGGAAAAAGGTCACCCGGATCTGTAGTAAGAATGGGGGTCCCCCAGGGCTCAATTCTCGGCCCATTTTTATTTATTATTTATATAAATGACTTGCCTTACCTCATAAGGGATGAACATGATATAGTGTTGTTTGCAGATGACACTTCACTTTTATTTAAACTCAAACGTCAGCAGCTTGTTACTGACAATGTAAATAACGCCCTTGCAAAAGTAGTTAACTGGTTTAATGTCAATAACCTACTTCTTAACGGAAAAAAAACTAAATGTATTAAGTTTACCATACCCCACGTTAGACAAGTAGAAACTAGTGTTCTCATTAAGGATGAAGAGTTGAAACCCGAAGATACCACAGTATTCCTAGGCATAACGTTGGATGCCAAGCTTCAATGGGGCCCCCATATAGATAAAGTGTCAAAAAAGCTTAGCTCTGCAGCATACGCCGTTAGGAAAATTCGTGATTTAACACATTGAACGCCGTGGTGGTCACCGGTGACCACCTCTATACTTTTCCTATGGGCTGACGCCAATTTACGATTTCAACAAATTTTACACATTATATTTTATTGGCTCATATGGTTAAAAATAGCCAAAAACCTCAATCTAAATAATTATTTTTTATTACTATCCAAAGAATTAACAAAATAATTGCTGACGTCCACCGGTGACCACCACGGCGCACGCCGTTGGAAATCTGCATATCGTTCGCGCGGGGCCGCGGGGGTCGCGGCGCCGGTCACACCCCGCGCCCTTTCCCCGAATGACTGCGCGCGGCCTCGCTCTTGACACGAGTTAGTAATCGCAAGCAAGCAAGCAAGGTCACGCGCATTGTTTATTTTTCATACTACCTACATATTTTGGATTATTTTAGTGACAGTTTTACCCTGGTTACTTCTAAAGTGAATAAACTGTGTCCTGCCTGACTGTAAGGATAAGTGTGGTGTGAATCATGGATGATTTTGAAGACTTTGAAATAACAAATGATGATTTGACGCGGATTGAAAATATAGAAATTTCCTTGCTCAATAGTAGCTTTCAGCTAAGTTCAGAGTCTGAGGAAGAGTATGACTTACAACCACCTTTACGAAAGCGACGTCGACGAGTTCTGTCCATTAGTGACACGAGTGACATTGAACTTGAAAATGCCGTGCCAAGTACTTCTGGTCACACCGCGTCGCTTCCTGTATCATCTACCGTGTGGCACCAACCAAAAGGTAATCAGCGTCGGATTATCCCCTACACTGAATTCCCAGGATTAGATTCACGAGTTGTAAGGGAAATGATCGATAAGACCCCGGCAGATTTCTATCATTTTTTAGTACCCGACGAAGTATTTGAAATGGTGGCCGATTATACGAATAGCTTTGCTATCAAAAAAGTCACAGGATCGGACGCAGCATCTAAAGCTGCGCGGATTCGCCAATGGAAACCTACATCTGCAGCAGAGATAAAACGATTTTTCGGATTGATTATTTTCATGGGGATCGTAAAATTACCCAAAATATCCTACTACTGGTCAAAAGATGCTGTACTTGGACAGAATTTTCCTCGAACAATAATGAGTCGAAACCGATTTGAGTTGCTGTTGCAAGTGCTGCACTTTTCTCAACAAGATGAAGACAATAAATCTAATAGATTACACAAGATTCAGAAATTGCTCGAAGTTATAAACAGGAACTTCCAAAAAAACTACACTCCTTCCGAAGAGATCTGCATAGATGAAAGCGTGGTGCCTTTTCGCGGACGAATAATTTTTCGACAATACAATAAACAAAAAAGGCATAAATATGGTATAAAGGAGTTTAAGTTATGTACCATTCCTGGATATACATATAAAATAAATGTATACGCAGGAAAGAATAACGATGAAGTCAATACTACACCGTTGAACGTCGTTATGTCTTTATGCAGCGATCTTCTATACAAGGGACATACGCTAGTGACCGACAACTGGTACACCAGTATAGATCTTGCCAAAAAACTTCTGGATGCAGAGACTCATCTCGTAGGCACGATTCGGAAGAACCGGAAGCATCTGCCAAAGGATGTAGTAAATGCTAAACTGAAGCGAGGACAATTCGTGGCGAAGGAAAGCGATGAGGGCATAACTGTAATGAAGTGGAAGGATAAAAGAGATGTCCTTTTGCTGTCCACAAAACACTCAGTGCGATTCCAAAATGTCCGAAAACGTAACAAAGTTACTTCTAAACCGAAAATAGTCATTGATTATAACGGTGCTAAAGGAGCTGTAGATATGTCCGATCAGATGGCTGCTTACTCAACTCCACTGAGGAAATCGATAAAATGGTACAAGAAATATGCAATCAACCTTCTCCTGAACACAGCAGTGGTCAATGCACTGGTCTTGTATCAAAGCGTTACTGGCAAGAAAATACAAATGGCAGACTTCCGGCTGGAATTATTGAAGTCGTTTTGTAGCCAACAAGATGTTCCAGTTGGAAGACCTAGAAGAATGATACACAAACTGCAACAAAAAGAAGGGCAAGCCAGAACAAGCAGGCGGGTATGTGTGAATTGTTACAAAATTAACGCAGCTACTTACGGCAGAAAGTTGGCTAAAAACAAGACTAAAAAGGTGAGAATGTTTTGTCCACAATGCCCGGAGAAGCCTTTTCTTTGCATATCTTGCTTCAATGTGCTTCATCATTGACCAATTTTTTACCCGACTGCGCGACGCAAAGAATGGAAATGTGTTTATTTTGTTGTTAAGACTGATTTCATTTATTCGCCAAATATTCATGACAAAGTTTAATTTAGTAGTAATTTTTTGAGTTATTTTAAGTTTTTTTTCGAAGTTTGTTTAGTTTATTTTTTACTAAGTCCAAAAATAAGAGATTGCCTAACGTATAATAAAACGGTTTTTAAATATTTTCTAATAAACCATATATTTTGTAAACCTTCTTTTATTTTAAAACCACATCTTGTATACTTAGCCAAAAAATCAACAGTCTTTTTTTATACTTAGTGTCGAAACGAGCTAGTATGCGTAAACTGTTCTCCAGGGCCGCGCCGGGCACGCTCAATATAGTTTTGTACCGGCACTGTGTCCTCCAGCGAGAAAATTGAGTTCAAACACGAGTCCGTCGCGCGGTCACCGGTGAGCCCCACGGCCTGAACGGGTAGTATTGCTGTCGCTCACCGGTGAGCTCCACGGCCCAAACGGAACAACTACTAAAGTTGAATCGGCGTTCAATGTGTTAACTGATTTAGAGACAGCCCGTTTAGTATACTTTAGTTATTTTCATAGTGTGATGTCGTACGGTATTCTGTTGTGGGGAAATGCCGCCGATATTCAGACAATTTTTATTTTACAAAAAAGGGCAATTCGTTCCATTTATAAATTAAGTCCCAGACACTCCCTCAGAGACAAATTTAAAGAGATTAATATAATGACTGTGCCTTCTCAGTACATTTATGATAATCTTTTGTATGCACATAAAAATATTAATCTGTTTAAAAAATACAGTGATATCCATAACATAAATACTAGGAACAAACACAAATTTGTTGTTCCTACAACAAGGCTCAAAAAAATAGGTGGCTCGTTTAGATGCCAATGTATACGTTTTTATAATAAACTTCCTAGCCACATTCAAGAACTAAGCCTTAATAAATTCAAATCTTCTATAAAGCGAAAACTATCTCAGAAAGCCTATTATACTGTAAAAGACTATATTGAGGACAAAAACGCTTGGGATTGAGCTGCTCCAATAGGTTTAGAATGTTGTTTTTATTTTGCTATTTTACACTTTAATAATTTTCTTTTTTTTTTAAGTATCTATTTACTTAAATAATGACATGTACATTTACTGTATAAAGTATTATATGATTTTAATTATTGTGAATGTGAGGACTATGTGGGTAATTTTTTTGTTTTTTCTCTCTTCGTTTTAATCATGATCTGGCAGTTTGAGTAGTTTATGCGGCCTACCCAAATGTCCTGTCTTTGGTATTGTTCGTCGAATCGTTGAGCTCCTTAAGTTCTGAGTTGAGCTGCACGGTTACTGACAAATGCGTGCACTGACTGGACAGGTCCGCTCAATCTGTGTGGTTCTTTCCTCAAAAGACCATTTCAGACACTAATCTACATGGTCCTCAAAGATTATGTCCGGATTTTTTATATACACATTGACATTGATGAATTTTATTTAGACAATGACATGAATATTTACTTTGTAAGTAATTTTTTTTTTTTTTTTATTTTTTTTTTTTATTATTTAATTATTGTGAATGTGAGGACTATGTGGGTCATTTCTTCTTTTTTTTTTCCTTCTTAGTTTTAATCATGATCTGGCAGTTTGAGTAGTTTATGCGGCCTACCCAAATGTCCTGTCTTTGGTATTGTTCGTCGAATCGTTGAGCTCCTCAAGTTCTGAGTTGTGCTGCACGATTTTTGACAAATGCGTGCACTGATTGGACAGGTCCGCTCAATCTGTGTGGTTCTTTCCTCAAAAGACCATTTCAGACACCAATCTACATGGTCTTCACACGATCTGACCAAGATTTTGTCTGGACTTTAAAAGAGACTGTGACTTCTGAGTTTGTTTCGGCCTTTCTTCTCAGAATAGTCAGTTAGGAAACGCCGACCTCATCTAGTTTAAAAAAAAAAAATATGATTGACGTGTAAAAGTGTTTGTACAAACCTACTTACAGAAATAAATATCATTTATCATTTAACAATTTGTACCCTGCATTTTATCAAGTATCTGGACTAATCTGTCTGTTTTTATGACTCCCAAATAACACTAGTTTCCAACCCTTTCAGTGACAGACCGCCTAAAGAAGCGAAGCAGCCTGAAGCTGCTGCGCTCGAGGGCTCGCGACAGTAAGCTGGACCTCACCCATGACATTAGGGCCGACTCGCTGCCGTCACCCAACCCCATACCGTCTGTACCCACTTTAGTAAGTCTATGTTACGTTATTGAATGTCAAACGATCTGACAGGTTTGGTCACCGCCGCTTTTGGAAATCTGCAATACTGTATCGCAAATTCGTTACCATCCCTGAGACTGCTGAAATCACTCGTGTACCTTCAAACCGGAAAACAGCAACGCTGCTATTCAGCATGAATAGGAATGGAGGTAGTACTTGCCAGGACGAGTTCCTTCACATAGAGCTCTACTACTACCGACCTTCTGTGCCCGCAGTCAAAGAAAGTGCAGGCTGTAAGCAAATAATTTGCTTCCCCTTTAACCAAGAGAGGTGTTTTTAGTTTTTAGTTAAAGAGGGTAGTAGTAGCGTCATCCTTTTTGCTGATAAGAACAAACACTAATATGAATCATCATTCTGGCCAGCAGGGTGACTATGGCTATTCAAAAATGTCTGTAAATGATTTATCGAAATAGTTTCACTATTGAATCTTTTGTTTATTTCAACCCATTTTTAGCGGTGCATCTTTACTTCATTATTCCGCTATCAATATCTCCAATTTCGCCCAAAACTCTTCTCTATCATTAAAAAAACAGTTGCATTCGCAGGTGGAGTCATGTAACCGGTTCATGTCCCTGACTTCCAAGCCGAAGAACCGGGAGGCTGTAGGTCCGGACACCGCCCTGCCGAATGATGGCGAGGACCGGTGGCGATGTGACGGTGATGAAGACCTGCCTCCCAGCCGCGTCAGCTTTCACAAGACCTTCAGTTTGCTCATCAATATGGGGAATATTGAGAAGGGATGCAAGAGGGCGGTGAGTCGGTTAATTGTATGTGTTGTCTTTAAAACTAAATTATATTTTATATTTGATTCAACTGCTATCTAGTATCTATTTATAATAATCTTAAATTCGCTGACAACGCAAAACCTAAACCTCTGGGTCTTGTGGCATGTTGTGCACGCGAGTTTCTTAGGGGCTGTCTCCACGAGCGAGAGAATCGCGGCGATATTATCGTCGTGCTACGTATTTCTATACAATCTCTTAGAACGTGTCTCCACACGGCGATATTATCGCGGCGAAAGGCGAGACTATCGCCGCGATTCTCTCGCTCGTGGAGACGGCCCCTTACACGATTCAGGGACGTCGACGTGCAAACTGTTGCAATGGATCCAGCACATGATTCTGAACCCCCGTGCATTGTAAGGTTTCGTTGGTTATAAAACAAATGCTGTTCCATACATTTTGACCGCGCAGGTATTGCATTTTTCTGTAGGTAAAACAGCAGATTCTTTTTGTATAACCAACGAGAAATTTCTATGCTAGGAGGTCTCGAATCATGTGCTAAACTCATGGTGACAGCTTGCGCGCCGATGCCACCTGTATAACGAAGGTGAGGGATGATTTTTTTTTATGATATTTGAAGTAAGAAATGTGGAATTTGGCACTTAGGTACGCCGAAATTTAGTATCACATTTGCAACCTTAACAAAAGCTTTAAGTGCATTCACCTATTAGTTGTCTACCGCATATCCATTCATATATGGCATTAACACAAAAACTTGTAGCCAACCAATATACACAATTTTTTATGTCATATCATTTTGTATTTCGTAACATAATGCAACTTTCCGAAAATCGTAATCACAGTACAATTTCAGATAAGTCGCGAGGAACAGGTGTGGCAGAACGAGCTCAAAGACCTGATCTGGTTGGAGCTGCAGGCCAAGATCGCTGGCAGGACCTTGGCACAGCAGGACGCGTATCTATGTGCACAGAGAAATATCGTGCCCAAGATTATTAACAATATTTTTCACTATAGGTTAGTAGTTTATTTAGTTGCTAGCAAATACTCGTAGACCACCATCACTGTGAATCCCTGTTAACCCACGGGAACTAGCTTCATATTTTCTGACTGACCGACTTCTTGTCAATTCAAAAGTGCCTGTAAATGGTTTAATTAAATAAATATTTCCGCAGGTTTGTAAACAGAAACCCGTGCCGAGCGAATTGCAAACGTTCTCTTGACGCGGTGACGTCACAGGAAGATCTCACAGCCCACGATGAACCTAGTGAAGGTGAGAATATTAAACCAAAAAGCATTTCGATAATTAGCACAAGTGGAAAATATAGGTACATAGTTACGACTTACGACGTAAGCTCGGGTACGGAGAGACGTAAGCGCGGGGACGATGAGCCGTAACGCACCGCACCGCGGTTCGTTAACTTGTCGCGAAAAAAAAATCAGTTGTTCCCGACATTTATGTTCGTATAACTCGTCAAAATGTAGGGAACAGCTGATTATTTTTCGTGATTTCAGTTTTGCTCCCATAGTAAAAGTTGTTCATAATGATGAGTACAATGACCTCTTAAGAGGTTGTTAATGTTTTACCAATAACCCTGTACACATAATCAGCCTATAATGTTCCCACTGCTGGGACAGGCCTCCTCTCTGTGAGAACCCTGTATAATTCATAATAATTTCTACTTCCAGAAGAACAAATGTACGGCTGCCTGTCGTTCGACTGCCAGCTGTGCTCCGACGCCATCGGCGCGGCCATGCGCGAGGTGGGCGCGCTGCTGGACTCGTTCTACAACGCGGTGTCGCTGTACCCGTCCAGTCGGAACATGACCCTGGAACACGGCGCGATAGCCACGCGCCAGTTCAACAATAGGATTAAGGTGAGTCTATCTAATGTAGAGGAGGGCTCGTGGCTAAGTTATAACAGTCGCAACGGCTGATCTTCACGGTTAAGCAACACCTTCTGAGGTCGGTTTGTGGATGGGTGACCGACCGTTAAATAACAAGATTCCTCCGCGCTTCGGAAAGTACGTTAAGACGTTTGTTCCGACGGTCATTGGTAGATCTTTGACAGACATTACGGGTAGTCAGAAGCCCGAAAGTCTGACAACCAGTCTTACCAAAGGGCATTATGTTATCCAGTAACTGGGTTGTAGAGGTCAGAAAGGCAGTCTCTCCATGTAAAATACTGGTATTCAGCTGCGCCTGGTAAGACTGGAAGCCGACTACCAACATAGTTGGGAAAACGCTGAGCAGATTTTTTCAGAGGTATGTTCTTAGATCTGCAATATAGTATAGGTCGTACGAATCCGCTAAATACAGGCTTTTTTCCTCCTATGGATGTCTTTCGACAGTGATGATGACAGACTAGCAGGAAGGACTTTTGCGCTATGAGGTTAAATTAAAAGGAGGCCCGTTTTCTCCATTGATCGACGTCATCACGTCAACGCCAGCTGTTGCTACAACTAGCGCCGGGGCTCGTGTCTCGCACAGGGTCGCAATATTATGCTGCGATGGCCCTTTTGCGTGGAGCTGATGCATATTTTCCCCTAACTTTATTTTAAAGTGAAAAGTTCTCTAGGCGCGTTGGGCATTTTTTAAGATGGGAAAAAACCATTGAACTCGCGACACTGTTACCGTAACCGACACCTCTGTTTTTAGTTTTGGCCATTATAAAGACATCAACGCGCGGTACATTTTCTTCGGGAAGAATGACCTTCAAACATATTTATAAAATTACTGTGCTTTTTCAAGTTTTCACTTCTGTCGGGACTCCTGGCTGGAGTGCCACTGTTTTTTTTGTCACAAACACAAAAAACAGTGGCACTCCAGGAGTTCTTTCTCTCCGTCATTTTTAGCGCAAATAAACTTATTTTCCTTATGTATTTTTTCAATTAACGTGTTCCAAGTACTATTTATTAGTAGTTTGAATATTGCACTTACACAAAATTAAGCGGGTGGTATATTTTTTCATTTACATACGACTTAAACATAACTTGCAAAATGACGGTGTATTATACCCCTCTGCCGACCCTTTAGAGACGTGACGTTATGGTATATTCTTTTCATAATTGATTATGGCCTATTAAACTGATACAAGTACTGTGTCCGCCAGGCAATGTGCCTGTGGTACAACACAGCGCTGCACATGCGCCTCAAGCTGGTGGCCATGCGCCGGATGTTGCACGCGCTGCGGCTCAAGGGTCAGCGCGGCGCCGCGCACAGGACCTCGCAGGACTCCAGTGTCAGCAGGTATGTGCGAGTACTGAAGCTGGTGCCAGCGCGGCGCCGCGCACAGGACCTCGCAGGACTCCAGTGTCAGCAGGTATGTGCGAGTACTGAAGCTGGTGCCAGCGCGGCGCCGCGCACAGGACCTCGCAGGACTCCAGTGTCAGCAGGTATGTGCGAGTACTGAAGCTGGTGCCAGCGCGGCGCCGCGCACAGGACCTCGCAGGACTCCAGTGTCAGCAGGTATGTGCGAGTACTGAAGCTGGTGCCAGCGCGGCGCCGCGCACAGGACCTCGCAGGACTCCAGTGTCAGCAGGTATGTGCGAGTACTGAAGCTGGTGCCAGCGCGGCGCCGCGCACAGGACCTCGCAGGACTCCAGTGTCAGCAGGTATGTGCGAGTACTGAAGCTGGTGCCAGCGCGGCGCCGCGCACAGGACCTCGCAGGACTCCAGTGTCAGCAGGTATGTGCGAGTACTGAAGCTGGTGCCAGCGCGGCGCCGCGCACAGGACCTCGCAGGACTCCAGTGTCAGCAGGTATGTGCGAGTACTGAAGCTGGTGCCAGCGCGGCGCCGCGCACAGGACCTCGCAGGACTCCAGTGTCAGCAGGTATGTGCGAGTACTGAAGCTGGTGCCAGCGCGGCGCCGCGCACAGGACCTCGCAGGACTCCAGTGTCAGCAGGTATGTGCGAGTACTGAAGCTGGTGCCAGCGCGGCGCCGCGCACAGGACCTCGCAGGACTCCAGTGTCAGCAGGTATGTGCGAGTACTGAAGCTGGTGCCAGCGCGGCGCCGCGCACAGGACCTCGCAGGACTCCAGTGTCAGCAGGTATGTGCGAGTACTGAAGCTGGTGCCAGCGCGGCGCCGCGCACAGGACCTCGCAGGACTCCAGTGTCAGCAGGTATGTGCGAGTACTGAAGCTGGTGCCAGCGCGGCGCCGCGCACAGGACCTCGCAGGACTCCAGTGTCAGCAGGTATGTGCGAGTACTGAAGCTGGTGCCAGCGCGGCGCCGCGCACAGGACCTCGCAGGACTCCAGTGTCAGCAGGTATGTGCGAGTACTGAAGCTGGTGCCAGCGCGGCGCCGCGCACAGGACCTCGCAGGACTCCAGTGTCAGCAGGTATGTGCGAGTACTGGATTTAAAGATTCCTTTCTTATCTATATGTCTCGGATGATTTGTCGAATCCGCCTTTTTAGGGTTCCGTACCCAAAGGGTAAAAAAAAGTAATTTAAAAAAATTAAACCGACTTCAAAAAGAAATTAACTCAAAATTATGAAATAACTTTAATTTCGGAAGTCGGTGTCTTGGGATCTGTATTTTAGTTTTATGCCACCGACTTCCGAAATTAAAGTTATTTCATAATTTTGAGTTAATTTCTTTTTGAAGTCGGTTTAATTTTTTTAAATTACTTTTTATTTCGTAATTTTTAGTTTTTGCACTAGTATTTGACCAAGGTTTTGAGATGTTTTCCCTTTGACACTACACCCGTAGCTCTTATCAATAAGCCAGGCCGTCACACTTACACGTATTAGTCCATATCTTGAAAATTACTGAATCGATCTTGATGAAACTTGCACTGTTCCCTAAGTTGAAGAAACAGTAACCCAATAAAAAAAAATGGTCACGATCCGATTAATAGTTCCGGAGATATGCGTGGACAAACATACATACATACATACATACATACATACATACATACATACGTTTATGAAATTTTGTATATTTGTTTGGAAGCCCTAATAGATCATCATATGTGAATATAATGCAATTCCAATAATATTACATACATACGTATGTATCGAATTGATAACCTCCTTTTTTTTGAAGTCGGTAAAAAGGGATCCTATTACTAAGACTCCACTGTCCGTCTGTCTGTCTGTCACCAGGCTGTATCTCATGAACCGTGATAGCTAGGCAGTTGAAATGTTTACAGATGATGTATTTCTGTTGCCGCTATAACAGAATAAAATAAATATTTAAGGGGGCCTCCCATACAACAAACGTTTTTTCGGCGTTTTTGCCTTGTGGTACGGAACCCTTCGTGTGCGAGTCCGACTCGCACTTGCCAGTTTTTTACATAACCGCTAGTCGTTTTACAGAACAGCTCCGTTATGTAAAACAGCTGAATGTCGTTAAGCGATTTTCTATAATTATTACTGAACTTTAACACGCAGATTTGCATAAACTGTTTGCGTTTATCGATGCAGCCGGTCAACGATTAGAGGTTATGTAAAACAGCTGCATGAAATGAAACGTCAGATTGTAGATTTTTGACCTTTCTTAGCGTGTCGATGGCAATCTAAATGTGAACATGAATGGAGACGGACCAGAATTTGGCGACATCAATTCTTAAAGGTCAAATTAGTTTCTTGAACTAAAATTTCTCTTTGATTAGCCATCAGTCCTTTGGTATTTGATTGCTAAAAAATTAACATGAGAAACAAATCAACCCAAAACCCACACAGCATATTTTACAATCTCCCCGCAGCACCCCAGCTTCCGAGTGCCCCCCCCGGCCCTGCCTGGTGCGCTTCAACGTGTGCTCCGACCCCGGCAGCTCCAGCGGCAGCGACCAGTCGGGGGGCTCGGCCAAGGAGACCCTGCCCGACCTCAAGGGGGGACACGACACTGATGACGTGGACAGCGGCGTGGACACTAGTGAGTTGGACTTGATTATTGGGTAAAAGGTTGTATTAGAGAGTTTAATTATTTGTCACAATAATAGAACCTCAAAAGAGCTGTCTCAAAGAGGCATTGTCTACCAGATAGGAACTACCTATCAGATAGGAGCTACCTATCAGATAAATGGAGGATCATAAATGAACATAACAGGAATTGAAACACGCATACATGTTATTCGAGTGTTTAGTACTTGTTCACGTACAACACGCGGTTGTGGTCGTGGCGGCACACGAAAAAAAAAGCAACAAAAGGCAAAATAAGGTTATTTCTGCTCACGTTGAACGTTGACTAAAGAGTTCTAGAACTCATTAAATGTTCAATCATTTCCTCCAGTCTATAATCTATCTATCAAATGATTTTAGAGCTCACAGCATCAAGCAACAGCTTATCAACTCCTGAGATCGTCGTCCCACACAAATACGGAGACCCGCAAACGTCCAACGAGAGCGGCTACATGTCCTGCGAGGGGCCTCCGGTCGCTAACGACGCGTTCAACATCGGAGGCCTGTCCGAACTGACGCATATGAAGCTGTTGGACAAGTGCGAGGTGTCATTGTACAGGTCAGTTCCGATAGATAATTAAATAATACAACAAAATCGTTACTCATGTCAACAGCATCAATGTCGATCGGCAGCATTATTGCATAAACACACTTCTTATAATGGCAATGAATCACAATTCAACAATATTTATTGTATTATCTACGTTGTGCGGGAACCGAATTTTTCAAGCATGCAGCAATGGATTATTTTCATTGAAAACTCTCCTGATTTTGGTTGTAGAATGCATTACGCAATTTGGGTGATCTTCGGCTGTACTTAATTGGCATGAGATTATTGATATTTCGTAAATTCAACTGTTTTGGAATGCCACAAAAAAATATTTTAAATATTTTTTCTAGTTTTTGTTGTTCGTCTCTACAACTTCCAGCCCTCGTGCTAGTAAACTCGTCGAAAAATACTCGTTAAAAAAAAATTACATTATTTTATTGTCTTTCAGGGACTACCACCAAGAAATCCTGAAGACTCAGGGCGTTCGGCGTTGTATGATGTTCATCTACAAGATGCGTCACAACCTGCTGGATAAGGTGCACCTCACACTGGAGAAACCTGATGTAAGTCATGCAAACAAAATGATAGCTACCTCTTCCCTAACTGTGAGTGGCGCGCTAGATTTTCCCAACTATGTTGGAGTCGGCCTAAACTCCACAACCCAGTTACTGGGTACACGATAACCCTCGGTAAGACAAGTTATCAGACTTTTGGGCTTTTGACTACTCGTAACGACTGTCGATAACTGTGGGTGTCGTAGATACAAAATGTTATGCCAAAAGAAAATATGCTACGGATATGCATAATGATTATCTTGTACGAGTCATGTATCATACATGACACGCGCGTATTGCCGAGATCAGCACTTTTCCGTCGCCTTGCACAAATTATAGTGTAACGCAGTACACGATCAGCGTTCATAATCAGTTGTACTCGTTCACAAAACATTCATATACCATTAGTTACGTTGTAGTTAAATATACTCAATAAACAATAATCTTTGGCTATCCGTGACTTTATCATTCAAACTAACATCCAAGGTGTGTGCGACTCATTCAGCAGCGCATACATATCTATACAAATGTTTTAAGAGTATTTATTACTGAAACAGTTCTATTTATTTGTACAAAAATCCCTTAGGTATATTATTTGTTCAAATATTTCAACCCTGTCTTCAGCACCATGCTGGTGACCGAGGCTCGTGCCTGCTCTGTATGAGAGGAGGCATTTGCCCTGCAGACTGCAGTAGGACAGTTGTTTTATGGCAATTTTTTCAATTCAGATTATATCTTGTCTATTTCAAATTCTAGCAAAACATTGCATGTTTCAACCAATAAAAAACTGAATTGTCTCTAGTACGATACATAATATCTGAATTTTCTATCCTCAGCAAGAATCAGAAAGCTTCATCGAAGAGGACGGCGAGGAGATCTTCGAGGACCCCACGAACGAGCTCCCTGACTCCTCCATGCAGGATGAGGATGAGCTGAAGACCTATGAGCTCAGGAGGTCAGTAACATATCACACCCAAGTCTGACTGTATCATCATCTGCCTAGCATTTTCCCAACTGTTTTTGGGATCAACTTCCAATCTAACCGGATGCAGCTGATTACCAGTACCTATTCTATATGGAGCGACTGCTTATCTGACCTCTAAGTCTGACTGCTTAAACAGTCTAATTGTCTACTCTTTGTAACTATTAATAGTAGTCCGGGGTGCTTTAGCTTAGCATTATTTCTGTCACCCTCGTACAATTTTCAAACTAAAAGGGGAAGAAAGAGACGGAAACATATCTAAACCAAAGCATGTGCTAACTACATAAATCTCAACCAATAAAAGACTGAAGCCAAGTCAAGCCCTGATTTTAAGTTACTTGTTAATGGCTTATGACTGAAAAATCACTACCGGCGTAATGACTGGCTAGAGCAGTGTATCATCGGTACACTATCCGAGTACGTTATCACTCATTCGCGGCCTGTTTGTTCGCGCAGGGAGCGAATTAAGTCTTTAGATTTGTACCCGGAGAATGGCAATAGATTCACCCCTTATTTCATGGGATTTAAACATAACTGGCGAAATGGGGGTGTACTATGGGTACGTCTCTGCATTACCCTTCGGGGAATAAGGGTGTGATGCTTTGTGTTAAATCAAAGCCCGAAAATGACACTTCATTAGCTTGTTTGTGTGAACGTTTTACATCATGCACCTAAGTATGTATGTTGTTGTTTTCAAATGTATGTTTCCAATTGTTGTTGTTTCAATCTAAACAAATATCAACTTTATAATAGTACGAATTAAGTTGATTTTAGAGTGACTAGCATTATTTAAAAATGTTTGAACCTGAGTAAACTGAATTTTATTTTGTAGGAATTAAAGTTACTTTTCCAAATACTCATATTTGTTTACATGTTTGGCAAATAAATCGCGAACGGTGATTAATCATGTGCTTGCATTTAATCCACGATATGCAAATCCCTGCCCCAGGTACGGCAGCTGGTCGTGCGAGAGCCGCGCCATGCGCCTGCCGTCGTGCCGCGCGCACTTCCTGCTGCTGTCGAGCTTGTGCATGGAGGCCGTGCACGACTACCTGTGCTTCCGCCTCGAGGCGCGCCCCGACCAGCCCTCCTGCCTCACTGTCAAACAGGTATGGTTCCAAAACTATCCGATGTAAATGTTAACAAATGGATCACAAAACGTACCTGTGGGGATACCAATTTGTAGTGCTACTTTCAAATCGTGTACTTTTGATTATTATTATTGATTATTTGAATACTTTATTTTTTTTGACGTGACAACGTCTTAAATTAGGTTGCGGCTGGAAGTCACTTATGAAAAAGTGTAACGCTCGGTAACGTTACGATGAGTCACCGAACGAGAGAGAGGCCCGCCGAATGCCTTGCGTCTCTCTCCCACTCAACTATTCTACCGAGAAAAAGACGTTGTCACGTAAAATCTTCGCCCGTAAAACCGACTTTACAGGCAACCATTTTTTTTTTTTTTTTTTTTTTTTTTTTTTTTTTGTATGTTTGTTCATCGAATACGCCGCCAATTGTCGACGGATTTTCAAAATTCTTTTTTTGTTCGAAAGTAGATAGTTCTGAGGTGGTCCCATTGTCACCAAGTTAGGATCTGATGATGGGATCTTAGAGAAATCGAGGGCAACCCTCAAATTTTATAGGCTCACTTATTGTTTTTCGCATATTTTATGAAGTATCTTGTGTATTTGTGTATGGTTGTCACCATCTCAGGTAGCTGGGCTGATGATGGAAGGTACAACTCCTTAACAGTAAGAAGTTACTCGAACAGGCAAGGACTGTTTTTAACGACCACATTTGGTCTCATGATCATCAAGTCATGACCTGATGCTGCAGTCAGGATAGTCTGCAGAGTACCTAACTCCTCAACAACTAACAGCAGATATATCGTGTTTAGGCTCATTAAAAAGGGCTCGATGTGTGGATAAACGTACTGTTACTGAGGAACACCGAAGACCTGATGCTGAAGCCAGGAGCATCAGAAAAAGTACAAACCTTTAAATTACAGCACCGTAGTCGTGTTTGGGCTCATTTTAAACAGGACTAATTTTAAGTTCAATGCAATGTTGACATAAGTCTGACCTGATGCTGCAGCCAGGATTATCAGCATCTAATCTAAAAACTAATAAAAGGAGAACTCCTCAACAATTAACGTCCCTGCATCGAGAAAAGGAATATTTTATAAAAAGGCGATGGGCAAGTTGACATTAGGCTATTGTAACTTAGATAAATTATAAATAGACCCACTAAAAAGCGAGAAATAAAAACTTTTTAACAAAAAAAAAACCGACTTCCAAAAAAAACACTACAAACTGAAAAAAAAACACTACAAACTGAAAAATAACTTTAATTTTGGAAGTCGGTGGCAAAAACTAAAATACTGATCCCTAAGACACCGACTTCCGAAATTAAAGTTATTTTTCAGTTTGTAGTTTTTTTTTTCAGTTTGTAGTGTTTTTTTTTGGAAGTCGGTTTTTTTTTTTTTATACCAATTTTCGTCGTTGATATTTTAATCACAGTTTAACCATAACTGTTGTAAAAAATGAGGAAATATTTAGTTGAAACCTTCTAAATACAGATAAATGTGTTACTAATTCCCTTTAGTGAGAGATTGCGTAAGAATTTAACCTGAACAGGAATTGTTTACACTTTCATCAAAAATTTTGGAACAGGCCATACAAGATTGATAACAACTTGGGCATACGCACTCATAGACACCATATAAGGCGACTTTAAACGTCAAAAAAAAACGGAACTCGCGAGTGCGTTCGCACTCTATGTACGTATACGTGTGTGTGCGTGCACCTATCTTGTGTTTTGTATTGCGGCTTGAATATTTTTATAGCCTATTGATTTTTTTACCTAGTTTGTGCATTGTTTTTTGTATATTTTAAACGCACCTACAAAAAAACAGGAAATCCAAGACAAATACGAGAGTGTTTCCAATCTTTCATTTGATTATTACCTACCTAATTGGATAGGGTGAATCCACGACATCGCGACATATATTTTTAGGTCCGGTCTTCGTCAATCGACCGCAGTCTTGATGAATCTTTAACCCTGTACTAAGTACCACATCGTCTAACTAACGTATTTATCCCAGCTCATCCACGAGCTGCGCGAGGGGCTGGACATAGCGTCGGAGATGCGCGCGGACTTCGCGCTGCACGTGCGCGCGGCGCTGGGCGGGCGCGCGCCCGGCCCCGCGGCGCGGGACCTGCTGCTGCTCACCAGCACCTTCGACACCACCGTGGAGACCTTGCTCAAGGTATGGCAGGCTTTTGGATGTGTAAACGCTCAAAATGGGCTTCATATGGCCATGCGTACTTGGCTAGAAAATGGCTTAGGCTGCCTTTCCACAAGAGATGAGCGAGGATGCGTAGCGAGGGATGTGTGTAAAGCTAACCAATACCAGCGCTAACTTAGTTCAAGATATAAAAATGAAGCAATGTTATTGGTTGATTTCACACACATCCCTCGCTCATCTCTGGTGGAAAGGCAGCCTTATCGAGTTCTAAAAAACCTCTACCTGTTGACAGTCTTTTTCTAAAGTTCGATCATATTATTTACATCCATTTTCGAGAATTAAATATTTATATTTGGATGCCTTCCAGACAAGAGTGTTGTGTTTGCTTATGGCTGATGTAATTGATACTGGAAAGAAGATGACAAATAGTAATAATGTCAAAGGCTGTACGATGAATGCTTATATTGTTACATATTAGGTCGGGATTTTTTTTCCGTATTTTATAGGTCATACAGTTGTAGTAAAATCTCTGGCTGTACTGGTTGTATCTTGCTGGTTTTGATACCATTAAATAGATGCCATTAAAAAAAATAATTAAATAAATGTAAAAACGATTTCCCGCCACTTTTCAATTGTTTTTCTTTCCGCCAAAATGAGTGAATTTAGCGAAGAAATTCGATAATTTTTTACTAAGTTTTATTACAAAAAAGGGAAGAATGCGACACAAGCCGCGAAAAAAATATGTGATATTTATGGACTTAACGCAGTCTCAGTGAGCGTAGCACAAAGTTGGTTCAAGCGTTTTCAGTCCGGAAATTTTGATGTCAAAGATGTACCTTGCTCTGGTCGCCCTATTACGGAAAATCAAAATCCAGCCATCAATGCCCGACGATGCCCTAGGGGATCATATAAAACTCCAATTTCCTTTTCAATCTCCTAATTGTTTGAGAACCTATTATTGATTAGGGATAAACAGTGGCGTGCAATGGTTTTCAGAACAGGTAGGCATGCACTAGGTCGGGTCTGGTCTAGGCAGACGCGGTCACTAATCAGAAACATAAAACAAACGTATCTCATCATCATCTGCCTAGCCTGTTCCCAACTATGTTGGGGTCGGCTTCCAGTCTAACCGGATGCAGCTGAATACCAGTATTTTACATGGATCGACTACCTATTTGACCTCCACAACCCAGTTATGGGTAATACGATACCCTTGGTAAGACTGGTTGTCAGACTTTCGGGCTTCTGACTGCCCGTAACGACTGTCAGAGATCTACGAATGACAGTAATGAATGAATGAAACAAACGAACCTATTACCAAAAAAAAAGTTTTACAGCCGCCGTCTTGGATTTTCATTTTGACTTTTTTTTCGGCTCCAGCAACCTCGAAAACCACGAAAAGCACACAATAAGGAAATATTTGAAAATGTTTGCAGCCGCCATCTTGAATTTTCATTTTGACTTTATTATTGGCTCCAGCACCCACGAAAACCATAATAATCATAATCATTTTTTTTATAATAATGAATAATGAAAACGACATCCATGATGAACAATAAAAAAAAATTACAGCCGCTATCTTGTATTTTTATTTTGACCTCACTATCGGCTTTAGCACCCTTGAAATATATAAAAACGATACCAATGATGAAAAAAAAAAAAAAAATACAGCCGCCATCTTGGATTTTCATTTTTACCTCACTTTCGGCGACCTCAATATCCATCCCTTTATTTCTTGGTACGGCCAAATTACGATTTTAACATGAACTCGGTTGGTTATTTGAGTAGGCATGCCTACTTTAGGGTGATAAATTGCGAAGTTTGAACGTCATGGTATTACGCGTGAGACGTACGTATTTTTAATTTCGTCGTAGTAACTTGAACGAGTAAAAACCAATGATAATGTGCGAATAATACGGGAGCCGAGTAGGCCGACTGGCGCCTGCCTACTGCCGCGCGTTATAAACACGCGCGGCAGTAGGCAGGCGCCAGTCGGATTTTGTTTTTTATAAAAAATAGGAAAAAACTTTTTCCCCGACCTATTTGCTTATAATAATTAGCACTTTCCTCCACTTTTCCGCCATTAAATAATGTATATCTTGATACACGCAGGCATTATTATTTTTATTCTAGCAATACCTGTCGTACCTAACTACGATGTCAGTGACGGAGCACATGCCGCGCTCGCGCCTGCAAGCCGAGTGGGCCTTCACCGCGCAGCTCGCCAAGCGCATCAAGTGTGCCGCCGTGCTGGCGCCGCTCACGTTCTCGTGAGTATACAGAACACTGCTACAAGGATCATTCATTCATTTTGGGATGCACGAAGAAGCCTCATGTAGCGCAGTTTGTTCCGCCAGTTACTCGACTGAACGCTCGCGCTCGGCGCATCCTGGACTGTCACACCCGACACCTTATTTGACTGGCCAACTCTCCCCTTGCGCGGTAGGGTTAACGCCCGCCTGGTTTGCGACCACCCTCCCACCGGAGTCCGTCTTCAAGCAGCCTGCTGTGTTTCGTCGATGCGTGGGAGTTCCAGTGCCTTAGGCATCTTCTGGGCACGCTCGTTCCATCATAGCCCTCATCCATCGCTTTCGCTTCCGTCGTGATCGAGGTCAAGAGAGGGCCCAATCAGCATTTTTTTTTTATTGGCGCTTGAATGACAACATTGGCGTTGATGGTAAACATTTGTAAAATTGCGGCGTTAGTTCTGATTTTGACCCCGCGCCCGAGGTCCTTGTACAGCTATACACTTCACATCAAACTATCTCATTGGTTCTTGTCAACGTGGATCCTCTCACTGCTAGGCGACCTAACCCCGTGATTTCTAGTTATTTCAGTCCCGGGATAATGTGGAGTATTGCTTGTTGGTATTGTTTAGTCATCCGCGTAATTCGACGGCACGGTTGGCGCAGTGGTTAAGCGATTGACTGCTGCGCTGCGTGTCGCGGGTTCGATTCCTGCACGGAACAAATATTTGTATGACCTACAAGTAGTTGTTCCGGGTCTGGCTGTTTGTGTATGTGAGTTTAAATGTTTGGAAACGCACCCACAATACAGGAGAAATTCCTAGTGTGGGGCAAAGTTAAAAAAAAAAAAATTACTATACCCCTGTTGACAACATTCCCAGCAAATTAAAACTACACTAAGTTTGAAACGGATAGTTTCAACCTTAATGTAGTTTTAATTTGCTGCTGGGAATTCTATACTGAGAACTGTCACATAGATATTGTCGTTATATGACGTGCAGATGTGGTAGGGTGATCAAGCAATTAAGAGGTCGACTATACAGCTCGTCAACCATAGTAACACACAATGGTTAATTTGGTCACAGCTCAGTATGCATACGGCCAATGTGACTTTTTGTGTTAAAAAATGTTTATTTATCTAAGTAGATCTGTAAATAAAGTTGTACACGTCAATATTTTTTTGGCCAATATTTTAAAACTAGCCTAGCTGCGCCAGCATTTCCTAGTTGACTCATCCCTGAGAAAAGAGACCGAAACAAAATCAGAGGATAAGTGAAAACGTAAAAACTTGATTATTTTAGGGGTAGTAGTAGAAACACTGGGGTTTTAGTCGGTAGGAGTTCGGTATAACCCTTCGGTCACCCAAGACGAAGGTTATCCATGAGGATTAAAAAAAAGAGGATAAAGTATTGAATATTGATTTCCCCAAGGATAAAATTAAAAAAAAAAAATTGTCGAGGTATCGTTGTTTACACGTCCTGAATGGATAAAAGCATATACTTTGAAGGGTACATATAATTATTCGTTTATTTACAGAAACATCACATGTAACCAGCTGAACAGGCTGCTGAAGACTTACGTGGAGGAGTTCAGTGCACTTACGAAGAGCAGCGAGAAGCAACAGCTTGTGGATCCTGAGAGATCGGAAAATTCGGACAAGTAAATACAATTTCATTACTTTGCCCAGTTAAGCTAACACCGTACAACCCACAACCTCTAAACAATTCAGTAAATTGCGTCAAACTAATCTGAAATTCAAAATATGGTATAATATTTCTATCTCACGAAGCGGCGTGCACTTGTGGTTACCAAGTTTACAAACGAGCTGTGAATGTGTGTAAGCGCAGAAGCTCTCGGTACCGTCCGAGGCAACGGCGAAGTCGAAAGTGTGTGTACAGTCAACAAAAGATAAGTATGCAGGATCGTCGGATATAGTTGAAGTTTAGTAAAAAACCGATGGATGTTCTCGAATAAAATTTTATTTTATTAATAGAAAATAAACAGCTCATTTATCTAATTAAATTTCAGTCGACAACATCCATCGGTTTCTTTCTTCTTTCTCTTTTGTTGACTGTACATGCGTGTGGGTTGTGTGGTGACTTGACGCTACTCGTCTTTTCTCTATCGTCTTATCTAGATTAGACCATCGACCCGTCTCTGCTTCGCACGGGTGTGATGGACTGACGTGACGACAAAACATCGAGATTTATGTGCTACGTTCCACTCAGAAAGTTTTGCGAAAATAAAATAAAAAATTCTGTACTTAGGTAAATATTTTTATTAAATCTTTTCAAGGTACTCTCCACTAGCCTCAATACAAAGTTTCATGCGTCTGAACCAGTTTTCGAAACACTTTTTCCAGTCCGCCGCAGACACCTCGTTTACAGCCTCCTCGAACGCTGACAGCGCATCTTCTGGCGACGAAATTTGTATCCCTTTGAACTGATTTTTTATTTTCGGGATAAAAAAGCTGTAAACTCAAAACCATTTATTTCAATTAAACCATTTACAGGCACTTTTGAATTGTCAAGAAGTCGGTCAGTCAGAAAATATGAAGCTAGTTGCCCATTCCAAAGCGTAGGTACCTATGGAGAAGAAGGTAAGTGTAAGGAGGGTGACCCAGGAGTTTGACCGGCGTGCTGTCCAGGAAGTCGAAGGCGCGTTATCGTGGTGGAGCAGTAGCCCGCGGAGCCCTGTGTTTGGTTGCTTGTTGCTCACAACAGAGAAAAATTCTGCCAAGCATTTGGTAGTATACCATTTAGCGTTGATGCTTCTTTGGTTCCGTAAAGGAATTAACACCAACTAGCCAGTCAAATTCGCTTCTAGGTCGCGTCACTTTGGTAGGCGTCGATTCGTTTTGAATCACCCAAACCATCGACGTGCGCTTCGTTTCTGGATCGTATTGATAAATCCAAGACTCGTCACCTGTAATGATGTCGGCAGCACGCCGACACGAGCCTGCTTCAAATTTGTTTATCATATCACGGCACCATTCCACCCGGGCCTGCTTCTGTGCATCGGTGTGAATTAGCATGTGGGGGGAAATTTTGAAATTGTAACGTACCTATTTTTACTTACAGTGATAATTTCAAAATAGATTGTAACTGGCCAGTCTTTCATACCTAAAAACTTTTTTTCGCAATACTTTCTGAGTGGCCTGGTATATCTAAGTTAAATATTAATGTGTTGTAGACATCAACCTTTCGGAATAAATTACATAAATGATGGTGAAAACGCATCAAAATCCATTGCGTATTTTACACTACGCGGCCACAGACAGGGAGAGCGACATTGTTTTATACTTTGTATAGATTGAAAGTTTAACTTTAACTAAGTATCTAAAATCATTCATTAGCATTTCTGGAGAAAATGTGGGCTTTCATGTTAATTATTATTGAACAATCTTTTGCACGCTATTTTGAACTTTATTTTAGTTATGATTAAATACATTTTAAATATGTTAATGAAAAAGTGCTTTAATAATTAAGGCCAATTCTCGTAATTTAAAACGTTCAAAATGTAGTCGGAGTATCTGGAAATTACAGGTATTTTTGACAGATTGAGACTGAGATCAGACTGAACGTTCTTAAAATTACGAGAATTGTCCCTCTGTTTGCGCTGACCCTTACCCTTATATACCTGCAGTCCTGTAACGCTATTTCTGGTCTCTTAACGTACGATCAAGAGTATACTACATTCGGGGTTAGCGCCTCAAAACCACCGACCTGGAAAAACAAGGCAACATTACCTTATGTTGTGCGAAGAAAAATAGCGCAATTTCGGCCAGTCGAGCAGCAATAAGTTACTGCTAGTGAAGTATCACGAACAGCAACTGAATACTAAACACTCAATCTAAACTAGATACCTACAGTAGAAGTAGGAATCTAGTTTGATCAAGGTTCATAACCGTGTTTTGTTTATGTATCAATTGTTTACCGTCCTGTGTTCTACCATTGTCTTCTTAAAGGTCATAGCACACGTATCAAACCGCGTAGGGATCGACACCGTATCAACTCGAGCCGTTCAGTATTCTTTGTATGAAACTCCCTACTGCAACGCACACTAATCGGAATCGTAACGTAATCGCTTCGCCTCGGGACAAGCTCACGAACCGCGGTGCGGTTCGTTACTGCTCGTCGTCCCCGAGCTTACGTCTCTCCGTACCCGCGCTTACGTCTCTTCGTCCACCCTTGCCCCTCTCCCCCCTCCGGCCTGCCTGCAGCACCATCAACCAGCGGTCGGCGAGCCGTAAGCGCGGCGTCGTCGCCTAGCCGTAGCCGAGTCGACCTATCGGAGCTTCTGATCCGCTTTGGTTACGTGTTTATGTTAGGTTGATGCCTGTTTGACGGCGAGGCGAAAGGCGATTCGGTGCTGATCCCTTTCCGATTTGATACGTGTGCTATGTATGACCTTTATTCGGATGCTATAACATGAGGCCGGTTGCCAGACACGCCATCTACGCGGTGTGTCGCTCGGCACAGAGCATGTACGCGAGCTCGCGCGACGCCGCGCTGCAGGCCGCGCAGTGGGCGCGCGCGCTGGCGGCGCGGCTCGCGCGGGCCCCGCCGCCCGCCTACATGCACCAGAGGGGGCAGATCTTCGTGAGTATACATTACATCATCAGTACTCAATATATTGATGGCCACAATGTAAACTTGGGGTAATTACATGCCGGAAGTACCTCACTGCGACACCTCGCGGTCGCGGTTTGCCGCTACCGCAATGTCACCTCCACCTAAAACAAAAGGATGCTAATAGACACGCACACGCCAGGTATCGAGATATATCCCTAAGCAGCCCGCGATGTATCGCAGTGAGGCATCTTCGGCACGTAATTACCCTTAGGTGGTAGGTGATATAGTATTATGCCTTTTTCCCTGATTGATTTGGGAGAGGTATATTGAGGATCGAAAGACAATCATCAAAAAAAAAAACTAAATTAAAAACACGCTGAGATGTTCTGGCAGCGTCGCAGATGCGCTTTAGATTTTTTTAATTTTTGACTCGCCGATTTTTTTGTCTTTTCACTAAATAGTCTACTGAACTTAACTTTTTGTACTCATATTCTTGCAAATAAATAATGTTCTTATTCTCCATATATACGCCGTCAACATGCTACGAGTTTCAATAACAGTTCTGCTTTGTCACTCATAATTGTGTGATGTTGTTTTCTAAAGCATGACTTTTAACTATTTCACAGAACTGCTTAATGGCGATACGTGACTTCATAACCTCTCACATCGGCTTCGTGCTCGACAAGAGCCGGCTGTCTCCCTCGGAGGAGATGCACCGCGAGCTGTACGAGACCGTCGCCACTAGAGTGCGAGAGCTCCTGCTGCAGATGTTCAAGCTGGGCTTCGAGGTAAGCGTACTGCAAACATCAACAAACGCCCGCATGAATTCGATACTTTTTATACAAATACTACAAGTAAAATAGAGGGGAGTAATTTATGGTGCATGTAGGTACAGTCAAGTCTTTTATATCTTTGCCAGTTTTCAAATTCTTTACTTTGTCAAGTCAGGACATGTAATACCCTTTGAAGCTACGATTCAGCAGACTATTGTATACTATATTAAATTGCTAGATAACAAATATTAAAATAGCATGCAACTTTGAACAATGTTTAGTTGACATCAACCTAAAACCTTTTTAATGGCCATTCTGAGAATTTTTTTTTTTTTTTGTAAATTTAATTGGCAGCGTCTGTCAGTGTCACATTTTTAATTCGGTCTGACGTGTAAAAAAGATGGCTGAATATAATTTTCCGGTATTGCCTTTAAGGCGGTTCACAACGGGCTATAGTTTCACGGCAATGTGTAGCTGTACTATGGGCAACTATTGCTCGGCCATCACAAAAACATTTTATTACAGCTTATGGCTGAGCAATCTGTGGCTGGGCCATGTGTTGCAATATATCTGCAACAGTATGGCCCATGATTTACACTCGTGAATGCGCTGCACAATCAGGCAACACTGGCTGACGAATTCACAGTTTAGAAGCACCATTAAGGTGCCGAACTTATTTTGGATGTGACTGTACTTCCGTATACAAATACTATTTCTAGAAATAACAATAACTTATAATATTATTATGGTGCATGTATATACACGGCGCGGGTAACATGCGCATGTTGGGGCACATGCACAGATTAATTAAGCTTCCGTGTGAAGTTGTGGGGGGCTCCAGCGGCAGCGAGTTATGCAGCGCATGCGACTCGCGCGGGTAGCTCGCATTTTTATATGCTCAAGTAATATGCACCATGTAGAAACACCATAAATTAATGTAGCCAGTCAGAATAATATGATATAATGGCCTGTGCAACTGTGCGAATTTAGCTTTACAACACGGATACCAAAAGGAAGATCTCTGGCAAGCAAGTATACACCTGCCTACAGACTCGGATATGACTGGATCTTATTATCTTCGAGTAAGGTCCATGCACGTTCGATGTCAACTAATGCATTATGCTAACACAGCTTTTTTATGCACAATATTTTATAAAATATATTTTTTATGCAAAACAAAGGCGAACTTAACTGTACATTGTCGGTGTTATTGGTTAAGTACTAACATAGGTTAAGACTATAGTTACTAACCCAATGGATCTCTGTTATCTGATATAATAAATAAAAAATTGTTAACTGTTACCTGATTTATTTTTCTCCGCTTTTAAGAGTGAGTACAACTTATACAAGGTGTTGATTTGCATCCTCGTCAAATTTCAGGAGGTTGTCATAAAATATATTTTAGTACTTTAGTATTTTAGTACTTAGTAAAGTAAAAGGCGTTTGTTTGTGTGTGAAAGCGCGGTTATAGGGCTAGTAACAGACGGGCCCCGTTTAAATACGGCTGGTTCACACTTACGGATTTCCGTAAATAAGAAAAAAAAAAACCTACCCATTTTATTGTTGATTTGGGTCGAGAATCATTAGCATAATTACGTCCTTGAATTTGACTAGGATGCAAATCAACACCTTGTATACACTCCCTGACTCCCATTTTCGTCATATTATTCTATCAATAAGGTGCACTTTTAAATAAAGGATAGCAACCCTATCTTTTGAAATACGTAGAAGCGCGCGACCTAAACGCATACATTTATTTCTCATTGTCAAAAACCTCAGAAATATTGGTTTTTAATCTGAAAATGTGCTTTTTCCTACTTCTTACTTTCTTAAATACAACATGCAATGTTTCTCAGCTGTATCTTATTTTCTTTTGTGTGTTTATGACTCAAGAACCACTTTCCTGATTTACGAGTTTAAATTCATAGATAATTATGTTCTATTGGTTTTAGTATACCTAGCTCAAGTAACATGTGTTTATTTATACATCAAACCAGGCTTGTATCCCCCGAAGCGTTGGCAGAGATATTACACCCACGTTTGCTGGTTATGTTTAACTCCAATGAAATAGGGGTTCTGCAGGCTTATCTATAATGACTGCGTCACTCACTAATACTGCAGCAGCTGCTAACAGCATGTACACGTAACGCACGCTTGTCCACAGCTGCACAAAGAGCTATACAAGTTCGTGCACTGCCACCGGCTCGAAGACCCTGCCTTGCGGAGACTCCGCCCCGTGTCTCTGCAGCCGATACGATCACCCATGGTGGAGCGGCGGAGACGGCCTGAGACCATGATCGTGCATGAGTCTCTTAAGCCTATGGTAGGGGTAGAGGTGTAGGGTGTGTGATGCTTGGGATTTTTTTTGCTTTAGCGTTGATTTTGTTGCTGCATGTGAATGCAGCCGAGTCGTGAACGCTGTTTAGCCGAGTTCATATTATAGTGTCAGGGTGACACCCCGACAATGTAGCTCTGGCTTAAGGGCCCCTAAATCTTCAGATCAGCCGGTCTATTCTGTAAAAATCTCACCGTGAAAATTTTGGTGAAGTGAGCTGTCATTCATTGTCAGCTGATACTAGTATCAGGTGGAATGATGGTGGTGGTTCAGGTGGTGGTGGATTGACACTCTTGATAACTCACTTCACAAAGGTTTTCTCCGTGAGATTTTTATAGAATACCTCGGCTGGTGTTGGTTAGTACCCAGAAGTCACGTAGACCGATTACATCGAAACTAACGTTATACGAAACTTCACGTTGAATGCGAATAAACAAAAATGTGCAATCAACGCTTGTTCGCGCGATTAAAAATCCATATTCTTGATTTGTTAATGCAGTGTTCTGTACGCGTGTACGATCGACCACGGTAGCAAGATAAATCTTGGTAGTGTTTGTTTCCAAAGAAATGTGCTAACTTTGTGTTAGACTTAGCTAGAATTGTTGCAGATACTGCGTAATGAAGAGTTTGTAGTCAGTTCTTAACCCTAGATTTGTATTGTGTTGTTGTTTGTTTGAATTTCACACTCATTTGATTCTGCGGTCTCTAGTTAACATTTGGTGCTAAAAAACCATCTTTGTTTTAGGATTGTCTAGATCTACACTAAGACATAGTTTAAACTGCCATCATTGTTGTGTTTTTGTCGTTGTTGTGTGTGTTTTACAGATGTTTTATTTAGATTTATGGACAGGTAAGTGGAACTCCTAAAGTTCCATTCTAGTTACAATCGAGTGGTTCGATTCTTTGTATGTGTTAACATTGATCTCTCTTCATATTCTACTGTGTAATGTAAATAAATGTAATGTTGTGTGGCTTTATTTCTTACTTTTGCAGCTTGCTTTTTGATGCACTAATACATAAAAATTATGTTTGGTGCAAGCGCACCTTAATAGATACATAATTTGTTATAGATTATTAACTCTACTGTGAAAGTTTGACGCTGTTTAATCCTGTTAGATAAGTTAGTAAGCTACATGAGTAAGCTTATCTGCCAATTAATTTTACAAAAATTCTGTCCCATTTATAAATTTTTGCTCCTAAATTTGATGACAATCGAACTCACCGACTGCTGATATTCAACCCTCACGCACGTCGGCAGATCCACAAGGAGCTGCACCGCCTGGTGTCGGAGCCCCCCCGCGCGCCCCCCCGCGCGCCCCCCCGCGCGCCCCCCCCGCGCCGCGCCGCCCCGCACTCGCCGCCCGCGCGCCGCACGCGCTTCATGCGCTCCGACAGTATCGTGGATGAATTCGAGAACAGTGTGTTCGACGAGCGCCTGTTCGACAATATACATAACTTTGGAGAGAATCAGGTTAGTGTAGATAGATAAGTAGACTACTCTTTATTGTACGCTATTATAAATAACAGCTGCGCCCCGCGGTTTCACCCGCATAAGTTTCCATTCCGTGGGAATATCGGGATAAAAAGTAGCCTTTATGTTATTCCAGCGTGTCCGCTACCTCCATACAAAATTTTATCGAAATTGGTCCAACCGTTTAAGCGTGAAGAAGTAACAAACATATAAACACACCCCCACACACACGCTCAAAAACTTTCGCCTTTATAATATTAGTGTGATTTTCAATAAGTACTACTTTTTTACTACTAAACTAAACCCCACCAGTTTGCAACCACACTCACTTTTATGACTTTGATCATCATCTCTACAGACTCAAAGCAGCATCGAGCTTATCCTATCAGGAGAACAGCTCCCCGCCGAAGATGAAGTGGAACTCCGCGCCCCCGCGGAACGTAGCGTCAGCTGCGAGGAGAGGCAGTGGGCGGCCAGGGTGGCGCGCGGGGTCATACAGTTCGCGAGGTGCTGGATGCTGTTCGTGGTGGAGCGGTGCGACCGGGGGAGGGGGCTGCGGCCCAGGTAAGCAGGCTTTACGTGCCTTCACAGGGAGAGTTTCTCGCCCGTCGAAAGGCGAGACGGTCCTTGTGCGACTAAATGTGATACGTAGTTACTATACAAAAATGTTCACGTATCAATATAATAATACGTACGACACATTTTGTTTTTAATAAATGCTATCGACAATCTAAATACATGTATTTAATTTCACAATGAACGGTTGCCGATTTATAAGAATCGATTCGTTTTCAATTTGATGCGAGTAACTTTAGTCAGATTTCGATATTAACATTTGGTAAAGCCTAAAAATTAATCACACAATTTTGTTGCAGATGGGCATGTCAAGGCTTAGAATTTCTAATGTTGGCCTGCGATCCGCGAAATACGAAGCATCTGAGTGATGAAGAATTTGAGGTAACTGTTTATAAATAAACACCCTGTATACATGTTGATTTGTTGCAGAACACCGTCGTTAATATGACACATCGTGAAATATAACTGTGGAGGTTTGTTATTAGCAACTTGACAATTTGTTGTTGTTACCTATTTCTGAAAATAAGTCTGTCCTTCTTAAAAGTAATAAATAAATAAATTACGATGAGATTGTCACACAAGTACCTATGAATGATGGTAATAACACTACAAAGTCGACCTTTTAGCAAAAAGCATGTGCTATATTTACGAACGGGTATTGTTTCTATATTAGAACCACGAGGCCAACGGGGCAGTTGCTATTGAGCGTGGGGTCCTAGGTTCGACTCCCATGTCGAGCAAAGTGTGATTAGGTTTTTTCATTAGCATTTGCTAACAGCCCGTTGTTTGGAACATGGCGGTGAGATACCCGCGGGGCCCGCGCACTGTGAGTGAGGCCGGAGAGTGCTCCTGCGTGTGCGTACACACAGGAGCACTGTAATGTCTCCCGCGCGACGGGTGGGCTCCGCTAAGATTGGCCGCCATGGTCGAAATACGGTCTGGAGGACTATTTTTATTATTTTCACTATAGGGGAAATATTTAACTGATACTCTAAACCTTCTAATAATGTATGCTTTTTAAGATGAATGAATCTCTTAAAATTTTTTGGGCTTCTAATGATGCACAATTACTTGAGGTTAAAAAAAAAAAATGGTTGCCTGTAAAGTCGGTTTTACGGGCGAAGATTTTACGTGACAACGTCTTTTTCTCGGTAGAATAGTTGAGTGGGAGAGAGACGCAAGGCATTCGGCGGGCCTCTCTCTCGTTCGGTGACTCATCGTAACGTTACCGAGCGTTACACTTTTTCATAAGTGACTCCCAGCCGCAACCTAATTTAAGACGTTGTCACGTCAAAAGAGGCACATTCATTATATTAGAGGGTTCAATAATATTTTTAGGAGAGCAGAATGAGAATTATTTGTGATTCGATTAAATTCATGCTCTTCTAAAGCTGTCAGACAATGTACGCCTATTACTACACCGGATTGTAACAACGATATATTTTGTGGTCTTTTAGGAGCTGAAATCTTTGATGGATGGCTGTATCTCGCACGTGATAGGTTCTCGACCCGCGCCCAACCCGCCAACACACTCGCCTCGCCCGCGACCTCGCTTAGCGGTATGTTGACGGCCCACAATGGCACAATCATACTATAATTCCTCTTTCAAAATACCAGTATCAGTACCAGTTAACTCTCTCAAAATATTTTTCATTTTGAACTCAGTTCAGTATATAAAATATTTAGATGATAACAGGGAAAATGATAGCGTATGTTGAATATGACTGATAAATAAAAAAACAAGAGACTAAATAAATTTTTAAACTCAGTTTTTACCTATTGTTTTTGTAACTTTTAATTTTAGCTTAATCTTCCCGTGAAACCGTCGCTTAACTTATGATTATTATGTTAAGATAACATACATATATTGTAAATCTTTTGAGTGAAATACAGTATCTTAAACGAAATAAAAAAAAAAAATCTGTAATATGATTACAGAGTCCATTCCCAAACAACGGCCTGAGTCGAGAGGCGCCCACGCCGCCCACTCCGCCGCCGGTGGAAGCCGACCCGCTCAGCTATCCCGAACTCGAAGCTAACAGTAAGTGCCTTTGCTCTATTTGTGACAGTCGCAGGCCGTTATAGCAAAAAACTAGAATCATCAACCAAGAACCAGTGAGGAACAGACGTTCTAATTCTGTTAACCAAACGATAGATAGACCGGTCAGTTAGCCATTATGGATAACTTTTACCTACTATTTTTTCATTATGTGGATAGTGGCTCTAACAGTGCAGCGTATGCGCAAGGTGTCTCTGCATATACAATGTGTTTATACTCCGAATTGCGTAACGGAAAATTGCTTCCACGTTTCCTTTTTAATTTTTAAGCGAGTGACGTATTTCCCTCTTATTGACGTGTTTTCTAAGTATCTTCTGACTTACACAGCCCACAGACAGCGCGTGCTGACCGCGATAGAGCGCGTGGACACGGCGCGGGACGAGCGCCTGCGCAGCAACAAGAGCGTGGGCCACGCGCTGGGCGCGCCGCTCACCAGCTACCAGCCCAAGCTGCGCCAGCTCACCTTCAAGTGGCAGAGGGGGCTCAAGATAGGGGCCGGCACCTTCGGCAAGGTATAGCTCTTCACTGGTCCTTATTACGAGTGTTATAGCCCGACAGTAACCGAAATTCAATTCGCGGAATTCAATTCGAAATGCTCGCTCTAGCCGCGTTGAACCAGGTGAATTTGGATCGGCAATTTACAAATGTATTTGTTGTATTTAATTAGAAAAGCTCCAATAGCAAATACATAATTATTGCACTATGCTTGAACGCCGTATCTCAATGGTGCGAAGGACGCAGGCAAGGAACGATGATACCCAATCAATCAGTTCGTTCCAAACCCTAACATATGACGTAAGGCTGACGCCCGCGCGTTTCCATACATAAGTGCTCAGTTGCGGGGACCCGCGCGGGCATCCGTCGCGGGGAGGCGGGCCCCGCGCCCGCGCAATGGTACCCGCCTCGGTGTGACGGGACCCGCGCGGAGAGGCGAGCCCCGCGCCCGCGCAATGGGACCCGCCTCGGTGTGACGGGACCCGCGCGGAGAGGCGAGCCCCGCGCCCGCGCAATGGGACCCGCCTCGGTGTGACGGGACCCGCGCGGAGAGGCGAGCCCCGCGCCCGCGCAATGGGACCCGCCTCGGTGTGACGGGACCCGCGCGGAGAGGCGAGCCCCGCGCCCGCGCAATGGGACCCGCCTCGGTGTGACGGGACCCGCGCGGAGAGGCGAGCCCCGCGCCCGCGCAATGGGACCCGCCTCGGTGTGACGGGACCCGCGCGGAGAGGCGAGCCCCGCGCCCGCGCAATGGTACCCGCCTCGGTGTGACGGGACCCGCGCGGAGAGGCGAGCCCCGCGCCCGCGCAATGGGACCCGCCTCGGTGTGACGGGACCCGCGCGGAGAGACGAGCCCCGCGCCCGCGCAATTGGACCCGCCTCGGTGTGACGGGACCCGCGCGGAGAGGCGAGCCCCGCGCCCGCGCAATGGGACCCGACTCGGTGTGACGGGACCCGCGCGGAGAGGCGAGCCCCGCGCCCGCGCAATGGGACCCGCCTCGGTGTGACGGGACCCGCGCGGAGAGGCGAGCCCCGCGCCCGCGCAATGGGACCCGCCTCGGTGTGACGGGACCCGCGCGGAGAGGCGAGCCCCGCGCCCGCGCAATGGGACCCGCCTCGGTGTGACGGGACCCGCGCGGAGAGGCGAGCCCCGCGCCCGCGCAATGGGACCCGCCTCGGTGTGACGGGACCCGCGCGGAGAGGCGAGCCCCGCGCCCGCGCAATGGGACCCGCCTCGGTGTGACGGGACCCGCGCGGAGAGGCGAGCCCCGCGCCCGCGCAATGGGACCCGCCTCGGTGTGACGGGACCCGCGCGGAGAGGCGAGCCCCGCGCCCGCGCAATGGGACCCGCCTCGGTATGACGGGACCCGCGCGGGGAGGCGGGCCCCGTGCCCGCGCAACGGTACCAGTTCATTTAAAAAAAAAACTTGTTTCTATACAATAGTAGGTATGCAAAGTAGTTAATATTTCGAGATACAGAACATTACATTATAAACTATTTGGCATATGTCAGCTAGCCACGGCCACACCAATATACCAATAAATAGAATGTAAACTCAGCAAAAAAAAAAAAAAAAACTAAAAATATGAACGAAAACAATTGAACACCTAAATAAAAGCCTCCAGGCATAAAGGGCATGACAGCTTACACATTTGTGCAATGTTGGGTTATGTTCACATAGCTGTCGTTCGAAGTCACAAATGATAAACGAGGACCATCGAAGTAAAATAAATAAACAGTTAAAATCTTGTCTATTCCTGTCTACTTTAAAAATAAGAGAGGTATCATCTGCAAACAGTACAACGTTACAGATACCCTTTAAATAGAATGGTAAGTCTTTGATAAACACTAAAAACAAGAATGGGCCCAGTATTGACCCTTGCGGTACACCTAACTGAACTGGTAGCCCGGATGATTTCACACCATTAACATCTACACATTGGAACCTGTTATGTAAATAAGAATTTAGTACGTTGAGAGCTTCGTTTTGGACACCGCAATGACGCGCTTTTCCGTAAAGTAACGGAAATGCGTGTCATGGTGCACGCAATCAAAGGCTTTGGAGAGATCACAGAAAACTCCAATGGTATGATTGAAATTATTTCCTTTTTCTTCCCAGGTGTACACCGTAGTGAACACAGAGAGCGGTCAACTCCTCGCCATGAAGGAGTTGTCAGTGGGCGCGGGAGACAGGCGCGCGCTGCAGCGGGCAGCCAACGAGCTGAAGGTGCTGGAGGGCGTCCTGCACCCGCACCTCGTGCGGTACTACGGCTGCGAGCTGCACCGGGTGAGGGACATGTATATTATAGTCTGACGTGGAGCTAACTAAACGAAAGTGGATGGAACCACTGCTTATGACGGAACATGTCAAAAACATATCATATCAGTAGCCACAATGCTACAAGCATCGCGCTCGAATGGCATCACAGGGGGCCGTTGTTTGTAAATTATATTTTACATTATTTTGTTCAATTTTATGTGAAATGTATTGAAAAACAAGATGGCGGTGTTAGTTCCGATTTAGGCCGCACCAAAAACATCGAGCACAGCTTGTTATCATTGATAACATTGTGTTCCGGAACAGTCCAGCGCTTTGCCAACGAATACGAAGCACGGCATATCAGCATTGTGTTTGGTGGTTTCTAGCTCCTAAAGCTCATTATTAATCTATTGACACTATTCTGGTTATTGCAGGAGGAGATGCTCCTATTCATGGAGCTGTGCGTGGAAGGCTCGCTGGAGGCGCTGGTGGCGACGTCGGGCGCGCTGGCCGAGCCCACCGTGCGGCGCTACACCAAGCAGCTGCTCAGTGCCGTGCGCGAGCTGCACGCCCGCGCCATCGCGCACAGGGACATCAAGAGTTAGTTCCAAGCCTACACTTGCTACGGATATACTATTTTCTAGATAAGCACTTTGATAGTCTCACTACTGAAACTAAAGTCATAGCATTTTTTTCAATAACCATATTCAGGCACTTTTGAATTGTTTAGGAGTCGCCGCAGTTCGTCAGAGAGTTGAAGCTAGTTGCCCGTTTAAAACGTAGATATGGACCCTATGGACAAACAACTCCATGGACACTCTTTTTAAATCAAGTTATTATTAAATCCTTATTGAAAAGTTGCTCGCAGATGTCTATTAATTTAAACTACTTCAATAAGCGAAAACCGCGCACTACAGCAAAAAAAGAATTCTTGCGTTTTCATTAACATTTTTTTTTTAATTAGCCTGCGCTTTCCCACTCTTGGGGAAAGGCCTCCCTCCACTCCTTCCATCTTTCGCGACCCCGCGCATCCTCCAGAAACTCCTCATTAACATTTACAAATTCAAAATAGCAACTATGATTTTTTTACAAGTGATATTATAGTTTTTTTTTTTTTTGTTTGTAACGAACCTGTATGCACCAGGCGGTAACATCTTCCTCACGAACGAGGGTCACTGCCTGAAGCTGGGAGACTTCGGCTGCGCTGTCAAGATCCGCGCCAACACCACCGCGCCCGGAGAGCTGCAGGGATTCGTCGGCACGCAAGGTTTGTTCATACTCACAGGGAAAATAAGAAACAGAACTTCTTATAATCTTCTTCGTCGTATCGATGATTCCAAATTATATGAGTTTAAACCAAAATGCAGCCATGACGGGCGCAACACAAGCACTCCCGTGCTTGTGTTGCCAGCTTGAACACTAGGAAGCGTGGGCGTTCTGTGGCTGGTTTTCGTAACTTTTTGACGTTTTGACTTTAAAAAAGAGCTGATTGTTCGATTTGAATCTTCAAACAGCAAGAGTAGGGGCAAGGAATTTTTTGTTGTTTTTATTTTAATTGTAAATTAAGTCAATTTGTCAGTCATTGATCCAATTAAATGGGCATCATAGATTTAAAAATACTGTTGTTGTTTTTCAGCGTATATGGCTCCCGAGGTGTTCATGAAGTCGTCAGGTCACGGGCGCGCCGCAGACATCTGGTCGCTCGGCTGCGTAGTCACCGAGATGGCTTCTGGCAAGGTAAATCCACATAATTCAACTAAGAAATATGTTTTGTAAATCTTTCAAACGGATGTCACTGTATGATATTTCTGATACCTTTGTCACGAGAAGAAAATGTGTTTGACTGCATAGTCCAGACTTTCGGAAAATGTGTGTATTTTTTTTTCCCCAAAAATTTTTTTTTTTATACAAACAATAGGTACTTATTTCCTCTTGATTGTATGTCAGTAAGAAAAAATATTGTCTTTTGGATTCTGAAGTTGTAGTGAAGCTATGTGTTTCCTTCCCCAGCGCCCCTTCCCCCAATACGACAGCAACTACCAGATAATGTTCCTGGTGGGCTCGGGCGGGCGGCCCGACATCCCGGCGACGCTGTCGGCCGAGGGACAACAGTTCTGCCTGTCGTGCCTCACGCACGACGCGGATCTGCGTCCCAGGGCCGAGACGCTCACCTTGCATCATTTCCTAATGGTAAGTCATCAGCATTTCTAACTATGTTGTGATCGGCTTCCTGTATAACCGGATGCAGCTGAGTACCTGGTGCCTAAGTTTACTAATTTGTAAACGTTGCTATGGTCTCGCCATTGTGAATTTTTGACAGTTTTGGTGTGTCAAATCTCTTCAAAACTCATGATGGAGGATCATTAGAACGTTAGTTATTTAGTGGACTTGGCCTCCATTATTTTACATGGAGCGACTACCCATCTGAGCTTCACAACCCAGTTGCTGGGTAACATGATAGCCCTTGGTTTTTTAACGACAGTGACTTGGAAGGAAGATTACCAATATTTTGATTTTGTGTTCGTCGATTACCGGACTTCTAGAATAGAATAGAATACTCTCCATTATGCACATAATACAAATTACAGATAATTATGAATGTAGACATTATGAAACACATATTTTTTTCACCTCATGAAAGTTATTAATATAAATTACGTTGTTTTTTATTTTACTTTACGTCCAAGGTTTACCTTTTTTATAGATGCTTTCCTTTGACGTTATTTGTTAATTATTTGTTTATAACAGTAAGTTATTTATTCTTAACTTTATACATTAGTCATATTATTTAAAAAACAAAACACTACACTGTATTAGGTGGTATTAGTCACAGAAAGTTAGTGTACAGACGCCAGTACATAAAGCTACTACAATCTATCAAATTTCTTTAATAGATTTTCAACTTTATCGCTAAAGCATAAAGTTCAAAGTTGATTGGGAAAAATTTACAGTTTCGGGTAGCTTGCTGTACAATAGTCAACCCCACAGACAACCTAATAATGCTTTATTAATATATCCATGTCCTGTTTCCAGGTAAAATCCGATGAGAATGACTGCAACTGCGAGCCAGCGTTCCTCATCACGAAATGACGTAAGCAGTGACGTCACGCGGCTATTAGAAACTTATACTTCAACTAGTCTACTAGGCACACAATTGAACTGTTAGCTATTATCAAAGGTAGTTGTAGGTGCAACACTTCTGCCCACCCCTTCGGGATATTCAGGCGTGATGTGTTATGGGTATACCGTTACTTTGTACTCAAGGCCTGCTGTACTCGGCACGTTTTCTTTACTGCGCCGTAGTGCCGCCGTGTCCGTCAACAAGCTTCCATAGTGATCTCTACAACACTGACGACCGTGCCTACACACGGTGAAGAAACCGTAGTTTTCCACGGCTAGAAAAACGTGCGTGTATAAAGGGCTTAACTCCTATTAAAGAAGTAACTTGACTTCTAGGCCAGTTGAGAAAGGTCAATCTTAAAGACTAAAAAGCGAAAGTGTTAATCTAATAATGAATTACTATTTAATGCATAATATATATAGCATTTATTTTAATCACTTTACATAAATAAGTAGGTAAATGGAGTAACCAACTGACACAATAATATTGCATGGCGTGTTATTGTCATTGGCTCCGTGTTCCATTTGCTAACTTTTCTGTGGGTTTTAATACTATGACTGCGAGCTAATGTCCTTATGTGTGATAAAGAATCACAAACACTATTTATTGTATTTTTTTTAAATGAAATAAACCTATTTTTAAGCCAGGAGGAACACCAGTAACTTGCACAATAGTTTGCATGCCATTTTGCCAACTTATTACATGGGACTTGAATATAACTGGCGAAATGTGGGGGTACTATAGGTATACGTACACCTCTGCCTGCTCCTTAGGGGACTATAGGCGTGATGATATGTTAACTTTGTATATTTATTTCATGACTAGCAGCGCCCCGCGGTTTCACCCGCGTAAGTTTCAATCCCGTGGGAATATCGGGATAAAATAACCTATGTGTTAATCCAGGGTGTCAGCTACCTCCATAACAAAAATTGGTCCAGCCATTTGTGCGTGAAGAAGTAACAAATACACTCATAAACTTTCGTCTCTATAATATTAGTGTTATATAAACACATTTAAAAATAAATGTTATTTATTGTCACTGGGATCAGATTGCGACTAGATTTTAAATGTTTTTAATTATGGGAATTCGCCTACTGATTGATGACAACGTGGGTCGGTCACAATGGCATGCAAGATATTTCAAGTAACTTTTGTCCACGTCACTAACATGACGACACTAAGTTTGGCAATTCTTCGGGCTATGTCAGATATACAGGGTGTCCCGTAAGTTATGGACAACCTCCTCAGGAGTCATTGTACTTATCATTATGAACAACTTTTACTATGTGACCAAACATGAAATCGCGAAAAAAAATCAGCTGTTCCCTACATTTATGTTCGTTTAACTCGTCAAAATGTAGCTCAACAGGTCCCATAGTAATAGTTGTTCATAGTTATAAGTACAATGACCCCATAAGAGGTTATCCATTAATTACGGGACATGCTGTAGATAGAAAGAAATGTGTTTTTTTTTCGGATTTTAAATTCCTTTGGGTGATGTTAATGTTATTTATATCTTATGAGGATTATCCGATATTAACGATCATACTATCGAATATGCCATTTTAATTATGTATAGCTAATGAATACAGAGGTACGTTACTACTAAGTACATGAATGTAAATAAAATCAAATTAATGTGCCATTAGCGAAAATCAAATGAAACTCTTCAAAGTTTTCCCACCACGTGTTGGTACTTTATATAAAAATGAATTATGCTTATCAATCGCATAAGTATTATAGATATTTTTAGACCAATATTCCTTTTGGAATCACACCTACGACCATTTTCCCCCCATCCAAAATAGGGGGAATCCCTACATGAAAGATTAATTGTCTTTACCGTTTTAAATTTTTGGCTTTTAAGAGTGCCTGTGAATGGGCCGAAATAGTAAAATAATAATATACATAAATGTTATAACTTCGATTTTGAAGACTTTCAATGCTTCATTTCTATTATAGCCACGAAACATGTTTGATTGTTCGTGTTAATCCACAGATCTACAGTTTTTAAAGATTGAGGTTTATTTATAAACGATAATTAAAGTTAAGTGACGTTTAAACGTCAAAAATATATGGTTAAACAGTCTCTAATCACTACAAGTACATCATAGCACCTAGTAAGTCTCCTTGAGTAACACCATGTTACTAAGCGTAGTTTATGAATAGAGGTGAAAGTATGTATAGGTACTTAATTATTAAGGAATTGAGTCGTCCCGAACAAATTATATATTGTGTAAATAATAGTAAAAAAATATATTTTCATACTAATAAGAAATGAAATAGAGAATTGTATTTTATAATATTGTAAAATGTATGTTAAGTATACTTAAGTATGTGATAAGTGCACTTTAAAAGTGGTTACTGTATATCTTGGTTTGGGAGACGGATACTTTTTGTTGCGACACTGTGACGCAACTATTGCGCTTACGGATTTTAGTTGATGGAAAACTTCAAAGGATATGGGAGCTAAGGTTGGCGAGTTCAGAGTAAATAAAAGCGATTATCCTGCATTTACAATCGTTTCATTAATTAATTTCCCTGTTGTCCTAGATTTTTTAAATCCAAACCGGTGAGCCTGACTACCTTCTCTTCCTGCTTCAGTTGTTTGCTGTGCGACGTGATGTGCCCGACTAAATTTTTTTGATGATTTTCCTCCATCTGTGACGTTCTTTGGGCTGTTGTAAGGGGCAACCCTTACAACAGTCTATTAAGACACGCACGGACGTGCCGAAGGATACCTCAATGCATCGCGGGGTGTTTTTATTTTATTTTATATGTAATCAATTGTTGTTATCAACAGAAATTGTGTTTAATAAATAAAAAGATAATGTAATAGTACAGTCAATTTTTTTCAAATTTCAAAATTTCAAAATTTTTAATAAAGTAATTTCTTTATTAAAAATGTTAAACTTAATAGGGAAAGGTTAAATCTACTTAAACAGCTAGATATGTATTCTTTTAATCTGGAGCAAAGTACTAGGAAATACAACATTGACACACAGGACTTGCAATCTCAACTTGACCAGCTGCAGGAGAAACTAAGATCAATGACTAACAAATATAATACCTCTGAAGATCTAATGAGGGAATATGTGTTGGCAATGAATGAGCTGGTGAACTCACAAACGAACAGCTGTGAGCGCTGTCAAACACCATCCAATGTACCTACACCAGACCATTCATTATCGGCATGCAATACCACATTACCGCAGCCTTGTGTTGATTTGGCAATTCCCTCTGTTGATAGTACCATTATACCATCTAAAGAAATTGTAAATCATGATATTATATTATTTTGTGATGAGATTGGAAAGGAGTTAGGTCACTTGTTGACAGATGAATATCCGGGACACTCAATAATAAATTACTGTATGCCTGGTTGTTCTTTATTTGATATTATGAAAGCAATTGTTAAATGTAACTTTAAACAGGAAACAACTTTATTAATATTTATGGGAAATAGGGGTAATTTAAATAAAGGAGAATTGCTCCAATATCATAGAACATTGTGCAACCTTAGCTTAAGAAAAATTGTTTTGTTTACATTACCTTACAGTAACAGTTTGCCACAGGAAGAAAATAACTTAAGATTTGATATAAACATGACATTGCACAATTTGACATATAATGATAACTTATTCCAGTTAATTGATACTAACTATTATGTTGGTAATAATTTATATTTGACAAAAGATAGATATAATATTGTTATGTACTATCTTTCTAACTATCAAAAAAGACAGATAGCTGTGTCGCTATCATATTTTTTTTCTGTTTCAGCCAAACATTTGGCTAAACAAATTGCTCCTATTGAGCAATGCAATGACTTTTTAAATTACTCTGGTAATAATTTGGTTGAAATTATTGACATTAATCATTTAAATTAGAATTTAAGACAATAGAGGCAACCTCTTGCAAAAATGTAAATAAGTCAAATGAAAGTGTAAAAAAATTAAATAGTATCAATCTGGTGCATCAAAATATTCAAGGTTTTTCAAACAAAGACTTAGAAGTAGAATTATTCCTGAATTGTTACAATATAGATATTCTTTGTATGACAGAACATTGGCTTAAAAGTCACCAGTTCATGTTCAATTTTAGTAATCACCAGGTTGGTAGTTCATTCAGCAGAGTAAATGCTATACATGGTGGCTCATTAATTTTAATAAATAACCAGCTTAAGTTTAAAGACCGAAAGGATATTGTGAGCCTCTCTGTTGAACGGACAATTGAAATAGCCTGTATAGAATTGGAGCAGTTCATTATATTAAGTGTGTACAGACCTCCTTCAGGATTGTATGATTGTTTTGAAAAAGTTATGGATGAAGTGTTGCACAAAATCTGTAATACAAACAAGTCCATCATCATTTGTGGTGATTTTAATGTTAATTTGTTAGAAAATTCTGGGTTAAGTACTAAAATTATAAGTTTGTTTCAGTCATACAATCTTGCAAACCAATTTTTGGAGCCCACTAGAATAACTCCTACTAGTGCCACATGCCTAGATAACATTTATACAGATGTTATACCAACCCACAAAGACATTATTAACCTAATAGACTCAGATCATTGTGGACAATTAATCACTATTCCAAATAAAAACAAAAAAGTTACTAAAAAAGATATCACTGTTAATCCAAAAACAACTAATCGCTTGGAAACATTTAAAACTAAACTCATGGGTAAATTACCACTTTTGTTCACTAATGATGACCCTAATCAACAATATAATGATTTTTTTAATATGTATTGCACACAATTTGATAACACATTTATTCCAAAAACATTATCGGTTAATAGTATTGCTTCCTTCAGTGACTGGGCCACCATTGGTATACATAAAAGTAGAAAACGACTTTATGAATTATATGAAGAACGGATTTGTATAAACACTTCTGAATTTAATTTATATGTTAAGAATTATTCTAAAATATTTAAAAAAGTTTGTAGCATTGCCAAGTCACGTTATTTGAGTTCAAAAATTAAAAATAGTAGTAACATTATTAAAACGACTTGGAATGTCATTAATAGCGAAACGGGAAGGTCATGCACCCGAAGTAGTGACTACAGCCTTGTTATTGATGACAATATAATTAAATCAGATTGTCAAGTCGCCGCGGCCTTTGAAAATTTCTTTGCAGAGATTCCCGTATCAACTACTAAATCTCTTAACTCATCACCCATTGCTGCAGAGTCTTTACTTAAAGAAAACGTTCCAGTTTGCGATTCTGAATTTCACTTCCAATATGTAACCTGTAAAGATATAATTAAAACTTTTCACACGTTAAATGTTAAAAAGACTGCAGATCTATGGGGTAATTCTGTGGATGTTGCTAAGTCGATTATAGACATTGTAGCACCTACTTTAGCTGTTATATTTAATAATTGCATTGACCGTGGTGAGTTTCCTGATCTTATGAAAAACAGTAAAATAATACCGTTGTTTAAATCGGGTAGTACATCAGACCCTACTAATTATAGACCTATTTCAGTACTACCTACCTTTAGTAAAATTTTTGAAAAACTTATTTTAAATCAATTGCAAAGATTTTTTAATAATAATAAATTACTACATAACAAACAGTTCGGATTTACAAGGGGTCGTTCGACTACCGATGCAGGAGTTGAACTTTTAGGACATATTTATAATGCATGGGAGGACAAATGCGATGCTTTGGGCATCTTTTGCGATTTGTCCAAGGCATTCGATTGTGTTCTTCATGAAACATTAATCAGGAAACTGCACCACTACGGAATCCGGAACGCCTCTCTGGATCTTCTTACTTCTTACTTGAGTAATAGGATTCAGAGAGTTGATGTTAACGGAAAAAGGTCACCCGGATCTGTAGTAAGAATGGGGGTCCCCCAGGGCTCAATTCTCGGCCCATTTTTATTTATTATTTATATAAATGACTTGCCTTACCTCATAAGGGATGAACATGATATAGTGTTGTTTGCAGATGACACTTCACTTTTATTTAAACTCAAACGTCAGCAGCTGGTTACTGACAATGTAAATAACGCCCTTGCAAAAGTAGTTAACTGGTTTAATGTCAATAACCTACTTCTTAACGGAAAAAAAACTAAATGTATTAAGTTTACCATACCCCACGTTAGACAAGTAGAAACTAGTGTTCTCATTAAGGATGAAGAGTTGAAACCTGAAGATACCACAGTATTCCTAGGCATAACGTTGGATGCCAAGCTTCAATGGGGCCCCCATATAGATAAATTGTCAAAAAAGCTTAGCTCTGCAGCATACGCCGTTAGGAAAATTCGTGATTTAACTGATTTAGAGACAGCCCGTTTAGTATACTTTAGTTATTTTCATAGTGTGATGTCGTACGGTATTCTGTTGTGGGGAAATGCCGCCGATATTCAGACAATTTTTATTTTACAAAAAAGGGCAATTCGTTCCATTTATAAATTAAGTCCCAGACACTCCCTCAGAGACAAATTTAAAGAGATTAATATAATGACTGTGCCTTCTCAGTACATTTATGATAATCTTTTGTATGCACATAAAAATATTAATCTGTTTAAAAAATACAGTGATATCCATAACATAAATACTAGGAACAAACACAAATTTGTTGTTCCTACAACAAGGCTCAAAAAAATAGGTGGCTCGTTTAGATGCCAATGTATACGTTTTTATAATAAACTTCCTAGCCACATTCAAGAACTAAGCCTTAATAAATTCAAATCTTTTATAAAGCGAAAACTATGTCAGAAAGCCTATTATACTGTAAAAGACTATATTGAGGACAAAAAGGCTTGGGATTGAGCTGCTCCAATAGGTTTAGATTGTTGTTTTTATTTTTGCTATTTTACACTTTAATAATTTTTTTTTTTAAGTATCTATTTACTTAAATAATGACATGTACATTTACTGTATAAAGTATTATATGATTTTAATTATTGTGAATGTGAGGACTATGTGGGTAATTTTTTGTTTTTTCTCTTCGTTTTAATCATGATCTGGCAGTTTGAGTAGTTTATGCGGCCTACCCAAATGTCCTGTCTTTGGTATTGTTCGTCGAATCGTTGAGCTCCTTAAGTTCTGAGTTGAGCTGCACGGTTACTGACAAATGCGTGCACTGACTGGACAGGTCCGCTCAATCTGTGTGGTTCTTTCCTCAAAAGACCATTTCAGACACTAATCTACATGGTCCTCAAAGATTATGTCCGGATTTTTATATACACATTGACATTGATGAATTTTATTTAGACATTGACATGAACATTTACTTTGTAAGTAATTTTTATTATTTTTTTTTATTTAATTATTGTGAATGTGAGGACTATGTGGGTCATTTCTTTTTTCCTTCTTAGTTTTAATTATGATCTGGCAGTTTGAGTAGTTTATGCGGCCTACCCAAATGTCCTGTCTTTGGTATTGTTCGTCGAATCGTTGAGCTCCTCAAGTTCTGAGTTGAGCTGCACGATTTTTGACAAATGCGTGCACTGATTGGACAGGTCCGCTCAATCTGTGTGGTTCTTTCCTCAAAAGACCATTTCAGACACCAATCTACATGGTCTTCACACGATCTGACCAAGATTTTGTCTGGACTTTAAAAGAGACTGTGACTTCTGAGTTTGTTTCGGCCTTTCTTCTCAGAATAGTCAGTTAGGAAACGCCGACCTCATCTAGTTTAAAAAAAAATATGATTGACGTGTAAAAGTGTTTGTACAAACCTACTTACAGAAATAAAATCATTTATCATTCATTTATCATTTATCATTTAATAAAAGAGATAAGTATGCAGGATCGTCGGATATAGTTGAAGTTTAATAAGAAATCGATGGATGTTCTCGAATAAAATTTAATTTTATTAATAGAAAACAGCTCACTTATCATGTGACAGCCTGACTGGACAAATCTTCAAAATAGCTCACATTTAACTACGTCTGGCTGGCACTTTATGTGACAGCTAAACACCCTTATTTCAGAATTTGTGACGCTACAGAATCTTAGATAATCGATCGAAAACGTGTCCAGCCAGCTTGAAAAACCACTTTTCGCTGGTCTCTCAATCTCGGTAACGTAAGTGATTTTGACGACTTTTTGCATAACAACGGGCGTCACATAAATTTGTAACAGGCATCGAGCTAAAAGTTGTGATACGTACAGCGGTTTAGTAGAAAAATGCAAAAATCTGTGTCCAGCCAGCTTGAATTTACGTATAAAACTTCTGGCTGGCACTTCCGAATCTCAATAACGGGAGCGTTTTCGAACATGGTTCCTTTACTAACATTTAGTGACGCAATGTGTGACAGTAACAACGTTTAATTTATGGCGTACATGTAAGGGTTTACGACAAATCAATAAAAACTTAATGTCCAGCCAGCCTGAGTTCAAGCTGGCTGGACACATCACACATGTATCTCCGCTGCCTGATGATCTACGGCCTTCGAAATGTGTTCAAAATTTTGTGACGGGAATAGGGCTTTCAGTCTCGATGCATTACCGAGTCCCGGGAAAAAAAAAACGAGACTCGATGTGGTCTCGAAATTCCCGGGAAAAACGAGACTTTTGAGACTATTTCAAAACTAGGTTTCTTACTTATAGGTTATGCAATTAGGCAGTCAAAACAAGATATTTTAATCAAGTACTTTATTAAACAAACGCAAATAAAAAAATATATTTTTGTAGTGGGCACGTAAGAAACAAAAGGCGTTTAATGTGGTTTCAGACAGAGAGTACCTAATTTTATTACAAAAGTAACCCGCGTTAGAAAAAGTTCTCTGCTTCTGCTAGTGGGGGATTAGACATTAAATCATTCTAGCAATAATTTATTTAGGTATTTCTCTGTCGCCCTCATTTTCAAAGAGAGCTTTTTCTACGTGAAAGGTTGTTTGCAAGTCATGGATAGACATGGAAGTTATATTCTGCCCTTTGTCTTCCTGGGGGTTTAACAAATTATTAAGCTCAGATTCCAGCTATTCTTCTGTAGTTAAACTTGTGAGCTCCGCAATCGTCGCATCATTTGTCAGATTTGTCAGTTGTGGTTGTATTTACAACAATTACACACGATTCTTTTAAAGACACTGTAATTTCGTCGTTGCTTAATGTTTGAAAAGCTGTTGCATCAAGCATTTTTTCAAAAAACTGAGAAGGTCTGTGCAAGTATTGTAAGCTCAAACTCAAAGCATTTATTTAAATTAAACCATGTACAAGCACTTTTGAATTGTAAAAATTAAATAGTCTGTCAGTTAGTCAGAAAGTTGACGCTAGTTGCCCATTCCAAAACGTAGATCTCTATGGAGAAGAACGGGCAAGAAACCAAAATCCTGGGTACATTATTCTTGTTACTTCTCTATGTGATAATAATATGTAAAAAAAAACACTTAAACTAAGATACTTGTAAATTGCTTCAATCAGTCTATTTTCCTTAATAAGGATTGCGCAGCGGATTGGCGAGACTTACGCTCAAAAAACTTTGTTGTAAGTCCAATTTCTTTAGGCAGAAATTTAGTGCAGTATCCGCTGTTAAAAGAGTAACGTCTCGTCTACACAGGGCTTCTAAGGTCACTTTCATAATACCTAGTGAATTTCAGATTGCTTCCAATGTAGTACCTATACTCTGATTCAGTGAACTCTGTAACCATAATAAAAAATGACTGTTGGTTTAGTAGATTATTTAATACTGTTATTATGTGACTCAAGTCTCAAAAGTCTCGTTAATCCCGAGACCGAAAATGTTAGTCTCGAGTCTCGAAAATACCAAAAAATCATCGAGACTCTCGAAAATTTCGAGACCGAGATTCCCGGGATGAAAGCCTTAGACGGGAACGATAATGTTAACCTGAATTTGTGACGGAGAAACTTTTTTCCCAACAGCAGGAATTCAGGGTGGAATTAATGAAATAACAGAATTCCAACGCAATTTTTTTTTATTGAGAGCAACATTCAATTGACACGGATACACTTACAAGCTACAGATATGTATGAGTTGCCACAGTGTACCAAACTACAGTAATACAATAATTAAATTGGTCGACAAGAGGAAGTAGGTAAATTCTTTTGTGTGTTTTCAGTTAAATGGAAAAGGACTCAGATCATTTGATAATGTTCATGATCGGGCATTACACTATTGAAGATCAGCTTTACTTTTGTACAGTTTTGGCATGATTGTCAAGAATAATTCCTTCATCGTACTACTGATGTTTGTTGCACTGTGACCTAGTACGGACAGGTAGGTACTTGTGACATCTAGTTATACATATAATTATATCATTTATGGCTAAATACAATTCGTATAATACTATAAAAGCATTTTGATATGTTTACATTTAGATTTTCTAATATTATATTCTAGTATTTTAAAGACAACAGGTATTTATTTGTTAGACAATCATTGTAATCACAAAGTTAGTTAAGTTTTTCACCAAAGATCTTTATTTCAAAAGTCCTCATCATTCTCCTGCCCTTCTCCCAATTTATTTGCGGACGGCGCAACGTTTCTTTTCCTTCCATATTTCTTTATTAGTCGTCATCTCGATAGTATAGTAACCCCCTTTCTAACCTAACTTTATTTTATATGTGATACGATGTTTTTCAGTAATAATATTGAGATTGTTATGCATGTTTTCTTATAATTAACAGTGATAATACAGACTAGGAACACGAACACATCTCTTCACAAATTCATCCACAGTGCAGGTGCGTTTCGCGTGTTAATTTCAATGTTACTTCATTCAAATAATAAATCTTATTAGGTCCAAGATGATAGTGGATCTATACTGCGTGAAATTTTAATGGTTGTTTTCCCGAAGCGAAATGATTTTGTCTTGATAGTACAATCGAATTATAAAAAAATAAAGTATTAAAAAATGGCAGATTTACAATTTTATTGTGAAAAACAAAACTTGAACGCGATCTCGAACCAATAGTATAGCTACAGCGCAAACGGACGACTGCGCGTGGTCGTCCTGCTACCTGCAAAGATGGTAGGTAACGGGCGGGCGCACGTGAGTTACTATTGATTCTCACGCTTTCGAGTTGAGATCATAATTTTATAATTATTTGAAAAGAAATAAAAAATTACTTCATGAATCGGTAGCACTACTGAGTGCAAATCGTTCTGCCACGGGAAAACAACCATTAAAATTTCACGCTGTATTGATAGTAGACCCGAAATGATACCTACTGGATCCACGTTGATAATGGATCTAAAATAATAGATACTGGATCGACGTTATTGGTATAATATAATCCAAGATGACAGTATCAGCGATCCCACATGATTTTTTTTGCTACATATATTAAATATGTATATGTAGGTGGTAAGTTCATTTTCTAGCACTTCTTTATAGTTGTTACTGCTCGTTCTTTAAATAAAATAAACACCAGAAGCGCCCCGCGGTTTCACCCGCGTAAGTTTCGATCCCGTGGGAATATCGGGATAAAAAGTATCCTATGTCCTTCCCCGGAATGTAATCTATCTCTCTGCCAAATTTTATCGAAATCTGTTCAGTGGTTTAGGCGTGAAAAGGTAACATACAGACAGACAGAGTTACTTTCGAATTTATAATATTAGTATGGATGGATCCTCTTTCATCCCGTCCCCATCTGAATACAAACTGCACCTACATTTAGTTAATTCCCTACCCGCCTGATTTACTCGTTCTAGAGACACCTACAAACATTCTAAACATTGAACATCTTAATTGAATGAACGATAAATATTTTCCATTTATTTACTACACCATCAGAATCATCTAATAATATTTAGCAGACATTGTTCTGTCTTTCTTAATCTTTTTAAATGAGAATCATCCGTTTATAGATCAATGATAGCTTTACAATAGGGTAAAAAGCTTGGCGTGTGTTCTCTAAAATTAATCTAAGGGTAATTGACATTAATAACTATACAACAATAATTATCAACTATCTGTACCTATATAAGTTCTTACGTGCTAAGTAGGTAAAATGTATAAATCAGAAGTTTTGTATAACTCGTGATGAGATTAGAGTAAGTTTGTAAGTAATGTCTTAAGTGCGATATATATTTTGTATAATAAATATTATATTACATTATAATATATAATATAGGTATAATATATAATCATAAATAGAGATGTGTAGGGAAGAAATCATTCTTCTGGTAAGGCCTTCGATCTTTATAGGAAGGCTTATATTTTCAAATCTGTTAATTAATAAACTTCTGAATATATACTATAACACTATCATCCATCCCTCTAACACAAATAAGTAACAATGAATAATTATAATCAATTGCGATTTAAATAACAATTATAAATATAAATAAACTTTTATAATTTTAAAACTACAAATAAATTATTAACTTTGAACTCAAATAGCTAATTATTAAAAAATATTTAGCAAAATATATTCGTTGATGTTGGCTTTTGTCAGCTAATAAACATCTTTAATATTTAACGATATAATTATAATATATAACGATACAATATATATTTATTATAATTAGAGTACATAAATATGTGCTGATTATAAGTTACTTATCTAAAACATATGTCAGTAAATGCTATACTTCTCATAAGGTGTTTTACACTCATCTCTACTTGTGCTTCGCGGCGCGCTTAAAAGCTATCTTTTTAAACTTATATTCAGTAGACAAATTTTAATTCCCCATAATAAGTAACACATGAGAACACTGTTTCACGTCTCAAATCCACTCAAAAATATCAGGATAAGTTCTTTATTACTTAATCACAAAAAATCGCCCTCGCATAATTTCAAGCATTCTTATTTTTCAAAAAAAATTTTGGGACAATAATTTACCAACCTTGAAGAATATTTCTTACAAAATAGATTAAATACTGACAAATTGACTCTTAGCATTTCCTTATTGATACGAGTAATTAATTAAAACTAGCCTTAATACTAAACTTTGATATGTTTTGATATTCTTGGTCATGTCGAGCATGACAGTCAACATCGACGATATGTATATGATTTTCACATATTATTATGTACTAAAATTTTACATTAGGTATATCGCTAACATAACGATAATCATAAATATTTTGAATATTAACAACAAAACTTTTTTTTATATCATTTCTCAAAAATATTTTTAATAAACGAATAATACCTACCTATAGTTTTTTTTTTTTTAATATGCAAGTAGAGCAATTGTTGAGACAAAAATATTTTTCAAAACGTAAATATAAAACAAGGAACATTTTGCTAAACATATAATTATATTACAAATCTAAATATTATGTTATCACCACAGCATTGACATTTTAACTCCTTAAAATAAATCGACTGTCCCCAACCTGTTATCGTGACGATGTTTTTTTTTATAATTTATATTTAAATCTGATACTGATTTTTTTTTTGTAGGTATATCATTTAGAAATCCCAACTGTTTTTAATTACGAAATAAAAAAAATAAAGTTTACTAATATTAATTATGCGACGATCACGAAAAAAAAAATTCTTTAACCGATTTTCGGTATTAACTTTTAAGTATTTTTAAACCATCAATATTCGGTATTAACTTTTAAGTATTTTTAAACCATCAATATTGATGCCGTTCATCTCGTGCTGAAGAGGATAAATTTTTAAACAGCTTTCTTTTTTTTTTATAAATTCTTAGCCGGGCTACTTCTTAATTTGCCAAAAATTAAACTGGCTGGGAACAATCGTGTAGGTTAATATAATTACCGAAAAGTTGATACCTACACTGTAGGTATACATACATTTAGTAAGCAATATATAAATAGCTACTACACATAGTGGGTAACTAGTACCTATTCAATATTTTTTTCTAATTAATTTCATTAGGTATCTACTGTGCATCTTCAATGATAAACCTACATACAATTTTTTTCTTAAATCGCTAAAATTGTTTTAGCTTTTTTGGCTTTAATACTGCATTAAATCGATAGGGATTTAAAAAAGCAGGTATACATCCTTTGCAGAAGGATTACAATATCGTACTATTTCTTTCGTAGAACAAGGCTTCCCGTTGTGAATTTGATAATATACCAATTAACCGACAATCACAAAGACTTGAATGCGTTTTTTTTAATAGGTACCTATATTTTTTTTTAAATATCTTGGATAAGGTTAGTTTATAACCTATAAGCTTTTGAAAAAGCATCCAGTCGTAGGTTAAAAAGGCTTGAATTCAAGATCTAGGTTTGTCATGGAGGTACAGACGCCAGCACATCAAGCTACCCAAAACTGTCAAATTTTCCCAATAACTTTGAACCTAATGCTTTAGCGATAAAGTTGAAAATCTATTAAAGAAATTTGACAAATTGTAGTAGCTTGATGAGCTAGGAAATGCCGGCGCCATCTAGTTTCAAAATGTTGACCATATTGACTTGTAAAAGTGTCAGAAACAAACATGTCATTTCATAAGTCCATAAACGAAATCAAAATAATAATAGGTAACATTTTTGGACATAGTATGTTCCGATAGTTTTATATTCATACTTAGGTTTAATAAGTATAAAGGCAATAAGACAAGTCATAAGTTAACTCTCATATCATTTGTCATTTGGAAACATACTACGATTGATTAGTTTTATGTAGAAGATTTGAAAAAATGTCACTTACACACGTACAGACGCCAGCACATCAACCTACCCGAAACTGTCAAATTTTCCCAATCAATCTTGAACCTTATGCTGTAGCGATAAAATTGAAAATCTATTAAAGAAATTTGACAGATTGTATTAACTTGATGTGCTGGCGTGTGTACCTAACGTGGTGGCTGCGACGCGCTACAGCTAGGTAAGCTATTACGGTAACTCATACATTCATTTTATTCTTTTATTAAATTAAATATTTTATTAAATTAAATTAAATATGAACTTTCGACGTTTACACACTAGACTGTATTTTTTTTACTAAACACCACTTCCTGTCTAGTTGATTGTTATACTATACTGTGGTCAATAATAGAAAAACTTTCGCATATCTGTGCATAGATCATATTGTTTAGAACGCAGATGCTTATCACACGTAATGAGAAGTAGTCACGACACACTTTTAGAATGTAATTATTGAATTTTTTTATAATAATTAACTATAAAATGTTTTCTTTTAATCATTACAATTTTATTAGGTAGGTACTTACTAAGTATTTCTTAATTTTTTTAACTCTCAAACGTGTGAATTTATTTCATTGTGCCTGTTATTTAATACATATTATACCTACCGCGAAAGGAACTTCGTTACTTTTTATCATTAGTGACATAATTATTTAAATAATAAATAAAAACAATCGCAGTATATTCCCACTCAGTCCGCCTAACATTTTATATTCTACAATTTAAAATATATAATAGAGATAGATCAACAACAAATGTATACCTAAGTAAATGTAAAAGCTGTAAAGTCAACTTATATCACTATGTAAATTCATTGGCTAAGATATTTGATATGTATGTTAAACCACATGGGACTTGAAGATAGTTATAAATATCTAATATTTTCTATGTTGGCTGATATTAGCAAACCGATAATAATATCGTTCATAGCAGAACCGATTTTAATAAATATTATTATAGTTATTTTAATTTAGTATAGAGTGCTTTATTTTAAGTACTTTTATAGCTTACATTTCCATTACTTATAATAGACATAAAATAAAATTACTTTAAGTATAAAAATTGCCCAGTGGCATTATTAGGAAAATAAATTTCCTAATAATGCCACTGGGCAATTTTGCAACTAGTACTTGAACGATATTCATGCTGTCATGTCTTTAATGTACCTACACTCCTCTGAATATTTTTTTTTCTAACATCTTAAATATCTCTCATAAAAGTATAGGTCCTATTAATTATTAAATAAAAATATAGAGTTATAATAATATTGACTAGAATAGCATAATTTCCAACATCTTGATACAGCGAGTATTTTTTTTAGAATAACAACAATAAATAAACTATAGAATAGTGAACAAACACCTAAAAAGGCATAAGACTTCAGAACGGCAATGTTTTATAAAACTATAGCAATTATTAAAACTATCAATATAATACGAGTATATGTATTTTATATTTCCCCATTCGCTATAAGATACTTTAGTTTTGACTAGATTAATTTGTAACCAAAATTTATCAATTATAAAATACATTACTCGAATAACTATTAATTGTGACGCTTTAAAAACCTTTTTTTAAGGACAGACTGACATTTTAACGATAATTATTGATAATATATTTTTTTTTGCATCGTGGAACGATATAATTTTGATAATAAGTTTTATAAAAATCTTCCAGGTCCTTAATTTTCTAAGTTCTAACAAGTCCTTTCATGATATGTTCAAGGTTACATACCTAGTGTGCATTTTATAATAATATAATAATAATATATATTTATTGTAAATACCTACATGTAGTTTAGGTATATTATAGCAACAAATCAATAAAGGTTTAGTTTTTGAAAACAAGTGTAAATATTTACAAAAACAGATCGTATCTGCTAAAGCTTTTGCGACAATATATAAATAATTTGATTTTGTATATAAAACCGTGCATTTAATACACCATCTTGCACTAACGACAATATATTGCACTTTAAACTAATCAGTTTACTCCCGGCCCATCTTATTTTAAAATATGAAAATTATTAAGTTTAGCCCTTGCGGCAAAGGAGGGGTTTTATCATAATACTTAATGTTTAACACCGAATCTACTCGAATTTCCTACCACGTAAACATCATTCCACTCTATACGTACCCATGTCTTTCCTAAAACATCAAGCTTGAAAACAGTGCCTTCCACCAAATTATAACAAACCTATGCTGGTGCCAAATCAATACTTGGAAACCCTAAGGAACTTCTCCCCATCTTCTCAGTTTTCCACCTTACGAGCTTGGAACATGAGTTTCATGGAGTCGAGGGCTTCCTCCAGAGACTGCCTGAAGGCCTCAGTGTTAGTGACACTGGAGGAGGTGAACGAGGATATGCAGAAGATGATGCTGTCCTTCTTCGGGTTGTAGCTGCAGCCGTAGCCGTCGCGACAGACCGCCCCGTAGCCCATGAATGTGCCGTCCGTTGTGGTGGTCACCTGGGAAATATAGGTAAATGAGAAATGTATGCTGCTTTACAATCGAGTGGAAGACTAAATCATAGCATAAGCCCTGGAAAATAAAATGCGCGGGCCTGCGGACGGAGAGGCGTACGTGTTCCACGCGCGCCTCAAAGAGATGTCAGCAACAGAGAAGGCGCCCGCTACGGCCGAAGCCTGCCGGGGCAGCGGGATTGTCCGAAAGGGTTACCGCTGCCGGAACATATAGGGCTAAGGAAGGAACACGGGTGGGTTTCAGTCAGTAAGAGTCTGACACTCCCTTACGCTCCACCCAGAGCGGGAGGGAGGGTTCATTTGATGATTTCCCATCCTCAAAAAAAAAAGCCCTGGAAAATGACTTTAAAGAAATATTGCCAGATAAAAGTATCAAGAGCTTTGTAAGAGTAAATGAGGTGGGATAAGAAGCACTACCTACAGTTGATCGTTATTGCAAGCTATACCTAACATTATAATGACAATATAGCTTGCAATATCGATCAACTATTATAGTCGACATCTAGTTTTTAAAAATGTGATTGACGTGTAGAATAGAATACTCTTTATTATGTACACCATATAAATTACAGATATAAATAAAGAAACTATACAATGGGTGACACAATGGGCGGTCTTATCGCTAAAAGCGATCTTTTAAAGACAACCTTTGGATGGATTAAAAAGGGGAAGGACAGAGAATTACTGTAAAATAGTTTGTACAAACCTACTGACAGAAACAAGATCATTTATCATTTAACTAGACGGAACAAGAAAGCCTGTGTGTTCCAGTTCCAGAACAATTTTATTATTCAACAGTCTTTATCAAAGCCACAACTGCTAAATCTGACCTACTTGGAATCTGACCTTCATCGCCAATATCATACAGACAAACCATTGGAAGAGTAACCTTATCCAATTACCCACCTGACTAGTACTGAGCTTGAACTCGTTCATCTGCTTATATGTGGTGTCACAGAAGACGGGAGGCAGTTCGCCAAGGGACTCCCGCGCTGCCTCGCGCAGCCCCAGCAGGTGGTTGTCGATGCCCTTGCCTAGGATGTTGGCTTCCATGATGGATGTCTGCTTGCGAGCTGCTTCTTCAAAGAGTTCTAGTTTCTTTTGCTCCTAGTGTTAAAAGAAAGACGTTTAAGTCATGCTAGAGTTTTTTACCACTGGTTTTTTAAAGTTTGAATCCACTTCATTTGCTAATTGATCATTTTGTTGGCTATTATGTTCTCTTCTAATCAATGACAATAGCTAAAATGAGATTTGAATGCATATTTACTGATCACGGATTTGATCAGCCTTTAGGAAACCAAGAGCAAAACGTTTTTGCTTAGGATTTTTTCGAAAGAGACATTTATTAACCTGTGGGACAGGTTATAAAGTGATTAATGACTTGAAACAATCTAAAGAAAATACCGCATTGCACGAGATGCATAAAATTTTCCCAGACAAGATTTACATCCTACCAAGTCTATGCTCACCCCATACAAATTGAAAGACACCTTCTTCTGTCCCTCGTCTCCATCATTGAGGGGCGGTGTTTCCGCCGTGCACATGGCGGCTGCCCAGGACAGGGCTGCGGCGTGGGCTGACCTGATGTTGTCCACGCGACCGTTGCGGAACCGCCGCAGGGATGCTGACTCGTATGTGGTGACTAGGTAGCCGTACATCCTGGGAAGGAAATAATGATGTTTTTTTGCGGCCCGAATTAAAAAACCGGCCAAGAGCGAGTCGGACTCACACACACACACACACACACACACACCTCAACATTTGGTGAACTCGATTATGAACAACATTTTCAACAAATGGTATCTAGAGGGGTGATATGTGATCTTAGCAAATTGGAGTTACACGGTAGAGAAAATAGTAGCCTGTAGATTTTGTCGATTTAGTGCTTGACCAAAAAACATTCAAAACAAAATAATACAGTCCTTTGATGAGTTGATGAGTGTGCAAGTAGGACCTACTTGTAGTAAGCATACTGCATGGCGAGCTGGATGTAGACGTCAGGACTCGTGCGGCATGACTTCATAAACTCGCGCCCGTAGCCGCGGTAAGTGTACACCTTGTGGTCCAGGTCTGAGATGGCTCTGTTGTTGAAAACAGAGATATTAATCACAACAAAGCAGACCTACCCATTGCAAGTCCATTACAGAAAAATAAAACTAATTGGGTATCTACGTATCTGTAAAAACAAAACTAGGTTACGACAAAATAGTTATAGCAGCATTTTAGGTAGTTAGGTCATTAGCAAGTTTTAGAATAAGTTCGGTTTTGAACTGCGCCGTCTTTGACACTCATACCGCCGGCGCCGCCGCCGCTCATAGTGCCACAGTATCTATTCAATTTTAATGTGTCATTTTGGTCGTCCAAAATGACACATTAGTCGTAAATCATATTTTGATCAAGATACAACCTGACACTGACCTGAAATTTGCAAAAAACCTAAGAAAATTTTAATTTCGCGGTTTACCACTGCGCATTTACCTTAATTGTCCGTGGTTCCTGAAATATTAGTTCATTTTGGGACCAAGGATAATACAGACTATTTAAAAAAAAGCGAAATATGGCCCGCGGATTTCTTTTGGCATGAAGTCTCTTTGATGAGATTAAAAAAGCGCGCATCTCCGACTAGTAAATTATCTGTGGCTTTAATGCACTAGTGGAATAACTTAAAAGAAAAAGCACGCGTTTTTAATACACTGCATTATGGACCTAAAAGCGGTTCAATAAGAACTACTTTACGAGCAAGTGTATTGAAAAAAATATATTTGATGCCTGTGGACTACTTTAAAGTTACTAAGGACTCAAATTCCTCACCGATCAAGATCCCTAGCAGCAGTTTCGATAGACCTCTGCACGTCTGTGGTGACGTTCCACTTCATAGCCTGTGGGGCCGGCAGAAGGGCGGGTGGTGGTGCTGGCCTGTCTGCCACCTCTGCCCTGGCCAGCGCCCGCTCGGCCAGCCGGACCACTGCGACCCCCTCGGCTGCGCTGTGCTCGTAACACATGCCTACTGTGCCGTCTGACGAGATGATTAGCTGGAAGAGAAGGTGGAATATTAAAACCCCTGAAATGTTCTTAGATTATTGTCTTGATCTCGGTTGAGTTCTGTTTACGTTTTAATTTTTCTGATTGAGTTTAGTTTTCAATGTTTTTGTTTATATATTTTGGCCTGTTCTAGTTGACTTAAATGTTTTGTGTTTCTTTGTTTTGTAATGTTAATCACTTTGCACACCTACTATTGAATAGAATCATGTTCTTCTAGCCTAAGTCCTTTAGCTGGAAAGAAGGACTAGTGCAACAGAGTTTCCAGTAGCACATCTGTCTGTTATGTAACAGACAGATGTGCTACTGGAAAGCACTAGGAAGTGGTGAAGAGCTGGCGTTTTTGGGGACCGTCTTAAGTATGACGTTCAAAAAGTGCTGATTCTCAGCCTAATTTGAATAAATGAATTTTGATCAGAATTTCAGAAACCGATGCTAATTAGTTAAGTATAATGTTATGAATGCTAAGAATTAGGAACCAAAGACCATTGCAATATTCTATCATCCTCATTGTGCGATGTCTTCTTATAAAATGATGTATGACTATGTCTTTCGCCAGTTCACCTGAACAGTCTTATCGAACCACCGGTTGGCGGAGTGGTAGCGCGTGCCGGCGCCGTGCATGGCGCGCAGCATGGCGTTGGTGTCAGCGTCTGTGTCGGCCCTGTCTCCACCGGCCTCGTCCAGGCACAGGATGCACAGCGCGCGGGAGATCAGCTCCAAGTTCATGCGGTTCATCTCATCTGGGAATAAAAAGGTAAATGACTTTTATCTAAATTGCTTTGCAATTCATATTATTTTAGCTCCCGTCACGCGACTGCAAAAAGATTTATAAAAACTTTGATACTTTTGTGTTTTACTTGGATCGTCGGTGCGTTTACAGATGCCTACAAATCTAATAAGCACAAACGTTCAGAAGAAAGCAAAGAATCGTTTCGTGTAGGTATGAGTAGGGAATGCAAATCCGGATTTTTAAGAACGGATTTTTGGTCCAATCCGGATTATCTGGATTTTACGGATTTTTCATGAAAATAAACAAATCTACCCAAATTAGTTTGTTAATATGATGTTGTAGGTAAATGGATTAAAATAAAAGCACATGAAAATCAAATCAAACGAATTTTTTAATGATTTGTTATTTGGAATTATTCAAACTATCATCATTAAATACCATAATTATGGTGTTATTATATGTACTTATTCTTATTAAAATAATCAGTCTGTGACTCGCGTGCTAAGTAACGATGATAAAATAATTCATCATCATCATTTCAACCAAAAGACGTCCACTGCTGGACATAGGCCTCCCCCAAGCACCTCCTCTTCGACCGGTTCTGTGCTTTTCGCATACAAAATTAAAGGCTCCAAGGTCTTTGCTAGAGATCTGTCTAATGGGCAGAGCCAGCTTAGAAAACTGAAGACCGATTATGGCAGGATCGTATCCGCCAAACCTGTGCTGTTGAGAGAGATCGAGAGGTTCTATGATTTGTATAACTGACCATAGTTATACAAATCAACAAGTAACCCCGTTACTAATCTGGCAAACGACCCAAGAGCTAGATTGACTCGACACTACACCGAAGACATCCCAGACGTCAGCCTGTACGAGGTTAGGATGGCTCTGAAGCAGCTCAAAAACAACAAGGCGGAATTACGGCCGAGTTCCTGAAGGCCGGCGGAAAACCCGTTCTTAAGACCCTTCAAAAGCTGTTTGGTTCCATCATACTCGAGGGTAAAACACCACAGGCATGGAACAGAGGTGTGGTGGTACTTTTCTTTAAGAAGGGCGACAATGCCCTTCTTAATAATTATAGGCCCATCTCACTTCTGAGCCATGTCTACAAGCTGTTTTCGAGAGTCATCACGAACCGTTATCGCGCTCAGTTAGACGACTTGCAGCCTCGCTAACAAGCTGGATTCCGTAAAGGCTTTAGCACCGTAGACTTACATACGCTGCGACAGGTTATACAGAAGACCGAAGAGTATGACCTGCCTCTCTGCTTAGCGTTTGTGAACTACGAGAAAGCGTTTGATTCGATTGAGACATGGGCTCTATTGCAGTCTCTTCAACGGTGCCAGATAGACTATCGGTACATCGAGGTGCTGAAGTGTCTGTACGAAAACGCTACTATGTCAGTCCGACTCCAGGATCAGACCTCGAAACCTATCATTCTGCAGCGAGGTGTGAGACAGGGAGACGTTATCTCTCCGAAACTGTTCTGAGTTGAGTAGAATACGCGACATTCAGCTAGTAGGTATCACAGAAGTTTAACACTTCGTCAATGTGACAACCGCCTCGTCAATGGTTTTAAGAGTTAAGGCTCCTACAAACAGGCGCGACACGCGATATAATCGCGCGCGACACAAAGGCACCGCTCGTTGCGCGACTTGCGGTGCCTTTGTGTCGTGCCAGTTTGAAGGAGCCTTTAATAATTTATAGAGGAGAACTAATAAACTCCCTCAGGTGAGTGCATTCTAGTGTATTCAGTTTCGATCGTTCATCATTCGTTAATGAACAGCTTAATAAGCTAGTGTATCTACTCGGATATCTATGGTATCTACCTAATACGAAGTCCAAAACAGTCTTACCCTTTATGAGCTGTTCCCTGGCCCTAGCCCACTGGTCTCGGTTCATAGACGTGAGGAGCCCGACCCTGGGCGCTGGTGGTGCCCCAGCTGCGTCCACCAGGGCATGCAGGAGCTGAGCTTGCATCTCGCCAGGAGTTAGTCTTCCACGGTCTGCTGCTTTCACTGGGATGGGGTAGAACTGGAGAGGAAGATTATATAATGCTTGACTATGGTGGAAGGGATTGTAACAATTTTATTCTTTGTTTATTTATCCTCGCACAGGATCGCCTTAAGGTAATTACATAATGAGTACAAAATGTATCTGCTGCTAGACATTATAGTTCGTTGTTGATTGTCATTATTCCAATGTCTATTATCAATGACGCTTCATCTATACTAAGTAATATTATAAAGCTGAAGAGTTTGTTTGTTTGAACGCGCTAATCTCTGGAACAACCGGTCAGATTTAAAAAAATATTTTTGCATTTGATAGCCCAATTCTTGAGGAAAACTATAGGCTATTTAATATTACGCTATGCTCCTTAGGAGCCGAGCAAAAAGAAAAAAAGTCAGAAAGAAATTTTAAAAAGAAAGAAAAAAGAACGCTAAGTGAATACGAAGTGTTTCGACGGGGTGGGGGTACAAGAAATTTCACGCGGACGAAGTCGCGGGCAGAAGCTAGTATAAGATATGTTTAGAAAAGGAAAGATACATTTTCGACTAGATTGCATAAATTGTAACGCGTTTAAGGCAACAATTACTCGTAATCGTTAGTAGAACAATTTTACGTAAGTCGAGTTAGAAACAATAGAGGTAAACAATACATTTATAAGGGCACCGAACAATTGTATCAGCGCCCTAACTGTTTCAAGCGTTAGTAGGTATGGCTATTGCGTTTACATGTCCATTATGACTAGAAATAATTTATTTATTTAAACCGCAATTATAACACCTTTACAGAATTCATTGAAGACTAATTGAAGCCTTTGTGAACGGCTGATTATGACAAGAACATTTAAATTTAAAATAGGCACACGGTTTCCCTCCTGGCGATTAGTACCTAGATCTATTGAGTTCACCAATGACTGACCGCTATAATAAGTTAATTGTCAGTACTTATCAAAAACAGGGCAAGACTAAATATTTTTTAAGTAAATATTACGGCGGATAAGCCTTTCTATAAATAATGTTTGTGTCTTAAGGCAACAAGACTGCATCCCGAAACTTAGCCAACACAAAATAAAATAAGTTATTCATACTTGGGGACAGTTTCCTAACTTAGTTTCGTGCTTAAGTGATAAAGTGCACCGCAGCGTTTCTAAGTGCTAACGAAGTTACAAGCCCCTCTCCTAAATAATAGAGTTATTCTTGTTACGCCAGATTTACAATGCAAGTCTTGTTATAATTTAATTTTGTATAGAAATGTTTTAACCGTGGAGAGTTGATGGTCGACTGAATGACATAACGAGTTTCTTTGTTGTATAAATAACATGAAAAGTTCCATACGAACCAGTCTGCAGTCGGGCCTATACGCTTAAAAATACCTTCTGTGAAAAATACTAAGATCAAGATTTTTGTTTGATGGAGAACATTCAGGTGTCTAACATTTTTGTACAAAATTAAAGTCAAATATAGTAACAAAATGTACCCGAAGTTATTTCTCGTGAGGAACCAGTATTTATCGTTTTGTTTCTAGGTACGATAAAGAAAGAACAAGAAAGAAAGAAAAATAAATTGTCACAGAAACACTGCAGTAAAACAGACAATAAAAAAAAAGAAAAAAAAAAGAAAGAATATGGTTAAAAAAAGAAAGAACTATTTAATTTTTCGTTAAAGGGAAATTATTTGCAAAAGGTTTAAAGCAAATCTCATTTCAATGAAGTCTTTGATAAAGTCAGCCCTTCAAATACTCACATAGTTTCTGCAGGCGACCACGACCAGTTCTTCCGCCTCCTCAGCTCCGCGCTTGACTTGCGGCAGCTCGAGCCTGTCCTTGCCCACCTCGGGGATGCGGCATACACCCAGCAGTCGGTAAAATTGCTCCATGCATAACGGCTGCCCCTTCTCGCGGCTGGTGGCTCGCTCCAGAGGAAGCTCACCTCTGAAACAACCAAGTTTTTTTTTGTTTTCTGTAATAACCTAATTTTGTAGCTTGCTGTAATGATTATACACATATTTATAATATACATTTATTTAACACGTGCTGTTAGAAGTCAACCATTTATGATGGGGGTCGGAACTGTTTCTCCTAAACACAGGTTATTTTGTAACCTACTTACGAGAGTAGTACGGCACCCACTAACTAGATTAAGAAACTTTATGCTTCTGCTTTATATTATTTTACCTTACCATGTCATCTAGTCCTAGTTGAACAATTTTTTTTTATTATTATCTCTTTTATTCAATTAAATTCTTATAAATTATATTTTTAAATATTAGTATAAAGAAATATAAAAACATTTAAAAATATAAAAAATAGTAGCCCACCGGTATCGGGAACAGGGTCCAAGCTACCGGCGGTCAGGGCTCTAGAGACAGGAACCTCCTCACAATGCGAGCCGTATCGAGGAGTACTGCCTTCTGAATCAGGCCCTTGATCCAACCGCCTAACGAGAGCCTCGATAGATGTTGATCGAGGCTTTCGGCCATCAGTCCATTGGCCGATACGACAATCGGCACAATGATAGCCGAGCTCACATTCCACATGTCAACAACCTCGTGTGCTTAGTCGAGATATTTAATTAGTTTCTCTTTCTCAGCTCATGAGGTTCCCGTCATGTGGAATGGTAACATCGACAATAATTGTGCGGCGCGCTAATCGATCTATCACCACTATATCAGGCTTATTGGCAACAATAGTCCTGTCAGTAATGATAGATCGATCCCAGTACAATGTGACATGGTCATTGTAAGATTATTATTACCCGGCATACGATTGTTGTATGGTGAAGGCCTCTTTAGTCAGTCTGAACATGTTTAGTTTAGAACCCACGTTTCTAATATCCTTGGATTTTTTTTCTTTTTTTCTTTCTCTTTCTTCTGTGTGTGTATGTGCATTATGAATAGCCAAGTACTTGGCTATTCATAATGCACATCCCATCCTATTACAGAACGAGTTCTAACTTGTATCCAAGCTTAAACCATTAAATCAGTATTAGAATTAGAACTTAGAATTATAAATTAATTAACCACCAGAATTTAGAACTTTATTCAGAGCATGACTATGATTTGCGATTTGCACACCAATGCTTTAGCATCAGCAGTAATATTTTCGTTTAGTTTTTTCTGGTGAGGTCCTATTCTAGCCCTTCCAGATAGACCTGAAATTGAACCTACTCCGGGCAGCGAAGCTTCGGTAGTAATAACCGTAATTACTACTCGCCGGGGCACCGATACCAGTCAGCTGACAGTATTACAAAACATGGTTTGGTGCAAAAGACTTGCCTTTTCTAATTACTTTGTTAGACCCATTGTTTATATTTACTTAGGTCGTACAACAAAAGAACCAACCACCAACAGAAGAATATCGTGGACAAAGACATGGATGAGACTCGCACAGACCAGCAAAACATGGCACAAAAGAATCTTTACTCGTCAGTGGATGGAACAAGGCTGCGATTGATGATTTACTTTGTCATGATACTACTGGACCTTAGGTCCTTCGTAGCCACCTACCTGTCCAGCATCTCCTTATAGTCCAGGAGGTCGTCGATGAACAGCGCGCCCAGGTCCGCCACTTCCTCCATCTTGGCGAAGTGGCGGCGAGGGAACACCATGCCTGGGTTGGAGTTGATGGGCAGTGGCAGACGCACCTTCAGGTACATGTCGTCTAACCACCAGTCCGTCACCTAGGACAAGAGACCTGAGTCAACTTCTGTAGTGAGGAACAGACTAGTTTTACATACACCTTATTTTTAAATCAGTTGGCTCATCCTACTTTTCAAGTAGTGCTGCAATGTATCAAGTAGTGCTGCAGTGTTTCAAAATCTTTCGTTTTTCAAGCATGCTTAATTTCTTCATAATCACTGTTTAAATTGCGGTTATATTAAACAGGTAAGATTGGATAAACCATAGGAAAGCTAGCTTCTAAAATAAATAAAACTTTTATTATAAAGTAAAATATATTTATTGACTACTTAACACTATCACAAAACAAATATAACGCAACACATTTCTACTAACTAACTATATTGATTTAGAAAACTTAATTATATTGGTCATACGCTGCAGTGGGACTCAAGAAATATATAGTCCTCCCGCGCCGGGGCGTCCTGCTGACTTCAGTGTTTGATTTCTCGACAAAGCTCCTTCTGTAAGATGGAGACGGATCGTAGTTATTTTCGAAGATATTTGAACCTTTCCGTTTACGTAACCTGTCGTTGAACGCCGGACGTCTCGTCATCTTCATATAGTCACCAGTAAACATATAGCTCATTGGATCTTGTATCTCTTTTTTATTTACTTTCGCTTTCTTTGTCATCATTCTCATTGGTTGGTTATTCTGTCCTGGACGCACTTTCTGGTGTATTTTATTTGAGAGACGATGTGACATTGACTTTGCCTGGAAGATCTCATTGTTTAGGAATACAGGTTTGGGCTTCAATTTATGTTCCAATCTCTCTGCTGCTTTAAAATTATCAAATATCGGTCTTAAAATGGATTTTCGAACCGATCGTTGATCGTTGGTCGTTGGGGGATCGTTGTATGGTTTTGTATTTTTTTGTACAACGCTTCGTGGTGTCACATAACGATGTTGTGAGAGGAAGTCTTGTGTATTCATGGTCATCAACGCCTTCCTTCCGGTGCCTATTTTCATTTTCTTCAGGCCTGGTTTCTGTGACTTCCGTGTCTTTATTTTCACAGCATATGGATTGCTTTTCTCAAAAGAATCTAATAGTATTTCTTTCTGTGGACCAATTTGCTTAAAGTTCTTCGTGACAATTTTTAAATGTTTATTTCTGTTTATTTCTAAAGCTCCAAACGTTTTTCTATTCTTTCCTATAATCGAAAGTGGTTTTTTATTATTTCCAAAAGTCAACAACAGTTTTCTTTTGATTTCCTTCATTGGTAGTATTTTTTTCTTAGCTGCCACAATAGCTTTTGTTTTTTTTATTCCAGCCGTATTACGTGCTGAAATTATTTTCGTTTTAATCTTCGAGTTATTAATCTGGTTGTAGACATTCCTTGGAGCTGATTTCTTATTAGTTTTCATATTGGCATCCATTGAACTTGAATTTTTGTTACTGTCGGTCATTGAAGGTCTATTCATCTTAATATCAGTCCCTATTGATGATTTCTCATTACTGTCAGGTTTTGAAGGCGAATTCTTATAATTATTACCAAACATTGATAGTAAATTCCATTTATTGTGAACAACTGAAGGGGAATTCTTGTTACCAACCAATGAGTATCTATTTATGTCAATAACTGCGGGTGGATTCCTATTACTGTTATGTACTGATAATGAATTATTCTCAATCATTGGAGGTAAGTTCCCATTATTGTTGAACATTGATGCTGAGATCCATGGTTTAGTTATCTTTGAGGGAGATTTCTTGTTATCAGCCAGTAAATATCTATTTTTGTTAGCTTTTTTGTGTGCATTTTTATTTTTATCAATAATTGAGGGCGGGTTAATCACAGAAAGGGAATTCCTATTTAAATTCAGCGTTGGAGGTATATTCCTATTAATTTCAAATGTCCGAGGCGAGTCCCTATTGATTTCCATTGGAACGGAATTGCTGTTAGTTTCCTCAGGAATATAGCTTCTGTTATCTTTTTGAGGAATTGGATTTCTGGCAATTTCTATCGGCACTGAATCTCCATTAATTTTTATCGGCACCGGATTTCTATTAATATCCATCGTCACTGAATTTCTGTCAATTTCTATCGGCGCTGAATTTTTGTTCATATCCATCGGTGCTGAATTTCTGTTAATATCGTTTGGCACTGGATTTCTGTTCATATCAATTGGCGCTGAATTTCGGTTCATATCCACCAAAGGTACCGGATTTCTGTTCGTATCAATAGGTGCTGAATTTCTGTTAATATCCATTGCCAGCGGATTCCTGTTCATATTCAATGGTATCGGATTTCTGTTAACATCCATCGGCGCTGAATTTTTGTTTATATCCATTGGCGCTAAATTTTTGTTCTTATGCAATGGCATCGGATTTTTGTTAACATGCATCGACGCAGAATTCCTGTTCATATCCATCGGCGCTGAATTTCTGTTAATATTCGTTGGCACTATATTTTTTTTCTTATCCGTCGGCGTTGAACTTCGGTTCATATCAAATGGTGCCGGATTTCTGTTAATATGCATAGGCGTTGAATTTCTGTTGATATTCATTGGCACTGGATTTTTGTTCTTATCCAATAGCACCGGATTACTGTTCATATCCATTGGCGCTAAATTTCGGTTCATATCCAAAGGTACCGGATTTCTGTTCATATTCATAGGCGCTGAATTTTTGTTCATATCCAATGGTACCGGATTTCTGTTAATATCCATCGTCACTGAATTTCTGTTAATTTCTATCGGCGCTGAATTTTTGTTCATATCCATCGGTGATGAATTTCTGTTAATATCCATTGGCACTGGATTTCTGTTCATATCCATTGGCGCTGAATTTTGGTTCATATCCAAAGGTACCGGATTTCTGTTCATATCAATAGGCACTGGATTTCTGTTCATATCCATTGGCACTGGATTTCTGTTCATATCCATTGGCGCTGAATTTTGGTTCATATCCAAAGGTACCGGATTTCTGTTCATATCAATAGGCACTGGATTTATGTTCATATCCATTGGCGCTGAATTTCGGTTCATATCTACAGGTACCGGATTTCTGTTCATATCAATAGGTGCTGAATTTCTGTTAATATCCATTGCCACCGGATTCCTGTTCATATTCATAGGTGCTGAATTTCTGTTCATATCCAATGGTACCGGATTTCCGTTAACATCCATCGGCGCCGAATTTCTGTTAATATCCATTGCCACCGGATTTCTGTTCATATCCAAAGGCGCTGAATTTCTGTTTATATCAAATGTCACCGGATATCTGTTAAGATCCATCGGCGCTGAATTTCGGTTAATACCCATCGGCACTGGATTTCTATTAATTTCTATCGGCACTGAATATCTGGTAATTTCCATCGGCACTGAATTTCTGTTAATTCCTGTCAGCACCTGATTTCGATTACTATCTATCGGCACTGAATGTCTGTTAATTTCTATTGGAAGTGGATTTCCATTTATTTCAATCATTGGAGGTGAATCTCCGTTAGTTCCTATTTGAGGTGAATTTATATTGATTTCCAGTATTGGATGTGAAATTCTATCAATTTCTGCAGAATGTGGAATTTTAATCATTTCAACGGGTTGGTTTAGATTATTTTTCCTTTCTAATGCTATGTGTAAACCTTTGTCACCATGGCCTTGGTTTTCTGCACGTATCATTTGAACGGCCTCTGAATAATTTGCTGCTCGTAGATTTGGCTTAGATTCTGACTGCAAACTACTGACGCCGCTTTTTCGTGCAGTACTAGAATAGTTAAATCCTGTAACTGGAGGGTGCGGTTTTTCGCTAACTTGTTTATCGAGAGCCGTATTTGAAACGTGTTCGTTATAGTACTTAAGCAGTTCAAGTTCTTCTTTACTTATTGGCCGATATGTGTTGTACCTTATATTTTTTGTTACCGCAATTGCCGTGGTGAATGAGCTATACGGCCTGTTTAGACGTGAGCTAAATATTTCTATTGTTTTTTTACGTTTGAAATCCCTACTCTCGATTGGTAACAGACTTTTGGAATTGCTGCGAAAACCTTTCTCTACAGTTTCATTTTGATAGGTACGGTCCGTCCGTGATATTAGTAATAGTTTTTGTACTTCTGGTTTCAAATTAACAGTTGTTTTGTTTACAGGATTCAATTTAGTAACTTTTACGTGAGTCAGTGTTGGTGTACGAATTACTGAATTATTTATTTCACCATCATGAATGTTTAAAAAGAAATTGGGCTTAGTATTATTCCTGGGCGTTTCCTCTTGTAATTTTTTTGATCTATTTTGTTTAATTGATACTAGAGGATCACGTTGATCGTATGCATTATTTTTGCTAGCATTTATAATATATCTTATGTTGCTACCACTCACATTCACTGATTTGTCTACTAAGTAAACCAATTGAGTTTTATTTGCATTTTTTAACTTTGTTTCCAGTATTTTGTCATATTTTCTAGTTTCGCTAAAACTTGTATTATCTCCATGTGTAGATGCATCTGACGATACCTTAGTAACCTGATTCACACTATCAGTCACTACAATAATGTTCTGTGTGGCAATTTTGCTATTCTTGCTAATGATATTGTTATTTTCGGTAACGTTATCCGCAAACGTTTGATAATTTACGTTTTTATTTTCAATACTTTGGTTTGCGACTATTTGCCTTTTATAGGGATCTAAAAGGTTAATTTTTGGAATCATGGCAGACGTATTAACAGAATTCGATACAAGTGGTAGATCAGTGCTGTCTTGCAAAATATTTGATCTTGTAGTACCGACAACATTTATGAATATTCCTTTAGGTAGTGGCAACGTCGTCTCATCATAGACTAAGTTTGATTGCTGCTTAAAGTTTTCAACGAAGATCTCATTTGACTGATGTGTTTTGATAGCTATTTCATAATCTTTTAATGTTAGTGTTGTTAGTGTTGTTGCGGCTGTATTAACACTTGTAGACTTAAGTCGATCAATATCTAATATTTTATTATTTTTATTTTCTTTTTCATGTGTAACATTGTCCTCTTTTTTCTGTAGCGATGAGTTAATGTATGTTTCATTTTTTACAATATCAACCTTTAATTTTATAAGATTAGCATTATCCTTAACGTTGCTATTTATTTTTTTCTCTTCTATATCTGTAGGATTAGTATAGCGGTCAATTACTATAAAGGTTGGTTCTGTCTTCGAACCATTTTGCTTTTCTATCGTTGTTTCCATGAAAGCATCCATATCAACAGAGTCATCATCAACCGGTGTAAGCGTGGTGATGGGTAAATTTTGAGTTTCAGTAAGAGGTTCATTTAAAGCTCTTGAGAATTGTGGAGGCAATGTTATTTCTGATGTTTTCATATTAGTAACACTGGTAGGTAACTTGACAGTCACAGTACTGATATAATTAGTATCGGCAAATATTTTTTCTGATACTAAGTGTTCTTTGTTTATATTTTGTGAAGTTTGAATATAGGCCTTCTTTGGTTCATTAAAGTTTTCAATATTTTTTTCTGTCAGGTTTGGAGTATTGGTAGACAAATGTTGCTCTTCAGTATTTTTTGTGATTGTAGTTTTATTATAATTTGAAGCGTCTATAATTTGCATTTCATGTTCTAAAGCATTTCTTTCAAGTTTTTTTTCAGTTACCAATATTTTTGTTGGTATTTGAATGAATAGTGGTTGTGTCTTAGAAACAGCTGGTATTTTCGTAGTTTTTTTTTCTTCATATTCTTCCATATTTAAAGTAGTATGGCGGTTGTCCCTTTCTACATCCGCAGTGTTGATGAAATACTCTTCAATGGGATGTTGTGTAGTGATTGTTTCTTCCTTATTATTGACGGAGATGTTTGAGGGATATGTGGCGGTAGAGGTTTTTGTGATTTCAAAATGATCGTTCACTTTGTTTGTTTTTTCTTTTGAAACATTCTTCTTTCCACTTCGTTTTCTCTTGTATATTTCTTTAATAAGTGTGCCGGAGGATTCATCGCTATCTGCCTTATGCTCAAAGATGTTGGCAGTTGTGGGAAAATTATATTCAGCTGACACATTCTTGGTGTTGCTTAAACTCTGAACTTCAGGTAGCAATGTGCTTAATCCATAAAACATGTACGGAGTTGGTTTCAATTGTTCATTATTGGGGGTACTTGTACTGGTGTAATCGGTAGTGCTGCTGTCCATAATGGATTTATTGGTGAAATGATGAAAGTCATTTTCAGACAAATTTCTGTCATGACTTTTTTTCATATCTAGTGCCTTTTCAGTTACACTTTCTTCATATGTTTGTTCATTAAGCATGCCAGTAAACACAGTGCCAATAGGTTTGGGCATGTTAACACTTGAACTTTGACATTCAGAGTAATTTGTTGCTAAAACATCAAAGTCTGGTGGACTTGATAATATTATTTCTTCACTATTGTTTCTGGCAGCACTGGCACTGGTTATATTGGTAGTACTTTCAATTCTTTTATAATATTGCATATCACGGATTTTTGTTGTAACGTTATGTATGGTTTTTGTAATGTTGTCGTTCGGTTTATTTGACTGAGGAAGCACCTTTGTTATTGTTAATGTGCTAGACGTTAGTGGAAAAGTGACTGCAGCTGCATTGTCATCTGATTGATATTCAGACTTACCGGAAATGTTTGACTTTACAGTGGTCATGGCGACAGTATGTTTTGAGTCTTCGTTGTCACTGATGATTTTATTCGGTACAGTATTTTCAAATGTTGTTATGAGCAAAGGTGTATCAGTAGCATAAATAGCAACAGTCGTTTGAAATGGTGCGGTCATTATCCCATATTTGGCTGCGGCTGTTTTACTTTTGGTATTTGTTATAACCGTCGTGCCAGCATCAGTCACAATAGTAGACATATTGTAGTAGCTTATACCTTTTTTTGTAATTTTAGCTGTTGAATATGTTATATTATCGTTTTTTTGTGATAACACACCATTTAGTTCTATGAAATCATTTAATTCGTCTGATGTACTTTGCGCTCCTTTTGTAACTTCGGTTTTAGTTAACACATCACTTGAATTAAGAATAACAGCGTTTGATGTCTCACTTGAGTCGTTATTCGATTCATTTTCAGGTTTCGACAAGTCTTCATCTATTTCGCTGAGAATAATTCCTGAAAATCGTTTTTCATTCGTTAAAGGTGTAATGGCTGTCACATATTTATTAAAACCGATGGTTGTCTCCGTGGATGTATATTGATATATAGTTTCAGGCTTGAGGTTAGTTGACTTTGGTTCTCTTTGATGGGACAATAAGCGTCTAGCGCCTTGTGAATTAGATTTGCCAGTAGTGTTAAATATTATTTCCGCTAAAATTTGTTTGTTGATTCCTTTTGCCTTTTTCCTCTTTTCTTTTTCTGTTTTATTGTTTTTAAATGACATATTTTTTTTGTTAGGCGTTTGGCTAATTGAGCTTGAAGATGAGGAAGTTCCCACTTTCTGTATTCGTGTAGCATTGCCAGTTTCTATTGTAGTGGAATTATAACTTAATGGTAAATGTGTTGTGGTAGTGGTTAATTTATCACTATCAGTAATCTTATTATCGTAATATTTATTTTTGACCGTATCATGAAACTTAGGCAGACTGGTAACATTCTTCTTACTCGTAAGATTCTTTAATAATTTTCGTTTTAACTTCCGCATTTGACTTTTGCTAAGATTTTTTCCTTTTAGTATCTTTTTAAGCAACTTTTCTATTTTTATCTTTATTAAAGTAGAAGTTTTGTTTGTGTCATTTTTATTTAATCTTGTTTCGGATTTGCCTAAATTATTTTTAGCGCGAAAAAATGCTGCAAGGCTAGCTTCTAAGTCTTTTTGAGTTTTATACTTGTGTGAGGTACTATTAACCCCAGATATGTTTAACCTTGAATTGTTAATATTAACCGGTAAAGTTATTATCGCTTGATAAAACTTTTTTAGAACGTCGGTCGCGCTTATGTTTCCATTTTTCGTATTATTCATACTTTCTTGTATTTTTTCAATATGTTCTTTGTAAATTGATTGAATATGATTAATTACGGGCGATTCTTCAGTTAGAGAACCAGGCAATTTGCTTTTATGTTTAATATTTGTAAAGTTAGTATGAATTGATGTTGAAGACGCATTAAAACTAGTTGTATTAATTAGGTGCGGTTGTATTTCTTCATTAATTGTTGTATTTCTTACAAATGTTTTTTCTGTTTTCATACGTTGCGGAAATTTTGTATTTACCACCGGCGGTTTTTGTTTCAGTTTTTCCATGATTGCAGCAATTCGACTAAGATCCTCCTTAGTAACGTAATTTGACCTCCGATTCGTGTTCATGTTTTTCAAAAGGGCATTTGTTATGTTATCGTTTAGCGATGCTGTATTATTAATTTTAGTCGCATTATCAAACTTTTTGTCGAATTTTGATAATGTTTCTATAATATTAATGTCACCAGACCGATTTGAATTGAAATAAGTTGTTTTTGGTAATCGTAATTCATTTTTGCTGTACACTGTTTCCTTTTCATCAAGTACTGAAAATTGAATTCCATCTTTATTCGTTTCTACTCCTACACGAATGTTTAATTCAAATGCAAGGGGACTTTTTAATTTTATTTTACGTTTTGAATTTTTTGGACGTTTGGCATTTAAATTTTCAGTATATTTTTTATTTGCCTTCGTCAACGTTGAACTTTCCGTCACATAATAAGTGGAGGGTTTCTTTACAAAAGTAGTTTGCATTCTATGAGGTTTATAAAAAGATGATTCTGTGCTACCATTTACGTTTGTTCCTTTAATTGTTGATTTAGTAATAACATAAGCTGGCGTAATCTTGCTTTCATCGAAGTGAAATTGCATTTTCAGTAACTCGCTTGTCGTTGTGTCTATTGAGGATTCTGTTTCTTTTTCAAATAACTGATCACTTTTATTAAATGGTTTGCTTACAAAATCTGTTACTTGCGATGTATTGCTGAGCACACCTAAATCTTCTGTTGTCGTCACTTCATTAGATCCAATTATTGGACCTGTAATTGTTACGTTTTTTAGTGCATCTACCTGAGTTGTTTGAAAGGCTTCTATGAAAGAGTATTGTGTCGTCTCCATGTAAGGTTTCAGAAAACTCTGTGTTTGCTTTGTGTTCATGTCTGATATAATTAATTGCTTATTTGTTGCAGTATTTTGCATTACATCCGATGAATTTAAAGTGGCCGGCGGCGATACTTTTAAAGCTGAGAATACTGGCTCTGGGGTGAACAAAGTCGGTTCTTTAAATTCTTCAACATCTGAGTTGTTCGTCAATTCTATGAATTCAGGTCCTAATACTGTAGTGATAATATCTTCTTTATTTTCGCTATAGGTAAATATATGAGGAGACGACCAGTTATTTGCATATGTATTGTATGTTGTGGTCATTGTCAATGCAGCCTTAAGATCTGGCATTAGTTCGTCTTGAATATTTTCATGCAAGTCATTTTCTGTGTATAAACTGTTTGTTGCTTCATTTACGTCATTTATTTCAATATTGTCTGTACTAGATTTGTCTCCTATTTCAACCTGTATTAAATTCGTAACGTTATTTCTAAAATAATACAATTCATCATGAAGTAATTCGTTCCTCGTTGCAGTTTCTATATGTGTTAAGGATGGTATTATTTTTTCTAACCCAATATCATCTGCAATAGCAGATAAGTTTTCGTGATGTTTCTTCTTAGCCCTTGGCACAGTAATTTTCTTCGTGTTTTTAGTTTTCAAAGTGGCATGATTTGTAGATGCTAATGGAGACATAGCCATTGTAGATATTTGCATTGTAAGGAATTCGATTGTCTGATTTTTATTTTGTGCTATCATTCCCATAGGTACTTCCTTGTCGACTGTTTTACCTAATTCTTTTGTGAAATAGTTTGATGAATGAAAAGTATTATTATAAGTGTTATCGGTGCGGTTAGTAGTTGGCCGTTTCGTTCCACTTTCTGGGGTTGTACTAAATTCTTTATCTGCGAATGTAGTGTTGTGGTTTGTCAATAAATCATCAGCCGTAATATTTGCGTTTATTGTGATATGTTCATTATTAAACTCTCGAAGTTCACTTGGTATAATTTCTGTCGAAGTTAAACCATGTGATGATGGAGACTCAACTGTTGAACTCACATTTTGGGTTGAAAGTGTATTCGATGTGTTGTTATCAACTTTTTGGAACGAGTCAGTATTTGTATTGATATATAAACTTACATTCTTTTTCAATGTGAAAGTCTCTTCCGGCGATGTATAAATATGCAGAGATACGTCTTTGTCTAACAGTTTGTTCACGTCTGACTCATCTGGTGGCAATGCTTTCAAATCATTATTCGGTACTTTTAATTTATTTTTCGTAGGCTCATCACTTATCATCTGCATATCTGAAATACTTGTTATTTGGAAGGTGCTATCGAATCCTTGAGTCACTTCAGTTTCTGATTCGTAGTATGGCAATGGTATTTCACTTGTTATGTTCATAATCTCTAGTGTCTCACTGGTTTCACTCTTGTTCACTACTTTTAAAATGGATGTGATTTCTAAATCATTACTTTCGTTAATATTTGAAGGGTCAGATGTAAAGTTACTTTCATTAGTTTTAGTGACGAGACTTTCGCTTAGCATATTTGATTTTGCAGATTGTTGGATTTCTGGCATTTCAGTATAATTTTCCATGCCATATTCATTATCAACAAAACGTGTTACAGTAGCACCACTAGCAGTTTGTTTATATTCTGACTCGGAGATAATATTTCTGGAACCTTCAGTACTTTGAAAGTCTTCACTTCTTGTGTTAAATTCGGAAAAACTAATACTTTCTGAAAGTGAAGTTGTTGTTGTATAAACCTCGGGATCAGTTTCAGTATACGGTTCAGTGCTAATTGCTGTGTGAAAGAATTGAGTCGATTGATTACTTTGTTTATTAAGTATATCCGTATTTGTTAAAGGGTTTGGAGAATATGTTGATGGTTTTATGGATTCAGTACTAGCGACATTCTTAATAGGAATTATATCTTGAAATGTAGTCATTCTATTTTTAGGCACTTTTTTATTAAAGCCTACTGTCATTTCTAGTTCTGCTTCATATGTAACGGCATCTATGCTTTTCATGGTTATTTCATTGTCAGATACATTTCGTAAAAAAGTTGAAACTGTGTCTTGTGCAGTAACTTTATTCTCTTCGGTAGTCACAGATAAGTCAGTCGTCATATAAAGTTTTTTGTTGTTTTCAGTGTCAGCATTTGTATGATTATAATAGAGTTTTGCCTCACCAATAAAATCATCGGATACATCAAAATGACTGTCGTTATAAGCTTTGCTCAAATCTTGGGTGGATTGACTTAATGTTGTTTCTATGGGTGATATTTCTGTTATTCCATTTATTGTAACGTTTGTTCTTATTATTTGTACAGTGTGCTCATAAGGCTCCTCAACCGTAATATGAGAAGCAACTGTACTCATTGATTCTACGCTGGTTACTCTACCACTAGCATTTAGGCCTTCCGTATCATCATGAATTGATTGGTGGTGCAATTTCGTAAAATTGAGTGTAGACAGTGTTGTTAACGATTTGAGTGTCGTTTTTGTTGTTATATTCTGATATTTTGCTTCCATTGTTTTTTTTTTTAAATTAGTTATTTTTGTTTCTGAAATATTTTTTGTTTCAGGTGATTCTGATGTGAAGGATATTGTATCTGTTTGCTTTACTACGTTATCTAATGTTGAAACATCAAAAAAACGGTCAGATTCAATATCTTTAATTTTTTTTGGCAATTTATTATATTTCTTGGTCGATAACTCATTTGGTAATGCATTGCTCAAACTAGCTTTACATCCCTCTGATGCAAATGGTTTGGTTGTCTTATTATGGGTTTCACTTTCAGCAATAATTCTTATGCCATCAGTAGACTTTATTGGAATTAACATTTCAGGAATACTTTGTATATTGCTTAATTTCTGCTCTCCATCAAACGTTGGAATCAGGGTAGACAAAGTTGTGACATGGTCTGTAGTTTTATATTTTGATTTTTTCTTCGCTCTTTTTATGTCTTCTACAGGTATTGTTTTTAGAGTTGTACTATGATCAGTAACAAAGTATTCTTCAGGAATTTTGGCTTTTGTTTCTAAGTCTGTCGATAAAGTCGTATTATTTGTAAAACTTAGCATATCTGGATTTAAAGAATAATGTAGTGTTGGTTCTGTACTTTGCACCGTAGATGCAGTGATTGCACTTCTACTATCACTGACTTTTGTTTCATTTTGTCGAACTAAATATGTTTCGAAATAATTTTCAGCAATTTGAGTTATTCTTGAATCAGGTATTAAGGTTGTATTTAATGGTCGTGATGTAAATTCTGTAAATTTTTCATTATCAGTAGGTGTGGGCGTCACTGTACTATCAACTCGATTGGCTATAGTTGTGTTTTGCATGATATCAACGGTATACAATTCCGTGTTCACGTCATTATTTGTTGAATAAGAGTCAATCGTAAAAGTATTATTAGCAACATTTTCCATATCAATTCTTGAAGTTGATGCTTCTTTAACTTTATATTTTTCTTGAGAAATTGACAAGGCGACACCTTGAGATTCATTTTTTTCTTTGTAATTGTTGGTTTCGTGTTGCTTGAAGGTCGGCGTAGTTTCAACTACATTTTCTAATATATATTTTTGAGTGTTTGCATCTTTATTACTTACATAAAGTGGCAGTGAACTTATCGATTCATGTTGAGATTTTTCTTGTAAGCCTTTTACATCCAATGCGGTACTAATGTTGATTGGATTGCATGTAGTAATGATCTCTTGCTGTGGTTCTTCTTTTAATACAAAATCCGTCCACGGTTTATCGGTTTTATCAGTTTGATGAGTTTTCAAATAACTTTTTGTATTTTGTTTTGACACAAAATCATTAAGTAATACAATAGCATGAGTAACATCGTCAAATTTGCTAGATTCGTTAGATTTTGTAACAGACACGTGCATGTCATTTTCTTTGTGATTTATTCTATTAGCGTCAGTACTTGGCTTTGTTGTAGATTCTATGACTATGTGTTCTTCATTCTTTTCATATTGAACTGTTGTGGCAGATATGTTATGATGCTTGGTATCATTTAATTTAGTTTCGTATTGCTTTACTAGGCTTTTAATATTTGTGATAGTATTTAAGTAAATATCGTCAAGTAAATTTGGTTGCGTTATGAAATTATTTATTAAATCTTTGATACACTGTGGAAGTATAGTATCATTTTCACAACAATTATTAATTAAATCAGTGTGGTTTTGTCTTGTATTTACTTGTATATATATCTTTATAGTATCACGTTTACGAATAAATTTATACACCTTTATAAGATTCTTTCGATCACTTTTAGTTAAAAAATTGTAAAGAGATAGTAAATTGCACTCTGAAAACTTTTCTGCTTTGATAGATTCATCCTTTTCTTTACGTTTTTGATCATGCTTAGTGTCTATTATATCTACATCTATCGGCGATTTTGTATAAAGTGTGTTATTTAAATCCTTTTCATCAATGTTATGTTTTTTTGAAGATAGTTTTTGGTCCTCAGGATATAAAGTCAGTATGACTATAAGGCAGTGTCGTAGAGTACTTTTTGTTTGTGCCGCTCCTTTACCAAATAGATCGTACCTTCTTAATCTATATTCATGGAGATTCTTTGTTTGTATGAGTGCTTTAAATAATACTTGTTCCAGTCTTGATGGTATTGAGTGTATCACAGCGGAAGACTTGTCACTGTCGTTTCTTTTATTGTAAGTTTCATTTCTCCCCTCTTTTCCACAGTTAGTGTGATTCAAAAACGCAGATTCTTCGTCTACGATGAATTTATGAGTACGATTAGTCAATTCTTGTCTTAAATTAAAGCATGTGTTATTATATATATTTCTATAGAGGTCGTATATTTTACCCTCATTGCCGCTAGGCTCGGCGGGCTCTAAAGAATGGTTACCAATATTAAAGTAATCCTCCTTCGCTTTCAAAGTTTCTCGCATGCAAATACAAAGACTTCGCAACAGTTTGAGCGTTACTTGGAGCAAATGTTCGTCACTGGTCGCGGTGTCCACCAGTTGTAAGATCTTCATCAACAGCGGGCTGTCACTGGTCGCTAATGAGTTCTTGAGTTGTATCAATCCATTAGTTTGAAGCACTTGAGTTATGAAGCACAGAATAATTATGATAGTTATAGTTTTCATTTTAAGTAGGTAGTTGTAAAGGCGTCATGTTGGAAGGGCTGCGCGCGGCCGAGTAGTTAGAACAATAGTGCTGACGTAACTATGTTTTGGGTTGCGAAGGAAAACTTTAACGGCTCCGATAAGCGCTTTGGCGCGTGTTGAGTTTTATTTTCTGAAGCTCTACATATCTTTGAAATGGTGAAGATCTTCAAGGTTTTAATGGAGGGAATTACAGAAAACATGTATGTTGCCACCTGCAGACAAATTGTATTGCACTTTGTTAATCACGACACAAAGTAGCGTGGTTATGTTAGTCCTTTGTTATTTAGAACACAATGCAGCGTTATCGGTAATAGGTAGCCTAGGTAAGAAACGAAAGACCTTTTCAGCATTCATTTGACTTTTTAATTTAAGTTTCAATATAACGCCTCTTTTTGTGGAACTCTCTGATGTAGTGTAGAAGAGCTCAGTGCAGATTAAAAATTGCACCGTAGAGGAGATTACGCGGACGCCGATATACGCAAAAAGTGTCAGGAAACATCTAGCCCAGACACTGGTACACTCGCAAAAAGTGTCAGGAAACATCTAGCCCAGACGCTGGTACACTCGCAAAAAGTGTCAGGAAACATCTAGCCCAGACGCTGGTACACTCGCAAAAAGTGTCAGGAAACATCTAGCCCAGACACTGGTACACTCGCAAAAAGTGTCAGGAAACATCTAGCCCAGACACTGGTACACTCGCAAAAAGTGTCAGGAAACATCTAGCCCAGACGCTGGTACACTCGCAAAAAGTGTCAGGAAACATCTAGCCCAGACGCTGGTACACTCGCAAAAAGTGTCAGGAAACATCTAGCCCAGACGCGGGTACACTCGCAAAAAGTGTCAGGAAACATCTAGCCCAGACACTGGTACACTCGCAAAAAGTGTCAGGAAACATCTAGCCCAGACGCTGGTACACTCGCAAAAAGTGTCAGGAAACATCTAGCCCAGACGCTGGTACACTCGCAAAAAGTGTCAGGAAACATCTAGCCCAGACACTGGTACACTCGCAAAAAGTGTCAGGAAACATCTAGCCCAGACGCTGGTACACTCGCAAAAAGTGTCAGGAAACATCTAGCCCAGACACTGGTACACTCGCAAAAAGTGTCAGGAAACATCTAGCCCAGACGCTGGTACACTCGCAAAAAGTGTCAGGAAACATCTAGCCCAGACGCTGGTACACTCGCAAAAAGTGTCAGGAAACATCTAGCCCAGACGCTGGTACACTCGCAAAAAGTGTCAGGAAACATCTAGCCCAGACGCTGGTACACTCGCAAAAAGTGTCAGGAAACATCTAGCCCAGACGCTGGTACACTCGCAAAAAGTGTCAGGAAACATCTAGCCCAGACGCTGGTACACTCGCAAAAACGACCGAAACCAACACTCAGCAGTGTGTGATTCGAGTCCCAGATATTGATTTAGCTAACAAGCAGAAACAACAGACTATAGCTCATGTATTCTAACTCGGCTATAGCGCTACAAGGTTCTTTTGTCGCGTGGCCAAAATCGGAAGTAACGATGCCATCTTGTTTTTTCAATTTGCACAAAATGTTTATCAACATCATTGAATATATCTTACCCAGTTGTCCATCTCCTTCTGCCTATCCGTGAGCGTCTCCTGCAGGCGCGGGCCTAGCTCCTCCATGAATCCCCGCACCAGCCCCCGCGAGTGCTCCAGCGCTTGCTGGCTCACCACCACGGAGGCGAACTCGAGGTACGACTCCATCGTCGTCTCCAGCTCCGGAACTGGAAGCTTCGCCAGTTGGACATTCTGACAAAGAGACCATTTTTATTTTTATGATACAGGGTGAGTGAGTGGCAGAATTTAAAGTAGGAAAAATATAAATAAAATAACTTCACCTCTAATACAAAGAATGTTTTTGTTATTTAAAAACAATAAATGCGGATTTTATTTTTGCAAACCACGTTCTCCAAATGTTGACCATCGAGCCTAGCACACTTGTCAAGTTTAGCACGCATATTTTCAAAAACTCGTTTATAGAGCGATTTTGAACGATTTGAATTTTATACGGATGGAACTTGAATTTTTTTCGCATTATAACCTGTAAGGTTGATTTCATAATTCCTAATATCGATTAACGTGCACGAAGTGATAAACTGGGAGTTGAAAAATGTTGAATGTGTTATGATTTCTGTAACTGACAGAAATCATAACACATTCAACATTTTCGTCCGTGGCTACCGCTGGTATAGGTCCTGGTCTGGGGTTGTTTAATATTTTATTTTATCATTTTGCGAAAACTTCCAGCTAATTTGACACAATAGTTACTTAGTTTTAACATAATGATGGCCAATTACAAGTTTTCACACATAGAATATCAATTAACTATGTAGTAGGTAGCAGACAGCGTTATTTTAATAAACTGTATATTCGTATATAATGCAAGGACTATGTTATTTTGCTTCCTGGCAGGTTTAATTATACATAGGGCTCGCCCTGATCATGTAGGAATTTTGTCTGTAAGTTGTTCTAGTTGTTGGTATGCGCAACAAACGAGGTTTACGCAAAAGGAAGAACGGAGAACATATGCGCAGCCCAATTTTGCTCAGCAGCTCAGGGGTGTCGTTGGATCCGTTAAAGCCTAGGCATAAGAGTGAAAATTCAAACTTGAACATCTTTCCAAAAAAGAGGTTCCTCATATTTGTGACGGTGTCTAGACTAGTGATCATACCTGAAAGTCCTCGTCGTCGGACCCATACACCTGGGTGCTTAGCCAGCGCTTCGGCAGTGACAGCAGAGACTCGCCCCATGCTGCAACAAATACTCTCTTAGAATAACAGATTTTGACAGACCAGCTTATAGCCTAATTATGGGAAAGAACTTTTGCATAAGACAGCAGAAATGGTGGTTGCAATTCCTTGATAGTTTCCAATGAAGTCTTAGCCGACGCGACGTTCGTTTGGACGTAAAAATATCGCGGCGAGATTTTATCGTGCACTGAATTTTCAACTCTCGCCACTCGAGCTTTGAGAATCTAACAGAGCGCATCCCAGAGTGTCAGACAGCAGGGTGTTAAATATCCGTGCGCTAAAAAAATCGTTGCGGGAGAATCACACCCGCGCGTGCTACCAAGGCTTCTGGGTGTTGAACTTACATTCCTGTAACTTATAAAAACTAGTTTAAAAGTGCTAAACGAGGTTTCAAGTTTCAACGTAGGAAAAGGAGTGTTGCCATCCTACGCCTATAATTAGATTCTTCGTATTATTACAAGGCCATCGCTTATCGGGACTCCACGAGTTTCCGAGTTAGCGATAACTAAGTAGTTCAAGACAAAAAGTGGAACCGTTATCAGCCGGATGTATTGACTGCGCTTTACTCTTATCGAGATTGGAATCTTTGTGGAAGGCAGTTCAGATATTTGTTTTTTATGCGTCGCCGCAATAAATGGCGAGTATTGATTTCGAGAATTAGCCTTCGCCTGTGACGATTGCCTTTAGAGGCGATAACCATGTTACAACTCGGATCGACGGTTTTATGTTCTTGACAAAGTACGTAGGGTCCACGAAGTATGAAAGGAAATGTCAATCTTTCATAATATCTATTAACTAAAGCAAAACTTAAACATATTAGTATAGCATAATCGGTGTATAATGTTCTCTCTGCTAGGACAAAGGACTCCTCCTCCGTAAAGAGTGGGCCGTAATCCACCACGCAGACCCAGTGTAGATTTCTGAATAGCACATGTCGTCGAATTTTTGCAAGACTTGATTCATATCAATCAAGTTTTCAATCATTTCAAACATTTCAAACACGGGTTTCAGATCATAGACCACAAATTGAGTAAAATCTTAACGTTCAAACGTAATATCGGGATAGCCTCAGAAGTGTTTCAGAAATAAAATCCAGTAATATCTCCACAGCATTTTAATCATAAAATTCACCTTTTGCTTGTACAACGGTTGCGCGATATCTGCCGATTGCAACTGTCGATTATGACATTAACTTCGATTATGAATACACTATCTTAAATTAATATAATGGCTATTAACAAACGATTATTCATCTACAATTAGTTGATAATTATTATCATTTAGATTCACAATGTAATATATTTCATTATAAATTAAAAATGTTTAAACTTTAACATCTGCCTACCTGTAGCTACTTAATACAGTCAATACAACATCTATTAGAGGTATAATAATTCCAGGATAGAATAATATTAATCAGACGTACATTATCCTAATTAGGCTTACAGCTCGGCCTTCCTGTGAAAGCTAGTCCCTTCGCGAAAAAGAATGACGTTAATATTATCGGGATAAATAGAGTATTTTTTTTAATACGTTTATTACAACATGATTGAATTGAGAAAGGAATCATTGCTGTTATTATTATACCACAGTACAATAAATTAGCAATGAAATAATTATTGTCATGGTCATAGAACCCAAACCAAACAGAACCTGTAGCTTGTAAGCGCCACAGACTGATACTAAAACATTAATAATGTATTATGTTCTAACATAAACATCTACACGGATCTGTCATCTGGACACGAAACAAACACAAATGCTAATAGAGGCTTATAATTACATGACACACGAATCTAATATAATAATGTTATTTAATCATAGTACATACATTAAATTTAATAGTTATTTATTTATATTAGATTAATATAAACACTTTAACGAACAAGAACATAACTTTTACTTAGTAATTATTTATAAATTAATTTTTACTCATTATCTGAACCACTTTCTTCACAACTACTTTCCAAGTTTCTACTAAACTTTAACTAGGGCTGCATTTTGTCGATTGCTACGACGGCTTCGTAACGACGATTATTTTTGCGCGATAGGGGAGTGTCTTCAATGACATATCTATCGTTGGGAAGTACTTTTATTACCCGGTACGGACCCAGATATTTGACAACCAATTTTTGTGATTGTCCATCGTTAGGAACCTGTCGCTCTACACGTACTAAGTCTCCTACTGAATAATTCTTCGCTGGTTTCCTACGATGGTTCAACCTTTCCCTATCTTAAATCTGAGTCTCACTTATTTTCTTTCCAGCTACGTCCCTTACTTCTGCTAATTTCTCCGCCGATGTTACGGTAACGGTGTCGTCTAAAACCTCACGCAATATGCTTTCACTCCTACACTTAATGTTGAATCCGAAAAGTAACTCTGATGGAGTATTTTGCGTCGTCTTATGAGTCGTAGTATTTAAACCTAATTGTATACCGAGAATTTGTTCATCCCAAGACTTTTCGTCTTTACCGTGGGCTGAAGTAGAAAGGGCGTCTAATATGGTCCTGTTGAATCTTTCAACTTGACCATTCGCCCTGGGAGTAGCCACGGCATTCATAATGTGCTTAATGCCGTATAGCATTACAAACTCCCTAAAAACCCCGCTAGTAAAGCTGGTGCCCCTGTCGGTGATAAGGCGTGTTCCAAAGTAGCGGTTATGGTCTTTGGGTACTTTTATCGTGGTCGCCGATTTGGTGTCTAACCTAACCTAACCGGCTTTACGATAACATATTTTGTAAAGCCGTCGACCAAAACGAGTAAATAACAATTGCCCGTTTTACTCCTTATAAGTGGACCCAAGTGGTCAGCATGAACCGAATGAAAGGGTATGCTTGGCCTTTCTATAGGGTGCAGTTCACCTTCACGCATACCACCAGGTGTTTTGTGGTGTGAGCATTCGAGGCAGGATGAAACGTATTTCTTTACGAATTTGCGCATTTTGGCAAACCAGTAATTTTTACGGATCCGCTGTAAGGTTTTGTCGTAACCACAATTACTGTCGTCATCGTGATTCATTTTTAAAATCTGCCAGAGAACGCCATTCGGTACCAACCATTTTATTTCATCCCCGACTATTGTGTAGACCCTATTGTTTTTTTATTTGTAGTTCTTGTAATACCCATCACCTGCTCTGAACCAGGATCCTATAACGTCTCTTTTATTTTCCTGACCTCTTCGTCAGCAGACTGTACAGTAGCAATCCAGTCTTGCTCGCAAGTTTCGATGGTTAGGACATCAAAACACGTTGGCGGCTCTGATTCGCTTCCACTGGATTGCGACTCAGCGCGTCGGCGTCGACGTGAGACATGCGCAATCCCGAACGGCATTCGATGGTGCAGTCAAATTCTTGTAACTGTATCACCACCGGGCTATTCGTAGGATCAAATCGCGTTTGATTAACGTTGCCCGTAATGCGTTCATAAATCATTTATTTATTTGCAAACATGGGTAAGAGATACATATATATTTTTCCTTTGCGTTTAAGAGATGCGGATGGGTAGACATCCTTGAAAGAAATATGAAAGCAGGAACGATTGAAATAAAAAAATATTCAACCTACAAAACCTGAAACCCGTGAAACTATTACAGAATCAATTCAGAAACTCGGTAATGTCATTAACCATCCCGTTTCTCGGATATAAAATATATCTTCCTTCTGAAGAATAAGACTGAGTCACCAGCACGGATACCAGGCACCGTTATTGTTGAATTCACGACGCCTGCATTTAAGGATTGGTTGTTATTGTCAACAAAAAACTTCAATAAAAACAATAAGGAAAATCGTCTCAACAACAGCCATCTACAGGAAAAAGGTCCTAAACATCCGTTACACGTATCCGAAGTCTACGTGTAACGGATACACTACCTCACACGTGAGTTTATAAGAAGCAGCAACTACGAACAATGTTGGACCGCCAATGAGAAAGTTTACCTATGTGCGAGAAAAACAAGGGATGCCAAGCCGATTTATTAAATCCGGAGAGGATCTAACAATACTACGCAAGTAAAAATGACTAGTTTACCGTACTTTATGTCTTTTTTTTTTAATATTTCTCAAATTTTGTATCAACTTAATATAATATTAGTTAAGGTCATTAACTAATACTAACACTCAACTCTCATCCACCCACATATTGTAATAACAAAATGTACATCACACATTTATTACTTAAAACTTTATTACGATTCTCCCCAGATATCAAACGCCTTTGAAAAAAACTAATAGCAAAGTTCCTCTCCATCTAAACTTTATTACGCAAATATTGAAGTGCGCTAAATATCTAAAATACATATAAACAAACTACAAACACACCCTGATTATACTCAAATCACATATACACACACACATCTCCACTACACACCTAACTTACTTGATTGCCTACCAACATAATACAGGATCACCTAGCATTATTATCTTCCCTATCTGTGCCAGATACAGCGCCTACCTAAAACATTTAGCAATGAATTACAGTCTATCCATATCACTGATATTTTTAAATGTAAACAAGAATAATCTAATATCTATAATTACTCTAACATAGATTCCGTCTCTGTGTCGGATTCATACACATGTGACCTTGACAACTGCATTCCAACCAATATTAAACCCTCTGACTCACTCAAAATTCTTAATCAAAATATTAGAAGTATCTCAAATAATATTCAGGCCTACACACGGTACTAGTTAGGACTAAAGTAGCTTGGGATGTAATTACCCTAATGGAATGTTGGCTGCCCAACACTCACACTATCCCTGACTTATCAGGTTACAACTCTTTCTCATCCAAGAACAATAATACTCAGAATGAGGGAGTAGTGACCTATGCACATACCTCAACATTTCTGTACATGAACTCCCTTTTTTAGATGCAAACTGTCTCCTGATAGAAGTAGATCACAACACTATAGTACTAGCAATTTACCGCCCTCCAAGCTACAAAGACATTACCAACTTTCTAAATTCCTTAAACATGACTTTAACTAGTATCGCACACTTTAATAACATCATAATCACCGGTGATATAAATATCAGTGACCAATGCCGTGATTCTAGTAAGTATATCTACCTAAACTTATTAGCGTCACATGGCCTATTGCCTTCACATACTCTGCCCACACGACTCAACTCTTGTCTCGATACTTTCATTCTAAAAACCCAATGCTCCGCCTCAACACTAGTGGCTCACTCTGCGTTAACTGACTATGATATAGTACTATTATTTCTTCGATCTTTGATCGCAATTGTAGCACGTCATTTTCAAACCCGCTATCTTTGATAAAAGAGTTGTACCCTTACGTTCGTTTCGGGATTTTAAACTAGAATCAGGATTTTCCCGACCATGCCTTATTTTCACAGTCCTGAAATATTTCAGCACTTGCTCGGGCTCAGAGAATTGTGCAGCCTGCGCACCTATTTTAACACCCTCACCATTCTCAACGCCGTATAGCAAGCAATCGACAGCCTGACGCCCATAGATCTTATATCTATTTTAATTTTGGCATAATAGTAATGTTCAACTGACTCACCATATTTAACCCTTTTGCCCAGCATTTTAGTCAAGAGTTCAGCATAGTCTTTGCGAACAGGAAAAGATTTAATCAACTTCTTTTTCCACTCACTCCACGTATTCATCATTGTCGGCAAACTTTGATACCAAGTCATCGCTACCCCTGTTAACATCGGCAGGGCGTAGTGAATTATCTCTCTATCTTCCCAGCCATAAATTTCTGAACATCCTTCTACCTTTGTCAACCAAGTCAAAATAGTTTGCTCCTTTGTTATAGGATCAAACTCGGGAACAATATTAGTATTAAAAGGCAACTTCGACTTATCTGAACTCAACTGATTGCAAAATTGACAATTTATCTAAAATACTCTCAGTGGAGACTTCTAGACATTTCTAGGTTTCTTAGAAGTAGACAACATTTGTTGCTCACCCTCGTCTCCTCGCTCAAGATGATGGTCACTTCTGGAACCCGACCTTAAATCCTTATCGTCCTCCGGTCTCCTACCTCGTCGACTCGTACTTCTCTCTCTGGTACCCTCACGGCTATAGGATCCAGCGCTCGATGAACGGCTACACCTTGACCTCGAAGGCGTACGAATAAATGTGTCATAATTATTATCACCCTCAGTATCACGCACCCGTGATACCCCTGGTTGTTTCGAATGTGTCCTCCTAGCCTGACCCTCATACATGGGTACTCTTGGCCAAGTTGCGTGGCTAGACTCACGCCTCAAGTCTACCGCTTCCCGACCCTGACCCTCAAACCTGGGTACTCCTGGGTACTCCATGTCGAGCACTGAAACTGACAGACAACAGCTTTGTAGGTAAACCATTATTTTTAACATAGATTAAGTTTATGCAGCTTTAAGTATAGTTGTATAATATTTTTCGGACCCGTTATAATTATCACTTTAAACAGGAGATAAATAACCTCAATTCGATTTCGTCGTAATTACGTTGTATTTACGTTACGTTTATATTTCATTTACATACTTTTTTTTTAATTCAACCGTTATACATTTTTCACGTTATAAAATTCGAATCAAACAATTAAGTTGTTGGTTCAAATAAATGTAAGTACTTGCGTTTTTCTCGTAGGCGTAAGTCGAAAAGAGTAATACTTTTCGTTGATCCGACTTCTGAAGCTATCGGCATAGCCTCAGAAGTGTTGCAGAAATAAAATAAAATCCAGCAATATCTCCACAGCACTTTAATCACAAAATTCACCTTTTGCTTGTACATACGTTGTACAACGGTTGCGCGATATCTGTCGATCGCATCGACAGTCGGTTATGACATTAACTTCGATTATGAATACACTATCTTAAATTAATATAATGGCTATTAACAAACGAGTATTCATCTACAATTAGTTGATAATTAATAGTACATTTAATTATTATCATTTAATTATTATTATCATTTAGATTCACAATGATAATATACATATTTCACTATAAATTAAAAATATTTAAACTTTAACATCTGCCTACCTGTTGCTACTTAATACAGTCAATACATCTATTAGAGGTATAATAATTCCAGGATATATAGAATAATATTAATCAGACGTAAGTACGTTATACTAATTAGGCTTACAGTAATGATATAAGTAACAGCATCTTACATTGTTGTGTTATCCCCCGTTTGTTGACTCCTCAACATCTGTACATACAACACTAGGGGAAGGTAATTGAATTAAAGGGGTTCAGACTACCCCACAAGTTATGTGCAATATTCAAAATTACTCGCAGAGTTTATTAAAATTTACGTTCTTCATGCATTGTGAGGGGCTTACAGGATCTAAATAGGTACAAAAAACGCAAGTTTTAGAAACAATAAAAGTATATGATCGACTACAGTAAACAAAATCAGAAAAATATAATAATAATAATATTCCACAACTATCACACAACGCCGTCTAGTCTCAAGCTAAGCAGAGCTTGTGTTATGAGTACTAGACAACTGATAAACATACTTATATATTTCTAAATACATACATATATAGATAAATTACACCCAGACACAGAACAAATGATCATGCTCATCACACAAACATTTGTCCTGGGTGGGAATCGAACCCACGACCTCCGGCATAGCAGTCATAGTCACTGACCACTAGACCAACAGGTCAGTCAAATAAAAAAATATAATAAAACAATATATGATATTCTTCAGGATATATGCTAGGAGATATGTGTGTTGAAAACATAATACAACTAATTTGATAAGATAGAAAAAAAATATGAAGATACGTCTAAAAACTTTCTTTTTACAATAAAAACCATAGTAATGCATACAATCATTCTGATTTTTTGTCTGATTATTCTACAAGCAACATACTAAAATACTAGTGTTTTAATTTTTTCGTCCAAACAATAGATTTTTGTAATTAAATATTTGCTTCATATTTTGCAATAAATTACCAGCGTTGTGTCATCGCGCTTCTCTTTCTTTTCTATGCAGTCCGACAGTGACCGCGCTTTAGGTGTAATGTATGTAAGCCCCTTAAGTGGTTCAGGATTTACTGTTACAGAATCTCTTGAATAATAAATTAAAGTTTTTTGGAAAAGACAGGATAAGAGCACAAGACGTGATGTATATTTAGGTTATTCTATAGCTTCAGGCTGAAGTTTGTTGGATCGTGACCTGACTGATCTATGATAGACGTGGCCGGAGTGCTGATTAGAAGGCTTCGGTCTTTCTTATTGCGAAAGTGTTGTTAAACCTACCTGTACCTACGTACCTACTTACATTGTGTGAAATGGGAATTAAAAATAACTAATGGTATGCGGGTCTGTGACGTGAGTATTGTGTGGGGGTGTTAAATACTACAACGTTATATTTAATACATTTACTCCAAGCGAACATTTTTACATCATCGCGCCTATTCTCTCACTGGTTTTTCCAAACAAAAACCAAACATACAAAAAAATTAAAGCTCATTCTAAATTCGCTTCAGAGGGCCCGTGGCTAAGTAATGACATGGGTGACCATCTTTAGGTACGCACTGAGACCGCTCCGTGTCTCGGAAAGCACGTTAAGCCGTTGGTCCCGGCTGTCATTCTTGGATCTTTGACAGTCATCACGAGTCGTCAGAAGCCCGAAAATCTGACAACCAGTCTTACCAAGGGGTATCGTGTTACCCAGTAACTGGGTTGTGGACGTCAGATAGACAGTCGCTCCATGTAAAATACTGGTATTCAGCTGCATCCGGTTTGACTGGATACATTTCATTTCATTTCATTTATTCATAAAAACAATTTACATTGTGTTGAATATAATGTACACATGCAAGAATAAATAATTAAAGAATAATACGCTGACCCCAACATAGTTGGCTAAAGGCTAGGCAGACTGATTCTAAATTCTCTTGACTGTTCGAATGCAACGAGAGTGTTTTACTGCCAGCCTGCATTCAGCACTACCTAAGGGAGACTTTTGCAGACAACCTTTACAGCACCTATACATACATACATATACAGGTGTGATTTAATTTCATCCACTTTTCTTCGTCCTTCCCTGGACTTATTATGAAGGCCCAGCACGCGTGTGGTTGTAACGTAGTAACGTACCAAGAAGTTTGAAATCTTCAAAAATATTCTACAGACTTCATCTACCTATCTATTATAGCCACATAAACACAGTAGCACTTCGCTCGTAAGTGTTCATTCTCCGTGTAACGCCTCCTGCCACCCTCACGGGGGCAGTTTGGCCATATTAAGAGTTAGTGGCAATATCCTCCGAGGGACGCAGTAACGGTCGAAGTAGCGACGTGATCGGTGGTACAGAGGGCAGGAGGGTAGTTGAGATCTCTCTCTCAAGGTCTGTGAGTAACGAATCAAGCGGTTTGTGGAGTAATGGCGGAGTTTCGATGGTTTGGTTATCTGTTGAGGCATTTTTATTGCATTGGCCCCGTGACATAGGATTTAAACATAACTGGTGATATGTGGGTGGTTCTGCCTATATATATATTCTTAAATAATACTCCTACCCAGCAAACCGGACCGAGTGGGAGGGTATAAATAAAACGGACGGTTACGTTTCGAGTCATTCTGTGTTTGGCTCTCGGACGCGACGGACGTTATAGTGCTTAGTATTTGTTATAAATATTTTCAGTTTCAGTGCTTTCGGTTCTGTGTATATCTATTTTTGTTATTTAATAATTTTGTTAAGTTAAAATCATTTGTCAGGAATAAAACTTCAGTTGATTAGTGCCTTGTTTTTCTTTTTTAATATAACCGCTTCTGATCCCTAAGATCAGAAGTGGGATAGCCACGCGTCAAAGGCCGTTTGCCATCTGAAATTCAGTGTATGTTGTGTGTGTGGTTCGTGAAATAACATCTCAACCGTAAGTAGCTTTTATTTCTTATAAAAATGACTGGCCGTTCGTCTCGATCCAAGGGACGCGGGCATTCTCGTGAAAAACAACGTACTAGTGGTAGTTCTCGCGAATCGCGTCGCGATAGTGTGAATGCTCGTCATACGTCGCCTGGTAGCAACCGTCATAATAGTCCATCTGACCGTCGTGGCCGGTCTTCTAGGCGCCGCAATGGATCGCACAGCCCTCGTTGTTCTCGTGAATACAACAGAGACTCGCGCGCTCGCCGCGATAGCTCACGCGACGTAGTCCTTGATAGGATTCTTAATAGACTAGAAGCGATCGAAGCTAGTTTACCTATATCAGTTGAAAATGACAGTCCGTCGCGTCCTACAAACCAGAGCCGTTTATTGTCCACCCCTTTGGCTGAACCGAGTCCTGCTAGTGGGCCGGGCTCGGGCATGGCTGAAGAGGTTACTGGGGGTAGTGATATGAATACCAATGGAACAAAGGATGCAGAGAGCAGTATTGTTGGAGCATTGACCGCACTTTTAAAAGCAAAGTCCCACAACTTTTACATATCGCCTTTTGATCCAAATGTACACGATTTTGATGTCTGGTGCGCCGAGGTTGACCGCGCCCGGCTAATAAATACTTGGGATGATCGCGAATGCCTTGGACGAATAGGTAGTTGTTTGAAGGGAGATGCGAAGTCATGGCTGAATGATTGGGTTACAAATGATCGATCGTGGAGTAGTTTTAAACTGGAATTTAGATCATTATGCCCACGTAACATTGATATTGCTTCTGTATTGTATGATGTAATGAGTACAAACTCTAACAAGTACTCAACTTATGCAGAATATGCGCGTAAATCATTGCTACGTCTTAACATTGTTAAAGGATTATCTGACGAACTGAAAACTGCCATCGTTGTTAGAGGCATCGTTGATCCTCAAATAAAGGCCGCGGCAACCAACGCCAAGTTACCCTCAAAGGATTTAGTTGAATTTTTATCTGTTTACATCAAACCTAAATATGATTCCCGTCATTCCAACAATACTGTTCGTCCTTCTGGTAGTTCAGGTATGTCTCACTCGCGTAAACGCGAGGCGCCTAGGTCAGATGATAGCAAGATTACTTGTCACACTTGTGGAAAATTAGGTCATAAGAAATGGAATTGCCCTAAAAAGTTTAAAAATGAGGCTACAACTTCTACTCAAGGTGACAATTCCACAAAACCAGCTTCAACCACATCAAGCGATAACGTAACTAGATCAGGTAAACATTGCACTTTTTGTAAACGTAATGGGCATTTGATAGATTCATGTTTCCAAAAACAGCGTTCTGACAGAGGTGATATAAAAAACAAAGAAGTAAATTTTTGCTTAGACTCGACCCCAAACGAAGCAACGTAATGTCAGCAGTAGTTCAAAAAGTACCAGTCGATGTTTTGATTGATAGTGGGTCGGACATCTCTTTGATTTCAGAATCAGTGCTAAAGTATTTTAATTTTAATAGAGTGCCAGCTTATCGCTTGATGCGTGGAATTGGAAGTCAAGAAATTGAGTCGACTTCTTTAGTAATGTAATTTATCTATATATGTATGTATTTAGAAATATATAAGTATGTTTATCAGTTGTCTAGTACTCATAACACAAGCTCTGCTTAGCTTGAGACTAGACGGCGTTGTGTGATAGTTGTGGAATATTATTATTATTATTATTATTATTATTAGTTACGACAGTCATAGAGTTTCCTGAAGTTTCATTAGAAACAGATTTATATGTTGTTCCTACTGAGTGCATAAATGCACCTATTTTGATCGGTATCGATGTACTGAATCGAAAAGGTTTGACATATATCCGAACTAATGGAGAGCAGCGGCTCACGAGATCTGACATTTTGCCAAATATGCAGCATGTGGTCGCGGTGGACGATGAGAGTGTTAGGACCCCATTATTTGGTACTGATAAAGATCGATTACTAGCAGTAATTCATGAATTCTCAGATTTATTTATTTCTGGCACTGCAACCTCTACCGTGAACACAGGTAGCATGGAAATTCGGTTAACTTCGACTACTCCAGTCAGTCATCGTCCTTACAAGCTCTCGATGGACGAAAAGAATAGAGTTCGTGACATTGTCAACGATCTGCTCAGCAAGGGCATAATCCGGGAATCTCAGTCTGACTATGCGAGTCCAATTATTTTAGTCAAAAAGAAGGACGGCAGCGATAGGATGTGCGTCGACTATCGGGCACTGAATGCTATCACTGTCAAAGAGAGATTTCCCTTGCCACTGATCGATGACCATGTTGACAAGCTTGGTAGCTATAAAATCTTCACCAGCCTTGATATGGCTACTGGATTTCATCAGGTACCGATGAAGGATGATGACTCGATTGGCAAAACTGCCTTCGTAACACCCGAAGGACAGTATGAATATTTAAAAATGCCCTATGGGTTGGCCAACGCACCGATTGTTTACCAGAGAATCATCTCTAAAACTTTGAAAACATTAATAGATTCTGGTAAAGTCCTTACGTATATAGATGACGTTTTACTATTGTCAAATTCGGTAGAGGAAGGCCTTGACACTTTAAGAGAAGTCTTACAGATATTAAAAACAGCGGGATTTTCTATTAATTTAAAAAAGTGTACCTTTTTAGACACAGAAATCGAATACTTGGGGCGATTGATTGGTCATGGTCAGGTGCGGCCGAGTCCAGGGAAGGTCGATGCACTTATTAGATCTCCAAAACCCACAAATGTCAAGGAGGTTCGCCAGTTTCTGGGGTTAGCGGGATATTTCCGTCGTTATATAGCAGGCTATGCTTCTAAGACCGCAGGTATAGCAAAATTGTTAAGAAAAGGCGAACCTTTCTTGTGGGGTGCTGAGCAGGATACTGCTCGCGACTATGTGATTCACTGTTTGACAAATGAACCAGTTTTAGCGATATTCGATCCCCAGTTGCCTACGGAACTTCACACTGATGCCAGTGCTATTGGGCTTGGCGCCATTTTATTACAAGAACACACTGGTAGGAGAAAGAGGGTTGTTGGGTATTTTAGTAGATCCACTCAGGGTGCTGAGTCGCGGTATCACAGCTACGAGTTGGAGACGTTAGCTGTCGTACGTGCGCTCCAGCATTTCCGCCACTATTTGATTGGCATTAAATTTAAAATAGTGACGGATTGCAATTCCTTAAAGCTGACGGAACGTAAAAAAGATTTGTTGCCTCGGGTTGCGCGCTGGTGGATTTATCTACAAGATTTCAATTTCACTTTAGATTACCGAAAAGGGTCTTTGATGCAACATGCAGACTTCCTAAGCCGTAACCCTCCTCCTACTGTCAATGTGTCTCATATTCGAAATCCAAACAACTGGGCGAAGATCGCTCAAACTGCTGATGTGGAGACGCAAGAGTTAATATCCAAGTTAAGAGATGGGCAACTGGATCAAACTAGGTACGCAATCAAAAATGATTTGTTGTACTACAAATATACCCCAACTGGGGAAGAACCGCGACTCTTGTGTTACATTCCTAAGGGCCATAGACTCAGCTTGTTGAGGGTGTTCCACGATGAGCATGATCATATTGGAACTGACAGAACGACTGACCTAATATTGCGACACTTTTGGTTCCCAAGTTTGCGACAGTTTGTAAGAAAGTACATAAGTCATTGTCTTATATGTTTAGCACATAAGAAGGTTCCCAGGGCTCCTTCACAGCCGATTCAGTCTTGGACAAAGCCAGACATCCCTTTTACGATTTTACATACCGATGTCCTAGGACCGCTCCCAGAGTCAAACGGATTCAAATATGTTTTAATAATAGTTGATGCCTTTTCCAAGTATTGTCTGCTTTACTCTCTATACAGACAAGACACTAATGAATTAAAACGTGTTTTTTCAAATGCTGTGTCCTTATTTGGTACGCCGTCAACAATAATATGTGACCGCGCTAGAATGTTTGAAAGCACAACTTTTCAAAATTGGGTCAGTGAGTTGGGGTGTTCAATACATTTCATTACACCTGGTATGCATCGCGAAAATGGACAAGCGGAGAGGTACTGCAGGACTGTTCTCAACATGCTACGCGTTGAAGTTGGCAATAAAGGTTCCCAATGGTCCGATGTGCTGTGGAAGATGCAGCTCACTTTGAATATCTGCAAGCAAGCTTCTACGCAGACCTCACCACTGCAGTTACTGGTCGGTATCGACGCAGCCACTCCGGTCATCAGATCCTTAGTGCGAGATGTGGCACTTGATGACTCCAATCTCAATCGAGAGGCTCTTTTAACTCTTCGCAGACAACGAGCATCTGAGCTCCTTGCAGTCAATCAACAGCGTCAGAATGCCTACGTTAATGAAGATCGACGGCAGCCACACACCTTTACCGTCGGGGACTTCGTGTTTGTGAGCAAGGCTTCACAAATCACAGGCAAACTGGACTCCGGCATGCGTGGACCTTACAAGATTGTTCGCGCGCTACCGTGCCACCGCTATGAGTTAGTATTACTAGCTGGCTCTTACGGAAAGAAGACCCAAGCTGCAGCAGAACATATGATGTTGTGGCGAGGCGAGTGGACGCCGGATGCGTGCTCAGCTTTCTTCGAGAGTGGTGAGTGACGTCAGTGGTGCTAATGTGTTTAGGCCACTGAGAGAACATACTAATGTATGGGTCTCTGTTTTAGACGCCAGTGGTGCTAATGTGTTTAGGCCACTGAGAGAACATACTAATGTATGGGTCTCTGTTTTAGACGCCAGTGGTGCTAATGTGTTTAGGCCACTGAGAGAACATACTAATGTATGGGTCTCTGTTTTAGACGCCAGTGGTGCTAATGTGTTTAGGCCACTGAGAGAACATACTAATGTATGGGTCTCTGTTTTAGACGCCAGTGGTGCTAATGTGTTTAGGCCACTGAGAGAACATACTAATGTATGGGTCTCTGTTTTAGACGCCAGTGGTGCTAATGTGTTTAGGCCACTGAGAGAACATACTAATGTATGGGTCTCTGTTTTAGACGCCAGTGGTGCTAATGTGTTTAGGCCACTGAGAGAACATACTAATGTATGGGTCTCTGTTTTAGACGCCAGTGGTGCTAATGTGTTTAGGCCACTGAGAGAACATACTAATGTATGGGTCTCTGTTTTAGACGCCAGTGGTGCTAATGTGTTTAGGCCACTGAGAGAACATACTAATGTATGGGTCTCTGTTTTAGACGCCAGTGGTGCTAATGTGTTTAGACCACTGAGAGAACATACGAAGGTATGGGTCTCTGTTTTAACAGCTTTGCTCTTATGAGAGAAAGTGTGTTTATGTGTCACGTAGTCGTAGTATGCAAACGTTGGGGCCTATGCTATGACTACGTGAAAATGACAAGCAAACTTGCTTGAGGCCTCTGTCATGTGGCAGTGGGCGGGTGCTGGAAATCCGGATTCTGTCATTCGCGATGCACTGAATTAAATTTTTTATTCGTGTTAAGTCTGAAGCTATTTATTGTTAGAACACTTCGATATACCTTTGTCTGTGGGCGCTTGAGTGCACGCTTGCGCCCATGGTACGGGCAACAAATAAAAAAAAAAAAAAAAAAAACATTGAAATCATTTTCTTGTCTTTCCTCCAAGATATATGCTTTAGACTATAACACGAAACTGGGTAAATTACTTACATGTTCTCTTTCTGTGTTTCAGAGCATGAGCAAAGAGATGAATCGAGTGATGCAAGAAATGGATCTGATCCCAAAGATGCAAGTAATGCTGCGGTCGAGGACGCCGCACCGTCAGGAACGGCCGTCTTAAATAATACTCCTACCCAGCAAACCGGACCGAGTGGGAGGGTATAAATAAAACGGACGGTTACGTTTCGAGTCATTCTGTGTTTGGCTCTCGGACGCGACGGACGTTATAGTGCTTAGTATTTGTTATAAATATTTTCAGTTTCAGTGCTTTCGGTTCTGTGTATATCTATTTTTGTTATTTAATAATTTTGTTAAGTTAAAATCATTTGTCAGGAATAAAACTTCAGTTGATTAGTGCCTTGTTTTTCTTTTTTAATATAACCGCTTCTGATCCCTAAGAATATATATATGTTCTGACTGCGTTATTTCATTTTATTTTATCTACAATGTGTCACAAAGGAGTATGAAGGATGGTAGCAGGTGGCGTACTGTAGGTGCTGCCCCCATGGAGAGAAGGCGTGAGTTCATGTATGTATGAGTCATAAATAATGGTGTAGGATATTATGTTGAACTTATTCTTTTTGGCAAAAATTTATTCGTGACTGTAAAACTTTATAGAAGAGCCCAAAAAACAAGATTAATTAGCAACCACAAATTAATTAGCAGTATCAATTTGTCACCGGTGATTAATTCGACCATCGCTTTGTCACCGGGGGAGACGAATAACCCCATTTGTTAGCACCGAAGCTTTTAATTCGGTGGTCACTCTTACTGACTCAATTTGTGCCTTAATATATTGTGGTAGGGACATAGACGCGCAACCTATTACGAACATGATTCTGAACCCACCTGAGTTGACAATTTTGTCAGATAAAAAAAAATTGCTGATCCATACATTTTGACCGCCATAATAATGCACTTTTATTACCGACGAAAAATATATCTAGACTAGTTACCTACAGTTTGTGCCCTAGGTCCCACCCTGTATTTTAACACACAAAGAGTACGGTCAAAAAGTCCGGTAACACGATCTATGAATGAACTAAACTTTGATTATTTAAAACTTTTAAACATCTTTTATCTTCTGTATGTACTTATTTCTTTCTTTATCACTGACAATACCCAAAACGTTTTTAAATTCATTCTGGCGGTATCACTATCATTACCTAAACACTGGCCATCAATATCAGAACCACCCTAAGGAAGTTATTAAATGTATTAAAAAGAATAACCCTCCATTTTTCTTCATAACAAATCAGAGAAAAACAAATCACTGAAATTAATGTTCTCTTTTTACAATTGATCCCCGTTTTATCTGCTGATTAAGTTGACTAAGATTAAACAAAAGCCAGTGACAATTCCCCAGGCGATCGCCTGTGAGTCAGCCGGTTAAATAAATTATCCTGTCTGTCGCGATGTGACGTCACAGGAGACAGATCGCTTCGTCAGGGCACCGGAGCAGTAAATTAGACAGACGTGCCAATATAGCAGGTCCACAACAGGTTAGCAGAAAAACAAGGACATGAATATGTACATTATAGCTGCTGTGTGTGAAGCCCTTTAGACACTTATAAAAAGAGTTTTGAGGCCATCTATTACCTGTGCCGAACTCCAGCGAACTCATGAGTGATCTTGTGTTAGGTTAAGAGTATAGTAAAAACGTATTATGGAAGTCTAATGGAGTTGCGCAGGACACTTTGTAAGGCGCAGCAATGACAGGTGGAAGGCTGTGACATAGCGACGTGCAAGGACTGGAAGACGAGATTTCGGTCGTCCGGCGACAAGATGGGCAGACGATATTGTTGTCATCGCGAGCAAAACCTGGATGAGGCTAGCCACAAAAAAAGAGAGGTCTTTGTCCAGCAGAGGGTGACATCGTGCTGTGGATGAGGATGTGGAACCGTGGAGTTTGTTGCCGCCTTCTCCATAGGTACGACCAATTGGAACCGTGTACTTCTGACGTTTCATAAGAATAAGGATAATAGATATTTATTTGCTTAAAAACATGCTATAAAAAGATGGTAAAATACCGATATCCGTGTAAAATAAAAAACAACAAGAGCATAGATTTTACTGAATAACTTTACTGAATAAGCGCCTTTATTTGGTATCATAAGTATACAGTATACAAACATTTGTGAATCACTGGTGCCTGTGGTAGGTAATGAAAACCTGTATTACAGGTCACCAGGTTTCCAACTCTCAGAAGCTTTTATACAATAGCACTGTAGGGTACCAATATATTAAAAGGTGAGAAAACAAAAAAAATATAAAGGAAAAACAAAGACAAGCAAATCAATTACGTATTATACGGTTACAAGAAGATGCAATAGTAGGTGGTGTGATAGATGTTTTGACTTAACAGTTATAAGCGTACAAACACTAGCAGCGCCCCGCGGTTTCACCCGGTCGATGCCGTGGATAATAAAATTAAGGTCTTGAGATTACTTGGTATCTTAATACACATACGTATACACATAGATATACACCTTTTATTATAATTAGTCTCGGAAGGATATCCAGTACGAGCCTGTGGGGGTCTCGTCGGTTACGAGGATATAAATCCTCTGCATTACTAAATAATTCCAGCCTCCTCACAAACATAACGGTAGCGGCAACAAGCCAAGCTTTTTAAATATCGGCCTACAGGATTCGTCAGGCAGTGCGTTAAGTGCCCATGTAGGGTTATGTTAAATAAAATATTATAAATTTGAATGTTAAATGTTATATTCTTTGGCTTAATTTGTATGAATGGTATTTTGATTCTATGTGGTTTAATGACCTAACAACAGGTTTATCGAACCGTCTTGATTGAGAGAATGTCGTGCCACCAAAGTGTAGTTGCTATTTATTAACAGTAAGAACCTAATTTATTTTACGCTTCCATAGACAAGATTTTTTTTAGACTGTCTCAAAGTTGTTAGATTGAAAGTTACCGTACCTTGCTAACATTATTGGTGGCTTGATCTACGGAACCCTATTCCATAGGTCAGGCCATCAATAAGGTGCCACTACATTTAGTAGGCAGTAAATTGCCTGCCACCGTCATTTCATGTCCCGGCTCGGGTCGACCATAGGATCTTACGACTTGTGGTGGGCGGGACAAAAAATAAGGTAGGTATATATTTATTTTATTCGGTAAAACAAACAGTTACACACATATCGGAATAAACAGGTAGTGAAAAGAGTTATCATATTGCTCACATCGCGTCGTGCTCACGACGTAATCAATATCTTAGCATAATTAGTGTGTCAGCTGCTGAGACACAGGCCTCCTCTCGCTGAGACGGAGGGGCCGTAATCCACCATGCGGGCCCAGTGCGGGTTGGTAGATGTCACATGTTTTCGAATTTTTGGTTCTAGGACATGCCGGTTTCCTCACGATGTTTTCCTTCACCGTTTTGAGAGCAGTGCACAGTGGTGATGAAATAATTTACACAAAGTAAAGCGCCTGTCGGGGTTCGAACCGACGACCTACAACTACAATTCGTAAGTCGCGGCTAATGCCACTGGGCCACCACTGCTGGCCATATCCATAGCTTAAATACTACAAAATTATGAGTGGAACTAAAGGTAAAAAATAAATAAAAGCCTTAACTAGCTGCTCCCTGCGGTTTCACCCGCGTAAATGTCGATCCCGTGGGAATATTAGGATAAAAAGTAGCCTATATGTTAATCCAGGGTTCCAGCTACCTCCATACAAAATTTTATGAAAATTGGTCCAGCCATTTGAACGTGAAGAAGTAACAAACATATAAACACACACACACACCCCCACACTCACAAACTTTCGCCTTTTTAATATTAGTGTGTGAAAAAAGAAATTACAGTTCTGGTTCTACGTATCAGAATGAGTATTATGCGTCGTATTCAGTCTGGTATACAGTCAGCAATTTTAATCGGCGATACTATTGTGTACTGATTGGATTTTAATCAAGGTACCTACAGCAACAAAGCTAGAAACATAAAACTCATCAACACAACAAATGGCTCTCCAAACCAGTACCTACTATACATCTGCTACATATTCAGCGCTCGGACAGCGGTTATCGATCGTCACAAAGTAGAGGTAAGCGCATATTCTGTTTATGTATTTAGAAAATTATGAAAATGGCATCATGCGCGAACATGCATTGTGAGTAAGAATGTTTCCACGAGGTTGGCTTTACAGATTCTAAAAGCATATCTACCTGCATAGGTAACAGTGTTAAAGGGTGGTTAAAATTGTTATCTATCTATATAAGTATTATTATACTATACAAATAATAAAGCTGAAGAGTTTGTTTGGTTTTTTTGCTGGTTGAGTCTAATCTGAAAAATTATTTTTGCGTTTATTCTCTAGTGGGCCCGACACGTCGCACGATTGCATCCGGAAAGATGGGTAAAGAATCTCTCGACGGCTGAAAGAGGACATCGCCGTCGAAGTAGACCACGGCGAAGGTGGTGTGACGATCTGACGAGGTTTGCAGGGTCAACATGACCAGAGATCGCTCAAGACAGGGAGGTTTGGAAGGACAAAGGGCAGGCCTTTGCCTAGCTGTGGAACACAATATAGGCTACCGAAAAAAAAACTTTATTTTCTAAATCAAAACATAGAGCTTATGATAACGATTTTGATACAACATGAACTTTGCTAACAATAACAAACACCCTCGTGTGGCGGGTGTATTATTATAAACATGCCCCCGGCCCAGGTGCTGGTTCACATGGGGCTGCGATTAGTATTAATTATGTTGTGAACTTGTGTAGAAATAAGTACTAACTTAATATTTATTTTACAATTGCATATCTGTTATCGGCATTATTTGGTGAATGGCGCAGTGGTAGACTGCAAAATTCAAGTTTTTTTACATATTTTGCAATTTTCAGGTCAGGTTGTATCTTGATCAAAATATGATTCGCGACTTTAATAGATATGTATTTACAGAATTATAGGCCTTACTTCATTAGAATCTGTTGCCGCTATATAACAACAAATAATAAAAATAAAATAAAGTTGAAAGAGATGGCGGGATGAGCTGGACTCCTTTTTAAAGGATTGGTCCACAATCGCAGTAGACCGGGAAAAGTGGAAAGAGGGAAGGGAGGCCTTTGCCCTGCAGTGGGACAACACAGGCTCATAAAAAATAAATAATAAAATAAAGTTAAAATTTAAAGGGGTATAAAAGGAAATGTTTTTTCCGGCGTTTTATGCCTTGTGGTACGGAACCTTACTTCCTGTGCGAGTCCGACTCGCACTTTGCCGGTTTTTTTTGTTCTAGGACATGTCGGTTTCCTCACGAGGTTTTCCTTCACCGTTTTGAGAGCAGTGGTGATGAAATTAAATACACGAAGTAAAGTGCCTGGCCGGGTTCGAACTCACGACCTACAACGGGAAAGTCGCGACCGACACCACTGGGCCACCATTACTCTTATATTAATCGTGTACATAATAAAGAATATTCTGTTCTATTCTCTCATAATAATTATTGACAATGATCATAATTATGTATGTAAATTCCAAAACTATTGGTTCAAAATCCATTTTATACTAACGTGATGTAATAGTAACTACACACATTTGGAAAGTTTTTTAACCCCATAATTATAATAGATATCCCTGTAGTAAGTATAACTAAACCCCTCCCCCGCTGGCAGCCAGGTGTACCTTCACACGGGGCTCGTCTTATAACTCCACTGTTTGTCAGAGAAACTTGGTAAAAATCAATAGTCAGCTGAATTTGTTCGTGTTGGGAGTCTTGGGGCCTCGGTGTTCGGTAGTTGTGCATGTTGGTTGGTGGGTAGGAAAAAGGTGATTATGTTTATTGGTACGTAGGAAAGGACTCTGAGTAAAGAATGCCTAACTAAATTAAGTTAAGCACTCTTTACTCCGAGTAAATAAACTAGGATGGCAGGATGCATTCAAACAGATTGTATTTAGATCTTGCTGGCTCGCTCAGAAAATACCGATTTATTCTTACCAACTATTCACAAACATTCGATGCGTTTCCGTGCCGAATTGAAAATCACACGCTGTTCACAAATCCGAAACCCGCAAATGTTGATAGTTTAAACCAAATAGACGACCACACTATTCTTCCGACGGCTATCTGCGTTCGGGGACCACCGGACCAGGCAAATCGGGTAACCGAAAATGTGTTATTTTCGACTCGGAACCCTGTCGCGTGGTAGTGGATAGCTATGCAGGGGTCCTTTTTGTAAAACATCATGGCCATCTTGGGTGGCCATGAGGTCCCTTAATTGCCTGACTATGTTGGCATAACAAACGTTCGAAAGGGTATCGTAATCATCGTACTTGACAGACCGATTTCTGAGCGTTTTACCACCATTGTAGATAGAGGACTGAATACACCCTTGACGCTTTTAGTCGCCTTTCACAACACCCTAGTGTCTGTTTTTCTGGAAACGCCGCCACCCGCCGCGCCGGTCAGAACTGGCTCCAATATCAAAATCATAATTTCCAGAATTTGACGAGATGAGACTATGAATTTTTGACATTCGAGTGATTTTATAACTACAAGCTTCTGCCCGCGACTCCGTCCGCGAAAAATTTCTTGTTTCCCCCGACCCACCCCGTCGCATCGCATCGCCTATCTGCGCTATTACTTCATATTCCGTTCTTTCTGACTTTTTTGTTTTTGCTCAGCTGAAGGCCCTAGTGCGATGTTTAGTAGCCTGTAGAGGCTACCTCAAGAATTGGACTAATTTGATTTGGATTTGAATGTGATTAATATAATTTATTAACCAGTAATTACCAAACCCTTGCTACAAATTAACAGATAACAATCAGACCTATACTTGATAATAACCAACAAATTTATAACAACAAATTTATCGGACCACCTTGATTATAGAATGTCGTGCCACCGAAGTGTAGCTCCTCCAATTTATTCAATACCTGCAGGACCAACCTACTCGTCATTATTGCCACCACCATAATTTAGATGGTATCGTGAAACGCGCCGTGTTTATAATGTTAGCTGTTATTGTTTTATTTTGGGGATACAAGTGGGTGGTGTGACCATGACATGGAATGGCTAGCAGGTTTTGTAGGTAGGAGCATTGATTTAAGTTAGAAAGATGCTTTCACTGTATGGTCGCGCCCTTTAAAATGTATTCATCTTCGTGTGATCATAAGGTAGAAACGATATAGGTTCTAATCTAATCTAACTAGCCTGTACTGTCCCACTGCAGGGCAAAGGCCCTCTCCCTTTTCCACACAATTTTGTCTTTCGCTAGTGCCGGCCAGTCCTTACGGTTCTACTATTTTTTTTAACGGAATTTATTTTTCTGTTTATACCTATTGTTTATGTCTTCGTTATAGTTTATCTTGTAATTTTATCTTTCTTTTTGTTATTAATCTTAAGTTTAAGAAGTACTTTGCCAACATTTCATAATTTCTTGATTCTAGAGCTTTTCGTTTATTATCATGTGTGGGTACCTATTTCTAAGATTGCATAATTGAAAATAAGTAAGTGCAACTAAACTTATGAATAAGAATAGTACGTTTATTTATTTACATACAATTTTAAGTAAATAAGTACGTATGAAGGCAGAATGCTTTTCACGCGTTTTTTATTTTTTCACAAACTGTTTTTTTTTGTCTCGCGCGCGTTTTTCTTTATCATACAGCCTGTTACTTGTTCATACAATGTTCGTGATTGATCTATTTGGTGATTGGAACTTTTACTAACAATATCCACATTCCAAATTCAAATCACTTTTAGTCCCTAGGGATTAAAAAGCTATTTTAGTCCCTGTTTACGAAGAATACACTAGCTCTTTTTGAATAGATGTGATAAAAAGTTCTTAAATGATCATAATTATAGAATAGCTTGCATTACATAATATGAGTATATCTCTCAGATTTTCAATCCATACCAAAATGTCCATAATATATTACAGAAACTTGCCATATAACATCCACTTTAGCGCTCACACCTACAGGAAAAAAAGCTTTTAAAACGGCACCTAACTACATTAGAAGCGACCGTGCAGCAACCCTGTCCACCCCGCAAGGTGAAGTGCTTTAATATATCTAATAAAAAATGTCCGGCAGCGGGGGCCGGGGTCGGGGGAAGGGGGATGTTATGTATCTCATGTGTTGCTACCGCGTGTGAAGATAGGTTCGTGGCTAAATAAAAACAGCCGCACGGTTCCACCGAAGGTAAAGCTACGCTTGTCGAGGTCGGTCCATAGATGGATGCCTGTACATTACACATCAAGACGCCCCGTCCCTCAAAAAGCACGTGAACCCGTTGGTCCCGGCTGTCATTTGTTGATCTTTGACGGAACTCTGATTTAATTTTGAATAATAAAAATAAATCATGAAATTACTTTAATCAAAACCTATAGGTACCTGCTTCCCGTTGAACTAGAATCATGAAATTTGGCAAGCAGCCATGTCATGTAGTACTATTCAAAGAAAACACCCGAAAACCGTAAATTTGAAGTTACATCAGAAAAAAAAATCCCGTGATAAACTATTTACCTACATACCTACTTTGTACGGAACCCTCGGTGCGCGAGTCCGACTCGCACTTGACCTGTTTTTTTTTTTTACAGTAACATAACAACACCACGCCTGCATTACCTGAAGGGGTAGGTAGAGGTGTACCTACTATCTCCATACCTTAGTACCAACACCCACATCTATACTAATATTATAAAGCTGCAGAGTTTGTTTGTTTGTTTGAACGCGCTAATCTCTGGAACTACTGGTCCGATTTGAATGATTCTTTTAGTGTTGGGTAGTCCATTTATCGAGGAAGGCTATAGGCTATATAACATCACGCTACGACCCTTAGGAGCATCCATTTATAGCAAAGTCATAGTTGGTTTTATATTCTAATGGCTGATTTTTCCAACGCCTGATACCTAATTTTATCCGAGGAATAATTTTGAATTTTTGACAGTTCTTCCATAAAATCTGCCAGACGATAATTTTATTCCACAAATAAAAAATATCTGTCGATTTAAAAATCAGCCCTAATGTGTGTGTACTACATAACACCTGTGTTACCAACGCAAACCCGAACAAAACAGAAAAAAAAACTCAGTAGTTTCTGTATTATATGTAAAAAATTTCGTCTCTGCCTCCCTAGATGGCGTTGTTAGTTGAGAGCCGATTTCTGAATCGCGCTATGGTTTCGTTACCGGCGAAACATGACTAGTGGTGGTTAATATATCATATAGCAAAATAAAGCACCTTGCTTAATACACACATCATAAAGCAAACGCTATCGTGGCTCTCACAAGTTGCTATTTGCTTATTGCTTTTTTACATCGCACTCTGTCTCTGTCATCGCGCGAAACGCATTAAGCAATGAATATAATAATAAATCGTTATAAGCAAGCACCGCGTGTGATTTGCGATCTCGGGCGGCTCACGTAAATACGTAATATAATTAATGATATGCTATTTGGTTCGTGTTTTTTACTTTTGTGATTATTTTGCTTCGTACTTTTTTAGTGTAAATAAATAATTATATATTAATAAATATCGTATGAGGTATATGAGGATATGTATAAGTATGAGGAAAGTTATGTTGTTGTTGATTTTGTTGTTGATGTTGGATGATGTTGTTGTTGAGTTGTTGTTGTTGTTGATGTTGTTGTTGATGTTGTTGTTGATGTTGTTGTTGTTGATGTTGTTGTTGAGTTGTTGTTGTTGATGCTGTTGTTGTTGAGTTGTTGTTGTTCATTTTGTTGTTGATGTTGTTGTTGTTGAGTTAATGTTGTTGTTGTTGAGTTGTTGTTGATGCTGTTGTTGTTGTTGATGTTGTTGTTATTGATGTTGTTGTTGATTTTGATATTGTTGTTGTTGTTGATTTTGTTGTTGTTGATTTTGTTGTTGATGTTGTTGTTGAGTTGATGTTGTTGTTGTTGAATTGTTGTTGTTGAGTTGTTGTTGTTGTTGAGTTGTTGTTGATTTTGTTGTTGATGTTGTTGTTGTCGAGTTGTTGTTGATGCTGTTGTTGTTGTTGATGTTGTTGTTGTTGATGTTGTTGTTTTTGATATTGTTGTTGTTGTTGATTTTATTGTTGTTGATTTTGTTGTTGATGTTGTTGTTGAGTTGATGTTGTTGTTGTTGTTGTTGTTGAGTTGTTGTTGATTTTGTTGTTGATGTTGTTGTTGAGTTGTTGTTGTTGTTGATTTTGTTGTTGATGTTGTTGTTGAGTTGTTGTTGTTGATTTTGTTGTTGAGTTTGTTGTTATTGATGTTGTTGTTGATGTTGTTGTTTTTGATATTGTTGTTGTTGTTGATTTTGTTGTTGTTGATTTTGATATTGTTGTTGTTGTTGATTTTGTTGTTGTTGAATTTGTTGTTGACGTTGTGGTTGAGTTGATGTTGTTGTTGTTGTTGTTGTTGAGTTGTTGTTGTTGTTGAGTTGTTGTTGATTTTGTTGTTGATGTTGTTGTTGAGTTGTTGTTGTTGAATTTGTTGAGTTTGTTGTTGTTGATGTTGTTGTTGTTGTTGAGTTGTTGTTGTTGATGTTGTTGTTGAGTTGTTGTTGTTGTTGGTTGAGTTGATTGTATCTGTTTTATCGTAATTCATAAACGCGATGTAATATTCTTTAGCATGCTGTCAGTCACCGCGCTTGCTTTATTCGCGCCCGCCCGTAACATAACAAGTCAAGTATCAGGTACCTACGCGTATAAAAAAAGCATGATTTAATAAAGCATATAAAAAATCATGATTAAAATATAAAGCATTAAGCATTAAGCAAGTGATTGCCTTATAGCAACTTTGAACACCACTAAACATGACTACCTCGGAAAAGGTCTGCAGATACAACAGGCAGACGTAGACCTGCAGTATGGGTTCCGGATATCTATGATGGGTTCTAATCTTATAGTAATTTTTGGGTGGATTGTTATTGTCACAAATAACAATCTTGTTAATATGTTATTTAAGTTTCATTATTATTCGTGTATGTTATTTTATTACTATGAAAACAATAGATAATTTAAAAATAAAAAAGATTGAAACGCGTTAAATAATATAAAAAATAGGTACATAATACTGGTTTATTTTAATGAATTATGTTGATTTTGTAATAAACATTAGGTTTTTAAGCTGGTAACATTTTTGGTGTAGATTTTTATATTTTTGCACGGCTACAATTTATCTAATTGTCACAATGTAATCAATTTTAATATATGTATTACATATAAGAGCAGTGGTGGCCAAGTGGTAACGGCCGCGACTTACGAGTTGTAGGTCGTAGGTTCGAACCCAGACAGGCGCTTTACTTTGTGTAAATTATTTCATCACCACTGCTCTCAAAACGGTGAAGGAAAACATCGTGAGGAAACCGGCATGTCCTAGAACCAAAAATTCGAAGACATGTGACATGTACCAATCCGCATTGGGCCCGCGTGGTGGATTACGGCCCACTCCCTCTCACCGAGAGGAGGCCTGTGTCCCAGCAGTGGGAACATTATAGGCTGATTATGGTATGGTATGGTATTACATATTTATTTTTTCTGCCTATTGGATGTTTATTGTAATTTATTCAGTTGGAAAAATATCGATGTAAGTATATAGATTATTTCGAGTTGCGCATTTTTCATTGCATGATTGTTAGAAACCAAAAACATGATATCAATTTTTTTGGTCGCACAGTCTTGTTCGCGATATCAATCAAAGGTTGGTGTCAGTAAAGGTGTAACCTAAACTTGGCTGATAAGTAATGTTGCTAGATATGTAGTGGTGGTGGCCCAGTGGTAACGGGCGAGACTTACGAGTTGTAGGTCGTAGGTTCGAACCGAGACAGGCGCTTTGCTTTGCGTAAAATATTTCATCATCTCTGCTCTCAAAACGGTGGAAGAAAACATGTTCTAGAACCAACCATGTGAAGAAATTTGACATCTGCCAACCCGCACTGTGCCCGCGTGGGGGATTACGGCCCATTCCCTCTCACCGCCGCGAGAGGAGGCCTGTGTCCCAGCATTATAGGCTAATTATATACGCGAGATGGCGTCACTGAAACAAGGGATCACAGTGTTTCTTTGACATTTCTCCTGATGGCCTGTGTAAAGTGTGTGAAATCTCTTTGGTACGTACGCTCCCGCTTCCCGCTGGCATTGTGGCCCGACGCGCTCAGGGGCGTTGCCATGGTAACGCAGGTGCGATCGATCGCAGGTGTGCGCCTGCACGACGCACCTTTGTGTATGATGTCGCCGCAGCCGCGGTACTGAGGTTGCGCTCAAAGGATTTGAGTGAAGATTATCTGAATGTGATTTGTTTGAGCTGCTGATGTTTGAGAAACATGTCGAAGGCGTACGCTCGTACAGCCGTACGTACATCTATAATTAGATATATACCATAGTGTACAATAAATTCACATTTCGTGTCTTTCAGTGTGACCGTTTGGTTCTTCTAAACTATACAATAGATTTTGATACGGTTTTCACCATTTTCTAGAAAATTTATTCCGGTAAGTTTTTGTGTAAGTACTTAAAACAAGTTAATATTAATCTTACATATGATAAAGAAATCTCGATGTCTTGTTAAGTCGTTAAAACCGTGTGAAGCCGGGGCGGGTGGCTAGTATTTAATAATTATTTCTATGCTTGATATCCTGTTCATTGTTGTCATCATAGTAAGGTTGTGACAACCCACACAAAAGAAATCAATAGTGAACTTCAAGGCTTCTTATTAATATCTTTTTCTTATTATGGCCTTAATAGTATTCAGCTATATCTAGTAAGATTGGAAGACGACCCCACCATAGTTGTAAAAAGGCTAGGCAGATAATGAAGATAATGAATATTAAGTAAAACAAAATTAGCGACATTTTTAAGGTTACAGTAGGTACAAGGTGGATATGTGCCCGATGAATGCTAGTAGGCTCGCTTTTAATGCTAGTACCTCTGGCTACTTCTTCAGGGAATTCAAGCGTAATGTTAAGCTAGATGTAGCCAAAAATTAGCGACTTAAAAAAAGCAAAATTACAAAGTGGGGCAAAAGTAATCAATCAATCAATTAATCAATCATTTATTTTGTTAACATAGGTATGGTTACAGATATTTTGTTGTCTTAATATATGTCATAATACAAGTCTTGAAAGCCAACATTGAAGAAGAAATCACCAATTTGGAGGATGTTTTGCGAGCAACAATTCAAAATGCCGTAAAAACGAGCACAAAAGACATCGTTAAAGTTTCGAACATTCTATACCCATAGGTACCTTTATTAAAGTGCGGCGCCAGAAAAATATTGTTGTATTTTCAGGGAATTATCATCTTAAGGAATTTTTACTATTACTTACAGCGAAAGTCTAAAATGTAATCCCCGGCTGCTATTTGAGATTTAAAATGCCAAAAATCATAATTATTCACTTTCGTATTGTAATACTGAAAAATGCTCAAAGGTCATTTCCCATGAAATAGCAGTACCTAGGTACTTCTTTTTCTGGGCGGCACTTTAATTTTTGGGTAAAAAATGAATGATGTCCTTTGCATCAACTCAGGAGTCTTGTGACCGATATTATTTTTACCGACTTCACAAAAAGGAGGAGGTACTATGTTCGGGTGTTTGTAAGTTTTTTTTTTTTTTTTTTTCGACTTCATGTCATAAATTTTACACCTTTAAATAACCTTTCCGTGAAAACAGAGCCCATTTTTGTCATTTCCAACCAAATGGCAGTCAGTTCACATTATGACAATACTTTTGCCCCACCTTTTATAACATTCACGTTAGAAATTACAGGCTAGGCACCGACCGTCTTTCAAAGGCAAAGAGGGCCAGGGGGAGGCAGGATAGAGTGCTACCTGACCTCTGCAGTCCTCTGGGCATTAACACGAAAAGTTATGCTGCCCTACTGCTGGCCATCCATCTAAAATAATTGCATAGAAGCCTCTCATGGCCCATGGGAAGGGAGGGAACAAGTTTTCTTTGTGATATATGGACTAGCGCGCGGCAGATACATTTGGGTTGATGATGTTGATTTGACATCCATTCGGCTTCAGGTATTTTTAAACAGCTATGTTAGATAAACAACGCTTATGAGATAAACTATCTACGATCGGTTACCAAAGGGTACTCGGTTACTTTGGTCACATTGCCCGCCGGGAACCAGATTATCTTGAAAAGTTGGTGGGTGGTGGCAGGGTAGATGGGAAAAGCCCTCGCGGTCGGGCACCTAACCGCTGGTCAGACCAAGTAACTGCCATCACTGGACTCTCTGTTACAACTGCCCTGAGAGAAGCTGAGAACCGAATGAAGTGGAAGAACATCGTACATACAGCCACGAAGGCCTGTCCGGGTCATGACCTTCAGATTACTGAAGGTCGTGTCCTTGAAAGGAAAACTTCATCTGCCTAGCCTTTTCCCAACTATGGGGTCGGCTTCCAGTCTAACCGGATGCAGCTGAATACCAGTGTTTTACATGGAGCGACTGCCTATCTGACCTCCACAACCCAGTTACTGGGTAATACGATACCCTTTGGTAAGACTGGTTGTCATCCCCTAATACTGAAACAAAATCATAAACGTGTTAAAGTTTATCTTGAACAACACTGAAGAGATTGGCGTGAAATGTAAGGCAAGCTGGGGCCGTATGCGAAATATAAATGCCATCATGATTCCAGTGCGAAAAATCAAAAAGGGATGGTGCTATCGGTCACACGCTACGTACGTAGCGGTGTGTCCTGTCTCATACAGTTCCATACATTACAACTCAGTGGTACGTGCGCGTCTACGCTTACGTCTACGCGTACGCATCCGGTCTGCTCGAGCCTTAAAAGGTATATTTAGTGGATGAATATTGATGCCTGTAAACCAAACTCTTTTGTTGACTGTACAACAACCGCAGGAACTAGCACGAACAACGTTTGTTAACGAGCTCTTTGTAGAGCAACTCTATGAAGAGCGGCTATATGTAGAGCTCTCGTAGTTTGTGTTAATATTTTGTTATCGTGCAGGTTTTGTGCGGTTTTAGGACGTGTGTTATTTTGCGGCTCTTCTGTGTAGTACGTGTAGAGTATTCATAATTTTGTAGCGTTTATGCGGTTATGTAAGTTGTTCGTTTTAGACAAGTACATACCTGCTGCAGTATAAATTTTGCATGCTACTGAAAACACCTTGTATATACTCAGCTGAAAATAGTTTCTTTGTAATACAATGATAATACAATATGAAAATGTTTGAATATCTTGTTATTGTGGCTGCTGGAGAAAGTATAGATTTAAAGGCCACTTTTTCCCTTGTCTTGTACCGATACAAATTGTATTAGAATCATTCTGTGTAGCTTTCACAACTATGTTCGGGTCGGCTTCCAGCCTAACCGGATGTAGCAGAATACCAGTATTTTACATGGAGCGATTGCCTATCTGACCTCCACAACCCAGTTACTGGGTAATACGATACCCCGATACCTGATCTTAAGAAAAACCTTGTTTTGTAACAAAGAGGTTATTAGAAAACAAGATTTTTCTTTAGATCAGGTTTACACCATCGAGATAGTTATTGAATTAAAAACCTAAATGTTATAGAAATGTAGTTCTGTATACATAAATGACAGCTTACTTTGGTGCTCAGTTGTCAGAACTTTGCCTAAATCGAAATAAAGTTCGAATTACAAATACTGGCTCAAAGGTTTAGGCTAGAACTAAAGGTACATTTCATTTTGTAATAAGTAAGATGGTTTGGGTTTCTGACTACCCGTAACGACTGTCAAAGATCTACGGATGAGAGCCATGAACAACGGCTTAACGTGCTTTCCGAGTCACGGAGGGGTCTCAATATGTAATGGATGGTGACCCATCCACGAATCGATCGCAGCAAGCGTAGCTTAACCCGTATGGCTGTCATTATTTAGCCACGAGCCCCTTGTATTAGATTAACTACTGATTATTTTAAAAATAATAAATCTGAAAGTACTGTTTCCAGAGCTTCTTATGTAGAATACATGCCTTTAATCCTAGATATAACCCTACAATTTTGGAACCATCTAAGGTAATTACCCGTAGGTACTTTCAAGCCGGCTACAGACACAGAATCCGCCTAAAGCCTCGCCTAATGAGTCTGTTGAATACAGGACTACTAACTAACAGACTCAAGGGGTTTTATTTACATTTAATTAGTAACGTGAACATAAAAGAGGGTTAACATTTTGATAATGACATTACAAGCTTAGATTGTGGGCCTTTACACCCACATACAAGGTGTTCCTCTTATTTATTTATGCTGATATCAGGCGCTTCCCTCGAGTGAATGTTAATTTTTGTTTCATTCCACGTTCACTCGACACCCACAAAATTACACACGTCATTTAATTTTTAGAACATTCAGAGAGTGAATTAAAGATGCCGAAATCCAACATCGATGGGTTGGTTCACTGATGAATTTATTTTTTACATTTTGTGTTCGGACATGTCCGAGCCTCATTATGATCTGATCTGACCAAGACTATGTCTGGACTTTAAAAGAGATTGTGACCGTGTGCGAGTTTGCTTAGGTGATTCTTGCCAGAGTAGTCAGATGGGAAACACCGACCGAATCTTCTTTGACGTGTAAAAGTGTTTGTTAAAACCAATGTACGGCAATAAACGTGAGAATTAATGTAATATGGAGTACAAACAATAAAACATCGACGAAGGTATTGTTGAGCAACTGTCTATTACACATTAAGACGTCGGAAACGAGTTTCGCTAAAATGTTTATTTGGGAGAGGAAATAGTTGAGCCAGTAATATGGAATCCAATAATGTACAGTCAGGGATATTAATTCTTAAGTAAATTGATATAGGTACTATATCAATTTGCCCTGATATATCACTGAAAAAAATAATTTCTTACTGCAGCACATTAAAGCGATTTCATTAAGACTTACTGACTTTATACAGTAAGAAGAAATGTTTCTAAAACAGTAACAGACAAAACAGTAACTTTTAATGATTGAACATCCTATTCACTGAAAAAAAACAACAGCATAAAAAAGAACCGCCATTACTGTAATGTACCTAAGTAAATTTTAATGGTTTCAACGAAATCACCAAATGAGTAAAAGAGTTAATGTTGTGACCTTTTAACTACTTAAAACGTTAAAGTTTACTGTCATGACGGTAACTTTAAGCCTCAAGCTTTAACTGTTTTCGGATCAGTAAAAAATACTGTTTTGAACGTTAGGCTCATATGGAACGGTTCAAATCAGTTCAGCGCAATGTGTTTTCATTTGTATTTACTGCTTATTTCTTTCAAGCCATTTCATGCAACTTTAAGTTGGCAGTCAATTTGCTTAACGATAAACTTCCTTCCTAACTTTATCACAATATCCAATATCTCAGATATTATAACAAGCGTATCGCGTTTAACTACTGAGCTAGTTTTACGCTCGCTAACAAGTTAACACTACCAAGTAATTTCTCGCAAGGAACCCACTCAGGTGCACTTCACGGAATTTTTCTATTAAACTTGCTTTGTAACATTTAACTATCTTTAGTTAGTTCATAAAGTTAGTAAATTATTACAAAGTAGTAACCTAGCAACGGTTAAGAACCTTTTAAAAGGTTTAGGCTGACGTTTTGTTTTATCCCACGCATTATTATCAGTCGGTTGTCGTTAACCAAACCACAGAAATCCAGAATCCGGGCTACTACTGAGAAATTCCTGGTTCACATTGCCTGACCTCAGAATCAAACCTAGGCAACCCACGCTTTGACCTTTCTAACTACAGTCGCCAATGTAGAATAGTGATCGTGTTTCTCCAATTTTTGTTGATAAACCTTTACCTTTTAAGTAGTGGTCTGTTGAACTTCTACGGCGACTGTTTTATCTTTTTACCTCGGTATGAGTTCTACCCATATAGCATATAGCCATATTGCGAATAAAAAAATACTTTTATGAGTACATTTATTTATTTATACATACTTTATTGTACACCACAAAAATACATAACATTAAAAAAATACATCAAACACTACAAACTATACAATGGGCGACCTTATCGCTTTCTGCGATCTCTACATTTATTTTATGTAGCTTTAATAACTATTTAAAAGCTACCCTTCGGTGTTTTATTTTTCGTGTTTGTGTCACGCAATCGGCTACGACGGCGACGCTACGAAGATTACTGACGTAGCGCTACGGTGCTACGGAGCGCTACGAAAGAATACCGTTCTAATGACTTGAAGAAACACGCTAACGGCTGATTTTTTGTTCGTGTTTTTGGGAAAAGCTAAGTGGATTTATTTCTTACATTAATAACCTGATGCGACGAATTAAGGGTTCCAAGGGGCTCTAATCTGCAGGGTTTTTCGTAACTGGGAATTTTCTTGACGATTGTCATACGGTTATTAAAGTCGAATATCGCTATATTTATTTCATATTACGCGGCATGTAGGTACTTGATGTACTTACATTGAATTCAATAGAGTCCCTGTCTCAATTAACAAGATCGGCTAATCAGCGTTAACAAGTTGTTAACCCGACTTGGAGCAAGTTAAGCCGTAAACATCATCCTTAGACGCGATGTATAGTCAGCCTCAAAAATACGTATACACCAACAACAATTCATTTACATAGGTGTTTGCAACCTTTGTTCCAAAATATTGTATCAGTGTGTAGCCATAGCCATTGGGTACTTAATTGTACCTACATATTGATACGATATTATGGAACACAGAATGTAGACAATCTAATGAATACTTGTCTATGTACTTGTATTTGAGGCTGACTGTAGCTTTAAACTACAACCCCCCCCCCCCCTTTTAACAACTAAATTAAGGCACATTATGAAAGTAGTTTGTTCAGAATCGTTTACAGAATCGATTTCAGTAATTTTTTATATTTTTTATTCCAGAAATAATAAAATTTCAGTCACGCTTTCGCTGAACATTAAAAACAAACCAAAATGGACGAAGACTTTATTACACTAGCGCGTGTGCGACAGTGTGCGTGCGTAGATTTGTAATGTGACCACAATTTTCTCCCACAATCAGTATAACTAATTTAATAAATAAACAATGTTTCATACATAATATTCTAATTGGGGTGTTCAGTGGTGTGCATTCATTCTGGGACATGTTTCATTTATTACGTGAGATTATTTAGTTATCTACATCCTTATTTTACTTCTAACTCAAGGGAAATGCAGTTCTACATGTTTATGACACTACCTTATAGTCTACTAGCTTATGTCCGCGACTTCGTTCGCGTGAAATTTCACCCTCTTAGGGGTGGAATTTCGAAAAACCCTTTCTTAGTGGATACCTACTCTTCACAAAGAACACACCCTCCAAATTTCATGTCTCTAGACTTTGAATTTTATATATCTAGATAAACGATTACTGCAAAATACTTGCTACGAAGAGTGTTTTTATTTTCCTCTATTTATGAAAAATTATAACGTTTTTTACTTCTTGCCAACCTTTGATTAAACAAAAGCTCTGTAGGTATAATATTTAAAACAGTCCCAAATAACTCGAAACAATACCCATTCTGTGAACTGAACCGCATGCGTTAACACGACGACGCTTACACGATACACAATGTATATGAACTTGAGATTTGAATAGCCCGCTGGTTACAGGGTGCAGGGGTTGCTCCTTGTTAAATTTTCACGGGTGTTTTCACCCGCTGCCACCCCTAGCCTCAATTACCAACGTTTTTTGTCCAAATAAAATAACGAGCGAATGATTTATTGATTGAATTCTGAATTGGAAAAGTGTTTTCGCCTTTTAAGGAGTACGTAATTAAAATAATAACAATAATTACCGAGTTCTTGTTGGACAGAAGCAGTGGACGTCTTTTGGCCGATTTGATGATAATGATGACTATTTTTTGTGTAAGTATTGTAATAGGAAGATACCTACCTACCTACAGTTTTCTAAAAGAGCGGTGACCGCCCATTTAGCTTCTGCAATTTACCAGTGAATGACGTCATTGATACGTTATCTATGCATACTTGCAGTTGGTGTGTATTCCTAGAGAGCGCTTTTTAGATTTAGATTTGCCCTCACCGTACCTAGTCACACACAAACGTGTCCATACTGAGAAGAGTGAGTTCACACATTATTATAATATAGCGTTTTGATGACAACCAGGTCAAGTCACTGCGTCATTGTGTGTCAAACGTGACAAAAAGAAATAGAACCTGTCATCATTTCAATGACAACGGTCACTGCGGCCATTATGTGCGGCCACCGCTTTCATAGAAAACCGTAGCATTAGTGGCTAATTCAGATCTGCACATTTAAATTGCATTCATAAGCTGTCAGTGTCAATATTCCATAACAATGATGACACTGACACCTCTTGGCGCTCCGTGAAAATTTCAACTATGTACCTATATACCTGACAGACAGACAGACCGACGGACGGTCAGCGGAGGCTAGTAATAGGGTCCCGTAGGCATCCTTTGGGTAAACCCTAAAAAGTATTGCAGCAGTTGTAGCTCCATTGTAGACAGACATTATCCAATTTTATAACTAGTCAACTTCCTCACTCCCCCAATAAATAAACCCTTGCTACTCTGACCATTTTATTAGCAGAAACTTAGTTCATTAGGCACACCACGCACTGCGACAAAAATTATCCCTTTTAATCCTCTCACTAGCAGTCCATTCTATTCGAACGGCCCTCCCTCCAGCGTCTCTCGCTCTCGAGCTAACAAGCGGATCACTTGAGAGTCATCGATCCTACTTCATGTTGTTTGTTCAACATTTTTTACTAATTACTATTGTTTTCTTTTGTGCTCTGTTGAAAGGGGAGGGAGTTTAAAAACAAAACACAGTTGCAAAATTGTGATTCGCCTTTGTACAGGATAATTGTGTTTGTTTTTTTGTGGTTAGCTAGCTAGACTAGCTTTAAACTACAGCTAAAAACCTCCTCAATTCTGCTGCATTACTTCGGTTTGAAGTTACATAATATTATATATCACAATCTGCGCCCTGCGGTTTCACCCGCGTAAATGTCGATTTCGTGGGAATATCGGGATAAAAAAGTAGCCTATATATTAATCCAGGGTGCCAGCTATCTCTATACAAAATTTTATCAAAATTGCTCCAGCTGTTTGAGCGTGAAGAAGTAACAAACATATAAACACACACACATACACTCACAAACTTTCGCCTTCATAATATTAGTGTGATTACCTAATGCACTACACTATTAATCTGTAACAAACTAATTCAAAAGAAGCGACCATCTCTTTGAGTAATGTTTAACCAGATAACATTAAAGCATGTTTGTATTCTCCGCACTCATCCCGTCCACAATTATACGGAACACGTAGCCCCCGACTAATTTGACTAATTACTCCCGATAACAACTTCACTGCACTCTGTATCACCCACGTTCGAACCTACAATCCAATTTCAACCTTAAATCTTTCTTTGTAAGCTTCGAAATCATATAAAACAAAATTTTATCTCTCTTTAAGTAACGTTAACTCCAAAAGGAACTTTAATTCAGAGGATTAAAATTGGAAATCGAACGGAATATATTTGGCAAACTTTTCGTTTGAAGGGAACGATGTATGCTGCTGAAAATGAAAATGTACGAGTAAGGATTAAAGTTTATTTTTGTCTGGACTTAATCCAAAATCGATGGGTGCCACTAATTGCTTGATTTGAATATGGAATAACATTTGCACTAACTATGGATGCCTGTAGGATCTTTTCGAAGTGATTAGGTACTTAAAGTTAGATGTTTAGTTAAGTAAGCAATTACATAGATAAATCGTCTAAAGTTTACAAGGGATAGGTACTTGTTCAAAGCTAAAGTTTCGTTGTAACAAGTATGAGAATAGACTGGTATAACTTCTTAATTTTCTTATTGGAAGCTTAACTACTACTACCTTACGACTTGTTGATTTTTTGTGTTTGTTTTCTTTCTCTACGTCATATTTATCGCAAATAAACATATTTTCTTTTTAATAAAAAAGGTTCAGTGAGAACCAGTGCTACGATGTCTACGCCGTAGCGGTCGTAGCTGGGGCCTACGAGTTTTCCGAACTTGATTGTTATGCCTTTCGCAACCCTCGCTGTTTTCCATTTGGATGCCTTTATTGTGCTGTTTGGTTCACTGGCCAACATAATCCAGAGTAAAATATCAGGGCTAAAAAATAATTAATTAATGGTTTATCAAAATAAAAACAATTATTGTTTTTTGTTGTAACAACTTTATTCGATCACTGATTTTGATTTTGACCATTTTACATACAACTAGAATAGAATATGTACGGTTATAAGTTATTTTGTCATAATTATCTAATAATTTGATAATTTCGTTACCACTCACTAATAAGATACATGATACCATGAAATATACACTGAAAAATACGTTACACTTTACAAATTAAGTATTTTCAAAATACGCAGCTCAAAATTATAATATGATGGAGATTTTAACAATTAAATTCCTTTAAATAGAACAGCTGAGTTGTTCAAAAGGTTTTGTCTTTAAACCTTCTAAAGAGCATGTAATATTTTTCAGTATATATATATTTTCTAAACAAGCAACCAGATATATTACATAGCTATTCAAAAAGCCATAACATATACAATTTTAAACAACAAAAAATAATCACGAACTTTAAAATAACAATTAGTTTTAAAACTACGTATTTTACATTTTAAAGTGTCCAACTATGTTTCTAATATCTAATGCTATATGTTCCTAGAATATATGCATGATTATGTATAGTGATAGATACGACTAAAGATCAATTTTCATAATTTAAGATGATATATTTTAATCTAGCTTTTTAATTCTTAGAAGTTAATACGCTAAGCATTTTATACTACTAACAAATGTAATAAAAATATTATGTTAAAATAATAATATATTTAGATATTATTTTACAAAAAAGAAACAAGTTTTTCAACAATACATACGATACATATCAAATTATATATTTTATTTCTATAATATCTTAGATTAGATGATATTTTAATACTCAAAATTAAAAGAATCGTTAATATTAATGTTATCTCACCTATCGTATAAGATATTATGCTAAAATTGCCAACAGTAACCTATGCTATACGATAAGATTCATAGCTTAATAACAAATAAAATATATATTAAAATATATATATATATATAAATATATATATCAATATATAAATATATATATAAATATATATATATTATTAAGTATTTTCGATTTTTTTAACGAAATACATTTTAAGGTTTTAAATTTTTGAATATTTCCTAAATTGACAAATCATTATAAATCAAAAATAATTATATCAGTTTTGAAGGCCGATACAGATGGATCTTGCCTCTAGGTAATACGTAGAACTATCAAAACTACATTAAAACAAAAATATCTGAGGTATTCAAGGATAATTATCATTATCATGATCAACTTAACCTAAAAAGCGTCTATAGTACTTAGTTTTAATTAAATTTACCTTAAATTGATTACCTATAATCTAACTAGTTGTTTGATCAGCTGAGTAATTAATAAGATTTGCCTACGTTTATTATATGGATTATATAATTATCTATTTGATTATGATTGTGTGCTAAAAAGGTACGCCTTTCTAAAATAAGTAGGTATAACTTGTGAATGTTTAATGATCTTGTTTATTTTAATTTTGCAAAATTAAGTTTTCAATATGACGTGTTTTGATTCAATCATGACAATTAACTACACACAAAAAAGTTAATGTATTTATTCAAATACGACTAAGACTGACGCGTTATAATATTGTTTTTATTCTGTTGCTTAAAATATTACTCTATAATTATATTTAAAATCATTGTTCGTTATGCACATAAAAATACAAATATTGGCGTACCTTTGTTAATTTTTTTATGGAATTATCATATTATGATACTGATTCTGACTGTAATATATAATTATATTTGATAGTACTATTCTAATTACTGTACTTATCACTCGTACTTGTGTGGGTGTTAAACTGCTATATGTACAGTTTTATATTTAATTAGCATTTTTATAATATACCTAGTAACACTGACTACTCTACGATGCTTAAATTTGATCAAATTAAATGTTATGAAATCTACTTAAGTTAGGATTCTTCCGAAATAACCAGAAAGCTAACAGGTAAGTGTAGATAGAAAATGGAAATTTCGTTCATAATACGGTTTAACTAAATACGAATTTCGACAAAAAGTTGAAATAGGATTTTTGGAAATATGCTTAAAACTAGATGGTTTAGCAAAACGAGCTCCTAATAGTACTTTATAGATAGTTGTAGATCTAACGGACGGGTACTGACCTAAACTGAAAGTGTAGCTGCACACATTATTATAAATATGGCCCTTCTTACCCAACTGCCTTTGCGGGAGGGTAAAGTTATTCTTTATTTATTAAAATTTGTGAGATCATTTTACTAAACTACACATTTAGCTGTGTTTTAAGGTTTTCCGTGCTTTAAAATATTTTCTTACTTGTTCGATACGGTGGGATTTTCTTGGGATATGAGTGGTATAATATATCATCATATACTAGGACTAAATTAATATGATAATTCATTCCCTTATCTGGGTTTACTATGAATACATAATGTTTGCAGCCACATTTCACACGAAACATCGAGATAAGTATAGGATTTGATACACGACATCAATTCTACAATAATAGTATTCTCAAGCCGAAGCCAAGAAAATGGTTATGCTAACAATTGTGCGTTTTCTTAGCAAAGATGGAAAATATCCTGTGAGGAATATCAATAAGATTATGATTTTATTTTATTTTCTTTTGAATTTTGTGATTCTTTTACTTTTTAAACATCGTTGTTTTTATTTCATATCGTAACCTTTTTAGGAAATAATGTTCTAGATAAATTTAGGTTCCTATTTACTGAATTTGGATTTTTCGTCATAATTTTGTTTTTTTATATTATTCCAATGAATACTGTATTATTTCAGTTTTACGTTACAGGAACTGTATTTCATCACTCATGTTTCACCATTAAAGTCTTTTTTCCACTGTGAACGTAGATTTCCATTTACAGTTGGTACCTAAGTAATAATATTTAGGTAATGATATTCCTCATTGTGGATGAAGATCAAAGATTTATAGCACAAGTTTTAACTGAGGACTTACTAAACTAGTCGAATAGAAGGAATATAGGCTACAGATACCTACTCTAATAGAAAAAGACTAGATTGGAAAGCGTTTAAGATATTTAGCATAAAATAATTACAAAGATTTAAAGTCATTGAGAAGATGAGACTTTAAAATATTAAAGGATATTGAAGGACGTAGATAAATGGAGCACCAGCTTGGCTTCTACGATGGGAACCTAAATAATAAAATTAAAAGTTCGCGTAGTATTCTAAAATTACGCAGTTCTGGTGCAATTTTATAATTCCATAAAAACAATTTAGAAAGGATAATTTAGTATTTAGATATAGTAATAAATACAAATATTTCAAAATGATACTAAAAATGTTAATGAAACGGAAGATAAACTTATTATTATTATATAAATTAAATTGTATAAATATTTTAAAGTCAATAGATACCTACATATTGGTATAGAAATATGCATACATATATAAATGTCGATGTTTACAAATTTAATAAATAATAATACAATACTCTTAAATACGTGCACGTGTAAATGGCTCAAGATATATTAATTGTACATAATAATAATAATGATCAATCTTACTATCAAAAAATATACGTATAAGTATAAAATGTTAAGATTGTATATCCTATCTCTAATGATATGTCTGCGATACTGGCGGTTATTGCTGATATAGTATAATAGTAATAGTACACAATTATTAATAATTGCACACACGATACGTTCCACAATACACAATTTAACATTGCTATTAATAATTCGCTCGTGGGTTCTGATCGTAGGTACCTACCGAGTTTGAATAATTTGTGATATTATTCAAACATGCAAACTGATACAGAATAATAAAATAATAAGCGGGTATCTGAAATATTAATTCCATTTGAATTTAGTAAGTAAATATTAATTGATTTTATTTTAATTAGTAATGTTAATTAATTTTATTCGAGATATTAATAATTCGCAATTTTCCACTTAATTTTGCTATCTTTGCATCTTTTTAATTCCATAAGTAAAAGACAAAAGTGATCAGAACTCACTGAGCGAGTTACGTACTTAAATATACAATAAATATTACTTCTCTGTGCTCACAATCTACTAATTAATTGAATTTCGGGAGAATTTGACACGAAAATTGACTCTAAACTTACGAATACATGCTCGAGAGAGGTCCTTTGATCTCCACTCTGATACAAACTTGATATTGGCATAAATACATACATTCAGTATTAATTAAACAGACCTAGTACACATGAAAATTATTTATGAATAAATTATTTTAACGTGTACTTTTCAAGCCACATTTCGTTCTAAAAAAATAGTTCCTCTCTCTATATCTAACAGTCGAAAGTATAAACATGTTTTGTGCGAAATAAGTAATTAAGTTTTGTGCTCCTGAGAACCACTACGAAAACTATTGTACTTTGCAGGCTAGGTAATCACAAATAATTATTCAATGAAAGTACCATCTATGAATAATTTGAAAATTATTCTGGCCTTTTTTTTCTTGGGAGCGGCAACTGATTAATCTTAGCAATTTTTACGACAGTAATAATTTTAACCAATATTATTCACAATAATCACTTTTTTACTTTATACACTCTCAATTGACATATCGGGCGCGTCACGTTATCTTGTACAATTATTTTAGTTATCTTTTAATTTTGACTCTTGTTGCTCAGTCGTCTGCGAAATGTTACTCGTGTCGTACGGTCGGGAGGAGCCAGAGAGAGTTTTACTATATTATTATTTTTTATGGCTTCTGCACATTCTGTTGTATTGTAACGATTCTAGCCAAATTCACTTCAAATAAACATGTTTATAAACTACCATAAATTGTAAAAAAAAGTGTCTCAAAGACACTAACAAAGTGGGTGAGGACCAATTTATAATGTTTCACACAAATTATTACGTACTTTAACTTTATCCTCTTAACAAAGGTTCTGAAATTTTGCCTTAATTCATACATTCATTACCAATTTTAATTACAAAAATGTTCAAAGATATTTTAATGTACAGAATTCTTTCTCAAATATTTGTGATTATTTATTTATTTAAACTTTTCGCACAAAAATGTACAAAGGCGGATTATTACGCCGGCCTTATTTTTCCTTCCGTCCTTTATAATTACTTCTCCCCGCTCCCTCCCCCCGATCAGTCGACAGCCCCTTGCTGTGTGCTGATGGTACATACCTACCTCAGTAAAGTCAACGACAGAAACACACACTACCTACTCCTGTACACTTAGAGAAAATATAACTCATAAATTATAATTATATTATATAATATTAATGTATAAGTTAAGCTTACTTACACCTAATTGAATCAAAAGATTCTGATATGTTTCGTTACCTTGGTTGCAACTTATCACGTTGACTAACTCCCTAGTTACAGCTAATTGATATAATAATTGATATAAGTTGAATAAATTGATATAAAAGCGAGTACGATGATACTTACGCTAGTATTGCTGATTTAGCATACGAGAATTACATTTGATACTTTCTAAAAATATATATTTTAAGTAACATCGCATTGTGTGATTAAATTGAATTAGTAGAGCTATACATTAAGTAATAATCTACGATATGTTTATGATTATGTACAGTCAGCGTAACATTTTATGTAAAAGTTACGATTGTATCCATTTGAGTAATTTGTTAAAAGATCGACATATACAATGATAGTATAGCCATAAATGTTAACAATGTACTGAAATGTCGCAGTAAGTGCCGAAAGTCACAAATTAATATTTTAGGCCCTTACATTATAAGTGCGTGTTATCGACTCGTGCGGAACTTTTCAAATATCTACCTTAAAACCTAGTCTATGAGCTACTTAGCGATATAATTGCGGGAAAAACTTGAAGTCAGAATTTATTTTGTATGTTTGCCATTCAATATGGTTCATTTTTCCCCGAACTTACATTTAAACTTATGGTACGGAAACACGCCAAAACCTGAGAGAACTTGAATAAGTACGAATTTCGTAGCTAACTTTGAACCTTAGTTCTTTGAAATAAGGTTACATATTCACCAACATGATTTTAGTACGCAGAGTACATTTTGTCACTCTCCGTCTTTGCTATGTCTCCATACTTTGATTCTTACGCAGATATAATTATATAGTTTATATAATTCTCACATCAGATATAATTCTATATACTATTAGAAGGCATAACAGTTGTATTTATATCAGAACAATATCAACAAGAAAACAACGGGTGAGAGCAATAGCGCTTTTAGCTGACAACCATTTTACTTTTGCGTTGCGTCATATTTATTAGAGCTTTCATTGCGAGAACGAGACACCGCTCTCTCATTTTTATACTCTTGATATAAAAGTTAATATTTTAGTTGTCACCATCGTAAAACCTTTAACATACTTTATTTTAGATTTTTGGTAGCTTTTATTTTAAAGTTCCAATTACCTAATAGTCGTTGTTAATTTACACTATGATATGTTGTCAATATACTTATATATAAATACCCAAGTTATATTGACAATACTTGGCTATTTCAATCTGATTTATTGCTTTCATTTTTTTATTCAACTCTTTCCTTATCAAATAGTGTAAATTGTAACATGTTATTTTATCGCACTTGACGCCATCTTTTTCTCTCTAGTATCTTAAAGCACTATTGCTAGTTCACTCGATAAATAGTCTACATGACAAGCACAGCTAGTTAATAGACATCTATCAGACATTAAATAACTCGCCGATACATTACGGCTCAGTGATCGAAGTTCTAGTGCCGACTGTTAGCGTACATTTGCTTGCGAAGTTACACTCTTCACAACCTGTATATTAACTTGCTTCTTCATACTTTACTTTTAAGGATACATTAGCTAACCATTAAGATATTTTTTTAACATCGTTGTTACACTTTTTCAAGTATTTCTTAAATGTTATTTGTTTTTAAACTCGTAAAATCTCTTCAAAGGTAACAACGTAAGAAAATCTATTTAACAGTCGACGTCTACCTAAATAGGACATTTATAATTACACAACAAGTAAATTCAAAAATATCGACAACAACACTGATTTTGAAGTGAATTAGAAGCCTTGCCTGAAGGGGTTCTTGATTGTGGGCTGAGGCGCGGGAGCTTGCGGTGCGGGGGCGGGGGCCGGCGCGGCGGCCGCACCCGCCCTGAAGGGGTTGCTGGCCGTTGGCTGCGGCTGCGCAGGCAACTGTCGCGGCTGACTGTACTGGTCCTGGTACTCCTGCTGGTAACTCTGCTGCGGCTGCTGTTGCTGCTGGTCGTACCCTTGGCTGTAGTTCTGATACCCTCCCTGGTATGACTGGTCATAGCTGTACGTACCAGGATTCGTATCTACATTCGACTCTTCAGTCCCAGCCACCTGCCCAGACACGTTAGAGTACTCAAGATGGTTCTTATACTCCCCATTCACAGGCCTTTGGTCTTGCAAGCTGTAGGTTTGGTACTCCTTATCTGGTGGGTCAGCCATCAGGATGTTAGCTTCGTTCTCAAACGGCTTGAAATCATAGATGTGCCGGAGATACATGAGCACAGGAGCGTATAATAGATTGCTGAAGGCAATGAACAGGTTCAAAGCAGTGAACCCTATAGCTTCGACCACTTCTCCAGCGATGATCGGGCCGACGGCGTACGCAAAAGAGTATGATATGTCGGCAATCGCGTAGATGCTCCCGTACACAGATGAATATCGCACGTCCACTAAGTACCCCAGAGTTGGTAGCAAGGCTGTGTCGATGAGCGCGATTCCGAAGCAGATGCCGCAAATAGGGATCATTAGCATCTTGTACGAATTCGCAAAAGGTATGATGAAACAGCATAGACCTTCCAGGGCAAGACCGCCTGCCGCCATCAGCCACTGATGCTGTGGAAACTTCCTTGCCATCTTCACAGTTATTATCACTCCGAGAACGTGGGGGAAGAAGGCTGGCAACCAAATCATTCCGATCTTCCAGTTATCTTTGGTCAGATTGTCCTCCATCCAAAGTGAAATGGTTGGTTCTAGGAACGCTAAAGCTACGTTGGACATCATTAAAGCACCCGCGCAAACAGCGATGTAGGGATCCATCAGAAGCTTCCAGATAGGAGTACTAGGAGGTTTAGGTTCTCTAGCCTCCTTCAACTGCGTCTTCAAAGGTTTCATCACAAGCAGCAACATGAATCCGTCCAGCAAAGATATCAAGGCGAGGATCAAGAACGGGACTTCTTTTCCTGCGAATTGGTATAAAGCGCCGCCGAATGGTGGAGCCACCAAACAACCAAAACTGATGAAGGCCAGAGCGATACCGAGAGCTTTGGATCTCTCATTTTCTTCAGTAAACCTATCAGCTATCATCGCCAGTCCTGATGTATCAGCGAAGGCAGAGCCCACGCCCTGCAGACTCCTCGCGAAGAATAGCATGCTGTAGCTCCGACCGCAGGCGAAGATCGATGTGGACAGGAACATAATGATGAGTCCGATCATCATGGGCACGTCGTACCCGATGCGGTCGATTAAGGCACCAGAGAATGGGTTGATCATGAGTTGCACGATAGCCTTCGAGGCGAACAACACGCCTGTTGCCGACTCCTGGCCCTCGTGCGATGCTGGGATGATTTTGGTCGGTGTGATGGTCTTGTTACCTACCATGTAGGGTGTCATGGTGACTACATGGTCATAGCCCGCCTCGCCCCACGCGCCGATGTACCGCAGGTAGTCTGGGATGATGGGCACGATCACCATGTACAACATGTTGTCGAGCAACAACGCTATGGACACGATGACCAGGATGATCTTCCTCTGCGACGTCGGCTCCTTGATCTTCTCCCACAGTATCTCCCGCACTTCCCGCACCTCGAGGTTCACCATCGGGATGGCCGCGCTGTCGATCTTCTGCCATACTGTCTGTGGTCCCTCCGCCATCTTGGATTGTTTGTATAGCTTTTATTTTAAGAATCTATCTGTTGTGACTTCCTGTGGTCATCTTCAGGGGAGGGCTAGGACTGCCCTCGTGGTGTTATTTGCGTGTTGCTCACACATTTACGCGGCGTCCTTCAGCGGGACCTCGATTGGGAGTTCGGAACCTGACAACAAACAGAAATGATCATTGTATTATCATTTCATGAGAAAGGGGGATGCTGCAATGTTTCAAAAGGATTGTGAGTCGATCTTTGTTTCTGTTAGTTGTCGTTCCTCTGTCCCGAGTGGTCTTATTAACGAGAGCTTCGATTTCCAAAGACGATTCAGAGTCCTTTTGAACACAAACACAAATTACTAATACGTCACACGTTATAACATTCACACAAATAAAACAAAGAGCAAAGGTTCATTATGTTTATAAAACCGATCAATCAAATGTTTTAATTATTCAGTGTTGATTTGACGCATGTTTTTGTTCATTACCGTACTAATTAAAATGAAATGAATTGCATCTCATTTACTGTCCTATTCATAAATCGATGTATATACTACCGGTTATTTTAAACCTCGCGCCTCGGTTAAATTCAACGCAATTTATAGGAGTTCAACCCACCGCTGAACCCGGCCGAAAATTTTCACTCAAACAGTCAATTGAAAACCTAAAGACGTATTTCTACCGGTATTAATATTAAGGCTATTCATTTAAAATTTAAAACAGTGCGATATTTGAAGGTCCGAATGATTGACGTTCCTTCCCTCCTTGCAGAGACGGTAATTGCAACAACTTGTTTAACCAAAATCCAATTTGCTAGGTCCCCCGCTCAGAGTATGAGGTTCCCCGTTGCCAATGCCATTATAGCGAAGGGAGCTTACGTCGCGTTTTCGTTTTTTTCTCACAAAATGGTGCGTGCTCAATCAGTAATGTTTTCCTATTAGCTTTGACAGCCGATTGGATCTATTTTGTAAGAATTTTCCGCAATATGATTGTGATCTTTATTTATGAAATGTCAATAATAAGTGGGCAATGTTTATTCATGAATCTTTTTTTCCTAGTTTTTGATGGTATACTTCGGTTAAAATTGGGTTGAACGGTAGATTCAGAAAGGGTGAAGTACTAAACTATTGCATAATAACACCCATAATTACATATTTTCTAGCTGCGCCCCGCGATTTCACTCGCGTAAGTGTCGATCCCGTAGGAATATCGGGATAAAAAGTAGCCTATATGTTAATCCAGGGTGTCAGCTACCTCCATACAAAATTTTATCAAATTTAGTCCTGCCGTTTGAGCGTGAAGAAGTAACAAACATATAAATACACACACACCCCCCCCCACACTCACAAACTTTCGCCTTTATAATATTAGTGTGATTAGTTAAAGGACATCCGGAATAGTATATTTCATTACAAGTGCGGAAAGGCTGTCATTGCAAAGAGTTCCGACATGTCTACCCGAGCCGAGGCGCAGCCGAAGGCGAGGGTTGACAGTCGGAACAAGTTGCAATGACGGTTCCGCAAGTGTACTGAACGACTATTTTTAATACAGTTGCGAAAAAATGAAGCAATTTAATAAAATAATAAAAACACAATATTGCTTTTTTCTCTTCTCTCCACGCAAAAAATTAGTCGTATGTGGATATGTAACGACTTTTTGACTTTTCCGGTAAAATGTTCTCCGAAGCATTTTGTGCAATTATACTGAGTTCCAGTGGTGTTAATTAAAAAAAAATAGGGTCGAAATTACTCATTTTGTGCAAAAAACAACTAGGTAAACTCGCAAAGAAAATTTCTGGAAAATGGCGCCAACCGTAGAATATAAGCAGAGTTTTTTTTTCTTCACCGATTTTGGTAGGCAAAAGGAACTATCCATACAGCTTAGTCTTCAGTATATTTTTTTTATTGATATGAAATGAAAATGAAATTTAATGAAATGAAATGAAACCTAACCTAACTCATTCAATTAAATCATTAAATCTGATATTGAAATAAATTAGTAGCTTCTTTTTAGAAATATACGTATTTGTATGAATCACAAAAACTCTTTAGTAAAAACTTCTTGGTTTTTTTTTTTTTTAATAGACATTATTTTGACAGTTGGGAAAGAGACACGCACGAGTTCGGGGAAGGTAAAAAAAAAGCACTAGTATGTAATAGCCCTCTTCCCGAACGCTATACGTCCCTGCAATACACCACTTTTTGAGCAACTGTATTAAAAAATGCTTATTAATTCCTTACAATTTCAGAAAGTATAAGGAAATAAAAATACGAAAAACTGAAGAAATTGAACACTGCATCATTCTCAATCCCTTTAGCAGAGAAAAAAACCTCTACCAAGATTACCATTAGGTAGGTACCAGTCACGAACAAAACAAAATCTAATCCTCCGATATCTGTAGGAAGTAATCAGCTGAAGCCGTTCAATACCCTGCTTACCCTCCTTTGTATACAGCCTCGTTAGAAACGCAAAGGGCGGAAAATCTCTGGCAAGACTTCGCACGAGAAGGGAATTTCAATGAGAAAAGGTAAAAATGCGGAAGAAAAAGAGTGATTAGGTGGCACATTTTCTGTTGCTGCTAAGTAAAATTCGGGGAAAAAGAAAAGAAGTCTATTGAAACTTGTTTCGCTGCTTAGAGGATAATCAGTTTTGGGGATAGATTTCACACAGCTGTGCACTATAATTAGAGAGTGATGAGGTGTATTCAGCCTAAACCACTGACGTCACTTAGAAAGTGTTAAGATGTATTCAAAAATCACTTAAATCACAGCCCACCGGTAACACCTTCTGGATACAAATATCAGTAAGGTCGCCACACCAAATTCAATGAACAAAATGCTCTATCTATCCATAAAAAATACGTAAATCAAAGCCACATAGAAATAGGTACACCAGCCCAGTCATTAGGTATTACAAAACAAAAAAATAAATAAAGCAAAGCTTCGAACGGGCGTAGTATTAAAATGAAACTTCAGGCCAAGGCTGTGTGGATGTGGGTCATGGCGACGATATGGTAAAAAGCGCGGTGTTTTGTAAGTGTTTCATGGGGTATAGGTTATAAAGGGGGCGGCGAAGGTTAGGTTATGTAACGTGTGAATTGAAGCCAAATCAGCCAAGCTTCTAGAGAAGGTAGACTGGATCCAAATTAGAACAATCAGTTCGTACGTGCTGCCGGTCTTGTCTGTACAAAACGGACCGTGATAAGTTTGATGAAGTGAGCTGTCAATAGTGTCGATCCTTGCCGTCAGGTGAAGTGATAGCTCACGACACCTATGTTGTTACGCCGAGTTTTTTACGGAATAGACCGGCTATGCACTGGATAGTTACTTGTCTCATTGCGCGCCACTGACATTGCATCTCAGCCTAATATCGGCAATATATATTATAGGTATATATTTTTATTTAAGACATCCAAAGTTAGCGATAAGGCCGCCCATAGTGCCTTGTATAATTTCTACATTTATATTCTGTATAATATTTGTGGTGTACAGACGCCAGCACATCAAGCTACCCGAAACTGTCAAATTTTCCCAATCAACCTTGAACCTTATGCTTTAGCGATAAAGTTGAAAATCTATTAATTGTAGTAGCTTGATGTGCTGGCGTCTTTACATAATAATGAATATTCTATTCTATTATATTAACCTTTTGAACGCCAGAGCATAAACGCACGCGCGTGCCCTCCACGCCAAGCCACAATTTTAAATATTTAAGGTATACAAATAAAAACACACAAAAATAATGATTTAATTGTTTATTTCGTGATAAAGTGCACCGCATTTTTTGTCACATATTTGTGTCGCTCGTAATAGGATAGGTGACACACGACTGGCGTACAGGGCACGCGCTTGCTTGACACGTATAAGTGACAATGGCGTTCAAAGGGTTAATTCTTATTAAAAAGCGTTTTCTGTATTTCCGTTTCTCTTGATAAGCATATAATATGTATTGCATTTATTTATTCATGAAACAATTCACATTGTGTTTGAACTTACATATTTCATTAGATTTCAATGTGTGCACATAGCTGATAACATTGCTTTACCCGTCAAATTTTCAACACTGAAATACAAATCTCAATCTTCCGTGGTGGTAGCTACATGTCATAACTTGCACCACAACTTATAAGTATTTCAATGTGAGTAATCAAGAAAACTGTTAGAGGCAGGAAGTGTCGCGTGTCGCCGCTACCTCGAACTGTGCAGTACATATGTGGTAGGTATAGTTACTTTAATAGAACCAAAGAATAACGGTTATCCAGTGCAGAATGTCTGGTATAATTACCAAATTAATGAAGAATTCACCCTAGATTTGGGGTATACAGTATCTTGAGGGTCAGGGAATCACTCCTGCTAGCTAAGCAAGCAGATTTTAAAATGGCAGTGTTGTTAGAAAATTAGTGTCGTCCCATGATTCTAGTGATGTGACTTGCAACTTACTAATTGTAAAATATTTAGCATTTCTCAACTATTTCCCGTTGAGAACTGACCACAACGTTACATTCTGTTAGCCTCAAAAACATGTATACATCGACAAAAATTAATTTGATTGTTTACAATAATTGGTGTTCAATAATACTGAATCCATGTGTCGACAATTAAATGTGATATTTTTTGTGGTTATTGATACAAAATTATGGAACAAAGATTGTAGACAATGAAATTAATTCTGGTCGATGTATCTAACTATACCCAATAATACCCATTGTGGTGAACAAAAGTATTTTGTTTTGCTTAACTTGTACAGAACAGCATAATTAAGTTACAATTATGGTATTACTAAGTGCCTGTTTAGTAGATAAAAGTAAAAGTTGTGTCATTACGATAAGATAGTAGCATAGTAGCCGGGCTCGAGGCGTTAGGTAATAACTACAACAGATGTTTTTTTGTTGTATGTATGTATCTAAGTATTTATTCTTATATTCTAGTTATTTTCTAAGTTGTTTTCTGTATTTGCACCTACTGTGTATTGTCTCTGCATCACCCTAAGGTAGACTGGTAGAAAATGCCCAAGGCATTAAGTCCGCCTTTGTACAGTTTTTACTTGTGCATAAAGTTTAATAAATAAATAAATAAATGTTCGTTTACCCAAATATACCTACTTTCGTGTGTAAAAGACGTCACGCTTGACTGATTAATGGTCCAGCTGATGTAATGAAACTGGCTCATAGTTCCTTAATGCCTCATAAATAATCCCATTACTACATAACAAAAAAGAAAACAGAATAAATTGATTTGATTTAACTCAAAGAACCGACGAACAAGCAAAATATTAAACCTATCCTCAGGCTTCGTCAGCATTCAGCCGTACATACCTAGTTGGTAAAGAAGTATCCTTAATTAAATGTCAGAGAGTTTCGAGTTGAAAGAAAATATAAAATGAAATGAATACAGCTCAATCAAAAGGGAAAATAAAAGAGATAAAACGCTATATCCCTCTTCATTCCCATTTCCACGGAGATCTATAAATAAACCTCCGTGTTAACGTAATCAATTAGCTCATAAGAGGCTCCTGTGTCGGGACTCGTCCCAAGCACTCTTCAGAACGGACAAATGAACAAACAGACTGATATAAATAGTACCAGGCTCACATACGTACGGGGAGGTGGGAGGAAAAGGGAAAATATTTGCTTTAGAAACGTGATACAGGGATATACTTGTAGGTGTCTTCTAGAATATCTAATTAATTACATTTAATTGGAACGGAAAAAGCTGTATCCTCGAGGCTAATAATAAACAGCTATTTTTGTATTAATGAAAACATGGTTGGTGAGGAATACGTAAGATAGAATTTATTACGTAAATAGTGACCCGCCTCTCGGTTTTTGCGACTTGAAAAACATTGAGATTTTTTTGCTATCTGGGTATATTAATTCAATATAACAAACACATAAATATGTAACTATATATAAATATGTAACTTGTACCTACTTTCTGTGCAAATAAAGAACTATTCTATTCTATAGTATGTATTATACACATAAACCTTCCGGAATAAATTATTATATATATATTAAATGATGCTGAAAACCATAACAAAGCATCGAAATTTGTTGCGAATCTTAGAATAACAGCGCGGTCACACAGACTGACACGAAAAGCGACTTTTATTTATAATGTGTTGGTATAGATCATAGAAATGTAACTTTCTTATATCTGTGGTATAGATAGTTAGAAAAAACCAAATAATGCGTGTGTTTTTCCCTCCCATCGTCTCTCGTAGCGCTCGCGCTACGGCGTAGCACAGTGCTACGGTGTAGCACAGTGCTACGATCAAGTAAAATATAGAATCGTAGTAGCGTTAAATAATTTTAATGTTATAAGGCCAATTCTCGTAACATAAAAACGTTCAAATTCAAGTCGCAGTGCCTCAAAAGATCCAAAATGTCAGAAAAGGTATTCTACTAAACCAAAAAAGTAAGTCAAATGGAACTTTTACTGCAATGAGATTGCGACTAGACCGAAACCAAAAAATGTACCAAAACGGTATTCAGCTAAAGTTTCGACATGGCATTTAAAAATTTATAGGTATTCAACTACAAATAAAAACGTCAAAACTGACGTAAGCATGAGATTATTTGTTGACCGGACTGTGACTAATAATTTTAGCTTCTGCATAGTTAAAAGCGTATAAAATTGTTATTTCCCGTCTTTTTGTATTGAGTTCAATAAGATAGATTTTTTGGACAGACGTTTTGTGTAGGTATTTTTTTGTTTGTAAAGTGTTTGATTGTTGTGGTTACATACTTAGTTGGATATTTATTTTAAAATGAGTGGTTTTGGTTTGCGGTTATTATATTTAACCCTGGCGCAACGTGCAGACGATGCAGCGGCATCAGAAAGACGGAGAGAACGCCACCGCCGCCGTTCTGACCGTCGTCGTCGCCTTGCAACGGATGCATTTTCCATGAGCGACCGTGAGTTTGTGAAAACCAACAGGCTCACTAAGTCCGTCGTGGCAAATTTAATAACGGAGCTGACGCCGCACATCCCTCGGGAAAGGCGCAGCGATGGACTCGATGCTGCCGCCAAGGTTAGTCTTAGTTACATAAACACATATTTATTGACAAGCAACAAGGCAGCTAGATTCCAAACATTAAATTATGTACTTTTTCTAGGTACTGATGTACTGAACCCTGGCGTTAACAGCGGGTCCTATCAGACTTTGGTAGGGCAGCACTGCTCCCATTCAGTTTCCCAACCGAGCATCTCTAGGGCGGTCAAACAAGTGACCCTGGCCCTGAACCACCCACATGTATTTAAGAAACTGCGCAAGCTGCAGCCGCGGCTATCTCCGAGTCCGCGCGCCGTGTCAACCAAGCTTTGAAGCAAGGCAGGGCCGTGCAACAGAGCCTGGTCCAGTGCTTGTGGGCCAATAGGAATTAAAATCCCGTATATTATATTTATTTTAAGTCCCCTCCTCCCCTTTTTTAAGGTCTCTGGACACAGCCGGCGTGGCGTGGCGGGGCGCGGCGTGGCGGGGCGGCGACGCGGCGCTGGCGCGGCGGCAGCATTCACACTGCGGGCGCGATCACGTCCCGTCCCGCCGCGCCCATAAACAGTGTTTTTATACTGCCTATGGCCCAAATCGTACAAAAATACGTGAGCACGAACACATTCGATTAGTTTTTCGACATCCATCGGCAGTGTGACTACCACATACGTAAACCATACAACCCGTCGCGTCCCGCCACGCCACGCCCCGCCGCTTCTGAGTTGTATTCGCGCTCGGCGCGGCGACGCGGCGGCGTGGCACGACGGTCTCCGTCGCATCGAGCGCGACGGCTCTGTGTGGAGTCGTCCGTAATATCTAGTACATTACAACTGCCCAGCGTCGCGTCACCGTCCCGTCAAGTGCAGAGACCTTGCACACAGCGGGCGCGGCACGGCGGGACGGGACGGCGACGCGACGCTGGGCAGTTGTAATGTACTAGATAGTACGGACGACTCCACACAGAGCCGTCGCGCTCGACGCGACGGTAACCCTCGCGTCGAGCCTACCCCATGCTATGCTATGCCTACCCTATGCTTACCCCATGGGAAAACGGGCGTGAGTTTATGTATGTTTTCTATGGTTACCAACTATGTTGAGGTCGGCGTCTAGTTGGATTCAGCTAAGCACGGACCGACTGCGCCTGACATGCGTAGCTTAACTTTGACCGATGAACCCGTGTGGCTGTTACTTAGCCTCGAGCCCCTCATAGGTATTGTTTAATAAATAAGATTGAGTTTTTTTGGTTTTATGCATATTTTTTAATAATTAACATAGATAATGAAAATAAAAATAAAAAAATGGTCCGTGGCGAGTCGATTGCGTGGAGCACGGCGCCGCGCGCCGCCGGCGCCGCAGCGTCAACAAAGCACTGAAAGAAAACACAATTTTGTTTTTCATTTTGTACATATTATATATTAAATAAGATTTTGTTTTATTTTAAACTCAGCGTTTTATTTACAAAACAACAAATGCTAGGGGAAGCCCAGAGGATTTGTCATCAGAACATATTAAGATGATTGTCTGATTAATTATTATTTGCTTAGATACTTACACTTACGCTACATCGTCGCAGCCGAAGAGTCTCCTCTTAAAGGCCGACGAAACGGTTTGCAGCCCCTGTTATTTCCTCCATAGCAGAGGCATGCCTGTTCATGGCTCGTGCCAACTCTCTGTCGACCTCTATTCGAGACTGCTCCATTTTTATTAGTCGCTGTTGGGCCGCTTCAAATTCTTTGGTATCTAAAACCAGTCATTAACAGTTTCATTATTATCAATAGTCAATCAATCAACAAAAGTATTTAAAAGAAGAAGTAGTGCTTGGGGGAGGCCTATGTCCAGCAGTGGACGTCTTTCGGCTGAAATGATGACGATTTAATTTAAAAGAAGCAAGTTAATAATATTTGGTATAAAGCTTGTAATGAAAAGGTATTTCGTAACCTTTCGGGGAAGACGAGCGACGAGGACGACGGCGACGCTTCGGAGGGTTTCGGTCCCTAAGAATGTTTATCCTATATTATTATTTGATGTTGTGATGATTTTGAATATTAAGTGTAAGACAAAAAAAACCTTTCACCTTACTGGTTCCCGACTATTCCCAGCTACTCCATTCTACAGTAAAAAGACAGGGATCGTTTTAGATATAGGTAATCTTGAACTATGTAATAAATTTAAGTTCTTGGGTTAAGTTACTCAGAACAGCTGGCAGCGTCAGAAAGAACTTCTTCCAAATATCTAAAAAGCAATGGTTTTCATTAAAAACACGTAATTATATTATTGTTTAAGTTATGTGTCCAGTGGGTTCTGCCTGACTGGTAGAGGCGAACTGCATCCACCCACGATGCTGATCAGGCGCTCTTTGAGGGGAAACAACGAAACTTGGGGTGCTGGCCCACCACCAGTCCTTGTTCGGCCCTCCTTTATTTGCCTTCGTCCGGCTTTTGTACTGGTTGTAGTAGGTACTGCAAACAAAATAAATTATGTACCTATTTGTTGTTTTCCGACTCTCATGCGAGCACAGCTAGTGGATACAATAAGTTACTTACCTTCTTCCACTCCGGCCCAGATTTGGACAGTCCACCGGCATCGGCATTCGAAATATCGGCGCACTGTCTCTAAAGCCTTTTGGACAGGGCATTGTCCCACCTTGCCTAACGCCAAAGATAGGTGGTCCTCCAGAAAATCTAGAAGGAGCTCCAATTCGCGAGGCGTTATTTAGAGGGCCATAATATTAAAATCCAAATCATAATCAAAAAACAAAGTTATGATGTCGTGTTATTCACACTTTCGCGCGGATGTGACAGAGTTGCTAGTGAATAATCGTCTATTACCCACCACCACGATAAAAATACTCACTCTTTATTTGACTATGGTAAACCAAAGGAGGGTATGGAACTTCATCTGTTCATCTAAAACTAAACCAAAAAAGTGGGTAGGTAGGCCTCATTGATCCCTAACCCCAAAATAATTAAAAAAAAAGAAACTTCAGTTACCTTAACCGGAAAAAAACGGTTTACAATAACTGAAAAAAAGGTTCTAGTTTTCAACTTTCTCATTCCTTAACATTCGATATAAACTCACTCAAATGTATCATAACCAGAACCGATTTGGTTACCGATCGTCGATTATTGGATCGATGCACTCTATATACGTCCGATTCTTCTGTCCGTTTATTTATAAATTTAGTCGTTCTAGCTTCTCCTAGTTCGAACGTGTGGCCTAGCTACTCAGCTCGCTCGCTTGTTCGGTCTCTTAAAGTAGCAGATAAAAAATAAGGGCGAAAATACCTTCAGACAGTCGGATGGACAATAAAATCGAAAACAGCGTAAGTGCCATTTCTGACTGAAGTACGATCTGCCTATCGGATCGGAGGTGTATCAATTTATCGATTAAATACAAATAAAATAATATTTATTATTCAGTCCGTAATAGCTAGGTATTTATCCGTAGTATCACATGTCTAATAACTGAAATTACCCGCATGTCGGGAAATTATTCGCCAAATGGCAACTCTGATTTTGACGCAATTGACATCCATTCTGACATACGTATTGAAAAATATTGCGATGGATATGTACAATAGACGAGAAAATCAATGTAGTTATAAATAAAATGTAATAAATCTTTATAGAATAATTTCAGACAAAAAGAAATTATTTAAAATTCAATTATAGTTTGACATATTTATTAAAAATATAATGACGTCTCTTTTTGACATCTCTAATCATTCGCATCGCGCTTGCGCGTGGCGATTACCAATACGTTCCATGTTAGCTTTCTAGCCGATTATTTATTTCAATGATTTTGTATTTTCAAAGATATTTAATAACAAACGGGAAATGAAAATACTATGAGCATACACTTAATCAAGCAAACTAATAAAGAAATTAAACAAATCAGAAAATAAGGTTGCTAAAAATTAAAGTATCACTAAGTATCACAATATCGTCTGCGTACATTGAACGAACATGAAAATATGTTTAATTTCGTAAACGAGAACAAAGTTGACCGCTATGAGACTATACTGCGATGATATTGCGACTTGAATGTGAACAAACCGAATTTTAAGGTTAGCAGAATACCATTTTTTGATCTGTTCACAATATCATCGCATTCCGGTGTCATGTTTTTCACATTGCACGTTAATTAGTAGAATTGACCTTAAGGTCTTCTTGATTTTGAAATACTCGCTAGCAATTTCGACAAACTGTAAATGTTTCACTAATCTTCAGCTAAGTAGTCAGGTAACCACAAAATCATTGTGACAAAAAAAATAAAAACACATTTACTCACAAAAAACCTTAAATAAAAATAATCACGTAACCCCTACACAAGAGTTACAGAGTAACCTGTAAAACCCCGCCACCTCTAAGTTACTTGCTCAGGTTAAGTAATCGATCCGTGGCGTGCCCGGCCGCGCTTGCTCCAGCCGCACGCGAGCCCGAACTTGACGCTTGTACTTAAACATGAAGTATTTTGTTATTGTTCTGGGTATTTTGTAAAGTATTGGTTGTTAATGTCGAAGGGTCACTGGTTATTAAGAATTTGTAGGTATGATGACTTTGGAATTTAGTATAAACTTGAGGGTATGAAAAGCTTATAGCTACACGGTGTATGGACATCGCAAACTGTTGACATCAAACTAAAAAATTCTGCGCTGGAGATCTACAATTACGTGCTAAATTCATCAGTTTCCGATGTGCCTTACTCAGTGTAGATAAGCATTTGCAAATATGGCAGTACTTACTATATTGTGCATAATATGTCGTATGATGACTGAGGTGAGGTACTGTATAATAAATATCAAGAAAATAATCCGTATTCTCTGTCTGAAATAATATCACGTTACCTATACACATATAAATGTTACATAGTGCTCGCAAACTTCAAGGATAATTTTAAAAATGTAAGTTATTAAAAATGTAAGGAAATAATGAATACATAAAAAAGCAATTACTGTCTACGCGCAACCCTCGGGACCGAGGCGCTCACCCGCGCCTCCCTCGCACCGTCCGCCCCCCCGCCGTCGTCGTCGCCGCCAAGCCGCACGCGCCTCGAGTATGACGCGGCTCACGTCCCGCGGCCCCTCACCACTTGCCCGCGCGCGTCCGAGCAAACCACCCGCGTCGCGCACCCCGTAACGCCGCATTGTCGGGATACTTATTTTATTGTTATTTAGAATAAACCAGTTTCAACATACAGTCCACTATTATTCCGCAAGGATGACCTAACAATTACCATCTATAAAAGTGTTAAAATAAAAACTTCGGGTTTGAGGTATTCCGCCTAGCACGAATTTCTAGATTAAGAAAATAAACTGCTGAATCATTATCAAGATTGGTCACGAATAACCCCTAAGCTGACATAATTCACGATAACAATACGAAACTAATAAACGAGCCCCATACCAACCCATTAGCTATGGTTATAGCCCCCATAACCATGATTTCATTAACCGTTACGTCGCGGATGTGGGGGCTGTTAGTTCTTATTGTTGGAAACAGGACAGGATAGAGGACAGACAGGTTGCTGCGTCACCCACTTACTACACGAATGGAATAGAGTGAGGGAAAAATCTTCCAGGTTTTTGTCAAATGAAATCCTTATTATTAACTTCGATTTATTTGTGATGTAGTTCGTTTGGAGTTTTTAACTCCATGTGCATGTGAAGTGTTTATTTCTTATTACTTACTGTTTTATGCTGGACGTAGACATTCATAAATTGAAAAGGGCTTGTGACTAAGTAATAACAGTCGTTACGAGTCGATCGATCAGGTTAAGCTACGCTATCATCTTTACATACCAAGACCCCTCCGTGTTTCTGAAAGCACGTTAAGCCATTGGTTCCGGCTGTCATTCGATCTTTGACAGTCGTTACGGGTCGTCAGAAGCCCGAAAATCTGACAATCAGTCTTACCAAGGGATGTCGTACTACCCAGTAACTGGGTTGTGAAGGTCAGATAGTCAGTCGCTCCATGTAAAATACCTCAACATAGTTGATAAAAGGCAGGCAGATGATGGATAGACATTCATATTGTGTCGTAAAAAACTTAAAGTCAATATATCCGCTCTATCTTTACTTGTCGTAATAATTATTTCATACAACGCATATAACGCATAAATGATAAAAATTAAAAAGGGTTTATTGGAATCAACAAGTTTTCAAATTACATCAGTGGTGATTGGAGCCTCCTTTTAAGCGTATAAAGCCTGTATTAGGAGACTCCGCTCTTCCATGCATTATCAGTTCTTATAAATACTTGTTTATTTCTATTTTACCATAATTATATAAATAAAAATAAAAGGCATAATATCAAAATGATCTACTGACAGCTCCAAAATACTCCCCAAAAGGTACAGTCAACAAAGGAGTTAAGTATACAGGAGACCGATGGATGTTCTGGACTGAAATTTAATTTAATAAATGAGCTGTTTGTTTTCTATTAATAAACTAAAATTTTATTCGAGAATATCCATCGGTTTCTTAGTAAACTTCAACAATATCCGACGCTCCTGTATACTTAACTCCTTTGTTGACTGTACGTCGTATTGAAAAGGCATATATCACCCTCAGCGTTAAACTGAACACTGCCACAGTAATACTAATATAAAAACACAGTACGTATTAGCTACAAATAATAACCTCCTAGGTTCAAGGTTGTATAAATCACGTCTACACCGCATAAAGTTCAGCGCATTGCAGAACTACCTGTACATTATATAACGTATATTTTCGATACAACGTCTACCTCTAGTAAAATGGCTGCCACGCGAGTAACGAGCTGAAGGCTATAAATCATAATACCACGCGCGTTTAGAGCCGCAGAGGTAGGTTATTGATTTATTTAAATAGTGGTTCTATTTCTGGATTCTATACTACTCTAGCGTGTGACACAAGCTAGGATCTGGCTCAAGCGGCATAGGAATTGAGTCTATTAAAATCAATCAATTAATATGACCTAACACTACACCACAATATGAGCTGTTTTCATGTTACAGAATAGCATATGCATAAAGAGGAAAGGAAGATAGACTTTGAACTGGCGATCGAGATGTCGTTAGTATGAACACCTTTCGTTGGACTTGCTTATGGTTGTGACGATTGAGCAGGAGCATATTCAGCTTCGAAGCTTCGAAGAAGAGGGATATAATTAATAGACAGGTACCAGTAAATGCGTGATACACATTACCTACTCTAGAGAAGCTCTACTACTACTGCAACTCTACTATTCAAGAAATAAACGAGCACATCAAACCCCCAATAAAAAAAAAAATCCGCAGTATTAGCCACAGTATTACACACACAAGAGACATAGATTGCATTATTATTTGTATTCGTGGAGAAAGCTTCTCCAATACAAAGAATAATATAATTTATTTCGCACAGCATTTTTAAAATATTATCTCTGTTTAGTCTGACAAAAAACAGTGGCGTGACAGAAATACGTAATGGCTGGGGCTCTGCTCACCCCCTAACTGGATTATATTGAAGGTAAACAGACGCATTAAAATGAAATGAAATTGCAATTTCTATGAGAGACGGACTCCCCGTGGAGTGTACAGGCGCACGACATTGTTGCATGTGGAATAATTGTTTTTTGTGTTGAATAAACCGTGTTGTATGTTAATGATTCATTTATTTCACACCCGTATAATTTAATAAGCCATGTAATTTGATTGTATAAACATGCTATGTGACGTGGTCTTTTGTTACGAACTAAATTATTTTGTAGTATCTACATATGAAAGGTACAATACAAATCCTTATATTCAGGGCGGCCCATATTTTTTTTCTAGGTAGTTCAGAAGCTAGATTTTAGGGTATTTAGGGTATTTGAACTCATAAAAAATAAAGATGAAAAAATCTTCAGAATCATACAAAAAATCAACAGCGTAGAAAGTAGATTATATTACACATTACAGTTAATACGTTCCTAGAAACCACGCCAGTATTAAGTCATAAAAACGATCACTATTGCAGCTGTAGTGCGACATTGTGACAACATTCTTAGAATTAAATTAAATGTATTTGTAAGCCATCAAAAAGGAAAGCCATTATGTCGTTTCCTCTAGTGTCAGTTGTCAGCAAGCCCCAAGCCTTCCGCCTTTCAAAAATAAGGGTGGGACAGGTCTTACAAAAAACGGTCTAAGAAAAGTCGACAACTTCACTAGAAAAACTTCATCTTAAAAATATTTCTCAAAAATTCCGTGAAAAAGCAGTTTTTTTTCCTGACATTTGCCTTTGGGGATTCTTTCCGCCTTTTTAAATTATACAAACGCCTGGGCTAACAGTCTTAGAATATTTTATCCGAGAAAAGTAGGATTCTAAGACAAAGAAATGTTAGCGTACTTTAGTGTAGATTAGACACAAACCTTGAAATAGTAGTATTCCAAGTCTTTTACGAACCATCATTCCATCCCTAAGTTTTACAATATTTCGAGTTTTTGATGAAAAACTCAGTAATATGTAGTTAGGTACGGTATGGTGTTCTTGAACGACTTATTGCTCAGTTTTCAGTGGATATACTTTTTAAATAAACTTGATTTATTTGACGTTCGAACATTTAATGTCATGTTCAAAACAAGTTCTATCTACATGTAGCCACAAAACTTATCCCACACGGGAAATATCATTGTGGATTAGTTGATAATATTATAATTTTAAAGCTCAGCCAAAAAACCTTTCTCCTCTTTTTGTCCGGAATATTTGTGAAACTACTTTCCTTTCTGCTTTTGTCGTTGTTGTAGAGTTGGTCGAATTACCCCAGGCAATTCATACTTGCCTTTGTTTCACTGAGCCATAAAATAAAATTGGGTTCAGTTTAGACACAGCTAGCCATGGTAACCCAGCTGTGTTTAGGCACATTGTTTCTACTTATTTGTTTTATAATAAATAATAAAAATAAAAAAAACTTTTTATTTCAGACTTTTTAAAAATCCATAGTGTTAGTACAATAGAACGAATAGAACTTAAATGGTAGTGTTAATAATAAGAAAACAGTGTATACGTGCATCAATTGTGTGTGTGTTATGTGCACATAATTCAGCGACTCTTCTATCCTGATTTAAATAAATAAAATGATGATACACCTAACATTGCGATACTCAATAACTACTTTCAAAACCCCTTATAAAATAATCATAAAACTATCAAATGCCAATACGTCGTTTAGATGTACTGGCGGCTCTTCAAAGGGCAGGTGAGTTAGGGCGAGTTAATTTCGCAGGGGAGGCGCCCTCTCCCAGGGGAAGGGGAGGCAGGGGAAGAGTGACCTGTCCCGGTCTAGTCGAGGGGAGAACCTTTGAATTTTTTATACGCTTTTTTGGTGAGCACTTTGCGAGTATTTTCCAGTCGTGCTATATTTTTGTTCGTATGAAATAAATATAGAGTTCTGGTCGTGAATTCGGGATGTATTTGAAAGCTTCCGTTGTACTGAATTAAGTAATTATACAGTCCGCTGTACATCCATACTAATATTATAAATTCGAAAGTAACTCTGTCTGTCCATCTGTATGTTACCTTTTCACGCTTTAGGCGTGAAACACCACTGAACTGATTTCGATAAAATTTGGCTGAGAGATAGAATTCATCTCGGGGAAAGACATAGGATAGTTTTTATCCCGATATTACCACGGGATCGACACTTATGCGGGTAAAACGGCGGGGCGCTGCTAGTACTGTTATATCTAAAAGGTCACACCCACACGTGTGTCTTTATTTCGAATATTTATAGGTTCAAACGGAAATTTTTAACTCGGAAATCTACACTAATATATTGTTTGTTTGTTTGTTTGAATTGAATAGGCTCCGAAACTACACTAAACCGATTTGAAAAATTCTTTCACGATTAGAATTATACATTATTCTTTATGAACATAAGTGATAGAATATTTAAAAAAAAGTTAGGGATCTGTATGAAAACTACGATAATGTAACCCAAGGTGTGAAAAAAATCCTTATATCGCGTATGCTGCGGAAACTATTGACCATAGAGCAAAGTGATGTACTACAGTTTTATTGAGGACATCAATACCTACAAAAAAATCCGCGATACTATATGTCTAACTACTACAGTTATGTCACAATAACTACTTTTCCATGTTGAAATTTGCTATACGCTAACGCCGAAAAATCCTTATAAATCTTATTTTAGTTTAATACCAATACCCGTGGGAAGCCGGGGCTGGCCGCTAGTCTTGAATATAGAGCAACCAGCTGTTATGTTGCTGTTACTGTCAGCTGTTATGTTTTTTTTCATATTTTTTCTTCGCAGAATTAGTCATTGTTTCTTCATGAAAAGACAATATACATGAATTTTTTTTATTAATGTTTGTCTAAGGTACAAAGTGACGTGGTATCACAAAGATGGTGTCTGTCAGGGGCAGTGCGATACACCGCTGTGACGTCACAAAGGGCGAGACCTACCCTGCTGCGCGCTTTGATCGGTGCTCAGGGGACATTCAGCATGTAGGTACGTGTATGAGGGGTCATAGAATAAACTATACCTAGACGAGAAAGACAATGACGGTTGAAATGGCGGGGAAAATAGGAAAACGTATTGAATTTCTAATAGACCTTTACAAAGCATTTCGATGTGATGATCAAAGGCATTTTGAGTATGTAAGGCATGGTAATGTTTCTTTTTTAAATTGAATTGTATATATTTACTTTTGTAAGTTTGACTTATTAAAGGAAAAAATATAAAAATAGACAAAAGGACCAGTTCCTGGAAGAACTTAGGGGAGGCCTTTGCCCAAAAGTGGGACGTGTAGGGGAATACAAAAAATAGAGTCCAAATTAGAAGTTAATTCATTTGCTTGCTTTGTTTACTTGCGACGTGCCACTTTTTATGGACACTTCTGTTTTTTTAGTTGTAGGACGAGCGTACCTATAATGGCAGTTAAATCATGACCTTTTGTACCTTCCCTAGTTGGTATCAAATTTTAAAATTAGCTGATTTGTTCTGTAAAAATCTCACCGTGGAGCTGTCAATAGTGTCATGGTCAATCAATAGGGCACCAGATGGAATGACAGCTCACTTCACCTAAGTTTCTTCATGGTATTTTTACCGACTTCAAAAAAAAAAGGAGGTTATCAATTCGATACGTATGTATGTAATATTATTGGAATTGCATTATATTCACATATGATGATCTATTAGGGCTTCCAAACAAATATACAAAATTTCATAGACGTATGTATGTATGTATGTATGTATGTATGTATGTTTGTCCACGCATATCTCCGGAACTATTAATCGGATCGTGAGCATTTTTTTTTTATTGGCTTACATTTTCTTCAACTTATGGAACAGTGCAAGTTTCATCAAGATCGATTCAGTAATTTTCAAGATATGGACTAATACGTGTAAGTGTGACGGCCTGGCTTATGGATAAGAGCTACGGGTGTAGTGTCAAAGGGAAAACATCTCAAAACCTTGGTCAAATACTAGTGCAAACACTAAAAATTACGAAATAAAAAGTAATTTAAAAAAATTAAACCGACTTCAAAAAGAAATTAACTCAAAATTATGAAATAACTTTAATTTCGGAAGTCGGTGGCATAAAACTAAAATACAGATCCCAAGACACCGACTTCCGAAATTAAAGTTATTTCATAATTTTGAGTTAATTTCTTGTTGAAGTCGGTTTAATTTTTTTAAATTACTTTTTTTTCTTTACGCTTCTGGGATGGATTGGTCCATTTTGACTCATGGTCGTTAGTTGTGTGAAAAACGAAAGGGAGGCCTTTACCCGGTAATAGGACAATACAGGCTGATTATATTATATATTAACTTCTGCCCGCGACTTCGTCCGCGTAAAATTTCACTCTCCCCGCATTCACCCTCTTAGGGGTGAAATTTCGAAAAACCCTTTCTTAGTGGATACCTACTCTTCACAAAGAACAGACCCTCCACATTTCATGTCTCTAGGACCAGCGCTTTAGGCTGTGCGTTGACATATCAGTCAGTCAGGACTTTGAATTTTATATGTATAGATAATATTTAAAAATATATACATTTACATGTTTTTCCTTTCACAATAGTTTTCAAACATATCCAATATTTGTTTATTCCTTTGTCACAGTATCGTATGAACAATTCGGTATCTGTCATGCGCACGAGGCTCGCAGCTGTGAGGTAACAAAAGCCGAGCCAGTCCCGCTGGGCGTGTGATCGAAACCAGGCGAAATTACATTTGTATTTGTGTCGGACTCATAGGCAAATATAATTTAAGTAAATGGTACTGGAAAATTTTTGCTAGCCTACGATTGTTTGCAGTTAAAAGGATTAAAAATGTAGGTATTAAGGAGAAACGTAGTTCTCATTGGTTTGGCCTGACAAATTATAATTCGGGTATATTTAAGCTGGCTTGGCAATTAGAATTTTAAGGGACGATATTTTTTCCTGATATTTCTGCTCTACCTTGGGTTGACGATACATAATCTCAATTTTCTAGGGTGTACTTCATAACGTGAAAGTTTGTGAATTTGGTGTTGTTTAGTATTTATTCAAAGTCAGCAATTTGTTTTTTTTTTCAAAATAACGACTTTCTTTAATTAATATGTTACAAATATTAAGATTTCCTATAATCATTATAAATTATAGAAAAAAATATTTTTAACCTCTCTGTCGTCATTTCACCCCACTGCACGCACAGCCCAATCAATCTTACAACTTACCATAACACACTAGGTACACCCCACGCCACCATGAAATCAATTAAAAAATCCGACACAACAAGTCTCCCCTGCAGCGAAAGGTCGAGGGTCCTCGAGCCGTGCCGTATCGCAGCCGGCCCCTGTACTCCAGCCAGGGTACGAGTCTGCCAGCTATTGTTCTATATGTTGTAAGTTTTTGTCCTAGGTAATAGATATTTGTAAAGATTATATTGTCTTTCTTTTGAAAAGAGATGGTAGACAGTGGGTTGAACTTAGCCAGAGCTTTTACTCGCAAATTATTTAATTCTATCAACCCTTAATTCTCAACCTTTAACTCGACAATTCGGAGTTAACTTTTTAGACAGAAATCTATTGTACACACGACGATATTATGTGTATATCAAGCTATACATTTCCAATGTAAGCTGACTTCTCATTGTACGAAAAGCCCACACAATGTCAGTTAAATTGGAAATGTATAGCTTGATATACACATGTCGTCGTGTGTACAAAAGCATCGAACAACATAATATTCAAGTCATTATCAATCTACGTGCACGAAGTAAATTAACATGAAATGCGAGACGATACGATGCCAAAGTTCTTAACTCGATCCAATACAAAAGAATCCATTATTTCCGCGAAATAATACCAACAACTTTCAGCGTCACTTTAAATGTTAAAAAAATAAAAACGACTACCCTGTATTTGCTGTTCAGATAATCTAAAATCGACCGTGTTTCCATAAAGTAAGGTTTAATAAAATTGTAGCTATAGCATTAAACAACTTGGTATTTTTCTTAGCGTTTCATTTTGCGAGGAGAACGGGGCAAACTGGATTATATCGCGGGTCCCAGGGGAGGCAGGGAAGTGGGGCACAGTGGGAAAAGTTTACTTAAGTCAGCTGTAATCTTGTTTGGGTGGAAGGGTTCTAGGCCTTATTTATTTAAGCTGGAGGCCATGCATGCGTGATGTTATCCGAAAGTTGCGGCCCCTGGTAATAGGCTACGGCGCTCCGCTCGCGGGGGGTAGTTGTTGATCAAAGTGGTTTAGTTTCTGTAATATTTGTCGGGCATTGAACCGGATGGCTTGGTACTGCGTGGTTACTTCTAAAATCAAAAGGTTTTAAATATTTAGTCAAAATAAAGTTGAAATAGTATCTGTCGGCAGGCACATTGATTAGCAGCTGTGAGAGACGGCGACTAGATGGCGCTAGTGGAACGTGCACCAGACGCAAATCATTCACTCTATCGATCATTTGGCCTAAAGGACTTGGTATCCAATCCAGTAAAATATTGTAACGGTTTCCCCCCCACTAGCGATCGCCTTTATAAGGAGCTGCGCTGTTTGATCGGTACGCATTTCCAACGGTTGCGTCGTGGTGCACGGACCACTGTCTCTCGACAGTCAGTACTGCCCGATTATTGGATGTGGAACGCTGTCTCTGACAATTAGTACTATCCTTATTGCGGTGGGTGCATGGACCACTGTCCCTGACAGTCAGTACTGCCCTATGTGACCGCCTTTTGCCGTTATTAGTTTTAGTATTTCATTTCTGTATTTTCTAGATTTAAGATAACTGATTGTTCAATTGAATAAACTTGTGTTTTACTTCTGATGTCTGGGCCAATCCGACATCAGAAGTGGGATCGGATTGTCCGCCCACCTCTGGCACTTCATTATCACAAAAATGGCCAGAAAAATATTCCGCTACCCTCAAATAATTTAGAAGCATTTCTTTCATAATTAACTGATGCTCTACTACCCGGTCCAATGCGCCACCACAACCATTCACAGTGTTGGTACCATTTGATCCTGATTACCCCAATTCATACGTAGAGGGCTGTCAGACACCATAATTAAAAGCAAAAATTTGAAAGGTGTCAATTTAATCATGACACTGACCTTGCCTTCGAGGCGGCGCAGCCACATTACTGATCTAGATGCCTCTCAGTCATTATCAATGGGATGATATCTAGACCAGCAAATATGTACTGTAGGGGTTGCAAGAGTATTGTGACCTAGTCCAGTGAGCTGCAGGGATCTCATCCATGGGATGGTTATCTAGACCAGCAAATGTGTACTGTAGGGGTTACAAGAGTATTGTGACCTAGTCCAGTGAGCTGCAGGGATCTCATCCATGGGATGATTATCTAGACCAGCAAATATGTACTGTAGGGGTTACAAGAGTTGTGACCTAGTCCAGTTTGTAGCTGCAGGAATCTCACCTGCTTTAGTGGGTGACGATTTAGACCAGCATGTTTGAACTGTAGGGGTTTTCTATTGTAAAGAAATACCTAGACCAGTGATATTTGCTAATTTGATATGTAACGATGATGACGATGTGAATTGATGACGAATGAATGCACTCGAGAACGAGTGATTTATCAGGATGGCCGTGTCGGCAGGCACATTGATTAGCAGCTGTGAGAGACGGCGACTAGATGGCGCTAGTGGAACGTACACCAGACGCAAATCATTCACTCTATCGATCATTTGGCCTAAAGGACTTGGTATCCAATCCAGTAAAATATTGTAACGGTTTCCCCCCCACTAGCGATCGCCTTTATAAGGAGCTGCGCTGTTTGATCGGTACGCATTTCCAACGGTTGCGTCGTGGTGCACGGACCACTGTCTCTCGACAGTCAGTACTGCCCGATTATTGGATGTGGAACGCTGTCTCTGACAATTAGTACTATCCTTATTGCGGTGGGTGCATGGACCACTGTCCCTGACAGTCAGTACTGCCCTATGTGACCGCCTTTTGCCGTTATTAGTTTTAGTATTTCATTTCTGTATTTTCTAGATTTAAGATAACTGATTGTTCAATTGAATAAACTTGTGTTTTACTTCTGATGTCTGGGCCAATCCGACATATCTATGCTTTACTAATCCATCAAACTTTAAATTGTTGTTACATGCTTAGATTATCGGTGAAGGAAAACCATCGTGAGGAAATCGGCAAGTCCTACAACCAAAAATTCGAAGACATGTGACATCTACCAACCAACACTAGGCCCGCTTGGTGGAATACGTCCCACTTCCTCTCACAGAGAGGAGGCCTGTGTCCCAGCAGTGAGAACATTATAGGCTGATTAAGCTTACCAATGACTGTGACTGCTTTTCCTTTCAAAATTTAGCAGAAACTACACGAAATGGTTCACAATTTAACATTACCTACTTTAAAAATTTTGGAGACTACTAGCAAAGTTACCAAATTATCTGAAACTCGCGACTTCAGTATATTTTATTTTTGTCACATTTAAAGTCACGAAACACGATTACCTAACCCAAAGCACTTGATCACTCGAGTCCCGAGGGCTTCCACTGTGTCCGGCCCTCCCCGGTTTGTGCTCAAAGAGCCCCGACCTCTTCACACAGAATACCTAATAACTACGTATGTATGTATGACTACGAAATATTGCGTTTGGAGTAATATTATATACAGCAACGTTGGTAATTAGTATTAAATTGGAGCACGTATAATGTGTGTAGGTAGAAGTTTCTGTAGATCATGTGGTACGATGAGGGTTACGATGACGGTAACCTAGTGTGACTCGACACACGAGTATGTCTCGGGTTCAGTTCCTATGCTATCAAATCATTTGGTCCATTTTAGACATGCACGGTGTTCTCTTAAAACATGGGATTGTTTATTTTTAACTTATCATGCGATCTTCAAAATTAATTAACCGTTTATTGTATTACTAGCTTATGCACGAGACTTTGCCCGCGTGTTTGAACATAAAACTTATCCTATAGCACTCAATAGCGTACCTAACTTTCTATTAGCGAAAGAATCTGTAATCGTATTAGCACACTAATTGCGTAACACACTATAAATCACAATCTGAATCATTTTGAAGGATATTGCTAATCCATTGCTTCATATGTTCAAAAAATTTGTCTACTCAACAACGTTAATGACGCAATCAATGTTGTTGAATTGTCAAAATGAAAGTTAGTGTGTTGCGCAATTACCCTGCAGTAATTCAGTAGATTACCTTTTATAAATTAATAGACAAATAATTTTACCTCTATATAAAACTAGTTTAGATTTATTGAGATTGAAAAGCCCTTGCAGCACTGGAAGTTTACCAGCTGATAACAGTTACCTACTCATTACACTAAGTTCCGTTGAGATTTCAAATTAAATAATCACCAAGTTCAATACTCAACCTATACAGATAGTATTCAGGCATAGCAAGCTACACTTCCCACACATAATTCGCGAAGCAACAAAGGAAATTGTCACTCTCGAACACAATTCTAACTCGCAGCACTTGATCGCTAAACCCTCTTCACCCTGGTCGGCCACTTCACCCCTCTCGCCTCGCAGAGGAGGCTGGGTACAGTGAGCACTCCCCGACCTCCTTAACAGAATACGTAGTTGTCTACTGCACTTGCAGAGTTGGAAACGAAATTAATTTTATAAGGCTTTTGAAACAGTTTTCAAGAAGTAGTTTAATCCGGATTTAGAGCCACACGATATTTTTTATTTGTCATTCGATTCGATTAGACAAATAAGCACTGCACGTTTCTATTTAACAGGTACTTGATTAGGTAACATCACATCATAACAAATGGATGCAGTGTGGTGGCCCAGTGGCAACGGCCGCGCCTTACGAGTAGTAGTAGGTCGTGAGTTCGAATCCAGACAGGAACGCATTCTCTCAACTGTAACTTCAAAGTGCAATTTGGTAACTATTCAAAAACCTAATTCAGGCTTGTGACAACATTACCTACTATTTTGGTAGATGGGTCTCAATTTATTGAAAGTAATAACTTTTCAAGTCCATACGATTTATGGATTTAGCAGAAGGCCAATTCTCGTAACTTAAAACATTCAAAATCTAGTCGCAGTCTCATCGCTGAACCTGAACATCTATGTGGCGCAGCCGTGAGGCGCACAATATTATTTTAAGTTTTCGTGTGAATATTGTGTGCCTTAACCTGGGTCAAATAAACTTATTTTCTTTCTCTTTCTTTCTATCTCGGCGACAAACAAATGTCAAAAATGAGGGAAATAAGAAGTATTTTTGACAGATTGAGACTGAGATCAGACTGTGAACGTTCTTAATATTACGAGAACTTCCCCTCAGGTGTTAAGCTTTACGTTGCTGACTTTAAAGTTATTTTTCTTTTCTTTCCTTTTCATGTGGGCAAGTATAGAAAAATGTAGCCAAGTAGTTTTCGTTTTCAATAGCTGTAGAGGGTAGAAACGTATTTTCTGTTAGTTTACGACGACAGCTCCGCAGTGCTTCGGGAATATTTACCGTTCTGTTCGGAAGACTTCGTTTAATATTTATTCGGTTCCTTGTGGTGAATTCCTTCAACCGAATATTTATTGGTACAACCCAGTGATATATACACAGTTCCACTGATAGTTACTTTTAAGAAGACTCTGGGGAACAAGTTAAATGGTCTAGTTTCTGTAAAAGTGTATCTGTCTGGGACTGAATCCTTAAGTTACATGTAAGCTTTTGCTTTACGTAACCTACACGGGGTTAAATTTAATTAGCTAGCGAAACTCTACAGACATGGAAATAACAATTGATTTTTTGGGGTCAACGACCGCCGGTAATTTTGTTACTTAAAGTTTGAGTTGAGAATATCTGTTTTCTTTTGTTTTATCGCGTTGAAATGCCGAACCCACTGACCTGTATAATACAAGCTTGTATTATAGACGTTTTAGTAAGAGTTTACACAAAAATAGGTTTTATAAACTGATATTTCAAGTGACTAAACTAACTGCGGTCGATGACCCCTCAAAAACACCATAATTTTTATTTATTGTTTTATTTTATCATGTTTAGATATCCGCAAAAAAAAACTCGCTAGCTTATCTAATTTAACCCTGTTTATGGATAATGAGATAATGGTGCTTTAAATAAAAGTGATTGGCCACAATGCCAAAACAGTCCTAATTATAGGTATCTACCTAAGTAGACTTAAGATATGAAAGTAGCTTTTAACGGATTATCCCGAAATCCTGAGTTTATGTGAGCCATAAACTACATTCATAGATCACTACCTATAAAAAATCTGGATAAAAACCATCCCACCATAACATTCCCAGACACATATCTTAGTGTAGTCATTAAATTTGCACGGCCGTGTAATAGGACACTGCAGTAATTGCTCGACACTGTACTCGTGTAAAACACTGAGGAAAGCCGGGCAAATGAAGCCATCGCTCTTAGGGAAAAACTGGGCAAAGATCTCACTACTGCTAAATCAGAGGAAACAAGACTCTGTGACGTTTAAATAAAGGTGAAGTGAAACGGGGAAAACTAGGCAAAGTTATTGGTACTGCTAAATCAGAAGAAATTAGACTCTGTTCGGTTATGTTAAAGTCGGGTGTTACTGTAAATAGGTAAATGGGATGCTGAAAGTTGGCGTAGGGTTTCGAGTGATGTGGAGTTTGGTGTAAATAATGATTGTTGTGGTGTAAGCTGATGCCGAAGGAAATTATTTCCCTGTGCGGGACCACATGTACGGATGTTGGGTTTAGTTACGTGGAAAACGACGTAGTTCCACGTAAACTTAGAAGCTATTAATTTTGAATACCATTTTATCTTTTGGTATCGCTCTAACTATACAATCTATACAAATAAATAAAATTTAAGTGTCTGTTTGTAATGTCAAAACAAATGTTTGTTCGTTTGTTCCGGGTAATCTCCGAAACAGCTGGACCGATTTTGGCGAGACTTTTACTGGCAAATAGCTGATTAGGGTTCCGCGCATAAAAATGAAAACCCATAAAATCCAATTTTCCTTCCGACATGCACCGAACGATGTCGCGGGCACAGCAGTAGTGCATCTTTAGATTGGACTTTTAACTAGTGTTCATTTATTACTAATTGCTTCATACAAAATGTTACTTATTTGCTATGTTAAATGTTGATAAATTGCACTGTCGTGACCAAGCTTTCAACCTTTCCTTGGTTGTCCTATAATTTAGCCGGCATTAGGTTATTAGGTGAGGGTCGGTGGGAGGCAATTGTTAAGCCTTTAAATACCCTTACCCCGTGATGACCTTCAACATTTCTATTGAGAACTAAATGGCTAAAGTTTCACATGAACTGTATCATAAATTAGGTTTTGTTAATCAAACTGTCGAACGAAACAAAATGGAGCAAAGCAAGCTATCCAAATATTTGCACATCCAGAGAAAATAAGGTTTTATAGAAGGTCTACCGCAAAAACTATCGCAGACAAGTTTTACGTCCAGCAGAAAAACGCGAATTGGACTCGTACTCGTAAATCTGTAGTGATGCCCATCGCGGACCCTGCCCGGGCACTCCCCGGGCGTAACGAGGGACCCGCGGGCAATAAAGCTCTTACCCAACCGTGTCCAAATCACCCGAACGCGCTCGACTATTTTCGTAAAACGGCCGCCATTTTAGTTCGCAATTTGAAATGAAATGTCAAGTGTAGGCGTGATTGGATCAGTAAGTTTATATTAGGATTTTGTCGTTAGGGGCTCTCATATTTTATTATTACGAGTACCTATTAGAATTCTAGGGCTTTTGTTGTGTTCAAGTGCTTGCTTCATTATTTTCTTCGGCCCTTTTTTTATTTAGTTTTCAGAATAATTGTCTGGCCTCGAAATGATAATGGTCGAAAAACAAGATTGTTCACGATTATTGCAAGCACATGTTTAATTATTTTACGGCTACCTTCAAGTCTGAAAAGTAAGCGTAGCCATTGCGATATGAAAATATTTTTTCCTCTTCTTCAAATTGTACGGCAATCATGTTTATTCACGGATAAAAACATAATTTGAAACTTATACAGTAGTAAACATTCTCCAACGAGAACAGAAAGGAGAAAAACGAGAAAAATCCAATAACATACGTCACCGCTATTACCGCTTGAGACGTTGAGAAAGTGCCATTCTCGCAAATTTTCATCTGCTTTTTCTAACCGTTTAAAAGTAGTGGCTCCCGTATAATGTCCCCTCCTTACGAGCCGGTATTAGCAGCGTGGCTATCGGCAGCGATCGCCACAAATCATCCCGCCATCGCCACCGACACATTACTGACGGCTAATTTAACAAGGGAGGGCGGGTCCGTAGGGCTCGCTGGACATGTGCAACTTTTTGCTTACGATTTCAAGTGGGTTTGGCAATTTGTAAGGATAAAAAGATTCCGTGAATAAAAAACTATAGAAGAATGACTCTGCAGCGACATGATATGTAATAGAAAAGTAAAGATTAACAGAATTTGAAACAAAATTAATTTTTGTTTTAGCGAGATGACAGTGCGGTAGCCTTACCAAGAACTGTCAGACTATTATATTTGAAAACATGAAATCATAAAAGTGAAAGTGCTAACACATGAACAGTTAACTAGCTTCATCTTTCTGAATGACCGACTCCTTGACAATTCAAAAGTGCCTGTAAGTGGTTTATTTGAAATAAAGCTTTAAGTTTGAGTTACAAGTTTACGATGACATTGTCGCACGACAAAATCGCACGTTATCTAAGTCCCCTTTGTTATGACAAACCGTTGCAAGGGGAGGCAGCCATCTTGCAAATATTATCGTATCATAATGGCTCAACGTTCAGGAGAACGATTGTCACACGATGTATTTCTTTTGATATATTGTAGTTATTGCTGTGGCAATATGCTGGTGTGAAGCTGAGTTATGATGTGAGGAGAAGACCGTTATATTAATGACTAGCTTTGGCCCGTGGTTTCGTTCGCAAGGAGGTCGGAAATTATCCCACGGGAACGCACTACATAAATAAAGTAACTTATGTTCTAACCCAGGTCATTTAAGCCGTTAGTGTGAAAAGGTCACTCAGACAGAGTTATTTTGGCATTTACATTACTAGCAGATATGAATTTTGATCAAGTTTTAAATTCCACTTCTTCGGTTGGAGATAGAAAACTTAAAGATTATAAAAACAAGTTTTTCTGTAAGAGCTACTACAGCTCCAAGATAAATTTACTATATTACTTAATCATACTTAGTTGAAAAATTCGCTGTAAATTAAATAAATAATTCACATAGTTTCAATATATTTTTTCATCTCCGTTTCTGTTAATAATAATACTACTAATATTATTAACAGAAACGGAGATGAAAAAATACTACTAAAAATACTTAAATAATTTTTCATGTCGTGTATATGATTTCCTGCCAAAACGAACCTGCCTCAATGAACTGACTGTATTATGAGTTTATGAGCATTTTAAAAGTCATAAAATACGCCAGATTTCACAAAAACAGCAACCCCTTTCGTCCCATTATTCCCCGTTTCATTCTGTCGACTAAAACAAAACGTCTTTCATAGGAACACCTCTACATCCCGGGTCCCGGTGTGAAGCAGTGAACAATGCCATCACAAACAAACTTAATCCCGGGTTTAATGATTGCGGTTCCCCTCGACGTATAAATATTGTCCGCCTCTCCCCAGCTTACATTTATTGCCGTTGTACCCGCAACAATGTGCGGATACGCGGATACTGCGGATACGGCGGATATTCGGATATTGTTAGGGGAAGAAGGGGCGATAAGGGTCGTGTTAAATTGCAAGTGTGATTTTTTTGGTTTCCGATTATGTTATAATTTTGTGCAGTTAATTAATTGTTTGGATAATTTCCTGTTGTGCTTAATGGTTCGTGTCGCGGGGTGAGTCATTTAAGGTATTTCTATTTGAAATCATGTGGTGCATAGAAATACATAGGGACAACCAGATTAGGTACCTTCATAATTCTATCAATCAATCATCTCAGCCTATCGTAGTCCACTGCTGGACATAGGCCTCTCCTTTTCCGCATCCATACTTTTATAAAATATCTTAAAATTGTAGCATTGGCGCCAAACAAATAGCGGAATTCTAGGCCGAGTCCATTTTTTTTTTTTAGATTTCTATCGACACGCTAAGAAGGTTGTAGCATATTACCTATATAAATCGTGTTGCAGTTTTCTCGGAAGTAAAATCACTTATATACCTAAATCGTTTTTCAGAGGTCACAGTCTCTTTGAAAGTTCATACATAATCTTAGTCACATCATGTGAAGACCATGCATAGATTGGTGTCTGAAATGGTTTTTTGAGGAAATAAGCACACAGATTGAGAAGACCTGTCCAGTCAGTGCACGCATTTGTCAGTAACCGTGCAGCTCAACTCAGAACAAGCGGTTTCATTTTGAAAGTTCAACAACATTCATTGCGTTATTTACGTGTTGAGCAGACAAATTTTTCGAACTTATGAAGCAATGGATTAGCAATATGCTTCAAAGTGATTCAGATTCCTATTGATAGTGTGTTACGCAATAAGGGTGCTGAAGCAGCTCAACGATTCGACGAACAATATCAAAGAAAGGACCTTTGGATAGGCCGCATTAACTACTCAAATTGACAGAGCATTATTAAAACAGAAAAACTTTTTAACAAAAAAAAAACCGACTTCCAAAAAAAACACTACAAACTGAAAAATAACTTTAATTTCGGAAGTCGGTGTCTTAGGGATCAGTATTTTAGTTTTTGCCACCGACTTCCGAAATTAAAGTTATTTTTCAGTTTGTAGTGTTTTTTTTGGAAGTCGGTTTTTTTTTTGTTAAAAAGTTTTTATTTCTCGCTTTTTAGTGGGTCTATTTATAATTTATCTAAGTTACAATAGCCTAATGTCAACTTGCCCATCGCCTTTTTATAAAATATTCCTTTTCTCGATGCAGGGACGTTAATTGTTGAGGAGTTCTCCTTTTATTAGTTTTTAGATTAGATGCTGATAATCCTGGCTGCAGCATCAGGCCAGACTTATGTCAACATTGCATTGAACTTAAAATTAGTCCTGTTTAAAATGAGCCCAAACACGACTACGGTGCTGTAATTTAAAGGTTTGTACTTTTTCTGATGCTCCTGGCTTCAGCATCAGGTCTTCGGTGTTCCTCAGTAACAGTACGTTTATCCACACATCGAGCCCTTTTCAATGAGCCTAAACACGATATATCTGCTGTTAGTTGTCGAGGAGTTAGGTACTCTGCAGACTATCCTGACTGCAGCATCAGGTCATGACTTGATGATCAAGGGACCAAATGTGGCAAATGCCCTATCAAACATCAAAACAATTTACTAAAACAGTCCTTGCCTGTTCGAGTAACTTCTTACTGTTAAGGAGTTGTACCTTCCATCATCAGCCCAGCTACCTGAGATGGTGACAACCATACACAAATACACAAGATACTTCATAAAATATGCGAAAAACAATAAGTTAGCCTATAAAATTTGAGGGTTGCCCTCGATTTCTCTAAGATCCCATCATCAGATCCTAACTTGGTGACAATGGGACCACCTCAGAACTATCTACTTTCGAACAAAAAAAGAATTTTGAAAATCCGTCGACAATTGGCGGCGTATTCGATGAACAAACATACAAAAAAAAAAAAAAAAAAAAAAAAAAACATACAAACACCCGAACATAGTACCTCCTCCTTTTTGTAAAGTCGGTAAAAATGATAACCCACATAGAATGTGAGGAACATTCACAATAACTGTAATAATATAATACATATACAGTAATTATTCATGTCATTGTATATCGAACGACCCCTTGTATATAACCAAACTATTTGTTATGCATTTATGTTTATTATAAAATCTTTTACGTCTGAAGGCCTTTCCTCGTAATTTAAAACGTTCAAAATTTAGTCGCAGTCTCATCTCGGCGACACACAAATGGCAAAAACATGTCAAAATGTAGGGAAAAACTAGAGGTATTTTTGATAGACTGAGACTGAGAATATAATAGAATAGAATACTCTTTATTATGTACACCATATAAATTACAGACATAATTATAGAAACTGTATAAACACACACTGCACACGTACGCACGCACGCACGCACTGTACTGTGTGTGTCTGTGTGTGTGTGTCTGAGATTCATAAAATTATGATTTTTGACAGATTGAGATTGAGATCAGACTTTGAACGTTCATAAAATTACGAGAATTGCCCCCAGCTATAATTTCCATTTTAGCTGACCTCGCGTTGTATAGGTTTTTCGTACAATGAGGAGTCAGCTTATACTGGTTATGTACAGCTTGATCTGTAGTCGTGCGTACCTGCTGTTTATTAAAAAAACGTTCCTTATTATCGAGATACACCACTCACCCGATTCCACCAACGCTGAAAATCTGGATAAATGCATCCCGTGTCGTTGATTAAGACACGTTCAGTCGCGAGGGGACGTCGGGGTACAGCGGTGCGCGTCAGAGACGAATAGTTACGAGGGAGATAAATACAATACGTGATTGCCTCAAACGAGAACCGAATACTGATCGAATTGCGGAATCGGCAAAAATATTCCAACCTGATTGGAAGTTATTCGAGCCATTTGGGGTTGAAACATTGGAGCCATGGGGTCCGAGTGTCCACTTGGTTTTTCGAGATATCGCCAAGCGGTTGGTCGACTCTTCACGTGATCAGAGGGCTGGCCTATTTTTTGGCCAAAGAATGAAAATCGCTATACAACGCCAGCCTTTTGGACACTGTTCCTGTTGACAGCGATGCGAATTAATTTTTTGATGCCTAATGAGTCTTTTGCATCTTTTTTCAAATACCTATTTACATGAACATAAAAATAAAAATAAAACCAATCAATTAGTAATCATCTGTGAAAACTGACGACGTGCAAGCATGTGCAATTACTGTACCAAGCCTTGCACAATAATTATTCAGTCCTAACAAGTTTCGTGCACCGGTTCGTCGATGTTGTTGTTGTTTTGTCTACTTAATTAATAAATCTTTTTTGCCATCCTCCCGACGATCATTGATGCATTTAAGCAGGACCTTATAATTAGCACGAAAATCTTCGGCAAACAGAAATGGCACTACTGCATCTTAATTAAAAATATCAAGCCAATTAATTCAGATAGTACACCTACTTTTATCCAGGTATACCTACAAAGGGTTGCCCTAAAAAGCAAGTGAAACCATCAGCTAGTAATAACTTGATTATTCTACAATACACTTCCATATCAACACACTTCATATTCCACACCCCATCATAATAATATTGTATCGCATGGTCCACTTACGTCACATGGCGGTTATCATTCGCATCCATTTGTCACAGAGTGTCACAGCACGAGGGGCGGCGCGTGGCGTACTGGTGTAATGGATGATGGACATGCTGGTGTTTTATTGTGTTTGAGATGCGAGGTGATATGGAAATGGAGGAGAATATGAAGTGTCAGAGGAAAGTGCGATGGTTTCTTTGTTATGGATTGATTGTGTATTGTATGTCGGTTAGTGTTCTACCTATCCATTGTATTCGATAAAATAATTATATTATTATTATAATTATAGCATAGATGAGTCAAGTATAATGTGTGAACAAGTCAAGTGTAGGTATTGTCACACAAGTCGTACTTAAAGTCTATTTACAACAATCGTTCAAATAATTTAGAACGAATAAGATAGAAAACTTTTATTTCAGACAGCCCACAGGGTTAGTAAGAATTTTACTTAACTTTTAGTGTTAGATGGTTACAAGCACAGATTAACATAAAGGACAATGCTCTTGGATGTATGGAATCCCGTACCATTTTGCGTCAAAGTCAAACTTTGTTTTTTATAGACTAAACTTATCATATTAACTCCTACAAAAGTTATTTTTGTAAACAAAACCCGGGTTTCGGAGATTTTAAAAAAAATCTAAATAACCGAAAGACTAGGCACCTACTTTATTTTGTTTGACATGTCATACACGAACGGCAAAAATCGCACATCTGCAGCAGTTTCGGACAATGTCTTCGCATATTGCGTTGAAATCTTAATTAACACAACATCCCTCTGTAGTAAATGCATTATAATCCTTCAATTATACACAGGAAAACAGAAATACCTACCTATCAATTTCATGCAATTCGAAAGAAACGGAAAAAATTAATTGACACTGTCTTTCTGACAGTGTCAGATAGTGATCAAATATGGCATTGACGACCATATCCGGAATTGAATCAATTGAGTGCATTATCAAAATATTTTCTTTTTATTACGATTTCGTGATCCCGGTTAGACTTTATTGAAGAAATCGACCATTTTAAATGATAAATTGGTTACATTTTTTTAAGTATAAATAAAGCTATCTCCATTCAATGATTATATCATTTGGAACGGAACGTCATATAAAGGGAATAAAACAATATCAACACTTTTTTACTTTAATTTAAATTCCCTGTTCAAAAATCAAATCCCCGACGCGTAATGTCGTAAAAAAATATGAAAATAATTACTATAATATTTTGATCTTGAGGCATGAGACTTTTTGGTACCACAATCGGTCATTCTCCTTTAAGTAAAATTCAGCGTGGAGCTGCATCCACCTCCGCAACATCGGGGAATCCCACCGATCTGCGAACACACTGAGAATACTGTTGGTGCTGGCGCGAACACGCGTCACCAGGGATGCACATCGATTCCTAATAATGGCGGCAAAACCATTAATATTATTATCCGCAAACAGCTTTGACCTTCCCCTTGATTATAGGTATTCGAAAAGGAACCGGTTGCAGTTTACATAGTACTCCTAAATTACTTCAACCAGTGCTTACACCCTTGCGAACGCTTCGTTCTATAGAGATGGCAAAAGATAGTTTATAAAAGATGACAATAACAGGGTGATGTAAGTGGAAACTGACCGCCTATCGTCAAGATGACGAGTCTGACGAGCCGATCATATTTTTGGATTTCCATTTCTTCCATATCATATCCCATATTCCTAGAAAAACCCAAAACAAATTCTTTGCACTCTGCAGCAAATTCCCTTGACAACGCTACAAATAAAATATTCCGCAAGAATAGCCGTGAAATCGATATTTCCCATTACCCTGCGGCTGGTGGGCTGCAGGCTGGCGGGCTGGTGGGCTGGCGGGCTGGCGCGCTGGCGTGTGCTCGACGAATATAAATAATAAATAGTGCCGCGAACCGATTCGATTCTATCGAAAAAATAGTTTTCTTTGTATAGTTTTATGTATTCGTTTCCCGGGATTTTATTTCTAGACTAAGGTTGCAACAGAATGGCAAATATAGGTCCATATTATTCTTGGAGAGGCATTATAAGCGTATTTTTATATACTTAAGTAAATTATAGTTTTGGTGTAGAACCATTGAGATAGCCCCCAGCTCTGCCTGCTTAGTAAGTTTCTCAGTAACATTTCTAATTTTCTGCTAAATTTTATACGTGCACAAATGAACTCGCACCCGCTTCCCACGAGGGTAGGCAGAAACTACAGAACGCCACCTGTTACGATCCTTACATACTCGTTTTACCTTTTATCAAAGCAAGTTGCCTGCATGATCCAGTTGCTTTCTGATTTTTCTTCCGTGTCATGCTTTTCTTTATTTTCAATCCGATAAGACGGCGAAAACCTGTACCTTTCTTCAATTTCCACCCTACCCATCAATGCTGAAGGTAGCATCTTCCCGAAATACAATCATGTCATGTCTGTCGGCGATATTAGCATAGTACACGAGTTTCGACTTCTGCCGGCGGCGGCGGCGCGGGCGGCGCGGCGGAGGTATCAAATATTCATAAACACTAGGGAGCGGGCTCGCTCCCCCGCTCTCCCCTCGGCTGAGGTAGTGTATTGTTACTTTGTACTTAATGAAAGTATGTCGGGTATAGTACCTACCGTTGGAATTTAAGTAAGGGTTTATTTTTTTATATAATTAGTACAATTGGATCTGTTGGAGTTAATTTATAATTTTGAGTTTTGTTTTTTGTATTTAAAAAGGTCTTTTGACTTGTAAGCAATCTACAGGATCCGTAATTGTATTAGCTTTAAGCCATTGAAATACAATGTAGCGATTAGGTTATCACATTACTGTTAAGAGGTCATTGTACTCATCATTATGAACAACTTTTACTATATGACCAAACCTGGAATCGCGAAAAAAAACAGCGGTTCCCTACATTTTGACGAGTTATACGAACATAAATGTAGGGAACAGCTGATTTTTTTTTTATAGTTGTTCATAATGATGAGTACAATGATCTCTTAAGAGTAATGTGATAACCTAATCGCAACATTGTATACCAACCATTGCTTATTGCTAATAAAGATATGAATAAATGAATCTTGGCAGTATACCACTCAGTTTAACAAGAAAATCCAATTCGGTGATATAGGTATAATGAACTTAAGTTTACCAAAATATCAGTAAGGCAATTAGAGGTACCTAACTTAAGATTAAGGATAAGCAGAACATAATAATTAATGTGTAGCGACGCCGCCCAGTGTTCATCACGCCTGCCAACGCGTGGGTGTTATGAACAGCCTAATGAAATTTACATCCAGCTGTATATATCTCACGCTACCCCAATGTATAACATTACTGGAAACAATACCTGCCTACCTACTCGTCTGCTCATCCCCCTCGCCGTAAAAAACGTCGCAATACACATCTACATACAAAGAGGTCTTTGACAGTGACGGTTAACATTCAAAAAGAAAATCCAATTCCGTTGCGTACGGTAAAGTCACCGTAAAATTAAATTTGAACTTACATTGCTAGCTCGCTTTGAGGGAACGCAGACAAATTGCAAACGTAAACCGGAATGTAACGTGACATGACCTAAATCTTCATTTGTTTTGTAAAGTAAAAGTATCTTGGTAGCGTCTCGTTTTCGCATTTCAATTTGCGGAATCGGCTTTTAATAATACAGAAATATGGTTTTGGTCAGAATTGTATATTTTCCAATCTCATAAGCAATTACTACACCTAATTGCTTTTACGGAAAATAAATTACAAATCTATTTACATCTTATATTATATTTTATATTTAAAAAACTAAACGCTTATGTTCTCTTATTTATTTATTGATTTAGGATCTTCAACAAAAGATTTACACAATACACGACACATAAATAAAGGTACATCAGGTAGGTAGTAGGTCTTCTTGCAAAGGGTCTGTTTCTCTACGGAATGACTGTTCTTAAAAATTAAGTATTATCCGTTAGATAAAATACAAAAAAGCAATAATTAAATCTTAACCATCGTCGTGTAACCCATATCCATAGACCACATTTGAAACCCGTCCCTATAGCTTCCCATTTTCCACAATTATGAATAATTTTCCTATCAAATTTAAGCGATATTTATGAGCCAGTCTATTAGAAAAACGGTTATTACCCATAGCCTATAAACTAAGCACCCCAATAGCGTCATTATTGGAATTAGTAGAAAAATTATAGGTCCGTGTTAGGTTGCACGCCTAATGAGAAGGGGACCGACAGAGAGGTTCGTTAGGGGACTGTTCGATTTGGGGAATAAAATTAAAGTTGGGAAAATGTTTTACCTACTGCTTTGTGATAAAACGGTTGAATGCAATTGGGAATTTACTTTAGTTGTGAAATGACTATCAAAAACGTGATGTGTACGTGGATAAAGTGTACAGAAAATATTACCCATATTATAAAATGACGTCAACGCAAAAGTGTGTTTAGTTTTTCTACACGGTATCTAAATCTTCTTCATATTATGTGTTCACCGTGTTTTCAAGTTTAAGTAACAGTTTTATTAGTTAGTCTTATTACCAATTTACTCAGTTTTCGTTTCGATTACCTACATACAAACGTTTTCATGAAAATTCTTATTGCATTCATCTCACAACAAAAAGATCTGCAACAAACGAAACATAACCTTACCTACAGTCATACCTTTGATTATTCCCCAGCTTACCCTCCCTAGCCCGGGACTCGAACCTGCGTCACCACGGTACAGTAATTGACGCAATTAGAGCCCGAGGGTAAGTCGGCGGAATTGGAGAACGAGGGTCGGTTTTGTGGCGAAAGGTACAAATATTAGGCGCTTGATTTTGCAGACAAATACGTATCTAGCTGATATTGTTTTAGGTTTCTTGTGGAAGGGGTTCCGTGCGGAAGATTTTAATTGGGTTTTGTAGTTTCTATAGTTATTTATAAAATGCGATCCTATTGCTTTTGCGGGAATTTGGGAAGGAACAGTAACAAAGAGATGCCGATTACTCGGTGTATAATGTAACTGTAATTTCTTAAGATAATATTATTGATAATAAAGTATAAAGCTGGTTAAACATTTTAATTTGCATGCAGACTTTTACATCTGATTGCACAGAGTTGAGCATTACCTGAATTTAAAATGAAATCAAAATACCAGTATTTTAACACACAACAAACAAACTCACAATTTGTGTTTTCCAAATAATTTTAATTAAAACATTTACCTATCAAAACAATTCCTTCACAAGCCCCGAAGCCCTTACCTACCGACCAAAAGTAATTAGCCCCTTTTAATTCCGTCAGTTCAAAGACTAAGTCGTTGTGCATAAATTAATTATTTAGACTCCTCCGAATCAATCGACGTGATTCGACGAACTAATTGAATTTCTGATTACGATTATTTTTGATTAGACTTTGATAATTATGTCTTGAAGACAAAAGAAAGAAAGCATATAAACGTACCTACGTTTATATGCGGTCAACATAACGCAGATGGCCGATGGGACCGAAAGGTCCTGGAGAGGCGACCGCGTACCGGAAGACGTAGCGTTGGTCCTTGTGACGGAGTGGAGGTGCTTGGGGGAGGCCTATGTCCAGCAGTGGACGTCTTTCGGCTGAAATGATGATGATGATGAAACATGACGCAGAGAAAGAATACAAACACAAAAAGGACAAGTTGGGGAAAAATATGCGTCACACCATCGCTCAGCATAATGTTGTTTATGTTGTCATAATCCTATGCGAGACGGAGCCCCAGCGCTGGGACTGATGACAACATACCCATGGTAAGGAGTTCACAAATGTAAGAATACTAGTGACCTGCCCGTGCTTCCAAGGCTTAGTAGCACATCGAGATGTCAGTGTTTAATCTTATTTAAATATAGGTACACATAAACCTTCCGGAATAAAGTCTTTAGATATGATGGTGAAAACCGCATAAAAATACGATGCGCACAGACATGAAAAGCTACTTTAATTTATAATATATTAATTATATATCCACTGAAACTCCCACACCACGTGATTACGTCATTTGTTATGCCCCCGTTGTCTGTTCATGCTCAATTCTTAGATCTTACAGCTATTGGTTAAAAACGAACATTGAATTTCTCATGGTCGAAGTCTAAAAGTTACCGTGGTGCGCCGACAAAAAATGTTGTGGGACATTCAAGGCGATGTCACGCGGGGTGCGGGGACACGATTTCATTTTCATCATGTTTTTAATAAGCGTATAGGTAAACTTGTTTCAGTATTTTTAAAGGGTCATAAGGACAAAATGTGTCGTGCCTACCCGGGTATCATACATTGTATGTGTGTTGCTACGGACGAATACTCAATTTTTTTTTGAAATCGTCAAACAACTGATTGCTCCAATTAACAATCATGATCGTGTTTTTTTAATTCAATACAGAATTTCGCTTTCCCAACAGAACCGGCTGCTCCTTTATTTATATTACGTCACGTCCTCCCCCAATTTACTTTATAACGTTGTTCCACAAATATTTGCTTATCGTTAGCTTCACCAAACATTTGCCGTCTACATAATCTCTACACCGTCGTAATAAGGTTTATATTTGATCGTTGTATGTGTAAGAGATTGTTGGTGGCGGTTGGCACAATGTTTGTTCACAGAGGGTTCTCGCGATTCTGTGTTGTGTCTTAATATCATCGTAAATAATAATACCTTTGTCTTTTAGGGGCTCGTCCTTTTGTTTGCCGAGTGCTTGTAAAGAATTATTATTGGGGTTCCGTATCAGATTGATGAACAGGAAAACGGAACGATTTAGTACGCGTTTGGTGTTGAAAGTGGTATTAAAAGCTGTTGTTACGGTTCGCTGAATCACGAGGTTTAATGTTATAAAGTTTATTGATATTTGAGAAACCAATTATAGTAGCAACACAATTTCAAGGAATTGTGGCAAGATGTATTTCCTCCGTATCTAAAGACCAAAAAATGTTTCACGCAGTTTTGCAGAGCGCCAAGATTGACTTAGAGCGGCTAAGTCAATCTTGGCGCTCTGCAAAGCTCCACACACCTCACACTCTCTCCCTCATAATATAATAGAACATATCGTACCTGTATCCCTGAGCTGCAGCGAGCTGACCTTGTTGGACAGGTAGCCCCGGATGGAGCTGGCGACCCGCGCGGGCGACGCGGCGGCAGCGCCCCCACGCAGCGCGCCCCCTAGCCGCCCTAACAACGCACTGCTTTCCGCCTCCACGGTCGACACTTCAAACACCCCCCACCGAACTATCCTACCCCCAAAAGTCCCAAAAGTCTTCAAAAGACACTTAATTTTGTAAAATAGCTTGATATCGCGTGAGTGTATAGGTTATAATTAGAGTGTAAACGTTAGGTAAACCTTAAGTTTTTTAAGTAATCAGTGCTGTATTTGATATGTATTTGTTGTGGGCCCGTGCACCATGGTGCGTCCGCGTGTGCTTCTGTAACAATAGATACAATATATTATTAGCAAAATGAGAAGCAAACAGTACTCTATCGTTCTATCTACCTATCTTAATTCAGTGCATCACCATTCAAAGAAGTTTTTAAAATGTTGAACTCTAGAGTAACAGTGACTAATAATTTTACGCGAGACCTTGAACATCGGATGTATACCAGCACAATTCCTACAAGCTTACCCCTTTACACTTCAACCATAGTTATTTCCTATAACCCTTTCCAAAAAACTGTAATCATTCTATAACTATTAAGGTTTATAATGAGCGTGCTATGAAACCTAATAGCAATAGCCAGTCGACCATTAGCCAATAGTGTTAAACCACAGTTTATACAGTTGGCAGTGTGCCAGCGTATCGCAAATCTTCAACACTACCTAACTCCACTAAATGTGGAACACAGCATTGGCCCCGATACACTATGGAGGGCTTTGTGGCCTTGCTTCTTTATATTATGGTGTAGGTATATACTAAACGTAATAAATGTGTAGCCAATAAGTGAACCCTAAGATTTGCCAACATGGGCTACTGTCAATTGAAGGCTTAACTTGGAAGGCCTAGTTACAACAGTGGTGGTTTCTGAACTGATGCGATGATGATTGTTAAAGGTCTGATAAAGCTAAATATCTGTTTCCTGTTAACCATATAAGTTGCGATACTGTACGATGCAGTAGGAACATAAAGAACTTTCGGGGTTTTATGTTTTCTGTAATATAAAATTCATAGATTTTTAGTAAAACATAAAGTTCCTCAGCAAAAAAAATCACATTTCCCTCATCTAAAGTCGAAAGCCTCCACACCGGATGTGTACCACCGGAAGGCACCACTCGAGCCACTTCCGGCCGCCATCTTGCGACCGGAAACAGACGCGGTTTACGACTTCCGCTCCCTTTGTGAGACCAAAATGTAACTTTTGTGAATTATTTCTTATATATTTTGCTTTTATTCGAAAATTACATTAATTCGAGAAGGCTTCGACGGAGTACGGCTGAAAATCCGGTTGGTATAATAAGCCCTAACGACCTTATAATGACTGCCCCTGAATGAGGTAAATTAATAATTATAATCTCATTTGAACACGATTTGGTCCGTTCCGCTTGTACACCGCTATCCTTAACACCGCTAATGAGCCTACTAAAGTGTTTTAATCATGTTCTAACATGTACTATTGCATTGCTTTTAGGAGTTATTTTATTAAAATCTTTCAAAATGTCCAAAGGTTGTCTTTAAAAGATCGCTTTTAGCGATAAGACCGCCCATTGTGTCAATGTTTGTAAAATTGAAAGTATTTTTAAATTAAAGCAGGCTTCTTGGTTTAAATAAGAAGGCCCTAAACTATTTCTTCAAAGACAATTATTTAAATAAATTACGGTTCTCATTAATCGGTAATCATTGTTATCAATGATTCCTATTTATAGATAATTATTATTTTTATATAAATAATTAATATTTTCTAACTATCCATATTATTACATGGCATAACACTTTTAATGTATATTATGCAGCACGAATACATATAAAAATATTCTATCAGGCTGTATTAATAATAAATCATATCCAATTAGAGATAACTTAATTTTCCCTTGTATTGAAAAGCGCCTACATCTCGTAGCCGTCGGCTACGGCGCGCTACGCTTTCGTAGCGGTGTCGTGCTACGCGCCTACGTATAATTGAAAAAAGTATTAAATTGCGTAGAATAATGACAAAATAATTATATAAGTCGAGAATTTTTAGATTATTAATAAGCACTCTGATTTTTTACTACGTTGATGGAATATTGATTATGTATTTCTTAAAGGATAGATAAATACATTTAATTAAGACCGCGGGCCCTAGTGTTATTATTAGAATTTTAACTCTTTTAAATAATTTATCTTTTTAACAATCCTTTCAATCGTTCTATAATAACAGTTCCAAATCAAGCAAAAGGCTTACAAAATTAGATAGCTTAAGTTGATAGTATTTTAGGATTTAATTTATTTTAGATTTTACGAACAACTTGATCAAAATTATAGGCATTTCTAACATTATATTTTGAGATTCTTTTTCATATTTTAGTGACATAAAGTACCAGATTTTTTTTTTCTATTTTTGGGTCCAAAAGTACTTTTCCGTTAACATAAACATAATGTAATAGTTAATAAACCCTCACGCTCACCCTTACATACTTCACACAACCACACACGACACATGTATACCATTACGTAAGAATTATGTAACCCACACATTGACAAACCCTCTATTTTACCACCATAATGCACCAAAATAATCACTCTAGCACACTATACCGATTTATCACTGGATTAACGATGTTTAAGACACAAAAAATCTATATAGCCGGCCAATGTTTTACGGAATAAAATGAAACTATTTGAAATTCCACACACACACCATAAAAAATCTCGGCAAGAAAAAAAATCCGCGCAAATAAATCGCCAATTTCAAAAACCGAACGGAAATCAATATGGCGGTTTAAGAAATTAAAAATATATTGACCTTTATTTGTGATGGCGGGTACTTGCACACCTGGGAACACCTCGCCCGAACTGGCGAGCCTCGACAGTGATCTGAAAAGGCTTTCGGGCCATGCGCGAAACGCGGGCCTGTTATTGGCCGGGGATGAAAAGTGACGTCACATCGGCATACCCAATGGCAGCCTTCTGAAAATTTCACGTAGGTATAGACCGGTCGATGACTAAAAATAGGTTGTGCCGGTCGATGGGGCGAAACCGCCGCTATCAAACATTCATCTGATTAGGAGAAGCATTTCTTCATGTACGATTCGAAGTTTATGTAAATGTAGGCGATTATTTTTTATTTCAGGCTCGAGTGATAAACTAAGGGCAGCACGATTTGGTTATGTTATGCTAAAAAAGCCTATTTTTTTCCTCTGTTTATGCCAGAGCTTGAATAATTTATTTATATATGATGATGATTTGACTTTTCAACAATGAGTACACTGTTACTTTATAATTTGTACATTGCAAACTGAAGTCTAAGCGCCTCATCACTTACAGAACAGCATGCACTACATTATGCGCAGATAATAACACAATCAATTAATTAAAACAAGTAATACATATTCGTAGTTTGAAAAAATGAACTATTATTAAAAGCTGATTTGTGTTTTTTTTTTTGTTTTGTGCTGTTTGTATAATATACTTACTACTTAAGAGCTAGTTATTATTCTGAAATGATTATATCGTTATCATCACACTCTCATGTTGTGGAGTTTGTCTCTATGTAGCCATGAATGATATGAATATGATAATTATCATTGATGATGATATGAATATTGTGTATATGATGATGAATTTAATTTGATAAATGAGTTTGTTTTCCAATAATAAAATAAAATTTTATTCGAGAACATCTATCGGTTTCTTACTAAACTTCAACTATATCCGACGATCCTGCATACTTATCTCTTTTGTTGACTGTACATAACTTTATGAGAGATAATATTTTCGACAGGCTTTTTTATTCATTCATTATTTTCTGAATTTGTTTCGGTGTTAATTTGAAGCAGCTGCTGAACGCCACAAATACTGTAACCTTATGGGTAACTACAGTTTTGAGATCAAAACGCTCGGACCCGAGTGCGTGTCTCCTTTTTATTAAGAAAAAATTTAGCTGACGGGTCGACAACTTCAAGTGTCCTGAGGGCTGGCTCGTTCTTTGGCCGAAGAATTACCATTGCCATTCAACGTGGCAAGAAAACAAAAGATAAAAAGTCAAATCAGTAAAGATAAAAAAATAGACCTCTTCAGAGAATTTTTTCTTTCTTTCTTTTTGTAGCTTAATGAGCCCGCTCTTGACCTCGATCACGCCTGATGGAATGCGATGGATGAGGTCTATGCTGGACGAGCGTGCCCAGAAGAAGCCTAAGGCACTGGAACTCCCACGCATCGAAAAAACACAGTAGGCGGCTTGACGCCGGACTCCGGTGGGAGGGTGGTAGCAAACCAGATGGGCGTTAGCCCTACCACCGCAAGGGAAGAATTGGCCAGTCAAATAAGGTGTTGGGTGTGACTGTCCAGGATGCGCCGAGTACTCGGTTCAGTTGAGTAACTGGCGGAACAAACTGCGCTACACGAGGAGGCTTCTTCATGCATCCCAAAAATCATGTAAAGGGCTCGAGCTCTATATTTAAACTCGTTAAACGATATTTTTCGAAATAATTCTGTTAAACCTCTGAGATGTTTTCTTTTCTCTTGGGATAAAAAGTCGTGAATTCATAAGCAGGACCTACATCAGCCGGCCATCTTGTTATGAATAATGTAAATATCTTTAAGCAGACGCTTAGAACTTTTATATTGGACCTATATATATTTTTACTTTGAATATTTTTTGAAAGTTTCGAGGTGCTCTAAAGTGTTGTTATAACAATATTTTGAGACTACCCTAATAGCCTTACGGGAATTTTATTTATGAATACACTTTTATGAATAAATTACTGGTCAGCGTGTAAGACTAAAATACATAGTCAAATATTATTGTTGATTTCCTAAAATATGATTCCTAAGAACATAAAAAAGGCGAGTTATGGTAAAAGTTATTTTCCTATGTGTTATTAACTTATTAATCACTATAAAATAAATATTTAGTTTTATTAAATGTTTATTAATAATGGCAAGTAAGATATAAAAAACTGGTATGGTATCGGCAATATTTCTCTAGTCATCTTCTACGTCTAACCTAACATACAAAAATACAATTTATATCATACTATTTAGTTTGTATTGTTTTTGAGCGCGTACCAATTGATACTTGTTCTTTCGTTCTATCAATAAATAAATCACACCAATAGATATATCTACATTCAATATTTACGGTAAAAACTATTCAATATGTATATGTGCCGACCACATCCGCACTAAATCCGACACGTGGAGGCAGCGATATCGGATATTCGGATATAGGTCGGATACCTCGAATTTATACACCAATAAATTACATTTTCGATTTACCTAAAGCCTACAGCCGAAATCGTTGCCGAATATATGTTGTTTTTTGTTTTAATTTCTGAGAACAAAAATAAAAAATTCATAATTTTATCTTTTCGTGATATTTTTTTCAATCCCATATACATATTTGTTTTCTTGTTTGGTTGGCCGGCCTCGAACAATTAAATTCCCCGGAGCAACTTTGAACGAAGTTGTAAATATTTGTTGTTTAGTTAATTTGACTTTTTACATACGTTGGAAGCTGACCGACGTACCTGCGACTTTTTACCGACATGATCAGTTGGAAGAAGTCAACCAAAACTCGTAGCCAAGTTCAGCTTACAAGTGTCATAGTGTTACTATTTCATCTTTTTCCTAGTTATGTGGTTGACTGAATTCATCAATCATTATCATTCTTCTTAGCCCTGTTTATTTGGGGTTAGCGCAGCATGTCTCTTTCTCTTGTAACTTATTTCTTTATAGTTGCCTCAGAAGTCATCCCCTTTCGAGCCATATAATCTTTTACACAGTCCATCCATCGTTTTTTTGGTCTTCCCCTACTCTTTCGTACTTAAATCTTTCCTCACGTAATTTTCTTCATTGGTGCTACAGGCTCAATCCTGTTATCAAAACTACATGTAATCTGTTACTCTGTGGCTGGAGTATATGATGATCTATCCTCAGAGGCGGTGCAGCATTTCGTGTGGGACTATAAATATGGCGGTCGATGTACTCACGCATGCGCAGAACGAGCCGCCGAACTCATTCATCATGCGTTGTACTATGTACGGATGTACCTAAGTACTATGTGGCAATAAATCACTAGAACCTAGAATTCTAATTTCAACTCTATAATAGTAGTTTTAATGGTAATCTTGTCATCTGGTTTATATAGGTTTTTTTTTAAATCACACTAATATTATATAGGCGAAAGTTTGTGAGGGGGTGTGTTTATATGTTTGTTACTTCTTCACGCTCAAACGGCTGGACCAATTTTGATAAAATTTTGTATGGAGGTAGCTGACACCCTGGAATAACATATAGGCTACTATCTATCCTGATATTTTCACGGGATCGACATTTACGCGGGTGAAACCGGGGGGCGCAGCTAGTTTTATATAAATTCTTTTATAATTAGTGAATGTGAGAACGTTGTAGGCCTTGTAGTCTGTAGGTTTGCAGACCATTTTCTATTTTGTTTTGTAAAAACCAATTATTTTTAAAAGGGTAACCGTGGAGTTTCTTACCGGCTCTTCTCCATAGGAAACGACCTATTGGAACCGTGCACCTAGCTTCTGACGTTTCATAAGTGCACATGTAGATTTATGTTAAATATTTTTCTATTGGGACATTTTAATATTTTGTGATACTTTGTCGGGCTATTTGAATGTAGGTAACGGTATAGTAAATTATATTCCTCGATGTCAAAAGAAGTAAAGTTAGATTTCCGTAATTAATCATCAAAACAGAATATTTAAGAGATTTTGAACCAATATTACAAGTATTACCTTATAATTAACTTAACGTCGGTCTGTAGCTGTTAGCGAACATCATTTGAATCATTACGGTGGTCCCCAAACTACGCAACGCCTAGGTTGTATCTTGGGGATTCATTATTTTACATTAGCTTTAGACCCTGACTTAATTCTCATACCTCAGCCTTCAACCTTTTAATCCTTTTGAAAAATTCGTTCTTTGTACTCCTTTCATGCTCCAAGGAACATATTATGTATGACATTTTTCTATCTTTAGTGGTTGAGTTAGGTCTGACTTCTCAATCGACAGAATTTTTTTATTCGTGGAATAAATTGACGTCTGACAGATTTTGTATGGAAGAACTGTCAAAACTCGGATAAAATTATCTGGCTTTGGAAAAATCAGCCCTTAGTAAGTAAGACAAAGAACTTCTATAAAAAGCTTGTAAAAAAGAATATACGTTCTGTAAATTAACATTATTATACAACTATCTATCTGTTTATACTAGGTCATAATCATCTGCCTAGTCTTTTCCCAAATATGTTGGGGTCGGCTTTCAGTCTTACCGGATTGACTTACTGTCTACACTAGGTATTAAATTAAATACATAACTAATGTTAACTAACCATAGAGAGGAGGTGGCCAAATATTACATACATAATTATAAACACAAGGACACTTCAAGTACTACAAGTAGTAGTACCTGGTAGTACTTCAAGTATACTTGAAGTGTCCTTTTTTATGTTTTCTGTGAAGAGGTTTAAATGAACACCTCTTCTCTAGGGATTTATATCAACCAAAACACTAAGTAATATATAAGTCAATGCTATTTACAGAGTCCCTGAACCGCACCATCCTGTGACAGTCCGCCATTTTCCTGCTTAATTGACAGCAGCACTCAAACACTTTCCTATTCAAGTCCGCCATGCTTCTTTATTTACAGAACAAAATGGAAGTCGTTTAGAGCGAGCGCTTTTCCCGCTAAATGAGGACTATTGTCGGTCGCAGACTGTCTTTACATATTCATGGCGCTTCAGTCGCAGACTGGCTCGATGGTAATAGCCTAAAATAAAAACATACATACAGACTAAATTGGTATTCGTGTTTCTATTTTGCCAAGCGTCTATAGTGCTAGCGACCAACAGATTTTGATAGGACCCTAGGAACTAATTTAAAAACTTAAAATATAAAGTATAAAGCTAGTTTATTAGAAACGGTTACAACAACGGGAGTTGAGGAAAAACAAAAGACGCGCGGTTAACCGCTGACAGAGAAAGGTTCGTTGAGAAACACAGTATTATAGCGTTTAGAAAGCATACACTGAAAAAAAAAATCGGTAATACCAATCGATTTTTCGGTAATATTCACCGCTTTGGTCAGTAAAAATAGAGCCTATTGTCCAAAGAAGTATAACTAACTGAAAAAAAACAGTTGAGTTATAACAGTAGATTTTACTGTGCATCTGCAACTGTTTTTTGGTCGGCTATTCTTATTGTTTGTAAGACAGTAAATGATAAGACAGTAAGAAAAAACAGTAAAGGAAAATCAGAACAGACAGTAAAGAAAAACAGTAAAGAGTGTCTTCTTTACTGTTTTTTTTTTACTGTTTCTAACAGTAGGTTTAACCGAATCATGATAGTACCTATAATCGTCATGCAAACAGTTGATTTTACTGTGTTCACACAGTACATACTACGTAGGACAACATGAATGAGTACTGTTTGATCAACGTAGTAGTAACCATGGAAAGCCAGTTATAAGTACTGTAAGCAACAGTAGCGGGTAATTTGTGCAGGACGTTAGCAGTTACTGTGCGATCCAGTAGAACTAACTGTAAGCGACCAGTTCTGTTCATTGTAAGTATGCATTAGTAGTAACGGTTTCCTCACAGTAACAGGCATGTAAATTCACAGTAAGGTATACTTTGGTTGCTCATTAAAATATACCTTGCTGTCCAGTTGGCAGTACCTTAGATATCAGTTATAATAATTGATAGTACACATTAATAACAACCGTTCCCTCTGTTATTTGTACAGTTGAGATACGTTACTAGTTACTGTGCGAAAACAGTAACTAATACTGACTGTCAGGTATCAGATACTGTGAGAATACTTTAAACGATACTGTGAGGTTTGCTAGTAGGAAATGTGGGCACATTAGGGTATACCGTGATTATCAGTTATAACAACTGTGTCTCCATTAAAAGTAACTGTGCCTTACAGGTTTAGGTACATGTTTCCACAGTAACATGCAGTGACCGCACATTACCTAGTACTGTGAGACTCAGTTACCATAACGTATTGTCACAGTACCGGGTACTATAGAAGCTATGTTGTAAGTACTGTAAGCGAACTTTATCCGGAACTGCTCATTCGCAGTGACAGGTACCTGTTACATCACAGTAATTACTGGGTACTCAACCCAGTAATTACTACTGTATATCGTAATGTTCAAACATTAAGCTAGACAGTAGTAATTACTGGGTTGAGTACCCAGTAATTACTGTGATGTAACAGGTACCTGTCACTGCGAATGAACAGTTCCAGATAAAGTTTGCTTACAGTACTCATTCGTAGTGACAGGTACTATTCATGATGATGTACCTGTAATTGCGAATGAACAGTTCCCAATGTCGTAATATTTAATATTACGATACAAAGTAGTAATTACTACTGTATATCGATATTATTAAACAATATCCAATGTATAGCATTATTTCAGTAGCAGTGTGGAATTTCAGTAAAAATGCAAAAACTCGTAAGAATTATATTTATTTTTTAAGATTATTATATTAGATTACAATTATCTATATTAAAAAATATGTAGGTAGGTACTATAAAAAAAAAGTATCAAAGCAAAAGAAAGAGGAAGAATGAAGAGAGGTGTGGTGGTGGTGAGGAGGAACACACCACACCTAAAAACCAAAATACTGTTTTTCTCTCTTAATTTGACAGATAATATTATGATATGCTACATGATAATAATATTCATAATTTCAATATTTACCAACTAAATATGTAAGTATGCTTAAAATACATTAGTGCCTTTTGACAAAAAAGTATGAGTATCACATTTTAACTTACTTCCTACTTAAAATGTATTTAATATTTAAACTTAAATTATACATATATCCACAGCCTTGATAATATTTGGCATTTCATAAACAATATTGTCGACAATCACATACCTGGCTGAAATTTTTTTCAGAGGGCCTGCAACTATTATGTATGGCTGAATTATTAATCCTAGATGTAAGTACTTTTCCTGACGTATTTGCTGCTGTTCTTGAAGCTCTTGCTCTTCTTCAATATGAAGGATGTAGTTCTCGCGCAGTTCTACCGCTGACCTTCTCTTTTTCTTTATGTAAATAGGTCCGAGCAGATGCGGAATTAGCAGAAGAACCGCAAGATTGCTCGTCTCAGAATCTGGGTCTGAAAAATAAAAGAAATCATTTAGTACCTAAAGTAATTAAAAAATATGTTCGAAAAATAGTTTTAAGTATTATTTTGTACTTGATTGACTCTTAACTGTGATACGAAAATAGCTGGAGTAATAAAATGTATTTATGGTTACAAATACGAGTAGGCACTTCCAATTTAACAAATCGAAAAATCCCCGCTGAATAGAAAATGGAAAGTGACATGATGTATAACCTAAAAGATAAAGGTGTAGTTTTCATATTTGTAATATACAGGTTGTTAGGTTATACGAGGGACACACTTTGAGGGGAGTTAGTACTCATGAAAATGAGCAACTTTTACTATGGGGCCGAACCTGAAATCGCAAAAAAAAATCTGCTGTTCAGTACATTTTAACGAGCTATGCAAACATAAATGTAGGAAACGGCTGATTTTTTTTTCGCGATTTCAGGTTTGTTCCCATATTAAAAGTTGTTCATTTTCATGAGTACTAACTCCCCTCAAAGTATGTCCCTCGTTTGACCTAACCTTCTGTATATTTAATTTTTTTAAATAAATTTTAGACTATTTTAAAACAAATTACATTATACCCGACTGCATTTTAAAATATGTAGTAACTGAAAAGTAATAAACAAGCTGTCAATTCTACAATATAAAATATTAATGTAAAATTTTGTGTGTGCATGTATATTTGTAACTTATTGTTATAATATAATATGTAACGAATTTTGATAGAATTTGATATGGACACAACTTAGACCTGTTGGATTGACACAGGCTACTTTTATTCCCAGTAAGCTCGATTAACACCGCGGGGCGCAGGTAGTCTAGTAATAAAATAAAAATTACACAAAACCAACTCACCACGAGAGAGTTGTTTCAACTCTGCCAGGTATGTGTTCTTTCTTGAGATCTTGTCAAATGCCGCAAGCAACTTTACTTTGAGCAGAGGGAATTTGTCATCGAATGCTGTTTCGTTTCCTGGGTACCAAGCATGAAAGTCGGCAATTAGCTGAAACCAAAATACTGTGATAATAGGAACCTATGGTAATATTGTACTAAGTTTTTCAAATTACCTATACTAATGTATAATTTTATGTAGTTCATGGCTCTCGGGGATCTTGATTAACTTAATCTTAATTTGTTCGGCCGATTTGGTTTAATGAGTCACCTCATTAACATAAAAACATAAGCAGACACAAACTTTTGCTTTTATAATATTAATTAATATGATAATAATACATACCAAGGTATAACCCCGAAAGCGTCGAATGCAGGGAAATTCCTGGATGTATGATTCTCTTTCATTTGATAAAATGCGTTTTAGTCGTTCCTTGTTAGTTTTGTCCCATTTTTCTGCACATGAACTGTAATCATGAACATTGCTTTTTAGCCATTCTATCATTTCCTGTATCTCCTGGCTAGTGTCGTCGTCATTGTCAGCAGCAATCAAGTCATCAAAATGAGTTGTAGACCTCTCGCTAGATGGTTTGTGGTAATATTTTTTCAAGTGAACGACGTGCCCGTGGTTCAAAGACTTTGTTGCGGCCATTGGGTTTCATAAAATAAATGCTGATATTTTCTTTTGGAAACACTTTCTCTGTAAGTAAAACAAGTACATAATTAAAAAATGTGGGAAAGTAGGAGTCACTACATAATATATTATACTTATTGTCTATATATAATATGGTTTCACAAACTGATTTACTGATTTGGCGTATCAAATGAACCTACGTACATTTGTGCTTGTAATTAATAAGTAATTTAAACTTACTTATTTCTTCTATCCAAGTAATATAATATGTTTCGGCTGTTACGGGGGCCTTCGGATTTGCCCTAAGTGTGTGTGTAGCTATTTCTCAAACTAGTATACCTTACGGTTTTGTTCTCCCAATGGTTGTTGCCTTTCTTTTAGAAGCTGCAGGCCATCAGGAGTCTTTTCAAACAGCGTTGCGAGACTCTGAAAACAGGGAAGATTGTTAATATATGTATATGAGAGTGTACTCTTAGTAGTCTTAGACTTATAATGGACCTTATAAGGACCTAGTTTAGAATTAGTTTAGTCTTAGTTTAAACTTAGTTCAATTTTAGTTTTAGACCGCCTCATTGGCCTAGTGTTTAGTTTAGTGTATTTATTGATAACGCAGCTAGTAATTAAACAAAATTATTAAAATTATATCCCAGTTGGGAGTTAGTTTGAAAGGCGTTTGACCTAAAGCTCCACCCAAACACGAAAAATATTAGGTTGGTACAGGGCCACTATGAATAGTGTTAATTGATAGATAACTTACATCAAGACATAGGGGACATGGAATTTGCATGACAACGAGGTGCTTGGTGATGATAATGCCGAACTGATTGGTGAATTTGTAAGTCCACCAACATTCTCTCCGTACACTTCCTTGTACAGAACCTTGTTCTCAAGATTGTCATAAATCTGTAAAAAAACATTTATGTTCACAAAAAATTGATGCCAAGGCGTGACTATATTTTTTTACATAAATTATTGTGTGCTTACTTTACTACACCACTCAGTTACATAGGAATTTAGCTTGGAAGCATTTCCACTTCAGAAGCGCTCTTTTAAATTTGGCTTGTGGGCCAATAGCTGGTATTAGCTCCCGGATTTGCTCATCATCGAGCAAAGAAAGCGCCTCTAAGTCAACTTCATGTTCTGAAATAACAAAGATTTATAATTAAATTAATTACAGTCTTGCATACAGATACAGACAGCAGCACAGACAGCATTCTTAACACAGATTTTCATTAGCAAAATTTATTAGTATACTTTATTTTACGTTACGCACTCGACAGTCTACCTACTGTGCAGTCAGTAGCTCGCAACACATGTAAACAGTTTATGCCAGTCAAGCTACTGACCTGCACGAGTAGGTAGCTATACCTAGGTAGGTACACGATGCAAGCAGTTCTAACACGACTGCGTAGCGTACTTAAATGTAAGTACCTAGGTAAAGTATAAACCATAAAGCCATAGGTACATAACATAATAAACATAAAATCTTATTCAATTTGGCCCTAAAATTGGTAGGAACGTACTTTCAAAGTAGGTAGGTACATAAAACTTAGTTACTTACCAATAAATTTGTCGAGATATTTCTCAAAGCCCCACTCCTTTAATAAACATTCCATATCGTTCATGGAGCACGCACAGACTTGGTAAACTGCGTTGTCACTATTTGTTTGTTTAATATTTTTGTGATTTTTACACGATCATGCGAATCACGGCTACGCTACGCCTGACACAATCACACAACGGAAGCGAACTGATCAACTGACTGTTTGTTTGGTGGCGCGGCAGTCGCCGACGCGCGCGCATCGCATGTCGCGCTAGGGATGTGTATTTTCTAAACATTATCGATTCTATAATTATAAGAGCAAGGTAAAAATTTGGCGTGTTTTAAAACAACTACATGAATGATATGATTTTATTTCTGTAAGTAGGTTTGTACAAACACTTTTACACGTCAATCATATTTTTTTTTAAAACTAGATGGGGTCCTAACTGACTATTCTGAGAAGAAAGACCGAAACAAACTCAGAAGTCACAGTCTCTTTTAAAGTCCAGACAAAATCTTGGTCAGATCGTGTAACTTACATAAAAACCGAATTCAAATTTCTATTGCACGATATCTAGTTAAAATTCGCGTCTAATTTAGTTTGATCACACATGGTACCTCTTGCTTACGCATGTTGCCACGGAAACCATTACATAACACCAGTGATTGTGAAAATTATCATGATTGTGTAGATGATATTTGAGATACGTATTAATTCCTCAAAATCAACTTTTAGACAACAACAGAAGAATCATCAAAATCTATTGAGAATTGGCGAAGATTTATTATCTATTCATTATTTATAGGTACAATATTGATAGAATTTTCATAATCGGTCTTTAATTGACGGAGAAACCGACGAACATCTATAAAAAATACATACAGCCGAACATAGAACCTCTTTCTTTTTTAAAGTTGGTTAATTAAATAGGACTTAGTACTATGGACTGTTAAATAGATATAACAGTTGTTATTTCAATCACACTAATATGATAAAGCTATAATCGACATCGAAACTCGTGATGAGGTGAGGTGAGTACCTACCTACATCACTAAATCACGATGCAACGTGCGTCCACGCCCCGCGCCCCGCTCCCTTCCCAATCACGTAGACAGTTATTTTAAATGTTTTGCTATGAATATGATTTAATGCTAATGTTTTAAACATTTAAGGCGAAAGGCCATAAAAATACTTTTCTTTTGTTTAGGTACTTTAATTAGGCAGAGATGCGAAATTGCTCTTGTTACATAGGTAGGTATAAGAAAGAGTAGGGCCTGATATCTAAGTAAGTATATAGCCTTTAGAGGTACCTACCTAAAATGCCAAATATGTACTAACCTAGCAGAGTCTGATAAATCTAGAGATGCATCGGGTAGGCAGGTAAGTAATATCAGTGCTCCGCTGTCACTCGCGCTCTCTTTTAAGTTAGGTACCAGGTAATACCTATTACATAGGTACCTACTTACATATAGTTAGTTACGTACAGTTTTCTTACCCCCAATTTGCAAGCTGACAACAGCTACCTACCTAGTGGATTTTTATGCTGCAGTAGGTAGGTACTTAAAAATATAAAAACTATTTACAGCGTATTAGTAACCTAGGTACATGTCTTACCTAATGAAAAGGTATATCTGGGGTCTGGGGGCACGGGAGCGCCCCGCCAAGACGAGCCAAGCGAAGCGCAAGGGCACTACTACCTTTTTTCGAAGCACTTCGACGTATTTTTGAACCTTCATAACTTGGGTTTGGATTATACCAGATAATCAAAATTTTCAGGATATGATGTCAGTTGTTGACTTATTAAGTTTCAGTTGCATAGCTCTTATACTTTAGATTTTATTGATATCTAAAATACCCCGATTTCGTCACTGACTCACTGATTCACTGACTCACTGATGATCATCAATATTCTAAGGGTCTTTCTGAAGTCCTAGAAAGCTGAAATTTGGTATGTAAGCTAGTAATAGTACACAAACAACAAAAAACTCTGAAACTTGGAACTTTTACCCTCCAACCTCTTAAAATAGGGGATGGAAGTTTGTACGAGACTTCCGCAAATTTTGATGCTAGAGTTCTGAAAATTGATATAGGGACTCCTTGTTATAAATAATAAAATACGTATTTCAGGATTTTCAGTAAATACCTAAAGCCCCCAAAAAAAATTTTTTTTTTCATAAGCAACTTTCAAAAAGATATGAAATCCCACCAAAAACATTTTCATGTAAAATGTTGCCAAGACGAGACCACATATGGCTCGCACTGTCAAAAAGTTATCAGATCTCATGTAGAGCCAAGCTTCTGACTCTACACGCCCTAACTTCACAAACTGTACACCTTAGTCAAAATATGTGGCTTGGCCGTTTCGCTACCATCGTAAGGTGAAAAATTTATTCACTGTTCATTACTTTTCTGTTATACAATAGTTCTTGTAGTAACGAAACGGCCAAGCCTCATATTTTGACTAAGGTGTAGAGTTTGTGAAGTTAGGGCGTGTAGAGTCAGAAGCTTGGCTCTACATGAGATCTTATAACTTTTTGTCAGTGCGAGCCTTAAGTGGTCTCGTCTTGGCAACATTTTACATTAAAAGGTTTTTGGTGGGATTTCTAATACTTATACAAGAAGTAAGAATATTTTCTTTAATATAATAGGTATGGTTACATTAGGTATTGGTTTTGTAACAATATTTTGATTTAAAAGAGTGTCCATTGAGTTTCTCCTTCTCCATAGAGATCTACGCTAGGGAATGGGCAACCAGGGCAACTACAGTACTTTCTCAAGTTATTATGCCTTGTGTTGTGACTGTGACTGTAGCTTTGTTTTATTGTATTTTTTAACATTCAAAAGTATTTTACATTTAATGGTCAAATTGAAATAAATGCTTTTGAGTTTGATAGTAGGTTATTACCTATTAACTGTTTAGCTCCTTACTGTAAGCTATAAAATCTGTTCAGAAGCAGTAAAAATAATTGCTACGATATCAGTTAAGCCAGAAAACGGAAATACTTAAAAGAAACTGCTTGTTTCAGTAACTGTTAAATGTTCAAACAATAGATATTAACTGTTTAGCTCCTTACTGTATGCTACAGGAACTGTTCAGACGCAGTAAAAATAACTGCTACAATATCAGTAAAGCTTCAATACGGCAATACTTAAAAGAAACTGCTTGTATCAGTAACACTAAAATTTTCAAACAGTTGATTTTAACTGTTTAACTCTTTACTGTATGCTACAGGAACGGTTCAGAAGCAGTAAAAATAACTGCTACGATATCAGTAAAGCCTGAACACGGCAATACTTAAAAAAAACTGCTTGTATCAGTAACAGTTAAATTTTCAAACAGTTAATTTTAACTGTTTAGCTCCTTGCTGTATGCTACAGAAACTGTTCAGAAGCAGTAAAAATAACTGCTACGATATCAGTAAAGCCTGAACACGGCAATACTTAAAAAAACTGCTTGTATCTGTAACAGTTAAATGTTCAAACAGTTAATTTTAACTGTTTAGCTCCTTACTGTATGCTACAGAAACTGTTCAGAAGCAGTAAAAATAACTGCTACGATATCAGTAAAGTCTGAACACGGCAATACTTAAAAGAAACTGCTTGTTTTAGTAACTGTTAAATGTTCAAACAATTGATATTAACTGTTTAGCTCCTTACTGTATGCTACAGAAACTGTTAAGAAGCAGTAAAAATAACTGCTACAATATCAGTAAAGCCTCAACACGGCAATACTTAAAAGAAACTGCTTGTATCAGTAACAGTTAAATGTTCAAACAGTTAATTTTAACAGTTTAGCTCCTTACTGTATGCTACAGGAACTGTTCAGAAGCAGTAAAAATAACTGCTACGATATCAGTAAAGCCTGAACACGGCAATACTTAAAAAAACTGCTTGTATCAGTAACAGTTAAATGTTCAAACAGTTAATTTTAACTGTTTAGCTCCTTACTGTATGCTACAGAAACTGCTCAGAAGCAGTAAATATAACTGCTACGATGTCAGTAAAGTCTGAACACGGCAATACTTAAAGGAAACTGCTTGTATCAGTAGACGTTAATGTTGAAACAGTTGATATTAACTGTTTAGCTCCTTACTGTATGCTACAGAAACTGTTCAGAAGCAGTAAAAATAACTGCCTACGATATCAGTAAAGCCTGAAAACGGCAATACTTAAAAGAAACTGCTTGTTTTTGTTACCGTTAATGTTTAAACAATTGAAATAACTGTTTAGCTCTTTTACTGTATGCTACAATAACTGTTCAGAAGCAGTAAAAATAACTGCTACGATATCAGTAAAGCTCTGAAAATGGCAATACTTGAAAGGAACTGTTTGTTTCAGTAAACTTTAATGTTCATCCAATTGAAATAACTGTTTAGCTCTTTACTGTTTTTGCCCATTTCAGTGCACGGTTAGTAATCAATTATTTTAACATAAAAATAAGTTTCCTGTACCGTTTTTTTTTTTACTGTACAACAACAGTAAAAAGTCACGTTTTATTTTTTTCAGTGTAGCAGTTTTGACGAGCATACACTCTTGCCACTAGTAGGTGAAACTGATTTTAGTTGAACTAGTAGGGTTTGCAGGAATACTACTTAGCAATGTGCCAGCCTCGTTACAAGTAGATAAAAAACAAAAAGAAAAGAGTAATTCCTACTCCCGAATAGATAGATAGATGATGATAGAATTAACATAAACGAGACAAAAGGAGTATGTAGTATACACAAACTTACAAACGCGCAACTTTAAGGCATTGCGGAATTGTGCAATAAGTTCATCTTACTAAAACATGCTCTATGTGCAATCGTGCATGCATTGCATTGCTTCCCTCTCCCAGAGAGTTGTTGAAAAATCTCATGTACTCATGTATAGAGAATTGCACTCTGTCCAATCTGGGAGTCGGTACGTACCTCCGTATGCTTGGCAATAACGCAACATGTAACATGACTCAAACTCAAACAAAGCACTCATATCAATTAAACCAATTACAGGCGCTTTTGAATTGTCAAGGAGTCAGAAAGATGAAGCTAGTGGCCTATTCCAAAGCATAGTAGGTCCCTATGGAGAAAAACGGGCCAGAAACTACAAGGAAACTAACTAAGTGATGTATAGGTACAATTGTCATCCGTGGCTATACGTATAGTTTGCGGTTACAATAGATGAACACCTCGCTGGTTCCCGTGGGCGGCGTGTAAAGTTATTAACGGATTGTGCCCGAGGGACGAGTATTGATCGAACAGAGTTACATCTACATATCAAACCGCCAAAAGGAGCTGATTCACTGAACAATGCGTGGTGTTTATCTGTGCAATAAAATGAAGTACCTAGGTACTCAGGAAGGTAGTATGTCAAAGGCATCTAGCACCCCAATTGCGTAACAAACGTTTTTTCACAATTCGAAGGATTTTGAAAGAAGGTCATTGCTTCATATGTTTAAAAAAATCGTCTGCTCGACAACGTAAATAACGCAATGAATGTTGTTGAATTGTCAAAATGAAAAGCATTACGCAATTACCTACCCCGCCGCGGTAAACAAGCTCGCATCGCTCTATTTTTAAGTTATCTTAATATTGTTTTGTTTGTGTTTATTCGCAGGGCCAACATGGCCAGAGATCGCACAAGACAGGGAGGTTTGGAAGGAAAAAGGGGAGGCCTTTGCCCAGCAGTGGGACACAAAATAGGCTAATAAAAAAAAAGTGTTTATACGGGTCTTGATGCCTGAAATAAATGTATAAATAAATAAAATCTTTCAGTCCCTAAATAATTTTGTCTCATTTAGTTTTTAACAAAGATTTGCCAAAATTTACTGTTGCAAATATATAGAACATAGTCTTAAAAAGGAACGAAATAATCTTTTACAACTATCACTGGAGATATTGGTCTATAAGGAGTAACTACTGTAATAGTTAGGTTTGTATCGCACATACACGATTATTGGTCAGGGAAATTAATTCTGTAGCAAATTGACTACCAACTAAAATTATCCAGATATGAGCTCAACTGTTATTAATGAGACACAATTACTTTTTCTTACAAAATTATGAAAATAATGACATTCTAATGAACACAGCACATTTTCTCTCTAATGTCATTCTTTGACAGGTCTATGAAATAGCTATTTGTTAAACAATTAATTTCCCTGACTGTATTTCTATCGCGTTTTATGCTGCCCAACGTTAAACAATAGCTCTTCCCAATCTATATATTATACTACATCATTATGTTACACGTGTCGATGTCGATTGCCATCTGACCTTCGCAACCCTATTACTGGTGCCAGTGCCTGAGGTTAACTTGCTACTCCAACCCCATAGCACAGTACCTCAACTACCTCACCTCTGTGTCAAGACACCCCCGGGCTGATAGGCCTCGCGGGCTATAGCTGATATTATAATAACACCTTTGGGAACTAAAACGTGTGGAAGGAAAGAGATAGAGCTATTGTTAATGTCCCTTTCTCTCTCCCCCATAATATATTTACCCCAGTGCTTTGATGGGGCAAGCGTACCGAATTGATATCTGTAGAATGGTACACTGTGGAGCCATTGTCGAATAGTGCTTGTGCCATAAAAAGTACCATTTGTTCACTTCCCATAAAACTTACATCAATCAAAAGGAGGTAATTTACTGTTTGTGTTAGTTCATTATACCCTGTGGCCCTGTGGAAGGTTCGTTTGCTGTCGGTAGCGTGACCAAAGATTTTAATAATGATAAAAAGGAACCCAATCAACAGCCAACAATAACACGGAGTTAATAAAAATAATATAGGGTAATAGGGTAGCAAAATAATATAGGGTAATAGGGTAGCAAAATAATATAGGGCAATAGGGTAGCAAAATAATATAGGGTAATAGGGTAGCAAAATAATATAGGGTAATAGGGTAGCAAAATAATTATTAAAATGTAGAAGAAATTGCGTATCACAGAAATTACAAACATGTATTCCTAGTTACAATTTACATTTGTTTTAAAGTAACGCACAAGGAAGTGGTGAAGGGCGGGGGTCCCGGGGGACCACCTTGTGTAATTTTAATGTTCGAAAAGTGCTGATTCTCAGCTTAGTTTGAATAAATGACTTTTGATTTTGTATAAGTACAACTAATCATTAAATGTAGATATGTACGAGTAGTACATAACGGTGACAGCGATAACTTACTGAGGATAATAAGATACACAGATCAAAGGATCATGCATGTGCAAATGATCTGATGAATTTAGATGAAGACATCTCGCGCTGAGGGGGACCTAATGCGATACAACGTTACAAACATGCTCATATGGAGAACAGTATCAATTCCAGTGGAAATCATTCATTTTATGAATTGCAAAAGCTACTAGTTACCCGCGGCTCCGGCCGCGTCGTAAATTGTCCCACGGGAACTTACTACCGAGATAAAAAACGATCCTATGTTGTAACCAAGGTCATGGACTATCTGTGCGACAAATTTCATTGATATCGGTTCGGCCTTTAAGGTCTCAAAAAATTAACATATATACGACTACGAATACGACCATCCGGTCCGTTTCATAACAAAAATAACTGATGTCACTCGAATTGGGTTAGACACATCTGCCGCATGTCAGATGACCAATGGGCCAAACTTACGACCCAATGGGTCCCTCTAAATGGCAAGCGACATCGCGGCAGGCCCAGACGGAGATTGCAGGATAAGCTGGACTCCTTCAACAAGAACTGGTACTGGGAACAGCAGCTTTAAACAGAGAGAAGTGAAAAGAGAGTAGGGAGGTCTTTGCGCTGCAGTGGGACATCGCAGGCTTTTAATAATAAACAATAATAATTTATTTACAAAAAAATAAGAAAGAACCTTTTATTTTTTTGTAGGAAGGTATAACAACGATGTTACCTTCACCTTTAGTGAACATTTTCAACATCAAAAAGTGTTCATACGTAGATAAAAATTACGGTCCATTGTTCACAAACAATGGACCGTAATTTTTAGGCATATTTCTCTCGTAGAAGTAGGAAAAATACTAGATTCCAAGAAAAACCTTTATTCCTAAAGCCGTTTGAGAATTACTTACGACATTCCGACATTAATGTCGGGTTACTTTGTACAGCTATTTGTTTCATGTTTTATCTAAGCAAGTGCGAATTTGTAACACGCCTCGTGGCATGAATAAATTGTTGTTCCTTTTTGTACGAATAATATACAACAAGAACAAGATGTTGGACTACAATATTATTTTTGTTTGTGTAGGATGTTAACTAGATTTTATGAACAGTAGTATAGAAGAATGTCATGAGAAACCGGCTGATTACGTTATTATATTTCCTCTTTGGCTAACTACTACAGGGAGGGTCAAATTAAATTAGATATTATAAGAATAACACGCGATGGGTTTCGAAGTCTAAACATGATAAAAGAAAAAAGAAATTAATGCCATTTTATCATTAGAATAAAGACAGTTTGTAAATTTTAAAGACGTGATGAGTAGTAAAAAAAACTACCAGCGGTCGTTGACTCCAAAAAAAACGTCAAATATTTTATATATTTTTTAAGTAAGATGTAACAGTAACACCATGGGCCTTGATGCCTGACAGTAGAATATTTTTATTTTTATTTCTTTTTTTTAATCGTGTTAGAAATCGATAATTTATTTTAATTTGACCCTGCACCCAAATTGCGTAACACATTATCAATCGGAATATGAATCATTTTGAAGCAAATTGCTAATCCATTGCTTCATAAGTTCGAAATCGGTATTATAATGTCTGTAAGAAGTCATGGGTAAAACAATAAGTTACCTTGAAGAATTGTCGTTACCTTGGCAACAAAACGTAATGTCAAGCGTCTATCTAGGATAAAGAATTTCTGAAGAAAGCTGCCCTGAAGCGACCGTACCTACACAGTAAATCCATTCCTTTTAATTATGTCTCACAGCTTGTAGCAAAAATAAACTTTGAATTTTTCTTATATTACGAGCTCCTCTGAGATTGTCAGTATAAAACAATAAAGGAGAAAATAATTTCCTAACAACACTTAAAATATAACAAACAACCTCATTACGGGCAAGAAACAGCAACTTTTGACGAGAATAATGTAGGTACTGAAATTCTACTTGTAATCCTTTTTTTTTTCTTAGACCAAAGACGTCGGATTTTATCTTGACGCTAATTCATTCAATTTTCAAGTATATTCTCTGCTCGACAAGATTGAATTTTAAATCAACACAATATGTAAACTAAAGCCCCTTTGCAATAACTCATAGCAACGACTTAAGCTTTTCGTTGCTAAATGAATATAAGCTTTCTGCTAATCTTCCAAGGTTGATATTCCTTCACAAACTTTCTCCTAGAAGATAACGAACATTTTCTCCAAGGAAGTTTCCAAGTCTTAGCTATAGTTTTTGCGGCGGATAGAATTTTGTATGAAGCTCGTTTTAAAGGGCTTTTTTCACTTTGATGGCATAATGTTCTGGAAGCACTTGATTTATATTTCTCTCAGTGAAAAATCGAGTGAAAACTCTTGGAAACCTTCCAAGGTATTTAGTTAGTGATGATAGTCTTGTTAACACTTAGCCGAGCAACTTATAGAAAAATTATACATTCTTCTATATACGTTTACTAGCAATGGTGGCCCAGTGGTAACGGCCGGAATTTACGAGTTGTAGGTCTTAGGTTCGAACCCAGACAGGCGCTTTACTTTGTGTAAATTATTTCATCAGCACTGCTCCCAAAACGGTGAAGGAATATATCTTGAGGAAACTGTCATGTCCTAGAACCAAAAATTCGAAGACATGTCACTTCTGCCAACCCACACTGGGCCGACGTGGTGGATTACGGCCCACTCCCTCTCACCAAGAGCAGGTCTGTGAACATTATAGGCTGATTTTGCTTATGCTTATATGTTTACTATCAACAATCAGTAACGTGGAACCACGTAAACCAAACAATTACCTTGTCCGCTTGACATGTTATACCGCCGGCGCTGTATCTACAGCCACACTAAATCCTACTAGAGGTGTACATAGGTACCTACGTCACATCGCTGCACCACACCTTAATCCCCTAAATCTCTAGCATCACTATACATATTGTTTTTGTAAGTCGTCCCCCTGAAATTGGGATTGTTTCAATGAGAATGTTTCGCAAACCTCCACTAGTGATGAAATTACATATAAACCATCGTCCAATGCACCCTGGTCACTCAGTCCCGCTTTCAACATACATATATTCCACACGGAGTAAGTACACATTGTGGAATACAAATACAGTGACAAGGTGATAACTTGCAAGAGATAATTATGAACCCTAGTCGGGCATAGTAAAATCATAGGAGAGAGGAAGCCTTAAAAAACTTAACATATCATAGCAAGTCTTCTGAACTAAATCTAATATGTTATATTTATTATTGACATGTGACATCTACCAACCCGCACTGGGCCCGCGTGGTGGTTTACGGCCCGCTCCCTCTCACCGAGAGGAGGCCTGTGTCCCAGCAGTGGGAACATTATAGGCTGATTATGATTGTATTATTATTATTATCTATATTAGGTTTTTTTTAATATATAAAGTCGCCACAAAAGGGAATCTTTAAGGTTAGGCTGTCCGAAGCAGGTACCTAAGTAGATATTGCAGTGCTTTTGAGAATCAATTAATTCCACTAAAAATCTATTAAAACAACATTTCTTAAAAAAATTGCCGATGTCTTTACCCCACATACCAAAATGTCAAATAGCGTCAATCTGGACTCCATCGACAGCAAGGATGGGATGACGTGGGATTATCCCGGCCGCGGGATCCCGGGATTTAAAGCGCAGATATTTCAAAACACAAAATATTGACCTCAATGTTTAGTGAGCCAAACGGGATCACGTTTAAACTGGTAAGCTAGGAAAGTTTATAAAAATTAAAAAAAAAAAGTAATTCAAATTAAGCTGAGAATCAGCACTTTTCAAACGTCAAAATTACATGAGACAGTCCCCCGGCACGCCCGCCCTTCACAGTCAGTTTGTTCAGGACTTTTCAATTTGATTTTATTTAGGCAACCAATTTAGATATTTGTCCAACAAAAATAAAATATTGAAGCTTTGAAATGCAAAATACTCACATTAAGTTGCCGTAGGTAAGTATTCATCATTCTGAAATGTTTTGGATTATTGCCAGTTTTCATTTTGCTTACTGCAAAACTAAGTAAAACTCAGATAAGTACCTATCATTAAAATTATTATGTGGAAGTGATCCCTTCAAGAAAATTATTTTTAGATAGGTAGTAAAATATGCATTGTGCACCCCTTACCATATTGCCAGTAATTAATACAAAGACATTTATGCGTATGACCGACCAGGGGGCCTAAAAGATCACTTTAGCAGAATCATAAAAGGATACCTAAGTAACATTATGAATCATAATAATGGCGAAGACAGTCCGTGTTTTTCTTTTGCTGCACTACGTAGGTATAGGTAATCAAAGAGATTTGGATTGGATTGTTTATTATTTTAGCACAGACAAAAAAAAACTGAAAAATCCTTCACCAATGGGATTTGATACAGTTAACTGTCCATTATGATTTATAATGTTCCTTTTATGATTCAGCCAAAGTGGCCTTTTTAGGCCCCCTGATATATGAACGTAAACAAAGTTATACGAGTATATAAGGATCGTAGTAGGTGGTGTTCCGTAGTTTCTGCCTGCCCCCACGGACACAAGTAGCTATGTATTGTTGTGAACACGTCGCCCACTTATTTTATTTATACAGCGATATTAATGAACGTAGACTAACCACACCCTTCTACTAATACCATTACTGCTTCTGATGAATTTCCATTGTATGTATGGCAGCGTTCGGCATATCAATGTGTACTGTGTGCCTGCTTGTATAGCAATCAAATTGTTTATCGACCGACCTGAGTACCAGGAATCTGATTATAACGTGAAATGCCTACGTGATAATCAAATTAACTATTTTATGCCTACTCTTGGTACTGTTCCATTTACGCAGAAACGATCAGTCAACCATTTTATTTAACTTAATTTCCTAAATTAAACAACATTTTTGGGATTCGTTTGTCAGGAATGTTTACATTACATTTAAACTGTTAGGGATACCTACGTGTGCGACCACAAGATAGCAATCGTGTCGTAGTGCGGGGATTACACGGGATTATCGTGACGGGACGCCAGCATCCCGTGATTTAGGGGCTGAGCGGAGCTGCACCCTATCGCGGCGACTTTGTCATGTAGGACTTTGATATTTTGGTATGTGCTGTGTGAGAAAATAATTTGTGAAAGATATTAATGTATTCAACTTTAAAAAAATATGTCATGACATATTTATTTGAACACTGAAAGACATCCTCAAAAATCATTTAAATATATACATTTTTACTGTGACCTAAATTATTTGGACCCAACGAAAGTAATGCTTTAACGCTTTTTATAAGTAATATTTTGCGTTATGTACGTACTGTTATGTTGGCACTAACCTACCATTTTAACCGGCAGCAAAAAATCACATATTTTACCGACATCACCTTTACAAGCCTACAGCATAAATTACCTCCAACTCAGCTTCCAAAGAAAATTTCTTCAATATCTGGCAAAGTTTCGTTCACATTGATGATTCAGCTCAGGCATGGCCACGTCTCATTACCCAGGAGGGATTGGCAGGCTGCTCACGCGCCATCATACCTATATCTCATAATAATATCCTTCTAAGTTCGGAGCGGTTCCCGATGTCTCTGTATGGATTGGAAACTGGAAGTAGGACATTCTAGAATTGTGTTGTTGTCTCTGTCTATTGGATTGGTCGCCAATTGATGTCGTCATAGTATATTTTTGGGTTGCTGCCAATATTATGGACAACCTACATTTTTTAGGGGAGGCAAAATGTTGGGCAGTGGAATGCGATAAAATACCAAACACTGAAGCTGCATTTTTTTTTTATTTCTTCGTAGGTAGCTAACCTACCAAATAAAATTTTCAAAAAGAGTAAAGAGGTATGAGGAACAGGGTGTAATGCAGCGCCACCCCGACTCACTGGGGACATCTTCGCAGACAGTTCCGACTCACCGTGAACTATGCGGCATTCACTTAATGTTATAATTTCTCGGCTATTGAGTAAACGACTTTGTAAAAGTCTGGGGCTTGCCCTTCGTAGTTCAATAGTTAAAGTCAAATAACGGTCACTAGTTGTAGACAATGTCAAAAGATTTTTCAGAAAGTTACACAATTGTTGCTAACTGCTTACTTCTTACTTGTAAGTTTGTTCCACTTGTGTCCTAGGTTTTACAAACCCTAAATTGGGCGAAATAAGAACTGATTTGGTTGAAGAAATCTAAGTAATGACCTTTGAAGGTACGTGGGAGAGAGCAAATTGGTTATTGGACAAAAAGGCGGGTTCATGACAAAAAGGGACACGTTATCCCAGGCTGAAAGATGAGACAATCTGAGATTAAGTTCTATTTGGAAAATACCGCAGTGACTGCAGTGAGTCATGACATTTTGTATCGAAAAACTATTCTGTAGCAATCGGCAATTTTACCTTTTACCTACTTTTTTAATAACAGCCAAGTAATAACAGCCTAAGTAATATCAGCCACACAGGTCGATCGATCAAGTAAAGCTACGCTTGCCGCGTTTGGTCCATGGATGGGTGACCATCGTTACATACCAAAACCCCTCCGTGCCTCGGAAAGCACGTTAAGCCGTTGGTCCCGGCTTTCATTAATGGATCTTTGACAGTCGTTACGGGTCGTCAGAAGCCCGAAAATCTAACAACTAGTTAAGACTTACGTATTACCCAATATTACCCAATAGCTGGGTTGATTGCGTTGCGGCTGCGACGTGGCCTTGATGTGGTTGGTATCACCCACGCGGTTGATTTTGACGGCTTAATGTGGCCCGTGTGATTAAACTATTAATTTTTGTACAAATTAGCGCCCGCGATGTGCTGTGTGCTAGGTACGTGTGATCGGGCCCTGAGTTGGGACTTGGATCGCTTGAAATTAATTCTCTTATATCAATATATTCACGAGAATTCTCTTAGATATTCACGAGGAGTATGCAATAACACTCCTCGTGAATATCTTAGTATCGAATAACCCTTGTATCGTTCAACCCTTGAATGCTGTGTAGTAGAATTTTAACTGATAAAATTTACACAAAGTACAATGTTGCAATCGTGAACAAAATTATTCATTATAAAAGAAAGAAATAAAATACGTTTATTTGCGTTAAACATGACGCACTATAGAACATAAACAAAAAAAAAATAAGAAAGGGCTGGGGATCATCTCCCTAGCCTTTCCCATTCGTTGGTTGTCAGCTCTCAGTCTAACGCGAATGAAGCTTGAATGCCAGTATTTTACATGGAGGGACTGCCTATCTGACTTTTACAACCCAGTTACTGGGTAACACGTTACCTTAGTAAGACTAGAATCGTAGAAAATGGAGTAAACAAACATAATATTTGCATGGCAGTTACACATTAGCGTCATTGGCGCTACTCGAGAACAGTGAAGAAGTGTCGGCCTGTTAGAATATATACAGAACTTTCTACAAAAATCTTGTTTGGCATAATTATAAGGTTTTTAACTACCAGGGAAGATAAATAATACACTATTCCCCGATGGCTCAAAATTATGCCTCCAAATTGTATGAATTTCAGGAAATTCAACAGTAAAAACGTACCTACCAAAAAGACAGGGAGGCAGACTAACAACCAACATTATCATTTATGCACAACACCCCCATTCACTGCAACTGACAACTCAAAATTAACTTTTTATTAAAGTCCGTTATTTCATGCAAAAAAGCGTAATTTAATAAAACCATCGCATCTGTCACTGGATTTTAATTTGAAAGCGCGTCCATTTACCGCGTTTTTATTAAAAACGTCACCTACTGATAGGTACCCGCTTTCCCCTCCCTAGACCTGACCCCCCCCCCCCTCCTAGTACTCGACATCATTAAACCCGCTCTATTATGAGAGCTAGGTCGCTTCCGTCATTAGTGCTGGGAAAAAGACTGAATAGTGATGTACGTGGTTCAGTAAGATATGGTTCCGTAGATCGTTTTTTGTAGTTACTTTTCTTCTTCATGTATCTAAATCGCATACCTCCGTACTTTCTTCTTTTTAGGGTTCCGTACCTCAAAAGGAAAAAACGGAACCCTTAAGTATACGATCACATTTTTGTTTGTCTGTCTGTCAAGACCCTTTATCTCGAGAACGCGTGGAGATATTGAGTTGAAATTAAAACCATATACTTAGGTCTGCAGTCCCTTCAAGCTGTGAAAAAATCAAACACCCAAGTTAACGCAAAAAAAATATACGGCCGTTTATGTCGCAAAAAACGTATATTTCGACACTCTCAAGGGAATCAAAATTTATAGGGTACTTCTCGTTGACCTAGAATCATGAAATTTGACAAGAAGCAAGATCATATAGCACAAGTAAAGGAAAAAATCCGTTAACTGAAAATTTGTAGTTATTTAAAAAAAAAAACCCGTGGGTATTTGCATACCTACAAATTTGTACAACACCCCTGGTGCGCGAGTCCCACTCGCTCTTGACCGGTTTTTTTTACACAAGCATCTTCGTAGAACTTTTACTGTGTGATTATGTATTAGGTACAGTGACAATGCTTAATTCTGAAACAAGAATCTAAAGCGAGAGATAACATGCTCGAAACATAAGTATTACATACCTACGAGTACGTATGCAGTTAGTACACATGGACTTTTTTCACAAGCGAGATAACACTAACTAGTTGTAAGCATCTAAGAGAGCAGTGGTGCCCCAGTGGAAACGACAAACGTGTTATATTCTTTTACTTTACTTTGTAAGGAAACGCCGCGGCATGTCCTAGAACCAAAAATTCAAAGCCATGTGACATCCGCCAACCCTCACTGGGCTCGCGTGGCGGACTCTCTCACTGAGAGGAGGCCTGTGTCCCAGCAGTGGGAACGTTATAGGCTGATTATGCAAGCACCTAAGAATTAAAGTTTAGTAATTAGCAGTCAGCTTTGCCAAGTTTTAACGCCCATTCGTAAAAAGACCCATAAAATATTTTAGACTTAATTAGACACACTTACTGAAAAGGGGCTTACAGGACCTAAACACAAAAAACGCAAGTTTTAGAAACAATAAAAGTATATGATCGACTACAGTAAACAAAATGAGAAAAATACATGATATTCTTCAGGATATTATGCTTATGCTAGGTAGATAGTGTGTTGAAATCATAATACAACTAATATTATACGATAGAAAAAAATCATAAAGACACCTCTAAAAACTTTTTTTTTACAATAAAAACAATACTAATTTATATACAATCATTCTGATTTTTTGTCAGATTATTCTATAAGCAACATACTAAAATACTGGTGTTTTAACTTTTTCGTCCAAACAATATTTTTTTTGTAATTAAATATTGTTTCATATTTTGCAATAATTTACCAGCGTTGTGTCATCGCGTTTCTCTTTCTTTTCTATGCAGTCCGACAGTGACCGCGCTTTAGGTCATGTAAGTCCCTTAATAAATTAAAAATACCATTAAAAAGTATCAAATGAAACATAAACATCTCTCGGAGTACACGGAACCCTAAAAACCACAGTAACGTAGTAGCACAGTGATAGATACGTCCGCTTCCGCGCAATGGTTCCGTAATGAAAGCAATAACTTACTGAAATGCATCCCGCATTCATTGGATACTACTCGGACCGCTTTGAATGGCGTTTTGAAAGACGTTCCATAATATAAAGAGCTTTATTATCAGAGCAGGTATTGTAGCTATTGTGGCAGAATCTTATAACAATAAGATTGGATTGTTATAAAGATAAAGGCATTCTTTGTTTTATAATTACATCATCTGGTCGAAGCTTCCTGAGATACCTACATACTTGGCCCCGTTTCAGGGAAAGTAAACCACTAAGTATCGTCGGAGACAAAAATACAGAAGATTGATATTGATAAGAGAAATAAATCAAGATAGGTGTTACAAGATCCTGGGTACATTATTCTTGTTCATTATCTGGTGAAAACAAAACAAACTATTGTATGCCTAACATGGTGGAGCAGTGCAAACTATTGCATGCCTAACATGGTGGAGCAGTGCAAACTATTGTATGCCTAACATGGTGGAGCAGTGCAAACTATTGTATGCCTAACATGGTGGAGCAGTGCAAACTATTGTATGCCTAACATGGTGGAGCAGTGCAAACTATTGTATGCCTAACATGGTGGAGCAGTGCAAACTATTGTATGCCTAACATGGTGGAGCAGTGCAAACTATTGTATGCCTAACATGGTGGAGCAGTGCAAACTATTGCATGCCTAACATGGTGGAGCAGTGCAAACTATTGTATGCCTAACATGGTGGAGCAGTGCAAACTATTGTATGCCTAACATGGTGGAGCAGTGCAAACTATTGTATGCCTAACATGGTGGAGCAGTGCAAACTATTGTATGCCTAACATGGTGGAGCAGTGCAAACTATTGTATGCCTAACATGGTGGAGCAGTGCAAACTATTGTATGCCTAACATGGTGGAGCAGTGCAAACGCACACCAAAACTCAATAACAACTTTGTAACCACTGTCTCACAATAAAGATCTTTGACTTTGACTTTGAAAGCTTTCTTGCGGTACTCCTTGGGAGGGCCAAGGAGTACCGCAAGGAGTACTTTGGGGACAGAGTGGATTAGGCAAAGGGATTAGACGAAGTAGATATGTTAGCTGCGGTACAGACAGTAGCTTGATATTGATAAGAGTTATGAAGATTTTACTTTCTGTAGCTTAGATAACGTCAAGGTAATTTATTCGCCAGTAACACGGTACATAAGATGTTCGTACATGTAAGAATAGATCTACATGTCGTGTTGTTATGTTGTTGTAGAGGTAATATACTTTTTGAAACCTTGAGATGACAAAAACAACGCGATTAAAACAAAAACATTTTTTTTGGAAGCACCTTCTTATCGTAATCTTAGTTATTTTCACCCTTTTAAAGTAGGATGAATACTGGAAATAAGAAGCCAGAAATGTATCTCCATGTTTTGTTGTAAAGTTCCAACTTTTCATTGTAATAATGGTCTATGTCGACATTTTATAATAAATCACCTGGATTAAATCATGTTGCTCCTCTTTGGTTTAAAATGTAAAGCTAAGTACGTATTCAGTGGCACCGTGTCGCTGACGTAACACAATTAACGAGGTTCGCTTCAGTACGCTGAACAGAGGTAATTAGGGGCTGCAGCCAATGAACAGCCCGGAAAATTAATTAATACCAACAACCACAGATATTAAATAATGTTAATATTTTGTGCGTAGTTGAGCTTTTAATATCTACATAGCCTTTTATAATAGGGGCCCGTGGCTATATAATAACAGCCGCACATGTTGATCGATCAGGTACAGCTACGCTTGCCGCGGTTGGTCTGTGGATGGGTGACCATCTCGATATACCGTGACCCCTTCGTGCCTCGGAAAGCACGTCCCGGCTGTCATTCGTGGATCTATGACGGTCGTTACTGGTAGTCAGAAGCCTGAAAGTCTGACAACCAGTCTTACCAAGGGGTATCGTATTACCCAGTTACTGGGTTGTGGAGGTCAGATAGGCAGTCGCTCCATGTAAAATACTGGTATTCAGCTGCATCCGGTTAGACTGGAAGCCGACCCCAACATAGTTGGGAAAACGTTAGGCAGATGATGATGAGCCTTTTATAATAGTTGGAGATGTATTATAGCACACAACTTCCTGTCCCTGACGCGCTGTTAGCCGACAAAGGGATGGGTAGAGTTATGTGAACAATCGCTCTCGTCAGTCTAGCTTCTGATGTTTCGTAAGTGGGTGTAAGTATGTAGGTTTATAATAAATCAAATATTATTCATCTGAATGCTGAACTTTGCGAAGGGGATCGTTTCACTTAGCGTGCGGAGCGTGCGGGCGTGCTGCATCATGTTCGTCGATACCAAGCCACAGCAACAAAACAAAGTTTAAATAAAAAGCTGTACACGGATTAGTATCAACGTAATTTACACGCTACTCGCTTGAATGAGCACGCCTGTAACCTGTGACAGAAATAACTGAATTACATCATAGGACACACGCACGTGCTATAAACATGTGCTTTTTATTGTGTTTAGTGTATATTTGCATGTGTATTCTTAAGTTAATAGGTACAACATAATGCACCCTTTTATAAAGAGTGAAAGGCATTGCACTTTGTGCCCTCATTGTACTAATAAGAGCTTTATAAATAAACTGCATGAAGATTTAATAAAAATAAATTTTAAAAAATTATAATGAAATAAACCTACGTAGAGCCTCAAACGGTCTATTTTCCGTAGTTTATTATAAGAGAACTGGATTCTGAATGATTTTTCAACGACAGTCAAGTACGGGCTAACCTATGTTTTATGATGCTTCTTTTATGCTGTGACCAAAGACATTAAATTACCTATCTTAAATCTCTTTGGCTGTGGCCAAGGACGAAGGGAACTATTGAAGCTTGTAAACTGAACTGTAATTATATTTTGATCAGGATTTCGTATTTCCTTTTGATTATTTATTTGGAATTTGATTGCAGATTAATTTCAAACAGATCATTATAAACCAGCGTAGGTAATACTAAATGAAAACAAATAAGAGATCTTGTTCCCGGAGATAATATTTACTTTTGAGAGCAGTGGTGGTATCTATCGGCCGCGACTTACGAGTTGTATGTCGTAGGTTCGAACCCAGACAGGCGCTTTACTTTGTGTAAATCATTTCATCACCACTGCTCTCCAAAGGAAACCGGCATGTCCTAGAACCAAAAATTCGAAGACATGTGACATCTACCAACCCGCACTAGGCCCGCGTGGTGGATTACGGCCCACTCCCTCTCACAGAAAGGAAACCTGTGTCCCAGCAGTTGGAACATTATAGGCTGATTATGATTATGATGAATATTTACTTATAGTTGTCTTGTCTCTGAAACAGAAATAGCATGTTTATGTGGAAGATGGTGACTCACGGACCTTGACCGGAATGTATTTTTGATTCTTGTTTTTGTGGTGCTATTACTCCTCATATATTCAATCTCCTCTAACAGTATTGTAGTTATGCAGGTAAGTCATCATCTGCCTGCCTTTTCCCAACTATGTTGGGGTCGGTTTCCAGTCTAACCGGATGCAGCTGAGTACCAGTATTTTACATTAAGCGACTGCCTATCTGACCTCCACAACCCAGTTACTGGGTAACACGATACCCCTTGATAAGACTGGTTGTCAGACTTTCGGGCTTCTGACGACCCGTAACGACTGTCAAAGATCCACGAATGACAGCCGGGACCAACGGCTAAACGTGCTTTTCGAGGCAGGAAGGGGTCTTGGTATGTAAAGATGGTAGGGTCCCATCCACTGACCAACCGCGGCAAGCGTAGATTAACCTGATCGATCGACCCGTGCGGCTGTTATTACTTAGCCACAAGCTGTTATTACATTATGCAGGTAAGTATGATTTGGATTTAAAAAGTATTCTTATCCTTGCCCTATCCTTTGTTCTCTTCATTCTTTCTCATCAACTTCACAAAACACAATCGACTTTTTCAGGACTCAATCAAAGTTCAATCTTCACCCCCAAAATCCAGCTTACAAACAACTTAAATCCAGGCCATTTCTTAGCCAAACTTCCTAACCTTGTTACATCATTTATCATTCGTTTTACATACCAGCCAGTTTCAGCGCGGCCCTCGTTCAGTATCGACCAGCCGGGCGCCACGCCCACCGACCGCTCACGAGCCCCCCTCCTTCCCCTGCTCCCCGGGCCTCCCCCTCCCCGCCCGGGGGACCCCACCCCCGCGCCAGTTCCAATCGGATGATGTACGGTAGTTGTGGTCGAGATTGATAATGTCATGGCCAATCAATCGGGCTTATCATGCAGTCATGATTGGCTCGGGGATAGTGGAATAGATTGTTATCTATTTCTGGTATTCCTGTTCTTATGAAACGCAATGACCACTCTCTTGTCATGGATGCCAAAAAAAGGAATATTAATATATAATAAGATACCTTCAACCTTCTACCAAATCTATTTTCGGATTACTGAGTACTTACAAAAATAAAAATACACATAGCTTATACATTTAGGTACAGCGTAAAATCTAGCAAATGTTGTGTAAGTCCTACGATAGATGGCGCAACTTGTCACCTGTCGAGATAACAAATAAACAACGTTCTTACACGGTATTGATATGGATGGCCCACTGCTAAGATGATCCCCTTGTTTACTTCTGTTTCCAGGACAGAATAGGAAGGTATACCAGGATACGACAAAACGTTCTCCGGGCTCTTACCGACTAATAGAGCCATATTACCTTATTGGTGAAGCTCTTCAGAAAGGTCAGGTGCACAGCGTGCGTGAGGCCAATTCTAGTAATTTAAAACGTTCAAAATCTAGCCGAAGTCTCATCTCGGCGACAAACAAATGGCAACAACATGTCAAAAATGTAGGGAAATTAGAGGTATTTTTGACGGATTGAGACTAACATGATGACTGTGAACGTTGTTATAATTCGAGAATTGCCCCTCAGATATAGGAACGTAAACGCAGCAAAAGGAGGATGCAAGAATCGTAGTAGGTGGCGTTCTGTAGTTTCTACCTACCACCATGGGAGGAAGCGTGAGTGTATGTAAAAAAAAAATTAAACTCTCAACATTGCCCTGTATGTAAATTTTTGAGACATCAGTATTTGTCAAATCCAACTTCCATCTGTTTGAAAAATTGAGATCTAAACGACGCAATAAGTAGCACTGCTCTTTAAGGGGAAGCTCTAAGGTGGCCCGCGAAATTCAAATTTTCTTACGTTTTTTGCAATTTGCTGGTCAGTATTAAGTTGTACGTTGATTAAAATATGATTCGCGGTCGTAACAAATATGTATTTACAGAATTATAATAATTAAAGTCATCAACACAACTCTCTAAGACCATGTAATCCCCAAGAATGACTATTTCATGAAATCTTGACATTTGGGGATTACATGGTCTTAGAGAGTTGTGTTGATGACTATAATGATTATAATTCTGTAAATACATATTTGTTATGACCGCGAATCATATTTTAATCAACGTACAACTTAATACTGACCAGCAAATTGCAAAAAACCTAATAAAAATTGAATTTCGCGGGCTACCCTGGCGCTTTCACCCTAAGCAAAAAGTTTTTTAGGAATGGCACCTAGGAAAGAAATAAACAACATACACGATTTTAAAAAGGCTTTACTGAAAATATTATATGATAAAACATATTATACAGTGAACGAATACCTAACTGGCACATTGTAATTACCTTTTTTTTTAACTTTTTTATTTTTTAATTTGACATTTACACTAGAATTCATTATTATTATATTTTATTGGAATGTTTCTTTTTTATTATTATGACGACAATTTGAATTAGAGTTATTTATTAATGTGTGATAATAATTTGATAATTTATTAATAATCAGCATGTTTGTACCAAGACAATATTTGTACGCCAATGACGGCTAGACATAGCGTTCTTTAATAATTGTAACATCTGTACCTAACCCACCTATGTTCAACAAATAAAAAATATTTGTATTTGTATGTATGTTTCTGGAACAAAATTCACTACGTGTCAAAATTCACTACGTGTCAAAATTAAACGCATGTCAAGTCATCCGATTAGCTGTTGATAATTCGGGCAACCAATCACAGCAGGGGGCCTAAAAAGGTCACTTTGGCAGAATCATAAAAGGATAACATTATGAATCATAATAGACAGTTAACTGTTAAGTTAATCGTATCAAATTAATGATATTATAAGTGTAAAAAGGATCAAATCCCATTGGTAAACGATTTTTCAGTTATTTTTTTTTTGTCTGTGCTAATATATCTACCAATCAATCCAATCCAAATCCAATCCCAATATTTTTGATTATACCAACGTAGTGCAGCGAAAAAAGAAAAACACGAACTGTCTTCGCCATATTATGATTCATAATGTTATTTATGATTCTGCCAAAGTGGCCTTTTTAGGCCCCGAGGTGACACACGCTTTACAATTCGTTTGCTAATTTTTGTTTTTATTTTCTTCCCAGGAGCCGCCCTCAGCTTAAATAACTAACTCATTTGGAGAGGTTAATAGAAATATCCACAAAGCTAGTAGATGATCTTTAAAAGGGAAACTGATCCTCTTTAAAACTGTTTGGGCTTCTAATGATGCACAGTTTTTTTTAACGATTGAGCCTCTGTTTAACTTTCTAGCATTTTCTCACAGTTAATCGCAGTAACTTAGACCGACCAAACTTAGGTTAGGTTAGAACTGTAACCAACCACACGCTACATACAACTTGGCCGCAGTTACTTAGCTATACATAGAAATTAAGTTAATAACTTACTAGGAATTATGCTGGAAGAGATTTCTATATAAATAAGCACCCTTTTTGTACGTTGTTTTCTGTTTTTTTCTTCTTGTCTGTTTATATTATGTTTGTACATAAATGGTTAAATAAATAAAATATTAGACGTTCACAAAAAGAGGCCCATTCATTATATTATGTATTCAATCATGTTTCGAGGAAATCAAAATGGGAATTATTTGACTTTATTGTAGGTACACCACAAAAATACATAACAAAAAACAATATCGATCACTAAAAATATAGGTCCAGATGCCAGCACATCAAGCTACTACAATTTCTCAAATTTCTTTAATAGAGTTTCAACCTTATCGCTATAAAGCATACGGTTTAAAGATGATTGGGAAAATTTGACAGTTTCGGGTAGCTTGATGTGGTGGCGTTAATAGCAATGGGCGGCCATAGCGCATTCTGCGATCTCTTCCAGGCAACCTTGGAATGGACAGTGATATGCCTGGACATAAAATGGGGTTGTCGTTGGTGCAATAATATACTAAAATAGATACACAGATATATACATGACATAATAAAAAAAAATCATGCTCTTTAAAAATATCTCTTATCATAACATGTGCCTTCTAAACTCAGCAGATAATAATCTTGATCCTTGCGTAATTGAACTTTCTCTCAAGAGCAATCCGGACGCTTAAGAAGTAATAATATTATGTTAAGAGCTAATTAAATTGCTCATTTGACTCTACGTCATTATTTTAAGTATTTAAGAGTACACAGACACACATCAAGCGATACATTTCCAGTTTTAGCTGACCTCGCATTGTATATGTTTCTCGTACAATGAGGAGTCAGCTTATACTGGATATGTAGCTTGATCTGTAGCCGTGCGTACATCTAATTTATTGTGTTTAACATTCAAATTTAAATTGTTACAAAATTGTTTCTACATTTTTTTTGAAGTTTCAAGATATTTTAAAACTTTAATTATGCTAATGAGATTAGATAACTATACATTTGTCTGTGTTGCCGTCAGATTAACACTGTGACCTACAACGGCTTTACCTATTAGTTCTTCATAATGATTACTTATTTGCAATTTATAAAATGTTAAAAGTAGTATGTATAGGCATAGAATTCTCATTCTACAGAACTTTTAGGTCACTTTTCCTAGCAAAAAAAGTTGCCAGACATACTCAAAATCACTAATGATCTCATGAATTGTATGTCCGCCATCTTGAATCAATATTGTAATATATAAGGTCCTCCTTAGAGGTCGCGCCTCAGGCTGTGGTCGACAAAGCCATTCGATTCATACCGGGCGATCGTTACTGGATCGATAATTTGCCATAACATTAATTAAATAATTACAAGAGCTGATTTATGAGGTACTAGTTGATAGCCGTGACTTTACTTGGTCGATGACAGATTTTTTGTAGGAAGCTTTTTTCGGGTTATATTTTACCCATTTTGGTCCGCTACTAAACTCACATTACATCGTTTTATAACTTAAAGCAACTTTTCTTGTACTTGATATGTTCATGAGTAATAAAAAGGCAAAGAAGATTTTTGATTCAATTTAAATTCAATGAAAGATGCCTGGAATGTGGAAACCTCTTGATCTCCACAACTAAAAATTACTAAATTGAAGATTTACACACATTTTGTGGTTAATTTCTGACAGTTATGTCTCAAAATCACATCACATCTGCCAATCCGCACTGGGCCCGCGCGGTGGATTACGGCCCACTCCCTCTCACCGAGAGGAGGCCTGTGTCCCAGCAGTGGGAACATTATAGGCTGATGATGATGATGTCTCAAAATAAATTGACAGTATGTTTGCGCTCTTGAGATCTTTCTTAAGCGCACAAACATACTGTCAATTTATTTTAAGCAGGCAATATAATAATATAATTTACTAGCTTCTGCCCGCGACTTCGTCCGCGTGAAATTTCACCCTCCCCTCATTCACCCTCTTAGGGGTGGAATTTCGAAAAACCCTTTCTTAGTGGATACCTACTCTTCACAAAGAATACACCCTCCAAGTTTCATGTCTCTAGGACCAGGCTGTGTGTTGATATATCAACAATTAGTCAGTCAGTCAGTTTACCATTTTATATACAGGGTGATTGGAAGATGGGTGCAAAGCTTTAAGGCGAAGATAGTACAGACAATTTAGGACCATTTAAGCCATGGTTGTCTTAGACGAAGTCTTACTACTTTTTTTTTACCAATTTCTTAAGATTTTTTTCAAAAATTCCTAAAGTTTTAACTAAACTATTTATTTATGCCCAAATTCAATGATAAACGAATTCATTCTTACTGTATTTAATTAAAGTAATGTGTAAGCAATCTAGCAAAACATGTTTTAGGCCTCTGTGTCGTTAGACATTTTTTTTACAGATATTTAAAGTTCATAACAAATTTTAAAATTCATAAATACTTTTTGTAAACCTTATTTTAAAAATAACGGAGCGTGCTTTTTTTGTTCAAACCTTTTTGAAAACATGCTTGATAATCGCTCTTTCTTTTGAGGTAACATTTACGCAGATATCTTACAAATTATTGAAATTAGGACCTAAAAACCAATTTAAGGGAGAAATTTTAAATTTTAGGCAGTCTAAATAAAACAACATTTGAATTAAATTTATTTATGTTTCATGGTCTAAATGTTGTCCGTGGTTTCTAATACAAGCACGGCTCCGTCTTCTCACTTCTGTTGTTGTTATTTTCAACATCATATTTCCAGCTCCATTGTTTCAAACTCTGAGTTCATTCTCTCTGTCAGTTCTTCTCTCGTGTTTATTTCAACATTCGTATACACCAGCTCCTTGGCTCGGCCCCACACGAAAAAGTCTAGCAGGGTCAGATCTGGTGAGCGAGCGGGCCAAGGGATGGGTCCATCTCTGTCAATCCAGCTGTCAGGAAAGCAATTATTTAAGTGTTCCCCATGTGTTGTGTGGGTTATGAAAGTTTGTAATGCCCTCCCTAGAAAATTTGCTTTCATCCGTCCACAAGATTGATTTCAAATTCAAATTTTCTAGGGAGGGCATTACAAACTTTCATAACCTTCATGAATGGGCCGCCAAAGACAACAATCCACATTTTAAGAAGCAGGTGTCGTTTCAGAGGAAATTCTATGTCAATGTTTGGGCTGGAGTAATTTGCAGGACGTTGATTAGGCCCCACTTCTTACCGGAGACTTTCAATGGTGAAAATGATTTGCACTTTCTACAAGTGGATTTAGGTACCAGAGCTGATAGAGGAAACCGGTGTCCCGATATTTGTAAGAGACAGTACAGTCATCTTTCAGCAAGACGGCTGTCCAACGCATTGGATGTTAAATGTAAGGGAACACTTAAATAATTGTTTTCCTGACAGCTGGATTGGCAGAGATGGACCCATCCCTTGGCCCGCTCGCTCACCAGATCTGACCCTGCTGGACTTTTTCGTGTAGGGCCGGGCCAAGGAGCTAGTGTATACGAATGTTGAAATAAACACGAGAGAAGAACCGATAGAGAGAATGAATTCAGAGTTTGAAACAATGAAGCTGGAGATGATGTTGAAAATAACAACAACAGAAGTGAGAAGACGGAGCCGTGCTTGTATTAGAAATCACGGACAACATTTTGAACATGAAACATAAATAAATTTAATTCAAATGTTGTTTTATTTAGTCTGCCAAAAATTTAAAATTTCTCCCTCAAATTGGTTTTTAGGTCCTAATTTCAATAATTTGTAAGATATCCGCGTAAATGTTACCTCAATAGAAAAAGCGATTATCAAGCATGTTTTCAAAAAGGTTTGAACAAAAAAAGCACGCTCCGTTTTTTTTAAAATAAGGTTTCCAAAAAATATTTATGAATTTTAAAATGTTTTATGAACTTTAAATGTCTGTAAAAAAAATGTCTAACGACACAGAGGCCTAAAACAAGTTTTGCTAGATTGCTTACACATTACTTTAATTAAATACAATGAAATGAATTCGTTTATCATTCAATTTGGCCATAAATAAGTAGTTTAGTTAAAACTTTGGGAATTTTCGAAAAAAATCTTAAGAAATTGGTAAAAAAAAAGTGGTAAGACTTCGTCTAAGACAATCATGGCTTAAATAGTTCTGAATTGCCTGTACTATCTTCGCCTTAAAGCTTTGCACCCATCTTCCAATCACCCTGTATATATATATATAGATTTATCGAAGTTGATTGTTCCAGGGTCACATTGTGATGTCTGTTTACACCAGATTGCGATCAGTCGTGAACTTTAAACGGGACTACCGTTAATTTTCGGTATGCAGTCTGTCTGATATCCTCCTAGTGTTAATTATTTGCACTCGATAGTGTAGAGCCAAGCTTTTTCCAAAAAAATCCATGTAAAGTTTTTAGTATAAATAAAAAACGCTTACGGTTTCATTTTCTCATTGTTTTTCCATTTTGTTTTTTTATATTTTCAAAACATGCTATATCATTTTGAGCATTTTTATGTAATTTAATATATGTATCTGCTTGTATAAAACATGAATAAGGAGGCGCTATAAAATGATAAGCAAAAAATGTAAGTAGGTACTATTTCGAAAAGGAATCTGCATTCATTTATATAATATTCAGTGTCAGTCATATTTAAAATTATATTCAGTGTTAATTATCATTTCTACACGTGAGCAGCAATTTAGTTTATTAGCACGTGGTTTAAGGTCATAGCACACGTATCAAACCGAACCGGGATCGGCACCGTATCAACTCGAGCCGTTCAGTATTCTTTGTATGAAACTCCCTACTGCAACGCACACTAATCGGAATCGTAACGTAATCGCCTCGCCTCGGGACAAGCTCACGAACCGCGATGCAGTGCGTTACGGCACGTCGTCCCCGCGCTTACGTCTCTCCGTACCCGAGCTTACGTCTCTTCATCCACCCTTGCCTCTCTCACCCCTCCGGCCACCTGCTGCACCACCAGCGGTCGGCGAGCTGTAAGCGCGGCGTCGCCTAGCCGTAGCCGAGTCGACGTATCGGAGCTTCTGATCCGCTTTGGTTACGTGCTTACGTTAGGTTGACGCCTGTTTGACGGCGAGGCGAAAGGCGATACGGTACCGATCCTTTTCCGATTTCATACGTGTGCTATGACCTTTAGTCTGCTTATTTACATACTAAAACGTCTGCTTTAGTGCCTATGTTGCAACGTCTTCGTCGGATTAAGTCATCATGTCCGCGTCTTACCACTTCTTAATAAATTTTAAATAACAATAAAAAACAACGTGGTAGAGCCTTTATCAAAATCAAAATATTTTATTTCATATAAACCTACAGGGAACTTATGAAACGTCAGAAGTTAGGTGCACGCTTCCAATTGGTCGTTTCCTATGGAAAAACACCCGTGGGTGTTTCTTGCCGGCTCTATTCTTTTAAAATCATTGGCTTTTACAAAATTAAATTCTAACATAACTAAAACTATACAGAAACTAGAAAATAGCGTCGAAAAACTCATCCGCATCGCTGTCGACTGGTAATGTACCCAAGAGGCTGGCGGCATTACCACGTTGTATGGCGATGCTTAGCCTCTGGCCAAGGTAAAAGCCAGCCCTTGGGTCACGGGAAGTGTCAATCAGCCGTTTCGAAATATCTTTAAAAAGACCATGAGCACTCGGACCCCACGGCCCGAGGGTTTCAACCCCAAACGGCTCGAAAATATAATTTCCGATGAGGTTATTATATTTTCGCCGCTTGAGGTTCTCCGCAGCCGCAGCAGCAGCGCCAGCACAGCATGCCGAGCCAGGAAGATGGGATGGCGCAAGAGTATCGACACACGTAGCGTCCCACACTAAAGGCCTACCCACCTTCCATGGAAATAAAGACATACCGTCCGGTCTCTTGCCATCGTCGCGTGCCAAACCATTGGGTTCTAAAACAGCTGGAACGCCGACGGTGACAAGAGCTCGTCGGATGATGTCATTAATGTTCGCGTGCCGCGCTAAGCGACCCACACTTCGGTTGCAAGACAGGCCGTGGTGTCCGAGGCTGTTGACATCTTCGCCACAGTGACAGCGATGGGGAGAACAGCAAGGAGTGCCTAGACGTAGGGAAGCAGCGAGGCGAAAAGTAGTGTCGTCGAACAAAGTGCCTATGTTCGACGAAGGTAGTGCATGAAGCCAAAGACCCGACTCCCACCTACCCACAGCCAGCAGGCGCGCACGTTCCGCAGTAGTAGCAGACGAGTCAAATAATTTGTTCTGTACTACTCTGCAGAGCGGCTCATCCCACCGTCTCTGGGAAGATGGATTGTCGGGTGGATCTGTATTTGGGCAAACGAGTCTCCAGGCATCCATAGCCTCGGTGAAACACGGCACATCAGAATTAATCAGTGTGGAAGCTAGGATTTTCCTGATTAATTTATCAGTGCCGTGGACCGAAGATATGAAAGCCGGTAAACTAATACTAGAAATTTTGCGGACGCCGACGCCCCCCCATACGAATGGGAAGAGTAGCTTGTGCCCAAGCTCGGTCGTCCATGGCCACATTTAAAATGGAAGTTAATGTATGCCTGATAATTTGGTCCATTTTGTCTAAAAGGTGAGTGTGCTTCCATAAATGGGAAGCGCGAAGGAAATATGTTAATTTAGGGCCGAAACAGCAGTAGCGAATTAAGGTTATGGCCGAATGCATATTAATTTGGAACAATCTTTCCGAAACGTCATTGAATTCGTACTTTTACAATGTTTTCAAATTACAGTATAAATAGGTATGGGAGGACTGTGTAGGCCTGTCAACAAATACCAGGTACTTAATAAAATAAAAAATGGTCTGCAAATCTACAGTCTACAAGGCCTACAACGGTCTCACATTCACAAAATATTAAAGAATCTATCAAAAAGATAAATAAAATATAAATACCTATTAATACCAAATTATATGATTGCCATTATACCACTAAACATTAAATTGAAATTGAGTTGAAATTTGAATTGTCGGTATATAATGTCAAATATTAAAAATATTATGTCAAAGAAGTATGTAAAAAATAAACATTGTAATTTGAGAGCAGTTAATAGACACAACATAGTTACGTTACGTTTTTGCTAGTTACGTTTATGAGGTGCCAGGGAAGCCACATGTGCAGAAGGAATTTTTGCCAAACTACCTTGTCTTCAACATAGTCTTGATCTTCAAATGCTTTTTTGATAACGACACGTTTGATGTCGGTCTCGCTTAGTTCTGTAACCGGCTTTGACAGCCTGTTATAAAAGCAAGTCTCTAACAACGTCATTCCCAATTAGGAACAAAAGTTGCACAGTAGGTACCCAACAAACAGAACTCCAGCTAGCAATTCAACTAAACTGTCGCCGAACTTGGCGGACCCAACGCACATAATTATAATAACAGGATACTTCAATAATTTACTTCGAAAAACGTTGAACATTAACTCGGTACAAGCTCCAACCTACTTGTTAACTTATTATCTGTAATAAACGCTTTTTGTTTGCTATAAACATAAGATCTTATGAGCTTGGCGACCTCATGCGTCAATGATAATATTAAAACGTATATCTTCTCCTAAGGAGTGGGGTGATATGTGAATGGTACTGCCACGTATGTGTCATTCAGAAATTCAGAATGCTTTCCATATATATGTAAATGAACCTTCCCATTTTATTCGTCATTTCTACTTGACAAGAGGGATTAATACACATGATCAGACCAAAAATAATACAGAGAATTGTAACTTTTGTGTCCCATTTCTAGCAATACTTTAACGGGGACAAGACCACGCGTACAAATATGTGTATCAGTGTATAGTGGCGCATAGCTAGAGGACTTAATAGATAAGGAAAGGTTTTAAAAATACTATTTCATCCTTTGTTTTTTATTTTTGGTTAGTCGGTGTAATGTGTGCAAGCCCATCTTTATTTATTTCCATTAAATCTACATAATAGAAATCTTAAATGACAGACAGCACACAGCCTAAACTGTGGGGTCTAAAATCTTGCACAGGAAATTTTGCACAAGAGGTCTTCTTACATAACGAATGTTAGCACTAAGGACGGATTAACAAAAACTCATTACCTAAAGGTATTCAATAGGGTATGAAAGTCTTTAAGGAAGTTAGACATTTTTGCTAGTGAGAAATCCCATTGGGCAAATGGCTTGTATCTAATAAGCAAACCTAAAAAGGTGCCAAACTGGTAATCAGACTCCTCTCTCTACGTTTCCTTAATAATCATGTTCTATAAACACGTAACGTGTAACAGCTGAAATGAGAACACAGTTTTAACTACTATAAGAACAAAAGAAGTGTTTATAAGCAAGCATTACAACCACTTCGTAACACAATGGAAGCCTGGCAGCTCGCCCACAGCCCGGGCAAAGGTCAGGGTTCATTAAAAATTACAGTTTTATCAGGAAGCTATTTTAATAGAGCCTGCAGACCGTGATAAAAGCAGACGATTCCGATGCTCCACTCGGCTCGGAGCCAAGTGCTCTGAATAGGTTATGAAAACTTCACTAGTACCTATCAAGCTTCCTTTATGCATAGTTATTTAAATACTGTACGTGGTTATTTTGGTCTTGGTTACGGTGCGTGTCCGGTCTTCCTTCTCGAGGTGCCTAATCATTTATAGGTGAGGAAGCAGTGCAACGTCCTTTAACCACATAACTACTGCGATCACCGATATATCTTTCAAGTGTGCTGATTATTACATATTTAAGTTTATTATTTAAAGCTTCATGTACCCAATAACTGGGTTGTGAATGTCAGATAGGCAGTCGATCTATGTAAAATACTGATATTCAGCTGCACCCGGTTAGACTGGAAGCTGACCCCCACAAAGTTGAGAAAAGGATAGGCAGATGATGATGATTTAAGCCTGTATGTTAGTTATGGTCGGCTCCATTCATTATTGATAATTTTCGTCTTCTTTTCGTTTCGGTGGTAGACATAGATACCCGTGGTGGTAGATCTATGTTCAGAAGCGTTTTTCAGATCGCCAAGGGTGCAGGTGAACGGACATTTGGGACACTCTCGTACTTGCACTGGATGTTGAATAAGATAAGATACACAAGATCATTTCAAAACATAAGTATACACACACACACATGGCATGCAAGTTTACACACACACATGACATGCAAGTATACACACACACACATGGCATGCAAGTATACACACGCACACACATGGCATGCAAGTATACACACACACACATGGCATGCAAGTATACACACGCACACACATGGCATGCAAGTATACACACACACATGGCATGCAAGTGTACACACGCACACACATTGCATGCAAGTATACACACACACACACATGGCATGCAAGTATACACACACACAGACATGGCATGCAAGTATACACACACACATGGCATGCAAATATACACACACACATGGCATGCAAGTATACACACACACACACCCCCCCACACACACACTCTCACACACCCCCACCCTCTCTCTCACACACACACACACATGGCATGCAAGATTCCCATTTCGCCAGATTATGTTTGCAGCCGCCTACTTACTGGGGCTGTTTCATTCACATTTGTAAATGTATCCATTTGAGACACAATAAACAATTATTTTTTCGGGAAACACCTCCAGGCTTGATGTTCTAGGGAACGAATGACTTCGCGATACATTTATATTTAATATTGTCAAAAAACCGGTTTTCTATTCAAACCGAGAACTTGACCTGCTCGGAACTGGCGCATTATATACTGGTGACAACTACATCGTTATACTAAACAGGTTTTTTATTATTGAAATAAAAGTTGAATCACCTCTAGATGTGAGTCAAAGCAGTAGCAGTCGTGTTTTATTGTGGGAAAACAAAAATACCTTTAGAAAACAATAAAAAAGCAAATGCTGTGAAAAAATTAAAAGAAAAATAAGTCGTAGAACACATTTGATTTGGAAACTTTATCTTAATGCTTTTGGAATTTTGGACTTAAATCAAATCCAGTCTCCTAGTGACATAGATCATCATCATCATTTCAGCCGGAAGACGTCCACTGTTGGACATAGGCCTCCCTCAACCACCTCCACTTCGACCGGTTCTGTGCTTCTAGCATCCAACGGGTTCCTGCGGCCTTCTCAAGGTCGTCGGACAACCTTGTGGGAGGCCTTCCAACGCTACGTCTCCCGGTACGCGGTCGCCACTCCAGAACCTTTTGGCCCCATCGGCCATCTGTTCTGCGAGCAATGTGCCCTGCCCACTGCCACTTAACACATGGATAAATACATAATATTGGATCACTCAGTGATAACAACGTAGGATAGTGCCATGATGCGTAGGTACAGGAAATACACAACCAAATCAGGAAAAGCTCTCAAAGCTCATACAGAATCAGGTATCATGCATCTAATCCATATGAAGCTCAACCTAACTAGTACAAATTAATATTTACATTCAATTGTTTCCTTAAATCCTAGTTCACCAAACAAATATTAGCTTCACACTTGGCAACAACTCCCGAACGCACATACAAGTACCTACATTATGTCAAACACACAACTTACCTAACTTGTGCGGTCGGGTCACGTTACATCATCACTAATATTTGTACTCAAGAAAGTTTTGTGATTATTTTATGTATGATTGGTGCAATTTGGCGTTTTATTTTTGGATAAGTACCTCGCGAGCGCTCTAACAACTTTTTCTTGGATTTAAAGGGAGAAGGAGAGAATACTGCAATCATTGTATTTTCACTCCGAATGTACATAATTCGAGCAGCGCCCTGCGGTTGCACCCGCGTAAGTTTCGATCCCGTGGGAATATCGGGATAAAAACTACCCTATGTCCTTTCCCGGGACTCAAACTATCTCTCTACCAAATTTAATCCAAATCGGTTCAGCGGTTTAAGCGTAAAGAGGTAACAGACAGACAAACACACTTTCGCATTTATAATAATTACTAGCAGCGCCCCGCGGTTTCACCCGCGTAAGTTTCGATCCCGTGGGAATATTAAAACTATCCTATGTCCTTCTCCGGGATGCAATCTATCTCTCTGCCAAATTTTATCGAATCCGTTCAGTGGTTTAGGCGTGAAAAGGTAACATACAGACAGACAGACCGACAGACAGTCAGAAATACTTTCGATTTTATAATATTAGTATGCATTGTTACTTTCCAGGTTTCAAACACGCGACCTGGTGGTTAATAAATTTAATAGATAGTTCAAAAGATGAGGAAGTGGTGAAGCATGTGCGTTTTTGAAAGTGACTCTTATGTAAGTACTATGTAGTCTTTTAAAACCCAATATTAATTAATTAATGCTTCTTGACTTACAGCTACGGAGAGAGATTCAATGGGTTACTTTAAAAAGGTCACAGGTGAGTCCACAAGAGGTTCCCACGTACAATCACTCAACATTAATAGTTTAGTCATCAAACTCGATTGCGTTTCATAATTCACCACAAACAGGCTCTCAGCAACCATTATCTTTTTAACATTTCGCCAAAATCGGAAACTAGGTACAGTCAGCATCTAACGTCGATGAATGTTTTGAGAACATAATATATACATATAGCAATATTATAGCTCTCTATACGAGTTGTCTTACGAATGTTACGATTTGAGTTCACAATAAAGTAAATTCCATATCTTATCTTCATCTTACGTGTCGGTGGCAAAATAACACGAAAAAGTGTCTTTTGGTCCATTTAACATTTTTTATACAGTAGAGTATTACTTATCTGACTTAAGATCCGTCAAAAGATTAAGGTACAGGGTACAAGGATGGCAATTTCTACTTTACTTTACTTTCTTGTAACTTTATTCTCGACTTCTTGTAGACTACTTAATCTTTACATAAAATTTTCTTGAGAAAACATTAGATACACATGAAAAATGCAAGTTTAATAAAATTAATAGCTAAATAGGTATAGTTTGTTTTTGTTCGTGTAGTTTTTTTTTTTTTTAACCTTGCCCCACACTATGAATTTCTCCTGTATTGTGGGTGCGTTTACAAACATTTAAACTCACATACACAAAAAGCTAGACCCGGAACAACTACTTGTAGGTCATACAAATATTTGTTCCGTGCAGGAATCGAACCCGCGACACGCAGCGCAGCAGTCAATCGCTTAACCACTGCGCCAACTGTGCCGTCAACACTATTTAATACACTTTTGTTTGTACAATCGAAAGATGCTGACTGTACCTACTTTAAATAATTTTTTACACAGTTTATGTAATTCTTTCCATTTGTCTTGATGGAATGTCTGACATATAATCTTCAGCTATTAACATACTATCTTCATTAGTTTCCGTAATTAGCATTGAGAGAAATAGAGTGCATCTGATTCTTAACAGCGCCATTACTGGTTACAAATACGCATTGTTTCAAGTGGGCGCTATATGTTGTGGCGTAAGGATCTATTTACCCGAGAGTGAACAATATTGTAATCCCACGTAAATATTAGTACTTACGTCTACGTACTGACTAACCGAGAGGAAAAAGGGGTTGAAAAAGAAGAATATAAATTTCCGAGGCTGTAGCTAGATGGAGAGTAGGTAATTAGGTATATGGCGTTGACTGAACTGGAATGTTATCATCATCTGCCTAGCCTTTTCCCAACTATGTTGGGGTCGGCTTCCAGTCTAACCGGATGCAGCTGAATACCAGTATTTTACATGGTGCGACTGCCTATCTGACCTTCACAACGTAAAACAAAAAAAAAGTTACAGTAATAGTAATTTATTTCCAAAACTTGAGTACACATTAGATACATTAATGAGGTTTTGGACTAGGACATCTGTATGACAGGGGTTGTCGAGGTTTCTCCAGTTACATGGATCAGCATGAGAAGGCTTGGACTAAATACATACAATTAAGTGATTTTTAAAATAATCAAAAGAACATTGAAAACAAATATGAAAAAGACAAAAACTTAATGAACAAAAAAATAATTATTAGTCGTCTAAAACATTTTCTGTTTAACAATAGAATGGGAGTAGCACATGTACCTATGATGTGATGGGTGTATAAAGTGTAAAGTAAATACTGGCTCGCTGGTCCATTGGTAGCAAGTGCAAGTGATAGTGGGTGGTAAGTACTATTTATAAGAGGCTAGAAGAGCCCCTTCAAGTAATTAAACGCCGATAGGATTTCCTTTAGATAAATATTGACAGAAAGAACTTACATTACCACGTTAAAACTAGCATTCCCTCAACTAAACAAAAATCATCACACTAATATTATAAAGGCGAATGTTTGTGAGTGTGTGTGTGTCTTTATATGTTTGTAGCTTCTTCACGCTCAATGGGCTGGACCAATTTTGATGAAAAATTTTACGGAGGTAGCGGATGGATTAACATATAGGTAAGCTACTTTTTACCCCGATATTCCTACGGGTCGACATTTAATAAAAATATATGACACAGAAGATATAGACAGAAGTGTCTAATCATCCCTTTGAGGAACATCAGCGTGACGTTATGCTGAAATATTATACAGGGTTATTGTAAATTGGTTAGCTAAACGTCATATCGTTTTATTTTATTGTGCTTAGATATCGATTTCCATCGCGTCTGCGGAGTTTAGATATCGATACCCATCGCGTCTGCGGAGTTTAGATATCGATACCCATCGCGTCTGCGGAGTTTAGATATCGATACCCATCGCGTCTGCGGAGTTTAGATATCGATACCCATCGCGTCTGCGGAGTTTAGATATCGATACCCATCGCGTCTGCGGAGTTTAGATATCGATACCCATCGCGTCTGCGGAGTTTAGATATCGATACCCATCGCGTCTGCGGAGTTTAGATATCGATACCCATCGCGTCTGCGGAGTTTAGATATCGATACCCATCGCGTCTGCGGAGCCAATTTAAAATAACCCTGTTTAAAGCATATCGAAATTGTACCTCTTTTGATTCAATTGTCGGGATGCCTACGCACACCAGTATTGTGTAACAACTTGATAACCTAAAATTATACTTCAGTATACGTAGTAAGTTATGCATAGCTATAACAGTTAGTTAATAAAATTTGTCCCAGTTTCAGCTACAAAATGTGCTAACTCGTGCGAAGTTCAAGTTGCTTTGGATAAGCGCCAACTTGCTTCAGATTCTGACGCAAACTGAAACATGTTCAATATACGTATTATTTTATATTAATACTAGCTGCGCCCCGCGGTTTCCGCGCAAATGTCGATCCCGTGGGAATATCAAGATAAAAGTAGCCTATATAGGTATTAATCCAGGGTGCCAGCTACCACAACACAAAATTTTATCAAAATTGGTCCAGGTGTTTGAGCGTAAAGAAGTAACAAACATATAGTATAGTATGTAACTCTCTGAAATCTGAATTAATTATAATTAAATTAACAATTGTAATATTTGCTAATCTTGATATGTTAATTTTTAATAATTATTATTTTCCTCAAATTTATTCAATGTTATTTCACAATATTTACTCTGCCTAATTTTATATTTTTTTTTCTTCAGATATTTTAACTTATATAGATCATCCATAATTTATTTTCTCTATTTTTATCGTGTTTACACCTAGTTAAATGTGCATGCTGTGGTCTCCTGTAACTGAAGGAGCACACGTAAAAGAACCTTTTTTAATTATTGTAAATTTCTATTGTTTATGTGTATCCTTTGTTGGAGATCCTCAATAAATAAATAAAATAAAATATAAACACACCCCCACACACTCACAAACTTTTGCCTTTATAATATTAGTGTGATTAAAGTCAGAAATAGCAATATAAAGGCCCTCTTTAATCCGGGATCAATTATTATAAAACTGGAGAAAATCCTTGTGTACAGTCACCAAAGGAGATAAGTAACCAGGGTCGTCGGATATAGTTGAAGTTTAATAGGAAACCGATGAATGATTTCGAATAAAATTTAATTCAATTATAGAAAACAAACAGTTAATTTTTCAAATTAAATTTCATTCGAAAAGATCAATCGGTTTCTAAACTTCAACTAAGTAAATCCCACGACCCTGGTTACTTATCTCCGACCGTACCTACAGCATTTCCTAAAGAATCTAATGACTTGCAACTTGGCTAACCGAATACCCTGTTTTGTTGAATTGAAATGACTTGAATTTATTTATTTTGTGAACTTTAGTGATTACAGGTGTTTTTCAATATAAATGTCAAGTGCACAAACCATGTTCCGCCGATAGGCATACAAAATCCGAGTTAAAGTTATAGTAAACTTATTATTAAAAATTAAAACAAAAAAGAATTCATGCAGTCGTTATAAATAAACTAATTAAAAATGTCAAAAAAACATATTATTAAGCATGTCAAGTTATAAAATATTATATTTATTTATTTTATGTACAGTATTAAAATAATTATAAAATTGTCATACTAATATAAGGAAAATGTCATGAAAAATAAGAACACAAAGTCAAAAGATTTCAAAAACACAGTTTATATAAAATAAAAAATAAATATAAAAAAATAAAAATTCTTCATTTGTCATCCTATACTCCTTGACTGAATAATATACACCTTGTCATTTAGTAGTCTAAAGAGCTCGCTTTTGAATTCATTATTATTCTTACAATTTCTAATATGACAAGGTAGTTTGTTATACAATTTTGGTGCCATTGCATAGACACTTTTATAAGCAGAAGCAGTTCTTGTGATTATTGTTTTCAACTTATCTGAGCGACTTTGACTTTCTACATGACTAAACAAGTGTATATTGGTTTTTACAAACATCAGAACCTCATAGATATACAGTGAAGGTACTGTCAGAATATTTAAATTCCTAAAGTGTGGCTTACATGTATCTGTTGTTTTTAATTTGCAGATGGCTCGGATGCATCCTTTTTGTGCCAAAAGCTCGGAGGATATATTTGAAGCATTACCCCAGAATATAAGTCCATATCTCAATGTGGAGGCTACATAACCGTGGTATGCCGTTAAGAGGGCTGTTTTGTTTGCAATTTTACCTAGCATATATAGGGCATAAGAGAATCGGTAAAGTTTCAAACAAACACTATCAATTTGAGTTTTCCATGACATAATAATATCATTGTGAATGTGCAATCCTAAAAACTGTAGTTCTCATTCTGTTAAACTCAAAACCAACGAGTACTAAAAGTAATCGCAATATTACTATATTTAATTTGCAGGTAAACACACATGGACATTGGACAAAGGGAACGTCGGGAAGAACCTCAAAAGCTGTATGATAAGGTGGTCACAGAAAATACAAAAAAATGCCTCAACTAAGTAAGACACTTTGAGATACCAGTTTACTTGCTATTGCACCCGTAGGCATCCATCCAATGCGTATGAAGTCACCTCTATTGCACCCGTAGGCATCCATCCAATGCGTATGAAGTCACCTCTATTGCACCCGTAGGCATCCATCCAATGCGTATGAAGTCACCTCTATTGCACCCGTAGGCATCCATCCAATGCGTATGAAGTCACCTCTATTGCACCCGTAGGCATCCATCCAATGCGTATGAAGTCACCTCTATTGCACCCGTAGGCATCCATCCAATGCGTATGAAGTCACCTCTATTGCACCCGTAGGCATCCATCCAATGCGTATGAAGTCACCTCTATTGCACCCGTAGGCATCCATCCAATGCGTATGAAGTCACCTCTATAATCATATGCACTCCATTCTATTCGGTGTTAGGCCATCTGTATCCATTAACCAATATCTAATCTTGAGCAGGTCATCGGTTTAGTAACACTAGGAACATAACGTTTGCAACTCTCTGGCTATAAAAAAAAAGCTATTAATTCCAAAATTTTGATAAATTGCAATATTAAGCAATTTATTTTATCCGCCCAACATTCAGACACGAGCCTCCAGTTAATTACGATGTTATCTTCGCATCTAGAGGCGCCACGTTCCACGTCGCCCGCGCAATGAATGGCGATTAATTCTTAACTTGCGCGGACGCACTATGATGAGTTACATCACCAGCCAATGGGGACAAAGTGCTAAAACAATTGATTATCACATTTATAAAGTTTGTGGTTATGGAATTTCTATTAGATAATTAATTGAGACACAGTAGGTACTTAATTGCCATCGCAAACGTGAGGCCTATGTTTGATTCCTGGACAAATTAAAGGCTTTTAACTAATTGCACATTGACTGGAATATTGATTAACAGGTACGAGTATTTCGTATAACATCTTCGTATGTCATAGTTACATCTTAAGAATATTTAATTGTAGGTATGTTCTTATTTCTCATACCACTTAATCCAAAACGCGTAGAAGGGCCTGAAGATTGGCGCAACTGTCATTTGTAGGCGAGCCATAGGTGAGTCCATTGTGCGGACTGAATACACCGTCAAATGGACCTAATTGAGATGTGAGTTCGTCAGCTGGTTTTAGAGTTAAGTAAGTATGTATGTATGGCTATATGAAAAGTGGCAGATCAAAGAACAGATGCGTGGAATGTCCGAAAAATTATGTTACGGGCACTGCAAGATAGAAAGTAATTTCTAAGTTGATGGCTCATATATGTAGATGTGTATCCGAATGAATGATGGAATCTGGCAACACAGAAATGGAAAAAACAGGGAGAATGATTGAACGGCAAAACGAAATGACGTTGCTCGTTTATAATATAAAATTGTTTGAATTGTGCTGGGGATTAAAGTACTTACGACAAACTGTAAAGTAAGTAAGTAAATCAAACAGAGGGGCAATTCTCGTATTTTTAAGAACGTTCACAGTCTATTCTCTACATCTTTGACAAGTTTTTGACATTTGTTTGTCGCCGTGAGCCTAAGCCGACCCTAACATAGTTGGGGAAAGGCTAGGCAGATGATGATGAAAGGCTAGGCAGATGATGATGAAAGGCTAGGCAGATGATGATGAAAGGCTAGGCAGATGATGATGAAAGGCTAGGCAGATGATGATGAAAGGCTAGGCAGATGATGATGAAAGGCTAGGCAGATGATGATGAAAGGCTAGGCAGATGATGATGAAAGGCTAGGCAGATGATGATGAAAGGCTAGGCAGATGATGATGAAAGGCTAGGCAGATGATGATGAAAGGCTAGGCAGATGATGATGAAAGGCTAGGCAGATGATGATGAAAGGCTAGGCAGATGATGATGAAAGGCTAGGCAGATGATGATGAAAGGCTAGGCAGATGATGATGAAAGGCTAGGCAGATGATGATGAAAGGCTAGGCAGATGATGATGAAAGGCTAGGCAGATGATGATGAAAGGCTAGGCAGATGATGATGAAAAGCTAGGCAGATGATGATGAAAGGCTAGGCAGATGATGATGAGGCTAGGCAGATGATGATGAAAGGCTAGGCAGATGATGATGATGTTTGTCGCCGTGATGAGACCGCGACTAGGTTTTGAACTTTTTAAATTAAGAGAATTGGCCTTCAGGTCTGTTCAGGATCTTCGAATACCACATAGAAGACGTATGGATAAAATAGACGTAGATCGTACTGCGCCGATTCCAAATAAACTGGGATAAGTCAGAAGGATGATTATCGTCAGCTGGTTGTATTCAAAATGGCCCTTTTTTTTGAAGAAACCCACAACAAAGGAATCCAAGTTTCAACCAATCCAAGGAATTTCGACTTCGTTGATAAAATATCAAACCTACGTCATCGTGCCCAATGGAACTTTTTAATAACTAGAATTTAACTTTACGTGCCATATGGTGTAAATGTATCGATCGGCAACTCATTATATTTAAGTTCGTTAAACCCACTACTTAAACTCACTTTAAAGTTTTACCGAAACTCCTAATTAACGGTCAGAGCTACAATGCTGCTTACCTTGCTAAAATAATGAAGCAGTAAGTGCATACCCCGGATGAGAAGTAATCACATAACGAACATAAACATTATCAAAACTAGTTTTTTATTCAGCACTTCTTTTACCTACAGAAATAATAAGCTCTGAATATTTTTTTTTAATGATATCAAGTAGGTTTTAACGTTTTAAATTAATAACTGCATAGTCGTGTTGTTATTAATTTTTCCATACAAGGTAATTTGTGCATACGCTTTTTACAGTTTACCTACCACATACCTAGAAAACACCCACCCACGTACATAGAAAATACCCATAGTTTTATAATTGATAAAAGGGTTTCGAAAAAAGGTTTGGCCACGAAATAACTGAGAAGGCCGACTGATATAGTGGTTAACAGTTGTGTAGGTATGCATATTTCTCGGGCAGCGTCCGAAATTCATAATGAATGCTCTGGGGCATAAATAAGGGTTAAATCCACCACAGCTGAACCAGTATAGTCAAAAATGTAGCTAAGAGTGTCTAGGTAGCGTTTAGGAGTCTAGGATAACACTAGCATTATTTTAATCATAAGTAGGTAAATAGACCTTGAGCAGTCTTAACAACAGCAAAAACCTTATGCCAAAGCAGATTCCTGCGACTCCATAGCCCCACATTATTACGACACCCACGGATTGCTCACGAACCCATCTTCCTACATATGTCAACAATTTGTCCAAACAAACGATGACGTAACGAGCATGATGACGTCACAACATCGCAGCCACATAACTTATAAATAGACATCTCTAGTGACAGCTGACCCTTTATCATTTCATAATAATAATAGTATATGACCCGGGGTCACATATTATTACATAGTAGGTGAGAGAAAAGAATGTATGGAAACTTGTGTTTTATGTGAAGTGAGCTGACCTTTGTGACCATGTATCATACATAATATGTGAAGGTTACACCCATTTACCTAAAAACCTTTTTATTAGAAGGCTGAAAGTCACTCAAAGGGCAATGGACCTCTGCATTGCTATTAAATTAAATAAAAATTAATTTATTTCGGACAGCAGTGATCCGTAATTTGTTAGTATTACAAACATCTTATATTCTAGTGTTAGTAACATTGATATAAATAAGTATAATTAAGACAAAAGGATGACCTGCGGTGCTATTCTGTAAAAATCTCACCGTGAAAACTTAGGTGAAGTGAGCGTGGAGTGAGCTGTCAATAGTGTCAATTCCTACCAAAAACAAACTCACTTCACCTAAGTATTCACGGTGAGATTTTTACAGAATCGACCGGCAGTTAGGAAAATATGTTTCCTACCTAATCAACCCCGCACAAAATGCCTAATATTTGGAGTATAGCTCTCCGCCACCGCTCTCAGGATATAGTTGCGACTACTCCGCACTCTGCACAGCAGCGAAGCAGTTTTTTTGCGTATTATAAGCTTGAAAGCCGTCTGTGTGGGCCTCGGCAAACATTTCTGAGGCGCTACAGAAACGCGGCAGTAGCAAAAACATCCTGAACGCATTATTATATTGCACGCGCAGAACATCCAGCGATCTCTTAGTGTAGTTGACCCATAGATTGCTCGTGTAAAAACTCTGACAGTAGGCCTTAAAAAGAGTAATTTTTACTAGGTCAGAGCACCGAGCAAATCTACGGGCCAACATGTTACCTCTGACCGCCATCGCCAGTGCCCTACGCTCTCGCTCAATGTCCGTATCATCCTTAAGGTCGTCGGTGATGACAAGTCCAAGGTACTTGAATTTAGACACTGTTTAAATGGAGGCCATTCAGCCTAGTAATTTCAGGTACAGAGTCTGGACATCTACCTGCGGCCTTAAAGAGCATATATTCACTCTTGGTGACATTATAAATAAGTTCATGTGACTATGCTTGGAGCTTCCCAACATGATCGAGTCAGAAATGAAGAGATCTGCATGAGAACCACATGACCAGAAGGCCAATTCTCGTAATTAAAAACCTAATCTCCATCAGACTCCATCTCATATCAGCGACAATCAATGTCAAAAACTTGTCAAAAATGTAGTGAAATTACAGGTATTTTTAGCAGATTAAGACTGCGATCAGAATGCGAACGTTCTTAAAAATACCTACGGGAATTGCCCCTCTGGTGAAGGCCGCAGGAATCCGCTGGATGTCCGCATATGTCCAGCAGTGGACGTTTGTCGGCTGAAATGGTGATGACAACCATTTGCAGGTATGGTTAGAAGCATAGTAGAATGGTCGTGTAACAAAAATTGTTTATATTAAGTACTTACTAGCTGCGCCCCGCGGTTTCACCCGCGTAAATTTCGATCCCGTGGGAATATCGGGATAAAAAGTAGCCTATACATATGTTAATCCAGGGTGTCAGCTACCTCCATACAAAATTTCATCAAAATAGGTCCAGCCGTTTGAGCGTGAAGAAGTAACAAATACATTAAACACACACACACAAACTTTCGCCTTTATAATATTAGTGTGATAAGGCGCTACACTTATTCCCGAGGCGAGGCGAGGGTTTATTCTTTCTGCCTGCTTTGGTCCTATATTACATGAGGTCAGGACATTTTTTTTTTCTTGAAACCACCGTATACTGTACTGATCTAAATCGTCGTTTGGATCACTACAGTATACGGTAGACATCTGCTACTAATCATGCAAGTCCGTCGACTTACATGATAGCAGTAGATGTCTACAGGCCAAAAACTATACCTACATTTGTGTTAATTAATTCACACTTTCCTTTCTACGATTAAAATTAATTTTATTGTTTTACAAAACTATTTTAAATATTATAATACAATGTATTTTGTCAAGGTCCTGAGATATTTATTTCTTCTAGAACTAGCGACACGCCACTGCTTCGCACGGATTTTACGACATCACAAAACAATATCTAGATTACTATAATATAAGCACGATGACTATTCATCTATATACTCGTATATAAAATTCAAAGTCCTGAATTACTGATATATCAACGCACAGCCTAAACCGCTGGTCCTAGAGAAATTACCATCCCGACTATGGGTGCCTAAAGAAGCGGGTTTTCGGTTCCGACTCCCGGTACAGGTCTCTGCAGGTTGATGAAGATCAACCGGAGGGCCAGGGGGGGGGGAGGTAACCGTTTCCTTCCCTTCGGAAGAAAACGGTTACATGTTTTAGCTGTTTCTATGTATGAGCGCATAAGTTATTGTGGGACTATTTCACCCGCAACGATCGGTACCGAGCCGCACAGACTCGCCTGCACCGGAAACCTGTTTATTTATGTAAGCACCCTATGACTAGAAATAGCAAACAAAACAGGTCAATTTTCGTCTCCATCGCGATGATGCAAATAGCAAAACAGTCTAAGAACTTATAAAGGGTTTTCTTATTGTTTGGTCGAGGTGGCTCAGGAAAAGGATGCCTGGAAGGATTTGAGGGAGGTCTATGCTCAGCTGTGGGCCAGTGTAGGCTAAAAAAAAACTTATAGTGCAACAATTACAGGCTAACACAACATGCACCATTTATGATTTTACATAATAGGTAATACAAAGCCAAAAAGATATATTTACAACATTATAGTTATTCAATCATTTTGGTAATCCATGCGTAACAATATTAACAACAATTACAGTATTAATAATTTAAAAAAAACACATTGATAAGTAGATAACATTAACATAAAAAAAATTCAAATAATTTAATTCAAATACACATTAGAATAACATAAAATTACATTAATAGCGAAATCATTGGTTGTGAGAATAATGCTCAAGAATTATCCTCGTAAGATCACTTTCTCAGTTCTCCTGCAACATCCCATAACTATTAGGTACCATAGATATTCGCATGTCTTGTGTGGCATGTACCTAAACACTGCTTACGTCACCATTGCACCATGACACGCCGTAGTGTGCGTGTGCATAGAATTACCCTACTGAACAGCACATTGAGGCTAATGTCGTTTTTATATGCAAATTTAGTTATTTTGGTATGCGCAAATTGTTTTATTGATGATTTTGGATGGTTCCGTTGTAGAGAATTGTTATGATGTACCTATGGATATGACTTCACATTGAATATGATGTAGTAATCATATAATACTTACCCACACTTACTCACTTTATCGTGTGATGTTGTATATCGCGCTTCTTTATCTTAATCCCTGTAAATTTCGCGCTTCTTTATCATATTCCCTGTAAATTTCGCGCTTCTTTATCATATTCCCTTTAAATTGAGCGGTCTGACTCTTGTGATACAGACACTCCTAGTACAAGAGCCAGGGCTACACTGATGTCTGTGTCTTGAAGTGAAAATAAATAAATTATTATGAACAAACTCCTTCAACTATTTCTCAGTGCTTGTTTAGAAATCTCCTGTAAACATGGCTATGGTTTTTTCCGTCCATAAAACGCTATTTATAGATATATTATTTCAGATCTATAACATAACTCTGAAAGAACTACTTAGCCGTTATTTAAATGTCCATTAATATTAATGGACATATTCAACATGATTATATAATCATGATCTTTATGGTAATGTAATACCTAGTCATATTTCTTTAAAAAAAAGAAGTAACGTAACACTTATTTAAAAACACTTTCCGATTCTCAGGTATTAAATAATCTTAAAACATAGCTTCGAGCTAGAACTGCCAAAAACAGCAAATCAATATAATTCGCAGACGTTCCAAAATTATCAAAACATCATGTTAGGCGTGGTCTACACCCATGCGGTCACCTGAGGTCAAACCAAACAAATGCTAAACAATGACCGGTTGCCTTCACATTGATTTCTCTATTTAGCAAGACGCCTCATAGTACATACAACCTTCGTTTTAAATTCTTGTGTTCGTACGTGCCTAATGAGGTATTAAATGGATTCCAGGGTTAAAAAAAAATCTGCTGTTCCCTACATTTTGACGAGTTATACGAACATAAATGTAGGGAACAGCTGATTTTTTTTTCACGATTTCAGGTTTGGTCCCATAGTAAAAGTTGTTTTCATAATGATGAGTACAATGACCTCCTAAGAGGTTGTTAATGTCTTACCAATAACCCTGTATACAGGCAAGCCTAAATTGGGAATCCAGTAACTCAATATTTTTTTACTACAGACGTTTGAAGTAATGTTTCTAGTGAGATGATGGAGCGCTCACACGCTAACACAGGTTAACTCCTAGCACAGAGCTAGGTTTGCTCCACTATCCACTTTAAGTAATATTCCTGTCCGTCGCTCATGATGTAGTATTTAAGTTAACCTGTACTCAAAGTTGTTTGAAAATAAAGATTATTATTATTCCATAATGATCAACATTGCTAAACACCGTGAGTGCAAGACCAGTCAGACCAGCACAGAAGAAAGAGCAAAGAAAGAAAGAAAGATAATTTATTTGTCAAACATGCGTTTACATAAACTGACTAATCAGACATGCAAGGTATTGAATTAATAGATGTTGTGAGCGTCCATGTTTTGCTAATAATGGCGTACAAATTTTGTAGGTATAAAAAAATTACATTTACCTAATTGCATTTTACATAATTATAGTCATTCTAAATTCCATTACAAAATACAAAACAAATAAATAATAATTGATGTCAAGATATTATATTAGGCTAAGCATCGCCATACAACGTGGTAATGCCGCCAGCCTCTTGGGTACATTACCAGTCGACAGCGATGCGGATGAGTTTTTCGACGCTATTTTCTAGTTTCTGTATAGTTTTAGTTATGTTAGAATTTAATTTTGTTATTTTTACCTGTCTAAATGAATAAATCAGATATTATAGCAGGTTTAAGTATATTATAGTCAAAACAACAGTGCACTAGGTGAATAGGTAGATCTTCAATCGTCAAGAGATGTTTCCATCGAAAACAAACGTTCAACAAGAAGTTTGTCGCTGGAATTTTAACAAGCTCTTGTCCTTAACTGTAATTTAATGGAGAGGTCATGATGAGACCATGACCGTGTCATCAATAACACACGAAACTGACCCAGACCCTGATGACACGAGAACAAGGTTGGTACAGGTGCGCAGACGACGGCCTGGACCAGTCTACATGACAGTTTTGAGGCGATAGGATATGGGTAGTACGCATAAGGAAAGGTAACTAGCAAAAAGTGAAAGATGAGAATAAAGAAGGCAATAAATAAGTGCGACAATTTGAGGAATAGTTTCGGCTAGCACACTACCCAGTGTTTAAAAGACAACTGTACCTAAATGCAATTTATTTTTTACAGTCAGGGAAATTAATTGTTAAGTAAATTGACATCCTACATCAATTGGCCGTATTATAGCCATTTTATGCAACCAAAATCAAAAGTCATTTATTCAAACTAGGCTGAGAATCAGCACTTTTCGAACGTCAAAATTACAAAAGACAATCGGCACGCTCGCCCTTCACCACTGTCAAAGAATGACAGTTGTCAATTAAATATACGGACAATTTAAGTTTTTTAGTCAATATTTAACATTACAATACACTTCCCTGACTATGCTTATTGGGTTTGTAAATAAACGAGATAGGTAAGTGTTAACTAATTTGCGCTTAATTTAGAAATATTTTTCCAATGTTAATTTTTGCCCATGGTCACGTAAAAATGTGTCCTGCATAGCTGCCATGAGTTTTTTTTTTTTTTTTCAGATGAGAATTCATCAAATGACCCCTCCCGCTCTGGATGGAGCGAAAGGGAGTGTCAGACTCTTACTAAAACCCACCCATGTTCCTTCCTTAGCCCTTTATGTTCCGGGGTAGCGGTAACCCTTTCGGACAATCCCGCTGCGTGACCATAGGCTGCTGTCCACTACCACTTGATACGCTTCTGTACCGTATCGAACATCAATCATTGTTATCGTAGGTGTCCTCTAAACGCTGTTAACAAGTCCAAAACCCGAAAATGTTGTCAATTTAAATCAAATAGATGACCACTATTCTGCCGACAGCTGGAGTAAGGCAAATAGCCAATCAGGTTACCAAATGTGTATTTTGTGTTATTTTCGATACGATAGCCTGTCGGATGGTTGCGAATAGCTATGCTGGTCTACTATTGTGGAATCGTGTCGCTCTCGTGTCGGTGTGACTAGCTGTAGTTCTAATGAGTGGGTGTGTAAGTGTGGCGCGTGCGTGTAAACAATTAGTAATAATAACTCACCGGAGGTCATTCTGAATAACAGTTATTATTCCTAAGCTTAAGTAATGCGTGTGAGAATTATTATTAGAGTTCCACAAGGGAAAAAATAAATAAAAAGTGTGTTCTATGTCCTTCCCCAGATCTTGGATCCAATTTCAATATCTTCAAAATCTGTCCAGTAGAAATTTTAGCCATCATAAGTCTGACTCCACATCCATAAGCAGTGAGTGTGAGAGCAGTGCTAGCCCAGTGGTAACGGCTCTGACTTAGGTCTTAGGTGACTTAGGTTGCGGGTTCGAACCCAGAGCTTTACTTTGTGTAAACAATGATGAAATTATTTACACAAAGTAAAGCTCTGGATTCGAACCACCTGCTCTCAAAAGGGTGAAGCAAAACATCGTGAGGAAACCGGCATGTCCTAGAACCAAAAATTCAAAGACATGTGACATCTACCAACCCGCACTGCGACCGCGTGGTGGATTATAGCCCACTCCTTCTCGGAGAGAGGAGGCCCGAGTCTGAGTCCCAGTATTGGGATCATTATAGGCTGAATACGCATATCGATAATTAGTGAGAATATGCTCTAACTTACGAGCACCGTGTCACACTCATTGTAACCATACAGTAGCAATATGCGTACGAGTCACAAACATTCGAACTCGGATATTACCAACTTGTATTAGGCGACACCTCACAATTCACAGCGTCTTATTGCAAGATTTTCTCGACCTATTTACCTAATTTAGGAGCCAAATCGTTTAAGACTGTGGCTAGTACTTGGCCCCATTATGCGGAACCATAAACCCTCATTGTACCATAACTGCTGTCCATATAATGACATCACATGTTGCGCTGTGCGCATCACGCGAGCGTTCGAATTGACCTTTATAGCTTGGACCCTATTTGTGAAGTTTCGTAATAATGCCTGCAGTTATTGCTCACATTAAAAGAGGCTTAGATTTTTGCAGTTACAATTGGTTATTTCGTTGAATCTGGTCCATGAATATAATAGAAAACATTTGCGAACATTGTGCTACCTGGCGAACATGGACGTTGCCATAAACTATGAAAGATGAACACGCTTGTCTGACAGGCCTGTGTATGATCACAGTACAGTAAATACATGTTGTTATAGGCGTTCCGGAGGACGCTGATGGGCATATTCCCGATCATTCTTTGACCTCACTCTGGGAAAGAGAAGGGGCAAATTCTAAAACAAATACCTACTACTCATTGTTGAAACTCGCTGGTATTCCATGCGGGGAGATAATGATACCAATCTAATGAAATCGTGACGTACTGCTCGTTGTACAAGATTTATGAGCTGTGAACGTTACGTATTGCTAATTAACATAGGTTATTTTTATTTCTGTAGACCATGTGTTACTACCGAAGCTGATAGATGTTTCTCCTGAGGTTAAGGTCTTCCCCTGGTAATTACAACTGCTGTAGGTACCTAGTAAAATTATTTTTATAGGTCTACACTTCATTGGTTAGTTAGACTCGGAGACCTAGCCAGTTAGTAAGGACATGTCCATTGGGACTATGGCTGATTGCATCAGTAGTCAAAATAAATGTGCAGCAAAGATTTTTATATGTTAGTTATTGCTGTATTGTATAGTTTATCTACAAATAAGTTTGCGCAGTCATGAACTTGAAATAGGTGTTCAAGCTCCTTCACAAACAGCTTTGTAACTGTCCATTATCACAAAACACCTCTCCATCTTTAAAAAATATCTCATACACCAAAAAAGTGATGGCATACAATGTATTAACTTCCCATGAAACAAGACTTGCAACATTACACATATCTCACCGACTATGATGCAGTAATTAACAGCATTACATGATGTAACGTTTATAACGACCATTATGGACGTTACTTCTCTTTAGCTGCTGTTCTGTTAGGAGTTAAGAAGGCCAAGGGGTCAATAGCTAAGTATTTTAGAATGTAAAAATGCTTTTACAAGAACTCGGAATTTGTTTCCAGATAGTTACTACCTGAGAGTCTGTAGGTCAAGAGTAAGTAGATTTCTTCATTCCAGTGTGCGCCGATGTCGAACATAATATGTAGGTAGTAATAGAATGGTAATAGAATCTCTATTATTATGTGAGATAATGTCAAATCCAAGCCATTAACAAGTGCTGGTGGGCATGGCCAAAAAGCACGCTGCTGGCTTCGTGTCCGACAGAGGTAGCATTAGCATAATCAGCCTATGGTGTTCCCACTGCTCTCTGTGAGAGGGAGTGGGCCGTAACCCACCACGCCAGCCCAGCGTGGGTTGGTAGATGGCACATGTCTTCGAATTTTTGGTTTTAGGACATGCCGGTTTCCTCACGATGTTTTCCTTCACCGTTTGGAGAGCAGAGGTTGTGGTACATTTTCATACAAAAAAAACTGCGGTGCGGCACGATTGTAGTGTGCGTTGGTTCATAGAAAACGTACGAAAGTGTTGAAGAAGAATTTTTGCAATGCGTTGCGTTGCGGCGCGGCTTGCCCCAATCTGCGGAAGCTCACGAAATATAAAAGTTCAAAATGAAGTGATTTGGTAAAACAAATAAAGATCAATACCGAAGGTGGTCAGGAGGTTAGTTCACACCTCATCGTAACATACGTGACATTTGGAAAAGGAAAGATCAAATAACTAATGGTCAACACAGTGATGGTATTTTGATCACAAATTAGCACCATGCTGCAGTGAATGTGAGATGACATAAGAGCGAGCTTGAAGCATGTCTAATTCAATCTAGAAGAGTGTTTGATCAACATACCTAATAATATTAATCCGAATATTATTAAATCGAATGAGAATTACAGTAATAATAGTAACAAAAGTTTATTTCGACCAACAAAAAACCACCAAGTCGTTGGAACGATACATTTTCGCATCACTATTTTGACACTTACATTGTCCATTCTATTTTAAATTTTACTAATCAAGTTGAGTACTTGAAGCCGCAACACTAGATAGATATCCGATGACGGTGTCGCCACGGCCCCAAATATGGCAGGGTCGTCATGAAGGGATGGGACTTGGGAGACAAGTGAAACACCTGAGATCTGAGTAGATACTGAATATATTCAGATAAACTATACGGATTATTAGGTATACACATCTATAGCTACCACATCTCATCATAGTAGGCACAAAACTAAAACGACTTCACATAAACATATTACAACTTCGATTGCTCAATACAACCATACAGCAAAGACGAATAAGTTTACGAACATATTTCGCTGATCGACAGTCCAGAGGCACATTAAGTTCATTCTGGAAGATCTTGCGTAGGTACTCTTATGGTTTTTTAGGGTTCCGTACCCAAAGGGTAAAAACGGGACCCTATTACTAAGGCTCCACTGTCCGTCTGTCCGTCTGTCACCAGGCTGTATCTCATGAACCGTGATAGCTAGACAGTTGAAGTTCAACGTTCAAGTTGAAGTTCTGTTGCAGCTATAACAATAAATACTAAAAACAGAATAAAATAAATATTTAAAGGGGGCTCCCATACAACAAACAGGTTTTTTTCGGCGTTTTTGCCTTGTGGTACGGAACCGTTCGTGTGCGAGTCCTACTCGTACTTGGCCAGTTTTTGTTACTTACACTACCTACATACTATTCAACGCTTTTATCAATATTATAAATAACATTACTGAAAACGGGCTATTATTAAAATAAAAATGCCAATTCTCACGACTGTGGCTATAATTAGAGCACTTTTACACTCTCCTCTCATAACGGAGCCTTTACACAGTATTACGTCACCGCTGACATTCACATAACATGTAACTTAATAGGCTTTATCATAAGTTACAGTTAAGCACACTCACCTACTGATCTGATCAGTATGTATGTATACCCTCACTTACGACACTCGAACACTTGACTTTTTGCGTCGAATCTGTCTCAGGGTCAAGTTCAATTCAAACTTGAAAATAGAGAAATACTACTGTTGCATCGAGTATGGACGTTGTTTAAGTTACTAAACGGCCTGTGCTGGAATCTCTTTTAGACTTTCATAGTTTTATGGATAGGTATAGGTATAGTCGACCTCGTTATTACTTTACCACCTTAAGGTCGAATGGCACTTGCACGTCTTAAATAAATAATAAATAAAAACTTTATTCAGTTCAGAAAAAACACGGTACAATATTTTTTTAAACTAAAAATACACAGGTCATCATTTCAGCCGAAAGACGTCCACTGCTCGACATAGGCCTCCCCCAAGCACCTCCACTTCGACCGGTTCTGTGGTCCACCTTGTGGGAGGCTTTCCAAAAAACAAAAAAAACACAGGTGCTAGATTTTAAATAGCCCTGGACCCCACGCTAGGATTCCTTGTGACATAGAGTCCAGTCTGTTCCCAAGTAAGGCAAACATTTTCATTTATATAAGTGAAGAAATTAATAATAAAAAAAGACAAGTTCTCTTTGTGTACGTGACAGTTAGATAGTTTCAACATTACTGATATTTCAATTTACTGGGAATTGTTGTCAAAAGTGGTAAAGCAATTACGAAGTCGACAATACTTACTTTGTTTACACCTATAAAATATTGATTGATGGCAACTGTGGACTTACGGCGCGGTGCGCAGAGCCAACGTATTGTTATACTTAGTAAAAACAAGTGCACCATTCTGTCTTAGTATGTTACACAATTATGAACAATTATAAAATTACATCCATACTAATATTATAAATTCGAAAGTAACTCTATGTGTCTGTCAGTTTGTCTATAGGTTACCTTTTCACGCCTAAACCACGGAACGGATTTCGATCTTTGGCAGAGAGATAGATTGCATCCCGGGGAAGGAAATAGGATAGTTTTTATCGACATTCCAAGCGGGTGAAGCCGCGGACGGAAGCTAGTAGAAAATAATTACACCGCACAAATGTATGGTCCTAAGAATACCTACTAGACTTATATCATGGAAATATAACGAAGTTCTGTATTTTTGTGCCTAAACCTTCAAAGCCTCGTTGAATATATTTATCTAGATAAGTAGATCTTTCAAGTACTTACTTATAATACGTTTGAATAACAATATCTAGTTACCTATATCCCCAAAAAGGTTCGCACAAAGAACAAAATTCCCTAAGTAGGAAAGTAGAGAAAAAAAGGTTTGATTCAATTATCCCTTTTTTACGAACATCTAAGACTTCGGTAGATCATACTAAAACTTACTAACGAATCCAAAACTTTTAGAAACGGAAAAATAATTTACAAACTCTTGAGGTTGTAGGTACACTTGCAATAAGAAGTCTTTGGCAAAAAAACTGGACATTTTCTACATTTGTGTTTAGTAAAATATTTTGAATAAACATCATCACCTAGCTAGGGTAGTATTCTAGGACATCTCAGGCCTTACTTTTACACTACAATCACCAATCAATTGGATACCTAATATAAGGTGAGTAGTCATTGCTATTGCTATTGAGAGGGTGACCTCCAGTGATACGTTATTAGTTATTGCCAATTGTAGGTATTACCTTTTTCACCAATCCATAATATATTTACGTTATCACCACCACAGTTTTAACTGGTGAATCATTCACACACACAGTCAGCAACAAAAGTCAATTAACAGTACCTATAGTTTTTTTAAATCTCAATTATTGAGCCAAATATTCATAAATAAACTGAACTAACAAGTTTTTTTTTTTGAGAATTCACACTTAGCTATGATATATGAAATTCTAAAAATATTTTTATTTAATTTAGATAATAAACAACATGTATCAGAAAGTTGTATTTAGTATGTATAATAAACTTCATTCAGTTTGATGGTCTGTACCACATCCTTAAATTTGACAATACATTTCAGATACACGCTGTATAAAAGTAACAGTGTTGATCGACTTTTGTGTCCGACTGTACAGACGCCAGCATCAAGCTACCCGAAACTGTCAAATTTTCTCAATCAACTTTGAACCGTATGCTTTAGCGATAAAGTTGAAAATCTATCAAAGAAATTTGACAGATTTTAGTAGCTTGATGTGCTGGCGTTTGTACCAATCACTCTTTAGTTCACAATAGCGAGTTATTCTCAACCGCAGCACATTCCATTACAGTCACAGCCCGGGTTCCGGTCATTACGAGGTTCGAGCAGTCGCCGTTTGAAAGTACCGCACTGACTTAGAAAGGATATTAACATTATCTACTTATATAATGTTTAGTTTTAGGTACATTGAATGTGTTATGTGAACCTAGACCATTTGCAGCGGTCTGTGACTACAAAATGGAGGATGTTTTTTACTGAGAATGCATTGTTTTATCCCAACGAACGAAACAAGATTATTATACTTACTTAGATCAATTAACTTTTTGGAATGAGCAGTCATTAAATGACTGATGATGATTTGCATACGTTAAGATAAGATAGCATTTTTTACCCTTACTAGCTTTATACTTGTGAATGTGATAAAACTCAAGCTGATATCACTTTTTGGTTTCGGCTTCGAAACAATCGTATTAGTGATTCATTAAAAGGTACACATAAATGCCAAAAATAATAATAGCCTCCCCGACCGTTTTCGGTCACGGTGGCCAATCTCAATGGAGATTAGCAGGTACGCAGGAGATATTATAGTGCACAAGTGTGTGCGCAAACACAGGTGCACTCTCTGTTCCTTTACTCTCATAGTCCGATGGGACGGCAATCCGACATGACCGGGGAGAGTTCAGGCGCAGGACCAACGGCTTTACGTGCTTGCCGAAGCACGGGGGTATTAAACCGCCAACTTCCAAACTTCGGACTGTTACTAAGAAATTCCTAATGGAAAACCCAATAGCACTTTATCCGACCTAGGAATCGAACCCAGGACCCCACGCTCAGCAGTCGCGCTTGCAACCACGAGACCAACGGGGCAGTCAATGCCAAAAATATAGGCTACCTAAATCGAGTATTAATTACCCCTCAGTACAGCGCCAAACACGTCACACAGCACCTCATTTACCAAAGTAAACAAAAAACAATTAATAAAAACTTAGTAAGCTACCATAATCTATCAATCACCCGGACCACAGTGCACAGTGCACACACTGACGCAACAGCCAGACAAAATGCTCACACTTCGCACCGTGTGCCTCTGCACAGTGCGCGGTACATCGATTACCTGCGGCCACAGTTCACCGTGAAATGGTTACGTCACGCGTCACGTGGTTCACGCAATATTCATTACAGTCAGATGTTTACACGGTAAACTATGAGAAATGTGTTTGTGTGTTTGTTGGGCTATGTCACTAACTTGCGGGTCAATTCTGACTAAGGTTACGTGAGTGTAGCGTAATAGGTAACAAAACGTGTTTTTAAGAAGCTTAAGGTGAAATCTTACACAAAACCCGAGATAATGTTATCAATAAATCGTATTCTTTATACCCGGTGCTTAATATTAACGAATAAGCCGTTCGTGTCCTCCAAGAGATGAAATATGTGCAAGAAAATATTTACAAAAGATAAGTACGACAAAAACATTGATTTATTATCAAGAATTACGCTCACTTCCGTTTTTAATCTATCTTTGTAGCACATCTGAAACAATTAGGTAATCATCTCTTGGTATGTAAAGTTATCACAGAAACAATCGGTGCTAAGTTAAGACTCAAGATGCAACAATACCAGTCGTGACTGTCGGGAAATTAACCTCAAAATACCTAAGTGTTGAAACGACACATGAGCAATATTAGCATTTATACATAAAATCGATTGAATATAATAACATTGTATTGCGAAATACTACCAGTGTGCAGACATGCAGATATTAATATTATGATTGGCACGCATGTTTTATTAATTGAAGACTTTTACTCTCGTTTAACCGGAGTCATTTTCATCAGAGCTACATCAAGGTCATGGTTGACCTCTGTTTGAAATAACAGGTGGTTTGTTTTTGAGAGACTGTTTAGTAGGTACCATCACACATAAAACATCGCTTCCCATGAAATAAAAACCTCTCCTGGTTTTTATATTAGGGTAAGCCACCACCATAAAGGTCAAACGACCGACTCTTTATCATAATATATCTACCTGTAAATCCTTTTATTGTCCTTTAATCGAGTTGAATAGCGTGCAATAATAGGCTGATGATGATGATGATGATGACGAAGTCCTTTCATTTTGTACTTACATGCGAACTAGGTAATGAAGTAATTACCTAAAACATTTTTGATATTTCAGTCATGATAATGTAACGATATTGTTAGACCAAGCATTGCATTTCAGATATTTTTGGACGGCGTACAAAAACAACTAAGTTTGTCTATTTAGCATAAACAAACAGAAAACCAGTACGCTGAATTTAAAACAAACATGTTTGACACAAAAAAAATACCTATCAACATCACAAAATACCTAATCTATCACTTTGTCCACACCAACACAACTTTGCCCACTCTGATATCGTGCAACTGATCATACCATTAGATTCTCATATTAGTTAAGTACCGAACTATTTAATATAATTAAGGCTTTCACTGCAGTAAAAACAGTGTTCCAATTGATGACTACTTTTGTGCAAGCCTGTTCACCTACTGAATATTAATAAGGCTTAGAGATTATTTCAGGAGAATGGCTAGTAAGGCATGACACAGCCTGAAGAACTGCTAAACTGTCGCAGTAAGTAAAGAGAAAATTGAAGTGGCAGGATCTGGGGCACAGGAGTTGTGACCGCTGACTGGAAGGCGGAGCGTGGGCAGGCTTCCCACAAGGTAGATCTATAAAGCTAAAGGTCACAGGGATCCAGTACCAGTCGTTGTGTCGAAGCATGAAGGAGCCCTATGTCCAGCAGTGGATCATCTTTCGGCTGAATGATGATAGATGCTATCTGTCATCCTTTGAATTGCAAGAGACTGCGACTAACATTCCGTGTATAAAGCATGGTGACACGAACAAACTCTAGCACTGTGTCATATGTTTTAATATTCCTGTTTTTTGACGCATTTTCTATGTGGGCGTTGAAATTAGAACATCGAGATTTCTACGTGTCTAATAAATCAGTTAGGTACCAGGGCGTTATGGGAAACCACAAGTTTACAACTTCACTGACATGATTATAACAATAAGTTTCGTTATATATGATCGCTATCAGGCGCAATAAGGCCAATTATTATTCAAACTAATTGTTATCATTATAATACTCACTTGTTTATTTATAATAGCTTAGAACAAAAGACACTGTACCTACAACAACGAGTAATACTCCATGAGAGTTCAAACTAAATTATTAACTTAATTACTTACATACAACATCACGGTAGGTAGTACCGCTGAATTCGCGCGCCTATTGGCATTAACTGGGCACCAATCCAGTCTTCTTCTGGATAATTCCAGACAGAAAAATCAAATAGGACTATTCCTGACCTGAGGATCGACAGACTTTCGAAGCAGACCCAAAGATCATCTCCTGAGGAGACACTTCTTCACCCGTTGGTATGGAAACTGCGAGGGTGTTTGTCAAGAGAAAGCATAGCAACATCCTTCTGGCTGACCATGTGGATGACCGTCCGTTGTACTTGTTGACAGGCCGACACTACTGTCTTCCCTATCCTATCACCTATTAACACTGTAATTTGAAAACATTGTAAAAGCCAATTTCATGTGCCCATGTAGGTTTATGTGAAATAAAATATTTTGATTTTGTTGAGCGTGTTAATCATGGCCCCCTGAAAACTGTTCAGTTTCGATATTTGGGAGCTCACCATTGAATGCACAGAAATGAGTTCAGGAGAGGAACGCTCTTACCCTTGTTCTAGTTTCTTCTTTCGTCTCAACCCACCTAACTTACTCATTCATCTCACACACACACACCACACACGTACCTATAGGTACAATAACAACCCATATTTAATTTAATACACAAGTTTTTTTACACATTATGTTTAAAAAAAATTAATGCTCTTTAAAAACACGCACGCCCACTATCTACGTCGTCTACTATCTTATGATCTTGTAAGACAAAGGAGATTAGTCTCACGACACAGGGAATCTTCGTGTGGAGAATTCGTAACTGCTCTTAAACACGGGATGTGTTACACAAACTCACCCTCACTCTCCACAGAACGCAGTGGTAACTTAATCTATAAAAAATAAAAAATGTAAACTCTTTTATTATTATTAGGTAAGTACTTTTTCTCATGCATATTTGTAAACCTTTTAATGCATGCCATAACCGTAGCGTAACTCATTTTTGTCAGTCGCGCTTCTTTATCATATTCCCTGTAAATTGAGCGGTCTGACTCTAGTGATACTGGAACTCCTAGTACAAGAGCCAGGGCTACACTGATGTCTGTGTCTTGAAGTGAAAATAAATAAAAAAACAATAAAGTATATTTTTATTGTAAAGGGTCGCGTTAACGACCTTTTGTTATCTACAGGGTACCTAACGGTAGTTAGGTAGGTAATAGTTACCTAACCAAAATAACCCTATAACAGCAAGTTCACGTTTTTTCCTAGAACATAAACAACCACAAAACGACCATAATAAAAGTAGCGAGGCTGTTGACACCTACATGACGCGTCGTCACGACTCCAGATATTATCATAGTTTAGAAGCCTCTGCCAAGGTTCATCTCACCGTTTTTGGCACAAGAAATGTTATTGTCGCACACCTTCCTGTGACTGTCCTTCGTTGAAGTTTGTCGTGATGTTTTGCTAAAAAGTGATGTCATTGCATTAGAGAATGGTCTTGAACTTAGACCTGTACGTTAGAATTTTCAAGTCTTTCTACTACTTTTGCAGCTTTGGTTATTATTCTTATAATACTGTTTGTTTAGACACACTAAGTACAAACGAATTAGCTGATGCGTGTGTATAGATAGCTTGGAGATATTTAATCTGTCCAGTCGATTCTTGAAGCAATTCAGTGTGGGAGACGTCACATTTTCCGGGAGCCTATTTTAACTCAGCTGTTACAACTCGGTTTGACAAAAATTGCTTCAGGCTTTTTCTTTGATGGGTTGCAATAAAATGTTAATTGTAGCCAGATTTGGATGCAGTTATCACGGACATGAAACTTTGTAATTATATCTGTGAATGAAGAGCGTGATAGATACTATGGTATACGATATATATACACAAATGGTACATCCTAGGTGGGTACTTGACCTGTGAAAAGGAAACTACCACAATCAGCGCGATTGGTGATAACTGCAATTGACTATAGTTATTAGCAGATAAGAGAACACTGCCCATCATCAACCACACGGAACATGGATTTCGACTAAGTACCTACTTGAAAATAATTGATAGAAGAATAATAAGAAGATTTTTTGCCATCCAATTTCAAGTCCAGATCTTCACTAATCGCCTTTTAAACTGAACTATTGTTTATCTTAAAACTATCTACATAATAGCTAGAAAACAGTTGTATTCAGCACTTGAAAAGCCTAAAAAAGCTAAGAAGACGCTGTAAATGCATTGCAGAAATTTGCAGAACGTTTTAAAGTGTGCGCGTGGGCATCTGTTGACGCGACATCACCGTGAATACAAACTGCCGCATTAGACTAGAACTTGAGACCAATGATTTATTTCGCTGTTCGACAGATAAGAACCGGAACTGCTGCTTAAATTTCACCGAAAACGAGTGCGCATTGAGTAAAACACATTTTATATTTATTTATATCCCTTGTATTATCATTACAGCCGCTCTATTCTGTAAAAATCTCTCCGTGACAACTTAGATGAATTGAGCTGTTACTGTATCAGCTCACTTCAAAGCCAATTTAAAGATCTCGTATCGACGCCTGCTCCATTTAATATTGGTAGAAAAGAAACGGGTAAAAAGTTTCAGTGCAAACATTCCAAAGACTACCTGCATTTCCTTGAGGCTCCGGCTTATTCTTGGTGCAAAGGTTAGCCATTGCCATCCAACGTGGCAATGCAGCAAGCGCTTTGGTCACCTTCGCGCCGGGAACAGTTAGAGTTAAGTATTCACATTGAGATTTTTACATAATAGACCGGCTCGTTTCATTACCAAGCGACAGCAGCCTCTTATAATATAAATAAATATTCAAATTATCTACAATTAATGTTAATTGTGTTATTGTCAATAACACAACAACATAACTTTTTAAAAAATATGATAAACAATAACAGTAACCTTTCATTCAATGAGTATCCAATCAAACTGTATGTACAGACGCCAGCAGATCAAGCTACTACAATCTGTCAGAGTTACGGGTAGCTTGATGTGCTGGCGTCTGTACAATGACATTATAGTAGCTCCAAGCCTTGAATAAATCGGCTCGATCAATCATCTACTGAAATAGTTTTACGACGTTTTTATACCAAATAAATGTAAAGAAAGCTTGGGGCTTTCTTTACAAATCCTGATTAATGCCGTAATGCGGCCCATTATTATTCATTATCTCCACTCACCCACCATTCATAATGAGATCATAATGCCTTCTCTTTCAGCGTGACTTTTACCGTGATGCTCGACTTTATGAGTATAAATCCTGAAAATGTTATACTTGGAAACAACATTTTTTATTAGTTTACCCGAGGACGGAAAATACAAGAGTTACGTTACCTAGCACTGGCTTATTTATCTTGAGGAAGACTACCTATAGGCTATTTAACATCACGCTAGGACGCTAAGCGGAAACAAAGTAGGTAATAGCTCGGGCAGGCGATGCGATGTGACGGGGTGGGTCGGGGAACAAAAAATTTTACGCAGACAAAGTTGCAGGCAGAAGCTAGTATACTTAATAAAACCCCAGGTTATTTCAGCTTTTAAAATCATTAAATAATATAACGACGAAGTACCTACCTAGGCACTTAATTCAATATAACTTGAAGTACCACTTAAACTAATTCTATGAAAGTCATAACTTCGCCAGTGTTGCCAGTTTTTACATCACTTATGTACGGCCATAAAGTAGACAGTAATAAAAGGTCCACTTCAAACAAAGTTCAATTGGCTTGACGAAGACACACTTTTACTGCGCTGGCGCTGGAACCACCTGCAGACATCCTAAGGACCGAATTCAGTTCAGCTTCCAACCATGCATCTGCATCAATTTTTTTTTGACACGGTTGGCCCGGTGGTTAAGCGATTGACTGCTGCGCTGCGTGTCGCGGGTTCGATTCCCGCACGGAACAAATATGTATGTGAGTTTAAATGTTTGTAAACGCACCCACAATACAGGAGAAATTCCTAGTGCGGGGCAACGTTTAAAAAAAATAATTGTCGCGGAACTCGTGCTAGACAGTGATGACTCATGGCACTGAAATGTGGTCGCTCACAATGGGCCTTATAAGAAGGCTAAAAGTCACCCAAAGGGCAATTGAAAGGATAGCCCTCTCTTGGCTTGGAGTTTCCCTGCGTGATCGAATCAGGAATGAAGAGATCCGCAGGAGAACCAAGGTAACCGACATAGCCCGAAGAATTGCCAAACTTAAGTGACAGTGGGCAGGGCACATTGCTCGCAGAATAGATGGCCGATGGGTCCGAAAGGTTCTGGAGTGGCGACCGCGTACCGGAAGACGTAGTGTTGGTAGGCCTCCCACAAGGTAGTCCGACGACCTTGTGAAGGCCGCAGGAACCCGTTGGATGCGAGAAGCTCAGAACCGGTCGAAGTGGAGGTGCTTGGGGGAGGCCTATGTCCAGCAGTGGACGTCTTTCGGCTGAAATGATGATGACGTGCGAGACACACATGCTGCACAATCGATGCTAAACCAAAGTTGCTTGGCAGTAATGAAGACCTAGAGAAAACCGTTAAAAGGTGCCCAAATTACACCTTCATTATAGCTATTGACCATTAATCCCAAATTTGGACAACAGACAACACAGCTATCCCTGACAACAGTGTTATTAAAGATTATGTATTTTTTGTGTAATCCTTCTGTGTTTTCTTTTTGTATTAATCCGCCTCCAGGCTTCGTTCGTCGTAATGTAAAAGTTTATACATAATGCCTAAACTTGTTGAACTTTTTATTTGACTGAGAACATTACTCCTTACCCCTCTCCCTGCGGTCAGCGGTACAGGTCACCAGCACAGCCAGCACTTCATTGTGTTTGTTTTATTACCGCAACTTTGTAAGTACTTTTTTAGTACTGCATCATAGTTGTTTTTAGGCAATTTTTGAACATAATAATATTTCGTTCTTACCTAATTAATCTTTAATACAAAAACTGAGTTATATTAATTAAAACTTAATCTTTAATACCAAAATTGTTGATGACAATACCCTTTTTACAAAAGGCTATCTAGTAATTATTTCCAGGATCCGCCTTGCTAGGAAGTGTTCGGGAAATCCCTAGTGGAATCCATGTGAATTGATAAGTAGGTAATTTTGACTGATTTTTGCAACAAAATATACAATTCTTGCTAACAATAAGTATAGGCTGATTTTATTCGTAATTAGACTAGCTAGAATCAAACCAGGAAAACAATTAAATAACCACAACGAACAACGAGATAGTAATCAGCACGATTCAAAATATAAAAACAACGTTCGCAAGCATGTCGGAAAACAAATTGGATTTCATGGGTTTTAATTTTTTTACGCGGAACCAATTTTCTTTTACTAAAATAAAAGTATCTTAAGTTATTCCTTTTAACATTAGCTCTCTGATAGTGAATTTTCCGTTAAAATCAGTCGATTTGGAGATTAGCCGGAACAAACAGACAAACACAAAAAATTAAAAAAAATAATGTTGTAAGTTCCGTAGGTGTATACTTTCAAAAGATATTATTTTGACATTACAAAGAGACACTTCAATTTTATATAGTTGTACCTATCGAAATAGATGTTTAGATATAGATTTATTTTTATAGATTATCATCATTGACAACCAGTCTTATCGTATTACCCAGTAAGTGGGTTCTGGTGGTCAGATAGGCAGTCGTTCCATGTTAAATACTGATATTCAGCTGCATCCAGTTAGACTAGAAGCCATCCACAACATAGTTGGGAAAAGGCAGGCAGATGATGATGATGATCACCGTCATCACTGGCAGCCTTGTTCACCTCACAGCCTATTGTAGGTCTAATATCTTTTGTGCCGTGCTCCCCAGGTCTTCCCCGCAATTCTGTTCATCTTCGTTCCTTCTGTTCTTTGGCTCTGTTCGTCCACCCATCTGGCCCATCCGTCCATTGCAGATGGTCTGCCATCGCTCCTTCTACAGCCTCTCTGCAACCATTCTGTTAGGGCTCTGCTCCCCCTGCTATTTTTATTACAAACTTATAGGTAAGTTGTCCTGTATCTGCTACATCAAGTTGCTCTGGCAAAGACATGGTTATAATATTTTTGTCGCAGCAAAATATTTAATAGGTAATAGTGAAAACGTGAAAGAGCACCATGGGAGTTTAGTCAGTGTACAACATAGTTTATTCTTCCGTTCGACCCTGGCTTGAAGATTAAATATTTAATAGGCCTCCAATACATCGTTGATTTTAACTATAATCTTTCCCTTAATCAGATACGTAGAGCGTCGTGTTGTACCGCATCTCAATGTTAGATTACCCACCGTCGCGTCGTCGCGTCGCTCCAGCGACGAATTATCTACTTACAATGTTGTATTGCCAATGTAATAAGGAAACTCGAAATAATGCTGCGCTTCTCCGATTTCCTTTTCTTTTTAGACAAAAACGAAAATAAGCCATTTTGAATTCCTCTTGATCTTTTTCCACACTTACTTCCAAGTCTTTAATGAATGCAATATTCATCAAAAATGGGAATCTGAATTCCTTCCGTGGAACAAATTCTGCAACAATGTAAGTAAGCACTTGAAATGTAACGTCACTTTCGCAGTCGTTTATTTTCCGCTTCTTTTGTTTTACAAAGTAAATTGAAAACGTATGATCTACAGATTCCCATGATTATTTTACCGACTGTAAATAAAAATTGCTACGCTCAGTTTAAACTGAGAGAGATTAACGATCTGTTTTAATAAAATAGGTTTGCCTATCTATGCTGTTTCGTTACTAACATTGTGGACCTCAGTAGTCTCAATGGTACAGCATACGCATAGCATCATCAGCCTATAATGTTCCTACTGCTGGGACATATTTATATATTTACATTCCATATTATAATAAAGATGTTACAAACGAGCTTAAAGCTAAGTACAAAAATATAGACCCTGTAAAGGTACAGCAAAAGGATAATATTAATATTAAGTACAAAAAACAAAATTAAAACTACGACTTATATAAAAAAAAACCGGGCAAGAGCGAGTCGGACTCGCGCACCGAGGGTTCCGTAGGTACCATCAGAGGCCTATATTCATCAGACAATTTTAACACTACACACTGCGGTGTAGAATATTGCTGATTTATGTCAGCGCCATCTCTTGACTGATAGTGGAACTAATGTAAATTTTGTCGATGATTTCTGAAAACGTGCGCTATTTAGAGACTTCGTTTTATTTTTACTGTAATCTTTACATAAACTTTTATCACATAGAATAATTTCAGATTTTTCTCTTTACAAACTTCGGAGATAAGGGGGGAACGGTATTTTTTTTACATTTTTAATCAAAAGTCGAAAACTGTGCGGCTTAAAAAAAAAAGAATAAAATGTTTGAGAATGTGCAATCTGCGCTTTTTCCTATGATACCCCACATGCCCTAGTAGCACTTCGAATTTTTCAGAACCCCTTTCAGTCCCTGTTGCAAAATGTACATATATTTTTATTTCTTTCTTATTTGCAAAATAATTGGGCAAACGTCATCTAAAACTATTCTAAATTTCAAGTTGATAGCATTAGTAGTTCTTGAGATATCCAGCTGTGACAGACAGACAGACTTAGTCTCACCATAAGGGTTCCGTTTTTACCATTTTGGTACGGAACCCTAATAAATCTAGGTAATTAAATTCTTCGAGAGGGAGAGTAGTCTGAACAAATAAAGTTTATTATTGATTTATTGCAGTTTCTAGGTAAGGTGTTTACGCTTTGAACGCTGTGCTACGCTGTTCCTGGATGCGCGTAGCACCGTAGCACTCTGGTTGCAGGCTACGGCTCCCGGTTTCAACTCCCGCAGTAGGTAGGTCTTAAAAGTGTATGATTTGTGTCTGTACACAAATCTTACACTTTGCAATTCTATGGTTACTGGAAAGTCGAACTTCAGGCATCTGCATCTCAACCGATTTAGTCATGGGTACCATTAACTAATCGTTACTGGAAATAAGAACTGGCCGAGTCTAACAGAGCTTAACATTGTAAGCGCCAGCAGAAGTTACATCACAATAACCTGCCAAGATACGTCACGGCTATTAACAAGCTGGACAACGCAGAATAGGTGCCTTATCTCTAAAGTGTGTAACTTTGTAGGAGGCTGTGAGATGTTTCCTAAATAGGTGGAAGAAGTTTACAGGGAATTGTGTTATCCGAACTGTCAGTAACAGAGCTATTTGTTTTGTGAAGTACAGACGCCAGCACATCAAGCTACTACAATCTGTCAAATTTCTCTGATAGATTTTCAACTTTATCGCTAATTCCTAAGGTTCAAAGTTGATTGGGAACATTTGACAGTTTCGGGTAGCTTGATGTGCTGGCGTCTGTACAACTACCAAATACATAAGTAGGTTTTTTCCGCCTGCAGCATCGATATGTTTCGATTATAGAGTAAGGGGTGCAACTACAGACATTAAACTTTATTTCTATTATACTTTCTCTTTCTCTCTTTTTTTTTACTTTTTTTTTAGACACTTCTGTCTAACCCTTCTGGCATTACAGGCGTGGTGTTATGTTGTGTTATGAAACTTTATTTCTTTATTGTTGACATCCCCTTGCTATGGAGGCGAAGTGGAGGCGAGTGACGAAAGGCATTCGTTTGGTAGACTGTCTGAAATATAGGACAGAAAGAAAATAATTACTCTAGAAACACAATAATTTATAGTTTATTTTTATTTCACCAAATAAATGCCTTTAACAATATCCACATGACTAATAACATGAAAGATTTAATACAAAAGTCAATATTTAAATACTCTGAATCCTAAACTACAGGTAAGTTCCTGTGGAGTCAGTGATTCTCGGTGGCAACAAAGACATAATATTTATAGGTAATACTAGCGGCCCGTCCCAGCTTCACACGGGTGCATTTTTTTTTCCGAAATTTTCTTTTATACAAAACTTGTCCTGGCAATACCGAACACAACAAAAAAAGAATTATAAAATTAAATGCAGTCGTTCGGAAGTTATGCGCATACATACATTTCGGCGATTCATTTTTGTTTATACAATTATCTACATATATGTAGATGGAACATTTTACAATACCTAAATGGTGGAAAAAAAACTGAGTTATAATTTATATACCTAACAGTCTTATTATTTGTGTAACCTGAGGATCCTTATCACCAAATTCATTGTCCTGTGACCAATGAAGACTTCGGCTGCCTGTCCGCTTGACATATCTTATTCTATAGAAATATATTTTCCGGCAAGCGGAAGGATGACAATAAAAAGAGGCATATCCTTTCCTTTTCCGGGAATAAATACTCGAAAACTCTTAAAGACCCTTAAGTGTAACCGAAACCTTTTAATAAACGAAGTACCTATCCTTAGGCATCAAGGCAGCCTCAGGCATCTCCTGGGCACGCTCGTTCCATCATAGACCTCATCCATCGCTTTCCATCAGGGGGCATAAAAAGGTCACTTTGGCAGAATCATAAAAGGATAACATAATGGACAGTTAAGTTAATCGTATCAAATCCCATTGGTGAAGCATTTTTCAGTTATTTTTTTTTTGTCTGTGCTAAAATACCAATCAATCCGATCCAAATCTAATCCCAATCTCTTTGATTATACCTACGTAGTGCAGCAAAAAAAAGAAAAACGCGGACTGTCTTCGCCATATTACGATTCATAATGTTATCCTTTTCTGATTCTCCAAAGTGACCTTTTTAGGCCCCAGGCGTGATCGAGGTCAAGAGCGGCCTCTTTCAGCAATAAAAAAACAGCTTTTCAATTTGCTTTTATTTACCTTATTTTACAAAGAAAACCTCTGGAAAACACCAAAGATCTTAGAGCTAATACATCTTCCAGTGACCTTTCACTTCCCTTGAGGCGACGGAACCCATCATCGGAGGTACCATTAGGCCAATTATTAGAGCATATTTAGTGGCATTACATATCTTCTTGGCCGCAGGGGAAGGGGGGCTGCGTATAAAGCGAAGATGCGCGGTCGCAGCCGGCAACACAGCATCGTCGCGTGCGCACGTCACGTGAACGAATTGCTCCGAAGTTTCACGACATTTTACGAAGTTTGTGACATTTTTTGTTGAAGTTTTCTGTGCTTTTTGGATTCTGTGAACTTTTGGTAAGTTTGTGTTGTTGATTTATTAGTACTAAGGTTAGGGTACTAGTAGGTTATAGTAAGTTATAGTGAAGTTACCTAGTACGTGTGGATTAATAAAGATTTGGCTATAGTGTATTAATAAAAAAAGCAAAGATAAACTTAAGCTTAAAAGAGGGATTAGGCATGTTTATAATCTTAAAAATAAGTAACTAAACAATTTAATTTACTCTACAAATTAGTTTATAGTAATATAGACGAAAGTTACTAACATCTCCGCGTACCTGCTTAGGTGTGATAGGGAACTTTTTGGGAAAATTTCTTAAACCTAATTCAAAACTACTTTTAAACGTAAATCCTATAGAAAACTCGTGACAGTATTTTCCACTATTTCTTAACATTAATGAAGCTTAAGAAACAACTTTGTAAACAATTATAACTATTATAAGTTGCAACATAAATAAAACCCTCCCGCGCCTGCGCACTGTCAACTTACCGCAAATTACTTTAAAATAATTTATTTTGCTATCGTATCATTATGTAAATACAGTGGAAACACCATTTTTGTTGCTCCTGTAAGTTCTTTCAAGACACTGTGTTGTTAAAAAATTATTTTTCATATAAAAATTACCTTCTTGAAAGTAAGTTATTAGGTACCAGTACACCTATAATAGGTAAAAAATGCTCCTGGGAATACTATGAGCATTTTTTACCATAACGCGAAAAATCTAGTACCAGTGTACAGGGGGCCTAAAAAGACCACTTTGGCAGAATCATAAAAGGATATTGTTTTATTATGAATCATAATATGGCGAAGACAGTCCGTGTTTTTCTTTTTTTCGCTGCACTACGTAGGTATAATCAGAGACTGTGATTGGATTTGGATTGGTATTTCAGCCCAGACAAAAAATAATAACTGAAAAATCCTTCACCAATGGGATTTGATACGATTAACTTATCAGTTAACTGTCCATTATGATTCATAATGTTATCCTTTTATGATTCTGCCAAAGTGGCCTTTTAAGGCCCCCTGTACTATGTTTTAAAAAGGAAATCCAGCTAATATAATAAAACTGTACTGGCTGTAGAGTCTTTTTGAAACGCTAATCTCTGGAACTGCCAGCCAGTCGGAACTCGGATTTGAAAATATATTTTTCCATTTGGTAGCCCAATTCTTTAAGGCTATAAAGCTTTTTAAAATCACGCTAGGGCCATTAGGAGCTGTGCATTCACAAAAAAAGTTACAAATAACGCTAAGAGATAACGAAGTAATACGCGATGCAATGCGACAGGGTGGGCTAGGGAACAAAAAACTTCACGCGGATGACATCGCGCTTCTTCATAAAAATACCTACTATGTAATTAGTAACAACAGTAAAGTGAATGTACTTAATTTTCATTAACATTTAATGAATGTCACGAATCTATTCATAACGATAACTAGCCGGGATTATTGTTATTAAACGAAAATAATTACTTTGCAGAAGAAAAAATAAGATTATTACGAACCAAAAGGAAAATTATCAAAACGATGAATAAGCTTTTACACCGAAAGAAAATAAGATATTTCGACAAATTACTGTTTTGTCCTCGGCTCATAAAACGAGTACTCCAAATTAGTGTGAAGTATAAAATTACATTAAAACTGAGTTTGTTACAACATAGAATTAGACATAGGTACCTGCCTACATGCGCAGTCGGAGGTCAAACTTACAAATTAAATAACATTTTCATATTCCCTTTTAATAAAATACTTGTAAAGTAGCTCTAAAGCTCTATTATCCGACGTATGAACTGAAACTAGAGTATAATAAGCTGGCCCAGTAAGTGCGCCGTTAGTGCTTAGTTCGCGCTATATGTAGCGTATGCGAGGAGAGCTAATTAACTATTACTTAGTTTGTAATTATTAAAGCTTTGCGCTAAATGGTTAGTGTGTGTATATTAATGTTTTATGTTCTCTTACAGAAGAAAGCCGCCGTCCCCCAAGATGGTCCACTTTAAGCTGGCGGTAAGTTATTTAGATTTACTTAAAAAGCTAAACACGGACCTTTGGACAAAGCTGCATTTAAAACTTATCTTAGTTAGCAAAAACAGATTTAAAATCAGTCATTTTAAAAACATCAAAATTACAAAGAAAGTACTTAAACTAAATGCTATTCTGTTTCTTGAAATTTATAAAAAAGTTCAAGGAAATACCTAAAATCTGATACCCGTAGCGAATTCTATCTGTCAAAGTCAGAACTACGAGCACAGTTTAACTATAAACTTACATCGTAACTTCCAGCAGAGGAAATATTTCACAATCTGAAGTTACAGATAAATGGCTTCAATTCAGAACTGTCGTTAAAAGTTACTTTCAGTCACAGATACGAATGAGACAGTTGGCAATGCAATTGTAAAAGTGAAAAATGTTAGAAGCTTTTTTCCTCTGTAGCGTATTTTGATGAGCTTTACTCAACCAAAACTCGACCGATTTGAGGAAATGTAGGATTTCATGTCCGATGGTCCGATCGGTAACAATCATGACCTAACATACAAACTCTCATCCCCCTATTAAACAAGTCTAAGCGATGGATTTTTAAAAAATCTTCCATAGCGGTCTCTTTCGATATAAAAGGAACTCTTGAGCAACATTTCAAGCTTGTAGACCCAATGGTTTAGGCTGTGAATTTAAGAGATTGAAAGCTTTTGAAAAGTAATGCTTTTGCCTTGATGGACATAAATGGGTCATGGAGATTTACAAAATATCTGATAATACTAATAGTTACTTACCAATGTCATCATCGATGAAGTAATAAATATAAACAAAATAATATCTATTAATGCCCTGGGAACAATAGATTAAGCAGTTAAATAAAGTTTAATGAGATTAATTTACCATAACAATACTTTAGAATGTTATATCTATTAAATTGATTCTTAACATTTGGATACGATTCCATTTTATAGCGATGCAATAGGGTAATTCACTTCTTTTGTTTTACAAACTATTTTATTCTTATTGTTATATTAACCTAGTTTCTTAGGCATAGAAAAAAACAGTTAATACCTTATACAAGTTTATGTCGTCTATCTTTGATGAAAAGAATTTAGACACACGGAAAATCATTTCAAAATAAATAAGAAATACGTGCATAAACTCATGGCTTCTTCTCATAGCGTAGGCAGAAACTACAGAACCTGCTACGATCCTTGCATACCCCTTAATAAGAGATAAATAGGTATGATGATATTGACCTTGCATTTATATAAGTCACAACCAGTACTTATGATTTCTTTTCATAAAGGCATCACCTAACAATAATTATTATAACCGAACACAATGTGGCTGCCATGATAGATAAATAAAAATATTAAACTGAATTTATAAAAATAAAAATATAGGTTCTCATTATAGGTATCCTAACCTGAATAACATCTAAAGCAGATAAATTACTTTCAGGAACTTTATATGTTATCTAAACTAATAAGTCAGTCACCCTGTACCTACCTACCTATGTTGTAATGACTATCAACAATGCAGAGCATGCGCCATGCGGGCGGTGACTCAGTACTTTCTGTTTTTAATTCAATGTTTATACGGAAATAGTAATTAATTGGTTCAACTTTGAGATATGAAAGAAAACGCTTCAAATAGAATGGGGAAATAGAACGCGGGGCAAGAGGATGATGATAATGACGATCAATGGAAATAACTTCAATCTCTATAGCTATAGGTACAGAAAGCGTCACTATGTCCTAACCCCTCAAGTTTTAAAATGTTACACTGCTACAACATTGAATTCCTTACGAATAATCTAAAGAATACTTCAAAAAGAGTCCATTGTGTTGACTCGGATTCGAACCATCGCATCACCGAACGTCGTCATACTCATACCGGTTTTGACGAACTAGCCAGCGAGCCCATACGATTTGCGATGAAATTGTTATCTACTATCGGCTGAGTCATTATATCTTTAGGTCCCTGTCTAATCGAAAGATGTTATAATTTGAGGGTATCCATTAATTTTACTTACTTACGTTGTCTTTATAAAATTAATCCATACCTTCAAATTAGAACTTTGTATACGTTCACTTAAAACGGCGAAGAGTAAACGACTACTATTTATCAATTATTTTTTTAAATGATTTCTGATTTTATGAGAACTAAAATAGTTGTTCTGTTTGTTGTAAAATAAGATCATAGTTTTGTTAAATAATAGCAATAATAAATATTAATAAATGATTAATAAAGTATTTTATTTTTCTTGATTTTTTAATTCTTTATAAATAATTACTACTTAAAACAAAATAGAAAAATATATCAAAATAATATAATGAACAAAAAGCACATTTCGTGCCTATACAGGATTTGAACTTCCAATCTTATGCACGGTAAGCGGTCTTGAAACCTCCAGTCTATTTAGACGATGAATAAGTTGTCGTAAATGTTAACCCTATTATTGTTGCTTGTCGTCGCAAAAGTATTGTTTTATTGAAAAAAACAATAATAAAAACAGAATTAAAAAAAAAAATACTTACTTAAACTTATTTATTCACTAAAACAATACATTATTCAAAATAAAATGTTTTTGCAAAATACAAAAACCAACTTGGGCCTATCACGGATTTGAACGCACATGTCTTTTGGTGGGGTAACTACTTAATGCAGCTGTGTGTACTTATTATACCGCTTGAGGTAAATAAAGTACTCTTCTTTTTTTAGGGTTCCGTACCCAAAGGGTAAAAACGGGACCCTCTTACTAAGACTTCGACTTCGCTGTCTGTCCGTCCGTCTGTCTGTCACCAGGCTGTATCAAGAACCGCGATAGCTAAACAGTTGAAATTTTCACAAATTATGTATTTCTGTTGCCGCTATAACAACAAATACTAAAAACAAAATAAAATCAATATTCAAGGGGGGCTCCCATACAACAAACGGGTTTTTTTCGGCGTTTTTGCCTTGGTACCCTTTAACCCTTCGTGTGCGAGTCCGACTCGCACTTGGCCAGCTTTTCTAGTTTTACAGTCGCGAATTCCATGAAATATAACAATTTCAGACTAGAAAGATAAAATTTTCTGCAATGTATTTGCCAGAATGTTGTCTCATTCATATACATAAAGGCGACATCTCACTGCCGCGGCACGTGTTGCATCACAATCATTGGCGCACACCGCACCGCATCGCGCTGCATCACAGGGCTGCTACTCGTACGTTAGGCAAACTTCAAATTACTGCAGATTAATTTTTCTGTTAAATAATTTATTAACATCGTAGATAGTAGAAGTAGAGAGAAGAATATTATTAGTGTGATACTTGCTATGATTCATTTATTACGATAAATTATAATATTGGGACTATAAGTCATTTATTTATAATTAACTAAAAATAACAAAATTAAATTCTAACTTAACTAAAACTATACAGAAACTAAAAAATAGCGTCGAAAAATTCATCCGCATCGCTGTCGACTGGTAATGTACCCAAGAGACTGGCGGCATTACCACGTTGTATGGCGATGCTTAGCCTCTGGCCAAGATAAAAGCCAGCCCTTGGGTCACGGGAAGTGTCAACCAGCCGTTTCGAAATTTCTTTAAAAAGACCATGAGCACTCGGACCCCACGGCCCGAGAGTTTCAACCCCAAACGGCTCGAAAATATAGTTTCCGATGAGGTTATTATATTTTCGCCGCTTGAGGTTTTCCGCAGCCGCAGCAGCAGCGCCAGCACAGCATGCCGAGCCAGGAAGATGGGATGGCGCAAGAGTATCGACACACGTAGCGTCCCACACTAAAGGCCTACCCACCTTCCATGGAAATAAAGACATACCGTCCGGTCTCTTGCCATCGTCGCGTGCCAAGCCATTGGGTTCTAATACAGCTGGAACGCCGACGGTGACAAGAGCTCGTCGGATGATGTCATTAATGTTCGCGTGCCGCGCTAAGCGACCCGCACTTCGGCTGCAAGACAGGCCGTGGTGTCCGAGGCTGTTGACATCTTCGCCACAGTGACAGCGATGGGGAGAACAGCAAGGAGTGCCTAGACGTAGGGAAGCAGCGAGGCGAAAAGTAGTGTCGTCGAACAAAGTGCCTATGTTCGACGAAGGTAGTGCATGAAGCCAAAGACCCGACTCCCACCTACCCACAGCCAGCAGGCGCGCACGTTCCGCAGTAGTAGCAGACGAGTCAAGTAAATTGTTCTGTACTACTCTGCAGAGCGGCTCATCCCACCGTCTCTGGGAAGATGGATTGTCGGGTGGATCTGTAATATTGGGATAAGCTACAAATTGGCGACTGCAAATATAATTGTTCAAGAAAATTAGGATGCATAAAAAGTAAGTAGTTGCCATTAAATCTTTAGAAATGTCTCAATGGAACCTACAAACCAAATCATCAAAATTTCTGTTTATTTTGCTGGACGTTCTAATTCATACAATAAAGAGTAGCCCCCGAGGCAGCCCTGCCGACCGCAGAGCATTGCATCACGGTGCTCACAGCCACGAGCCACTGTAACACCCACAAGTCATTCATCTCTATGCGCACAACCCTCACTCACTAAACGCGTATTTTTGTCTGTTTTCTAAACTCCTTGGTTTGAAAGCGCAACAATTGTGCACTTTTTTTTCTATTCACGCTAAGTTAGGCTCCTAGTGTTATTATAATGATCGTAATTTATCATCGCGAATGATTTCTTGACGATTTGGTAATCGGTACTATTGTGTGTTGTGAATACTAAGCTTTATGAGTAAATTAGATAATTTCGTTTGAGTAAAAGTAAGGAAATGCACATGCGCCTAGTGTTAGATATTGTAATCGAGGTCAATACCTATTAGATAGCGGGTGAGCAGGGTGGCTCAGTGGTAACGGCCGCGACATGGTCGTTGGTTTGAACCCAATCAAGCGGTTTATTTTGTGTAAATTCTTTCATCACCAATCTCTCAAAACGGTGAAGGAAAACATCGCGAGGAAACCGACATGTCCTAGAAAAAAAAATCCAAGACAAACGACATCTACTAGCCCGCACTGGGCCGCGTGGTGGATTACGGCCTAATCCCTCTCACCGAGAGGAGGCCTGTGTCCCAGCAAAAGGAACTGATTGTAGAGCACAAATGGGGACTTTTCTTTAATGAAGTATCTCGCAAAAACATTTTTGAGGAAATAGGCCCCCTCTAAAACTCAGCTAACTATAATTTATGCAAGTCTAATCAAAACAATGGCTGCGCAAGCCATTAGCATAGAACAGAACATTTGACATAAAAAACATAAAAATGCAAATGAGAATGTTTTACAATAGCAAGTGTTCGGTGCATATTTCAAACGGTCGAGTGTTTCCGCCGAGCCGACGCAAGTGACGTAAGTGACCGGCGCGCGCGCATAGAAAGTGTCAATAAGGTCAAGGTCGAATCTCTTCCGTGCTTTACGTCATACGGAGAAACTTAGGGCTGGCGAGGTAGCATTAGACAATAATTAAAAATTATTTATGAGCTCGATCTGTAAGCTGTATTAATTTCTCAATATCAGTTCTTTTATTTATATTTTTGCAAGAATTATAAAACGAGAGAAAAAAATATATTTGTAGATCTGAAAATTACTTACCTAACCATTTATTTTTTGTACTGTTCTTCGTTTCATTTTTAGTAGTTAATTATTTGCAGCTTGCAGCATTCTTTGTAAAGTTTTTTTTCGCCGCCTTCGCCAACCCTATCCCAAATTATGCGCACACGCATGGAGATAGCATTAGCAAGCTTTTGTTTGTCCGGCTATAACCTTTACTCACTTCTTATAGTACCGCGCAGTACCACTTACTATTATAGTACCGCGCAGTACCACTTACTATTATTATATAACGTGTTTGTTTGTGAGTGGGTTAACACCATACTGTTGCTAAAGTGTTATGTCAATAATTGATGTCACAGTTACTTAGTTAGGCTGTGACCTAATAACGGTATTAATAGAGGTATGTGCAATGGACATACGTTTGTACATATGTATTACTATCCAGAATGCACTTCAATCATCTGCCTGCCTTTTCCTAACTATTAAGGGGTCGGCTTCCGGTCTAACCGGATGCAGCTGAATACCAATAATTTATATGGAGCGACTGCCTATCTGACCTCCACAACCCAGTCACCGGGTAACACGATACGCCTTGGTAAGACTGGTTGGTAGACTTTTCGACTTCTGAATATCCGTAACGACTATCCAGAATGCAATATGAATAAGAAACAAAAAATATCTCGAAGAGGGTTCAAACTTAAATCTAGATCATTGAACTACGAGACTCGACTGAGTCCTTAAAATATCAAGAAAAGAATGGAATCTCTACCGATAATAATTATCATCTAATTAGTTTTACTTTAGAATCCAAACAAAAGACGTTAGCAAACGCTAAAACGATCGTCAATGGCTTATCAAAAGTCAACGCCTTATCTCATTGAATGACACACGACAAAACTACAAAGCGTCGACTTAACAACCATACATCAACCGCTCATAATATAGCCGTAACTATAATAACATATCACTAAAAGAGGCTATTAACTCATTAAGATAACACTAATTGACACTCACCGAGGCGCGCTACACACGGTCGAGCTTAGCATAGAGGTAAATCCATACTTCATACTTACTAATATTAAAAATGCGTTTGTTACCGTTTCATACGTAAACCACGGAACCGATCGTTATGAAATGTATCCAATATGTTGCCGGAGACCTGCTTATTCGTATTAAAACTGACGAAGCCCCGGACAACAGCTAGTAAATATTGTACGACGTGTCGCATTGCGATGCTGACAAGTGAAAACCTTGTAAATAAGATGCATGTAGCATACTGAAAATATGGCATTGTTGCACCCAGACGTATTTATTTTGCAACACTAACATTTCTGCATTAACTTTTAGCTTTATACGACAGGTGTGACTATTCGTTTTATTTTGAGCTAACATAGTTTTAAGCACTACTTTCTAATACTCATACATATGATTCGGTAAATATACGCTGAACATTCTGCTTACTATCCCCTAACCTTCCACAGTTCCACAGCCTTACAAAATTGTTCATTCCGATCATCCAAACAAGTGCACGGTGTGTAGTGCGGCTGCGCGATCAATCAACTCATGCGCAGGCATAATTACCGTGTGAACAGCGTGATTTATCGCCCAGAGGTGGCGATCGTTGATGAATGGGAAGTGGATCGGAAGAGCAAAGCTTTGGATAGGTTGCATCATTAGTATGTCTGGATGACTGGGTTATAGTTACACATACCTTTGTGCTTCTGTAGATAGCTGTACAAAGTATGCCTTTTATTTCGCAATGTTTCCAAAGGTTTCTTTTGTTAGTGGCCCCATTAAGTAAGTATGTATAAAAAGTGGTTTGTCTGTAAATACTGCATGAATTCCATCATAAAACAAGCTTGAGAGATCTTAGAATATTCTATGTCAACATACCACCAAAATCGACCTCGAAAATTAATAAGATCATATTTAACATAAAACTCATAATATCTTAGCCTTCACTCTTACTGCAATCTATAGTCCTCCAAACAAACAAAGAAATATAGCAATAAAACTGAACAAACAATACTTACTGAGTTACATTATATCCTGTGTCACACAACACACAACAGTCCCAATGAAGACTGATGTAAGCTATAATACTGTACCATTTGTGTCATACGCTCCCAATTTTGTGACTCTGTGACCCACTTAACATGTAACAAACAAATAATTTAATCATAACAATGCACGGCTATGTTACCGAAACCGGTTGAAATCAAAGTTATTACCAGTAATTGTATATAATCATGCATGTGCTTACTGCTTTGTAAATAAGATCTGCTACTACGCTAACAAAATACGTAGTGTAGGTACCTATGTATTTCATTGAGAGATAGTTTTCATATAATGTTTCGATATTTTTTCGAATGCCAATTCGATACCGGTACTTCGGTAGGTATGCGTAAACTGTATGAAAATTATGTCTTTGACATTGTCCTCAACGAGATCAAGAGAGGAACAAGATCTTATATTTCATACAATAAACGCAACCCGATTTTGACTTCCAAAACCGATTCGGGCTTATCTTGAAAATGCGTAGGATACCTATGTAAATAGTGCTTATCAAGGTTTGTAAAAACTTAGCTCTGTAGAGGCAAAAATCTAAAAAACACAAATGAGCTTTTCGTGAGGTCTTAAATTTTTGTACCGCGGCGCGGGTTAGCATTGAGGATTTCTCTGCAATCACCAATAACTATACCAAAATGGTGATTATATCCTTAGCCCTCTAATATTCAGTCTGTAGTCCCCTATATTCAAGAGAACGGCTTCATAATGTCCTAAATTATACCAGATTCTACAATAGAAATAACTGATACCATCAAATGAGGCACGGAGTGTGGCGAAACTGTAGCAAACTTCGTGAGAACTCGTGCGTCTCCGTGAGTCTTCGTAAATGCTCGTGCAGCTTCGTAAATGCATGACTTTCATAGCAGATGACTTATCTGATGGTCGGAAGTATCGCGCTGATCGTCATTTCATGTTATGTCATTCTTTTTGTTCGTTTTCCTTATACTTAGAACTAATGAAATGATTTCGTGCAAAGATCTGTGTTGAAGTGCTGAGTCAGAGGTAGGTACTCATTATTTGATAGCCTAAAATCAACATCACGTAATCTTTTGTGATCTGTACATTAGAGTTTTATCTACGTAGGTATCTAGATAAAGTTCTACCAAAAAACGCTGAACGTTTAGTTACAAATGTCACAATAATTATGACGATTCGTTTTTGACCATCTTTAATCGACATTTTGATGTTCTGCATTACGCTCCTTTACTTCGCGATGCTTATTGTCATCTCAACTTGCAACTATAAAACTTGTACCTATTAGGTCTTGACAAAAAGCACCCAGTTCTACCGTAACTCCTTGCTCGGCCAACAGTCTCCACGGCGATACTCCACATATAAACCTAGGCCGGTAGTATTCCCGCTAGATTTCTCGCTATTGTGTACGAAACAAAACAGCTTCCATTCAAACTATTATGACGCCCGGTTTCACTCACTTTCCTACAAATTCCTACACAATGTGCACTGATTATAGCTGCTAACCTATGCTTAGGTATAGGTTTTTTGTACATTTAGAGCTGGATTGGAAAACTCCAATTAGATCGACCTATTTTATGTAGGTCCGTTCTTTCTGCTTGGTGCTATTTCATCTTATCATATTACAACGCTTTGCACTTTCCGCACAAATTATCAAACATTCGAAATTGTGGCTAAACTAATTAAATATTTATTCAGCCTAAAATATATTTTAGTTTATTTATTCGTAGTCGTTACAATACTTTTACATAATATGAGGCACATTAATTTATCACATTCTATCTAACAATGTAGCGAGGTTCACGTAACACGGTTTAATTTCTGAGAAATTCGTCAAACGTGCAAACATACCTTTAGCGCTTTATGTTAGGGCCAATTTAATATAGGTACCCTATGGATGTCTAAAAACTAACAAAAAAGATTATCCTTTCCTCCTCCTTGTCATCCAAAGTATTTTAAGATGCATTTCATAAGAACAATTCCATTCTCTCCTTAGAATATTCGCGAACCGAACACTGCTAAAATAGAGCGGTACCCTCAAAACAAGAACTATCTCTTACATCGTAAGAAGAAAGGAAACAGCTGACCTATTACCTCATCTGACAAAACTCATAACAAACGTAAAGTAATAACCATATCTGTCACGCTACGTCTTAACAAAACTCCTATGTATCTGTGATACAGGCACACAGGTCGCTTCATAAAAACATCGGGTCGCCAGTCCTTACATAATATGTCACAGTATCGCCAAGAACACGATACATTGTTGTCTCAATGCGTACAATGTTAGGTAATGCCTTTGCGAGTCGGAGATGGACGCTGCGGTAATATTTTGAATGGGTAAACTTTTACTTTCGCTATACTATGGGAAAAGTTTGCGATGATTACTATGACAGAGTTATTCTGCTGTATAACTATGGCTTCCGTTTTTGCGTATTCGCAATAAATTAAGATTTTTATCGACGATGGAGCGAGGAGAGACGGTTATTATTCGATTTTACAATAGGTAATTGAGACCTCTGTGGAAGCAAATTACCTAAGTATGTGAAAATATATGTTAGTCGTTCACAAAAAGAACACTTTAAAAAATATTTTTTCAGACCACAATTATTTTCTTATATACGAAGATTAGGTACTAACTCTTAATAGACAATGTATCGTTATAGATAGATCGGCTTTTTAATTAGAATTTCTTAATAGAATAGAATTTAATTTTTCTTTATTGGAGTAACGAAGACTCAAACCAGATTGTTAGTAAAACTTACGACTATGTTAGTAAACTAAGTACATACACTAAACAGAAACACAAGAAATAACGGTTGGTCACCGTTGCGACGTCCCGTGAGAGACGGCACAACAGTGACCCACGTATACACAGTCCAGGTGACTCGCAACCATGTTTAAGACACTGTTAATCAGACAACACAATAACTTTTCTTTACGCCCTTGGAGTAAAACCTAGAGCCTCGCGCTTGGCAACCGCAATTGAGACTCTTCGTTCCGTAGACCAAAGAAGCAGGTAAAATAGTCCTAATTAAACAAAATAACTTTTTACTGTAATTCGACCCACATTCAAATATTCGAGCAATCGTGAGTTATGCTAATGAAAAGTAATTGGTTTGATGTTAACTACTTTAATTATTGACACAAATAAGTTGGTAATCACTCGCTGTGCACCTAGATTTTAATTAATTATTAGATCCATCAGATTAATGTTACCTGTAAATAATTTATATGCAACAGAATACGACCGTCAGTCCATTTTCTGGGGAAACAAGTATTCCTAATTGGCATTGACTTTTATTAAACTTGATATTCGCATTTGCCTCATAATTTATGTCCTAGAACCCTAAATATAGCTAACTGGTCTGGTAGCAGTACCTCGTTAAAATTCTGTACGTAACGAATACCCAAATACTCGCAAATACCTACTGAAATAAATAAAAATCGATATTGGTAAAATATAAAGTGACATATCAACAAAAATGGCATACATTACAATACATAACGCTGACCAATCACGAAAAATATGTTCGTATTGATGCAAAAATGATCACATTAATAAATATTATTGCAGCCAGTCGCAATGATTACTTGCGTCGTCGCCAACTAAGATAATATTTGTTACATAAAAACTATAAAATCAGTAAGAAATGCACTCGCATATTTTTAATTTCGCCATTCCAACTTGACAGTGACCCGCCATTACTTTTGACAGCTGATTTAAATGGATTGCGTCCAAAAATGTTAAATTGAATAATGAAAGTCTCATTTACGAAATTGTCGCATAGCTACTTAATGAATTAAATGGAGGTGATTTATGAAGGTATATCGATTACATACTAAGTAACTATTTATTTATGTAATCAATATCTGCGACAACCTCTCGTCATTTAATGGATTTCAATGAGCTTTCTAAAGGTCATGTAGCTTTTTATTTTAAGTTTTTGATGTAGATTTCACTTTTGACATAACAATGGTATATACTATTATTATTTGTATAAAATATTCTATACATAAGTCAGCAGTAACTGTTCCATTTGTACGGTACGGATAATTCGCACTCCCAGCACACAGGTAGCTTCAGATGAACTAGTAATAACATTGCGTAACAAGTGATAGGTCGAGGTTTGTGAGCCCGTCACCTATAAATAATACAGTCACCCATTTGCGTGAGAAACTAATCTAAAACGTTCTAAATCCATTCCCCGAAGTAAAAGCTTTACAACTTCGATAAATCGCTTTTTATCAAGAAGTAAAATGTGGAAATATTCAATGGCTCCGCTCATCCTGCATTGTTGCAAACATGCACGAAAACACGAACAACCCATTAGCCCAGACATGCAACTTATCAACAACAACTCATTATTATAATTGCGTAACCTCCGCGGTGAAAATGGGCGGGAAAAACGTTCCGCCATGTTGTATTCGAAAGTGTCATGGCGCGCACTTCATCTTCCTCGGGGTCAGAAAAACAACCATTAATGTAAACAATGAAGCGTGTGAAGTTTACGAACTGCTTTAAGATTAATAAATTACTTTTTTGACTATTCACGTGAGGAAGTTTGTATTAGTATTTAATTTCACTCTATTAATTAGTTCACGCTCGGTTATTAAATGAGCGGTTTCAAGTGCTATGAAAGTACCTATACATAATGGAAGTTGATGAATCTCTTCAAAGTTCACAATGTAATTGGGCTCCATCCGAAGCGGAAATTGTTCCGTTGTTACGAAGAACTTCGGCGATAATATCGTAATGGATAGTTTCTATCATAGATATCCGGTTTCTATATAATGTCAGACCTGTCAGATTTTTGCCTCTGAATAGATATTGACTTATGTAACATGCAACTATTTTAGACTTAAGTAGTACTAATTAATTCCTGGTATCATACTTTTCCTCACATCTGATTGAATCCGCATAATCACTTTTTACTTCAATCAGTTGTAAGAATGACTTCAATGGGGGAAGTGGGTTACTATAATACTAGGCGAAGAGTTTGCAAGTAGGCTCATTGCATAGTCGTGTATTGATAGCAGAAGTGTCTTTATGGTGTGAAAAAGTTAGTTGTATTTGATAATGTTGAATGAATTGATTCAATTCAAATTTTCACACCAATAAAGATCCCATTCATTTCGCACGTTGTTTTAGATCACAAAAACAATCGTGGATTAAAAATCCCATCACACAATAACCATAAAGGGATCTTTCCATCAAATTGCTCAAGATCCTGCCTGTTGCAAGCAGAGACGAGCAATGCAGAGCAATGATCCAGTTGAAGCATTCGCACCATTTCGGAGAGAACAATATGCGCAAGTTGCACAGTCGTATTGTCGCGCGCTGTGGTTCCCGCGCAAAGTTCCCGTGAGACGTGTGACGTACACCGCCGCCATATTGCTTCAGGGTTGCCAAACTTGGAAGCATTTATCGTTATGTGTATCTGTATGTTATTAAAGAACTTGTGTGTGAACATGAGTTTATAAGGGCGCTGCCATGTAGAATGATTACCTATTTTATTTGCTAACTTTGGGTTGTTTACCTACGTACCAATTACATTACTATACCTCAATACGATCTACCTTTTCAAGATATTTTCCCTTAGATTATGGATATTCCTAGTGCCTATGTGCTTTCAAAGCATGCTTTAGTCTTCTTTCCGTGAAATCTCATCTCAAGATCTCATTAGTTCTCAAGGGTCACAAATTATATTACTTACAGCTTTTATGAAATTTTATTAAACTGCAAAGAGACAACCCTAGCCAAGAATTTACAATCTCAAAGATTGACATCCAATAAACGTCAGTAGGTTCGATACCTTGTTGACGAAGTAACGAGTGTCATCGTAAGTGGAACTCATTTCCGCGACTTTGTGGCTGATACTTCTAGGGCTGACAGGAAGTCAACGACACACCGCGGCTAAGACGGGATCCAAAGCAAATTGGATGCTGAGAGTGACGGGCTTAGAGGATGGATTACCTGGAAATTGGTTCGTGTGAATTTGGAAGGCACAATTTTTTTTTATTCTCAATAATCTGTTCCTGATTTTTTTTTTATTTGAAAACGTTACTGAGGGCTGTATTGTTTTAAGTAAAAAAAGCTTCTGATGAGACTTAAGAAGAAAAATTAGCATTTTACAGGTATCTTCTTAAATTATAGTTTCTAACAAAATAAAGTAGGTATATTCGGACCATGTCATTGTTCTCACAACGTTTATCATCAATCATCACGTAGATATCATCATAATGTTTATTATATCACATAATTACACTCATTGTTATATTACATCACATCTTTCACTGCTACTCCTAGATGTTTGATAGTTATAACATATTGTAAGTAACATTATGTGAGGTACTTGCACTAAGTGAAGTGCGCGAGTTTGATGCACTTAAGTGATTAAGTTTTATTCTAAAACAATAGCGTTGTTACTTGTTGGTGGTATGAGCTGCTAAACGGAGTAGTTGGGGCTTGGAAAATAGCGGTGGCAAGAGCGAAGCGATTTAGCAAAATGCGCCTAACAAAAGAGTTGAACGCGCAAAGTTCCATACTTTTTATCTTTTTGTAAAGTACCTATATAAGGTACTTTTATCTTAATTTTAAATAGTTTTGATTTATTTATTTAGGTACATTATACTTTTGATTATGTACTAGGTGGGGTACCTACATCAAAATCATGTTTCAAGTTGAATTTTAATAACATTAATTTTCTCTTTTACTTGATGCAATGTTACTAAATATGAAATATCACCACAACATTCGGTTTAAAGACATTTATTTTCTCAAAGAACAAATTACAGTTCAATTAAAGAGAAACTTAACTAAATTAACAATAAGTTGTAGTTTACATTACGACGTTCAAGCCATCCAAGAAACTAATTATTAAAAAAAAATTAATGATTAAGTCACCACATAACACAATAATGATAAATTAGCCATTAATTCGATGTTATGATAGCCTCCCGCGCCACTTCCCGCCACTTCCCGCCAGTCCCTAGCCGCACGCGCGTAACTAACGCTACAATTAGAATGCTCCGCTTACACGACACGCTTGTCACGTCAACACACGTCGACGTCTATACACGTCATGCCGTATCACGCTGACGAGCATATACGTCACGTCATATCGTGTTGAAGTTAATAAACGACACTTTACTGAAACATGGCGTGGGATTCGGTGAAAATAAAAATTTACTTATGTAAGATAGCTAAGGTCTGCTTGAAATTACTGACTATGCTTGTAGACTGTCCCGGTTTACAAACATTAAAATTAAATTATTTGTCTAATAAAGTGTCAAGTTTTTTGTCTGACTACTACAATTTCCGACTACCAATCACTACAGCTAACGTAAGAATGGACATAAAATTACACACTGATTAGACCCTTCAGCGGCCTATCAAAAACCAGGTTTAGTTTGGAGATCTAACCTCTACTACTTTAAATAAAAGTAGCTCCGACCTCTTTGCGCGCGGGACCGTGTAAAGAAACGTTTACCATAAACCACAATGATATAATCAGATCAACGCGTGAAAGTGTATTAATTAGTGCAGGATTATCTCTTAATTAAGTTACGACGAGTTTGTTCATCTCTCGACACTTACGACGTGCTTTAAGTGCATATGTACCTGCGGATGTATCTTTATTATGATACAAGTCTCAATTAAAACGAATGTCCTCTCCTTATTTGTCTTTGTATTGGGCAGATTTATGGCTTGAAGGTGGGTGTCAGTTTCGACATCTTCCGCTATTATACTCAATTGAATAGAGCGAAAAGGAAAACATTTTCTCAGTAAATGTTTACCTTCTTTAGCTATGTTTCAAGTTTAAAAAGTAGGAATGCCGGCAGTAGGTATTACAGGTAGGTACAAAGAGTCTTTTAAAGTTTGTTACAGTAACCAATTTCCATCGGGTGAACCTGCAATCACCATCCCGTTAACCAATTGTGGTGTCTCTTTGTAACCGTTCTTAATATAATATAATAATGACTATATCTTCCGTACATCTTTACCAGCATAATTGCCTTCCCCATAAAGAATCCAGTCCCATTCAAATCATTATGATGTCCCCGTAGAACCCTGACATTATTACCTCTTACCATCATTTTAACAGTTAGCCAATGACGTGGCTCCGGCATACAAACTAGAGAATGTCTTAATTAGTAGGTAATAAAAACTTATTTACAAAAAAAAACAACTGACTTCCAAAAAAAACACTACAAAGTGAAAAATAACTTTAATTTCGGAAGTCGGTGTCGTTTTTGTAAAACGTTTTTATTTTTCACTTTTTAGTTGTACCTACCCCACACAAATTCATATAACACTATTTGCTATGTGAATATCAGTGACAGGAAACTATTAAAACATCATCAATATAAAATAAGTGGAAAAAATTCGTATTATTGAAGCTAACTCAAAAACTACCCAAGCAAATTTCATAAAATTTATAAGGCATACCTTATCCATTAAAAATTGAGAGTTTTGCAAATTCGTCTAAAAAATATATACATGATTGTACATATTCCAAATTGAGAACTCCTCCTTTTTTTGGAGTCGGTTAATTAAATCAATTCATAAACAAAAAAGCTATGCACGAATTTACTTGTACCGAGGTATACTGAACACATCTGCGTACCAAAGGGTTGTGATCTGTTCACGAAGCAAAAAAAGTCTGCGCATATTTGATGACAGCGGTATTAGGTAAGTAATCAAATATTCGCCAAAGTGGATGCTTAATAGTTTCCCAGACATTCGCCAGGACGGTATTATTGTCAAAATTCGAGATAACTTAGATGTTGGTCGAGAAAATATCATGATACAAAATACGGCGACACCATACAAAATACCAAGCAAAATACAAAATACTCGCCGTATTTTGTATGGTAGCGCTGGCGAAAAACGAGAAAAGTGACAGAAATAGAATAGATCGACGCGAGAGTGAGTAGTTGCTGCGTGTGTCATGTTAGCCTGCTGGACGGTATAAGGTCCTCGAATAATATCTTCAAAGGATTAGGTTCAGTGGGAAATTAAAATTATTAAAACTTGGACATTCGAATTTTTGTGCCAAAAGGTTTGACCCTTTCACATTGGATCCAGCTACGACCACAGTAACCACAGTGAATCTCCTAACATTACAATACTAATCACGGTCACCCATCACGAGGCCGACCTCACTACTGGCGCCGTAAACTCGTTGCATCATAAATGACACGTTTAGCAAAAAGTACATGTCATCAGCTTTCTCTGAGGTCAATAGTCATTGCAGATGAGCGTACGAGCTGGCGTGTTATGTCATCGTGTCATTATGGTTCCTACTACATCGACATGTGCGGATATATGACTGGTAATCTCTTCCGGAATTGAAAATTTGATTCGTAGCAGCGTCGCACGTGTTTCTTAATACCTACATTTGTTGAAGCACTTATTTCACAATGCTGCACAGCGAGTTAGGAGTATTTCAGGTTCCCGATACAAGGCACTAATGCATCTTATGCTAAACCTTTGCCACGTTCCAACGAAATCAAAATCGTTTACTAGTTTACCCAAAATACAAACGGCATCCCTCCAGCCTCTGGAATAAAAATTAAAGGTACAGTTCGCTTCACAAATAAGGTACCCCCCTTGGTATTGACATCAAACCTATTTAAGTTTTTCGTAATGTAACGTAAGTGGCGTGTTGGTCTAATGGTTAACACTGCGGCTTGGCGATGCGGTGGTCACGAGTTCAAATCCGCGGATGAGAATATTTCTTTTTCCTTTATTTTATTTATTTATTTATTTACCCTTTTTTTTAGTTTCTTTATTAGGTGATTTTCGTTAATTATTATTTAAGAAATCAAATGGAGGTTTGTAATAAAAGCTAGGCATTTTGATAAACAATATTCATTTATTTTTCTAATTACATTTCTAGGACTTCATGGAATCCACTTCCAGGTTGAGTATACAGTTTTCTATCTGTGTTAAATTGGGGTTATTTACTTAGAATATTAACTAAACACAAAAGAGATACCCTGGATGAGGTTTAGAACGTTTAACATTAGATAAAGGTTCGTTTATATATATATTTATAGAAACATAACTACAATAATATTTATTTATTTAAAGTTGTGAAAACAGTTTTTTTTTTATACTTACTTATCGGAAAGAAACCTTTAAAAAAAAAGAAATTTTGTCTTTTGTGTCTGTGAATTACAGAGGAAGAATCAACATGCTAAACTATAATAGTATAGCAATATACATCTTTCTCTTTTATCACATTTTCTAATAACCCTTATTTAACACAACATTAGAAAAATATGTGAGGTCAGATGGTGCATCGTTAATACATTACAAGACTACTTGTAAACCAGATTATCTGGATTGATAATAATTATAAAAGTTGTTTGTTTTTGATTAACTACGAGTTATGGATCCCACAAATATTGGGAATTAATAACACTTGCTCATATATGTTCCAACGCAATTTTATCAGATACGTTACACAATCAATCTGCCGAGTAAATTGCCTTATAATAACGGAGAGGATGTCACAGTCTATCACTTCTTGAAGTTTTGAAGGGTGCCACTAAATGAACTTTCACAATATTACGTTGTCGCTCCATTTGTATTTTCTCTGGCCTTGGCGATCACATTTCACATCACCCGTCGCTTGATACCTTTGTATCCATCTACGAACTGTTTTTCTCTGCAATGAAAATAATAATATTAGAAATACATAAAAACATCCAACTAGTAAGTAATAATGCAACATTATTGCAACAATAAATAGGTAATATGTGGAAGTATAACATAAATCTTACCGTTATGCCCATAACTCGTGCTATTTTCTTTATGCTTTGTTCCTGTTCCCAGATAACAACAATTTTAGCCTTCAAAAAAGTTGTTAATCAAACCATACCATCGGTTAATAGAATCAACTGGTCAAAAACTTAATAAATTTGATAATATTACGACGAAGATAATTACACACAAGCGAATCGGCACGAAAACGAAACCATTTAAAAAATAATTATACCCTCAATCACAGTTTACTAAATAAAGCGAAGAAGTATTCTAAATTCAACCTTAACTCGCAGTTCATACAGCAGTTAAGTTTCTGAAGTAAAATGACGGTAGTGCAACAATCGGAATCAACACATTATATTCAACCAAACAAGCTAATTTCAACCTTATCTTTTAGTTAATTGAGGAGTTAATGCGTATTGCATTTTGTAAAACTAAGGTATTAAATATAAAACGAAAGTTGAAATTTAAACCTTATTATCTAGAAGATTAGACCGTTAATAACCTTGTTCGTTTTATGGAGTAATACTATTCCAATTTTCGTTGAGGTTGACAACTGAGCCAATAGCCTAGTAGTATAAGACACGGTCTCGATGATCGGCTGGCGCCTGGTGATGCGGGTTCGTATCTTAATCGCACGCAAAGTGTCTTTTTGTAAGTTATTCTTGGTATACGGTTCGGCCAGAAGGAAGCCGAAAAAATACCTTAAAGAATTATTAAAAACTTGAATGAAACTTGCAAATAATATCTGAGGCAGACCGTTGGATGCGCTCGGGCAGAGATGGGTGCGGCGGCGGGGGAGGGAGCTGCTCAAGGCTCACGTGACGCGCCAGCGCCGCCGCGCCGCCGCCCGCCGCGTCGCTCGAGCGACGAGCGACGGCGGGCCCGAGCGTGCTTGGGCGATAGTCTTTAAGTCTTGGGGGGGTTCCATTTCTCTGACGCTGACTGTACAACAAAGATGCCTTTGCCGCTTTTCATTCATTCTGCATATTGAAATTAACATGATAAAGCAGGAAAACAAAACGCACTTATCAACCACAGTCGCTAAATAATTACTCTGTAATTTAAGCATGAGTGAGTGTCTGCTTTAATTGTGTACTCGGAATTAATGTAATCACCTACTTATCTACAGATACAATAGTGATCCGTGCTACACGGGGATTTGTTGCGGTTATTATATGAATTCACGATAATATGATTATGTTAAGTACTATGACGGGTTTATTATGGAAATATGGATTTTACAACATAATGAAAGCATTTCACAGCCAAAGGTTCAAAATAAACAGGTGAAATTATATTTGAGCGGAAACATAAAATACTAACAGCATACCAACTTTAAGTACAGGACCAAAATCGAAAGTTAAACAGAACTAAGAATGAGAAAACAAAGAATTATTTGCATGTGGTGGTAAAAATGTACTAAAACGTGAATGTTGCCAGGCTCATAAACAAGCTCAGTATTTAACTATTATGTAAATTAATTGAAAGTCGAAACACCCAAACGCTCGGAGATAACATTAGTGTCCGTGAAAGTGCACATACGCAAGGTATTTACGACGCACGCGCAGCGACTGTGTCATTGCTTACTAGATAATCTATGCACCGAGGATTTCGACCAATGTGCGTGAGGAGGCAAGTAAATGACTGGTTAAGAGTTAATTTGAATCAAATTGGTACATTGTTCACTTTTATGGTTAAAAGTTGGATAAATTGTAAGATTCGTAAATTCGTCACATCTTTAAATGATCGAAACGGTTTTGGAATTACAATAAGATTGCCAAAAGAGTTGGGTAATTCTTCAGGGACAAAATTTTCGATGTCTGTGGGTATATTTCTGTAACCAACTAAAAAAACGGCATGTAATATTTTTTTTTGTACAGTTTAGCTTCATCCCTTACTAGGACAAATGTTTTTTTTTTAATAATTGCTGTCTAGGTACAAAATAAAAATATTTGAAGGTCGTTCTTCTGATTCATATAGCGCGTCCGTTTGCCATTTTCCGGAACAAAATGGTCGATGTCGCATTTTCCCTTTGATACATCAATATAAATTATAATTATATCGAAAGGAAATGAATTGTCCTCTTACAAAAAAAATGTGTATTAGTTATAACTACGTTAGTCTGTTTATAAATAAGTAAAAAAGAAGTGTCCGGCGTATAATACTGATTAATGTGGCGTAAGCTGCACTTGACCGTACTTGGTCGGGTAATAATAATGAGAGTCTGGCTTCCAGCGCGGGGGGAAGCCAGTCGTGCAACGGACGACCTAGAAGGTGGATGTGCGGCTGGTTGGCTTAGATCCGGTGTTACGAAGGAAAATACCTGATTCATCTGTGTTTGGTTCAGGTGGCATCCTGATTACAATGCCTACTTTATAAAATTTATTTTATTGTTTTAAAACTTCAATCTGTGTTTCGTGTGATGCTTTTGGGTTATAGATTCTTGTAGAAAAATGAAAATAATGAAGTCTGTATGTACGATGAGTTATGCATGATTGTAGGCAAAATCCTGATTCATCTGTGCCTGATTCGTATGGTCAAAACCCCATATGAATAATAAAATAAATTAGTTTTTCCCCTCTCCAGCACGATAGGAGCGCTTTTGTTGCGTAATTATCCTTGTCCAATTTTTGACCGTGTACAAGTCAGTAGTTTTAATCTTATTTATTATTATTTACTTAGCTATAACCTTTTGAATAATAAAAAATGACAGGAGTATAATCTTGTTCTAAATATGATACTTTTGATATGTCTTAGTCCTATTTAAGAATTAATAATTATTGTTTAGAATTTACATTCATAACTAACGGTGTATTTATTACTTTTTATTTCTGTTTCTGATTAATATGTAACACATTCTGATTCATCTGGGCACAAAATTAATATCTTGAAAACTACTTTATAAAAACGAGTCCCTCATTCAAATATATGTTATTTAGTATACCTATTTTCATATGAACATGTGTTACAGAGCTGAAAGTGAAATTAAATTTTGGCCATATGGATCAGTCAAAGAATCAAATTTCGAAGAACTACCCAGTTGATACCATAGAAGGGTTAAAGTCAGTAGGTATTTAAAAGAAACAAAGGACTAGTGACGGAATGAACTAGAATACGCACTTGTAGTCTTCAATTAAAGTACTTGCCCAATAGCACTAGTCTTCATAGCTATTTGTTTAGACCCAAACCCATTTCACAATGTCCCCCACTTTTCTCAAACCACACAAATTAATTCTAACAAGATACCGAAACCAATTAAAGGCCCAAGGTTTGCCACTCTTTGCCAACAAAACCGCGTCATTTATATCAATTGCCAGGCAAGTCATTTGTCGCAGATTCGCGAGTACATCACTGGCTGGTGTGGCAATAGGGGCGAGCAGGCGCGCAGGCGCAGGCGGTGGGAAAGTGTGACAATGTTGCAAGGGGACATTGTCTTGCGGCACACGTCCACCTCTGATGGGTCTCCTTGGATGTCATGTGGTGTTTTGACCATTACCTATTTTTATAATGGCTGATTACACAATGTTGTAAACGTAAACGACTGTTGTAAATTACTGACCGTTTCTAAAATGTTATAAGGTAGAATTATATAGGCCTTGGGATGTAGATGAAGCTCGGTGATCCGTAACATTTTAATGACATATCTGGGATTCTAATTTTATATTGTTACAACATTAACCTTAGCTGGATATTAAAAGCTGTAATATTTTTATTGGGCAAACAATGAACAGCCAAGGATACTGCTTTTTTTAAATTCGTGTTGTTCAAATCTTAATTCTCCTCTTAGGGAAAGAGAGGCTGTTGCCCCTCAGTGGAACATTACGGGCTACACAGATAGTTACGACTGTTGCGAACATCAATACCTACTGCTACCTACAATATTACAAATAATTCACATGTCCAATGTCTTATGATCATCGTCTATTGTTCCAGGCGCTGCCAGCGCTGTTGCTGCTGTCGGCAGTCGCGTCCACTCCGAGGAAGACATACAAACGAGAAGGTAAGCTACTTCCCAGCCATTGGACTCATACTGACATGGAGCCTCTGCCATGAACCAAGTTATAGTTGGAGCTTGAATGATTACTCATGTATCGTATTGGAAACTGGCTTGTGGAGGTCAGATAGGCAGTCGAGTCGTAATACTGGTATATAACTGCACCCGATTAGACTGGGATGATTAGACTGATTGATTATGACTGATGGATTATACTGATTATGATTTACTTACTTCTATGTTTGGATTTTCAGCAGAACCCTAAAATGCTGTTGGTCATGTTACCGTAAAGTAATGATATCCACTCCAGTAGCCAGACTATTCTATACTATATAAAGTTTTTTTTTTATCTGAAGAATCAGTTACGGCAAACTTAACAATGGCTGACATGTGTACTACAAATTAAACGATAACTTCAGTTTACTACACACACTCGTACGTAAACTTACGCCTTCTTCCCATAGGAGTACGCACACTAGGCACAAACAATTTACAAGCTGTTAACATTTTTTTTAAGTTCATCGCAGAGGCTCTACGAACAGCTAATACTTACAATATGAAATAAAAGCACCAATTCCCTTGTTTGCAGCGCCCCTGAGTTCCTCATACCTCCCGCCTCCTCGAGGAGGTGGTGGTGGTGGCCACGGAGGTGGTGGTGGCGGCTACGGGGGAGGTGGTGGCGGCCACGGAGGAGGTGGTGGCGGCCACGGAGGAGGTGGTGGCGGCCATGGAGGAGGTGGACATGGAGGCGGCGGACACGGAGGTGGCGGCGGACATGGCGGCGGCGGACACGGAGGTGGTGGATATGGCGGCGGCGGTGGGGGCGGCGGCCACGGCGGCGGCGGTGGAGGCGGTGGCCACGGCGGCGGCGGTGGCGGCGGTGGCCGGCCATCATCATCCTACGGCGCCCCAAGCCCTTCAAGCAGCTACGGCCCACCAAAACCAAGCTACGGCCCACCGAAACCATCAAGCAGCTACGGACCTCCGTCTCAAAGCTACGGACCACCTCCCTCTAAGCCATCCAGTTCCTACGGCCCTCCTCCTTCCAAGCCCTCCAGTTCTTACGGCGCTCCGGCGAGACCACCAGCGACCAGCTATGGTGTACCTACTGGACCTTCCACGACTTATGGTGCGCCGAAACCTTCGAAACCATCGAGCTCTTATGGCGCTCCTGCATCGGGTCCTTCAAGCTCGTACGGAGCTCCTTCTCCACCCTCAAGTTCATACGGCGCCCCATCTAGCTCATACGGCGCTCCTTCTCCTCCATCCAGCTCCTACGGTGCGCCCGCATCACCACCGTCCAGCTTGTATGGTGCACCATCTCCACCTTCCAGTTCTTATGGTGCTCCTGCCTCTCCCCCATCCTCTTCTTACGGCGCTCCTGCTTCTCCTCCATCCTCGTCCTACGGTGCTCCCGCGTCTCCTCCATCCTCCTCTTATGGGGCTCCCTCAGCTGGTGGTAGCAGCGGCGGCTTCGGCAGTAGTGGCTTTGGAAGCAGCGGTTTCGGAGGCGGCAGCGGTTTTGGCTCAAGTGGTCCATCATCAAGTTATGGTGCTCCGGCCAGCTCCCCGTCCAGTTCCTACGGAGCACCCGCCGCTCCTTCGAGTAGCTATGGCGCCCCTAGCAGCGGCGGCGGCGGCGGACATGGAGGCGGCGGCGGCGGACATGGCGGCGGCGGCGGCGGCGGACATGGAGGCGGCGGCGGACATGGAGGCGGCGGCGGCGGCGGACATGGCGGCGGAGGCGGTGGTGGACATGGCGGCGGTGGACACGGCGGCGGTGGATACTCATCTGGCGGCGGTGGTGGTGGTGGATACTCTTCGGGAGGTTCCGGCGGTTACTCTTCAGGAGGTGGCCACTCTAGCGGCGGCGGCCATGGTGGTAGCTCAGGAGGTTACTCATCTGGCGGAGGTGGAGGCGGTCATGGCGGTGGCTCTGGAGGCTACTCATCTGGCGGAGGTGGAGGCGGTCATGGCGGTGGCTCTGGAGGCTACTCATCTGGCGGAGGTGGAGGCGGTCATGGCGGTGGCTCTGGAGGCTATTCATCCGGCGGAGGAGGCGGTGGCTACTCGTCTGGTGGAGGTGGAGGTGGATACTCCTCGGGAGGTGGCGGTGGAGGCCACTCTTCAGGAGGCGGCGGCGGATACCCGTCCGGAGGCGGCGGCGGCGTGCCGGCCACCATCAGCCAGGGCTACGACTCCAACGGTGGCTATGTGTATTAGACCCTGTAGGCTCCTAGCATCCTAGTACTAATATAAAATAGTCAATTATTAAGTTATCACAGAATCTTCAGTATTGACGTTGCAAATGTCACAAATTATGGATGTATGTATTAATGTAGGTTTCTAGAGAAAACTATGTATGTATTAGATTTTTTAGAAAATGGCGAAATACATGGAATGCTTCAGAACTTTTTTAAGTATAAAATGGTCGAAGGCTATGAACATAAGGCAATCAAATTTGAAGAAAAATGGCAACACTCAGGAATTGTTTGTAAAGCTGTAATGTTAGGTCGAGGCATTCCGTCTATTCTCGTAATAAAATGTGATCTGCAATTGGAGAATAAAGAATTGTGAACTAAGTAAGATGAGTAGTCTCTGCAAGAGTCGTGACGTCGCCAACTGCTTACCAAGTAAGCGACGCTTGAAAGTATTAAGTTTAATTTAATTGTAATTAATGAATTAATGAAATTGTACAAAAATTTAGTCTAAGGTCTGAGTAATTATACTTTTTTGTATATATTAAACGTTTTGTAAATATTAAGACTTGTTTTGTTTTCACACTTCCTTTCAGAGAAACAGATACCTTTTCTAAATATATAGAATGCTGTAGCATAAACATGGAATATTACTGAAAGACTAAGTATTCTCTGTTTCGGTACCTGCTTGATAGTTGATGCATCGCTCACTGGACGTCTTAGGGAGGAAATCCCCGTCGGGGTAGAGCGCGCCGAAGTTGGTGTGACGATCTAATATTGTTTGTGGGGCCAACGTGGCCAGAAATCGCACAAAACAGAGAGATTAAGGGCCTGTGCACACCACGTTTTTTAAACGCGCCGTTGACGCGCGTTTGTAGCGATACAGACGCGAGTCAGACGCAGTCTGAAGACCTTCTGTAGGATAAAAGCGCCGTCGACACACGTTTCTAAAACGTCAACGGCGCGTTTAAAAAACGTGGTGTGCCCAGGCCCTTACATGGAAAAGGGTCACAATATAAGCTATTAAAATAAACAAAAAAATCAACATCTTCAATAAAATAGTCTCACAAATTGGATTGAACTAGCTTTTTATTACACGACTGCCCAAAAAAAGGAATGATATGTTTTCAGGGTTCATGTAGGTATGTTTGTGAGTTTCTTTATTCCACCGTAACTTTTAAACGGCTTAACCGATAACAATGTAGCTATAGAAGCGTTACGTTATCCCGGGTTACTTATGCTGGTGAAAATTTAAAAAATAAAAAGAGCCATGATTCATGAAAGAAAACGGTTTTTTTTTTCATTTTAATTTGCCTACGTGTAGGTACCTACTATCATCGTCTAGAGCTTGCTTAGTACATAACAAAAATATATAACAGTAGTATTCAATATGCATTCCTTCACTAATAACATAACAAAAGAAATTAAATCAATAAAACAGTAGCTAGGTACTATATATATATAGAAAAACTTATTTAAAAAATATTAGGCTTATTCGTTTCCACGCTTGCTTCTTGAAAACAACATCTTCTATACTAATATTATAAATGCGAAAGTTTGGATGGATGGATGTTTGTTACTCAAGAACGGCTGAACGGATCTTGAATAAATTTTTCACAGAGGTAGATTGTAGTCTGGAATAATAGATTAGAATCAAGAAGATGCATGATGATGTAGATTGGAGTTTTTTCATTGCAGTCGGGAGACGGTTCCTTGGAACAGTTCTAAACAGATTCCCCGACTTCGCTAAAAGATTGGGTTTCAATTTTCCACTTTTGGGCACAAATGACGGCTTAATTGCACAGTAAATATTATAATCTATTTACTTACCTTGTGCCCATTCAACACTAAAATCATTTAAGTAGCATGTTTTAAATTTTTTTATGAAATTTTTTAATTCACTTTTGATAAGGCAGCCGTGTTTTTTATTTTTTTTAATTATTTCCTTTTACTCACAAGAGGTTTTCATTAGGATCATTTATACAGGGTGTTAATGAATTAACCCAAAACCTCTTAAGAGGTCATTGTACTCATCATTATGAACAACTTTTACTATGGGGCCAAACCTGAAATAGCGAAAAAAAAATCAGCTGTTCCCTACATTTTGACGAACAATGCGAACATAAATGTAGGGAACAGCTGATTTTTTTTTTTGCGATGTTGTTCATAATGATGAGTACAATGACCTCTTAAGAGGTTTTGGGTTAATTCATTAACACCTTGTATTTCTAATACACGTTCACAGAGATGATTTCAAGGGCTTCATTAACTGAAATCAATTACTTTTCACCAACAGCATTGGGCTATGCCTTGTTTCTAATAAGTAGGTTCTATCTTTTGGAAACAATTTCCACCTTTCCATTGTAAGCAAGGTCTACTTGTCTACTCCGAACACAATTACAGAGGCCTCTTTATAGACTAAGTCATAATGAATGGTGGTGAAACCAATGCCAAGTTGATTGGGGAGTCCCAATCAACTTGGCATTGGTTTCACCACACTTTATTATGATTGATTGCCGAGTAGTATTTTTGTGATTACAAAAATACTAGGTACTTACTTGGCAATCAATCAACCTAAAATACTATTAATATGCATAGGCAAAAGTAAATTCTATTGTTTATAACCTTAGTTGTTCAACTTAGTAACTGCAAAATATGGAACGGAGCCATTCTGTCGCAGTATAGGATTATAGCCTGAAGGCTCCTTCAAACAGGCGCGACACGCGATATAATCGCGCGCGACACAAAGGCACCGTAAGTCGCGCAACGAGGGGTGCCTTTGGGTCGTGCGCGATTATATCGCGTGTCGCGCCTGTTTGTAAGAGTCTTAACTTAGGTAGACACATTAGGGATCGTTATTACAACGGACAAAAAAGTAAGTACCTATGCTGTTTCAGAATAACTGCTAATCAACTTATGAAAAGTGAAGCTTGCCACTTGCAAAGGGATATCATTGTAATAGTGAGGATATACACAAAGCAAACACGATGAACATGCTATATGTTTTATTTTGATGTCACCGGAGCGACCGCGGAATTCACAACGTTACACATTTTTTTACACATTTTTCTTTTTCAAAATATTCAACAAGAACTAGGAATAAGTCAATAGTAGGTATATCTACTAGCTAACAGTGGGGGGCCGCTTCCTCACCAACATCTCTTTAAAACATTGTAAATAACAAACGATATATATATTATATATTTATAATTAATTACAATAGAGGACTATATTATATCTTTAAAATATATATTTCACTAAATAGGTACAACATATTAAAGTAGGTATATGTGCATTTGGTATAAGAAATATCTATTTAATAGAAATATTTTTATGTAAAACATTATCCAATAAAATATCTGAAATGCTTGTTGATGCTTAACAATATTAATAAAAACATAATATTATATACACTGATATGTATCTTCGTAGTCTTGTTTATTTTGCAAGTCATCTAATCAATGCATCTCGTTTTTTTTGCTATTCAAGTATATCATTATACTTAATTATATACTGCACATTATAATTATATTAATACAGACAAATCAGGAAGCGGCGCCGAAGAACAACAACAATACCTATGATCTACTCTTACAAATATTGATATGTACCATTTCACACTAAACACTATGATATGTATATACGTAAGTCACATACAGATGATATGTATCGAGTTCGAAGTCTTAGCAAAGTTTAGGTTAGGCAGGTGGATATCACATCATATATCTTTTTATTCGCAACATAATTATATAGAAAATATCTCCAACTTTAAGCGATTTATATGTAAACTTTATTATCAAAAAACAATTCGAAAGCTTGTTATGGTATCAATTATGGCAACTGTTTATCTATATTTATATTACTTGTCGCTAAAATATGCAGTGATATGCATTAACATATATTTTATACTTAGTTATAAACACGCTCGATATCCATCCAAAAGGATAAAAGTTGCCAAAACTGACAGTACGTCTACTAGCAAGAAACATCTTGATATTTTTTGAAACATTACTTCAAAAAGCTTCAAATGGACATTAACACGCATATATTATATAAGACATGGGTCCGCAGGGCCGCGGCGGCCGAAGGCGAGGGTCAAACACGACAATATTGTGAACACCAATACACTTATAAGTTTAAAAAGACCGATTATTACTATCAGCGACGCTCACGTCCGGCATCAGAAAGCTCTTTATAATATTATTACCATTTTATACGTATTGAATTATTCATATCGCTTACAGAGAAAAATAAATAGATATTTTTCAAATACGATTTTATTTTGTTGCGTTTCATTAGTAACTCAGCTGATTTTAGGCCAGTTCTCTTGTTGTTTAACACAATACCGCATGATTCCGTCTCCAATAATCTATACATATAAAATGGTAAACTGACTGACTGACTGATTGTTGATATATCAACACACAGCCCAAACCGCTGGTCCTAGAGACATGAAATTTGGAGGGTGTATTCTTTGTGAAGAGTAGGTATCCACTAAGAAAGGGTTTTTCGAAATTCCACCCCTAAGAGGGTGAAATTTCACGCGAACGAAGTCGCGGGCATAAGCTAGTATAACATATTATTCCTTTCTAAGTCTGTTTTTATATAATACGTATACAATATACTATGTATGTGAGCTCATATGACTCCAAGCGTACAACACCTACTCTAAACAATATCAAATATATCTTTGCAACATAAATTTTTGTAACTAGAAATCAAAGCCTAAAAACATATCTGCCGCTAGGTTTTACTAATATACTAGATAAACATTTATTTTTAAATATATATTCCTTGTGCGGACTTTTTATACAAATTATCTGATTTAACTAAACTATGGACGAGCCATACATCATTATTATTAGTAGGTATATCAGGTAGTGGGTGATGCTTTACAAGCGATATGTATCGTAAAATATATACTTACCATTTTTACATTCGTACGATGACAATTTTTGGTCAACATACTCATCTGCTCACGCGCACTTACACAGTGTCTCTAGAAGCACATCAACTTGTGTGCTCTTCTCTCTACATTAATTGACTTAAATAAGGAATCGTCATCAATGTAAATTATATATAATATAATATATAAATTCTCTAACAACGAATATAATTCACATTTTGATATGTATGAGTTGCAACACTTCGTAATATTATTTATTATATTATCACTACAAAATAATACAGCTTAATTCATTTTTACATCAACTATTAAACATACATCTATTGCTTTAATGCATTTTATTACTACACGATAATATGTATTTATTTAATATACTTTATATCAGTTTGCGCTTACGTCGTCATTAGTAAAAGAAATCATTCGTTTCTACAGCGTATAGTATGAAACATGCGACATTTACAAAATGTTTTGTTTATTAGGAAGAAATTGATGATATTGATATGTTTCGTTTCGATCGTCTTGAGCATCACATTCTAGTCGTTATTTCGAAAAATACTGAAGTTTAGTGTTCCTTACTTCGATGTAACGATCTTACCGAATTTAAATGAAAAATAAGAAATAGTAAAATTTTCGGAAAATATAATCCCACGATGGTGCGACTCCGTGGTCCTGCAGCATGGCGCCTGTCGAGATGTCGTATAAGAGAACTAATAAATATACTTATCGTCTCAGAAAGCCGTTTGCTTGCCGAAGGGCTGCACCGGCGGGGGCGCGCTGCTGCTGCCGAACAGCGGGGTGGGGCCGTCGTTGGGATCATCTAGGTCATCATCATCTGGCTCGAGGGCAGGGTTGATCCTGCCACACTTCTCATCGGGTCCTACGAGGGTGGAGGCGGCGCCGTACAGCCGGCCCGGCACTCCTCCGAGGACGGACATTTGCTCGCCGGCCTCTGACGGCTCGTCAACGCGGCGGATATCTTCGGGGATGTTCACAACACAGTTGAAGTAGTCAGACTCGGGGCTGAGGTAGCCGCCGTTGAACAGGAACCTGATGGAACACATAATACATGATATTCTATTCTAAAACATAGAAAGGTCATACATATTATTTCTGATGACGTTAACAAACAGCATATTAGAACGTCAGATAGGAAACTTGATAAGTTCCGTTGCAGATTGCTTCGTAATTGTTTGAAAGTCAAGCAATCATACCCTTATAGACTATCCACTGTTTATCGGTCAAAGTATTTGCAATAATGTGATTTATGTGCAATAAATTTTGCAAAACCCTATTTCCTGGACGTTGTAGTTATTTCCGTACAGGTTTCAATAGTGAATGCTATCTTCTCCTAAATACTAAAATATGCCTGTGCCATGAATGCATTTATATAACAGTTCAACGTTTATTAACCCAAGACCCAATGAACGTCCGCTAACATCTAAGTTATTATTACTAGACTATTGATAAAACGCAAACAAAAATAACAATGATCTTCTGCTGAAAGAAGCTTTAACAACACGAATCGATATTCCCATCTATCTAAAACAAAGGGTGTACACAACAGATAACTTGTCACATCAGTAACTAGGCGAGAAGTTCATGACTTCTACTTGAAGTTATGAACTTCTCGCATATATATGTAAATAGTTATTATAGTCAATTAAATCAGAGCTTAATCATACATAGAACTTTAGTTTCGTAATGATTGTATCGCAACTCTCAGAGTTGTTTCCATCGCATCAGTAGTTGATACTCATATTGATATAAAACGAGCTTATAACAGATCGTAAACTATTGAAGAAGAGCTTCCTAGTAACTGCATCAAAGACTTCATCACACTTATCAAACGGGATAGTGAAGAGTACATAAAGTGCGAACATTTTATAATAGAAATGTTCAACAAATAATGTAATTTCATAGAAGGCATAGTGAAATGAGATAATTGAAAAAAACTGTAAGTTCGATAGAAATATGGAGAATAGATGCATGGCGCTAGTATGAAGTTAAAGTCGTGACGTCACTTCTGTGTGCCGTCTTTGTCTAGCAGATAATTTAAAATATTTATAACTTGACAATTTTTTAAGCTTTGGTCTTTTTACGATATTGCTTACACTGTTTACAAAAAAAAATATTTGAGTTTAAAATAAAAAAATTGTCATCACCCCTATTACGTTTACGTGGCCATGCAATGGAATTACATCATCTGTATATACAAAATCCGTGTCCCAAATAGGTAAGTAAACAATGTACTAATGTTGTTCCTCTCGGGCCTCATATAAGTCGTGATACACAATCACTTTCCACTCATTACAGATCATTGTGAGCGGCTGTTCATCTGTGCGGCACGACTACAACCGATGTGTTTGTCGATGATTTACTAATGGGCATCTGGTAATAGTCCCTATCTGAATCTAATACTTTGCTATAAACCTTACATCGTTGATTTTTCCCCATGAGACTGGGATTGCTACCATGGTCAAGCAGTTTTATTAGATTTTACTGTTATGGAAATCTCCATGAAACGGGATGATTGATTTAATTTGTTTGCGCTTATCTCAGGAACCGCTAGTCGGATTTAAAAAATTATTTTAGTTTTTGACAGCGCAATTTTTGAGCAAGGATATAGGCTAACATTTACGTTACGTTACGGCCCTTAGGAAGTAAGCAAAAAGAAAAAAAGTCGGAAAGAACACTAAGCAAAAACGATGTAATAGCACATGTGGGCGATATGACGCGACGCGGGTAAGGGGCCAAAATTTAACGCGGACGAAGTCGCGGGCAGAAGCTAGTTGCCTAATAAACTCAAACTTAAACTCAAAGCATTTATTTCAATTAAACCACACACACCAGGCACTTTTGAATTGTCTGTCAGTCAGAAAGATGAAGCTATTTGCCCATTCCAAAGCGTAGGTACCTATGGAGAAGAACGGGCAAGAAACTCCATGGACACTCTTCTAAATCAAAATAATATGGTTACAAAGTATTGTTTACATCATTCATGTTAAAAATTATGCATATGAGAACGGTACAGAACGTAAAAAGCGTCCGTAATGAAAAGACGAAAAAAAAACAAGCAAATATTAAATTAAATTAAAATAAGCCATGGCAGCAAAGAGATGACCAGTCCCTACTGACGGCGCCCGTTCACGAACATGACGCATGTATTAGCACCATGCACTTCCTACTCCTAAAGCTATTATGAAGTTTTATGAAATGTGGAGCACATACCTACCCGTGGAAACTTCTTAGTCATAAATCAAGGGTTATTTATGTTGAAAAACTCCAATAAAATTCCTCTCATCTTGTCCCTAGGGCGCCGTAACATGTGATCAAATCAGGGATGGAACATCCATTCGTGCTTTAATAACATTATGCTGCAAAAAACTGTTTGCGGAGTTTACACTAGAGGTAGTCGTTCCGTGGAAAACGGATGTTTAGAAAATTGCATGAGGTTGAGGAAATATTTAGAAGGTAAATTATTATCATGCTATTGTATTACACATATAGACGTAGGCAGAACTGAAAGATAATGAACTCGTAATAGAATGTGTAAAGATTGAACTTCGTTTTCTTTTCTTTTCGTGTTTTTTTTGTTCGTTGTTTTTTTTTTTTACATAATACCTAATTGTTATTTATATTTAAATTCTGTAGATACTAACATAGTTTATAAGCTCCTGTTGTTACTAACCATAATGGATCATGTTATCTGACAAATAAATAAATAATTCATCCTCTTCGACAAATTGGGTCTGCAGCATACTTGGCCTAGATTGAACTGATGAGATAATATATAAAACAGCTAGAAAAAGTAAATGGTGACTGGCAGAGAATAATCAATAAAATATCCGGTAAACCAGAAGGTTAAAATGCGTTTGTGACCATTGTTTTTAATAATCGAACTATCCATAACTGACGTTATAACAACAATTTTGTTGGGTTTTGAGAACCAATGAAAGACACAGTTATAATTTCCACTTAATTATTTATTATATTTATTTGGCAGGAGAAGGAGAAGTGTGTGTGCACTCTCGCTTGGTCCAGACGGAACACTAGCGTCTAAACTATATTAAAATTTTGCACAATGTAAATGTGTATGAAAGAGTAAAACTCTCAACGGATATGGGTCATATTCAAAATAATTGTAAGTTACGGATAGGAAACAGATATGAATATTATTTGATTGTAACAGAAAAATAACAGAAAGGAATTATTAGGGCAAGTTTAAATAGCACACGTTTATAACAGGCTACGAGTGCGAAGTCGGTGTGGGTCGCTAGGTGGGTACATAATGAAATAACATTTTGGTGATCGTATTTTAGTTGGTATAATTGCCATAAATTCATCATCATCATTGCCATAATGCCTTATCTCCGAAACTACCGAGCCTAAAGTTTTGATATTAATATTAAGGCAAAAGGATTCTAATGATTAGAATTATGTATAGACATATTTGTTACGGTCGTGAATCATATTTTAATCAACATACAACTTTACACTGACCTGTAAATTGCAAAAAACCTGAGTCAATTTGAATTTCGCGGGCTACCTTGGCGCATCCCCCTTAACTGATACTGAGACGGCCGACGAGAGGCTGGGTACGCCTCGGCGAGGCTGCGCGGTTAGTATAAAAGGCTCAAGCAGTGAGGACTGAGGATACGCAGTAAAACATGCACACACAGACAATACATGGCACAGCAATGCAATACATGGCACAATATACGCAAACTTTACATACTTCAAATAAATTTAAGTAAGTAAAAAAAAATGTTTTGGCTAACCTGCGGTGCACTAAGTACCTATTAATATTTTATTTTCATTAATTCATACATGAGACAATGTGAATAACGCCTAATCATTCATATCTGTTACGTAACGGAAAAAAGTGACAGATAAAATAACGTATATGAATTAATTGCACGTGTCTATCCTACAGATCTATTTATTTCCACACCAATTCACATGATTATACGAATATTTTATAGTTATAACAAATATCACAATACAGCCCTTTCCTAGTATGAGTAATAAAACAGTAAGTACTTACCGCTACTGTAAACGACTCACATTGAATATTTACTTTTAAAAGTCTAATTTTCTTCGACAACGAAACGAGCTGAAAAACTATATTGAACAAAATGGCAAAGCGTTTATTCTTACGCGTCGTGTAGTAACAGCTAGTGAACTAATTTTGCCAGTATTTCAAATTTCTTTATTGCCATGGAAATAATGTTAAAATAGCATAACAGAGAAGAATAACAGATATGTGCAAAATCAGGACACTCATTAATAAATTAAATTTGGAGTACACTAAATAGTATTTTATATTTTGTTTAGTAAAGTGTTGAAAGTTTAAACAATATTCTCTGAATATATTTTTTTTTTTAACTTTTGTGTAGGAATGGTTAATTAAATTATTTTTTTTAGTTTACCGTTAAAGACGTGGACATAGAATACTTGTATGAAACGGATCCTACGCAATGTCTGGTTTAATTTTTTTAAATGAATTGTTTAGGTTTACCAAATGTTTCGTTGTTTTTTATTAAGTTCAAATAAATATTTTATCTGTTTGTTTATGAAATTCTAGTCAGTTGCATCTCGTTATGAAAATAATTGGGTTGGACATTAAGACAGTAGTAAATATACAATTATTTTGAATATGACCCATATATTTTGTTATATTCCAACAACTGTAGCTTCGATGTATTCAGTGTCAACAAGTTAACAACTGGTGCCAATAAACCTAGAAACCCTAATAGCTAACAAACACCTCATATAATGGTCAAATATCATAACCATACAGTAATCAAATATTCGTTACGTTCAAATTCTAACACTTCCTACATTTGAAGTGATAAATGTTGGGAAATATCTGTTGTGTAGATGTTTTAGCTGGTGCTTATGACACGAATTATGTAATTTACCTTATTTTTTTTTTTTTATAAATACTTTGCCCCACACTAGGAATTTTTCCTGTATTGTGGGTGCGTTTACAAACATTTAAATTCACATACACAAACAGCCAGACCCGGAACAACTACTTGTAGGTCATACCAATATTTGTTCCGTGCGGGAATCGAACCCGTGACACGCAGCGCAGCAATCAATCGCTTAACCACTGCGCCAACCGTGCCGTCAATTGTAATTGTAATGTTTATTAATTGTGAATGGAAAGATACTAATGGTACGTATCTTGGTGGTTAATAGCTGAACAGCAGTAGGTTATCTATCCCCCTTGAATGATGTAATATAATGTATATTACAAGACACCGGAATGTTTGAATTAGCACTAACTCATGTTGGTGCGCTTACTCTATCTCCCGAACCAAGCCTCGCATAGTTGCCACACTTGCTGCTAGAATTTATTGTGATTCAAATTCGAACTGCAGTCTAGATATTGCATTACAAAACGTTGGCTTTATTATTGAACTCAGCATGTGGGTTGCACATAACTAGTAGGTAGGTACTTGAGATCTCTGCCAAATATATTCGTGTCATAGACATTTTATGCGCTCTGTGGTTTGTGCTCACGTAGGTTCACCATAGTAATACCTAAAACAGAAAGGAATGGAACCTACAACCTCTCAGCCGCCACTTCGATGCCTTAACCTTTAATAGCCCCATATATTATAGTGCCTTTAGTTGAATCCTATATGAAGTCACTTAACTTAATTACCATACCAAAACTGTTTCTCAATTAACATCCGAATCGAATAATTCCAAACGTACTTCTACTACAATGTTAAACCGACCTCATTTTACGAACCCTCTTAGTCCCTGAATACTTAATTCAAAAAGCCTGACCTTTAAGTGGGTGCCTACGAACGATGGGCCACGATGGGCCACTATGGGCCACCCACGCGAGCGTAATATGCGACGACGAGGCGCACGGCATAAGAGATACTTCCACGGCCACAAATATGTGTCAAATATCTCTATGATGGCCACAATTTATACTAAATCGTAAAGGTAGGTGTAAAAAACCTACAACATGTCGATTTGCTCCAACAGATTGATAAAGAAATATATTAGAATGGTAATTATATGTTTGTTAGGTTCTGAAAATACTTATAACACTACACACCAAAGCCGGTAATGAAATTATGGCCGGCTATAAGTAGGTATTCACAGAGGTACCTACAGCGAATTGCGAAATCAATTTGCAGAATCATTGAAAGGATTCAAAACTACTTTACCGTAATAGCTATGTCAATAAAAACTCAGGCAACAAGTTTATAATTGAGCTCGCCACCCCAAAAGTGAACGACTGTTGAAATTATTAATAGTACCCCCGAAGAGGTCTGATCCAACATTAAGGAATATTTGATGAAGCCTGTCAAACAGTTGAGCCAACGTTTCAATTATCTTCGACCCAAAGGCTGAAAATGTATTTCGAAAATACATTTTTGATGAAAGGCCGTCCGGCCGAGCTGTAACTTTGTAACTATAGGTACCTAACTTTATATGACTCTGACAGGAGCATGAATAAATCTTCATGAATTCGTAAATTTAGATTCCCTATGTCGATCACCAGTCTGATTTTCTATCTATTTTGGGATAGACTTTCTTGTCGCGAACTCGACTGAATATAAGTTATTTACTGAATATATGTTATTTAATATAATTTATTTATTTATTTTATTATTTATGTACACACAGTAAAATGGATACAGATATACGACATATTAGAATTGAGTACAAAGGTACTGCTTATTACTTTACTTGCTTTATTCGACTGAATATACTTAATTTATTTTGTTCAATAGCATTATTCCTTAAAGTCGTTGTCTGTTATCATATTACGATGTGTCGGTAACTTCCTCACCAGTCGAGTTTGAGCACTCGAAGTGAATTGAATCAATCAATTTGTACGAACGATCGCTTGGGACGTTGTCTACGTCTTATTCAAGTTAGAATATTAGTGAAATAAATCTGAATTGGCTGTTTTTGCTAATACCTATGTTTTTTTCATTAAATGCTATTTATGCAAATAATAACAGCCGCACAGGTCTGTGACACACCGAAAGTCTGACAACCAGTCTTACCATGGGTATTACCTAGTAACTGGGTTGTGGAGGTCAGATAGGCAGTCGGTCCTTGTAAAATACTGGTATTCAGCTGCATCCGGTTAGACTGGAAGCCGACCCCAACGTAGTTGGGAAAAGGCTAGGCAGATGATGATGCTATTTCTTGAAGATTAGTTAGTAGAAGCAGTTGTCTATGAATTTTAGTTGAAAATTGTATGTAGAAGACATAAGAAAGACAACATAATAAAAATATTAACAACGACCTGACTACAACAAAGTTATAAACACGCTCCTGCAATAAAAACACATAAATAAAATCTAACAAAACAAGTTGTACTCACACAGACAACCACGAGATAAACGCCAGCGTGAACAGCGACATGCTCATCGCCATGGTCCGGAACGGGAACAGCTGCACCTCATTGACGGGGTCCCAGCCGGGGTAGTGGATGAGCGGGGGCAGCCCCAGCAGCTTCTCGCCGCCCGAGAGGCGCACCAGCCCCGCCACGATGTAGGCGGCCAGGGAACCGTACGTGTTGCAGTGCTTCTTGAAGTGCACCACCATCAGCAGTTGCGGGAACAGGATCACGTACACCAGGTCGGAGCACATGGACCTGGAAGATTGGGTTAGGTTAATCGGATTCTTTAATATATCTAATTTTCTGTGTATGCTGATCTACATGACGTTGATGAACAAAGGATTCTCCTGCCAATGATGTAACATTATTGATTGCTTCATCATGTCAAGTTAGGTTAGGTTATTACATCAAATTAGGGAAAACGTCACTGTTTTTAGAAGTAATCAGATACATTCCGTGAGAAAAGCCCCGGTCCCCTCATTTATTTTAATCGATTTTCTACGTATTGAGATAAAAACTTCGACTATATGTTTTGTCCCCCTCTAAATACATAGAATACGCTCAGAGCAATTTACTTTATGACATCTGTAGATAGTGTCGGAAGACGGAAAAGGTGCCATCATAAACAAATACCAATACATCATTGAAAGGACATTAATAACGCCGACACTTTAATGTGCCTAAATCATTCCAATATATTTACTTAACGCAACACCTATAATATAACCTAATAAATGTATGGCAGTAGGCCCATTGCTCCATGTTCGTTTGGACGCACATCGTCCTGAGTATGGGTATAATTAGAACGTCGCGTCGTCCTGCTTGCTGCGCGGCCCTGGCTTCATCACGAGCATGGATTGCGCATCGCACTGTTTATGATACCATCAAATGATGAATTGATGGCTTGAACAGCCGCAGCACATAAATTAATGTTAATAGTGCTTCAATATAAATCGTGCGCTAATATCAATTGGTGCAGTGTTACGTAATGTTTAATTTTGTGAGAAAATGGGCCACTCCTGCGAGCGAGATTGCACGAGTTTTTATATTTATTTTATGAACAATTACATTATTGTTCAACGAATAAGCCTTTATGTACATACGAGAATATAAAATGACTGGCTGGCTTGTTCACATAGGTACATTCTGAAAAGAATCATGTTAGAATAAATTACATCCCAATTTAAACGAAAACACCTATACAAAACATAACTTCGTTTCAAAACAATCAGAGCACGATCCAGTTATTATACCAACGAAATCAACATTAGAATAAATTAAGTTTAAATAACTAATGCTACAAATGACCGTGCCTTAAGTACTGGCTAAAAGAAACTATTATAGACGCCCTCGTTATAACTAAAGCACAGCTAAATCCGGGACACAATGCTAAAACTTTTAACAACATAACATTTAAAATGCAGCTCAGTTTCACGACAAAGCTATTTTAAAAATAAACAATTTCCCGAGGCAGAGTAAAATTAGTTGGGGGTTTAAATTTTCAATTCATCCCCACACACCCCTTTCCACAGACTATACGGCATCCAATTTCGATGCAGGTGTGAGCAGACGGATCCAATCGACCGTGTGCCCGCGTGTACCCTCCGGAAATACCTGTAGGGGGTAAAAGGGGGCGAATAGGGTTGGTGCAGCTGGCAGCATTTTGTTCTTAGTCTTTATTCGAGTTTGAGGAAATCTTTTTCGGGGTTGCGAGTGCGGCGAGTGCTGGGACTTCTCTGTTTAGGTATGGAATGTATGTGCTTTGTTATTTTTGTTTCGTTTAAAGAAAATAAGCAATCGCGAACAACTTTATGCCGTGTCTCCTGCGCATGTTTTTCCGAAACATTACACAAAAACCTTACACATAAACATTTGTTTTCATACACAAACTGTCTCCGGCGTATATTAAAATATTTTTAGATTATTAACACATTTTGTGTACCTACCTATCAGTTTTAGCAATTATATACTCAATATCAAGGAAAAGACACAAATTTCGAGTCAGACCATATTTACGACTTCCAAATTTTGGCATTTACCAAGAGCTACGGATTGATGACCGGTTTGGATTGGGCAACTTCTTTCGTCTTTCTGAAACCGATTTTGTAGAATTGGTTTTACTTATCAGAGCCAATGTGCAGATGATTGTGATGTGATTAGACACGCGCGGTGCGCGCGACGGTTGGAAATGAAACAAACCCTTCCCAATGGAGGAATGTTTTCCATGCAACGCGGAAAACAAAAACATCTTGTTTTCATACACAAGTGTGTATGGCCACGCCTCTTTGTTTTGATGTTTTTGTGTAATGTTTCGATAAAACACGCGCAGGTCACACGGCTTTAAAAACACAAAATATATTTTTCATTTCTCATGCTCGGAAAGTAGTGTTTGTTTGATCCGAATAGCGGGTGGAAGACGCTGCTTCCCACCTTAGGGCGGGAACGACTCATAGTAATTGCTTCCCTCTCTAGGGCGGGAATGAATTTTAAAAATAGAACTAAATCTCTTAGTTAGTCAGCTACGTTTTTTTTAATAATTAAGAAAATTGCAGCAGTCTTCTGAGTTTATAAACAGCCAGTGTTAATTTTTAAAAAAACTTAGTAAGTTTGACGGCCCACCGCGGCGGTGAACAGAATCTACCTACTTATGTGGCTGTGACGCGGTGTGTTCCATATTTCAAAAAGAGACTATTAAATAGGTAGTATTCATGTTCATGTCATCAATAAATATTTTAGAACTGAACTACTATTTTTTACTTTCCTTATATTCGAAATGAAAAGTAGAATGTTTAACGCGGGTGAAAGATACCAATTCCCATCCGGACTATAGCCGTCTAAATACCTCGTATGGGAATTGATTCCTTTCGACCCTTGCATAACAATCTACTATTCCTACAACTGTAATATCAATATGGAAAACAAAATTAATTATCCAAAAACATCTTTAATCCCACTGAAGATCAAAATAGCAGATGTTTTATTGTTGTGTTGACAAGTCCGGAGTTCTGGACAAAACCAAATTCAATGCAGCTTCGGAATCATTAATGAGATTAATTAAAAATTCAAAATTATTTCTTGACAACCCTACACACGTGTAGAGGTTAGTGTATGAGGGAGTGTCGGTAGTGAGGATTAAGTTTCAATTAGCAACTCGTCCCACTGCGAGGAGTAATGCCTTTGCATAGCGAACCCGAGCAGAGCCGAGCGGCTTCGGACCACTTCGTCTGCTAGAGTTCTGTTACAAAGTAAAATGTAGGTTGAGGAAAGGTAATCCAACGCTCGATACTCGTTATAAAAGAATTTGTAAGAGTTTAATGGGTTTACCATTCTGGAGTTTTTCCGTTTTTTCGTATTTTTAATTAGTAAATTGCCTATACTCGTACTACCCTTTATCTGAAGTCCAATTACGTTTAAATTCAAGTTGCAATCTCACAAAATTACACAAAAGGTATTCTACTAAACCAAAAAAAACTAGGCTACCTTGAGTTTGCGATCAGAATGTGTAAAAGTCGAATTGTATGATCTGTCAGTGAGGTGCAATTGTTTCAAATTTACGTTTTTTTGCGATTTGCAGGTCAGTGTCAGGATGTATGCTAAACAAAATATAATTACTGAACGTAACAAATAGGTATGTATTAAAGAACTATAATAATTAAACCCATCAATACAACCCTCTAAGTTGAACGTAGACATACTTCACTTTGACTTTAGCCCCTAAAATAAACCAAAGTTTATTATGATGGGATTGGGTTCACGACAGTAGGTAGTGCAGCGAACTGGGATTGAATTGACGAATTCTGGAACGCTAATCGGCTAAAACATTTATCCTAAATGCCATTCGGAAAACTTGTAGCTGCAGACTTAATCAACTTAGCCTATTATGAGTCCGCTGGACATGCGCGTGGGCCTATGTCCAGTAGAGTGCGTGAAGCGGTAAGCCCCGCTAGTTTAGTCAACGTTTAGTCGCTAAGACCGGCAAATCTCGAAGGTCACTTGCCACACCACACTGTCACATTACAAAGCCATAATAACACCATCATAAAACATTACTCTATTATAATAATAGTCGATTATCATATATTTTCGGTATCGGCCATTAGTTGGGCTCATCGGGATGTGTGTCAATGGTATGATGATCATAATCGCGATGTGCAACACCATCGTCAGACACGTTGTAGTGCAAGTGTTAGTGTCTGTCTGTATGTGGAAATGATTTACTGATTTTCAGTGACACACTCTAGATCAAAAATATAAATATTCATGTCCATCGGGGGTCACTTCAAAATCTTTTAAAATAGTTACTTATATGGATTCTGAACTAGGATTTTTACTAGAACAATGGACCATGCTTATTAGTCGAACGACTAGCGGCCAGTTGAATAGATTGCTTAAACGCTTAAACTGGGGAAAACGGAGGTTTTTATAATAAGTTGCCAAAGCCGTATACAGAACTTAGCGATGGAAAGTTCAAAATCCTAATCAAACGTGTCCTTATCAAAAAAGCACATAATAAGATTAAAGACTACGTTGAAGACAAGATAATTTGGCAATAATTCCTTCTGCATATGTGGCTTCCCTGGCTCCTCATTAACGGCATAACTATGTAAAATTACGATGTTTATTTTTTTATTTTTTTTTTACATACTTTTTTGACATAATCTCTTTATTATTTCACATTATATACAGACAATTCAAATTTTTCACCTCTTTATTAGTGGTTGTAATGGGAATCATATCACTTGGTTTTAGTAGGTTTTTATTTTTTATTTATCCCTTTGATAGATTTTGTAAATGTGAGGGACTTTGTAGGCTTTTTAGACTTTAGATCTGTAAACCATTTTAAACTTTATCAAGTACCAGGTACTTGTTAACAGGCTTACGCTGTCCTCCCATACCTACTGTAATTTGGAAACATTGTAAAAGCGAATTATTTTGAAAAAGAGTAACCGTGGAGTTTCTTGCCGGTTCTTCTCCATCTCCGGAAACGACCAATTGGAACCGTGCAACTAGCTTCTGACATTTCATAAGTGCCCATGTAGGTTTGTGTGAAATAAAATATTTTGATTTTGAACCAGCGGTGCTATTCTATAAAAATCTCACCGTGAAAACTTAGGTGAAGTGAGCGTGGAGTGAGCTGTCAATAATGTTAATTCCTAGCAAAAACAAACTCACTTCACCTAAGTTTTCACGGTGAGATTTTTACAGAATCGACCGGCAGTTCTCATTCCATTTTGGCCATTTGGGCCATCTACTTTTGAAAGTAAAAAGAAGAATCCTATTGGGTTCTGCTTGCCGCTAAATATCTAGCTGCACCTATAGATAAACTTCGTCCAAAACCGGGACGTTTTATAAATGTATAATACTTATATTAAAATATAATGCGTACCTACTCAGTACTCATATGATTGCGACCGCGGCCGACAGGCGCGGGCAGCGATTATTGATTGCAACAGAAACCAAACGTTAATGGGAAATAAATGTTTCTGTGTCATTCGAGTATTACACCGTGATCTACGAGGATGCTAGGACATTGATGCGTACAGTATTGCTATGCTGTGAACCTCACTTACCTACTTCTAGTAACCACACGCAATGTATCTATATACATCACTTAAGAACGGCTGGACCGATGTGGTTAGTTTTATGTTCGTTATAGTCCGAAAAGATAAATCGGAAAGTTGCCCGGAAAATTGGAAAATTCTAGAAAAACGGAAAATAGTGGGATCTATAGGATTTTGATATGAATTATTGAAATTTTGACAGGACAACGTCTATCGAGTAAACTAGTCTTCTATACATATAATAAATCTGTAGACGAGGCGTTTCTGTATATTGAAAATATTAAAAAAAAAAAATAGTTGGGGTGTTATAGGATAACCAACAGATGCCATTTCATCAATTTTTAGAATTTTTGTCTGTTTGTCTGTTTGTCGGTTTGTCTGTTTGGATGTGACAAAATTTGATTTGAACAGGTTCAACGTAAAAAGTACCAAACCAATATGGTTAATTTTTATACTCAAATATAGTGTAGAACTCGGAGTAGTGTTTAGTTTTTGTTTCATCGCAATCGGTTCACTGTATCAAAAGATATAATCAATTTAAAGTATTCTACAACAACTTTCATTACGTAAGTTGGATACACGTAATGACATCTATTGGCGCTTTATAGTACTAACGAAAACATAATTATTGTATTTATAACATTATTATGTGAATAATCACGTCATGCAGGCTTACCTATAAGATGACTATCACAGTCACTTCTGCCTGTGTTATTTGAAAAAGTAATGATACTCTGAGAAGAAAGGCCGAAACAAACACACAGACGGGCAATTTTATGTAGGAGCTCTTTCGAGGGGCAAGCAACCTTTCTAACATTGTTAACAGAGAACTAAGCATTTCTTAGTGACATAAGGTTTTAAGATCATATCATACTTTCATAGTTTTTGCCTTTTTTCTCGAATTTTTTAAAATTTCTTTACCATGATAATGCTTCAACGCACACTTCCAGACGGGCTGTTGATTTATTGAGTATAGGTTCGGCAGATGCACACCCTTTTTTTTTGTTTCCGGGGTGGAAAATCTTCATGGATGTTCGCCGCCCTGTGGCGGGCGGCGAGGTCTGTCAGGCTCTTACTGACTAAAAATCACCCCAGTGTTCCCTCTCACACCTACGCCGGGGGTTGCGGGACCGTACGATCCTTCCGCAACCCCCGACTGGTGACGGCAAAGAGGGGCGCGCGTGGAACACTACGCGCCGCCAGCTCAAGTCCTGATGTGTTGGCGGTGACAGACGTCCCTGTCCAAGGGCGACGTCCGTCGTCGCCCCTGGACCCGTTTAGTGGGCTGGAAGAGGGCGTTGTCCGCCCTCCGCCGACGCCCGATGCGCCTACTGCGGGCCGGGTGAGTGGATGAGATCTCCCTCTCCCTTTCCACGGCCTCCTTCTGCGAGACGACCGTTTCGCAGAAGGAAACCACCGCGTCCCAGGACTCTTCGCTGCCGTCGACTCGACTACGGCCGGCAGCGATACGTCAAGGTGCACACCCAATACAAGTAGCACTGCCATGTCGTAAAAAGGTATTGTAAATTATGTCTTCGAGACATTAACTAAATTTTTAGCCATTGTCTTGGTTAAAATCATATCGACCCTTTTTTTTTTCGGATGGGAAATCATCAAATGACCCCTCCCGCTCTGGGTGGAGCGGAAGGGAGTGTCAGACTCTTACTGACTAAAACCCAGCTACCCATTACTCTCCGCTCGCAGGCCAGCGCCTACGGTGGCCGGGAGTCGTCACGCGGCTCCCGAAGCCCGGATCGTCTCCCACGGTGGCTGGGACGGGAGGCTCTCTCCCTGAGCCATCCCGCCACCTCCTTTGCTAGCATGACTGCTTCGCAAAAGGAGGTGACTGCCTCCCACTCCCTCTCGCCCCGGACCATGGCTCGCACCAGGGCCGGACGCGAGAGGTCGCCGCCGCTGCCGATCGCCTCTACGAGGACACGGCGGTGCTCCGCACAAGCGGGGCAGACCTCCACCGTGTGCTCCACCGTGTCCTCTGGGCGATCCTAGCAATGGTGACACCCGGGCGTTTCCTCCCGCCTGATGATGTGCAGGAACCTCCCGAAACTTCCGTGTCCGGTGAGGACCTGCGTCAGGCGGTAGGTGAGAGCGCCGTGGCGCCTCTCTAGCCACTCCTTAAAGAGGGGTCTGTGCCCTGCCCTGCGCTGGGTAGCGACAGTTGCTCTTTCCATGCCGCCATGAGATCGCGCCGGAGATCTGTCCGCTCCGCACCGATTTGCCGCGGAAGCGAATCTTCCCCCCGGCGCGCGGCGTAGTGCCTCCGCGCGCCACTCATACATAGGCGCGCGAGGACTATCGCCTCCAGATCCCATGGCGGCCCCGGCCCGTTCCAGTTTGGGGGCCAAACGTCGGAAATGCATCATATCGACCCTCAAGGTATCTTAAGGCTATCCACCAAGAGAGAGTTAGCAAATGTGGGCACAGGTTTACAGAATAAGTTAAGAAAGACTTCAAACTACTTTTCAGATAAACTTCAGTAGGTACGATTTAAGAGTAACACCATTGATGTATTCTTCTTTTTATCTTCTAGATATCTCGACGCTATGATAAAGTCTTAATATTGGTATGTAAGATATCTACAATACCAAGTTAAGAATTTCTAAATTTATCGCAGAGCGGCAGAGAAAAAGACAAGACTTATAAAAACTAACTTCAAACTTCACGGTCTACTAATCTCAGATATACTTTAGATAAAATGGTGGTATGATTTTACGATTTATTCCGGTCTAACTTAGTATTCTAAAACAAATGAAAAATTAAATGGACATAATATGGCTATTTGGTCAGACAATCAGCCTCGAGCAGGTGCTTTCATTTTTATTTATCCTCAAAAATCAAAGTGACACTTCGTCGCATTGTCATTATGAACCCTGAAGACGCAGTGACTGCTGTACAGTCGAAAGGGCTATGGTTGAGAACCCCAGGCAAGGGAAGCGTTACCAGACAAGATCGGAAGATTCTTCCTTTTACACCTTTCCTAAGCGACACATTATTGTGTTCCGACATCCACGCGAACGAAGTCGCGGGCACAGCTAGTTTCTAATAAAAATGCACCTGTTTTCAAAGTAAATTATTGCGGACTTCACCACATTGTTTTAATTTCGAGTTTTGTTTCGAGAATGTTTGTAAAATAACCTGTAAAAATAATCCTAAAAACCAACTAGGTAAACCAGAATTAAAATTGGTCGCAAGTTAAAACATTTATAATTGATTTTTCTGCAAATGTCACCACCAAAAATAAATGTATTTTTAGTAAAAAAGTGTTGTCTTTACCATGGACCATTTTTGTGTGGCCAAAAGGTCCCTGCTAAAGACAACACTTCTGAATTTTCACACCGCACGTGTAGCTCTTGGACTAACAAAGGTAAACCGATATTTCGACGCGGCCAAGGATCGAGTGGCGAGCACTTGCCGATGTCAAGTGGACCACAAGTGCCAGATGTCAGGTCGACGTGGCAAAGGGGACTTGTTTTTACAGGATTTAAACAGATTCAGGCCTGTTGAAACACGAAGTTGTTGCAACAAGCGTGTCGCTGAATTTAATTAAAGATCGTCTTTTCTGCCGCTGCTGTATACAAGTACGACTTTTTAAATATTTTTTTTATTGCTGTATGGCCCACTCTTGACCTCGATCACGCCTGATGGAAAGAGATAGATGGGATATGATGGAACGAGCAAGCCCAGAAAGGGTTAAAAGGGGGAAGGTTTAAGGTGGAAGCGAAAACAGACGCTGGCAGAGAGTTCCACACTTTGGCTAATAAATGTGGAGGAGAAGCGGTGAGTACGACTGGTCGGGATATCAACCAAGTGCGGATGGTAGGCCGTAGTTCTTATTTTAAACAATGATAATAATTTATTTGGCCAAAAGAAAAGTACCTATAACAGTAATCTTAACAAACATTGTTCACAGTAATCACTAACTGACAGATAATAAGGTTAACGGTGGCAACCATACCTACTAGTGTGGACTGTATAACTACTGCTAGCATTGATCAGACAGACAACTTTACACAGAAGAGTTTGTTAGACCATTTATCAGCTATTGTTTTAGATTCAGTCAAGTTTCTTTGTGTATTATATCTGCCTATTAAAAGATATCATGATTTGTGTAGGTCGGAATTAGCTCGTGAAGTAGAAAGTACAGCTTCAAAACTTTGCTCGCAGATTTCTGGCAGGTGCTGTCTATGTACCGCCGCGCTTCAGGAGTTTACGTCATGAAATGATGCAGCAAAAGAATACAACACAATCAAATTGCAAGAAATAGAAGATAAATATCACAACAAATTCAACAACAAATTCCTTTAATTACTAGGTATACAGATGTGCACCGACCGAGTGACCGGCGTGCGCCTTACATTTGCGCTTGAGCATATCATTGAGGTGCCACACGAAACTATTTCCGCGATGCAAACGTTTTGAGCTGTTTAAAGAACTTTATAGTATAATCAGCATATAATGTTCCCACTGCTGGGACACGGGCTTCCTCTCTGTGATAGGAAGTGGGCCGTAATCCACCACACGGGCCCAGTGCAGGTTGGTAGATATCATATATAAGTCTTCGATTTTTGTTCTAGGACATACCGGTTGCCTCACAATGTTTCTCTTCACCGTTTTGAGAGTAGTGGTCAGGAACAGGAACAGTCGCATGTAGTGGAGGTACCATTACATATCGTGACCCCCTCCGTGCCTCGGAATGCACGTTAAGCCGTTGGTCTTCTGTCATTCGTAGATCTTTGACAGTGGTTACGGGGAGTCAGAAGCGCTAACGTCTGACAACCAGTCTTACCAAGGCATATTGTGTTACCCAGTAACTGGCTGGAGGCTAATAGGCAGTCGCTCCATGTAAAATGCTGGTATTCAGCTGCATCCGATTGCCTAACTCGGCATAGTTGGAAAAAGGCTCGGCTGATTGATATAAATATAGCACCTACCACAGTCCGTATATGGAGGGTATGGTGAGCGCCATGAGCGTGGCGAGCGCGCCCACGATCAGGATGGACACGCGCATCACCCAGATGATCTCCATCTCCGACGCGTTCTGTCTGAAGATCAGCTTGTAAACGTTCCTGAGGAGAAGGTGGCGCGGTCAGTAATGGTACTGAAGGATCACCTAGCATAGTCGGACTAGTACAATTATTAGTACCTACCTGAGGAAATTAGTGCAAAATGAAAAAAATAAAAAATAAGCGCCAAGTATCTTTCAGAGTATAAAGAAGTCAATACTCAATCATGTATTGAATTCCACAATATACTTTGAGAGAGAAGAAGCTTTAAAACTTAGCATGTCTATTCTTAACTACATAATGTTATTAGGGTTTTTTTTTATATTGTGTAGTTTATGTTGTAAAAACCATCTAAAAAAACTAAGTTCATATTCACCTGGCAAACATGGAGCTGGCACTGAGCACGCTGGAGTCAGCCGAGGACATGACGGCTGCCGAGACGGCTCCGAGACCGAAGAATGACACAAAGTCAGGCGTCAGATGCTGCAGGACCAGCGGCAGGATCATGGATGTCTGATCCGAAGTCAGCTCGCCGTCCGGAGTGAGGTCGCCGCGGTAGCTTGTCTCGTTCCATGCTAAGGGTGAATTAATAGATTAATGGAAATATAAGTCATAAACTCTTTCTTTCTTATTGAGTCAAATGGGTATTATGTTAGATGAGGTGGGCCCAGTTGGTGGGCACACCAATCACGGCATCAGTGGCGTTTTTTATTAATCTTGTATTAAGAACTATAAATAAAAAAATTAATATTTTCCCGCATGAATTTTCGGCGAATGAATGACAGCTGACAGGGGAGAGTTGAAGAGCAAAACAACCTGCCCGACCCTTAATAGCAGGAGACCCATCACACGAAGAAGAAAATTAGTAGATATAGATACAAAACTTTATCCAAAGCAAGGTCGACCCATACTGTATTTGCGGATGGTAATCACAGTCTTTATGATATTTAAAAAATGAGAGAAGTACTTACCGGTGCCCTTAGCAATGGCTCCGATGAGCACAGGCGGGATGGCCATGATGATGCAGCCGAAAGCCGCCACGTACGACAGAATCTGCGCACGACCCGCCGTCTTGCTGCTCAGCACACGTTGGAAGTACACCTGGTTGGGAGAATATTGGGTTCAACTGGTGCAGTGAGGGGTAGTCTATCTTTTTATAAGTTTCAGGTTTGAAGACGTCACTTATTTCACACAAGTGCAAAATCCGATTTTTTACACACAAGTGCAAAATTGATGGCATCTACAATTACAGTACGGTATGTTGAAAGAAAAATACTATAAAATAGGTCCTTTAGAAAGTCATTTGTAATAGTTTTATGTGAAGGTTCAATAGCAAAAAGTTGCTGAGTTACAAAGGTAGCTTATCTACAAAATTGTTTGATGCCAGATACTAAGAAACACTTTCTCGCTGGCGGGTTTTATTCAATGACACGTAGAAGTGACTAACGAGATAAAACTGGCTGTTCCTCACCTGCCAAGGGATCCCTCCGAAAACCAGCAGCAGTCCGTAGTCGACGTAGAACCAGTAATACTCGGGCTCCACGCGGCCGATCCAGTCCACCTCCATGGAGCTGAGCGGCTTCACGTGTTCGTTGGCCCACGCGAACGGAATGCACATCCACAGACCTGGGGGTGGGGAGCAGCTTCAGAACATAGTCGGAATCAGGTGAGCATGCGCAGGTAATACGTAGGTATGTAAGTGCTTTATGTAAGTTCTTTGCTACAAGGTCTCTATAAAGCTGTAAGGCATTTGTGATGATGACAATTACCGTTTATCTAAACATAAGATACAATTATGTTCTGATCAAAATCAAATCACACGTTTGTTGTGTGTGAAAAAAACTTCAGCAAATAATTTTTCTAAGTATTTCGCATAGTTATTTTACCTCTGACAGCAGCAAACTAATACCAACCTTATTTTGACGAAAATAAAGATCATAGTGATTTTGGCAGACTTATCAATGGCAGCAAGCCAACAGCAACCTTATTGGAATGAAAATAAAGGCTACTGTGATTTGGACAGTTATGAAAATTCAGAGGTAAAATAACTGTGAAAGGACTGGACTGTACAGGTACACACGCTAGAGAACTAGCAAAAACTTTGGTTCTGCGATAGAGACAGGTGTCACGGAACACTACACTGACTAATTTACCTATTAGCACACAACCAACATATCTACTTCTAACTTAATGTAAGCATCTCAATTACTAGTCGCCTGATGAAATTTTGGTGATTTTGTTATTTAGATTTGATTTTCGACGTAATTTACTACGTCTTTGATCCTCCAAAAATTATTACTTCTCAAAAATGGGTACCCTGTAGTAGCTCTTTTTAGAAGTAACGGCTTACCTATGAATATGCAGAACAGCTGTATGACGTCTGTGTATGCGACGGAGTACAGTCCTCCGAACAGCGTGTAGAACACCGCCACGCAGGCGGAGAATATCACCGAAGTGCCCTGGTCCATGTCGATGATCACCGCCAAAGTCGCACCTACGACAAAATGGTGATGGTAGAATAATGGTGAATATCACCGCTAACGTCGTACCTGGGACAAAATGGTGATGTTAGTATAATGGAGAATATCACCGCTAACGTTGCTCCTACAACGAAACGGCGCGTGAATGTCACTAATTACGATACATGTCTATGATCACCGCCAACGTCGCACCTACTAGATACTAAATGGTGAATATCACCGATGCATTATTGATGGAAATGTTATGTTAATTAGGTACTATTAGTTATTCAAAATCAATATCCTCCTTGTTCCTAAAACGAAAGAAAAGTTCGACTTATTTCCCTAGAGGTCGAAAAAAAGTACATGCTATTTAAGTAAACGTTATGTACTTATTCCGAACTAAAAATATATATGTATATGCTGATATAACCGTAACGGTATAAAAGAAATCCTATTTCCTTGAACTATAGATCGGTAATAAACACAAATCGGTGGCGTTACTGGCGTCTGATATTTGAAACACAAACGCAAGGCTGACGTCAAACGAAATAGACAACGTTCAAAGATTCAGAGTCACTGTGACCGTGTGACGTCACAGACACACTGCTATCGATTTCAGAACTACTCACTAGCTAATAGGGAAAATAACAAGCTCGTCATTATATATTAATTTGATAAAGTGTATGATGTTGATCATACAAACTCAGAAAAAACTGGCCAAGTGCGAGTCGGACTAGCACACGAAGGGTTCCGTACCACAAGGCAAAAACGCCGAAAAAAACACGTTTGTTGTATTTGAGCCCCCCTTAAATATTTATTTTATTTAAATTTTATTCTTAAAGTAAAAATACACCTGAGTATTTTGTGAATATTTCAAGTGCCTACCTGTTGCCATTATTGATATCGAGCAAAAAAAGGGCAAAAAACTCGCGTTTGTTGTATGGGTAAACAAAATAAAATAAATATTTAAGGGGTAAAATTAAATATTTATTTTATTTTGTTTTTAGTATTTGTTGTTATAGCGGCAACAGAAATACATAATTTGTGAAAATTTCAACTGTCTAGCTATCGCGGTTCTTGAGATAAAGCCTGGTGACTGACAGACGGACGGACGGACGGACAGACGGCGAAGTCTTAGAATAGGGTCCCGCTTTTACCCTTTGGGTACGGAACCCTAAAAAGAATATTTATTTTATTTACACCTACATAATTCCCAAAGAACAAGAGGTTCATATTCTTTGAAAGAACGTTTAGGTATACTTACATCTTAAATACCTTCCATTCCCTAAAGGAATTTTAATACTGAAAAGACCGGTCACCTACGAAAAGTTACTGTTTCACGGACTTAATGACCTGCTTTCATTAAAAACCACTATGTCCCAAATTAGTCTAATTATTTCAGCGCGCCAGCACGCCGCCGCCGCCGCCGCGCCGTTAGCAATACGCGCCATTCTTGTCTCGAACAATTAGCTGCTGAAGAATTAAGAAATTTAACTCTTAAAAGTTGGTCAAACCTTGAATAACTCAGACATTTTTAAGGACCTTAACAAAATGGGCATTTCTTCGGCACTCGTTTTCAAAATAATAAAGTTTGGTCAATCAAAAGTTCAAGCATTTAGGTAGGTAATGAGTATTATTTATTTTCATTCTTCATTACATTGTGAAAATACACAGACTACCAGGTTACGTGGTATTCATTATTATGTAGGTATGATATATACTTACATAATATTATGTAGGTATGATATATACTTACATAATATTATGTAGGTATGATATATACTTACATAATATTATGTAGGTATGATATATACTTACATAATATTATGTAGGTATGATATATACTTACATAATATTATGTAGGTATGATATATACTTACATAATATTATGTAGGTATGATATATACTTACATATCTACCGTTAATTCGTTAGATATCTACAGTTCTCCTTAGCAAACTTTTACAGGAACAGTTTCGGTACGTACTCTTTGTAATCAGAATTAGCACTCCAGTCTCCCAAAGTCAGCGACTTGAAAAAATCAAAACATATACTTATACCATCTATTTAAAAAATCATTAGATGTCATAGCGGAATACAGAAATAGCAACTAGCTTCCAATCAAAGCAATGAACAATTTACGAACAATTTAAGCAGCAGTGCGACACCATTTCCCGTTTCAGAGTTTAACTCCGCCACTTCCAAACATAACACCCTGGTTCCGTAGGGACAGGTAAGCCGATAAGCTCGTGTATCCTCGAATTCAGGGGACGAGGTCTTACCTTGAGCCATCCGCCTCGCTATCCCCCCCGCCATATCGATTCGACACGAGTTACCAAACTGTCATGACTGTGCTGCCAAGATCCAAGACGTGAGCTAACTTGGCACAACACTGAGGTACGGTAATATAAGGTACGTATTGAATTCGTATTAGGCTCGAAGGACCTTGACCGAATTTTCATATTATCATAGTTAGGTAAATAGGTCGAAGGACCGGGTGGCTCCCCCAGACACATCGCAGGTGCAACATCAAAGGAATTAAAGATCCGCAGCCGATTAGAGACAAAGCTGAAAATTCTTATTCGTTGTGAATGTTTTTTTAATTGAAAGGTTTTGTGTTCGAAAAGGGATCTAACAGTAGGTAAGTACAAGTACCTAATAAAATTATACTTAGCCCTGTACAATTAGTTGTCTTATCTCTAGGACCATGATGCAGCTATAAGTAGTTGATTATTTTGTAAACTAAGAAAAAATTAACTTTAATTAACAAAACTCCTACATAGTAAAGGAAAACCTTCACAGAAGAAATTAAAACTCGGTGTTATCATTTCGTCATAAAAGATTTCCCAAAATAAACGCGAAACAAAAACAGTCACAAACTAGAACTTAAACATAGCTTCAGAGTCCCTTGACCTCAACTAAGATAAACTCTGGTTATTTGCTAACGAAGTTGATGATCCGTTAACAATTAAGCAGTTAACTAAATGACGTTCTCGCTGGGAGAACGATGTAAGTCAATTAGAAAGGTTCAAAGTCTGGGATCCGATTACTGAGGGTTGAGGGAGCCAAACTACTTAACTGCCTTCGATTAACTTTCATTGTACACGATTTTTTTTTAATTTCAGGAATTTATTCATGTTAACAAAAATAAAGGAATTTTATGGCTTCTAACACGCTTGCAACAAGTGATATATTAATCTACTTGATGTTCATCAAGGAATAAAATAACAGGCGTAATGTCATGTTGATTTGAACTACTGTAGAACTATTGGGGATGCTACTGGAACTGCCTTTTTATTGTGAGATTCTAGAAATTGATATGCCTAGTTCACACACATCTAGTGTTGAATAAAAAAACATTCACACATCTTAGGTAAAGTGATCTTTTTTACATTTTCCCTGTGCGAAGGGGTGCATTTACAGACAAGAATCGTTCAGCTAGAACACTCAGATCAGGGAAACTCTCTGTAAGTAAAGCCTGACTTACTAGACTGTGCTTACGGTGCAATTTAATCAGCTGCGGGATTACATCAGTGGAAGCAATAATAAAAGTTGCACCGTCGAAAGATACGTAGGTTCTCAACAAGGGCGATAGCGCCCCCTCGTGGGCGTATGAGACTTTCAGAAGAGCAGTAGAAGACCCAGAGACAATTATATATCCTACCTTACAACGATATAATCTAGCACGTTTAAATATAATTGCGGCAATAGCTGTTTCAAATTTGCGACAGACGGTAAGTAAAAAAAATTGGGTGGCTCTTGAAAAAAAAAATCTAATTGAATGGTGGCCAAAGTAAGGTTAAACATTGTTTGTTAAACGATACAAGTCATTTGTTACTCTACTACATGCCGCGGGCGAGAAACTTGCTTCGTATAAATGGGGACCGGACTTAGAAAACAAGTAACAAGTTCAAGGATGACTAAGAACGTTTGCAAACGTATCAATCAACTTAACGTAATCGTTTCATGAGCAAGCTATTTATGAATGATGTGTGTGCTGTGTGTAGTGTGTACTTGGTGTATACAGTGAGCGCGGGAAGCTGCCCAGCTGCAGTGTGTTTTGTTTTCCTTCATGGAACCATATTGATCCTTATCACGACCTTTGTCTATTAATTCTGTTGTTGTTTTTGCAATGATACCAACTGTTGGCTTATATTCTTGTTCTATATTATGTGTGGGTATGAGCGACTGCCTATCTGACCTGAGGTCAGGTAGGCAGTCGCTCCATGTAAAATACTGGTATTCAGCTGCATCCGGTTAGACTCGAAGCCGACCCCAACATACCTAGTTGGGAAAAAGCAGGCATATTGACCTACGAGTAGTCTAATTGTTTGTCAAAAGAATTAGGTACTTACTTATGATTCCAAAGATTCCCAGATTCCGTGACCAATAAAGTTTGTTTAACAAATTACTTCTGTTACTAGGTCTTTTATGACTATTCTAATACAGTGTGGCAGGACCATCGACGTGCAAACTTTAACCTTGAATGTAGCACATGATTCTGAACACCCTCGCGAAGAATTATTTTTAGGTCATCAAAAAAAAAATTGATGTTTCATATAAAAATGTCTATTATCTACGCGGTCAAAATGTATGGAACAGTCCTTTTTTAATAACCGAGGAAAAACTTCAAAGCAGGCTTTCCAGATATACTGAATCCATGGTAACAAACAGGTTACGTCGATGTCCTGCTACCTGCCTCCCTGTACAGAGGTAAAGTAGTGAGATCTGTAAGTTTATCCTGTAGCGGTCGGTATTTACAGTGCCGTAACTAGGGCGGTGCCAGCGGTGCCCAGGCACAGGGCGTAGACTCTGGAGGGGCGCAGAAATGACCAGACCAGGGCCACATTCACCAGTTCTTTAATTTTTTGACAGAACAACACATTACCAAGTAGCCTTGTATCTTGACTATCTGTACTGATCAGTATTTGGTGTCATTTGTGTATTGTCTAATTGTGAATTTTGACAATAATATTTTCGATTAGACATTTTTTCACCTAATTGTAAACGCAATTTATTTGAACTTCTCAAAACTTTACCAAGTACTTAAAATTAAGTTTACAAAAACTTAGTTTTTGGATGATAGATTTATTTTTGTAGACAATCAATTTTATTGTCAGAACCGGTTATGATTAGAAAATATTTCAAGGGCGCGGTTATAGCAGCTCGCACCGGGCGCATATAAGGCTAATTACGGCACTGGGTATCTACAAAAACGCCACATGAGAACTACGCGTCATACTGACGTCACGCAAAATCCTGCATCGCGCAAGCAGAGCAGTTGCCCGCCAGACACAACACCCGTCTGGTCGAAGTATCCTCCCTTTTCTATGGAGAATGAGTGAACTTTACACCCAGTACCTCATACCTCTATATTCCAATGAAAAATGTGTGACTGAGAAAAGATAAAGAAATGCTTAGCTATGAGGATATAAACACCCTCGTTTGCAATTGGCATGATTATAACTATTGAAACTTGTTACTAACAAGCTCAACGTAAACTTTTGCTAGCAATTACTAGAAAAGCAAGGAGGTACTCAAATATTAAAGACATCCTGTGTGAACGTTATCCTGTACTTAGCTACAACGCTCTTATCGCCGCCGCCCCATCTCAAAAACACCCTCTACACATCCACTACAATATGCTACAGCGTTTCACATACCTACATGAAACATGACCTACCAACAAAGACCGTCAATTACATCCGAATTTGATATCTCTAATTAGTGAAACTCAGATTGCTCACGCCAGCCGCGGCCCGGGCGCGGTTCGCCGCGGTTATACAAGTAACTAAGATGGTTATTTTGCCAGGATTACAATCCCAACAGCCCCATTATCTTTCGCTTGTAAAGGTAACGTATAATTCAGGGCCACAGTTGAATGAAGACGATTTGGAAATGCCCGCGCCTGTAGAGATTCCAAGTTTTCTTGTTTGTAAGATTAACTTAAGTTTTACGAATGCTGAAAACCGCTGTCGAAATCCGTTTTATGCTTCTCCTTCACAGTTAGAAATATCAGCTGAAAGTCCTGTTGGTACTGCCACATTAAAAACCAATACTTAGGTACTCGTACTTATTGATTTTTCTTTTGAACTGGCAACACAAAACGTTTATATTTGAGTGATTAAATATACTGGTTGAATACGTCATTGAAAAGGGCCATACTGTTGATAAACATTAACGCATTAACCTAATGTCACATGCGTGCTGTGACAGATAGTATACATTGTAGTTACTTTTCAAAAGGCACAATCTCCCGCTTCCTCCTCCAATGCAAACGACTTGAGCGCTTCGTTCACTTTTATTTGGCTTGCAGCTTGTACCGGGGAACGGTTTACACAACAGCCCCGCGTCAAAGACACCGCCTCGGGTTAACTGACGTTACGAGGAAACATTTTGTCAGTCAGCTGGTATCAGTTATTAAAACAGAGTCACTGCTCCGGGACATCGTTAGATACTGCACTGCGACTAAGGCATATTGTTGTAGAATGGCGAACAGGTTTTTGAAGTACTTAAGCTCAAAGATATTCTCTTTGACTTAGCTGTACCTAACTAAAACTTCAATAAAACAAAAGCTTGAACTGGTATGAGATGCAAAAACTTATAGTGCATGTAATCGTTCACCGTGATAAATGTAAGACAGTATTTATTTAGCAACTCTCAAATGATATCTTAAACATATCGGGTACTTAGGTCATCCTACAGCGATAGTAGAGAAAAATCCGCGAGGAACAAGATATCTACTTACTTCCTTTGTTAGGTACCGACAATAGCCATCCTCATTTACTGTGATAAATGAACGGCTCTTCATCTGAAACTGTCGTGTTCGAACATTTATTTCTTCCTTTCTGTTCCAGTTATATATTATACCATTCAATGAGAGTTATTGCTTCAATGTAATTAGATTCGATTCATGTTGCGTTTAAACACTTACCTAGTTAATGTTTTAGTTAGATGATGAGGATCGTCTACTCTTAGCTTATCTAAACTAGCACACAAGTAGTAGATAGTACCCTCTGAGTAGCTATAGGCTATATCGGGACCCCATCAGGTAACTAAAAAACCTGACAAGTGCGAGTAGGACTAGCGCCCTGATGGTTCCGTCTCCACTACAAAAGGGGAATTATAAATAAACTCAACGACGCGCGACTCCGCAAATTGAAGGAATAAGCACTGGTGCGCGTCATCATCATCAGCCTGTAGCACTCCACTGCTGGACATAGGCCTGCGCTTTTGTAACTATGTTGACTTGGGATCTGGGAGATTGATGACATTTTCATTGACAACTCGCTCGCTTTCATAAGGCGAAATTATTTTAGATATCTAATCAATCTCAGGTATTCTGACCGTTATTTTAATTTAATTTCAGTCGAATGTCATAATTTATAATTATACCATAGAAAGTAATTTTACGAGACTGTTGGTTCTTAGGATAACAATGTATGGCACCAGAGCAGTGTCCTTTAAAATGGACACAGTGCGCTTTTAAATCGACGCGGCTTTTAATACGTTTCCATAAAGACGCCAGTCGGGACGTAATAGGCAACAAACGAGGCTCCCCAACAACCCGCTGCATCCATAATGGATGACCGGAGGGTGACATCCCTGTCTACCGCCATAGAGCGGGACAGACAGCGCCGGGGGACATCTAACTAGCTCCGAGATATGAATAGCAGTTTACCTAAGTTATTCTTGTTTGTCTAGGAGACTGACGAGAAAATCATTTTGATTTGTTAGTTCGAAATAGATACAGACATATAGGTTATTCTATAGTTACAGAATTAAAAAAATACAAAATAATCTGTAGGTACATGTGGCGGCATCTAGATCGCCACATGCGAACTACGCATCATACTGACGTCACGCAAAATCCTGCATCGCACAAGCAGAATCTACGCGCAATCAGCATATTTACAATGTCCAGACATTTAGCATCGGGCAGTAGCCCACCACACACAACACCCGCACACTTTTCTATGGAGGATGAGTGAACTTTACACCCTGCTCCTAATATCTCTGTATACATATTCACTGCTGAAGATAATAGAAGTCGGCCACAGTCAGCACCCGCGTGAGAATCTTACAAGTTCTAATATTAACCACGCTTCACCCTATTACTCGAAATGTTCAGAATGTACCGACTGCGGCTGTCAATGTGACACTGTGTTACTATCGCACAGAGCACACGTCGCTTCACATCGCTATGACAGCCCGTAAAATATTACTGCGAGTGTTGCCTCACATAATAATGCCTTATTTTCAGCGCTGTCAACACCGAGGGTGGAATATCGAAGTAGGTAACTATGCAATACCGGCGAGTGTCTAAAATGATGACGTTTGAGAATGAATAATAATGGGAACTATCTAGTAATATAGTATAAGCCAATGGAATTACATCATATTATAGTACCTCATATTCCGTTTCGGGAGTAGGTACCTGAACATCACCTAGTAATTAATAAATTAGTTTACCTACCCTCTCCCTACGTCTTTCTCTCGGTCCACCCCCCCCCCCCCCCCTTAATCTCCTGCACGCCTACCTTGAATTTTTGTCCACACGCCTGAGTAGAGGCATGTAGAGTAGAGCCTACATAAGCCTATGTACTTAGTTATTATTAATATAATGTGTAGGCGATGTCGGTAGATAAGATGTTGTTATTATTGTTAGAGGTCGCTGTTTAGAAAAAAATGCCCGGATACATTACTTACAGGTCAGAAAACGAGAGATGTACCTAGATGGATATAATTAGAATTGGTCATGAATATCGCAAGTGACTTACCTGATACCTATTACCGACTGCTTTTTACCGACTTCAAAAAAAAGGAGGTTATCAATTCGACACATAGGTATGTATGTAATATTATTGGAATTGCATTAAATTCACTTGACAATCTATTAGGGCTTCCAAACAAATATATATTTTTTTATAGATGTAGGTATGTCTAATGTATGTATGTATGTTTGGCCACGCATTTCTCCGCTACTATTAATCGGATCGTGACCATTTTTTTTATTACATACATTTACTTCAACTTAGGGAACAGTGCAAGTTTCATCAAAATCGATTCAATCATTTTCAAGATATGGACTAATACCTACGTGTAAGTGTGACGGCCTGGCTTATTGATACGAGCTACGGGCCTTGATCAAATTCTAGTGCAATATTTACAACAAAACTAGGTATTTCCTACTTATTACAAACAAATATTCCAGTTTTCACTTACCTAAAACTAAAAATTACCAAATAAAAAGTAATTTAAAAAAATTAAACCGACTTCAAAAAGAAATTAATTAAAAATTATGACATAACTTTAATTTCGGAATTCGGTGGCAAAAAACTAAAACTAAAATACAGATCCCAAGACACCGACTTCCGAAATTAAAGTTATTTCATAATTTTGAGTTCATTTCTTTTTGAAGTTTTAATTAGGTACTTTTTGTAAGGCTAAGCCGCCGCCGGTCTCTTAAAACGTCATACGCTACCAACAGCGATGATCTATTTGAATTCCCATTTTTTAAATCGACACAGTTTACGTTCCTATTAAATGACCCTCGACCCACCCCGTCGCATCGCACCGCCTACGCGCCTGCCCGCGCTATAACTTCGTATTCGCTTAGCGTTCACTCTGACGTCTTTTCTTTTTGTTCGACTCCTAAAGGTCATAGCGTGATGTTAAATAGCCTATATAGCCTCCCTCAAGAATTGGGCTATTCTCATCATTTTAAGAACGTTCACATTCTGATCTGTCTCAATCTGTCAAAATAAGTTTTTGACATTGATTGTCGCTGAGATGAGATTGCGACTAGATTTTGAACGATTTTAATTACGGGAATTAGCCTTGGCCTAGATCGTTAAAATTAAATAAGAATAAGCAGCGCAGAGCAGTTAGTTAATGTTCGCCCTTGGGCAGGGCAGCGAGTCTGAAGTTATTCAGTAGACAGCCCTCAGTCGATGGGCCTACGTTCAATGTCTACATGATTTATTGAACAAACACTTTTCACGGTCTTCCCTGGATAAAAACAAGGTAACTTAGGTACTGTCTCTGAGAAACATATCTATGAGTAAATGAAAAGGCAACTAAACAAACTAAATGTTAATTTAACGTGTTCGCCGCATAAATCAAAATGGCCGCCGCATAAGTTTCAGTGTAAGCCCTGTGTATGTGTGTATGCTTGTTTACCCAAACAAGGGTAGGTAAAGCTATGATAGGTAACTTTGCAAATAAATAGGAAACTTTACTGAAATTGATAGGTTCTGGTTTCATCTTAGTATGTACGATAATTTTTCATTTTGCGTACTGGACGGCGTAACGTATGGCGTAACCTTAGCTTAAGCTCATTTAGCCTCAATTAAGTACTATGAAAACCTAATCCCTCGCTTATAGGTAGGTAGGTAATAAAGCCGATTTTACATTACCAAACTAGTTTCGCAAACTTAGTTATACATTATTGATAGTTGCATAGTGTAAATAATTAACCACTTGCTCCTGAAGCTATCAGTGAATAATTAACTTTCGTAATGTAAATCCGGCTAAAGTTTAAAGCGTTGCCGTTGCTATGAACTATTCGTGTCTGCTCGGTGCCATCATTGATTCTATTGCTCGTGCAGGCTGGGAGCAATTGTTTCCTAAATTATCCTTTGAACCAACAAACTAACCACCATAACCCTCAAACACATACTTACGACGTTGTACAAACTATTCTAATTAAAGTTACTCCAACATGAACCACAATTTAAGTTAGCATTGCTGGCAGTTTTGTCCGAAGTCACAACTTGACTTGACTTGAAATTGTAATTAATTAATTAACGTCAGTGTTTATCCGTTGTATTTAATAATAATAAATAAACTTCGTCACTTAGTTAACGAATATCTTGTATGAGCTCGACAAAGTATAGTATCTACTAGTAAATACTATGAGTTGTATGTGTGTGGATGTGGAACGCATTAGAGTAACTATGTAGTTGGAACTAAGTAATTATTGTGAGTCAACAACTTTCTATGTCATTATCTACCTACGGCGTAAGAACTATTTAATCACATTGTTTGTGTGTTTCTACAAAGAGAATGATTAAAGTCAGGTGCATTATGATGATAAATAAACGATATTAATTCCGATAACTTCGCTCAAAAAACGCTTTTACACGTCAAAAATCACTATCACAACATCTATACTATTATTAATATTATAAAGCTGCAGAGTTTGTTTGTTTGTTTGAACGCGCTAATCTCTGGAACTACTGGTCCGATTTGAATGATTCTTTTAGTGTTGGGTAGTCCATTTATCGAGGAAGGCTATAGGCTATATAACATCACGCTACGACCCTTAGGAGCCGCGCAGCGTGTGACACCGCGGGGAACAGCTAGTCTTCTTCTTCTTCTTCTATATATATATATATAAAATGGTAAACTGACTGATTGTTGATATATCAACGCACAGTCTAAACCGCTGCTCCTAGAGACATGATTTTGGAGGGTGTGTTCTTTGTGAAGAGTAGGTATCCACTAAGAAAGGGTTTTTCGAAATTCCACCCCTAAGAGGGTGAAATTTCACGCGAACGAAGTCGCGGGCATAAGCTAGTTTATTATAAAAACAATGTCTCCTCGCCGCGTCTGTCTGTCTGTCTGAATGTGATAAACTCACTAACTACCAAACGGACATTCATACCGTTTTCACCAATGGACGAAGTGATTCATGTGGAAGGTTTCGGTGTAAAATAATTCATTAGTGTTTGCGTAAATTAGCTGAAATATAAAGATGATTGTGTAGTATCGAAGTCAAAACTGTACATTAATTTTTATTTTTAAAAGTTAAAATAATTATATTACGAGGTGTGGAACAAGTCTGATGCCGAAAATATAGTTTTTAGAATTTTTGTCCGTTTTTCTGGATGGATGTATGTTCCGGAATGGAGAAAAAACGGCTAAACGGATTATGATGGGCACCCAGATAGTTTATAAATAGGATTAACACATAGGCTAATTTAATCCTGGTAGTACATTCCCGTGGAATAAGTATTTTCCGACATTCACTCCAGTATATTTTAAAACCAGACGCGAGTTTGATGTTTCCTATCTGACTACTCTGAGAAGAAATATCGAAACAAACTCACGAGGACACAGTCTCTTATAAAGTCCAGAGATAAAATCTTTGTCGGCCATAACAATATGAGGATCATGAAGATAAGTGGCTGAGTATTTCGAGGAAAGAACCACACTGCTATGAATCGTTGTCATTCTTCAACATTTGTCAGTCAACGATATCAAAAAATTTTCTTTTGAGAGTAGTGGTGGCCAAATGGTAACGGCCGCGACTTACGAGTTGTAGGTCGTAGGTTCGAACCCAGACAGGCGCTTTACTTTGTGTAAATTATTTCATCACCACTGCTCTCAAAACGGTGAAGGAAAACATCGTGAGGAAACCGGCATGTCCTAGAACCAAAAATTTGAAGACATGTGACATCCACCAATCCGCACTGGGCCCGCATGGTGGATTACGGCCCACTCCATCTCACAGAGAGGAGGCCTGAGTCCCAGCAGTGGGAACATTATAGGCTGATTATGTATGTATGATATCTAAAGGTACACAAAGCGTACGTTCAAAACGCACAATTTCCACACTACATTACAAAGAATCCTTACCCAGAGCTGAATTATTTATGTACCTATTTCAACAACTCCAAATAAAGTGTTGTTTTCCTAATTAGAATAAGTATTCTTTTGTTTAGTTAGTCACGGTAAACAACGCTTCGAGTAATTAAATGAAGTCGCAGTTATGTAAATTAATGTGTTTTAGTACAATATTATGTAGGTAAATAAGGCCTTTAGAGGGAAAGGTTTGATTAAATAAAAAAAGAATATTTAAATAAAACAAAAAAGTTGTTGGTATTAAAAAGGAGCCGGTTAAATAAACATTTACAATATTATACGCTTATTGTTATTTAGAAATGGTCAATCAGGAACAGCAGAAACGCCTTTTTTTGAAGCTCTACTATGCTATTACATGTGGTTACACGGCAACCATTAACAGCAAGTGACACATACCTAATGGAACAGATTCGCACCACGCACGCGCACGCATGTGCCTACGTTTTGCAGCGAGCTCTCTTAAAACTCTAGGCCTCTTAAGGTTTTTTTTTTTTTGAAGTGAACTTCTTTAGGCGCGTTGGGCATTTTTTTAAATGAGAAAAAACCATTGTCCCACCATCTCCTACGTGGTCTTTTTTCTCTTAAGGTTACCACGGAAAATAATAGTTGCCAAGAAAATTTTAACGGATAAAACAGCCTGATATAATATTATACAACCCCGATGTCTAGAAAAATATAAACTTGATCACATAATATCATTGTAAAGATTAAGAATAGATACTTCGCGACGAAACAGTGAGTGCAAGCAATCGTCAAACGCTTCTCGGTCCCGCATTGGGCGCCATTTTTAACAATCGTAGGTAACTTTGTCTTATCTATTCTGTGACTTTGTTCCATTTTCCAAGGAAATCGAGGTTTAACTGTAAATTGATTATACTCAATAAGGAATGATAAGACGTGTAGGAGTACCTTACGATTGTGTCCCACCCTGGGCGCCATTTATCTGATGTGGCTTTCGTTTAAAATTAAAAAAACTGCCACGAGTGAATTGTCTTGTATAGTTATTACTTTAACATAGGTATTATGACAAATACAGTTAAACCGACAAGGACTGTCGAGAAAGCAGCTATTTACATAGGTAAGTACATAATTATATCAGTGCCATGGTAAACTTACATCTGGGTATGTGATGTATCTGGATCCGAAAAGTTGCTCTGCCCACTTTCAAAATCTCTTGGCACACAGTTCCAGGTATTCGTGATCAAAGAGATTTGTTCGCAAAGCTCAACCCGTAGGATATATCAGAACACTAGAAACTGTAGATGTCAAAGGTGAACCCGGCACACCCGCAGCCGTGTGTGGGCGACAAAGCTGACTATTGGATTAAAAATACACCCACGCCAGCTAAGTTTCACTTCGTTGTTATTAATTTTTTAATACATAACAACGCGACTTTTATTTTATAAAGGGGCCGCAGAGGATATCGTACGGTTTTGTAGACGTCAATCAAGTTGAGGCGAAGTCATTGTGTCTATATATATTTAGCTTCTTTACGCCCTTTGTCAGTTGAAATAAATTGATTCTCTTGAGAAATGTCTATTTTGTCCCCACAGTATATACGAGTATGATAAAAATAATTTTCATACTAGCAAAATTATTGTTATTGAAAATGTATGGTATGTAAAAGTATGTATGTAAAAATTCATGCCTATCATCGACCAGACTGCCTAATTTCAAAAATTTGCAATTTTAGAGTACCTACCTAGGTAATATTTCCGGTTTCGACAATCGTTCCGGCGGCTGTCGCGCCTTAAGCGATCGACCTTGTCACCGTAATAGTCAAACTCAAACTCAAATCATTTATTTCAATTAAACCTTGTACAGGCACTTTTGAATTGTCAAAATTAAATAGTCTGTCAGTTAGTCAGAAAGTTGAAGCTAGTTGCCCATTCCAAAGCGTAGATCTCTATGGAGAAGAACGGGCAAGAAACTCCATGGACACTCTTTTAAATCAAGATATTACAAAATCCTGGGTACATTATTCTTGTTGCTTCTATATGTGAGAACAATGCAAAAAAGACAGAAATGAAGAAACAATTCAAGACATAAGATTAAAAATAAGCCTTGGCAGTTAAGAGATGACCAGTCCCAACCGACGGCGCCCGTTCACGAACATGACGCGTGGATCAGCACCATCCAGCTCAACCATTTTGTAGGGAACCGAATGATCCCACACACGCGCCACCATCGGTGAGACATTTAAGTGAGCATGACACGTTCTCAACTGCCATGCTCTTTCAAGGGCGCTTTCCGAATTAGCTATAATCGCTCACAGCGCTCACATCATCTCACATCCGTTCCGATTTAGATATCACGATTATGACAGCTGAGAGCTGTCAACAATTCGGAACGCCCGTGAGCGCGCTCACAGTGCTTACTCAATGTAAAAACGATATTATTACAGTATTTCTTTGTATAAACACCACATTTCTTCTTCTTTGGTTAGGTGGCGACTATCAGCCAGAAGCACAATTTCGAAAATGCCACGTTAGTTTAATTTTATGATAAGATGCAAATCAAAATAAAACACACACTGACACATCCTCACACACACACTGTCATTTTTGACAGCGCTCACGGTGATATTATTCTAGGGCATGGTCGGCGTTATCGCAAGATGGCGCATGTCATGACGTCATCTATGACGATTCACGGAACGTCGTTATCGCGCTCACGCTAATTCGGTACGGGTTTAAGCACGCTCACATCGATTATTTCCCATCTCGGAACGTAGGGCAAGTCAACATCAAAAAATCATAATAAACGGAAACATGGTTCTTACATTGACAAAATTAAAAAAAAATGCTTCTAAATTATACAAAACTACAGTTTGCAATTTATTTAAGAGGTAAATAGAATTTTATTACCTACCAAACAGGAAGAGATATTTAATATTGAAGTATTCAACAATTAAAACTTGATTGAATAAATTAAAAAAGTTATATTCGTAATGTCAGAAACACAAAAAAAGAAAAAGGGAAGCATCTCTTCCAAATATTGAAATTAACTACAAAGATAGTCACACTGGGTGCAGATTTTGTTTAGATCTGACGGCAGAACTGGCCATGTGGACCACCAATTGGAATAGGAAACAACCAATAAGAACTCTGCAGCAAGCTTCTGACGTTTTATACGTGGGCCCATCTAGGTTTATGTGAAATAAAATATTTTGATTGATTGATTGTAGGAAGATAGCCTTTTACTTCAGATATACTTAGGACTGACTGCCTCGTTGGTCTAGTGGTCGCAAGCGCTACTGCTAAGCATGAGGTCCTGGGTTCGGTTCCCAGGTCAGACAAAATATTGTTAGTTTTTCCATAAGGAATTTCTCAGTAGCAGCCCGAAGTCTGGATTTGTGCCCGGTTGATGGCAATAGGCTCCCCTATTACATGGGACTTAAACATAACTGGCGAAATGTGGGTGTACTATGGGTACTACAGGAATACCTCTGGCTAACCCTTCGGGGATTACAGGCGTGATGTTATTTGACACTCACCCAGCGCTGCCAGGATGCCAGCCGCCCAGAACACCTCCCCGCAGAGCGCCGGCAGGAACAGGAGCCCCCCCATGCGACTGCCGAACGAGTCCTGCAGCGGGTCCAGCATGGTGACGTAGCCCTGCTTGCGCATCGGGTTCGCGAAGAATATGCCGCCTGCGCAAACAAGACATTCTCTTATTACCATTGCTAAGCAATATAATCTGTAACACATTATATTTTATTAAATAAATTTGTACCTACATACACATTTTATTTGAAACTGTTGTTGTGGTCTTTTGTTTTTAATCACAAATTGAAACAGTGACGAGTCGGCAACAACTGTCTGAACATTACAAATTGAGACAGTGACAAGTCGGCAACAACTGTCTGAACATTACAAATTGAGACAGTGACGAGTCGGCCACAACTGTCTGAACATTACAAATTGAGACAGTGACGAGTCGGCAACAACGGTCTGAACATTACAAATTGAGACAGTGACGAGTCGGCAACAACTGTCTGAACATTACAAATTGAGACAGTGACGAGTCGGCAACAATGTCTCAACATTACAAATAGAGACAGTGACGAGTCGGCAACAACTGTCTGAACATTACAAGTACCCTGCTACAAGGACCTTATGGTGCTCGAATGACGCTGTTGGTGGTTTTATGAAATGTGCCTATCCAAAAAACAAGATGGCGTCGTTAAGCTGCCATACTGCTGTTTAAAAATGTTTAGTAACATTACCTAACATGAAAACCTTTCTGATTTCTGAAAAGCTTTATTAGATCACAATGTTAGAAAATGTTTGTAAACATTTTATAACAGCAGTGTGGCAGCACCTATAGTTCCTATTATGCGCGCCAAATGAACCTTGTAACGCTATCCTTGCTATCAATGTGACACGAGTGATGTTGGTAGATTAATGATACTTACATAAATTGTAAAAAAATACGTTTTTGAAACAAAGATTCAGAAATTTTATATTGACTTGAATTTAGAGGATTCACTAAAGGTTGATGGTTTATCAAAATCAAAATCAAAATCATTTATTTGCATAAAATGTGGTTATCAAACTCAAATGGTGGTTTATCAAAATCAAAATCATTTATTTGCATAAATTATGATTATTTAAAGCCAAAAGTTTATATGTATGATTGATCCATGTAATTTTGTTGAATCAATTATGTTTTCTTATTATAATATGTGATGAATTTAAACAGAATTGGTTAGATAAAATAAAAAAAAATATTTTGATACCAATTTAAATTGTCCGTACATATAGATGTACAAATCATAATCGTCATTCTATGAAAATATAACACGGCAAATCGACGCAATGTATCAATTTGATAAACAATTAGTTGCCCTGGCTGTTAGATACGAAATCGACCATTTAACTTTGATTTGTCAGACAATTAATACTTAGTTAGGGCTACAGAACTGCACCAATATCTCACCGAAGACGAGCGACAGCGCATATCCGAAGGGTGCCTGACACCACACCAGCCCTGACGTGTAGATGGCCTCCGCTGTTCCGTTAATGTAGCCTCCGCCCACCCACGTTGCTGCAACAAACATCCACGATGTACAACAGGATACAAAACATTTATCATCATCATCATCATTTCAGCCGAAAGACGTCCACTGCTGGACATAGACCTCCCCCCCCCCCAAGCACCTCCACTTCGACCGGTTTTGTGCTTCTCGTATCCAACGGGTTCCTGCGGGAAACATTTATCGCTGGGGACAATTCCCGCTGACCACGATATACTGCCTCCACTGGTGATGGTGGACAAGTTCACTGAGACAGAATGGCCTCTGATTCCCTTTATTTACCTTATAATACTTAGGTATGACTAGTTGTGGAACGTAAAACTTATTTTAATCATTTACTTTTTGGGCATCACTGGCTTTCGTCTCTTGTAGTAGCTACCGGGAAATACCTAGAAAATTATTATGTATAACTACATTTTTAAGAATCCGTCTGACAACCAGTCTTACCAAGGGGTACAGTGTTACCCAGTAACTGGCTTGTGAAGGTCAGATAGGCAGTCGCTCTACGTAAAATACTGGTATTTAGCTGCATCCGGTTAGACTGGGAGCCGACCTAAAAATAAGTAAGGAAAGGTTAGGCCGATGATGATGACATCTTTAAGATTCCGTCAACTATAATTGGCTATCTGATTAAACGATCTAATTCTAACAAATCATTAAAAAAAAAGTAATTTAAAAAAATTAAACCGACTTCAAAAAGAAATCAACTCAAAATTATGAAATAACTTTAATTTCGGAAGTCGGTGTCTTGGGATCTGTATTTTAGTTTTTTGCCACCGACTTCCGAAATTAAAGTTATTTCATAATTTTGAGTTGATTTCTTTTTGAAGTCGGTTTAATTTTTTTAAATTACTTTTTATTTCGTAATTTTTAGTTTTTGCACTAGAATTTGACCAAGGTTTTGAGATGTTTTCCCTTTGACACTACACCCGTAGCTCGTATCAATACGCCAGACCGTCACACTTACACGTATTAGTCCATATCTTGAAAATTACTGAACCGATTTTGATGAAACTTGCACTGTTCCCTAAGTTGAAGTATATGTAAGCTAATACAAAAAAAATGGTCACGATCCGATTAATAGTTGCTGAGAAATGCGTGGACAAACATACATACATACATACGTCTATGAAATTTTGTATATTTGTTTGGAAGCCTTAGTAGATTGTCATATGTGAATATAATGCAATTCCAATAATATTACATACATACGTATCGAATTGATAACCTCCTTTTTTTTGAAGTCGGTAAAAAATTACATCTGCATTAAAATCATGTAACCTAGTATTCTACTGACCCTTTATCATAAACTCTTATATGATAAGTTTGTAATATAAAGGTTACATCACGTTAAGTGAAGCGTATAACTTGGACAAGATATCTAGATCGAGATATGTAGGTATTATACACGCGACACGAACGAGCCCGAACTTGATGCTCTTCATAATAATGACCTGTTGACTTTGCTTTTAGTACACGTTTATAGACATGTATTCTGCCTAAATATTGATTACTCACAAAATTGCCATAAGTTAATACTTGATCAATATCGGATAGAATACAGTTTACATAAAAATGTGTACCCGAACATTCCTGAAGAATTCCCTCAACATACGAGTAACAACGTAGCGAAGTTAGGTACCTACCTATTAAAATAATAATTTTGTGACGGATTGCGTAAATTGATTAATTACCTTAGATGCAACATATTGCGTAGGCATCTATATAGGAATGGGATACAGGATGGGAACATCGCCGCGCAACCTTCAGTACATAATTCCGAAGCCCCCTGTGTTGATTTTTTCGTCGGTTATTAAAAAAACATTTGCTGTTCACACTGTACTTACATACCATGTATATACTGTACATGTATATACTGTACATGTATATACTGTACATGTATATACTGTACATGTATATACTGTACATTTTGACCACGTAGGAGGACACTTTTCTATGACACAACAGATGTTTTTTAAGCCGACTAAAAATTTCTACGCTAGGGGTTAGTTTGCGCGTCATTGTACTTGGCAAGCCAACCTGACGAAGGTATACCTACACGGGGAAAATGGATAATGAATACCAAAATAGATTTTATGCCATGATTTCACAAAACAATTGAGTACTTTAAAATGAGACACTTGAGAATTTACGGAAAACACACAGCGCTTGATCTAGTATTGATTGAAACCCTTTAAAACAATAGAAAAACCTAGTTTTGAAAAATAAGGTAAATTGTACTTTATAATCATGCTCGTAAAGTCTAATACAGAATTTCTGAAACTGCAGCAATAACAGACAACGTTAGGACGTGTAAGAATATTTAAAGTAGGTAGGTGATACTTGATAATGATAAACTTTCCGAATGATATCACAAACAACGACGGTAAGTGGGAACAATTGAAGAGGATGATAGCACGGTAATAATATCATAACTGTGATGATAGAGAAAACAGCTACTGACAACAAGCTGGCAAAACCTGTCATGAAAGAAAAATTTATGCGTGGAGTATGACACGAGAGAATTTACAAACCATGAAATTACATGGTCAGCAGAAGAATCTGATATCTTAGCTTCAGAAGTTGACCACGCCATCAAAGCTCTCAAATGAAATCACCAAGAAAAGAAAGAAAGAAAAAAGTGAAGTGAAAGATGGTATAACAGCCAAAATACTGAAAAACCTAGGTCAACGGGGCACAAAAGTTATCACCAAAATATGCAACACAATTTGGAAAACCGGAACATGGCCAAAAGACTTGACAGAGTTGGCTGTTCATACCCCTACACGAAAAAGGCTTTTCCAAAGACTGTGGAAAGTACAGGACGATAGCGATAATATCGCATGCGAGTAAGATCCTCCTTTATGTTATCAATCGTCGTCTTAACTACTTTTTAAGCCGGCAGATACCCGAAGGGCAGGCAGGTTTTGTTAAGAGAAAAGGAACGTGGGAGCAGATACTGAACATCCGCCAATTCATTGAGAAGAGCAGGGAATTCAACAAACCCGAAAATTCTTATTCTCTCTTCGCCAGGACTCTTTTTTTACGGGTGGGAAATCATCAAATGACTCCTCCCGCTCTGGGTGGAGCGGAAGGGAGTGTCAGACTCTTACTGACTAAAGCCCACCCATGTTCCTTCCTTAGCCATTCATGTTCCGGGCCAGCGGTAACCCTTTCGGACAATCCCGCTGACCCGGCAGACTTTGGCCCTAAGAGGCCCCTTCCTCGATGCTGACATATCTTTGAGGCGCGCGTGGAACACGTACGCGCCTCGCCAGGACCCTTAGGCTACCTTTCCAACAGAGATGAGCGGAGCGAGGATGCGTAGCGAGGGATGTGTGTGAAACCAACCAATAAAATCGCTTCATTTTTATATCTGGAACTAAGTTAGCGTTGGTATTGGAAAGTTTTTTTTTTATGGAGAGCGGCCATCGTCAAACCAACACTCCTCCTCCCCTGCGGCCCTACCGGGTCCGCCATCAGACGGTGGCGACCCCGTCAAGGCCGCGGAAGGTAGGGATTAGGAACCGTGCAAAATAAAAAAAAGTCAAAAAGAACGCTAAGCGAAAACGAAGTAATAGGGCGATGCGATGCGACGGAGTGGGTCGGGGGACCATGAAATTTCACGCGGACGAAGTCGCGGTCTGAAGCTAGTTACGTATAAAGTGAGAGAGAAGAAGAAAATACTGTATCCACTTAATACGAAAAGAAGAAAACTGTGGCTCTAGTTGCCGGTGTGGCTGACAAACCAAAGCGAAGTTAACACCATTACCGATACACCTGACATTATACAGGATGGCGGGACATCGACATTATACAGGGTGGCGGGACATCGACGCGCAACCTTTACCATGGTTTCAGTAGAGCACATGATTCTGAACCCACTGCCACACACCCACACCACTTATTTAAAAAAATACCCGAGGGGACTATATCCCCTAGGGTATCTTTCATGATCATGTGCTGAATTATTCTTGGTTACAGTTTGCGCGTCGGTGTCCCTGCTACCCTATGTATTAATTAACTAACTACACAGAATTCATTTTCTATAATTATTTAAAATATTCGTTCGACTACATTATACATAGAAACAACATTCATGATTATTATCACACACGGATATAATGATAATAATCAGAAGAGTTTTCTTCTCACCTGATGTGGAATACCCTATTCCACCAATAAAACGATGCATTAACGCATTGAGGAACCTCACAGGCGTAGTAAGGGTCAGTTCACACCGAGACGCGACGCGACGCGCAGTTTTCAAGATAGAAATACAATTACAGACCTTATCTAACACACTAAAAGGTACGTCGCGTCGCGTCTCGGTGTGAACTGACCCTAACTGTGCCATGTGTGTACCTACACTTTCATAATAGCCATGCTAAGTAAAAATCACATCAAATTAAATCTAAAATCTCAAATAATCATAATATGAGCCATACTTACCTACCTCGACCTATAACTTCAATAATTATTCTATGTAAATAAGCATTTCATCTGTGCTCGTTGCTTCTCTGAATCAGGAGATGTCTATGCCCAGCACCGGAATACTTTCAGGCAGCTACTACCCAATCAATCTGACTGCCTTTTCCCAACTATGTTGGGGTCGGCTTCCAGTCTAACCGGATACAGCTAAATACCAGGATTTGACTTCGAGCGACTACCTATCTACAGGGTAACACTATAAACGATTGTTAAAACTAGCTATCAGACTTTGAGCGTCTGACTCTACCCATACCGACTGTCAAAGATCTACGAATGACATCCGGGATCAACAACTTAACGTAAGTACTTTCCGAGGCACAAAGGGTCTCGATATGTAATGGATGTTCACCCATCCACGAGCCGACCGCGGCAAGAGTAACTTATCCTTCGATCAGCCCCTGCGGCTGTTATCATTTACCCACGAGCTCCGAGGCTCGAGGTACGACTATTATTTATACCTAATAATATCTCTTTATTTGATGGATGTATGCATGTACAATTGTAAACCAATCCCTTACCAGTCATAGTGAATATCCCGACGAACAGGCCGATGGACCTGCCGGCCAGCATGACCTCCTCCTCGGAGTCATTGCCGGCTGGCTTCTTGCGACCTGCCCAGATGCCCACAGCCAGGATGAGCACGTAGAACAGCACGATGGACACCACACCCGCTATGTTGATCATCTTGACTGATGCTGCCTTCTACACCAAAATAATGATTACATGCGATCAACCTCTCAACATGCTCGGTCATCGGTATATAGATAGTAATAATGAAGAAGGCAATAATGCTGATCATTACATGATGCTGCCTCACATGAAGAGAATGATCTTGCAATAGAACCGGGTTTCAAGCTCCATTATTGTAAAGAGCCAGCACCAAATCAGTATTTGACAATGACATCTGCACAAATTATAGGCCAAGAATATTTGCTAATCACCAGGTGGTGTCTAAATATTTATAAGTACCACCCGTGCATTTATTGAATGCGCCCCAAGGCAAATTTTCATTGAAATTTTGATCGAATTGAGTTCCATTCCGAAGGTTTTGAGATTAAATAAGAGCTTTAATAGAACAGTTAAACGTTACTACCTAAAAAGCATTCTTAAGAAATCGGAATAGTAGGAAGCCGTTTGCTGGACTCTTCGCGTGAACAGAAAGTTGGCCTATTTTTAGGCCAAAGAATCAGCGTTGCTATCCAACGTGGCAATGCTGCCAGCGTTTTGGGCACTTATCCCATTGACAGCGATGCGAATTCTTTTACGCCTTCTTCAGCTCTTCCCTTTCTTTTTTATATACTTGTGCTTAATATATAATTTAATGTTAGCTTGTATTAAGTTGTATTGTATTTACGATAACCACCTATTGATTGAAATGAAGGTTTATTATCGACGTTAAAAAAATTAAAACATTCATTTGAAGGCAAAGAACATTTACAGCATCAGACTGCAATCACCATTTTCCGGTTACAATGCTAATATTCTCTCATGACCGGTTCTTCGCGAGGTCTCTTGTATCCTATAGTTATATGGTCTAGGTTAGTTATCTTTTTATAGCCAATCGTCTGCCAGTCCTGGATACACAATTAGTGAACATAAATGGGCTGAAAGAATCAAGATAGTAGTTACTATATAGCCAAACGGTTTACTAATAACATGCAAACAATCATGTTTTCATTTTGATCATTCGATGTCTTAGCTTTCTTACTGCCCGTTTGGCTTGTAATTGAAGGTTTTATAACAAACGTGGAATACTGACTATACATCAACAATTAAGTATTTTAAAAACTTATGTGTATAATAAAAAAACTCAATACAGAAAGGTAAGAGACGGTACATAATGACAGTCACAGTTTAACAGAAGTAAAGGCAGAATATCTTCATGGCCTACCTGGCTAAATGTACAAGGTACACTATTAAAATGCTACTTTCGGCTTTTACAGTACCTACATGAGAGAATGAATCTACCCGGTTCAACCAGCACACAGAATAGATAGACCTTCAACTTTCTTCGCTATTAAGTAATATAGTGTGTACATCATAGATAGGTGTTTAAAGAACTGTCAATACTCACTTTCCGTTCAATAAAACGCTATGTGTGACCACACGACGCACTGGGCACGTCACTCGGCTCCCATGTGTCCCACCAGCACAGTTCAACTACACACAACACTGTCCCCTCACTAGTCCGAGGTGTTACAGCTCAGCCTCGGAGGGCAACTGTCGCCCCATCGGAGGGAGGTTTTCTGCGAAGGGCTATTCCTGGTTCTGAAGCTTAGCCCGCACATGGGTGGTTGCCGGACATGAAGGCACGTGGTGTGGCCTTATGTAATGTGTGGCCGCATCGTCAGGGTCTGTTCACGTGCTCCGGAGCTGACAGGAGCGGCCGAGCTGAGGCGAGCCGCGCCACGCGATCGATCCCTCTGACGTCATCGGCCGCCCGCGAGCCTCCGCGCATGTGCTGTGATAACTCCGACCTTTCAGCCTCATAACTCTATACTACACCCCCAATCCATTTCTCTCTAACTACCTACGCCTTCTTCCGACCACCTTATATACTCTGCAATGTATACACGTTCGGGGAAATCGTCGGCGCTATATAAAATGGGGGTGTAACGTAACGGGCCGGTACCGACGTGCCTAGTCCCATTGACAAATTGATTGATGAGTGGAATTTTTAATTGTGTCCTGAAGAGCCTTAATAGACGAGTAAACCCTGCCACTGAAAGTCATTGCTGATTAATGAAGATATAATTCTGCCTGCTTAACAGCTTTTTATCGAACAGATTAATACATAACTAACAAGCAATGTAACTCGAACATTAGCTTAATAAAGTTACTATACCTCTCTACCAATTAAAATAATTAATTACATCTGAAATCAGAAGACTCGATAGCTCAAATAAGATAATAACAACTTTGCTTTAGCATAATAGACGCTATGACGATATGTCAGCATCGATTATGTACTTTCGTAGTGATTTGTAGATAGTGCCTTTGGGATTGAGCAGTCTTTTAATAGTAGGTATTATGTTAATATTCGGTAATCCACAATTAAACTAAATTAATCCTTTGTTTTCCTTAAATGTAAATAGGTTCATGCGCGGAGACGTGAACCTCGTTTTATATTTGAAAGCAAGTTCAAAAATCGAATATAAAAAAATAAATAGTCTGCCACCATCCTGACAGGTGCAGTACCTCTACTGTCAAACGTAAATTTTTGTGTGCACACAAGCAAATCAATAAAATAATCGCTAAAATACATATTTTAAATTTAAATTGAGTGAAGTAACGATTTTCACAGAACTGTACATAATATAGAAGCTAATTAGGAAACCCATCAAAATGCATGACACGGTTAGTAACGGTGTGATTAGTAGGTAATAAGTTGTGTGTAAATGTGATACTGTGTGTAGGTATTAAATATTGTAATTATTATAGGCCACCTAGGCAATAAATACGAATGTGTTGTGCGGGACAAGTCTTCGCGCCCATTAGGTTCATCATTACAGAAAATATTTATTTACAAAACAAAATAACACAAAGCAAACTAATAATACTAGTAAATAGTACAAACATGTGTAACCAGCAGTGTTGACAGCAGCGGTGGCCCAGTGGTGACGGCCCCGAGTCCCCGACTTACGAGTTGTAGAGGCGCTTTATACTTTGTCTAAATAATTTATTTTATCACTACTGCTCTCAAAAACAGTGAAGGAAAACATCGTGAGGAAACCGGCATGTCTTAGGACCAAAAATTCGAAGACATGTGACATCTACCAACCCGCACTGGACCCGCGTGGTGGATTACGGCCCACTCACTCTCAGCGAGAGGAGGCCTGTGTCCCAGCAGTGGGAACATTATATAGGCGCATGCGTAATGTAGATATCCCAGTTTCTGACTTCTGGAGTTTATCTGTTTAATAGTGCTATTGGTTCGATGTCTTGTTTCGGTAGATATTTAGCTTGAATTGATAACTTTGTCGAATGAATAACTATTGAGATTTCATCCAGGACCTGTGTGAACGTGACCGTACGTACCCGACATAGATCTACGGTACCCAACACACGACTTGATAACAGTGAGGAAAATGTACTGCAATATTGAAGTAATACTGCAATAGTCTTATATATTGTCTTGTTGTGCTACAGATAGTCCGGCTCGCAGATGTTTGGAAGACCTGCAACAAGATCCGCGCGGCTGCCTTCCGCGTGGGCCTCAGCCTGTGGGACTGGTATCGGCCGCTCGACCCTGAGGGCAACTCCCTGATATCAGGTACCGCTTAGTGCTAACATTCTTGTAGAACACCTGTAGATACACCTGAAATCACTTGTCGGAACAGATTCTCCAGCTCTGGGCTTTCTTATCACAATCGAAACACGCATGATGACTGATATAAATGTGTCCACTCAAATCTGTGTGGTTTTTCCTCCAAAGACCATTTTAAACTAATTTACATGGTCCTCATATGATTTAACTAAGATTATGTCTGAGCTTTATAAGCGACTGTGACCTCTGAATTGGTTTCGGGGTTTTTCTCAAAGTACCTAGTCGGTTAGAAAATACCGACTATATCTATACTTTTTTAAATATTATTGACGTGTAAAAGTGTTTATACAAACCTCCTTATGATGCTTAGGGGAGGCCTAGGTAGGTCCGGCAGGGGACATCTTTCGGATGAATGATGAGACTGTTGAGGAAGTTTTAGCCAATTTTTTTTAAGCCAAAGTTATGGCTGCTAGAAAAACGATTTTTGTAAATGAACTTTTAAATAGTGTTTCTTACAAAATATGTTGCGATGATGATGATAATGAGCAATGGTTATGTATAGTGAAAATAATTAACTACAGAATGTGCAGCAGCATACCATCGGACATACTTAATAATAACTCAGCATTATTTTCATTGTATTCGCAGGTCTCTCTGACTGACTAGATATGTACGAGTATCTATTAGGAAAATTATTGTATTACCTAAGACCTACATTCAACCAATACCTTTTGCTTATAAATCATTATGATTATGAATGTGTGATGGTTTCAGAGTCGAAGTTCGTGTCGATCTTGGCCGGGCCGCTGCGCTCGGTGGTGGGGTTGTCGGAGTCCGAGATCTCACAGCTGGCCGACTACTTCCGCGCGCAGGATGGCCGCGTGCTGTACCACCAGCTCTGCCAGATCATACATGGCGAAGGTGAGGAGAGTTCCTCTCTCAACTACATACATAACTTCACGCCTGTATTTCCCCTAAGGGCTAGGTAGAGTTGTAGTACTCCCACGGGTCCCCAGTTATGTAACGGGGGGCGAGCTTGTTGCCATCAACATATCATTAGCCTACTGTCATCTACAGTGTGCAGCCGTGTAATAAAACGGCAGACGAGTAGATTCACGTGTGTATTAGACCAGTGTCACAGTTGGAAGGGGCGTGTTGCCACAGATACCTCATTAGGATTTACATTTTTAATGTTGGTGTTGCAATACTAAATAAAATACCCAACATACAGTAGGCGTTAGTAAGGTACAGGACGCCAGCACATCAAGCTACTACAATCTGTTTCAACTTTATTGCTAAAGGTTCAAAGTTGATTGGGAAAATTTTACAGTTTCGGGTAGCTTGATGTGCTGGCGTCTGTATGTACATCGACTTGTTGAAAACGGCTGTCAGACAAGTAGGTATTTTTTTTTTTTTAAACGTTTCCCCACACTAGGAATTTCTCCTGTATTGTGGGTGCGTTTACAAACATTTAAACTCACATACACAAACAGCCAGACCCGGAACAACTACTTGTAGGTCATACAAATATTTGTTCCGTGCGGGAATCGAACCCGCGACCCACTGCGCCAACCGTGCCGTCGATGATGCCGTGTATGAATGATGGTGATAACTGATAAACCACGATCACGGTGGCGAACTGTAAGCTCTGCTCCTGTATTATTGCACCAATCGACAGTTGTACTCATAAGGCTCAAATATGCAAATGATACCTGCAAATATATGCAAATATATGCAAATATATGCAAATATATGCAAATATATGCAAATATATGCAAATATATGCAAATATATGCAAATATATGCAAATATATGCAAATATATGCAAATATATGCAAAAAAAGGGGCATTTTTTGTTAGTTGTCAAAAAAAATGCCATAGATTTTTAAAAATCGTTTACAATTTTGTTTGCGACGAATTGTGGGTTAAGAATAATAAACTTATTCACCTACGCCTTGCTAACTTATAAAGTAGTTACACAAATCTTTCAAAATCAAATAAACTAATTGGGCAGTTGGGCACTTAGGAAACGTCTGAAGCTAGGTGCATGGTTCAATTAGTCGTTTCCAACACTATGTATCCGTGACTTTGCACATTATGTGACCACCAGAAACAGTTTTTTCTTTGCGTTTTATATTTAATAGTACGAGGGGGGATCAAAAAGTAGTGAGAATGAGATAGAATTATAATGACTATTGATAACTTAATAATTTATTTTTCTACATAGTCTCCGAGTCTCTCTACACACCGAGTCCAGCGCTTTTCCAAGGCTTCAATCCCTTTAAAAAAAACAGTTTTGTCTTGGTCCTGCAAAAAGCTCTCCACGGCATCCATCACCTCGTTATCGTCTTCGTATCTGTTTCCCCTTAAGTATTCTTTCAATTTGGGGAACAGATAAAAATCGCTAGGCGCCAGATCTGGTGAATAAGGGGGGTGATCAACCAATTCGAAGCCAGCTTGCTGAATGGCAGCCATCGCAACTGCCGACCTGTGCGCGGGTGCGTTGTCGTGATGAAACAGCACGCCCCTTCGAAGTTTCCCTCTCCTTTTCTCTTTGATGGCATTTCTCAACTTAGGAATTAAAGCTGCATAATATTGGCCTGTAATAGTGGTTCCACGCTCCAGGTAATCAATCAACAATATCCCTTCTGAGTCCCAAAATATTGAGGCCATAACCTTGCCAGCCGATGCCACGGCACGAAACTTCTTCGGGGTCGGTGATGATGGCCGTTTCCATTGCGAAGATTGCTGTTTTGTCTCGGGATCAAAATGATGGACCCATGTTTCGTCCATTGTTACGAAACGAGACAAAAAGTTTTCAGAATCTTCTTGAAACTTGTCCAACAATATCTTCGAAATGTCAAGTCGATTTTGTTTCTGACTGTCGGTTAACATTCTCGGCACCCATCTTGCGGAGACTTTTCTCATATTCAAAGATTGTTTCAATATGGATTGAATACTTCCATATGAAATGCCCGTTTCTTGAATTAAGTATCGGATGGTAACTCTTCGATCGCTCAATACAATTTTATCGACTTTCGCAACATTTTCTTGGGTGACTGCCGTCGATGGACGGCCGCAACGATGTTCGTCTTCCGTGCTCGTTCTCCCTACCCGAAATTGAGAAGCCCACCTTGCGACAGTGGAATACGGCGGAGCAGACTCTCCTAATGTTGCCTCCAAATCGCAATGAATCTCTTGCGTCGTTAACTTTTTTAAACAGTCGCACTTCGTTTTTCTCCATTTTCGAGAACACGTTCCGACACAAAGCAAACAAATGACTACATTCAGAAAAAAACAAAAGAGATTCGAACATTTTTTTCTTTATTAATATTCCAAATAATTATGTATCTGAGCTACCTATGCCTGCCAGTATTTTTTTTTCTTACCAAGGAGTATGTCGTTCTCACTACTTTTTGATCCCCCCTCGTATAATCGTAATGTCATTACAGTTAGTCCGGGAATGTATCGCAGCACTTTATATTTAATAGTATAATCGTAATGTCATAAAGTTAGTCCGGGAATGTATCGCAGCACTTTATATTTAATAGTATAATCGTAATGTCATTACAGTTAGTCCGGGAATGTATCGCAGCACTTTCTCTTTTCAGAGAGCCAAATGGCGGTCAACCACTTTGACACTCGAATCAGATAGTACGGTCATCTGCACGTCAGCAGTGACCCTTGAGCTACGGAAACAACCCTTACCTCTACGACATAAAAATTACCGTTAAATTCAATTTGTTACCATGAATATGCGGTTTCTGTACACGGCCTTTACCAGCAATAACCATGTTTCTGTTCTGGTACATACATAAGTAAACTGTCAAAAATAATATTTTGTTTGATTTAGTTTGTTCAAAGTGTTGCGAGACATCAGTTCATTTAATAATGATCTGACCATTAACCACTTACTATAACATTGTGACCTAGGTTCACTATGTTCTATGATAATTATATACATATATAGAGCACCTATTTCATAAGTCATGGCCAAAAACAGTATGCTAAAAGACAGGCAAGTTTTGATAAATTAAAATCAGATCAGAGATTCAGATGTTTTAAATACGAGTACATACAAGGCTGCATGGATACGACAGAGTATAATGAGGCAGAAAACGTTTGGTTTTATTTAGCAACAGTAACCAGGTCATGCAATCAATACGAGACGACGACCCACCCCGAGCTGACGGCCATTCCCGGCCCGCATGCTCTACGCAAATAGAATCTTTTCAAATTACCTCTTACCCCTAATTATTTTATAATAATAATAACATTGACGTTGTGGTGCGGCTTGCGCGCTTCTGAACTCTGGGTCTGTACCAGTAGAGATTACTTTGCCGAAACAGGTTTAGGGTAAGGAGCTAGACCAAGAGAGATACATAAACCCGCAGGGCAGCATGTGGCGAGCTGTTGGGCAGTAGCGACCCCACGGACCCTATCTCCCGGGTGAAGTCTTATTCTTCACCTGTTTGCCTTTATTAGCCGGCTAGAGTGAAAACTGACGAGGAGCAGAGCTCCTCCCTCATTCTTGACTTTATTGGCCGGCTGGAGTGGAGATTTGCAAGAGCAAACGTGCTCGGGGGAAGGAAGTATTTCAGTAAGTTCTGGTAGGGATCTTGACTGTCTTCCGGACTCTGGGATTGTTCTGACAGCCTTGGAATACCTCTCTAGTTCTCAAGCACCTCAGGACATGTTAGCCCCTGGTCGTTACGTCACTATTTGTGCTAGCGACTGTTTCCGGGATCCATTATTGAGTGTGCAAGTCACCCCCTGCCATTTTATCTGTGAATATTATATTATATCATTGGTCAGGCAGGTGACATAGTCCTTCCATAGTTCAAGGTTTCCGATCCACTATAGCTGCCCAAACCCATAGCCCAATATATTTTGTTCCCTTGTTCTGCAATAGTCCTGCACCGACCGGGGGTTATCCCGGGGGTTGGGTGCACTTGCATAATGCATAAAGGCATAATCGTCGGTTGCTGCCTCCTCATCATTTAAAATTGTCTAATGGGCCTCTGCGAGTTAGCTTCAGTCCCTTGTGCCAGTAATAGTCCCATAAATTCGGTTTAGCAGGATCGGAGATTAGCCGGAACAAACCGTGTATTCTTTCTTATGCATTAAGTTAAAAGCTGTTGTTTTGACATTACAAACAGACACTTTAATTTTATTTATTTATATGTGGGTAATAAAACAGTAAGTACTTACCGCTACTGTAAACGACTCACATTGAATATTTACTTTTAAAAGTCTAATTTTCTTCGACCACGAAACGAGCTGAAAAACTATATTGAACAAAATGGCAAAGCGTTTATTCTTACGCGTCGTGTAGTAACAGCTAGTGAACTAATTTTGCCAGTATTTCAAATTTCTTTATTGCCATGGAAATAATGTTAAAATAGCATAACAGAGAAGAATAACAGATATGTGCAAAAAAAACCGACTTCCAAAAAAAACACTACAAACTGAAAAATAACTTTAATTTCGGAAGTCGGTGTCTTAGGGATCAGTATTTTAGTTTTTCCCACCGACTTCCGAAATTAAAGTTATTTTTCAGTTTGTAGTGTTTTTTTTGGAAGTCGGTTTTTTTTTTGTTAAAAAGTTTTTATTTCTCGCTTTTTAGTGGGTCTATTTATAATTTATCTAAGTTACAATAGCTTAATGTCAACTTGCCCATCGCCTTTTTATAAAATATTCCTTTTTTCGATGCAGGGACGTTAATTGTTGAGGAGTTCTCCTTTTATTAGTTTTTAGATTAGATGCTGATAATCCTGGCTGCAGCATTAGGCCAGACTTATGTCAACATTGCATTGAACTTAAAATTAGTCCTGTTTAAAATGAGCCCAAACACGACTACGGTGCTGTAATTTTAAGGTTTGTACTTTTTCTGATGCTCCTGGCTTCAGCATCAGGTCTTCAGCATCAGGTCTTCGGTGTTCCTCAGTAACAGTACGTTTATCCACACATCGAGCCCTTTTCAATGAGCCTAAACACGATATATCTGCTGTTAGTTGTCGAGGAGTTAGGTACTCTGCAGACTATCCTGACTGCAGCATCAGGTCATGACTTGATGATCATGAGACCAAATGTGGCAAATGCCCTATCAAACATCAAAACAATTTACTAAAACAGTCCTTGCCTGTTCGAGTAACTTCTTACTGTTAAGGAGTTGTACCTTTCATCATCAGCCCAGCTACCTGAGATGGTGACAACCATACACAAATACACAAGATACTTCATAAAATATGCGAAAAACAATAAGTGAGCCTATAAAATTTGAGGGTTGCCCTCGATTTCTCTAAGATCCAATCATCAGATCCTAACTTGGTGACAATGGGACCACCTCAGAACTATCTACTTTCGAACAAAAAAAGAATTTTGAAAATCCGTCGACAATTGGCGGCGTATTCGATGAACAAACATACAAAAAAAAAAAAAAAAAAAAAAAAAAAAAAAAACATACAAACACCCGAACATAGTACCTCCTCCTTTTTGTAAAGTCGGTAAAAATCAGGACACTCATTAATAAATTAAATTTGGAGTACACTAAATAGTATTTTATATTTTGTTTAGTAAAGTGTTGAAAGTTTAAACAATATTCTCTGAATATATTTTTTTTTAACTTTTGTTGAATGGTTAGTAATTAAATTATTTTTTTTAGTTTACCGTTAAAGACGTGGACATAGAATACTTGTATGAAACGGATCCTACGCAATGTCTGGTTTAATTTTTTTAAATGAATTGTTTAGGTTTACGAAAAGTTTCGTTGTTTTTTATTAAGCTCAAATAAATATTTTATCTGTTTGTTTATGAAATTCTAGTCAATTGCATCTCGTTATGAAAATAATTGGGTTGGACATTAAGACAGTAGTAAATATACAATTATTTTGAATATGACCCATGTATAGAAGATCAAACATATTTGAGGCTGACATTCGCAAAAATCATCATCTGCCTAGCCTTTTTCCCAACTATGTTGGCGTCGGCTACCAGTCAAATGATATTACTCCTAATACAGTGACAGTGTAAATAAAACAGTGACATAAAATAGACAATATTTCCACATGTCAACCCTGGGCTATCGGCGAAGCGTAAAATCATCAGTTACCCACACGGGCATGCCCTAATTTCAGCTCCAAATTATTCACACGGGTTCACTCGCACCTAATTGACTTGTAACAATCCCGAACTTCTGTCAAATGTCATCCCGGGAAAAGCTGTCACAGCTGCCAACACAAGTGCGGCATGTTCTCGTGAGGCGGATCGAAGGCATTACATAATATTGTATGTAGTGTAGGTACCTATACATAAAATCTAAATCAAGTACATACTAGGTACATACTTGAACTTAGATTTTGAATATATAATTATTGAATTTTCGTGATAAGTCGACGCCCAAATATTGCACCATTCATTAAACTTAGGAAAGTATGAAAAATTATGTTTCACTATCGATGACTAGACATGTATTGAATGCTTACTATACCTACATCACCCTTCTGTTGCACTTACTATACCTACATCACCCTTCTGTTGCACTTACTATACCTACATCACCCTTCTGTTGCACTTACTATACCTACATCACCCTTCTGTTGCACTTACTACACCTACATCACCCTTCTGTTGCACTTACTACATCTACATCACCCTTCTGTTGCACTTACTACACCTACATCACCCTTTTGTTGCACTTACTACATCTACATCACCCTTCTGTTGCACTTACTATACCTGTTGAACTTACAACAATTTGTTCGTGATCGGCGCAACATGTTTTTTTCTTCCATACCTCTGTATCAGTTGGTAGTCACCCCCTTTCTAGCCATACTTATCATCTTTCACACAGTTCATCCATCGTTTCTTTGGTCTTCTTTTATAGCCATCCATACTCTAAACTTTGCTCACGACTTTGCCTATCCTCATTCCTCCGCATCACATTTCCTTCCACCACAACGTTTCAGTCAACGCACCAACTTTTTTAAATTAACAAAAAAATTCATACACAGAGAGAAAGTAATTACCCCACCCCATACCCTACCCCATAGACACGGGCGGTCGCAACAAGACTTCTGCGGACTGCATCCTGGAGGCCTGCCCGCCGCCCCCCGAGCCCGAGTGCCACAAGCTGGACCAGTGGCAGCTGCGGCGCCTGTGCTGCCTGCTCGCCACCATCGCTGCCAGAGACCTGCCGCTCAAGCCCTACTTCCAGGACTACGAACTGGTATGTTCTCGTGCTCAAACCTGAAATCGCGAAAAAAAAATCAGCTGTTCCCTACATTTATGTTCGTAGAACTCGTCAAAATGTAGGAAAGCTGATTATTTTTTTCGTGATTTCAGGTTTGGTCCCAAAGTAAAAGTTGTTCATAATTATGTGTACAATGACCTCTTAAGTGGATGTTAATGTTTTACCAATAACCCTATATATATAATTTTGTCGTAATCTCAAGACCGCAGAATAATATTCAGCCATCTTCTTAATATGGTTCACCGATAAAAAATTAAAAAAAAAACACTAACGAACTCTTACCGTTAAATTAAACATGCATTACATTAAAATGGCTAGGCAATTAAAAAGGTTTAGGCTGATTCAAGTCGTGATTGGTCAAAGTATCCAATTAGCCTTTCAACCGTCGATATGAAGGGTCCACTGCAATAGTGATAAATGTCCAAAAATGTTAAAATTCAAACTAATACCGTCATTCGGTTACTTGTTAATATGCAGTTTATAATCACGTTTACAAACTTAGCAATATCGCTTCCAGTCTCGAGATAATTGAGTTTTTAATATTTGGCTACACGGTTAGAGCGCTCGACGTCACAGGTGTTCACGCAAAGACTACATTATAATACGGCAATAATGTTTTTTTTTTATTATTATTTTAAGTTACTTAAGAAGGATTATTTTCCAAAGAACTATTACTATAATGCATACCCTATATCATAAATAAAAACTATTTTCCTATCTCTAACACTGTTTTTTTTTTCACAGTTTTTTTTTCACAGAAAACCCGATTGTCTCAGAACGATAAACGAAGGACATTTATCACTATTGCAGCTGACCCTTCATATGCTATTTGATCTTTGTTATCAACTTATAAAATATAGTTTTCTATAGAGAGATGAGATTCTAGAGAGGTGCAATAGTATGCAATAGAGCAGTGGTGGCTCAGTGGTAACTACCGCGACTTACGAGTTGTAGGTCGTAGGTACCAACCCAGACAGGCGCCTTACTTTGTGTAAATTATTTCATCACCACTGCTCTCAAAACGGTGAAGGAAAACATCGTGAGGAAACAGGCATGTCCTAGAACCAAAAAATCGAAGACATGTGACATCTACCACCGAGAGGATGTCCGAGTCCCAGCAGTGGGAACATTATATAGGCTGATTATGCTATGCAATAGTCTGCTGTTCAGTGCTGTAGTTTCTAAGGTATTATGTGTCCTGTCTTGATAAAGGAATTAATTGGAAAACTATCAAAGATATAAAAGGCTTAACTATACCTACCTACACCCAACATTTTAAGAAAGCTCTTTTTTGTACAAAACAATAATTATGCTTAGTTGACCAAATGAGCATCACCCAACATTACAAGTAGACTTCATATTTGACAACAGATCAATCTTCAGAACACTAGGAAATGACGTCGACTTTATCATATTGACAACTTCCACCCGGCTCCCGGCAGGTCGCTAAGAACGACGGAAGGATAACGTTCGCTCACTTCGCGCGGATCCTCAACTACATCGGCGTGATCGTGACGGCCGAGGATTTCAACCTGCTGGTGCGGAAGTTCATCAAGGACTCGTACACCATCGACTACGTGGATTTCCTCAAGGCGGTGGACGAGGTCAAGAAGCACGGCATCCAGGGACTGGGACAGGTAGTGTGGGATCTTCGCACTTTTGTTTACAACTGTTGGCGCAACAGATTCTACAGCAGCATATCTGGTTGTCTGTCTGTCTGTATCCAATATACTATGCTTAGGTATAGCTATATTATGTCACCAGCATCAGCTGCATCTGTCTGGCATCATGAAATGGACCTTTTAGCGCAGCCGTGAGACACACTGTTGTTGTTCAAACATTTCCATTTTGTTTTTTTTTTATTTATGTTTCTAGTTTTACGAACTGTTAGTTTCTTTATGTCAGCACCCGTGTTTATAACTGATGGTTGACATGTGTTGTGCAGGAGTACCTCAACCCGAGTGCTATAATCGATACGACGCTGCCGAAGATGGTCCGTCCGGAGGTGGAGGCTGGTCTGTCCACCGACCCCCTGGGCTTCCAGGAGACCTTCCACCCGGCGCTATCGCAGCCGCGACCCTCGAGGCAGCTTATCGATCTCATGCTGAGAGTCCAGCAGCATGTCATGCAGAGACGCCTCAGGGTCTCGGAGTTCCTCAGGGTTTGTGACAGTTGTACTTATAATGTTCTGGTTTTTGAAAAGAACTAGGAAAGGAATTTATTTTAGTTGACACTTGACGCATTAAGTAAGAGTACAGTTGAGTACTTGAGTACATCGTCACTTGAACAATTACGTGTGCATTTTTCTAATCGTTTTATAAACAAAACACGCGCGGTGTCGGTAATAGTAGGAGTATAGTGTCGCGAGTTCAATGGTTACGGTAATAGTAGTAGTATAGTGTCGCGAGTTCAATGGTTACGGTAATAGTAGTAGTATAGTGTCGCGAGTTCAATGGTTACGGTAATAGTAGTAGTATAGTGTCGCGAGTTCAATGGTTACGGTAATAGTAGTAGTATAGTGTCGCGAGTTCAATGGTTACGGTAATAGTAGTAGTATAGTGTCGCGAGTTCAATGGTTAAGGTAATAGTAGTAGTATAGTGTCGCGAGTTCAATGGTTACGGTAATAGTAGTAGTATAGTGTCGCGAGTTCAATGGTTACGGTAATAGTAGTAGTATAGTGTCGCGAGTTCAATGGTTACGGTAATAGTAGTAGTATAGTGTCACGAGTGCAATGGTTTTTTCCCATCTCAAAAAATGCCCAACGCGCCTAAAGAAGTTTTCACTTCAAAAATAAAATACATAACACAGAAAACTTAAATAAATTAAACGTCTTTATACTTACATTCATTCGTACATATGATAGGCTGAGGAATGATGCGGTGAGCGGTGACTGCGGTGAGGCAACGGGACGCGCGACGGTGTGCGGCTTAGAAGAAGATGCATGCATGACCCCACCATCTAAACGTACACTTCAAAACTTTTGGAAAAGAGTTTGTTTAGATGGTTTTGTCATGTTGGGGGATTAATGAACAGCGACTAACAAAAAGTATTTGCAAGGCAGATGTGAATGGAAATGCCGGGAGGGACGCTCTGGGAGGACATGTAGGTAGTGACCATTTTCTTCAGAAAACTGCTTAATACTCGCAACCGGCGTGCGTGTATGACCAAATTATGAACGTTAACGATTAAAGGAGTCTGAAAGGATTGTAGCAGGTGGCGTTCTGTAATTTCTACCTACCCCCATAAAGGCATGAGTGTCTGTATGTGTGTACTGTGTACATACGTAAATCTAAATAAAAGTCTGTTCTCTCAAGTGTTGACATTGTCCTGGCTGGTCGCAGGACTACGACCCGCTGAACTCGGGCCGCATCGCCCCGCAGCAGTTCCGGCGCGCGCTGGACGCGCTCGGGCTGGGCGCCGTGCTGTCGCAGCAGGAGCTGCTGTGCATCATGCGCCACTACCTCGACCCCAACGACACCGAGCGCATCTGCTGGCGCACTTTCGAGGATGACTGCGATCAAGGTCTGTCTTGTATTATTACGAGCCAGTTTCTCGAACGAAAATTTATAGCAAAATCAATGTGACAAACTGTCAAGCGCACGTAAACTGCTGCTGCGATTGACTGTTGATAAATCATTCAATCAATCATTCGGAAACTAAGAGGTTTTTCTGTAGGCAGGACTATTCCTGTCGCCCTGTCGGCCATGTTTCCTGTCTTCTTCTTCTTAGCGTGTCGATAGCAATCTAAATATACTCGGCCCAGAATTCGGTCACTTGTTTGGCGCCTCCACCAAATGTTTCCTGTTATTGAATCTATTTAAATTAATCTCTCTTTTCTTTTTTTGTAACTGAGACTAGCTATTTATGTAACCTCCCTAATAAGTAAGTACTAAAATTATGGTGAAGTTCTCGTAAGTCGTTCCGGGATGCAGGGTGGGGTTGTCTGATTCGCACGTTACACACAACCCCACCCAGCGTCAACTTGCAGCGTCAACTTACAGCGTCAACTTACAGCGTCAACTTACAGCGTCAACTTACAGCGTCAACTTACAAGTAGACACAATTACCTAAGTTGTACAGTCGGGAAATTGAATTGTTCAGCAGATTGTTATACGGGTGGTATATCAATTTGCTGAACAACTCAATTTTAATTAAAAAGCTTGCTTAAAGTTACACGCTGGTTGAGCAGACGTCTTGGCTTAACTTAAAAGCCTCGTTTTTAGGTAGGATCGATGTCTAAAGACGATAACATAAAAATTAAGTTTTGATGATTTTTTTTCGGGTAGTGCTCTTATCTGAATTATTTATGAATTAAGAAAATCTGTACCTATTTTTAGGGTTCCGTACCTCAAAAGGAAAAACGGAACCCTTATATAATCACTTCGTTGTCCGTCTGTCAAGACCCTTTTTCTTAGGAACACGTTGAGTTATCAAATTAATATCAAATACCGGGCTACAATCCCTTGAAGCAGTGAAAAAATCAAACTTCTAAGTCAACGCTATCAAAAGTTATGGGCGTTTATGTTCCAAACGGAACCTAAACGCCCATAACTTTTGCCGCATATTTTGACACCGCAACGGAATCAAAAACCTATAGGGTACTTTCCGTTGACTTAGAATCATGAAATTAAAATTTGTAGTTATATACCTACGAGTACGAAGTACTGAACCCTCGGTGCGCAAGTCCGACTCGCACTTGACCGGTTGTTTTTTATCCTGTTTAAATATATATACCCATCACGTCTGCGAAGTTTCGCTAGCTTATCTAATTTGAGCCTGTGTACAGCATGCCGCTTTAATTTGAGCCTGTGTACAGCGTGCCGCTTTACTTGCGACATTAATTGTTGTGTGTGGTGGTCGCTCCCCAGTGTTCACGATCAAGGAGCTGGAGAAGCACCCGGACGCGGCGCCGGGCGCGGCGCGCGCGGCCGTGCTGGCGCTGCCGGCGCTGGGCGCGGCGGCCGAGCGCGGCGAGGGCGAGACGGAGCGCGACCTGGACGCCGCGCAGGCCGCGCTGCTGCGCGTGCGCGCCGCCTGCACCGAGCGCGCCATCGATCTGCGCCCCGCCTTCTGCGACCACGACGAGTCAGTACCGAACCACTGTATATTTATATGGCTACCAACGACTGCTTACACTACTCAAAATCGCCAATCTCTTGCCCTTATCTCAATTTATTTGGGATCGGCGCTACATGCCCTTTCTAGCGATACCATCTTCCACACAGTCCATCCATCGTTTTTTTGTCTTCCCCTGCTGACATTACACTGCAGGCATCTTTAAAAAAAACTTGCATTTAAAAGTTAAACAGTGCAACAATTAGGTACTTAAAGGTACGTAAGGTCCGGGGAGCACGGGGGGGTGTCGGAGACATTCCTATCGCAATCGCAACTCCTCTAATGTAGCGACCGTCTGTTGTGCAGTGTGTGGTCTAGCGTTGTCCTGAAGCAGCAGTAGGCTAGCTTTTCCATCATGGTTTGCAATTGTTTACAATACAGATCTGCCATAGTCGTCTGGCTAGATCTTAGGAAGTTGTAGTGGATGCCGCCGGCACCTAACAGTACCTTTTTCTGAGTCAACTTTCGCTTGGGGCAGGATTTGGTCAGTTTTCCTGCCAACCATTGGGAGGAGCGTTTCCGATTATCGTACAGGATCCATTTTTCATCACAAAGTAACTCGATACGATTCTTAATCCCCTCGTTATTGTGATGGTTTAGTAATGTAACGCAGCACTCGACGCTTGTTTGTTGGTGTGCTTCACTCAATTCAGTTCGACAAAACGCCAATTTCATAATAACGTCAGGACGTAAGTGTTTTCAAGCATTTATTCTAACTAAAAGAGTATGAATTACTTTTTGATGATGAAACTCATTTCTTAATTTAAAAGTTTACACATTAACATAATCGCATTTGTTAGTGCCTTTTCATACGTCCCGGTTGCCGGGTAGTTGGTGCCGGGTACCCGGCGGCGAAGTGTATAGCCATGTACGTTATCTTTCACACGTACCGACCGGGCGGCGGCGCGGAGTAGTTTAACTGGCAAGCGATCGCGCCGGGTACGCGCCGGATCCACCACTGTGCGTTCGGTCGCCACCCGGACACAGTAGTGTATGGAAGTCCTACACTCCGACACGCTTTCATACGTACGCTCCGGCGCCGGCGCGGCGGCCAGTCGCTCAGGTACAACCACAGAGAGAGAACGCGCACGCAGGGCGCAAGTCACCTCGTTTTGTCTCATACCCTCGTTTTCCTATTCTAATTAGTTCCTAGGTCTACTTAATTCGATTCTTTTTTTTTTCAAACTGTTATGGTAACTAGTCAAAAGAGGATATTGACATTCGAAAGTAGGTACTTACGTGAAAACCTCTCTTCATCTTTTAGTAGGTCTCGAAGTAAGGAATGCTCCACACTGTTCTCTTTTCATGTTACCCAATAATTGCTTGACTTCCTTTTCAAGCGGCGATATCTTCGGTACAAAATCAATATTGCAATCAATCGTTCACGTTCCATTTAGAGAAGAGAGGAAATTAAATTATGTATATGTAGTCACTACGCAACTGTACTCGCGTTGACGCCTTGATGGTCTAGACGCTATTGGATACAAAATCTGAATGTGTTACCGGATAGTCGGCTACCCGGCAAGCGGGACGTGTGAAAAGGCACTAGGTACCTAATGATATTTATCAAAAATATTAGGTGTGAAATACACTCATGGAAGAGGAACGCAGCTAAAAGTGTGTATAAAAAACAAAATATCATGGATATTTGTGACAATTAAGTTCATTAATTTGGATTTTGCTTATTATTCGTTGAAAAGGCTATAACGTGGGCTATAATCACTACTTGCGGCGCTTTAGATCTTCGAACTGCTTTCAGTCTCCTTGGCATACCTACTCCTAATCAAGTTATCAATGAAATCTTGAGAGATTGCGTTTCATTCTTCTGGGTTTAAAGATTTGGTCCTGTAGTCAGATTTAACAAAGTGGCGTTTTCGTTTCGGCCTTGAAAGGCTTTTCTGTCTTATGTAGAAGCTTAGTCAGGGAAAATAGGGCTGAGGTGGGGGCGGCATTGTCTGTTTTGCACGCGGGCGCTATAGCAGCTAGCGGCGGGCAGGGCCGTCTTTACCTATTGTGCAGGGTGTGCGTTGCACACGGGCGCAGCGGTCCTAGGGGGCGCCGAGCGCCGCTCGCTTCGCCGAGCGCCGCTCGCTTCGGAGACCACTCGGCGCGCGCGATGGCCGGCCGTGGCACTTTCCATGACCAACGTAAAAAGAGCTCCGCTTTCCATACATTTTGTATAGTATCTAGAGCTCTTCTTATATTTGTCGAATTACACCAAAGCAAGCCGCGCGCGAGCGGCTTTTACAATATTAACTTTTTTTTCAACATGAAATAAACCTTATTACACATTATTAAAGATTATATTTTGAGTGTAGTAGTGAGTGTCGCATCGCTCGGCGGCACCTGTTTCATGTTTCAATGACTCGTTTGAAACAATGAAATGAAAACACGCCGGCCATCATATTGCGAATAATGCGAAATCAACTGTTTGGGATAGACAATAAAGTTCAAATTGCCATGTCATGGACGAACATCAAGCGAAAAATTTCAGTCTGAAAACTGAAAAAAAAAAAACATTTTTTGAACAAAAAAAAAAACCATAAACTTGTACTTTGTTTTTTCTTCTCACTCTTACCTTCCTAAAATTACTTTTTACCCGTGTGTACAGTGGCCCTCGCTCGCAGTGAGCTTCCCAAAGTCAAATGTTCCCAATTGATATTGAACTTTGTTTGATATCAGGTCGTAATTGGAATGAAGAAATTTCAAAATTTGGACATTGATATGATGTAACATAACATCTATATAGACATGTTAACATGGGTACGTTTTGGCTTGTTAGGGTAAACACTAGAACACCCTGTATAATTCTAAATATACAGTCAACAGCACACCATGGTATCCAAAACCGACGAATTTCTTCTTCATCTCCAAACAATAGTTTATTATCCATTGGGGAAATTTGACAATTTGTGGTAACTTGATGTGCTGTTACTTGAACTTTGTACCCATTCCATTTCGACCGCGCGCTTACTAGGGGACGCTTTTTTTTTATTATGGGGCGCTTGGGTAATGTTTGCACACGGGCGCTACATGGGCTAGAGACGCCTCTGGCGGCGGGCCTGGTCTGCAAGACGACCTGTCACCAAAAGCAGCACTCGTTCACGAGTGAGGTCCTCGTTATGCTAGTTAGCCGCTGAAACTTAGGTATTAGTAAACAATCGCAGCCAGTCTTACCCACTACCCCTCCCCCTCCCCCGCAGACACAACAACGGACACGTGTCGCGCGCGGCGGTGCGGCGCGTGCTGGCGCGGCTGGGCGTGCTGCCTAGTGCGGCGCAGGTGCGAGCGCTGGAGGCGCGCTACCTGGACGACTGCGGCTTCAGCTACGTGCGCCTGCTCGATGAGGTGACCATCATCTTGTTGCTTACCTCAGCTTGCCGTATTAAGCGCAGTGAGTCTGACTCCTCAGAACTTGTTGCTCATCTGCTAAGGAGTTTTATTACCGACTTCAAAAAAAAGGAGGTTATCAATTCGATACGTATGTATGTAATATTATTGGAATTGCATTATATTCACATATGATGATCTATTAGGGCTTCCAAACAAATATACAAAATTTCATAGACGTATGTATGTATGTATGTATGTATGTATGTATGCATGTATGTATGTATGTATGTATGTATGTTTGTCCACGCATATCTCCGGAACTATTAATCGGATCGTGACCATTTTTTTTTTATTGGCTTACATTTTCTTCAACTTAGGGAACAGTGCAAGTTTCATCAAGATCGATTCAGTAATTTTCAAGATATGGACTAATACGTGTAAGTGTGACGGCCTGGCTTATTGATAAGAGCTACGGGTGTAGTGTCAAAGGGAAAACATCTCAAAACCTTGGTCAAATACTAGTGCAAAAACTAAAAATTACGAAATAAAAAGTAATTTAAAAAAATTAAACCGACTTCAAAAAGAAATTAACTCAAAATTATGAAATAACTTTAATTTCGGAAGTCGGTGGCATAAAACTAAAATACAGATCCCAAGACACCGACTTCCGAAATTAAAGTTATTTCATAATTTTGAGTTAATTTCTTTTTGAAGTCGGTTTAATTTTTTTAAATTACTTTTTCCTGTTGTGTCCAAACACCAACTGAAGACGCGAAGACACCCGTTATTTGGCCGAACCTTCAGCACGCTAGTGTCACGCAGTACCTCGCCTCTCGCTCGGGCGCTTACGATGTTCAATGCTCTTCTGACATCAACACCGCAGACAGGAGTGGGACTGTTTGCCGGGAGATGTTAGATGTGTGGAGGAAAGTTTGTTAAGTACATAAATAAATTTACTTTTTTCTTGCTTGCATTTTATCTTTACTTTGTTTCTTGTTTTGTCAATTTGTTTAGGTCTCGTGCTATTTCTTTTCATTGTTCAAATTTTACTGTACAACGCCTTAGATCTAATCTTTCGATACACTGTCGCCACTCCAATACCGTAAGTTCCCATCGACCATCCGCTCAGTAAGCAATGTGCCCTACCCATTGCCACTTTAGATTAACAAATCTTCGGGCTATGACGGTTGGTGCAGTAGCGGCCCTAGGGCGGTGTGAGCGGTGCGACGGCACCGCACCGGACGCCGTCATGGGGGGCGCTGAAATCAACTGAAATGCGACCACCAGGCACCATTCAACGAATAGTAACTAATAGAATAGTTACTAATAGCAACTATTCGTTTCTTTTAGTAACTTGCTATAAAGTGCGGGCGCGGTGTATCGACAGACTCGCGACAATCATTTGCAGGGCATTCTTTAACCTATTGGAGGCTCTGGGCACATAAGGGTCAAGGGGCCCCTGCGTAGATAAGAGACAATAAGAGAAACATACTTACTAATATTTTTCATAACTGGAAGACCAAAAACTTATTGTAAATCGCACTGCAAATAACTTATTTTGTCATTGAATCGGGTACATAATAATAATGCGTAGAATGCAACGGTGGCTGCAACGAATGTTTTCTAAGAGCAGGCCGGGGCCCCCGAAGATCGCGGGACCCTGGGCACTTGCCTAGAGTGCCCAATGGACAAGACCTGATCATTTGGGCCCGTAAACGGAACGGGCGGCGCGGAAAAGTGGAAATTTGGAAAAAGTTTTGCTGATTTGCAAATCAGTTTGACAGAGGCGCCACATTAAGTTTTAGCACCACCTAAAAAAAAAAAACCCTCTCAATTGCCTTTTGCGCCTCGTTATCAGGCCCAGCGAAAGCTTCACGTGTATATCGCTGCAAGGTTATTTTGGGGCGTGGCCAAAACCGGAACTAACGCCGCCATCTTTTTTTATACATTTCAAGTGACACTTTACAAAACAATCCCTGCGTTCCGTGTTGGGAAATACACGATGTGAGCGTGCTTAAACCCGTACCGAATTAGCGTGAGCGCGATAACGATGTCCCGTGAATCGTCATAGATGACGTCATGACATGCGCCATCTTGCGATAACGCTGACCATGCCCTAGAATAATATCACCGTGAGCGCTGTCAAAAATGACAGTGTGTGTGAGGATGTGTCAATGTGTGTTTTGTTTTGATTTGCATCTTAACTTAAAATTAAACTAACGTGGCATTTTCGAAATTGTGCTTCTGGCTGACAGTCGCCACCTAACCAAAGAAGAAGAAATGTGGTGTTAATACAAAGAAATACTGTAATAATATCGCTTTGACGTTGAGTAAGCACTGTGAGCGCGTTCACGGGCGTTCCGAATTGTTTACAGCTCTCAGCTGTCATAATCGTAATATCTAAATCGGAACGCATGTGAGCGCTGTGAGCGATTAAAGCTAATTCGGAAAGCGCCCAATTATTTCACATAACTATAACCGCGTCCCTCTGTCAACGTCCTCCATCCTTGTAGCAGTGTAAATATTATGTTTGTTTCAGATGGAGGAGCGGCCGGTGGAAAGCGCGGTGGTGGCGGGCCCGGCGGCCGCGCCGCGCGTGGCCCCGCACGCGGGGCTGGACCCGCTGCAGACCGACATCGTGCAGATACTCGCCAAGATCAAGGGCAAGGTCACCACCTCTTGTTTGTAATCATTATGTGTTTTCGAGAGTCTTGTACATAGTGAAGTTTATTCTCACATTCATAACCTCATTATTGGTGAGCAGCATGGATTTGTTAAACGACGCTCGACGAATACCAATCTCATGATAATTGCAGATTTTTTATACAATAGCATGGATGAACGCGTTCAGGTTGATGCTGTGTACACAGATTTTCGGAAGGCTTTTGACAGGGTGGACCACAAACTACTCTTAGATAAAATTGCTTACAACGGAATCCGTGGCAATTTGTTACGTTGGTTCATGGCGTATATAAACAATAGATCGCAAAAGGTAGTTATTAATGGTTTCCAATCAAGTTCAATTATCGTTACCTCTGGGGTGCCCCAGGGCTCAATTATGGGGCCTCTACTCTTTATTTTGTTTATCAATGACATTAAGAAATGCTTTGTCCATTCCCGTTTTCTAATGTATGCCGATGACATCAAAATTTACAAGTCCTGCAAAAACACACAAGATTGCCTACTTTTGCAGGAGGACCTTGATAGACTTTCTCGATATTGCTCAAATAACAAACTTCAGCTTAGTTTGCCAAAATGCAACGCAATCACTTTCACAACAAAAACATTATAAAATTTGATTATAGTCTACATGGTAGCATTCTGCAAAGAGTTGACCATATTCGAGATCTCGGCGTTTTGCAATGGACTCGAAATTACATTTCAATCTTCATAGTGACAACATCGTTAATAAGGCGTATCGTATGTTTGGTTTCGTCATGCGTTCTTCAAACGACTTTAATAGAACATCTACTTTTTAAATTCTAAATACAAAGCTTTGGTCCGCTCTCAATTGGAATTTGCAGTAGGTACCGGTTTGGAGTCCAATTTTTGATGTTTATATATATAAAAAGAATTGAAATGGTTCAAAAAAAATTTTTGCGTGCTTTGCACTATAGATGTACCAAGTCTAAATTACCATAAATACCCAATTATATTAATGCGCTACAAACTTGTGAGCTTGGAGTCAAGACGCAGCCTACTAATGGCCATGATGCATCATGGTCTGTGTAATAACAGGTTCGATTGTCCAGATATTACTAATAATTAATCTATGTTACATTGTACCTAGAACTGTGATGCGTCGGGGGGCGCGTGTGCCCCGATTGTTCCACACCGCAAGGTCCAGTACTCACGCTGGGGCAAGGGCGCCTCTCCGACGCGACGCATTGTAGATGCGTATAACACGCACTTTATCGATTTGGATATATTTGCGCTTACACACTTTAAGTTCAATAAAAACTGGCCAAGTGCGTGTCGGGCCACGCACAGTGTAGGGTTCCGTAGTATTCTGCTGTTCTTTATTCTGAATATAATGAATATATGTAATGGTAAAGATATTAGGAGTTAATGGTTATAATGAAAGAGAAACCTTTTATGAAAGAGGGTTTTCATATTTCTATGATCCTGACATGGAAATGACAAAAAACGTAAGAAAATTTCGCGCCATTAGCTGATCTCTTTATTTAAATTGTATCTGTCATTCATTTTAACGAGCGTGTTGTGAATTGTACTGTTGCAGATGGTGCGCGAGGGCGTGCGGCCGCGCGAGTTCCTGAAGCAGTTCGACCCGCGCAACGAGCTGGTGATCCCGCGCGCAGACTTCTACCGCGGCCTCGCCTCCGCCGGCCTCTCGCTCACGCCCATCGAGATGGACACGCTCATGGAAGTGTGAGTCTTACTGCACTACCTTTACGACACAACACATTTGTTGTGAAGGTTTGTAAGTTCAGTTAGTATAGTAACGTTCCACTATGATGCACTAAGTAGTTAAGTTTATGTATACAGTGGAAGGCGATTATTTATCACAGTTGTTGATAGCTGTACAGTTATAAGTTCACTTATTTACTATATTTAAATTCGTTAGCCATGTTATTTTATTAAGTTAGTATGCTAAATTATGACGCGCATCGTAGATCTAAAGTAGGTTACAGAGTAAGCAGAAAAATGTACGGCGATGAGACCCTAGTTGACCCTACACTAATTGTTTTGTCATAAACTGTCAACAGCTTGTCTTTGTTTACGTGAAGCGCAGGGCCGATCTTTGTAGGGGGTGTGTGTGTGTGGTGATGAACTGATGATGTAGGTACCCACAGTCTCGGCAGAGCGCATGCCCTTACTGACCTGATATTAGCTGTACTTGTGACGCTGGTGAGGTGCGCCAGGTTCTGCGCGCCGGCGCGGCGGCGCGTGGTGGAGTACGAGCGCTTCTGCGGCGCCGTGGGCGAGGCGCTGACGCAGGCGGGGCTGGAGCGCGCGCCGCTGCTGGCGCCCGTGCCGCACGTGCCCACCATCGACTCGCCGCTCAACTTCCTCAACTTCGAGGAGCGGAACATCGTCTCCGGCGCGCTCAAGAAGCTCTCCAAGTTCCCTGACCAGCTCTCCAACATATTGGAGGTGTTTCAGGTGAGACGACGCTATCGGATTTCAGGACATACCTACTTTTATTAAATTAGTATATACCTACATTGTACGTGTGCCTGGGATGGGAGATAGCATTAGCATAAGGTTATTCGATGGGCTCGCCCCCTACTACCTACTCGCGGAGTTTTAGTGGCAGAATTTTGGGCTAAACATCCTTAATATTTGAATTTTCTCAAAATTATTTGCCATCGATACGCTAAGAAGTAGACCTACTTCTGGGACCTGTAACCTACACCTTCTTCGCTCTGCCTACCCTCGGAAATTATACAAGCTTGACAATAAATTAATAATGTAGTTTTAAGAGTTGTGAACAGTTCTGTAAGCTTATTGTGGTACAGGACATGGACAAGGAGAACTGCGGCACGATCCCGCGCGTGTCGGTGGAGCGCGCGCTGTGCCAGCGCAACATGCTCGCGCTGGTGTCGGCGCGCGAGCGCGACCTCGTCTACAAGTGCTTCGGCTACGCGCGCGGCTGCGGCGAGGAGGTAACCACACACACCCACACGCACACACACACAGAATAGAATAATTATGCACTCGAAAGCAATAAAATCGCACACCTTGACTTTTTTTCCAATTAACATTGTAAATTGTAATGCTAATTGAAGGTTTATTTCAGTGCCTTTCTAATGATATCAGAAAACTGTATGCGAAATACCCATACGGGATTTTAGGGCACAGAACCCAATAAACACGTAAAAAAATTCGCTTTTAAGAGAATGAAAAATTAAGCATGAAATGATTGTTCAAAATGTTTATTGATAAGGTGTATTTACCCTCCCTTAGCCCTAATTACAGCTCTTACTCGGGTTGTCATGGACCGTATCAATTTTACAACAAAATCTTGAGGTATAGCGTTCCACTATACTCTTTAATGGCAAGTTGAAGCTCTTGGAGCCGCGTAGGAGCCCGGCTTCTTGCCCGAACTCTTCTTTTAAGCTCATCCCAGATATGCTCAATCGGATTAAGGTTAGGACTACAAGCTGGCCACTCCATTCTGGTGATTTCAATATCTTCCATGTAGTCGCGAACTATTCTGGCGACATGCGGTATGGCGTTGTCGTGCATAAGGAGAAACTCTTGTCCCATAGGCCAGGCAAGCGGCCTCACATGTCTTTCCAGCATTTCTTCGACGTATATAGCTGTACAACTGTCATTCCTCTCTCGGGCCGGTATTCGCCCCCAAAGTGATGAATAAAATGTCCGTTTTAGTGTCCAGCATTATGCACCCCAAAACATACACGATCCACCAAGCAACACGTTCGCTTATTAAATGCAGCATTGCGGAAATCGTTCTGAAGACCTTCTATAGACTCTAGAGTCATCCATCCAGCCGTCATGACCGTGCAGCCATGTAGAGTCATCCTGCACTCTTCAGAGAACATAACAGCCGGCCACTGGTTCAAACTTCCAACTTAAATGTTCCCTGGCAAGTTGTAGTCGGGCCTGTCGGTGAGCTGTGCTCAATTTTGGACCACAGCTCCCCGACAAGCCCGACATCTTATGTGTAATGTAGTTCGGATGACAATACTATAATTTGGTATGTTGGAGCTGATCTGGTTATGGAGCCAGGAGGTGTATAATGGAACTCTTTAGGGGCATCTTGTAGACCCCTCCAGTTTGCTAATAGCCCCTAATCGTCATAACTTCGTTGACTTAATAATAATTAACCTAATGAAAAAAAAATATAGGTACTACACGCAAAAGTTAAAAATAAAAATATGTAGATAAAAAAAATAAAAAAACACGCTTTTAAACGCACTAAAAATTATAAAATAATAAAATGTACTTCGTGCGTGATACAAGCGCGCTTTTTAGATTTTTTAAACTACCTACATAATATTTTTTTTACTCAGATGGGGCTGCAGTCTCGGCATACGTAGCAATCGCTTTACTTCTTCGATCAATAATAGTATATTGATCGAAGCTTTACTTAGTCTGTATTTATGCCTGGTTGATAGCAATAGGCTCACTCCTATTACATGGGACCTAATCATAACTGTGTGTGTCTATAGGTACACAGCTGCCTAACCCTTCAATACAAGTGCGATGTTATCTATGTTTGTTTACCAACACCTAAGACCAAACAAATACTAGCCTTACATTCTACATAACAACAAGTAATGTGTTTGTTGTCGCAGGTGAACTACCGCGCGCTCTGCAACGCGTTGTCGATACTGTATGCGACGGCGAGCGCGCAGCCCTGCTGAAACAACGCGTTGTCGATACTGTATGCGACGGCGAGCGCGCAGCCCTGCTGAAACCCTGCTGAAACCCTACTGAGCCCTGCTCAACTCGCGGTTATCATATTCGCTTCACTGTCATAAGTTGTCTGTCTTGTCCACGTCATAATCAACATTGTGCTTAAATAAAAATACGAAATTTTTATTTAAACAAAATTTTATTTAATTATGCATCAAAGTTGTCTTGTTAAATAGGAGCTAACAAATCCAAATAGTGACAAATAAGCGCAGTACAAATAATTATAATTTTATACAAAACTGCTCGACATTGAAATTCACAAAAATAGCTATAACATCCAGTAATATATATGTCAATGCATCCGGCTGATTAACATTGATTTTTAGTAAGTATTAAATATTCTATTGACATAATTATGATCTCAATATTAGAATCATGACGTAGGTACTGATAGACAACGATGTAAGGTTATGCTAAGCCAGTGATGAATGACATATTAACGTTATCTACGATCCCAAGTAATATAATCTCCCCAAGTGAAAACGGTTGGCTCAAATGAAATTGCTGGTGCCTCAGTAATTGTACTTGGTGTTTCCTCAGTTGAAGTTGTAGTTGAAACATCAATTACTGTAATCGTAGCATCGTCGTCGGGTGTGGTAGGATAAGGCGTTGTTCTGTTGTGGGGGGGGCGCGGGGAGCGCGGGACGCAGTTCACGTTTTCGGGCCAGTCGCACACCTGCAGCTGCGGGTTGAAGTGCAGGCCGGCGGGGCAGTGGCGGCATGCGGGGCGCGCGCCGCCACTGCAGTAGAAGAACACGCTGCAGTCGCGGCCGTGCGGCGCCAGCGAGTCGCTGCTGTTGAGGCGCGCGCACGCTCGCCAGCCCTCCGCGCGGTTGGCGCAGCCCTCACGCAACCTGGGACACATGACATAGGTACAACAAGAGTTAAGCCCCATATTCACAGTACAAGTTTCTGGAACGTTCAAGTTAATACTCGCATGACATGAACGTTTAATTATTGCCATTCAAGAATTGCAATAATTGAATGCCGTTTTGCCCTTCATTATTGCATGCGAATTTTTTTAAGATAAGATTTGCTTAAACATGTGTCATAACATACAAGAAAATACATGCATGCAAGATGGTAACAACGATTAGGTAAGTACAGGCATGTTTGCCACTTGCCACACAATGTGACGTGCAAATGTCAAGAAATATTATTATTATTAAAACATTCTCTTAAAATAATAAAATAACAATAAATTAAGTAATTAAAGAGAAATAATAATATTGTAATAAATTTAAAATAACAAAAATCAAAGAGAACATTAAAAACAAAGATAAGTTCTTAAGATTGTTAAAGAATTATCATTGCAACAATAAATTAAAAAACAACCGACTTCCAAAAAACACTATAAAGTGAAAAATAACTTTAATTTCGGAAATCGGTGTCTTTGGATTTGTATTTTTGTTTTTTGCCACCGACTTCCGAAATTAAAGTTATTTTTCACTTTATAGTGTTTTTTGGAAGTCGGTTGTTTTTTTTGTAAAAAAGTTTTTAATTTTTACTTTTCAGTGGGTCAGTTTGTAATTTATCTAAGTTACAATAGCCTAATGTCAACTGCTGATCACCTTTTACAAAATATTGCTTTTCCCGATGCAGGGACGTTGATTGTTGAGGAGTTCTCCTAGTATTCCACTCTCCTAGCTGATAATACTGGCTGCAGCATCAGGCCAGATTTATGTCAACATTGGATTGAACTTAAAATTTAGTCCTGTTTAAAATGAGCCCAAACACGACTACGGTGCTGTAATTTCAAGGTTTGTACTTTTGCAGACTATCCTGACTGCAGCATCAGGTCATGACTTGATGATCATGAGACCAAATGTGGCAAATGGCCTATCAAACATCAAAACAATTTACTATAAAACAGTCCTTGCCTGTTCGAGTAACTTCTTACTGTTAAGGAGTTGTACCTTCCATCATCAGCCCAGCTACCTGAGATGGTGACAACCATACACAAATACACAAGATACTTCATAAAATATGCGAAAAACAATAAGTGAGCCTATAAAATTTGAGGATTGCCCTCGATTTCTCTAAGATCCCATCATCAGATCCTAACTTGGTGACAATGGGACCACCTCAGAACTATCTACTTTCGAACAAAAAAAGAATTTTGAAAATCCGTCGACAATTGGCGGAGTATTCGATGAACAAACATACAAAAAAAAAATACAAACAGCCGAACATAGTACCTCCTCCTTTTTGTGAAGTCGGTAAAAACTGGCCAAGTGCGAATCGGACTCGCACACGAAGGGTTCCGTACCACAAGGCCAAAACGCCGAAAAAAACACGTTTGTTGTATGCCTGCCAATACTCTTTCCTCTAGCTAGGAACTCTTTAATATTATAGATTATAATTATGCTTTATATATTAAATATGTTTTCTTTTCTTTTCAAGTGTAGGTACATTATTAATCTCCTTCCAACTTTTAGGCAACTTATTGTAAATAATTGGAGCCATATGAAAAACACTTTTACGCATAAGTGCAGTCCTACAGGGAGGTACACATAATTGGGTATGGTCACGCCTGTTCTTTTACACCAGGGTAATTCTGTTGTTTACACCAGGGCTGACCAGGGTAATAATTGCAAGGTGATTGATTATTGTATGCAAATTTTGCCTTGTCTAGAGTCAGAGTTGCACTTCCTTGAAATAACAATTCATTCAAGTAGGCATTGCCGGTATTTGCACTGCCGTACGTACCAAATTCGTAAAAAGGAATTTTATGGTGCGACTCTGTCTGTCTGTCTGTCACAACTGGATATCTCAATTAATAATGCTATCAACTTGAAATTTGGAATAGTTTTAGATAGGTACCATATTCTAGCAAATAAATATTTTGATTTGATTTCTATATATTTTTAAGTTTTTTAATTTTTAGAAGCAGTACCACAGTCATATTTATAATGTTTATGTTGAATGTGAAACCAAAATTGAATTAACAAAAAATAATTTAGAAAACACAATGAATTTACTATCTAAAAACCTACATCAAATACTGCCGAACCGGGGGTGACATCTGTCATGTCACCCCCGATATAAAAACACGAAAATATTGATATGAAAAAATGTTGACGAGACTAGCAGCTCGCCGAGCACGCCTACCACCTCCGGACTCGTCGCTCAGCCCCGCCCCGCCACCGCCGAACCCAGCCCCATCGAGAGTGCATCATGCACAAAAAAAATAGGGCGCTGGTGTGTGCCTTGGACTCGCAGCTCAAGAGTCTCTTCGAGAGCAGCGAGGATCTCGTTGATACACATTCGATCCTGTACTGTGCGGCTGTGGCGGCATGTCGTTTAGCTAACGTCAAATTCCCAAATTGTTACGGAGCTATTCGACCAAAACCAGCCGTACCAGCCTGGCAGCGCAGGATCGAACGTCGTATTGATGGGGTCAGGGTACTCATCGGCAAACTATACTGCTTCAGGGAGGGCAATACACGACCACGTGTAATGCGCTTTGTAAGGCGGGCATTCTCGGGGACTGGAATCAGCCCTCGAGAATACATGTATCCCGTGTCACAGAGCGCATCGACTTCCTGAAGCAGAAAGTTTGTGCATGGGCGAGCCGAATTCGGCGGTATAAGCGGCGGGTTGATCGATACACGCAGAATCGCATGTTCCAGAGCGATGAAAGGTGGGTGTATAGAGCTTGGGAGCGACCTGAACAAAATGTGACAGATGTATGCCGCCCTGATGATGCCGCCACAAGTGCATTCTGGTGCAGCATCTGGTCGGTGCCCGTCTGTCACACTGAGGCTGACTGGATGCAGGATGTCGAGCGAGTGTGTGTCTGTACCAGAAATGGAAACAGTCCTAATTACGCCATCAGACGTTGCCAGAGCGGTCCGTCCGTTACCGAATTGGAAATCACCGGCACCGGACGGACTGCACAATTTTTGGCTGAAATGGCTAATTAGTTCACACACTTGCCTGGCATCTCAGTTCCAGTCATCCTTAGAGTCTGGGTCGCTACCGCAGTTTCTAACAACAGGCGTTACCCACCTGCTCCATAAATCAGGTAGTCCCGCGGAACCCAAGAATTATAGACCGATCACGTGTTTGTCGACGGTTTATAAACTTCTTACATCTATGTTGAGAGCGAAAATTAATACACACATTGAGAGCAACTCGGTTATGTCTGCCTCTCAAAATGGATGTAGGAATGGGTCCCGCGGTACTAAGGAGCTACTCCTCATAGACATGGCCATTAGCCAACAGGTTCGTCGATCCCGCAAGGATCTGTCGACATGTTGGATAGATTACAAGAAGGCCTACGACTCGGTGCCACATACATGGCTCATGAGGGTGCTGGAGTTGTACAAGATAGATGCAACTCTACGCACCTTCCTTGAGTCGTGTATGGGGCAATGGAAGACGGTCCTTCGTTATCCAGGATGTCGACAGATCCAGGGGAATGATGAGCCTGTATGGATTAAACGGGGAATATTTCAGGGCGACAGTTTGAGTCCACTTTGGTTTTGCTTAGCCCTGAATCCTCTAAGTACACTACTGGAGGATTCACAGGTCTAGGCTATCGGTTGAAGAGAGGTGGTCAGGTCATATCTCACCTCCTTTACATGGATGATTTAAAACTCTTTGCCCCCAACAAATTGCGTCTGATGGAGCTACTGAAGGTAACTGAAACTTTCAGTAGCGCCATCAGGATGGAATTTGGTGTGGACAAATGTGCAGTCATGCATGTAAAGCGAGGGGAGATTATGGAATCCGAGGGAATTCAACTCTCCGATTCCATAAGCCTCAGATCCCTCTCCTCATCCGAAAGCTATAAGTATTTGGGTATGTCGGAAGCGTTAGGCATCAACGATGCTGACATGAAGCAATCGTTGAAGGAGCGCTTCTTTTGTCGCCTGAAGAAGGTATTAAATAGTCTTCTTTCGGGCGGAAATAAGGTGCGCGCCTTCAATGGTTGGTTTCATGCCGGTTTTGATGTACTCTTTCGGCATACTCAAATGGACTCAGACGGAACGCAACGCCCTGGATAGAAGAGTCCGTACACTACTGACCGCAAACCGGATGCATCACCCACGATCATCGGTGATGAGACTGTATATCCCGCGGAAGTGCGGGGGTCGAGGCTTTATAAATGCGAAGACCCTCCACAACCGCGAGGTGTGCAGTCTCAGGGAATATTTTTTAAAAGCCGAAGTGGGTATGCACCGTGATGTGGTCGCAGTGGACAAGGGGCTCACCCCGCTCTCCATAGGTAAAGAGAACTGGCGCAAACCTGTAGTACTTTCTACTGATGATCGCAAGAAGGTATGGCAAAGCAAGAAGCTTCACGGGCGCTTCTACCGGGCTCTTCATGAGCCTGGTGTAGACTTCTTAGCGTCCGTATCCTGGCTACGTTTTGGTGACCTTTTCGGGGAAACTGAAGGTTTTGTCTGTGCAATTATGGACGAAGTTATCTGAACGAATAACTACCGGAGACATATTATGAAGGACGGGACGGTTGACGTGTGTCGGGCATGCCACCGTCCGGGTGAGTCTATCAGACATATTATCTCTGGTTGTTCTCGTCTGGCTAACGGCGAGTACTAGCACAGGCATAACCAAGTAGCTAGGATTATTCACCAGCAACTTGCTTTGAAATATAAACTTGTAGATTCTGAGGTACCGTATTACAAGTATGTGCCCGACCCAGTTCTTGAAAATGACCATGTCACATTGTACTGGGATCGGTCTATCATTACTGACAGGACTATTGTTGCCAATAAGCCTGATATAGTGGTGATAGACCGATTAGCGCGCCGCACAATGATTGTCGATGTTACCATTCCACATGACGGGAACCTCGTGAAAGCTGAGAAAGAGAAACAAATTAAATATCTCGACTTAGCTCACGAGGTTGTTGACATGTGGAATGTGAGCTCGGCTATCATTGTGCCGATTGTCGTATCGGCCAATGGACTGATGGCCGAAAGCCTCGATCAACATCTATCGAGGCTCTCGTTAGGCGGTTGGATCAAGGGCCTGATTCAGAAGGCAGTACTCCTCGATACGGCTCGCATTGTGAGGAGGTTCCTGTCTCTGGAGCCCTAACCACCGGTAGCTTGGACCCTGCTCCCGACACCGGCGGACAACTATTTTTTTATATTTTTAAATGTTTTTTATACTTACCTACTTTTATTTATTAAGAAATATTTAAAAATACAATAAAATAAGATTTATGTAAATGAATAAAGGAAATAATAATAATAAAGCCCTTTATTCCCAAAATACAACATATCATTTCTATAACATTCCTTACATACCTAATATATTTCGAATATTATTCGAAATTTAAATAATAATAATGTTATATAAGTTATATATAGTATTAAATTGTAAATTCTGTAAATTGTAAATTTTAACGGTGTGAACTTCTGGTTGTTGTTACACTTGGGGACATATTATTTAATTGAATAATTATCTGTGGAAACTGTTTCTGGATTGTGTTTAAACTATTTGTATACTTATGTTTGTTATTGCATCTGTTTGTTTCCCAAATAAAATAAAATAAAATATCTATTTCATGCAGTAAGAAAGAAGAGCATGCAACAAAGCAATAACTGAATTTAACAAAAGTAAATTTACAATAGAGTTACTCAATTTAAGTTTTAAGTACATTTCTAATTTTCTACGTTCTTAATACTTAAATTGAGTAACAATCATAAGCGGTTGCATATTAAACTGGAAAAGCGGCTAACCGCGTGGCTAGCCGCCCCCGCGGTTAACCGCTAGTGCGTAAGAGCGCTTAGGTTTACAACACATAGAATTTTATGTGTGACACTATTAAATATACTGTAACTGTGGGCTACATGTAGGCTTCTCAGCAGTAACCGTGCGATGAGCGATGTACGTAACTGTGCTGCGAGCACGCGTCCGTCTGCCAGGCAGTTTCTTCAAAAGAGAAGGTGCATACTTAAAAAACAATAAAAACTTATTACAAAAAATGACGACTTACCTGGATGGCAGGTCGGTGGGGTCAGCTAGACAGCTGACCAGCAGACAACTCAGTACCAGCAGTTTGAACATGTTGACGATGTAAACAGCACTGTGCCGGTCTCGGTGTAGGCTCTCTACATAATGCACCCGTCGAGTGGCGCTGACTCAGTCGCGTACTTGATCAGAAAGCACACTTGCGCGAATACTGCGCCATTATCGCTACTTGGAGGGCTTGTTCAAGTCTCATCACGTTGGAACACTTGGCATCATCGTTATGAAATGAACAACGTAGTCTCTCAGGTTATTCCCAGGAAAAATCGGAATAATGTTGGAATCTACCTGAGCCCAAGTACTATTTGGGCAGCATAAGAAGGAAAAGATTAGCGATCCAAGGTTTTAACACAACACAACCAAAAGAAGGATGTGCATCTGGATTGAGGGCCTATTTTTTGAACCCTTACGGAACGAAAAAAGACTAATAGGGAAATTAGTTAAAAATAGTAAAAACTTAAAGCAAAGGGCCATGAGTTTCTTAAACGTGAATTAAAACTGTTATAATTAAATAACTTGGGCCCTCAATCCAGACGCGTGCATAAAGTGGCATAGCCTAAATCTCAATAAGTACCTACTAAGTAGGTATCTCTGAGTTAATATTTTTTATTTAAAACCCTGTGTCCAGTTCGACCGCGCGGCCATAGCGTTTTTTTTTAAAAAAAACCATGTCAATTTTTTGTAAAAATTTGTCAAAGTTGATTCCCAAAACCATAAATTTGTCAAAGATACGGTTAAAAAGTTATAAGGGTTTGAACATGGCCGCGCCATTGAAACGCGGCGAACCGCGCGGCCACTGAGATCTTTAAAACTAAGCCTTGTAGAGACCTGAAATTTACGCAAATGCAAGATTTAATTTGTAAAAAAATTGTAAAAATATAAAAAAAATACTCAGGTTTATAGTTTAAGAGCTATAACACTAAAACCGAATGGCCGCGCCATTGAAACGGTGGAGAAAACGCTATCGCCTGTATCTCGCTGAAAAAAAATCGCAGAGGTGTGTAGTTTATTGTAATTACCCAGATTTGAATTTGTCGAAACTAGGAAAAATACAACAAAAATTCCTAGGTTTATATTTCAGGAGCTATAAGACTAAAACGATATGGCCACGCCATCGAAACGGTGAATAAAACGTTATTTCGCCTGTATCTCGCTGAAAAAGCATCGCAGAGGTCTGGAGTTTTTTGTAATACCTAGATTTTAATTTGTCAAAACTAGTAAAAATACAATAAAAATTCTTAAGGTTATATTTCAGAAGCTGTAGAACATTATCAGTATGTGGTGCGATAGGGTGACCATGTCTTATTGTTTACAGAATACTTTCTACTTATTGTTACAGAAATTATAATTCAAGGATTCTAAATAAAATTAAAATGAAACCATAAATATAAAAACAATTATGTTTATTGCTTGAAAAGTCAATAATACAGTTACAGTCCGCGTGGACTTACGAAAAACTAGCCCTAAGATTGGTTTAAATGACGCAACTCCGCCCCTAAGCTATGTGATTGGTAATGCACACTATTGCATCTCACACGCGCCACCCCCGCGCGCCTCCGCAGGTCAGTGCGACGCGTACAGCCGTTAGTACTTATTATTCTGTGGTACAGCGACGTAAGCGTAAGAGTTTCGTTATCAGTGTGTCGTTGTGATGTTAACACGATAAAAAAGTGATCTACTGATTATTAAAATGTTCAGTTCGTGTGTAATTACGATTAAGTGTTGTACTGTGGTGTAACGTCAGTTCGGTAAATTATGTAAACAATTCAGCAGAAGTGATTAAGGTATGTTGCATTTAAATATTTTATGATTATGTTAGAGCTCTCTCTTTATTTGTATGGATGACCGTGTAGTTAAGATATTTTACTATGAAATATTTACAATCTTATGTATATGAACTTATATGAAATACTAAAAACTATCTAATAACTAACAAAAATAATAATAATATATAATGTTTGCCCTGCAGTGGGACAATAATAGGCTGGATTATTATTATTTAATGTTTTATTAAATCATATAGGTAATTAGAACTTAACTTAGAACATTTGAAATGATTGTAAATCATTTTGATTCCACATTTTTAAATAAGTACAATCATAACTAGCAGGGATGTAGATATTTGTTTTTACTTTAAGCGTAATATTATATGAATGGAAAAATTACTAAAAAAAACTAAAGTCAATCATTTGAAAGATATACACTTCCAAAGTCGTAAAATGAGTCCCCCCCGCCTCTAACTTTTGAAATAATAAAGTTGGAAAAAAAAATTGATGTAAATGTCAATAAAAACTTTCAATGAAAACTGGTTTGAACAAGATACAATCATAAGTTTTTGAGATATAGCACAATTTCAAAAACCGCACACGTAACTTTGTAATTCATACAAACACTATGAAAAACAAAGTTAAGAGCAAAACTTTGCTTGTTACTACGGAACACTTCATGGGCGAGTCCGACTCGTACTTCCCCAGTTTTTTTTTTGTAACTCCACTGGTAAAATCTCTCTTCCTTTTCCTCTCACTCATTATTTTTTACAAAACCAGAAGTACAATATTATTATTGTTTGTTGTATTACAATTTAAAAATACACCATTAAAATAAATAAATATTATCGAAAGGTGTTGTCAACTTTTGAACTGACGCTTTATTCGGGTAAAACGAAATTGCTTTTTTTGACCTTTGCAATTTCTGAAAAATATTGGGAAGTTTTTTTTTTCTTAGGTACGTTGGAGGCTCCCGTGGTCCGGGGGGCCCATATAATTGATACAGCATATACGGCGGAAGCTACGCCCCTGAAATTATTACAAAAAAAAAGTCTAAGTGCGAGTTCGACTCGCGCACGGAGGCCATATCCGTTCAGTAGTTTTTGCGTGAAAGAGTAACAAACATCTATCCATCCATACATTCTCACAAACTTTCGCATTTATAATATTAGTAAGATGAAGATTACTAACCCGGATCTAGGTTACGGCAAACGTTTGTTAAACAAATATGTATAAAAACAAAAGATTTAAAGGAAGCCGTTTAACAAAAGAAAATTCAATCTGTGATTTTTGAGTTTTTTTTTTTAATTTGTAACATTCTGTGATTTATGTGACTTTTCAAGCAATAAACATAATTGTTTTTATATTTATGGTTTCATTTTAATTTTATTTAGAATCCTTGAATTATAATTTCTGTAACAATAAGTAGAAAGTATTCTGTAAACAATAAGACATGGTCACCCTATCGCACCACATACTGATAATGTTCTACAGCTTCTGAAATATAACCTTAAGAATTTTTATTGTATTTTTACTAGTTTTGACAAATTAAAATCTAGGTATTACAAAAAACTCCAGACCTCTGCGATGCTTTTTCAGCGAGATACAGGCGAAATAACGTTTTATTCACCGTTTCGATGGCGTGGCCATATCGTTTTAGTCTTATAGCTCCTGAAATATAAACCTAGGAATTTTTGTTGTATTTTTCCTAGTTTCGACAAATTCAAATCTGGGTAATTACAATAAACTACACACCTCTGCGATTTTTTTTCAGCGAGATACAGGCGATAGCGTTTTCTCCACCGTTTCAATGGCGCGGCCATTCGGTTTTAGTGTTATAGCTCTTAAACTATAAACCTGAGTATTTTTTTTATATTTTTACAATTTTTTTACAAATTAAATCTTGCATTTGCGTAAATTTCAGGTCTCTACAAGGCTTAGTTTTAAAGATCTCAGTGGCCGCGCGGTTCGCCGCGTTTCAATGGCGCGGCCATGTTCAAACCCTTATAACTTTTTAACCGTATCTTTGACAAATTTATGGTTTTGGGAATCAACTTTGACAAATTTTTACAAAAAATTGACATGGTTTTTTTTAAAAAAAAACGCTATGGCCGCGCGGTCGAACTGGACACAAAACCCTTAAATTGGCAGAGTGTAGCCGGCTGGACGTTGATAAAAACTAAATTTGTAAGCGAGTACGCAAGCCTTTGACTATGTTAACCATAACGTTCTACTTCAGAAATTAGAGGCATATGGTATAAGAGGAAACATACTTAACCTTATAGAGTCTTACCTAATTAACAGAAAACAGTACACAGAAATATCAAAAATAAATATTACGACAAAAAGAGAGGAAATGTACATATCTGGCGAACGACCGCCTATTTACGGTGTCCCACAAGGGGGCGTGCTTGGATCACTATTATTTATCCTATATATCAATGACCTGCCTGATGCTATTGACTACCCCATGACCCTATTTGCAGATGACAGCACAGTGACTATAACATGTAATAATAAGGACGTTTATGAATATGACATTAATAAAACTATTAAATCAATAATATCATGGTTAGATAGGAATAATCTTAAAATTAATTTACATAAGATGACGATAATGCATTTTAGTCAACGGGTTCATGCCGATAGTGACATTAAAGCCCTCTACAATGGCACAGTATTAAATAAAGTCGACGACACAAAATTTCTTGGTGTAATGATAGACGCAAAACTGAACTGGAAAGCGCACATTGAATATATAAGCAAAAAACTGAGCTCATTCACTTATGTCTTGTATAAACTGGCCTCAGAAGTTAACCCAGATGCTTTGGTGACGGCCTATCATGGATTGGTGGCATCACTTCTGCGTTACGGTATCATATTTTGGGGTAACTCTACAGACAAAGAAATAGCGTTTAAAGTCCAAAAATAAATGCATTCGAGCTATGTTTAAACTACAATCGACAGAAAGTTGCAGACCATTGTTTAAAAAACACAAAATATTAACTTTACCGTCTTTATACATTTTTGAAGTTGCATCCTTTGTAAAGTCTAACCCCCAACTCTTTCCACGACGATCTGACATTTTTCCGCGAAACAGACGTGACAATAGTCAAATTTGCCTACACTCGGCAAAAACTGCCCTCATGGGGAAAAGCTTTTTTTGTATGGCCCCGAAAATATACAACAAAATACCAGTCATATAAAGCCATGACAACAAATCAATTTAAAAATAAGATTCGAAATCTACTAACAGATAAAATAATGTTATTATAATATAAATGACTTTTTGACAGATACCTTTTGACATGATTGAACTTTTATATTATTTCTGACTAATATTATTTTCATAAAATGTAATAATGTAATGTTGGTGAACCCGTATTTAGTCTCTGCTTTATTGAAGTAATTATTTGTTTGTTATCTGTAAAAAATAAATGAAAATTTGTACGCCTAGTCAGGCAAAACATGTACGGACTTGTTACCTATATTTAAGATCTTGCATGCCTAATTTGTATGTAAACGCATGTTTGACAAATAAATTATCTTTATCTTTACACAACGTGCAAATAATTTCTAATATTTATAGGTAGGAAATTTGATCTGTGATTTGATGCAAAAAATTAAAGGAATAAAAATAATAATTTCCACATCAACAAGCTTATAGTCACAAGGTGCATTTAATATATTTTTTTATTAGCCCCCAAAACTTTTGAACGCGACTGTACGGACAACAGCTTAGGTATTATATCATTCATTTGATTTCCCACCCAAAAAAAAAAAAAAAAAGGTAGAATGAGAATTCTCGCGCGCAACAGACGCGCGCGGGGTGCGGGCGCGAGGGGCGGGATATTGCCAGGCCAGCGGCCGCTCGCGACTGCTCGAGCATTCCCGGGACTTCTCGCGCAGTCGCACGGGGTTTGTTCCCGGTCGTGTCCAATGGGCTATTCGCTGGAATTCCAGCGGCGCCGCTGCTGGCATCCGCGCGACTCTTTCGAGTTTCTCATGCGATAAGTATTATAGTAATGAAATAAAGTTAAAATTCATGACACTGAAACTGCGTTCCGCTTCGCCGCTCTTTTACGGAACGAAGTAAGGGGCTGCCTCCACGAGCGAGAGAATCGCGGCGATATTATCGTCGTGTCACGTATTTCTATACACTCTCTTAGAACGTGTCTCCACACGGCGATTTCATCGCCGCGGAAATTGTATGGCGCGGCGAGGCTATCGCCGCGATTCTCTCGCTCGTGGAGGCAGCCCCTAAGACTTAGGCTCAACACACACCGTGTTGAGCACAAGTCTTTAAATTCCAGATGCACATTTGACTTAGGCTCAACACACCGTGTTGAGCAGTCTTTAAATTTATTAATTAAATTCCAGATGCAGATTTTTCAAAGGTTAGGATTGTGTGACGACAGAGTTGATGTGAGCAGGTGCCAGACCTCGCCCACCTACGCGCTCACTGGTCCGCCGCCGCACACTGCCATCTTCCGCTCTCCTTCCAGCTTACACGTCGTCCTCTCCACTACAGCATCGCAGCAGGATAATGTCGAGAATTTCCACAGAAACAACCTAAACCCGTCCCTAGTTGCAGGTTACAGAGTCTGCCCTCGCAGTTTAGTTCGGTAGACGCAATTAACTAAATACGAGTTCCCAACGAGTCACACTGACATGTTACAATGGGAACGTTGGAAAAAGGGTTGGGAACATGTAATCAGGCCCCTCTGGGCAAGTGCCCAGGGCCCCGCGATCTTCGGAGGCCCCGGCCTGCTCTACATTCTTTTGCAGCCGCCGTTCCATTATACGGCATATTATTAGTAGGTAAAGTGATTTGCAGTGCGATTTACAATAACTTTCCGCCCCCGTTATGAAATATTAGTATGCTTCTCTTCTTACCCGTGATCCTTGTGCCCAGGGCCTCCAATAGGTTAAAGACGGGGCCATGCATGTAACACGAAGGGCTCGGCTCTTTCCAGTCTGTCTCCGCTCAATTTTTATAGAACCTAGGTATCAATAATGTTTCTCCACCACTCCAGTAAGTTACGGAGCACACACTGCTAAACCACTGGTGTGCCAGCGCACACCAAAAATGACGAATTTGTCAAACTCTAATTAGTTGATTAAAATCACAGTGATCTTATTCCAGTTACGATAAGATGGGTTGCTGCTGTCAGAGGTAAAATAACTGAAAATACTGGGTCTTACCACGCCATTTATTAGAGGAGGTTATCAATTCGACACGTATGTATGTAATATTATTGGAATTTCATTATATTCGCATAATGACAATCTATTAGGGCATTTCACCGCAACTATTAATCGGATCGTGACCATTTTTTTATCGACTTACATTTACTTCAACTTAGGGAACAGTGAAAGTTTCATCAAAATCGATTCAGTAATTTTCAAGATATAGACTAATACGTGTAAGTGTGACGGCCTGGTTTATTGATACGAGCTACGGGTGTAACGTCAAAGGGAAAACATTTCAAAATCTTGGTCAAATTCTAGTGCAATATTTACAACAAAACTATTACCTACTTATTACAAACAAACATTCCAGTTTTTAGTTAAAACTAAAAATTACGAAATAAAAAAGTAATTTAAAAAAATTTAACCGACTTCAAAATGAAATGAACTCAAAATTATGAAATAACTTTTATTTCGGAAGTCGGTGGCTTGGGATCTGTATTTCAGTTTTAGTTTTTTGGCACCGACTTCCGAAATAAAAGTTATTTCATAATTTTGAGTTCATTTCATTTTGAAGTTGGTTGAATTTTTTTAAATTTCTTTGTAATAATGGATGATTTATAAACACTCATCGCATAGATTTCTAGTACCTAGCGACTTAAAAGGTTCCTGCGAAGTAAAAGAGACATAAGTTTTGTTATAGCGGTTATACCCGTATAGTTCTCTTTAGATGTGTGTGATACCTAAAGGGCACTATACAGGTATAGTGTTAAGAGCACTATTCATAGTTGCGTCTGTGTTTGAGTGACTTACAAACTCTGTAAGGTACAGTTAGCGTTACAACTGTTTTTAATATTGTAATAGATAATTATGAAAAAAAATTCAAAGGAGTTTCCATTAGGAAACACCTTTGAATTTTTTTTATTAGTGCGCTATTAATTTTGCGCATCAATTAATTCGCTCTGCTGTCACGTTTTTGTTTGCGGCTAGAGAGCAGAGAAGCCCTTTTTTGTCAGTACGCTTATTTTATCATGTAGAACCTAATATATCAAGCTTGGTATAACAGGGTGATTCTCTATATGTAGAAACCTGTACCTACAAAGATTTGGTGTTTTACAAAATTACTATGGTAATTGGCAGTTGTAGAATAGGAAATTACAATAAAACTAATCCCAGACAAGTGGTAATACCTAATTGATGGTAATGTATATTACTTACTATAGACAAAAAATTATATCATTACATGTACTTCTAAAAATATCAACATTTTAGGTGTTCACTATACACCAGATGTGCTGATAACACGCGAGAGCGTGCACACAGCGGTTGAAACGTTTAGTGACATAAACACAGACAAAAAAGTCAATATTTTATTTACACATTTGTTTTATTCTGACATACACAACTTGGTATATCTCCAGTTTGTTCATGACCAATTACTTAAGTCTAAAAATTTAATTTCATCCCTAATCAATGGAAGAAACATCTAATTTGTATAAAATACATGATTCTGATTGCTCGATCCTTTACCAAATTAAAGTACAAAACTACATAATTATCTGCAATGAGATCCAGATCAATAACTGACAGTGACAGTTGAGGGCGACTACTACACGTTCACACGTCATGCGCGGTTTCCGCGCACTCATTCACACGCAACACGTCTCAAAACGACTCGCCGCCGGCGTACAGGGACTTTGTTACAAATTTATAAGCTCTGTAATTATATTTACTCATTATTTCTAGTGGTCAGTACGTAAGGTAAAATTTCGAGACAAATGTCATAATCGAATCTAATCAATCTGCAATAATACTCAGTGAATCTATAATCCATACTATATTATAATAAATTTACGTTAGAGCCGAACCAACATGGCTATATCGCAACTGACAGTATTTTACCCTTAAAAAATCTTCTTAAAATGTTATCAATTACTTCCTTAAATTAATTATGTGGAATGAAATGACGTGCCCCCAGCGCGGCGAGGCGAGAAGCGCAGGGGACACTCATGACCGGTGACTTAACCTGCGGACAACAAGCTACGTTTTACAAAGACTGTCATCTAACTTTTAAACTAGCACAATATTAGTTACAATACAATTAAATATCTCAAAGAAACAATTTGTGTTGATCAAAGGCTCGCCTAGACAGCATTCGACGTTGGTATGTGATCACGAGTTAGAAAATGAATTCTAAATGATCAGCTCTAGCGTAATGTCTGCTCACCTCACTATTGGACTGAGATGACTATCGGCAGGTACAGTTAATAGGGCTGGTGCCTCTGGTTGGCGCGGCCGCCGCCTCCGCCGCCGCCACGCTGCTTGCCACCTTGGTACCCGGCTGTAACGTCACCTGTTTGTAACGCTAAACTCTATTTATTTGGTTCTAGATTATTAATTTGTCAAGCTGCTGGGTAGGAAAAAAATGTTATTACATTATCACTATTTTTGACTATTTAATTCAACCTTACATGCAATGACACTGACGCGACAGTGCTTTATTGGGACAAGTTAAATTAGTCAATACAGATACACAAATGCTAGCTTAGATGCAAGACACGTGAGGCGCCTCGGGTCGCACGACACCCACACGGGACTATTTTTAGAAGAAACGTGAAGATACATTAGAGCGGATGCACCTCTGGATAGCCAATGGATAATACTAAGAGCCTGTTTCAGTGTCCGGATAAGTAGGTACTGCCTACCAGATATGATTTTATTAGGAACAGAATTTATATAAGAACACCTATGGGATAAGTTAACCGATACTTGTCCGGAGGTGGTGAATCAGACCATAAAGGTTAAAAATTAATTTAGCCAGTGATGAATAAGGTTATTATGTCCGCAGTTTTGATGGAACGTTCTACGGTTCTTAGTAAGCGAAAGACAGCAAGTTAAGTGTCATGCGAGCCGCCGGCGCTCGCCTTGTTGGGCCCCCGGCCTCACGCCAGATGTCCCACTACTCTACAGCGACCTCATCGTGCATCCTCCACGCTCTCGCAGAACATTTTAAATGCCTCTTTGGCTGGTTCAGACTAGGTAAACCAGTAGCGAGTTGAAAAACTGACGCAACCACAAGAATCTAGTTAAACTGCGACGAGATAACAGTGGGGAATATGGATGTCAGTCAGTCGGTCGAACAGAAGTAAGCGTCATCGACGCTAGCCTGATCTAGGAGTGTATCTTAAGGCCGCTTGTGCACTAAATAAACGTAAATTCACTGCCCAGATGTAAAATCTCCGTACATTTGCCGGATGAACACGCACATGACATTTGCCGGATGTTCACGTGACGTTTGCCGGATGATCACGTGACATTTACTTGAACATCGGTCGCGGACCGTAAAATTGTGTAGTGCACAAGCGACCTAACCGCTCCCGCTATGCTCAGCTCGCATCGTCAGACTTTAGCTCGGCAAGAGCATGGAGGCAGCGCAAGGAGTGGCGGAGTGCAGTACCTTTGCCGCGCGGAGCCGCGCGCGCGCCGTACCCGCCCTCGTACCCTCCGTACCCGCCGTAGTCTGCCCGCAACACAAACACATTAGTCCGCCTCCACCGCTCCGCCCGCCGGCGCGCCGCGCGAGCTCGTGGCCGGAACGGTGGACGTCGCGGAGACTGGTCGACGTATTTTAATTATTCTACGGGTCGGCCGACCGGACGCCCCGCCGCAGCGGGGACAGCCGGGCGAGGTCGTCCCGTCGGTAGGGTAGCTCGTAAATCGTCTCGCGCTACATTTGAGCCAAGGGGAAGGGAGATGGGACATCAGTTCGTGTTGCTGGGCACTAATAGTCGCACTAGCGGGAAGCCTAGCAGCGTTCTAAGATAACAATATCTACAGATGATTTAGCAAATGGAAGACCTATGACTGGGCACCCTTTCTATAGAGTTATAAGAACACACCGTACGATAATAAATAACTGGTATGTCGTTAAGTACATAAACGAGACGATTTAAGATCTACCCGGGGGTGCCCGCAGCACACGAGACTGTCTGGCGTGGTGCGAGCGCGTTGTGAGGCGACGCGTGCACAACCACACCGCGAACCATTCGCTGACAACTTTATCCTACCTACTTTGTTTATTTTTGGGGGAATTTAGAATTCTCATACTTATTGTGAATAGTGTTACTTCAATGTCTTTATTAATAAAACCTTCATATTATGTAGTTGTTTCATAATAAAATACTTGTATGTAGAAGAAGTAATTAATGCAAAATAATTATGCATGCGATTAGTAAAAATATTCTGATAAGTGTAAAGTAGGTATGAAGCGTGTGGTGAGTCAGAAAGGGCAGGGAAGTGGACTAGGGTTACATATGGAAACACATTGAGAATTTTTGTAACAGTGCTTTATTCAAAAGCTTCATCATATCTTTATCACTTTCACAATGTCTCTCCATATTTACCCCATTTCCCAGATGTAGCATGTGGCGAGAGCGTCGAAAGGTAAAATTATTACCAAAAAAAGTAAAGAAACTCGAGCAACATTGCTACATATGTCAAAAGTGGTATTACAAACGAACGCTTATAAACATAAGGCAGGTAACATACATATGTACAGAATATAGTTTATACCCGTTGAAACAATGATAAAGAGCGATAGCCGAATGGGCAACTGCACTACGATCTACGCACGGGAGTACGCGAAGCGGCTCCTCGTGGAAATAAACAAAATATGCAACTTAATATGATTTTAGCAAAGTTATATGAGATGATTAATCCTAGTTTTTCAAAATTTAGACAGAGCTGCGATTATATTCAGATTATACACTGTCGCCTCGACAACATTCACTACACATTATCTCGATAGAACATTAAATATATAGAAAAATAAATATTTTCCTACACACTAAATTAAATACCTAAGCTTCGCGTGATGTCGATCTCCTCGTAAAATAAACGTTCACTATAATGTAAATAGGCATATCTCGAGGACGGAGTCGCGCCTCGCTCGCAACGCTAACCTAGCGCCTTACTCTACTACGTTCACATCGTATCCTAGGATCAGGTAACATCAGTCGAGGTAATGTGTCGGTGAGCGGGCTAGCGGGGGCTCGCCACTATACTAGTACTGCTTGCCGCGTTTACCGTAATTGGGATATCCGGAGTAATCGTAACCGCCGTAGCCCCCGTAGCCGTCGTAACCGTAGCCGCCGTAGCCATATCCGTCGTAGCCGCCGCCGTAGCCTCCCTGTCCGTAGCCGTAGCCGCCGTAGCCCCCATTGCCCCAGGCGCCCTGGCCGCCGTAGCCCCCGCGGCCGCGGCCCCCGCGCAGGCCCCGCCCGCCGCGGCCTCCGCGCCCGCCCATGCCCCCAGGCCCGTCCGGCTTGGGAGTCGCGCGCTTCACGTCCACCTGCAGACACACCAATGTCATGTACAACTGTTAACATTTCATTTCTCATACTTGACACACTCATTTTCAGCACGAGTGTATACTGACCTCCTTGCCGGCGATCGTCTGCTTGGGTGTCTTGAGCAGCTCATTGACCACCTGCTCTGATTCGAATGTAATGAAGCAGAATCCCTTCCTCTGGTTCTTAGTTTTGTCGAAAGGCATCTCAACTTCAATAATCTGCAAGAAAAACCTTATTTTAGTTATTGAAATTGGCAACATCACAATAACCTAATCAATATTTTAATTATATCAGTGGCCCGGATTACTCTTCAGCAAATGTCAAGAAGAAGTTATCTCACCAAATCCGGATTTGTCATCACATAATTTCTAATCAATCAATTCAAACAAAGCAAAGTGAACTTACAGTTCCAAAATTACTGAAGAAGTTTTTGATTTCATCGTCTGATATTTCACTGCTCAGCCCACCAACAAATATCTTTCCATGTCTCGCCTTAGCCTTCTTAGGATCCACTTTTTTGTTGTTAATTGTGTGCTCTCCAGCAGCCATGACTTTGTCTATGGAATCAGGTGCCTTGAAAACAATGAAGGCAAATCCTCGTGATCGGCCAGTATTCGGATCAGTCTTGACATTGATGCTTTCAATCTCGCCATACGCATTGAAGTGGTCACGTAATTCCTCTGTGAATAGTAAAAGAATAAACTATTAGACTGAACATTTAAATGCCTAATAAAATAAAAAAATATGGAAAATCTCAGAAACGTGGGTATAAGCTTTCTTCAATGCTTAGTCAGAAGCAGAACTGAATGAAGTCATCATGATAAGAGACAAGGTGAATTGGTCCTGCCAGCAGCATGTAGTTTTTGTAACACAACATACTAGTCAATGATAGACTACCTATAAATAGTACCACGTAGGTGCAACTACAGGAAAATTAACCATCAAACTACACTTACTGTCTGTGGTCTCCCAGCTCAGGCCCCCGACAAAAAGTTTTCTGTGGACATTGTAAAGTAAAAGATTAAAAAATGTAGAAATAGACAATTTAGACTTGTGTCTCGATTTAGAAACTGACTTAAAAATTACAATTTATTAATTAACACTATGCAGTACTTGTTTACAGTACTTTACAGCTACTATTTTTTCAAAACAAACTCCAAGCACTGCAGCAAATCAAATTGACAACCTGTAAGTTACAAAAGTAAAGTCTGGAAATTTACATTATCAATCAGGACAACGAAATATGAAACAAGATGTTACAGTCATATCGCAAGATTTGAAATTGGCAAAGATGATCCAGGCCCAAAGTTAAGTGGCCGATACAACTAGTCAGTTTGGTCAGTTTTACTTTAGTGTGAGCCCAGCGGATATATACCATGACGTCCTTCGGCGGCAGCTGCGGCGGCGGCGCAGGCTCACACCTGCAGAGAGACACAGCGTTAGTAGCGCCCCAAACTGACCAACGCGCCGCGCCGCCAGGGCGACGACCCCTCAGCGACGCACTCCGCGCTACCGATTTAAAATCTTGCAACTACCTACGTACGCTTTACTGCTAGCTTTGGAACCGCACAACACCGGCATTCACGAACCACAAGTATGCTAACAAAGAACCAAACGAAAAATCGATAACTGAACCGAGCCGGTGTCGGGTGCAAAAGAGACGCGCAATTAAGACGCCATTTTACTTCATGCGGCTCGGAGATAATCTAAATTTTTATAAATATGCCTGGAAATGTTCTGAAATAAAAACTAAGACTTCTGGGTCTGAACTTAAATCGTAGAGAATGCACTGTAAAGAGGAAAATGTGAAATTTTGAAAAGATCTTAACGATTAAAATAGATTAAGCGTTACGCCGCGCCGATATGGATAATGGCAGAACGCCGCCATTGTGACGGGCGCAGACAGAAACTGCAAAAATTACCAGAATGGATATCCGTGAAAGTCTGAATGATTAAAATATGATTATGCTAAGAATAAAGATGTTATAAAATGCTTACAAAGTATAAAACAAAACCAACTTTACCTATCATCATCGCGCCCAGGGGCTTCGGCACTATTATGTTCTTGTGTATCTCCGCCACCATTTTCCGCATTTCCATTAAGTTGATTATCAGTAACGTCTTGTGCAAAGTTATCGTTATTGGCCATGACTTATGTTTAGGCTAAAATTAATAATAAACTTAAACCTAAGGTCCTCACGCGACCTTTAACTCCGAATGCCAAATGCAGAAGAAAGAAAGGAAATGCGTGATGAGTCGGCGCGAAACAGTGGTTATGTTGGCTAACTGCAAACAGACGCGGCATTTTTTTGCAAACAATTCATCCCCTCCACATTAAACGACCAATCGTAGGCAGTAGTGGAAAGAGGTCAATGGCGTCCATCCCGTTACTGACAAGGACAACAGTACGACTTGTGTGAGACAGAAAAGGACAAACAATTTTACAATTCATGAATCGATCGATAGCCTGTTGCCAACATTCAGCCGGAATGTTTGCCGCGTTTTTTTTTTTATTGGTTTACTGATGTAGGGCAACGCACAAATAATATTCAGCTTAGGAAATACATTTTTGTATAAAAAGTAGTTTTTAAACTAGGTATGCGAAATAAACAATGTATAATCTAGATCAATGTACCAATATTTTTTTGTAAATTTCAACTGTCAAAGCATGCAAAATAAAGAGACTGTCCAGTAAATAGTGCTACCTACTTAACTGTGATGGGTGATAGCACTGATAGCTTGGGTCAGTAACTCAGTACCTTAGTAACTTAGTTAGTACTCACCATCAAAGGACAATATAATTAATTAATAAGTTCCGCGACAAGTTACAGCACTCTAATTGCGTAACACTATCAGTCGGAATAATTTTGAAGCAAATTGCTAATCCATTGCTTCATATGTTTGAAAATTTTATCTGCTCAACACGTAAATAACGCAATGAATGTTGTTGAACTGTCAAAATAAAACCGATTCCGATTGATAATGTATTACGCAATTGCCCCGCGCTGGTTTCAAGTTGTACAAAATTATCTAAAATCGAACATTTTGGGGAAATATCTAATGTAGGAAACCTTGCAGCAGATATTTCACCAACATGTTATGAAAAATCGATTTCTCCTTTTTTTACATCACATTATTCGTGAAATCGTGAATAGTTGGTCTATTCGTTAAATAATCATTTTCGTCAAAAAGACTATCGTGTCCCGAAAAATATAAAAATGCAAAACTTTTTATTGACTGAACGGTTTTGTCTAGCCACCACATTGGTAAAAAAATGTATGCACACATAATGACAGTTTTGTAGCAACCATTTTGTAAAGCTATAAAATTATGATTTTGGAAAGATGTGCAATATTGTATGTATGTCCGTTTTGTAATAAATATGTCCTTGTGCAATTTCATTAAGTACATATTGTTTAGGAGAAAATTGATTTCCAGTTAAAAAAGGGCTGACTTTGTTGAATTGTGACAAAAACTCTATACGAATATAGTATTGTCATAGCATGATAAATCATTATGATTTAGCACCTCATCTAGGCCCTTTTTGTGAAATCGGACGCTTCGCTTCATCGGAGCTACAACCGGTCGATTCTGTAAAAATCTCACCGTGAAAACTAAGGTGAAGTGAGCGTGGAGTGAGCTGTCAATAGTGTCAATTCCTAACAAAAACAAACTCACTTCACCTAAGTTTTCACGGTGAGATTTTTGCAGAATCGACCGGCAGAGGTTAGGATAAGTCACCTATAAATTAAATATTTTGCAAAACATTTTTTTTTTTATTACTAAATGGGCCCGCTCTTGACTCCGATCACGCCTGATGGAAAGCGATAGATGAGGTCTATTATGGAACGAGCGTGTCCTGAAGATGCCTAGATTTCTTCTGGAGTTCGTAAATAACAAGACAACACAAAAAAATAACAAAGGTTTCGCCCGTTCCCGTTTTCTGCATTATTCGAATTCATCCGAAATCGAATTATGAAATCTATGCATTCTATGTCCGCCTGCCGCTCCTCGCCCCCTTTTGAAGTTATGGATGACCCAAGCTATCAACTCTTGCAGTAGGTATGTCGTACTGTACGACATACTGCAAGAGTTGATCGTACTATTTACTGGTCAGTGTATTTATAATTATGACTACAATCTTAATAAATATCGAGAGACACTAGATTTGTTAATGTCATTCTTTGGTTTAAATAAAACTGTTTTTTGAAAAACGAGTTGTCAAGCCCAAAGCTAAAAATTACTTATGATGGGCCATAAGTCTGCTCGGCCCGTTTGACTGCCTTGGGAAAATAAGAGAAAGCTCAATAGGCCGGCCACAATGAGGCACAGGATGTGCATGAAAAAATCACTGAGACATCGAGCCAAGCCTGAAAAGTTATTTCACTTCACCACGACTACTACCATCCACGGAGATGATAATAAAAAGTGAGGATTCATAGATGCAGAATCACAAAGCACCGGTGCCGTTGTGGCGAGCGTTTTTCTGCCCTGTTTGCAGAATGGGCTAGGTCAACCTAGAGACCTATTCGTATACAAATATGAATGATACATAAGAAAAATATTAATTTAATCTCGGACGTAATGGATTCTTTTTTCAACAAAACAGATTCAGACGAGAAAAAAAATAAAAAAGATTTTTTAAGTATTGCAACACTTCTCCAAAATTGACACCCGAACGGTGAGGTAGGCTCTTTTTCTGTTTTCAGTCCTTATTTATCGTGAAAATTACGCGAATTTCTTGATAATTTGTTACCGATTACGCCACTTTAATGCCTAAATTTTACTGAGGTAAGTGCTATTGAAGGATTATTGATTTAAAAACTACAGAACCTTAGTATTTTGATTGTCGGCAGACGTATTCCTTTTTAAAGGTTAATGCTCACTATTTCTGTGTTTTAGTAGTTTTAGGCATGATACGGTTCTAACTGTGTACAGAATCTATTATTTTAGAATTTTCTTCAAAATGTAAAAACATTTTGTTCGTTTAACTCATCTAGGGTAACAAAAGAAGCTGATAGCTAAGGTCGGAGTCGCCATGCGTGCTTTGACAATACGATTTCGTTAAAAATCCTGTCCATGTCCCTAGTGATGAATATATTACAGAGTGACTGTTTACCTAACGTGTGATGCCTGTACGAATGCCACTCACGACACTATCTGTCACTTGTTTACTATAACTCTGCACAGATGCAGTTCTTATCTGCAAGTATTTTATTGTGGTGTGTTGTTCAGGTTGCTTTATATCACATCACAAGGAATGGGTAGAGCTAAGTCATGAGAATCTGAATGTATTGTTAGAAATACAAATTGTTTCAATAGAAACAATATGACCGTTGTATTAATTTTATTGTAGTCACTGTGATTGATGATCAATCATTATGAAGGTACATAAGTCTATCTACATTTGGATTCACCATTTATTTCCAATCCATGTTTTTTAGTAGTTATATTTCGCTCAGGCTGAATAATTAGTGAACTGATAGGTAAACTCATAATGGAAGTGTATTTACTTTTGTGTGTATGATTATATCCTCATAATAGTTGCAACCATTGCTACAGGAGAGTTGGACTTAACTTATTCTGCTTACCTACTACCTACTTGTAAATTTTGGTGCAGCATGTCATGTGTAATAATAAAACTTAACATAGTGCTATGCAAAAACTGTAAAGTGTAGTGTCTAGAAGGATGGAATTTTGCACAAGAGTGCTTTTTCAGATTTTTTTTTCCCTTCAAGGCGTTCAATAGGGGCTGAAAGGTTGTATGGAAGGTCATTATCTTTTGGGGATGGGACATCCCATCGGGCACACAGCTTGTAAAACTATAATACACATTAACATTTGTATTCAACTTATGATGTAAGCCTGATGGAAGTGTAGAAAGAGTAACAAAAAAAATATTGGTTCCACTGTTTGATAATATTGAGAAGTGCATTGAAAATAAAGATTATTAGCAAAATATCCATAGTGTTTAGGAGTAGAAAAGTTAAACGAAAATCCTTCATAGGCCCAATATTCAAGTAATTCTGGCCAACTCCTAGGCCTGTTTTACAGAACCTCATTCAAAACTAAAGCATTACCTATAACTAGTTTAAAAGCATTTGATTGATTGACTCAAAACTAAAGCATTACCTATAACTAGTTTAAAAGCATTTGATTGATTGACTCAAAACTCAAGCATTACCTATAACTAGTTTAAAAGCATTTGATTGATTGACTCAAAACTCAAGCATTACCTAAAACTATTCCAATGCAACCATTGGAAGTAGTTTTAGGTCATGCTTGAGTTTTGAGTGAGATTTTGTAATATTTATTTATTTATTTATCCATTTATTTCAGGCATCAAGGCCCATGTAAACACATACAATAGAATATTAATATAACTTATAAATACATACACCATTATATTTAAAAACTAACGCACACAAAATGTCTGCGTCGTGTTTCGCTGACTGGTGTCATGTAGCCAGCCACGACATCGGTGGTACACAACACCCTTCAGCCAGAACTCTTCCTTGAGGAACTTAATATGGGTCTTTCTTACACTCCTGACCACTTACAGTCGGGCCGTTAAGAGAGAATGCATTGCTGACATATGTAAGTGCGAAACTTCTAGTAGCTAATAAAGATCGAATACGCAAAACACATATCCGTTTGTATGAAACTGACAGGTGTCAAGGATGCATCCTCTCGTCGGCCGCACTAGCGATAGAACTATGTGGAGGGTAGTGTACACGGGTGTGCAGTCTTTGGTCTTTAGTTTAAAGTAGGTACTAGAGAAACAAGTTGACATGTAAGTGGCCATCCTACTAATTAATTACTCACTTGCTCTGGGTTTTGTGATCCCCTTGTGGGTTGTTATTTATAACTTTACTTGTATTCAGAATCCATAATTTACATCCATTGTCACTTAGTCAACTATCAACTTTTGCATTATGTGGTTGAAGTTAAATATATTTTGGTTTCAATGGAGTTTGAGCCTTATTTTGTATGCCGTTGACTTTGTGCATACAAAACATGATAAGTACCTAAGAATCAAACCAGAAAATCTATACTAATATTATAAAGCTGCAGAGTTTGTTTGTTTGTTTGTTTGTTTGTTTGAACGCGCTAATCTCTGGAACTACTGGTCCGATTTGAATGATTCTTTTAGTGTTGGGTAGTCCATTTATCGAGGAAGGCTATAGGCTATTACTATATTTTTTTTTTTCAAAAATTAGGGATCCGTAATAAAATTGCTATTTTGTAACACAAGGTGTAAAATCGAAAACCTATTTTTGCGTGCGCTGCAAAAACTATTGACAATAGAACAAAATGATGTACTACGGGTTTGTAGAGCCCATTAAGACCTACAAAAAAGTCCGCGACAACATATATCTAGCTATCATGGTTTAATCACAATAACCGATTTTGTGTTCAAAATAATTATTAAATCGTCTGAAGAAAAAAAAACTACGTTAAATATGTATCGTAATATTAATCTTTATCGAAATTAAGCATTATGTTATCAAGAGTATTTATGAAGAAGTAAAATACTTTTTGTTTCATCTCAATCGGATATTTCGTTTAAAAGTTATCACGTGTGTAAGTGTACGGCCTGAGTGCCCGCTGAAATCTCAGTTCGTACAGACGCCAGCAGGTCAACCTACCCGAAACTGTCAGATATTCCCAATCAACCTTGAACCTTATGCTTTAGCAATAAAGTCGAAAATCTATTAAAGAAATCTGACAGATTGTAGTAACTTGATGTGCTGGCGTCTGTACACTAAGATGTTAAGAGTTGGTACCTATTAAGAAGTTATGGGCCATAGAGTTTTTTATCAACATAAAATCTATACTAATATTAAAGCTGAAGAGTTTGTTTGTTAGAACGCGATAATCTGTGGAACTACCGGTCAGATTTGAAAAAATCTTTTTGCATTTGATAGCCTAATTCTTGAGGAAGGCTATAGGCTATTTAATATCATGCTATGACCCTTAGGAGCCGAGCAAAAAGAAAAAAGTCAGAATGAACGCTAAGCGAATACGAAGTGTTGCGACGGGGTGGGGGTACAAGAAATTTCACGCGGACGAAGTCGCGGGCAGAAGCTAGTGTAATATATTTGTATACTTCAGACCTGTTATAAATAAGATCACACTATCCCAGATAAATAATGAATTTAGAGTTACATGCCCAATCTACCAAACACTTCTCTGCCAAAAAGAATGACAATCAGATGAGCTACTCACAAGTATAAAAGGATAGTCCTTGGGCAAAATACCCTCACAGTTGCTCACTGCATGTCTCTATCTATAAATACTATAAAACAAAGTCTCTTTTCGTGTCTGTGTGACCGCTTAGTTCTTCTAAACTACACAATGGATTTTGATGTGTTTTCACCATGTTTTAGAGTATTCTTTGGAAGGTCTATGTTAATAATGCTAATGTACACAAATCTCGCAGTTTTGACATGTGGCCACAGTTAGATTGCGCCCGTGCGATTCAGTGGCGGCTCACTAGTTATATTATAATATAGCTTGGACATTTAGCTTTATAAAAAACCTAAATCAGAAAAGTGGTTCAATATATTATTTTACCTAAACAACCAGAAAAACCCAGGCACTATCTACACCTATAATAGAGAGCTACTTATTATTGACATACAATCTTAACCTATAATAGAGAGCTACTTATTATTGACATACAATCTTAACCGTAACTATAATAGAGAGCTACTTATTATTGACATACAATCTTAACCGTAACTATAATAGAGAGCTACTTATTATTGACATACAATCTTAACCTATAATAGAGAGCTACTTATTATTGACATACAATCTTAACTTATAATAGAGAGCTACTTATTATTGACATACAATCTTAACCGTAACTATAATAGAGAGCTACTTATTATTGACATACAATCTTAACCTATAATAGAGAGCTACTTATTATTGACATACAATCTTAACCGTAACTATAATAGAGAGCTACTTATTATTGACATACAATCTTAACCTATAATAGAGAGCTACTTATTATTGACATACAATCTTAACCGTAACTATAATAGAGAGCTACTTATTATTGACATACAATCTTAACCTATAATAGAGAGCTACTTATTATTGACATACAATCTTAACCGTAACTATAATAGAGAGCTACTTATTATTGACATACAATCTTAACCGTAACTATAATAGAGAGCTACTTATTATTGACATACAATCTTAACCGTAACTATAATAGAGAGCTACTTATTATTGACATACAATCTTAACCTATAATAGAGAGCTACTTATTATTGACATACAATCTTAACCGTAACTATAATAGAGAGCTACTTATTATTGACATACAATCTTAACCGTAACTATAATAGAGAGCTACTTATTATTGACATACAATCTTAACCTATAATAGAGAGCTACTTATTATTGACATACAATCTTAACCGTAACTATAATAGAGAGCTACTTATTATTGACATACAATCTTAACCGTAACTATAATAGAGAGCTACTTATTATTGACATACAATCTTAACCGTAACTATAATAGAGAGCTACTTATTATTGACATACAATCTTAACCGTAACTATAATAGAGAGCTACTTATTATTGACATACAATCTTAACCGTAACTATAATAGAGAGCTACTTATTATTGACATACAATCTTAACCGTAACTATAATAGAGAGCTACTTATTATTGACATACAATCTTAACCGTAACTATAATAGAGAGCTACTTATTATTGACATACAATCTTAACCGTAACTATAATAGAGAGCTACTTATTATTGACATACAATCTTAACCTATAATAGAGAGCTACTTATTATTGACATACAATCTTAACCGTAACTATAATAGAGAGCTACTTATTATTGACATACAATCTTAACCGTAACTATAATAGAGAGCTACTTATTATTGACATACAATCTTAACCGTAACTATAATAGAGAGCTACTTATTATTGACATACAATCTTAACCTATAATAGAGAGCTACTTATTATTGACATACAATCTTAACCGTAACTATATATAATAGAGAGCTACTTATTATTGACATACAATCTTAACCGTAACTATAATAGAGAGCTACTTATTATTGACATACAATCTTAACCTATAATAGAGAGCTACTTATTATTGACATACAATCTTAACCGTAACTATAATAGAGAGCTACTTATTATTGACATACAATCTTAACCGTAACTATAATAGAGAGCTACTTATTATTGACATACAATCTTAACCTATAATAGAGAGCTACTTATTATTGACATACAATCTTAACCGTAACTATAATAGAGAGCTACTTATTATTGACATACAATCTTAACCGTAACTATAATAGAGAGCTACTTATTATTGACATACAATCTTAACCTATAATAGAGAGCTACTTATTATTGACATACAATCTTAACCGTAACTATAATAGAGAGCTACTTATTATTGACATACAATCTTAACCTATAATAGAGAGCTACTTATTATTGACATACAATCTTAACCGTAACTATAATAGAGAGCTACTTATTATTGACATACAATCTTAACCGTAACTATAATAGAGAGCTACTTATTATTGACATACAATCTTAACCTATAATAGAGAGCTACTTATTATTGACATACAATCTTAACCGTAACTATAATAGAGAGCTACTTATTATTGACATACTCGTACAATCTTAACCGTAACTAGCTACAGCCTCAACTCACTCTAAATTGGGATATCAACGAAATTGTAATATAATTTAATTTGCACAATATAATTTATCAACGAAATACGACGGATATCAACGAAAGACTAATTTCATGGTAGTTGTCCTTTTGACCAAGTCCCTAATTCATATAATTATGTAGATTACTTTTCGGCTAGAAAAAAAAAAATTATGAGATCATGACCCTGTCTTCTCTTTTACTTGGGGAAAATCCAATAAAAAGTTACACAATAATTCATAAAATTGTGCAGGAAGTTGTAAGTAATGGGTGATTATGATTGTGTTTCATTCCGTCAGGGCAGAGTATAGCAGAGGGCTGTTTTGATTATGATTGTGTTTCATTCCGTCAGGGCAGAGTATAGCAGAGGGCTGTTTTGATTATGATTGTGTTTCATTCCGTCAGGGCAGAGTATAGCAGAGGGCTGTTTTGATTATGATTGTGTTTCATTCCATCAGGGCAGAGTATAGCAGAGGGCTGTTTTGGCGCACTGTGAACAACAGCGATGGTAATGGAGGCGTCCCCGTCCCCGCAGAGCGTCGGCCGTGAGTTCGTGCGGCAGTACTACACGCTGCTCAACAAGGCGCCCGCCCACCTGCACAGGTAACTGGCAGCCGGCGCGCGGCGCTAACATGCTTACCGAGGTTTACTAATATACTGTCACACTGTGAGTGACAGACACGCAGATACTATACAAAGCCTATTATAAAACTGATGTAAGTGTACCCTCCCTGGTACTGATTACTAATAAGTGATGGTAGTTTATCTTAGCACTATTCTGAGAAAGGACAAACTATGTGAACCCAGTTAACAGTAAGTCGTTAGAGAATCGGTGCTTTTATTGGGTAAGATAATCCCAATCTGAATGGCCTGCGGTGAGATACTCCTAACTGTCAAACTTTCAAGTAGAAGGCTAAAGGGTTTCTAAATGGGAAAAGCTGCCTTACCAATAGTTGACAATAAGATACAATCTGTGATAACATTGTAAGTAAAGAAGTAGATGTGGACTGGAGCAGCCTGTTGTGGGCGTGACTCTCCTCCCGCGGCGCCACGAACGAGCAAGCGGTGACCTTTTATAGTGCACTCATTGTTCTACATCTTTGATCATAGCTCATTCAGAAAAGTCAAATCGTTTATTTCAAGTAGGCCATCAAAAGGCACTTTTGAACGACGAAAGTTTAGTAGAAAAATATCTATAATTGATCCTAGGTGCCCCTTTCATAAGGTAGTTTCGTATGGAGAGGAATGGGCAAGAAACTCCATAGGTAAAACTTTAAAATGTTGTACAATATTTTCTACTTAAGTATAAAATTATAATTATATCGCACACCTAGATCTGAACAGCGATTTTACTCAAAAAAACACTTTTTTCAGGAGAGTTGAAAAACTGATTACTACGTCCATATGCACTGCAGGAGTTTGCTGTATTGATCAATACTTTTATTTATTTATATATACTTTATTGTACACCACAAAAATACATAACATGAAAAAAGATACATCAACATTACAAAATATACAATGGGCGGCCTTATCGCTTTCTGCGATCTCTTCCAGGCAACCTTGGAATGGACAGTGATTTTCCTGGACATAATTGGGGCTGTCGTTGGAACAAATATTATGTATACAATACACTAAGATAGATACACAGATATATACATAACCAAAATTATAGATGCGGATTTTTGTTGGTCGCTAGGTAGTGAGTTAGGGAATTCGATGCTATGCATACCTCAAAAATTGAGATTTTAGAGTTAGCTCTCTTTAGATCTAGGTGTACGATATGTGAAGAACAAACTCTGAATAAAACAATATCACCTTTACAATAAATTGTGTCTCCTGTTACATGCAATGATATTATACGTGTATAAAAAGGTGTAGATAGGTTATAAGGGCGCAGCAAGTGGCACGTTAAAACGAAGTCAAGTGACTAAGTTGGACCTCAGTGTCTCAGTTTCTAGTACAGTAGGTAGGTACACGAGACGACGTACTGTCGCAAATTATATTTGTCTCTTTTCTTTTTCGCCCGCGATGATTGAATCATGCCATCCAAATGTGACGTCTAAACGTAATGTAGTGTGCTATTGCAATATTAAGTTATTTATGTGTGCGTTAGTGTGCCGTTTTTGAAGATCGAATGTTGTGTAGGTAACCTATCTACACCTTTTTACTTATAATATCATTGGTTTCATGCAACTAACAATTATTAGTTCCAAATATTTTTAATTGTAGAACATGGGTAAACAAAAAGTACAGAAGATGTTAATGTTAATAAAATGAACGCTATGTGTTGCCGTCAACGGCGCGGCGTACAAATACTCTTATTATTTTTTCAATTGATAATTTATTAACTTATTAATGACTAGCAGCGTCCCGCGGTTTCACCCGCATAAGTTTCGATCCCGTGGGAATATCGGGATAAAAACTATGTCCTTTCCCAGGACTCAAACTATATACAAAATTTCATCTAAATCGGTTCAGCAGTTTAAGCGTGAAGAGGTAACAGACAGACACACTTTCGCATTTATAATATTAGTATGGATTGAATCATTTGAAAAGTGGGCAGTTGAACATTGTCATCTTAAATGATTGCTTCACTGAAAGAAGATAGACGTTCCGGTAGTACCTTACCTATTTCTACTACCTATCTTTACCCTACTTCTACCCTACTCCTACCCTAAATTAAATACTATGTCCGTCTAAGACCGGATAAAAAGTATCCTATGTCCGTCTCCTGGTTCTAAGCTACCTCCCCACCAATTTTCAGCCAAATCGGTTCAGCCGTTCTTGAGTTATAAATAGTGTAACTTTCTTTTATATTAATTATAGATTATAATCATTATCATTATTTTTTCAAATAACACAGACATAAGTATCAGAGTTATATCGTCATAAAGGCAAGCCTTTGCGACGTGATTATACACTAATGTTTTAAAGATCACAATATGTTTTCGTTAGTACTATATGGCGCCAATAGATGTCGTTACGTATTTCCACTTATTGTAATAAAAAGTTATTATAGAATGCTTTAAATTCATTATATCTTTTGATAGACTGAAGCGATTGCGATGAAACAAAGACTAATAACTACTCCGAGTTCTACACTATATTTGAGTATAAAAACTGGCCAAGTGCGAGTCGGACTCGCACACGAAGGGTTCCGTACCACAAGGCAAAAACGCCGAAAAAAACACGTTTGTTGTATGGGAGCCCCCCTTAAATATTGATTTTATTTTAATTTTATTATTTAAGTAAAAATACAACTGAGTATTTTGTGAATATTTCAAGTGCCTACCTGTTGCCATTATTGATATCGAGCAAAAAAGGGCAAAAAAATCGCGTTTGTTGTATGGGAGCCCCAAATATTTATTTTATTTTGTTTTTAGTACTTATTTGTTGTTAAAGCGGCAACAGAAATACATAATTTGTAAAAATTTCAACTCCCGCGACCGCCGCCACCGGAGGTGAGCCCTAGGAGAAAAGTTCCGACTTTTGAGTTTTTCGTTAATATCTTTAAAACGGTGCGTCTCGTAGAGAAAAAATATCTTATATACAATTTTCTACAACTTTTATCTTACACACTTTTTTCGAATTCCTACCACCTGACCAAGATTATGTCTGGACTTTAAAAGAGACTGTGACCTCTGAGTTTGTTTCGGCCTTTCTTCTCAGAGTAGTCAGATAGGAAACGCCGACTTCATCTAGTTTAAAAAAAAAAACATGATTGACGTGTAAAAGTGTTTGTACAAACCTACTTACAAAAAATAAAATCATTTCATCATTTCAAAATCATTTCATTTCATTACCCATTATCAAACTACACGTTCCGGAAAAAAAAAAAGTTAAAAGTGTAATATTGAGTATTTGATGGAGCCGATGGAGGAGATGGGCAAACATGTATTCACCAAGACAAGATGGCGGCCGGCGCAGAGCTTTGCTTTTCCATGCCCGCATAATGCCCGTTACACACATATATGCGTTATTCTAAACTACATCAAGCATTGTGTTGTCGTTGCAGATTCTACAATAACTACTCGTCGTTCGTTCACGGAGGCCTGGACGCGCCAAACCGCGAGACCCTGCCCGTGGTCGGCCAGAAGCAGATACACAACCGCATCCAGCAGCTGAACTTCCGCGACTGCCATGCCAAGATCAGTCAGGTAACGTACCGCGCCACCGAGCCTCCGTGCATGTGCATAGGCACATGTTTGCTTCTTTATACGAGCGAACCAGGGGGATGGCAAATATTATGATGTCAGTAAACCACTGTGCAGGGCCAAGAGCTTCACAAGGATTTGTACTCAAAGCGAATAGTATAAAATATAATACAATAAACTTTACTACATACACCATATAAATATAGAAAGTTTACATAGTAAACACACCGGTGTGTAGTTTACACACCGTACGCAAAATACGCGCATTGACGTGAAGTTGCGGACACCAGCCCGTATTACCTATAGGGTGACACAATGGGCGGTCTTATTTCTAGGAGCGATCTTGTAAAGACAACCTTTGGATGGATTAAAATCGGGAAGGAGAGAATAACGTAGGTAGTCTTGTGGTGTATCATTTACGTAACATAATACAGTAAACACATACATAAAGCATATACAAATCTATATCAATATATAATCATGAAACAGGAGCAAAGAAAATATAATGATGATGTTTAAGGAGAGAGGAAGTGTTTTTGTCCATAATTTTAAAAGTTAGCTATGATTGAGCACTCTTTACCGACACAGGCAAGTCATTCCATAACCGTACTGCTTGAACGGTTAAAGACTTGTCATAGAAACTGGTGGAATGCATCCGGCATCTGTAGTCTCAGGTTTTCCGATAATTTCTATTTTCCGATAATATTTTTTTTTCTCCATGCCTAACCGTATGTCATCAGTGACGTTAACTAAGGCTGTAGCTGTGACTAGGACAGAAACCGGATTGGAAAGGATTCGGCAGACTATTCTTACAAAGAAAAGCACTAAGCTGATTGTGGACAAGGCGTTCTAGGACTTGGAGAGGAGAAGCAAGATGGAGATAGGATGGTATTCTGAAAAGAAAGTAGGATTATTTATCTAGTTATAGGTAGGTATTTTCAAATTTTAAGAACGGTAAATCATGACCATAAACTAGATACTTAACCCAAATTTATATACCTATTTTATGATAAAAAATTACGACGTAAGCATCTGCTAAGTAGGATTGTTTGGTACTCAGGTGGACGCCCAAGCCACGCTGGGCAACGGCGTGGTGGTGCAGGTGACGGGCGAGCTCAGCAACGGCGGCGCGCCCATGCGTCGCTTCACGCAGACCTTCGTGCTGGCCGCGCAGTCGCCCAAGAAGTACTACGTGCACAACGACATCTTCCGATACCAGGTAACCGTCACAGATTCTCTCAAAGTCATTCATTCTACTTTATCGGAGAAAGCAGTTTTCGAACGGCATATACAACATTATTTTTAGTATATGAGAAACCCGAAACACGTGTCTAGTATTTTTATGTAAAGAATCTATATGCAAAATTTCAAAACTGTATCACGAAAAATCACAAAGTTATAAGCTTGTTAAGTTACCTGTTTGTCTGTACAAAAACCTAAGTCTGACCTTCAAGGTGTAAATGTATGTTATATGTTTACTTAAAAAGTTGCTATCATTGTGAAAATTTTTTGTAGAGACTGGCAGATGTAACTTTTACAAAATAAGTCATGAAATTGATTTAGCACGACGTGATCGTTAACAGTGCTATTTAGTAACGGTACCAAACATGCGATAATAACGTGTCGCAGGACATAGTGTTCTCGGACGAGGAGGGCGAGGGCTCGGGCCGCTCGGAGGGCGAGGACGAGGAGGCGGGCCCGGCGGGCGCCGGCGGGGCCGCGGGCTACTTCCCCGCGCCGCCGCCCGCGTCCGCCTTCCCGCCCGCCGCCTTCCCCGCGCCGCCGCCCGCGCCGCACCTCAACGGGCTGCACGCGCTGGCCGGCCTGGCCGCGCCGACCGGCCTGGCCGCGCCGGCCGGCCTGGCCGCGCCGGCTGGCCTGGCCGCGCCGACGGGCCTGGCCGCGCCCGCGCCGCCCGCGCAGCCGGTGCCCGACGACTCCACGCGCCACCTGGTAGCCGCGCTGCAAGGTACTGTGTTCCCACAGAATGCAGAACGTAGTCGTGCACTTTTGAATAACACCATGACTGTGACTACTGCCGGACCACGAACGCCAATTGCTTCCTTATTTGGTAAATAATTAATTAGTACTTACTCAATTGGTACTAATTAGTACTCGATCAACAAAATTGGTACCTTAGTACTTTTCCAGAAAATCGACTGAAGTAGTAGGTAGTCACGCTCCCTTCAGCAGGACCACCATGAGCGCCGAAAAAGGGGGCATGCTTACAGCTATTCTAAGTAGGTATACAAATAATTAGTACCCTTATATGTGATAATACTGGTATTCAGCTGCATCCGGTTAGACTGGAACCCGACCCCAACATAGTTGAGAAAAGGCTAGGCAGATGACGATATGTGATCAATTTCGTAAAAAAAAACAGAACTTAAACATAAGTATTTATCGAGAAATCAACGATAAGTTTCGCGTGTTCGTTCAGCAGGACCATGACATTGAATGTTGATTCCAAGTTTGAGGAGCTTGTCGCTTTCCTGAAATTTACATTGAAAATTAGTACCCTGCAAGAAAAAAATAGTATCCAAAATTCAAAATTAGTACTTCAGTAGTTTACGAGATACAACCATGCCATTGGAGGGGTGGCGGAAGTCACGGTGTTAAATTTTCATTGCGGGTGAACCGCGGGGTTCACCCGCGTAAGTGGTTAAAAAGCTCTATGTCAACTTCCTGGCAGGTTTCATTATACATACGGCTCGCCCTAATCATGAAGGAGCTTTGTCTGTAAGTTGTTCTTGTTGTTGGTATGTGCAACAAACGAGGTTTACGCAAAAACGAAGAACATACGCGCAGCCCAATTTTGCTCAGCAGCTCGCTTAAAAATGCAAAACCTTTTTTTTTCCGGAATGCTTAATCCAATGCTCAATCATTTTAACACGAATAGAATCCTTCATAATCATAATCATTTATTTATTTGTCAGAATATTGTTACAGAGTTGTTACATATTTTTAAAAGTTCATAATATTCTGCCGTTTCCGGCGTACAAATACATTTTTTAGGGTTTTGGTAATTTTGTTAGATTAACATTGAATTAAATAAATTAGAATAACATTCAAATTGGAAATTAGTCAAATATTAGGAATAGTAATGTCAAAAAGATTAAATTAAGTCAAAGAGATAATAAGAATATGAAGGGCGGGCAGTTTGGGGGACTGTCTTTTGTAATTTTGACGTTCGAAAAGTGCTGATTCTCAGCCTAATTTGAATAAATGACTTTTGATTTTTAGAAGACTTCAAAAAAAGGAGGAAGTTCTCAGTTCGTCGGCATCTTTTTTTTATGTATGTTCCCCGATTACTCAAAGACGGCTGGACCGATTTCTAAAATTAGTTTTTTGTCTGAAAGGACTTTGCAGGTGGTCCCATTGTCATTAGGTCCGGATCTGATGATGGGATCCTGGAGAAATCGAAAGAACTCTTCAAATATTATAGGCACCTACAGCAATTTGGATATTTTTTTAAGTAACTCGTAGATTTGCTTTCGAAAAGCACCGTTTAGTGAAGTGAAACTGATGATGAAGACCACAGATGGCCACCGGAACTACTCAAAAATATTTAAAAGTACTTACATCTTTTCAAACTAACAGCGGACGGATAAACGTGGATTTCCCTTTTAAGGGCAGGCCCAAAGGAAAATCTTCAATCTTAGATTAGATTTAAACAGTAGTAAATCATGTTCAAATTGGAAAAAAAGTATATGGCAGGAAACTTCATTATAAATGTGAGGGTCGACCCAGACGAAAACATGATACGATAAAATTTTCTCGATAGAAAACCATCACAAAGTTACCTCTAATTTTCATCTAATTTGGTTTGCATTCTATTTTGGAGCATATTACTGAACCACAAATTAGACAAATAATAACACTCATTATAACCCAGCGATGACCCAAGCGATTTTTTAAAATAATGTCTATTTTAAAAGATAATCGAATAAAAAGCATTTGGCGCTTACTACATTTTTAATCCGCGAGATACGCTGTCTTCCGTCTCGCGTGACACGGGCTTGAGGCATCAGTTTGTTTCACCAGTCAGTACCCCTCGCTCTGTTGAGACGGGAAGTCTATGACAATTTTCTCCGCGCCTAGCAACCATTATTATTATCGACATTTTGTTGAATAATAAATGGGAAACAAAAAAATACAATGAAAAAGCGAGAACTTAAACATTTGAAGACTAAAATGATTGCTAATTGCCGAAGTCGAAGGTTTGTATTTATATCAAGGTACTTATGCGTATAGTATACGCAAAATAAACAGATGATTTGACCGCTCGATATGATCGTTTATTGTTTTCGTGCGAAATTATATAATTTAGCTAGAATTTATTTTTGATAATATGTGAGTGTTGTCCACGCTTCCTCACTAAAATTAGAAATACGAAAGAATTACATTAGCACTGCTACATTTTGCGAATTCATGATTTTGTGAAACCGAGAGCGTAGCGCATATTACTATTTTGTCCAGAGAAATTTAAAAAAAGAATTTAAAAAAAGTCTTTGGTTTCAGGGTTCTGTAGTCAACAAGGAATCCTTATAGTTTCGCCCTGTCCGTCTGTCCGTCCGCAGCTTAGCTCAGAGACTCTTAGTACTAGATAGCGATAATTTGGCATGGATATTATATGTCGCATTACAGGATGGCCGAGATGCGATACATCGGGTCTTCTTCACGATCCAACATAGTTTAGATAGGTGTGGGCACTGCAGTGGGTACTCGAACGAAAAGATTATTTGAATTTGAAGTAACTTTAATAAACTAGCGATTAACAACCGAAACGCACACGTGTGTCGGGAACTAACACGTGCGTTGGTATTGAGCGTTTGCCTAGAATGTCCGAGCTCGACTGTCGACTGTCGCAACACTCGGTCTCTCCACCAGTCCTCGCTGCATCCCGTCCACCGATGATCGTGTCCAAGCGGTAGGGCTCGCTTGCGTTTCCGATCACATGATTTTTCGTTTACCAATCAAATTGTTAGATGGCGCTGTTCGCTATACTGTGGCGCCATCTATCCGATACGACATATATATTAATCACGCCGAGAAAGTGGTAAAATAAATTTTGAAAAAAAAAATATGGTACCAGTTTACCCCGCGGTGTGGGGTATCATCATATAGGTCTTTCAAAAATATTGCGGGTTTGTGGAAACAATTTTGCGATTCAGGGATCCGCTTGTGAAATGTAAAGCTTTAAAGTGCTAATTTTAGTTAGAGTCAAAAACAACCATTTAGCTGACAGGGGTTCCCCCCTGCCATCTAAATGGTTGTCTTTGGATATGTGAAAAAATTCATGGTAGTAGTATATAATAACGAAATTAAAAGGAAAACTATCACGGCTAAGTAGGCTTTACAAGTTTACGAATAATAGTCGACCAACTTACATGTATGGGAGAACATGATTTTCAACTATAATGTTAAGTTTGTTCTTGGGTAAATTCATTTCAACTACGGAACTCTTCATTGTGCGTGGTCCGACACGCACTTGGCCAATTTTTATCTGAATATCCTGCATATACTACGCAAACGCACTGCACTTGAAGTTTAGTGTACAGAGTTTCGTTGCGCACGTCGTCACGCCACCCGCGGTTGTTATTTGCACTAATGCGGGGGTTGGGAGACGCGCGGGTGAAATCAGATTTTATCCTGTCATTGGGCCCACTCTTAATACTAATATTTTACAATGTAATACTAATATTTTAAATAATATTGTAATACTAATATTTTGAATATTTTACATGGAGCGACTGCCTATCTGACCTCCACAACCCAATTACTGGGTATTACGATACCCCTTGATAAGACTGGTCGTCAGTTTTTCGGGCTTCTTCTGACTACCCGTAACGACTGTCAAAGATCCACGAATGACAGCCGGGACCAACGGCTTAACGTGCTTTCCGAGGCACGGAGGGGTCACAGTATGTAAAATAATAAAGAGAGATGTAAAGATGGTCACCCATCCACAGACCGACCGCGGCAAGCGTAGCTTAACCTGATCTATCGACCTGTGCGGCTGTTATTATTTAGCCACGGGCCCCTCGGCACCTACATAATGTACGTAATGATAATGACTGATGAACAATACTAAAAACATGATTATCACACATAGTAAGTAGTTAAGTACTAATAACAGTTACCAAATTCGATTGCGAACTAACAACTAACTTTACTCAATAAATACCAGTAAAATTAAAAAAATAATACCTTCAAGTACCAAGATTAGTTATAGTTACGTATAAAATCGAGCGGACAATGGGTTCAATGTGTGCGTGCGCGTAATGTTGTTGTGTGGCGCTTCAAATACCTAAACTTGAGCGAGTTTAAAATGTGATAGCGTCCTTAACTAGGTCTATCTATATCTGTGTGCCAGACCATCATTAAAACTATAATTTGATGAATGTTATTTATAATGTATTGTGTGATTGTAGCTCAGAGCATGAGCGAGTCCGAGCTGGAGCCGGCGGCTGCGGCGTCGCCCCCGGCGCCCGCTCCGGCGGCGGGGCCCGCGGGGCCGGGCGCGGCGGGGCCGGCGGGGCCCGCGCCCGAGGCCTGCGCGGCCGCGCCCGAGTCCGAGCCGGCGCCCGAGGCCGAGCGCGAGCCCAGCCCGCCGCCACACCCGCGTCAGTATACACACAGTGCTCATTCCATTTAATACTAAAAACTAGGATTTTTTAACCTTATTTATAACTATTACAATGTATTTGGTAGCTCTACAACCTATTTGATATTGTTTTAGTCATAAGTACAAATAATTGCAAAAAAAAAAATATTTTTTTTGTAACAACTTACCTGCAACAATAAAAATTGTAAAGAGAAATTTTGAACATTGAAAATGAATAATAAAGAACTTAAATACTTATAACATTATGAAAAATAAAGACAAAGAAATTCTAAAAGACAGGTTCAAACAATGAATATTCGTAATTCTTTTTTTTTTCGTTGGTTTATTTTAATGGTTGTACAGTCAGCCCCAAAAATATGGATAATGAACCATTTTATTGTCTACAACCATTGTTCCATAACAGTGTGTCCACCGTACAATTACAAAACGTAGTACTTATACAATTTATTTTACCAAAACAAAGTAAACTTTGTCATCATGGTTGGGAATATTGTCACTGACAGCTCTTGAACCCAGGTTAGATGTGCAGATCACATACAGCTTCATTGGTGAAATCAGCCCTTAACCAAAACAAAGAGCTAGTGTATGGTGCCTACAACCATTAGTCCTTACATTCAATTGGTTTGGTCTGTATGGCTGGACAGGGAGTGACTACCGAGATTACGAATAATTTGAGAGAAGGGCAGGAGAAGGATGACGAGGTCACAGTCTGTTGATGTAACAAGCGTGTCGTGTGCCACAGCGGCGGCCCCCGAGCCCAAGACGTACGCCAACCTGCTGAAGTCGGGCTCCGGCAGCGCCGCCGCGCCCGCGCGCTGCAGCCCGCCCGCCGCGGCCCCCGGGCCCCCGGCGCCGGGCCCCCCCGCGCCGCACGAGGCGCGGCCCCGGCCCCCGCGCGCGCCGCACGCCGCGCCCGCGCACGCGCCGCACGCTCAGCACGCGCAGCACGCCATGCCGCCGCCAGGTAACGCCTGCATACTTTTACAATATATTATACGTTTCTTGAGAAGATAGTCGCTTCCTCGTCGGCGGAGGGACAGGTGCCTAAAGGCTGAATAGATTTTTATACATGAAGTGTATATCGACTCTTTTAGATCGCGCGATGATTATACGATTTGTTTTTTTAATTTTGAACGTCTATAACGCTTTGTCTTGAAAAAAAAAAACTAAATACAGGGCTTAATGAGATGATTCTAAAAATATAACACTTTAAAAGTTTGAAAATAACCCCAAGAAAATGGAAAAACAATGAAATGTTAAAAATGGAAAATCTGATTGAAACAAAAAAAATCACACTTTTCAGGCAATTGATGACAAGGTATAAGATGAATACAATGACACTTAGGTTATAAGATCTTACCTTCTACCGCTTCTAACGATACCTCATTTGTCAAATTATTATAAGTACTTTTGAAATTATGAGGGAACAGATGAACATACATACATACAGTGACATATCGGTTAACATCAGAACCCTCCGTAGTCGGGTAAACATAACTGCGACCGACTGCATCGGGATTGCTCGAAAAGCGAGCTTGTTTTTTTATAACTTTCAGTTCCAGTCGTGTTTCTTGATGTTTGTATTTAGTTAAAGTTCTACACTCGGAGACTCGTCTGACGTAGCCAGACTTACCCGTCGTCGTTAAGTCAAATGGTAATGCTATTCAAAATATAACAATTATATTTTCAACACACTTGCTCGTAAAGTGGCTCTTATTGAACCGCTTTTAGGTCCATAATGCAGTGTATTAAAAACGCGTGCTTTTTCTTTATGTTATTCCACTAGTGCATTAAAGCCACAGATAACTATTTACTAGTCGGAGATGCGCGCTTTTTTAATCTCATCAAAGAGACTTCATACCAAAAGAAATCCGCGGGCTATATTTCACTTTTTTTTTTAATAGTCTGAATTGTTCTTGGTTCCAAAATGAACTAATATTTATTTACCTTAAGGTAAATAATGCACAGAGACAATGGACATTTTAAGGTGAATGCGCAGTGGTAGACCGCGAAATTCAAATTTTCTTAGGTTTTTTGCAATTTGCAGGTCAGGGTCAGGTTGTATCTTGATCAGAATGTGATTTGCGAGAAGAACATTTTAATTTCGCGGCCTACCACTGCGCATTCACCTTAAATTGTCCGTGGTCCCTTCCGAAACCAAACGGAAAAGACCCTGACTGGCGTTCTATATTTATTGCGGATTCTCACTGAACTAATGTATATTTCTCTATGTCAATAGTACTTTCTAATTCCATACTAACTAAATTACAATTTGACATAGGACAACACTACGATCAGTCTAAACCACTGACCTCTATCATACAAGTGTATGATAGAGGTCAGTGGTCTAAACCGTAGTAGACAGAGAATATGTCTACGGTATAAACATTATTTTGTGTTTATTATATTTTTTCTATAGGCTGTTTAGAGGTTTGCTGTCAGTGCCACAGAGTACTTTTTGATAGCATTGCTTTTATTTACACTTGCGCGCGCATCGCTAGTGCTGGCTAGCGCGGCGCGCGGAAAAACAAAACCAGCGCGCCATTTTCCATAAAAATGTTAATAACAATACAAGTCTGTTTTTTTTCCTCGCAATTGTGTTGAAAAACGTCGTATGAAACGCGTGTGCATTGATCATTTTACTTCCTTATCGCGCTCGCTCGCGACTCGCGCGAATAATATCGTCTCGAGTATCATGATCAACATAGCACACATGTATCATATTGTACTATTTTAATACAGTTGCTCAAAAAGTGGTGTATTGCAGGGACGTATAGCGTTCGGGATGTGGGCTATTACATACTAGTGCTTTTTTTTTACCTTTCCCAAACTCGTGCGTTCTCTTTCCCAACTGTCAAAATAATGTTTATTAAAAAGAAAAAACCAACCATGAAGTTTTTACTAAAGAGTTTTTGTGATTCATACAAATACGTATATTTCTAAAAAGAGGCTACTAATTTATTTCAATAACAGATTTAATTGAATGAGTTAGGTTAGGTTTCATTTCATTTCATCTCATTAAATTTCATTTTCATTTCATATCAATAAAAAAAATATACTGAAGACTAAGCTGTGTGGATAGTTCCCTTTGCCTACCAAGATGGGTGAAGAAAAAAAAACTCTGCTTATATTCTACGGTTGGCGCCATTTTCCAGAAATTTTCTTTGCGAGTTTAGTTCTTTGTTGCACAAAATGAGTAATTTCGACCCTATTTTTTTTTTATTTACACCACCGGAACTCAGTATAATTGCACAAAATGCTTCGGAGAACATTTTACCGGAAAAGTCAAAAAGTCGTTACATATCCACATACGACTAATTTATTGCGTGGAGAGAAGAGAAAAAAGCAATATTGTGTTTTTATTATTTTATTAAATTGCTTCATTTTTTCGCAACTGTATTAAAAATAGTCGTTCAGTACACCTGCGGAACCGTCATTGCAACTTGTTCCGACTGTCAACCCTCGCCTTCGGCTGCGCCTCGGCTCGGGTAGACATTTGTCGGAACTCTTTGCAATGACAGCCTTTCCGCACTTGTAATGAAATATACTATTAACACATCGTAAAATGCAGTAGGTTCAGTAAGAGTCAGTAACTAGAGTATGTCAGCACCCTGCCTCCCCGCAGCGGAAGGCGCGCGGCGCTACTCGGACGCGCAGCAGCTGTTCCTGGGCAACCTGCCGCACTGCGCCACGGAGGACGAGCTGCGGGCGCTGTTCGCGCGCTTCGGGCCCGTCGCCGAGCTGCGCGTGCACTCCAAGCCCGCGCAGCCCGGCGCGCCCCGCCACCCCAACTACGGGTTCATCACGTACGAGACGTCGCAGGCCGCGCACGACTGTCTCAACGCCGCGGTGAGTGCGGAGCGCGGGACCGGGCCGCCGAACGTCGCCTGCATGCGTCTCTCTTTTTTTATCTGTATCTGTCCCCGACGTCACCTATCAGAATGCCAGCGCTGCGACACTCATTTTTAAATGTCGCAGCGTCACTTTGAGATAGAAGCTTTTTGACCTCATAGAGGATTTAACTATTTTATTTTGTATGTTTCTATGAGTGCGTTAAGTTCAGTTTGTGAGCTGTAACATGTGGCCGTTGCAGCCGCTGTACTTCCCGGGCGCGAGCGCGGAAGGCGTGAAGCTCAACGTGGAGGAGAAGAAGGCGCGCGGGCGCGAGCCGCCGCGCCGCCGCCCGCTGTCGTCGCACCGCGCCGCCTTCGCGCCGCGCCAGCCCTACCGCCGCTAGTAGCTGGCAGTCTGCCGTCGCTAGTACCTAGCTAGATAGTAAATTAATAATTTGGCTCCCTGCGTGGCGCTCTTACGTGCCTGACACGTATTTTTTTGTACATTTTATTTGGTCCGCGCGCCTGCGCCCGCACCCTCCCGAGCCCGTCGCCTGCGGGGCCCGAGCCCGTCGCCTGCGGGGCCCGAGCCCGTCGCCTGCGGGGCCCGAGCCCGTCGCTTGCGGGGCCCGCAGCGCCGCGGACGGCGTCCCTCGGCCTGGGTTCGAGCGCAGCGCTCGCGCCCCTTCGGTCACGACGCCGATTTTTTTTACATTCTGTGATTTCACAGCCTACCTAGCTAGTCCGTGGGATCTTCGCTTCGATGTGTCGAAATTTGCTAATCCTCGCACAGATTATGTTGAGTCTGCGAGCGAGCGACGTCCGACCGCTCGCTCGCCGACCGTCCCATTCGTCTTCACCTTTGTAAGATACGCTAAGCTTCTATAATGTGTTTCGTTTTTAATTCGATATTTAACAGTTTAAGTTACTCCGAGCGCAGTGCCCGTAGTGTAGTGAGGTAGCACAACAGTCGTAGGTATTTATTGTTCTCACGCGTCGCCCGCGCACTGCAGTCGCTGCACTGTGCGCATAGCGCGGCGTTGCCCGCGACTCATTTCGTTTAATATTCTAGTGAGTAGGCGCGTCCCCGGCACGCCGGTCGGACGACACACAAAACGATGAAATAGAAAAAAAAATACATATGATTGTAAATAGTTGTTAGGTTTTATGTTAGGCGGGGCCGCGCCGACGCCGCCGCGTCGCCGACGAGACGAAATAATAAATTCTAGACTAGCTCCAAAAATCTTTCCAGAACTATAAATAACGTATTTTGTATTTAAAAATAATATGTATGTTATTGTGTCGATTCGCTAAAACGATGTTGATGCAGATGTTCTTATGCATTTACTTAGGTCTGTATTGAAGTAATTATGTGACGGATGCCGGGCGCGCAGTAGCGTTCGCTCACGCGCGTCGTGTCGGCGTCGTGTCGGCGTCGTGTCGGCGCGATGCGCACGCTGTACCGGCTCGTCTAGTCCCGCAGCAAGTCGTGTCACCGATTGCCTACACTACTGCGTACCGGCATCGATAATGATTTGAAACTGTATTATATTCTAATATTATTAATATTAGTTAAAAAGAAAACTAAAAAAAAAAGGCAGTGAATGTATTTTTATTTAGTTTTTCATCGATTTTTTTAACTGTACTACTAATATGTCGTAAGTACATTGTTTTTGTATTGAGTTGTGAAGTATGTGGTGTTACCACGTGCTGTGCAAAATTTCGTGTACTTATTTATTGTAAATAATATTGGAGTCTCGTTACGCTGTAGAAGGAGGGACATGGTGCGGGTACCGCGGTCCGCCCGCGGCCGGTCGCCGACGCCGGCGCAGCAGTACTAACGGTACTAACAGTGGTACAGTGACGGCTGCGACTTTTGCTAGCCTCGCACTACCATCTGTAAAACTATTTCAAATGTTTCCCACTCTTGTGGTTTCCTCTAACATTAAATATTTATAATGGACGGTTAAAATACTCATGACATGTGTACACAGAGTAATGTGTCCACTTTGATGACGGGTCCTCTTCCTTTTACTTGTAATGATAAATTTCATAGTCACCGTCGCAAAGCGGCCGGACCTCGGACTGTTGGAACCCGTTTCTCCGGCGCTCATAGTACAGATATCTTCTTATATACCAGTAGTGTTATAATATCATTGTTCGTTGACCGTGCTATGCGCGTTCTAATCTATCGCCAGACGTGGCAGACAGTATGCCGTATATGTTAGTTCACAGTCAGTATGTGCCGGCGCTACGTTGCGCGTTGCCACTAGTGTGGCCGGCGTGACGTCACCGCCGCACTCGGCGATGTCGTAGCACCCTGAACGAGCCGCCAGTTGTAACCCGATGTCGGTCCGCGAGTGGGCAGGCCCGCTCCTATCTCACACTAGCCACGGTTACTTGTAAACGTAGCTCTTACATTATACTACACGAACTACGAAACGTTTACCATCATGTTACAGCGTTTGCAAGTAAAATAATTACTAATCCTGTAAACAAAATTCAGACCCCAAACCCTGTGGAAGTAATAAAAGCTATTGCTTGATTAGATCAGTAGATCATGTATCATTGTCAACCATTGTCAACCAATGCTACCATGACAGACGCACAGGGACTTCGGCACGATATCTGAGGGGAAATTCTCGTAATTTTAAGAACGTTCACAGTCTAATCTCAGTCTCAATCTGTCAATAATACCTGTAATTTCCTCACATTTTATCAAGTTTTTTTCACATTTGTTTGTCGCCGAGATGAGACTGCGACTAGATTTTAAACGTTTTAAATTACGAGAATTGGCCTGAGCGCTAGTTCAGGCGGACCGCTCGCCGAGTCTCAAATACAATGCAGCACCTTTCGCCTCATTCGAACAACACCGCTGAAAGCGAAGGTACACTAAATGTTTTACGCTACAAAAGGCAATAGTAAATGAATATGAGCTCGTGTACGACTTTCGTCACGTGTATATTTCGTCAGCAAAGCGAAGCTCACTTTTGGGATTCATCGAATTTCGACTCGCGACCTCGCGGCAAGTCCTGAAATGTGCAGGTGACAAACAGCCGCAAAAATTCTAAATTTTCACAAAGTCTGAACAAAGTTGTCGCGTTGAACATAGTGTAAACCTGCCAGCGCTGCGTATGTTGGGCTCGGTGTGCGGTGCGGCACCAGCTCTCACAAATATCTATAAAACATAGTTGTATTACGAATGGGGTCTAAAGTTTGTATGGTACAGTGTTGTTCAGTAAACTAATGTATCGCGCAGCGTCGTGCAGGCGGCGTGCGCATGCGCCCGCGCCGCCGCGCGCTGCCCTCTCTAATAGAGATGTACTTTTTGTAACACGCCTTGACTTTTATTTCGAAACCCCTACACTATCCATTTCTTCCCGATTCCGAATCCTACCTTTCATATCTCAATATGAATCCAGTGTGATTTCAATGGTGTTGTACTTCGTAGCACGACCATGAACGCATTCATTATAAACTTTTGATGGTAATAAAATCCTTTTAATTTATACTATTTTATACCACTAATTAGAAATTTTATACCTCTCAATTATCCTAGATATACAGGTCGTGCTGGGAAGATTCCTTCCCAGCACGACCACGCTAAAATTCTAGCTGGCATTATAGCTTTAGATGGTAATAAAATCGTTTTAATTTGTACTATTTTATACCAGTAATTAGAAATTTTAAGATATACAGGTCGTGCTGGGAAGATTTCTTCCTAGCACGACCACGCTAAAATTCCAGCTGGCATAAAAGTTGATGAAACGAGTATGCTTAAAATTTTTTACTCTTTATTTACTCCTTTTTTACCGACTTCAAAAAAAAGGAGGTTATCAATTCGATACGTATGTATGTAATATTATTGGAATTGCATTATATTCACATATGATGATCTATTAGGGCTTCCAAACAAATATACAAAATTTCATAGACGTATGTATGTATGTATGTATGTATGTATGCATGTATGTATGTATGTATGTATGTATGTATGTATGTTTGTCCACGCATATCTCCGGAACTATTAATCGGAACGTGACCATTTTTTTTTTATTGGCTTACATTTTCTTCAACTTAGGGAACAGTGCAAGTTTCATCAAAATCGATTCAGTAATTTTCAAGATATGGACTAATACGTGTAAAGTGTGACGGCCTTGCTTATTGATAAGAGCTACGGGTGTAGTGTCAAAGGGAAAACATCTCAAAACCTTGGTCAAATACTAGTGCAAAAACTAAAAATTACGAAATAAAAAGTAATTTAAAAAAATTAAACCGACTTCAAAAAGAAATTAACTCAAAATTATGAAATAACTTTAATTTCGGAAGTCGGTGGCAAAAAACTAAAATACAGATCCCAAGACACCGACTTCCGAAATTAAAGTTATTTCATAATTTTGAGTTAATTTCTTTTTGAAGTCGGTTTCATTTTTTTAAATTACTTTTTATTATTACTAGAAAATTGTCGCAAATTGCTAGAAAAGCAAAAAAAAACATTTTCTGCCTATAAGAATAGAATACTCTTTATTATGTACACCATATTATAAATTACAAACATAATTATAGAAACTGTACAGAGGGTGACACAATGGGCGGTCTTTTCGCTAAAAGCGATCTTTTAAGACAACCTTTGGATGGATTAAAAAGGAGGACAGACAAATACTGCCAAAAAGCCTGTATATGATTTTTGTACTTGACACTAGATGGCGTTGGTTATAGGCGGAAAATGTTTTTTTGCTTTTCTAACAATTTGCGACAATTTACCAGTAATAAAATGGGAGTAAATAAAGAGTAAAAATTTTTAGGCATACTCCTGTTTCATCAACTTTTACGCCAGCTGGAATTTCAGCGTGGTCGTGTTAGGAAGGAATTTTCCCAGCACGACCTGTATATCGTAAAATTTCTAATTAGTGGTATAAAATAGTATAAATTAGAAGGATTTTATTACCATCAAAAGTTATAATGAATGCGTTCATGGTCGTGCTACGAAGTACAACACTAGGTCTACTTACAGCTGTGATTAGTGTCAGATCTAGTTTAAAATAATGTGATGTTCGTCACGCTACACAAACTTAGCGTTCATTAATAATGTTTGTTAATGATTATACCCGCCCAGGTAATGTGACGCGTAGGGACTTACCGAATGATAAAAGAGCTGACATCCTACACAAGTACATACACGGTTTGAAACCAGTCTACACACCAAGGTGACATTGAAGTTGTTGTTGCGAGATGGTTTAAAACCAACATTTTCTTCTGCCACTGCATTGCAACGCAGACCTTTCTACCAAGGACGTTTAAAGGTCATACGAAATTGATTTGAAACCACTGTTTTAAACTAAGGTTTGAAACCACCGTTTTAAACCGTGTAGATTTGTCATTTTGTACGACTTGCACACACACAATAGAGCGGAGAGCAGTGGAGTGGTGGTGTCACTGACTGGCAGAGAGCCACCATCAGGGATTTTAATTTTGATAACACAAAAAATTAGTCGAAATTTGTCGGTCACTGGTTCAAAAGATATTATAAGGGTTTATAGGTGGCCGATCTGGAGAGTCTCCCCAGCAGGGCCACATTTATACCTCAAAAACTAGGGCACCTAGCGAAGATCTGTTTTCTCCCATATTTTGTCGCCAATTATTCGGAATCAGTCGCTAAGTCACAGATTTAATCGGGTCTTAGTTTAGTAAGGTATAGTCGAAGAGCTAGATCGAAAAGTTTTTTCGTGAACTCTCATAACTAGCTCTTGGACTATACCTACACCTATAAACCCTTATATCTTTTGAACCAGTGACCGACAAATTCTGATATTTGGCGACTGATTCAAATCAAAATCCCTGATGGTGGCTCTGCCAGAGTCAGTGACACGCAGTGGTGCGCTGGCCTAAGTATATAGTCCGAACAGGTTGCCAGTATAATAAAGTAGTCTTTGACGTCTTTGAGTCCTACTTAGAGTAAGAAAGCTATAGAGCATCGGGTAGCGTGGCCACACATGAGACAAAAAACTAACTTACATTGGCTACTTATGTAGCTGCCTTGAAAAAACGGGCACGCACTGAGAGACGGAAATAGTATAGCTTTATCCTTTTCTGTTACTTATAATAACTCAATACTTTATCCCTTTCTTGTGGAAACGAAATGGCGTATGTAGCTGCCTTGAAAAAACGGGCACGCACTGAGAGACGGAAATAGTATAGCTTTATCCTTTCCTGTTACTTATAATAACTCAATACTTTATCCCTTTCTTGTGGAAATGAAATGGCGCTACCCGCCGTCTATAATTTTCTTTGTTTAAGGTGAAAGCGCCAGTGTAGCCCGCGAAATTAATTTTTTTTTAGGTTTTTTGCAATTTGCTGGTCAGTATTAAGTTGTACGATGATTAAAATACGTTACGACCGCGAATCATATTTTAATCAACGTACAACTGACCGTAACGTACAATACTGACCAGCAAATTGCAAAAAACGTAAGAAAATTTGAATTTCGCGGGCCACCTTAGAGCTTCCCCCTTAAGGAGTCGGACTATTAGCTGTTGTAGTAAAATGACAGTTCTTACTGTCATTTCGTTAAAAAATGTTGCCACACTATCTCTACTAGTGATGTGATTAAAACGCATGAAACATCGTTTTAATTTAGATATTCGAAATTGACCAATTTTGATTTAACCGTATTCAATCAAATATTCTTTGTAGGTACCTATTGATCGGATAAAAATATATGTTGTAGTTTCAAATCAGCGTAAATACATATTAGGTATAATAAAAAGATAATTTTGTTTCAATTTTTACTCTAAAACTCCTACTTTAATCGATCTAAAAAACATTTTTTTTAATTAAAATTATCCTCTTTTCTATAAAATCAATTTAATTAACATGGATCGATTTTGAACTGAATGTTACTTAAATGAATCGATTATTTTGTCACATCACTATTTAAATTTCGTTAAAAAGTGGTAATACGTAAGCTGACATTTTACTGCAGCTAATTAAAAGTCCGGCTATAGTGCTAACAGCCCCGAGTTGTAGGTCGTGGTAGAACCCAGGTAGGGGCTTTTACTTGGTGATTTTCATCACCACTGCTCTCAAAAACGGTGAGGGAAAACGTCATGAGGAAACGGGCATGTCCTTGAACCAAAAATTCGAAGACTAGACATTACCAACCCGCACTGGGCCCGCGTGGTGGATTTACGGTCCCATTCCCTCTCACAGAGAGGAGGTCTGTGTCCCAATGTGCGTTACCCCAGCCAAAGAGTATAATAATAATACTGGAGACCCCAGCCACAAAACAACTAAAAGTATGCCCCAGCCCGAAAATGTTGAATATCGTCTTAATACCGTGGCTAGAAGTTTTTTTTTATTCTGGCTACGATAACGTTATCGCAGCCAGAACTGTTTTTGTCAAATAAGTAAAAAATTGTTAGCACAACAAAAATCTACGCAACAATAATAATTACAGAAGCTGGTGTCCTAATTATCTACTACTAGCGGCGCCCCGCGGTTTCACCCGCATAAGTTTCGATCCCGTGGGAATATCGGAATAATAACAAAAAAAAACCGACTTCCAAAAAAATGGGGTGTGGTTGTGTCATGGACACGGCCGTGTGTTGTACGACTTGTACGTGAATACGTTTACGTAACGGGGTTGATCCACTTGGACGCATTCATTCTTTTTAACCGACTTCAAAAAAGGAGGAGGTTTCTCAATTCGACCGTTTAGATGTTACTGTAAAAGCCCGAACTGCGGTAAATCTTAGGATTTAAATCCTAAGATTTAGCATGTCGCACCGGTAAAAGTCCGAATTGTTCTATAATAATAGCACTGATTTAAAGAGGCAGTTGTAAATAGCGGTTTTGGTAAGTTCGCTCTTGCATCCTATGTCGACGGAGCCCCGCTTCGCGGGGCCCCTATTTCTGTGTAAAGGGTCTATAGTAACCTAACCATTTTTTTTTTTTTTTTTTTTACGTGGAGAAATGCTCATACATTCTGCTCTACCACGGGGAGATAGTGCAGTTATGTGGGACTCTAACCCACTAAAACTCCACGGTGTCCTCCTCTGCCGCTTATGGCGGGAACACGGGCACGCGTTAGCACTCATCCGTGAACCCGCCGCGGCTGTCCGTTACCGGACCCTCCTCCGGGGAGTACTCCCCATCACAGGCGCACCAGAACACATAGCACGCCGTGACCACCCCAGGGACCAAACCAGCACATGGGCGCCCGACGACCCCGTCTCTTTCACCCTTGGTCCCCCTGCGACGGGTCAGGTCATTGGCCCCGCCGCCTGCCAATTTTCGGCCGCAGAGGATAGGGAGAGTGGCCAACGTCATACCAACACTCCTCTTCCCCTGCGGCCCCACCGCGTCCGCCATCGAACGGTGGCGACCCCGTCAAGGCCGCGGAAGGTAGGGAGAGCGGCGCACCGTAATACCGGCACTCCTCTCCCGCCGCGGCCTCCAACCCTCAGCCGCGATGCCTCCGGTACGACATCGCGGCCCGCCTCAGTTGCGATGTCGCCCAAGCGGCACCGCAACCTACATATTGGCCGCTACGTCGTCGGCTTGTCGGCAAAAGCCCTGACGAGCGGCCCCTCCTCGGGTTCCTCTTCGCTTCACCGTGGGTGTCCAAGCCACGGCTACTGAGCCCCCCCGCCTCGACAATGCGGGAACCCACCGGGGGGGATAGTAACCTAACCAAACCGAACCTCGGGGTGCCCTTCGCTCGCTCTTGCATTCTATGTCGACGGAGCCCCGCTTACCGCTCATTCAGTTATTGGACTGCTCAATTATTTTTAGAATTGACATTGTAATGTTTTTCAACTGATCATAATAACATCTCGAATATTTAAATAACAGCTCAAAAAATTAGTTCCCTATAATAATCATCAATTTCTGACTTTTATCGGTGTTTGCGGTAAAACCTAAGATTTACCGACTGAAACAGCCGGTAAAAGTTTGAAATTAAAGATTATTATAGAACAATTCGGACTTTTACCGGTGAGACTTGGTAAATCTTAGGATTTACTGGTAAGTAAATCCTAAGATTTACCGCAGTTCGGGCTTTTACAATAGTTTTTTTTTTTTTTTTTGTGTTTTCGCGGATAACTTCGTCGTTTATGAACCGATTTTGATTATTATTTTTTTTGTTGGAAAGGAGATATGCTCAGGGTGGTCCCATGATAAGGAAACCAGGATCTGATGATCGCATCCCAGTGAAATCGAGGGGAACATTCGAAAATCGTAGGAGCGACTAGTGCGTTTATTAATTTTTTCATTAAGTATTTTAAAGCACTACAATTTAATAAAGGCCTGGAGTCGATCTGATGATGGAGCCGAAAGACAGTCGAGGGGACTCTTCAACGATTTATAGCAGTTACCTTGTGTTTGGGCTTGATTAATTTGTATTGATGTGAACTTTACACCTACATGGGTTGTGACTGTCATTAGGGGTCTGATGATGAAGACGAAGGACAGTTAAGGGAACTCCTCAACAGTTTACAGTAGCTACCTTGTGTTTGGAATTAATTCATTTATATTGATGAGACCTGTAATGGCAAATGCATCATTTGGTAAAGTGAAGCTGATGATGAAGACCACAGATGGCCATCGGAACTACTCAATGACATATATTTCACTGCGATTCGATTACTTTAATATGGTTGCTAAGCAATTTATGATCGTTACAATGCGTATGGTGAAGTGGAGCTGATGGTGACTTCTCAATCAGCTCCAGTTCTCCTGGTTCTTACTAGGAGAACTCCTCAACAATTAACGTCCCTGCATCAGGAAAAGCAATATTTTGTAAAAAGTGATAAACAGTTGACATCAGGCTATTGTAACTTAAATAAATTACAAACTGACCCACTAAAAAGTGAAAAATAAAAACTTTTTTACAAAAAAAAATAATCGACTTCCAAAAAACACTATAAGTAAAGTGAAAAATAACTTTAATTTCGGAAGTCGGTGGCAAAAAACTAAAATGCAAATCCAAAGACACCGACATCCGAAATTAAAGTTATTTTTCACTTTATAGTGTTTTTTGGAAGTCGGTTGTTTTTTTTTGTAAAAAAGTTTTTCTTAGGAACGGTCAAAATTAGGTAGGTAGGTAATAGGTACCGCTAGTTGAACACGTTGCCAACTTGCTTCATCAGCTCATGGTTTGAACTCGGCGATGAATGGATTGCTTATCGGGCGCGCGCTAAAATTAATACTTTGTGTTAATAATTTTGGAAAAAATAAAACTGGACCGACGATAATTCGTGTCTACTTGAAGGCAATAACTTAGTTTGCATTTGCACAAAACGATATTTACGCGATTTTTTTCTAAAATTTAGATTTGGGAAATGACAATTTTTAGATTATGATTACTTATGTAATAGGTACTGCACCTCCTATTTCGATTTGTCGCAAGTTTTCAATTTCACCTGTATTAGAACCTTTTTAAAAATGTTCATGTAATGTGTCGCTATTTTTAATTGGATAGGTCCCCTACGGCATACGGCATGTACGCAAATGGTAACAATAAAGTCACTGCCGCGTGCACTACTGTCTTACTGCCCCCTAACCTTCCTCGAGGCTCATCAGTAACAAGTAGGTACTGACAACAAATGAATACGGAAGGTAGTAAGGTTGTGCTACTGTCTGCTATCATTATTATATACGCCTCAATTCGCGTTGTATGGAGTAGGTCTTCTGCAGTAATAGCTCCTGTATGGAGGCGCGGGCGCCCGGGATGCGCCGGCGCAGCCACGCCGCGCCAGTCGGCTGCGCGCTCTCACCCCGCGGAGGACGCTTACTGGCACACAAACACATACGGTATGTACAATACACATATTTATTAGCCTTATATTATTTACAAAATTAAATGGTGTTACTCAATTAAAGGCTGTACCACATAACAGATGGTACTATCCTGAAAGCGTTATTCAGGAACAGGCTAATTTAAAAAAATATGCAATCACGGGAAGATATTAAGTATGTAGGTATAAGTTCTTGCGCTTTTTTGGTTCAGTTGAAAAAGCCTAATTTGCATTTCCACAAATGCGGTGTGGCGTGGCAACAAAATAATCACCTACGCCTGAATTATCTTGTTTTTGAAGCCACGTTTCACTTGAGCCCGGTTCAATCAGGCAGGACTCCAGACACGATCCCTTCTGTTAGGAACTCTACTTTTTGCCAGTCACAAACTGGTTTGGGGTGTTTGAAAATGCTTCTCATTTGTTTTATTTTTTGAATATAGCCGGGCAAGGTATTCACGGACTAATGGGATACCTACACCTTGTTGATGCCGGGATTTCTTTTCGGGTTTTGTCGGGAATACCTACCTACTACTTTCGTAGCTATTTTTGTCGCGAATCGCGCGCGACACAAAGGCACCGCAAGTCGCGCAGCGAGCGGTGCCTTTGTGTCGCGCGCGATTCGCGTCGCGTGTCGCAACGTATTTTCACGCAACGCGTGACCTTAAGATTTTTTGACACACACAAAAATATACCTAATAATATATGTAGGTAAATAGTAAATTGATGTCGGTAGGTACTTAGGTACGCAAGTTCTCACCGTGAAAACTGGTGAAAACTTGCATGGAGTGAGCTGTCAGTGTCATCCCACTGATGCTAGGGATTGACTAAGCAAACATTTACAATCATAATCGAGATTTTAGTAATATTTTTTATGCTAATTCCATTGATCAATATATTTTTTCTATTGTTTTTTCTAGAGTTCTATTTTCTATTGTTCTATGCACCTAGTCTTGCCTAGACCAAGAGGCAAATACAAAGACTACTATTTTTATTATTATTACTAAGACTTCGCTGTCTGTCCGTCCGTCCGTCTGTCTGTCACCAGGCTGTATCTCAAGAACCGCAGTAGCTAGACAGTTGAAATTTTCACAAATTATGTATTTCTGTTGCCGCTCTAACGACAAATACTAAAAACAAAATAAAATTAATATTTAAGGGGGGCTCCCATACAACAAACGCGATTTTTTTGCCCTTTTTTGCTCGATATCAATAATGGCAACAGGTAGGCACTTGAAATATTCACAAAATACTCAGTTGTATTTTTACTTTAATAATAAATAATACAATTAAAATAAAATAAATATTTAAGGGGGGTTCCCATACAACAAACGTGTTTTTTTCGGCGTTTTTGCCTTGTGGTACGGAACCCTTCGTGTGCGAGTCCGACTCGCACTTGGCCAGTTTTTAATTCGATTCTTTACCTGAGCAAGTACCTAGGTAGTATAAAAAAAACAGTGGCACTCCAGAAGTGCCGACAGAAGTGAAAACTTGAAAAAGCATAGTAATTTTATAAACATGTTTGAAGGTCATTCTTCCCAATTGATGTCTTTAAAATGGCCAAAACTTAAAACAGAGGTGTCGGTTACGGTAACAGTGTCGCGAGTTCAATGGTTTTTAGTCTCAAAAAATGCCCAACGCGACTAAAGAAGTTTTCACACAAATTTTATCTTCATACAATTAAGTTATATTTTTATTCGTCGCATAAAAATCCTGAGCCGTGCCGATGCCGATAGTGGGCGCCGGGCCTTACTCACTTGCCTACCTACCTAATATCGCATCAAGCAAGGGTGCTGATCATTCGGTGACCGTTCCTTCTCCGCACGAGGAGTCCCCCCCTGGCACAGTTTAGGCCGGTGTTATTATTGTTATACCAACATGCAAATAAAACCGAGCTGCCAACGCCATAGCAACTGTATGCGGCTCATACAAGGATATTATTGTCTCCAGAAGTCTGGACAGTAAAACAACTACTTACTACTATTCGGATACTAATTCGGTTACCGACCATGCAGGTAGGTACCTACTCGGATAAACCACATGCTCTCGACGCATTCAATCACCCGCCTAATATGGGTAAACATCTGTAGTACCACACTAGCGCCTGTTGACAAACAAAAACAAGTTGCCAAAATATTTCGTAAGCGTGTATCAATATTAGTCGCCATTCGTCACTATTGTTGTCAGACGAAAGATTGCTAAGTATGCATATCATAACATCGTCATACACAGCGCGTTGTCAAAGAGCCATTCAGGCGCGGTCAAAGACTAAAATATGATGCTGTGGCGCGGTCGCAGCCTGAAATTTTGGAGGGGGTCACTCACTACACTAATAAAAAATAGGTATCTGGAATAAAATAAACATTATTGCACAAGACACAATTTTATTATTATAAATTTATCGCTGTTATTATAAATTTATAGCTAGAAATTTCCTTTTATTATTTGGCAAATTTTTGAGATTTTTCAATTTGACCTTAGATTTTGGGGGGGTCATGTCCCCTGTGACCCCCCCTTCGGACCGCGCCTGGAGCCATTATTGACGCCATACCTCCCGGTATCGGTATCATTCTGTTGGTAGGCAGAGCTGAGGTAGGTACTATCTACATTAGTTCGGTGTGGAATCGAACTCGCAGCCCGTTAGCACATCACGCCAACCGTGTCTTTCGGTGGGCGAAAGCACCAGGGAGCCCGCGAGATTTAAATGTTTTCCAATTTGTAGTTCAGAATCAGTTTATTTATGTTAAAAAAACAACTATTAGCGTCCGTTACATACATTTAATTACTATAATATTACCGAACTATACTCATTAAAATTGCCTAAATTACAAGGCTGATTTGACCAGAGTCAGATAACTTTTCTCCCTGGAATAAAATGAACGTCTGACAGTTCTAGTATGGAAAAACTGACAAAAATTCAAAATTTATTCCCAGTCGAGTATGACTTAATTCTATGTATAAAAGTTGGTTGGAATGCGCCCTCAATAAAGATACCTACTATTTCATGAAATCATTACATCTGAGGCCAATAATGATTCTAACAAACATTTAGGTAGTAAGAATTAAAAGTCTTGAACAGAAAGTACAGTTCAGTTTATCAAACATAATCGAGGTTCGAATTAGGCACTAACATGGTAATAACCACGGATGTCGACAATAACTGTAGGACAAGAGGATAATCAAACAGGATCTCAAACTCAATTAAAACAATGTTTAAATAAACCAGTAAGTAATAATTGTGACACAAAAAGCGTTGTTGTGAAGTCGTTATCGCGCGAGGGTCACGCTATCAGCGGACACTGCTGCTGAGCTTCCGTCCATGCTTCGCGAAGCCGCCGCCCGCGCCGGCGCAGAATCGCGCGCTGACCCACTTACTATTTTATTATTGGCTACGATTACCTATCCAACATAGGATTACCTACACTCAAACTTTATTTAATTAGTGGTATTGGCTACGATTACCTATCCAACATAGGATTACCTACACTCAAACTTTATTTATTTAGTGGTAATTGGCTACGATTACCTATCCAACATAGGATTACCTACTCTCAAACTTTATTTATTTAGTGGTATTTTCGAATAAGGGGAAGCCTTTGTACGAATGATCAGTAGGTACCTACATAGGGCGCATTGTAGTTGGGGTAAGGTAAAACCTCGTTGAGCCTCAGGGTTACGCAACATAGTCACGAAGTCGAAACCTAAACTAACATGGTAGGTATGTCAAACTGAACAACGATGCAGAATTCAGAAAGCATGTTTAATGAGGTGCATACTGAAACACTGAAAGATTTATTTCTACAGTTCTGTGTAACTATCGGAGCGATCTAAAGTTAGGTATCCTACTTTATAAAGGACAACAGGGAACTAATATGCCAACTTCACAGTTTACTTCCCACGTGGCGTATTCCCAGGAAAATCTGTTATTTTCAATTTCTAGAGCCGCTCCCGTTGGCGTCTGCTTGACGCTTCGCTCTCTCCCATCTCCCATTGTCGTAGACTGCAGGCATTATCATAATTTCTATTTCATAAAACGAAATTAGTCAGTACCTAAACTTGTGTTTATGTTTATGAGTCTGTTGAGTTATTTTCACGTAGCCAGTCGTAAACCGCCGCCGCCGCCATCACGCCGCATGTCGCCCCTGCGGCCCTGTTCCGAGCGACACACTGCGAGGCAAGGTTGGAGGCTATCGCGGCTGATAATGTGGGTTCAAAAATAATGATGACACCCTAATCTTAATAAAAAAACGTTTATTAAAACTCACGAATTGGAGCTTTATAGATTAAATGTTCGACAATGAAATGGCCTAATTTTTTAAGTTTGACGAATTAATTTACGAACGAAACTTGTATCAGTTACATAAAATTGTTTTGCTAAACTGAGATGAATGAAAGAATTGAGAACATACCGCTAATTAATTCGCTGAATGACATGAATAATAAAAAGATTTTATACATAACTAGCTACATAGACGCAGTACAAAGACAGTCTTTGTAAAGAGTGAATATTTAACTTGACTAGGTACCTACTGTAAGTGCGCCTGCGGACATCTGCGCGACTGCTATAGTCATCAAATAATCAGTAGCTATAGGTACCATGACCGAATAAACGAGTTATAAACGAGAGTGTTTAGAAGCACACCATTCATGCCCATCCTGTGCCAGCTCCCATCAATGAGACAATGACTATGCTAATAGTAATAGACACGGGCTCTATGGTTTGGTTTATGGCTAAAAAACAGCCGTATACAAGGCTGTTGTTTAGCCTTAGAAAGAGCTTACCTCGGTAGGTACCTATTCATGATGCATTCCCTATGTGAAAGCTTCGCGAAATGCTGGGACTTGACTATTTGGAATGAAGCCGTGAATGAGTAGCCTACATTTTTGGCGTCCTTCTCTTGAAGTTGTAATCAATAACCTCAATCTGTTCAGGTGAAACAATACGCTATACCTAATGCATAACGTTCTTTATAGTTGCGCTTTCTGTGATCTGTCGGCGGCGTGGCAACGTGTGACGCATGCTCGAATTTGGGTCAATGGAAACACATAGACGCTGAGATTCAGCCGACCAACTGCACCCATTCCAGAATGCTCTCCTCATTCACCATGCGATGCGATACGATAATGTCATATAAGTATTATGATATGCATTGATTGCTTGGTAACACTGATGAGTGCACTACAAGCCTCAGCATGTAGATACTAATTCTGAAGCAGTATCAGCACGTCTGACGGTCAGTAAACTGGGTCTTGGAACAGTTTCCATGACCCAATTTACTGACCGTACATGTGACAATTGTCTGAAGAAATCCAGATTTAAAACAGAATTTGCCATAATTTCTTTTTTTGGTGGTGTTTCCCGATTTGTGTTGAAATGCAAAAAAAAAATCTAAATTGGCAGCAGATGCATAGGTGATGGTGGTGGGGATGGGATGCAGACACGATGCAGATCATACAGATAGATACAAATACGCGGAGCGTTCAATGTATTCTCGGTATCGGCATGAAAAAAGCCGTAAATTCAATTAAAATCATTTTTATTTTAAAACCTACAAGATAATAAGTTATTTTAGCTTAGGTATTCGCTGCAACTCTAACATACAACTCTTCTTACCTTAGGCTATTTTTGTTGTAAACCATAGTCTTTATTTATTTATTTATTGACCTATCTACAATTGTTACACTGTTTATCCTTAAAAAATACAAGCAATATACAAGCATAGTGTACAATATGATGCGATAGACACAGCATGCAAAAACAAAAATTAAACATCAATAAAATTGCAATAATTGTGCAGAAATAACGCTTACAGCTGTACTAGTGAGTAGTTTTATAAACAAGACAAAGAAAAAATAATAATAATAAAATGAAGAAAAAAAAAAGAACAGTGTTGGTTACTTTTTATGGACTTGGCGCTTGAATTCTTGAAGTGATGTGGAAAAAATATCTATTGATTCATCGCAATTATTAAGAAGCCTGGAAATTCTGGGGATGGGGGAATTGGATCCTGAAACAGTTTTGCGGAATGGGGGACGTAATAGTTTGATAGGATGACGCGGATAATTATGGGGTAGGTTAAAACTTAACTTACTTAACAACTGGGGGCAGTCTAATTTACTCTGAAGTATTTTATAAAGAAAAACTAGATCTATACCATCTCTTCGTTTTTCGAGTGAAGTCATAAAAAAATTTTCAAGCCGTTTAGCGTAGTTCGGAACTTTTTTGTCCAATCTAGCAGAGAAGGCAAGATGGTATAAAAATCTTTTCTGGATCCTCTCTAACCAGGACTATGACTATGTGTTGCATAGTGGGGACGCCACACAACCGCGCAGTATTCCAATACAGTACGAACGAGACAATTGAAAAGATAAATTTTAGTTTTAGGCTTGCGAAAACATTTTGCATTAGTAACACAAAACCGAGTGTCTTTGAAGCTTTTTTAATAATGTTATCCATGTGGGGAATGAATGTTAATTTACGATCAAGAAGAACTCCCAAATCTCTGACAACATACTGTAATTAAAATCAATAAAGTTAGCCTTGCGAGTAAACGTAATTTGGGAGCATTTTTCTATATTAAGTTGCATGCTATTATCGTTACACCAGTTTAAAAGTCTTTATGTTTATGTTTATTGTTTATTGTTAATTAAAACGGTAACACCAATTACATTAATTAACATAAAATAAAATAAAAATAAAAACAGCTAAGGTAGATATAAAATTTCAACTACTAACATAATATAATAGAGGACACCCTAGCATACTTCTTCTCACAAAACATCAGACATACCCGCATAATTCTACTCCATTCATCGGCAAACAGATCACATTCAGGATTGGTGGCCAGGAGGGCATTAAGCATCCTTAGAGTACGACACACAGGGGACTCAGCTCTGGCGACAGTTTTAGATGACGGCGGTGCAAACAGATTGTGTCGACGGCTTTGGCGATGTCCGATGTATTTGTCGGGAACAAATAGCCTACAGAAAAGATCGTGAAGTTCAGGACTGTCGATGCGTCCTCTGAGAGTTTTGCAGGCTACTGTGAGCTGTTGAAAGCCACGTCTAACCTCCAACGAGTTGAAGCCCAATAGACCTAGGAGGTAATTAGTAGGGTACTTGAAGGTGGAAATAAACTTGATTTTTTTATTTATAATGTAATCCCCCATTATCCCAAATGCATAGTTTACATTGTTACCTTACCTTACTAACAAAAAAAAATGGAATTGATTCTGAAATAGGTAAATGGTTATTATATTATTAATTAAATCTCGAAATTAACTTTTCAATACCCTGTAAAAAATAACAGTCCCACGGGATCGAGGAGGGGGGGGGGGGGGGTACAAGGGATCTTCATAATAATCACTCGGGGCTAGCTCCGGGGTGGGCTTAATTTATTCGAAACCACAATCTCGCACAGCAGCCTTGGAAACACGCACCTTGTGGACCGGGTAGTTGCGTTGTCGTGAAGAAGCAACACACCGATGCGCGGTGGTCAGTTTACCCCATCTGTTTTGGTGGGTGGGTCATCTTTGCTATCATTTTGATCTTCATTCGGGCATCTCAACTTTTTTCACGTTTTCTTCCTGTAGACTTAGAGGCAGTCGGGCCGCCCGAGCGAGTATCGTCTTCAATACTCCCTCTGCCCCTTTTACATTCACTTGACCACTTTTGAACCGTAGGTAGATGACGAAGTGCAGAATCTTGGTAAACAGCCACCATCTCTTCGTGAATAGTTTTTTGATTTGTTCCTTGTTTGGTAAGGAATCGAATAACAGCGCGGTGCTCGATTTTCTTCAACATTGTCACGTTCGCCATTCCAGTTGTCATTGACTAAGGATAACTAGCAAACTAATGATATCACAACAGACTATATGAAATTTTACCTTTATACCCTTAGATAATGTTATTAATTAGACAAACTACCCACAGCATTAGTAAATCACCCTGATGCCGAGAATACATTGAACGCCCCTCGTATGTCATAGTGTCAGGGTGCAATGTGCAGGCGGGCCGCGGCTCAATTGAGGCAATTGTGTGCAGGCAGGGTCACGACTACGTCAGCCAGGGCCCCGGGTGAGGTGTCACGTCATCCGCTGGTGACATACATCACACGAGACGGCTGCAATTGTGCACCTACCTATTCAATTGGTTACCGACGCCTTTCGTATCATGGTATGATGGGCTGCGTCTATTGTATTTATACGCTACTGCAGCATAGTACCACCCGCACGTCAGGCGCTAGCCGGGCTGGCTCAGGGACCCCAGATGTATGTACGTCAATCAGAACAAAGTCGGGCAATGTGTTATTAGATTTTCTTCATCAGCACTTATTGATCTCATGGATTGTAATGGAACAACAAACGATCTGATTGCGGATGAATGGAGGAAGATTTTATTGGCATGGCAGAAGTACCTACTGTGAGGGATTCATGAAAGTGTTATTAATTATTTTTTTTATGTTTTAAGTAATCTGAATTTTATAATTTTATATTTTCGTTTTATGTGTATTTGTGTCTGTCTTCAAATTTAAGTGGTTTTAAGTTTTTAACCGTGTTTATTAAAGTTAATAAATAAATAAATCAGCTATAATTTGTTTGCAGTCTTGATTTGCCAGGTCAGTGGCAATCTGTGGCAACAGGCTCTCACTTAACTGTTGCCTTCCTTTTCGGACATTATGTTTATGCAGTGCGGGTTATTCAACGATGACAAGCAATGTAAGCAATTTGGCACAAAGTTATGTTCGTCCTCCATATGCATGTATGGCGCTCGAGAGCTCTGGCGTGGAGTCGGTCGCGCAGATCGATGGAGCCCCGAGCAACTCCACCCCAACCCTAGGTCTTTCATAACAGGCCAATGTTTACGTAACAACAATAAAAGTCAAGGACAGCTCCCTGATACTTATTTGGAGACCAACGCGCGGCAGTTGTCATTCGCAGTACGGAGGTATAGATACCTAATTTTAAGTAGGTAGGTAAGCAGTAAAAACTTAATGATCTCGCCTCGGTAATCTAGGAAAGTGGCCCTCAAACTCACCTCTCCTCACATCACGATTGTTGTCGTGAAGTCGTGATGCTAAGAGGGACGTTTAAGTTATTCGTTCTTCTCATTCCCTACCGAGGATAGCTTCGATTTCTGCGCGAATTCAGTTCCCATTATTTCTTTCACTGAGCAGTAGACTGTAGCCTCGGTTGCGCGGTCGAGAGTTCGACAGTTCGACACCCCCTAAGACGATATCGTCGCTGTAGGTAGGTACGAAACTTAAAATATTCAAGAAATCAAGAAGTGTTTTAGATTTCGTCGTAGACATAAGTACATCATAAATATTCGAGGATGTTTCACATTCTCTCAGTGATTGGCTGATTTTGTGCATACGCTGCAGCGATCAAGTTCTGGCGTTAGGTATCCACATGATGTTAATGTACAAACAATAAGTACCTACTAACTGCAATACAATACATCCTAAGTAGGTAATATTATGAAATTGCTTATCGAAGTGTTTCGTCGACAAAGGGCATAGGGTTGCCGACACGGTTTTCTATAAAATCTTTGCCATTTCTTCTTGTTTCGTATAAAAGTGCTTTGGTAACAATGTAGTAGGAAGGTAACAATCAAAAGATAACAAAACACACTTTCTGAAAAAAAACCGGTTCTTCCCCCTTGTACCTATTGACCGCAAAAACTTTCTGAAAAAAGTTTAGCAATTCACGTCGAGACAGCTAAGGCAGCCTTCGATACAATAACATGCAAATCAAGCACAGGACACTGCGACAGAATTGGACGCTGAATTCTCAGAACTGGCTCATAATAAGTTTATGAGTTGAATTGTGCAGATGTGAGGATGAGGTCATCACCAGGCGACCACCATGCGCCTGCTGGAGCGATCGTTAACATTAAATAACTGCGCTACGTAGATATCATATCGTTGTTGATGGAATCATATTTTTAAATAATACCTAAATAGAATTAACAGAGCAAGCATTAAGAGGTTATCGCTTGAAAAAAATAATACTTAGGTAACATTCCTACGCAAAGTGTACTTATTGGAATATTTCTGAGCTGATTAAGCGGAAACAAAATAAATGCATCATTATAATTTTATTAAGAATGTGTGGATTTGTGGAAGGATGCTTGCATGAGGCACCGATAAGCAGCAATGATGACTGTGCACACAGAGCACCATGCGGGCGGGCGGTGGAGCTAGGGTCAGAGGCGTCTCTAGCACATGTAGCGCCCGTGTGCAAACATTACCCAAGCGCCCCCTAGCAAAAAAAAAAAAAAAATGGTCCCCTAGTAAGCGCGCGGTCTAATGGAATGGGTACATAGTTCAAGTCACCACAAATCACACACATCAAGTTACCACAAATTGTCAAATTTCCCCAATGGATAATAAACTATTGTTTGGAGACGAAGAAGAAATTCGTCGGTTTTGGATACCATGGTGTGCTGTTGACTGTATATTTAGAATTATACAGGGTGTTCTGGTGTTTACCCTAACAAGCCAAAACGTACCCATGTTAACATGTCTATTTATATGTTATGTTACATCATATCAATGTCCAAATTTTGAAATTTCTTAATTCTAATTACGACCTGATATCAAACAAAGTTCAATATCAATTGGGAACATTTGACTTTGGGAAGCTCACTGCGAGGGAGGGCCACTGTACACACGGGTAAAAAGTATTTTTAGGAAGGAAAGAGTGACAAGAAAAAACAAAGCACAAGTTTATTTTCAAAAAATGTTTTGTTTTTTCAGTTTTCAGACTGAAATTTGGTAGCGTAGCTAAATAATTTTTGACGAGTGCTCCGACCCCGTCGAAATTCGCAACAGTTGTGCTTGTGGCAGACTAATTCAGCTAATATCAAAATTAAATCTTACTTATTAGGTAAATTTCAATCAAAAGAAAAGCCGCAAATATGAAGTAAATTTCATATTTACATGTTTACTCAAATATAAAACTTAATCCATGGCGCCAAGGCTTATTTTTTTAATTAACATTGGTTACCGACCCCCCAGTCCTCCTCCGTTCCGTTTGACTTGACAATGATTGTCCTTTGCTGCGAGCTTTTACGTTCACTCCGAACTAGGGAATGCAATCCGGACTATCCGTAATCCGAAAAATCCGGATATCCGCACATTTTTAATAGACTTCCAAATCCGGATTTGAAAATCGAATCCGGATTTTTTGAATAATAAGAAATTGTAACAAAAAAATCGAAACGAGCGAGTTCGCTGTTCGCGCGTCAGGTTTCGTGAGTATCGAGTATCGAGTTCATCGGCTCACGGGGGAGCGAGCGGGGCGGGGTGTACAAATCCAAATCGAATGCCAAATAATCGAATATAAATTGATCGACCACTATATAGGGTGACTGGTAATTAGTGACCGATACTTAAACACGTGATTTTACTCATCATTATGAACAACTTTTACTATGGGACCAAACCTGAAATCGCGAAAAAAAAATCAGCTGCTCCCTACATTTTGACGGGTTAAGCGAACATAAATGTAGGGAACAGCTGATTTTTTTTTCGCGATTTCAGGTTTGGTCCCATAGTAAAAGTTGTTCATAATGATGAGTAAAATCACGTGTTTAAGTATCGGTCACTAATTACCAGTCACCCTATATATATAATCTACCGTCCACTTAATACATCGAGCGTTCAAAATATCGAGCAAGAACTTTCGAGTATTTAGACGTTCGATTTAAAGTGGTCGATCAAGTAATATTGGATTATTTGGCATTGGATATGGCATAGTACACCCAAAATAAAAGCACATGAAAATCAAAGCAAATTATTTTTATTTTTGTGGGTTTATTAAATTTTTTATCAATTTTTATCAATAAATAACATAATTATGGTGTTATTGCTGGGTCTACTATTAAAACATTCATTTGATTTGATTTTCATGTGCTTTTATTTTATTTTAATCCATTTAAGTACACAAATATCAGAAACAAATATTGGATTATTTGGCATTGGATATGGCATAGTACACCCAAAATAAAAGCACATGAAAATCAAAGCAAATTATTTTTTATTTTTGTGGGTTTATTAAAATTTTTATCAATAAATACCATAATTATGGTGTTTTATTATTGTGTGTATAGTATTGCTGGTTGTACTATTAAAACATTAATTTGATTTGATTTTCATGTGCTTTTATTTTATTTTAATCCATTTATGTACACAAATATCAGAAACATCATATTAACAAACTAATATGGGTAGCTTTGTTTATTTTCATGAAAAATCCGTAAAATCCGGATAATCCGGATTAGACCAAAAATCCGTTCTAAAAAATCCGGATTTTAAAACAGAACGGATTTGCATTCCCTACTCCGAACGTAAAAGCTCGCAGCAAAGGACAATGCTCTTGGATGTATGGAATCCCGTACCATTTTGCGTCAAAGTCAAACTTTGTTTTTTAACCGACTTCAAAAAAGGAGGAGGTTTCTCAATTCGACCGTATATTTTTAAAGACTACACTTATCATATTAACTCCTACAAAAGTTATTTTTGTAAACAAAACCCGGGTTTCAGAGATTTTCAAAGAAATCAAAATAACCGAAAGACTAGGCACCTACTTTATTTTGTTTGACATGTCATACACGAACGGCAAAAATCGCACATCTGTAGCAGTTTCGGACAATGTCTTCGCATATTGCGTTGAAATCTTAATTAACACAACATCCTTCTGGAGTAAATGCATTATAATCCTTCAATTATACACAGGAAAACAGAAATACATCATATAAGTATCAATTTCATGCAATTCGAAAGAAACGGAAAAAAAATAATTGACACTGTCTTTCTGACAGTGTCAGATAGTGATCAAAATATATGGCATTGACGACCATATCCGGAATTGAATCAATTGAGTGCATTAACAAAATATTCTCTTTTTATTACGATTTCGTGATCCGGGTTAGACTTTATTGAAAAAATCGACCATTTTAAATGATAAATTGGTTACATTTTTTTAAGTATAATTTATAAAACTATCTCCATTCAGTGTTATATTGATCATATCGTTTGAAACGGAACGTCATGTAAAGGGATCAAAACATTATCAACACTTTTTTACTTTAATTTAAATTCCCTGTTCAAAAATCAAATCCCCGACGCGTAATGTCGTAAAAAAATATGAAAATAATTACTATAATATTTTGATCTTGAGGCATGAGACTTTTTGGTACCACAATCGGTCATTCTCCTTTAAATTATTATTTTGGATAAAACTTTCCGAGAAGCTGTTTGTCTGGAGATATTGAGTATTGTCGGGAGTCTGGAGATCATTTAAAATGTCGGGAGAATCCAGACGAATCCCGACCATCTGGCAACCCTAGGTGGAGCGGTGAGACCAAGGTTTTGTAAACACAATCTACCATTGGGTTGCTTTCCCAGATCACAACGACAAGGCTTGATTTGTATATTATTTTTGTCATACGCGTACTTTTTCTCATATGGATAACCTAACTATCCAGCTTGGCTCGAAATTCAAGACGGCGGCCGTGAATATGTTCCCTAAACTTGTCCGCTTTATCTTTTACCACAGCTGTACAAACCTCCACTCCTCGCGCAGTCGCGCCTGCAAGCCTGCAACAAGTCAATCACGTTCATTATCATCTCTAATACGGTTCATTCAACGACGTGAGGAATGGCATCATATCTACATTTCCTCGCGATAAGGCCGGGTCGCCGTGTGCAGCACAGCTTCCGAGTCGCGCACGCGCCCGCCGCGCCGGCCGCGCTCCGGGGTGCGTTGCCCTCGAGCCTCGCCCCTCGACACCGATGCCATTAACACCGTGAACCCTGGTAGGGTTCACGGTGTTAATGGCATCGGTGTCGCTGCAATGACTTCCAATTATACATCAAGCCCTACAGCTCAACCATGATTAGCTAGCAAGTTCGCTGTCAAATGTAAACTGATCATCATCTGCCTAGCCTTTTCCCAACTATGTTGGGCTCGGCTTCCAATTTAACCGGATGCAGCCTATGTGACCTCCACAACCCAGTTATTGGGTAATACAATACCCCTTGGTAAGACTGATAGTTGTCAAATGTAAACTCGTGTGATATAAAATTATATTCATCGTTGGCGGGCCACTTGTATTACTTACCTAAATACCCACCGATTCTCTTAAACGTTGGCCTAAAATAGTCCAGTGCACCCACAGATGTAGAGTGCACCGGACTTCGGCAATAAACAAGATTCGCGCGTAAATAGCACGCTGATGAACGGTATACGAACATTACGAACGCTTGGCCATGTTCAGTATTACAGCTTTACCTATTATTTATTATCCTACAGCACAGTCTACTTTACTTGACCGGAGACTTGACATTTGGCCCCCGAGTAGGGACATGACGTGATGTAGTGGAACTTATGGTTGGTTGTATACCTACCCGTGTATCTACTCATGTGCCTACACGACTTATGCAGGAACGTTGGCCTACTTGTAAAATGGCACAGAGAATTCATCAGTGTTCTCATATTAGAGTATTTTACAGCGTCCCATAAAATGTGAACGACACAACATTATCGCTCGGGCCGCGCCAGCGTGGGCTCATCACATCCGTGTATAATCTTTTTGTACAGAAAACACTAGTCTGGGTGGACGTTAACTCACTACCTACCGAAAATTTTTCTGTAATCCTTTTTCTGTTTTCCTTTATGACCCGTTCCCCTGGGTATACCCAAGACGTAGGCGACTTCCGCTCGACTGTAGAAGTAACAGAAAATATTTATTTTTCTATATAAATATTTATTTATATAAAATATGTATTTGTTCCAGGTAGACAAGCTACACTATGAGGGGTCTCCTAGTGCTGGCCCTTGTGGTCGCAGTCTTATGCACAGTCGACGCAGAGGTGAATTATTATAATATTATTTAACATCATCATTATTAGGGACATCATCGAAACTGTTTCTACTGGAATATCCTGATGCTTTACGCATTGTTTGAATGTAACCTAGATTTGATCAAGCCAAAATTGTTAAACCGGTTTTTTCGTCTAATAAAACTACCTTTATGGGGTGAAAGATACAGCGCACAAATAGAGCAATATCACAGTTTTTGTAACTCTAAATTGCGACTCGTAGATTTTCCTAATGATGTTCGTTTATGCTGTTAAACATTGTGTTAATGATAGAAATAACCTAGTAATAGATGGTGTATAAAGACAAATTATGTCCATAGATACTGGAAGCTGCAGTAAACACTTTATAGAGAAAAGGTTCGTAAAAAAATGTAATGTAACGGGTCGGAATCAACAACGATATTATAACCACATTCTCTTTGGTCGGAATAAATCTGGGGGCACGGGAGTGCCCCCGCCAAGACGAGCCAAGCGAAGCGCAAGGGCACTTTCTACCTTTTCTCGAAGCACTTCGTCGTATTTTTGAACCTTCATAACTTGGGTTTGGATTATACCAGATAAACAAAATTTTCGGGATATGATGTCAGTGGTTGACTTATTAAACCTATAAAGTTTCAATTGCATAGCTCTTATACTATAGATTTTATTGATATCTAAAATACCCCGATTTCGTCACTGACTCACTTACCTACTCACTGACTCACTGATGATCATTAATATTCTAAGGGTCTTCCTGAAGTCCTAGAAAGCTGAAATTTGGTATGTAAGCTAGTAATACCATAATCAGCCTATAATGTTCCCACTGCTGGGACACTGGCCTCCTCTCAGTGAGAGGGAGTGGGCCGTAATCCACCACGCGGGCCCAGTGCGGGTTGGCAGATGTCACATGTCTTCGAATTTTTGGTTCTAGGACATGCCGGTTTAAGCTAGTAATAGTACACAAAAAACATAATTGATTTTGATAATTCTGAAAATTGATATAGGGACTCCTTGTTATAAATAATAAAATACGTATTTCAGTAAATAACCCCCCAACCCCCCAAAAAAATTTTTTTTTATTTCATAAGCATCAATATTCTAAGGTTCTTCCTGAAGTCCTAGAAAGCTGGAATTTGGTATGTAAGCTAGTAATAGTACACAAACAACAAAAAAACTCTAAACTTGGAACTTTTACCCTCCAACCTCTTAAAATAGGGAATGGAAGTTTGTACGAGACTTCCGCAGATTTTGATGCTAGAGTTCTGAAAATTGACATAGGGACTCCTTGTAATAAATAATAAAATACATATTTCAGGATTTTTAGTAAAGAACCCCAAAAAAAAAAAAATATTTCATAAGCAACTTTCAAAAAGATGTGAAATCCCACCAAAACATTTTCTTGTAAAATGTTGCCAAGACGAGACCACATATGGCTCGCACTGCCAAAAAGTTATCAGATCTCATGTAGAGCCAAGCTTCTAACTCTACACGCCCTAACTTCACAAACTCTACACCTTAGTCAAAATATGTGGCTTGGCCGTTTCGCTACCATCACATGGGCGTAAGGTGAAAAATTTATTCACTGTTCATTACTTTTCTGTTATACAATAGGTAGTTTTTGCATGACACTCAGTTTGTCTTTAGGCCGAGTTTGTCAACTGAATCTGCAATTCTATTCCTCAAGCAGACTGTCCAGTAGGTACTACACAGCGAGACGTGTTTCGTGATCTACGCGTTTCTTGGATCTGTCGAAGGCAGTTGATCTCGTATCTTATGATTTTCTGGGGCAAAAATTAAGTACTGAAAAGGACTTGTTTCCTGAGATCGCATCAGTTTTTCAATATTGACCGGTACGGCAACCAAAAGAACAGAGTGAAGTGGGGAGGGGCACAGTCGGACGTGTACAGGTTGGAGTACGGGGTGAGGCAGGGGGGTTGAGCTCCCCTTTGCTCTTCAGCCTGTACATAAACCGACTGATCGGTGAGCTCAGCAGTACTAATATCGGTTGTCACGTGGACGGTGTTTGTCATGGTTTGTCATGTTTGTGTGAACAACATAAGTTATGCTGACGATATGATGCTGCTGAACCCATCGATTGGTGCACTAAGAAAGCTGTTCATTAAAAATGTGTGAGCTGAATGCTGCGGTCCATGGACTCAAGTACAATGCGTCCAAGAGCATGCTGATGATTTTTAAAGCCGGTAAGAAGTGTTATAACGGCTTGGCTCATTGGGTCACAGACTACTTGGCTCACTGGGTCACAGACTACTTGGATGATGACCTTGATATTGAGAGGGAGCGGAGGGCTTTGTGTGCGTTGCAACATGTTGGCCCGTAGACGCCTTGTCAGTCCTACACGTGTAGTCTATGGGTCAACTACACGCAGCGAGTGTACGGGACTCTGCGTGTACAATATAACAACGCGTTTAGGGTCTTGTTTGGGCTGCCTCGTTCTTGCATCGCATCGACTATGTTTTCTGAGGCGCACACTGATAGCTTTTATGCTTTTATCAGGTGTTCTACAATACTATTTAGGTAAATCTAAATAGCATCAGACTTTTAATAAACATATGATTAAAGTAAGTACCTATAAGTAGAGAGTAGGTATAACCCGTGTTGTATTGTTGCTAGCGGCACCGGCGGCGGCACCGGCGGCTGCGGACGACAACCACGGAGCGCCCCGGCCTGCCGGACACGGGGCCGCCCTTGCGCGAGGACTCGGAGGCGGAACACTTGGAGCTCGGCATGGCGGAGAGAATCGATGAGAGGCGTTTCCAGGTAACACTCATCATCCTGATGCACTTGCATTAACTTACTTTAAATCGGCGCAGTACGTTTTCGTCTTCCTCGTCATCTCTATTTGCCGTCATCTCTATCATCATTTCAGCCGAAAGACGCCCACTGCTGGACATAAGCCTCCCACAAGCACCTCAACTTCGCCCAGTCGTTCTGTGCTTCCCGCATCCAGCGGGTTTCTGCGACCTTCATAAGATCATCTTAATAGTCACCCTCTTTCTAGCCATATCATAAATTATCTTTAATACAATCCCTCCATCGCACGTCGTATATATTTGCCCTATAAACCTACGACTAAATATTCACATCCATGAAACTTTTCCGCCGACATGTTGAGACATGTTCCTCATTCCTTCGCATCACGCGCTGATAAACCAAATAGTATAATCACGACAAGTCTTTTAATATCCGTCTTGCTTGTAAATAGAGGTAGATTTGAGACGTGGTCGTGTTGCAGGATGCTGAGCGGTCCCGCGTCAACGAGCTCATGAACGAGGCGTCGTCCCACGAGACCGGCGGAGACAACGAAGTCAACATCCTTGACGGTATCACTCGCTGTTTATCATTAACATAACATCATGCAGAATTACTACTTAGGTTCCTACTAAAGTAGGACTGCCCCGTTGGTCTCGCGTTCGCAAGCACGACTGTTGAGCGGGGGTCCTGGGTTCGGCAGTTCGCAAGCACGACTGTTGAGCGGGGGTCCTGGGTTCGGCAGTTCGCAAGCACGACTGCTGAGCGGGGGTCCTGGGTTCGGCAGTTCGCAAGCACGACTGTTGAGCGGGGGTCCTGGGTTCGGCAGTTCGCAAGCACGACTGTTGAGCGGGGGTCCTGGGTTCGGCAGTTCGCAAGCACGACTGTTGAGCGGGGATCCTGGGTTCGGCAGTTCGCAAGCACGACTGTTGAGCGGGGGTCCTGGGTTCGGCAGTTCGCAAGCACGACTGTTGAGCGGGGGTCCTGGGTTCGGCAGTTCGCAAGCACGACTGTTGAGCGGGGGTCCTGGGTTCGGCAGTTCGCAAGCACGACTGTTGAGCGGGGGTCCTGGGTTCGGCAGTTCGCAAGCACGACTGTTGAGCGGGGGTCCTGGGTTCGGCAGTTCGCAAGCACGACTGCTGAGCGGGGGTCTTGGGTTCGGCAGTTCGCAAGCACGACTGTTGAGCGGGGGTCCTGGGTTCGGCAGTTCGCAAGCACGACTGTTGAGCGGGGGTCCTGGGTTCGGCAGTTTGCAAGCACGACTGTTGAGCGGGGGTCCTGGGCTCGGCAGTTCGCAAGCACGACTGCTGAGCGGGGGTCCTGGGTTCGGCAGTTCGCAAGCACGACTGTTGAGCGGGGGTCCTGGGTTCGGCAGTTCGCAAGCACGACTGTTGAGCGGGGGTCCTGGGTTCGGCAGTTCGCAAGCACGACTGTTGAGCGGGGGTCCTGGGTTCGGCAGTTCGCAAGCACGACTGTTGAGCGGGGGTCCTGGGTTCGGCAGTTCGCAAGCACGACTGCTGAGCGGGGGTCCTGGGTTCGGCAGTTCGCAAGCACGACTGCTGAGCGGGGGTCCTGGGTTCGGCAGTTCGCAAGCACGACTGCTGAGCGGGGGTCCTGGGTTCGGCAGTTCGCAAGCACGACTGTTGAGCGGGGGTCCTGGGTTCGGCAGTTCGCAAGCACGACTGTTGAGCGGGGGTCCTGGGTTCGGCAGTTCGCAAGCACGACTGTTGAGCGGGGGTCCTGGGTTCGGCAGTTCGCAAGCACGACTGTTGAGCGGGGGTCCTGGGTTCGGCAGTTCGCAAGCACGACTGTTGAGCGGGGGTCCTGGGTTCGGCAGTTCGCAAGCACGACTGTTGAGCGGGGGTCCTGGGTTCGGCAGTTCGCAAGCACGACTGTTGAGCGGGGGTCCTGGGTTCGGCAGTTCGCAAGCACGACTGTTGAGCGGGGGTCCTGGGTCCGAACCCAGTTCCAGGACAGGGAAAGTGTTTCTGAGTTTTTCCATAATGGATTTCTCAGTAATAGCCCGAAGTTATTGGTGTGAAACCCTCGTGCCTAATACTCATACACCTATGTATTTTATATTTATTTCTTCCACAAAGCTATGAATTAGGTAATAAGTGTGTTGTTTTGTGGATGATTTACTTGTTGTCTGCAATTATAACCGCTGACATGCTGATGTACTCCTTTCACAAATAAACGATAATGATGATTGCTTTGTTTATCTGATGGTGTTGCTCGCAGACCCTTGCCTGAGGGTGCACTGCAGCGCCGGCCGCGTGTGTGAGATCGACGAGCACGGCGACGCCGTCTGCAACTGCATCAAGGAGTGCCCCTACGAGACCGACTCCCGTCGCATGGTGAGCTTCCAGGGCTTGGAACAGATGCAACCAGATCTACTAAACTGACAGATAAACAAGACTAAGACTGAGTCATTTTGTTAAATAACTGGGCGTGTCAGTGTTGACTATATTTTTTTCGATGACAATTTAAGCATCCCTTGCATCCCTCCAAAAAATAAACGCAGAAGTATAGCAACTTAATAGTTATCCTCGTACGCGTAAACTAATTGCCTTACCTTTTTAGGGTTCCGTACCAAAATGGTAAAAACGGAACCCTTATGGTGAGACTAAGTCTGTCTCTCTGTCTGTCTGTCTGTCAGCTGGATATCTCAAGAACAATAAGAGGAATAGTTTTAGATGACGTTTGCCCAACTATTTTGCAAATAAGAAAGAAATAAAAATATATGTATATTTTTTGCAACAGGGACTGAAAGGGGGTCTAAAAAATTCTAAGTGGGGCTACTATGTTTGGTATCATATGAAAGAGCGCAGTTTGCACATTCTTAAACATTTTTCTTTTTTTTTAGGCCGCATAGTTTTCGACTTTCGATGAAAAATGTAAAAAAAATACCGTTCCCCCCCTTATCTCCGAAGTTTGCAAAGAGAAAAATCTGATATTATTCTATGTGATAGAAGTTTATGTATAGATTACAGGAAAAATAAAACAAAGTCTCTAAATAGCACACTTTTTCAGAAATCATCAACAAAAGTTACATTAGTTCCACTATCGGTCAAGAGATGGCGCTGACATAAAATTGCAATATTCTACACCGCAGTGCACAGTATTAAAATTCTCTGATGAATATAGGCGTCGCCGTTGAAAATTTAAAAAGATATGATGGTACGGGAACCCTCGGTGCGCAAGTCCGACTCGCTCTTGTCCGGTTTTTTTTTTCACTAATTATTAAAGTACGCTTCACTTAAATGGTCGAAGGCTTCATGTGCTTACTTGTATGTTACTGTTTAACTAATGAACATCCTTACTCCCCATTAAATATACCTATGGCTTGCAAAAGCCATCACTAACTGGCGGAATGTGTCCGCAACTGAATTGTATGTTAGCATCTCTCGTACCCATCACATTTTATGCAAATAAACGATTTTGTTTCTTTTTTTAATTAATTTAACAGTCATGAAGTTCTGCACAAAAGTGTGACGCATATAGTTATTTTAGGTAGGTATGCCTGGATTTTATCATTATTTACTGCGTAGACAGAGTAATCTATAGACTCATGGTATCCGTGTCACCGAAAGGGACAAAAAATTCCGGCAATCTTCATCATACTATCATTTTTACAGCTTATTACACAGCACCTTACCATTTTCACAGTTGCGCAAATGTTTAAACTATTATTGAATTATGCACGAAAAAGATCTTATTTTCCGTAATAATCGCGGTGTAGTTTTAATTATTTCATTTATAAACGTCAAACTTGTTGTGCACATTGATGTGCTTAGCCGACACGCAGTAAGGGACAGAAATATTTTTACTCTGTCTCTTTTATTTACTAGTGACGTTAATATATCTCTTTTTCTTGTGCGAATGAAAAAGAAGACATGCAACAGTCTATAGTTTACTCTGTCTACGATTTACTGCGTGACGTCTGCAATTCTTAGATCACCGTCACGCGTCATATTGTGACCTGTAATGTAAATCGGTGATGATATCATATTTAATTTTACTGATAACTACTGATAAATTTATAAAATCGAGTATGGTATTGGATGTTATGTACCTATTTATCATTTTGCAGTCAAAAACGCAAACGTGATTGTTTTTGCCGATCATGTGGTAGACGCGTCACGATCATGTGGTAGACGCGTCACGGTACTTTATAGTAGGTAAAGCGTCGATGGTCCCGCAGGTGTGCACAAACCACAACGAGACCTGGTCGTCGGACTGCGAGGTGTACCAGCAGCGCTGCCTGTGCCTGGACGGCTCCGAGCTGTGCCGCGGCCCGCAGTACCACCACGTGCAGATCGAGTACTACGGCACGTGCCGCGAGATGCCGGTCAGTTCTGCCGACGCTAGCAAAACACACATACACACACACGAGACCTCATTGACGAATGCGGAGGACAACAATCAACAGAGGTCGAACCGGGAATTTTATTCCAGGATTCCTTTGAGATCCGGTGTTACTGTACAACCTTATACAAAACTAGCTTCTGCCCGCGACTTCGTCCGCGTGAAATTTCACCCTCTTAGGGGTGGAATTTCGAAAAACCCTCTCTTAGTGGATACCTACTCTTCACAAAGAACACACCCTCCAAATTTCATGTCTCTAGGACCAGCGGTTTGGGCTGTGTGTTGATATATCAACAATCAGTCAGTCAGTCAGTTTACCATTTTATATATATAGATACAGCATGTCCTTTCAACCTATGTTTTTTGCAATATGTTTAGGTATTTATTTGCACAATATACACATAGTTACCGACTAGGCTAACACATAGGAGTACATGACCCTGTTAGGGCGCAGGCGCAGCAAATATTATTACATCTAACTTATAGCTAGGTTAAGTCCCTACTTATCTATACTAATATTATAAAGCTGCAGAGTTTGTTTGTTTGTTTGTTTGAACGCGCTAATCTCTGGAACTACTGGTCCGATTTGAATGATTCTTTTAGTGTTGGGTAGTCCATTTATCGAGGAAGGCTATAGGCTATATAACATCACGCTACGACCCTTAGGAGCCGCGCAGCGTGTGACACCGCGGGGAACAGCTAGTAGTTAATATTGGCCGTTTGACGACAATGTTTTACTTCCTAAAAGAACAGCCACTAAATTTCACGTTATAAAACCAGGAGTGCAGCGATAACGAGATGTTGGACTTCCCGCGACGCATGCGCGACTGGTTGTTCAACATCATGCGCGACTTGGCGGAGCGCCGCGAGCTCACGCCGCACTACCTGAAGATGGAGCGCGAGGCCGAGTCCAACCTCACGCGCCGCTGGACCAACGCCGCCATCTGGAAGTGGTGCGACCTGGACGCCCATGACAATGACAGGTACGATCCCTGACGATCTCTCCAGCACGCCCGAAGCTTGGACGCTCACCACAAAGTTAGCTACGAACACTTCCTAACCCTGCCGAGCGTCCCCGAAGTTGTATGATGGTCTACATTAGCTGAAACCCGCAGGGAATGAAACCACCACTATGTAGTGAACACTCTATATCGTATAATGAAACCACCACTATGTAGTGAACACTCTATATCGTATAATGAAACCACCACTATGTAGTGAACACTCTTTAACGTATAATGAAACCACCACTATGTAGTGACCACTCTATATCGTATAATGAAACCACCACTATGTAGTGACCACTCTATATCGTATAATGAAACCACCACTATGTAGTGACCACTCTATATCGTATAATGAAACCACCACTATGTAGTGAACACTCTATATCGTATAATGAAACCACCACTATGTAGTGGCCACTCTATATCGTATAATGAAACCACCACTATGTAGTGACCACTCTATATCGTATAATAAAACCACCACTATGTAGTGACCACTCTATATCGTATAATGAAACCACCACTATGTAGTGAACACTCTATATCGTATAATGAAACCACCACTATGTAGTGACCACTCTATATCGTATAATGAAACCACCACTATGTAGTGAACACTCTATATCGTATAATGAAACCACCACTATGTAGTGAACACTCTGTATCGTATAATGCTGTGGTTGCCGCAAGAGAGCGTGAGATGCTAATGCTACGATACGATTGCATACCCGGATTTAGTCTAGCCAGATAATGACAAAGTAGCTAAGTATGACAAATGATATGAAAAATGAAAATGAGTCAGTTAGCTCTGTTATATTTCAGCAAGTAGGTAGCTGTGTTGTATGTTGATTGTATGTTTTTGATACATTTGTCGGTCCGGAGCACTTTAATGTTCGTATGCAAAAGCCGTTTATGAATCATCATAATATAATATCACCATTTTCCTCACGTGTAATCTTATACTATTAATAATCTTATCATATCGTACAATAATTGACCGAAATAACATAACCGAGTAGGTAGGTAGCTAATAAACTCAAACTCAAAGCATTTATTTCAATTAAACCATTATCAGGCATTTTTGAATTGTCAAGAAGTCGGTCAGACAGAAAATATGAAGCTAGTTGCCCATTCCAAAGCGTAGTAGGTACCTACATAATATATAATAGTAAGTTGGTATGTTGCAGGTTCGTGTCCCGCCACGAGCTGTTCCCGATCCGCGCGCCGCTGATGGCACTGGAGCACTGCATCGCGCCGTTCCTGGACCGCTGTGACGAAGACGACGACCACCGCATCACGCTGGCCGAGTGGGGCAAGTGCCTGCAGCTCGACGAGGTAACACTGACATTCTCTCTCTCTCTCTCTGGCACTGACTGCTGACTGTCGCAGTCCACTGCCGGACATAGACCTCTCGCAAGTTGCGCCATGACACCCGGTTCTCCGCCTTCTCCATCCACAATCTGAATGCTTTGTTTATAAACAAAGGTAGAGAAGTTAGCCCAGTCTACTATTACATATCTATATGATAATGTATCATCACGCACACTATGTTCTATGGTGTTCTATAAACTGTTAAAATATAACTGGACGTGAAAGCTATCCCCATTCTTTGTAAACGCCAGCTTGGTGGTACGCACGGTTACACATCAAGCTATAGGTGCCTAACTAGTATAAACTGACTTCTGATTGTACGAAATACCAATGTATAGCTTGATGTGTCGCCGTGTGTAGCACTACCTGCATTAAATACCAATGTATAGCTTGATGTGTCGCCGTGTGTAACTGTGTAGGTAATTGCTGATCCAATTTCTTCCGAATTAATATAAATGGATTCTATTTTATGATTCTGTATCTCCAAAGGAAAATACGGAACCTTTATCACTTCACTCACTTCGTTGTCCGTCTGTATGTCAGTCTATCAAGACCATTTTTCTCAAGAACGCGAGGAGGTATCAAGCTAATCGTTAATTTCTAGTCTTATCACGTACGTAGGTAATATAAAAAACTAACATTTGCAGTTGGAGAATAGACGCCGTGAACTTTATATCGATGTATGGGAGAAATGTTTTTCAACTACTTAGTGTTAATTTCGTTTTTGGCATAAATTCATCCCAACGACGGAACGCTATATTGTGCGTCTGTCGACACACATTTATTAGGTTTTTTTTTAATTAAAAAAAAATCTGTGATAGGACGTAACCGAGAACGCATCTTTCTGTGCCTGTGGAGTACCTAGACTACCTAATGTATGTAATGAATTCTAATGTGTGAGTACTTACTGTATCGTGTGAAATTGTTTCAGTACGAGCTGGAAGACCGCTGCGACGAATTTACAGAGGAGGATGCGCCGCCGGCGCCGGCGCCGGTCGGGCTCTAGCGCGACACCAGCGCCCCCAGCGGCCTGTGACGGCGCCCGCAAGCGTGCTGCAAGAGATTTATACTTTTACATAGTTCAGTGTTAAAATTAGTGCGTTATGTTACATAATTAACTTTAAAATAAAAACTTTTAAGTTTAGCGCGTGTAAATAGCAATTACTGTGATGATGCTACCAAAACTTTAATATTTTACAATAAACATCAGGAAATTGTTACAAGTGTTTTCTTTACGTATTTACCTATAAGTATCTTTAATAATACTTACTAGCAATTTATGTTTATACTAGCTGCACCCCGCGGTTTTACCCGCGTAAATGGCGATCCCGTGGGAATAATCGGGATAAAAAGTAATGTAGCCTATATTTTAATCTAGGGTGTCAGCTACCTCCATACCAAATTTTAGCAAAATTGGTCCAGCAGTTTGAGCGTGAAGAAGTAACAAACATATAAACACACACACCCCCTCTCACACACACACACACACACACCCCAACACTCACAAACTTTCGCCTGTATAATATTAGTGTGATATATTATGATAACTGCGTAGCTTTCGCTGTATCCCAAACTCACTACGATACAAATACAACACATGTCTGTCTGTATGTATCTACATTTACATAGCAGTAACGTGAAGGTACAGTCAGCAAAAGAGTTAGGTATGCAGGATCGTCGGATATAGTTGAAGTTTATTAATAAACCGATGGATGTTGTCGACTGAAAAATTTGATAAATGAGCTGTTTGTTTTCTATTAATAAAATTAAATTTTATTTGAAAACATCCATCGGTTTATTACTAAACTTCAACTAAGTATATCCGACGATCCTGCATACCTAACTCTTTTGCTGACTGTACATTCAACTGCACGTCAGTAACAGTTGAACTTCGAAAACCAATCTTTTTGTTACGAAATAAAGGCGTTGCTCAAATCAAAACCACGGACGTGCGATTATTCGACTTCCAAAAAGCCTTCGATTTGGTGGATAATGATATACTGTTGGAAAAATTAGCGATTATAGGTTTCACGCCAAAGCTCCTCAAATTTTTTTCCTGTTACCTAAATAACCGTCGTCTATATGTGCGATTAAAAGGATACGATTCAAGAATCTACTTCACTAGGTCAGGAGTAAGTCAGGGTAGTGCGGTGGGACCCTTACTATTCGTGATTTTTATAAATAACTTACCGGAAGTTGTTATGACGTCCGAGTGTCTCCTATTTGCGGATGATCTAAAGCTAAGTCTGGGTGTCGAAACCGAGGCTGACGCGGTGGCATTACAGAGGGATATTGATGCGGTATCCAAATGGAGTCAAGACAATCACCTTCCATTCAATAATCTCAAATGTAAAACAATAACGTTTTCACGGAAATCACAGCCCATGATTGTTGATTATAATTTGGCTGACGCTCCTTTGGATAGAGTTTTTGAGATTAGGGATCTAGGATTAGAATTAGATTGCAAATTAGACTTCCACACGCACGTTACCAAAATCTGCAAGTCTGCACACAAAACGTTAGGGTTTGTCATGAGGACTGCATCACAGTTCGATAACATACGGGCTGCAAAAGTATTATACAATGCTTATGTACGCAGTAAACTTGAGTATGGTGCTGTTATCTGGAATCCTTATGAGGGAAAATATGCTCTAATGATTGAAAAAATCCAACGTAAATTTGCTCGATGGTTATACAGGAAACAGTACGGATACTATCCCTACCTATATTCTTCTTTATTTGTCTTGGGTATGGTTGACATGGAAACGTTAAAATTTAGAAGGGCTATGTTTCAAGTTGCGCAATATCTGTCGATAATTCGGAACAAAGTCGATAGTCCCCAAATACTAGAGCGAGTCCGTATCTTGGTCCCCGGGAACATACCAATGGACCTGAAGGGTCAGGTAGCGCCGCGCCGCCGCCCGCGGCTTCTGGAGCAGCCCGCCGCGCGCACAGAGCGCGGGCGACACGCGCCCACGAACCGCGCCCTCCGCACTATCGGGGACATACTTGCTCAGCACCACGAACTGGACTTATTTGCCGATGGATTAGAACATTTGTATAATAAATTTCGTATAATTTTAAATGACAAATTCTAGCCATTAACGGAATTAAAGTGATTACCATTAAACTGACATATTGTTATTGTAATTACTAAGTGCTATTTTTTATTATTATGATTTTTTTTTATTGACTCTAAAGTGACATTGTATTCTACGTATTAATTCATCGTTATAATTTATTTTTTTACTATGTATAGATTTGGACATTATTGCTATTTTATAAAATCTATTGTATAATGTGACGAGCATGTGTAATATTTTAAGCCATAATTGAATTCTAAGATTAAGATAAGAGAAATTAATCGTATGAGCGTTTTGGATGTCAAATCTGTTAGCTCGTAAGACCAATTGAATAAATAAATAAAAATAAATTATCTGCAGGCCCTCTTAACCATTGGGCACTCTGGGCTCTCCGCGATCGACGGGGGCCCCGGCCTGCCCTCAAAAAAATGATTATTTGTAGCCGCCGCCATTCCATTCTACGCATTATTAGTACCCGATTCAATTACAAAATAATTGATTTGCAGTGCGATTTACAATAAGTTTCTAGTGCCAAACGTTGATGATGAATATTTTATAAAATATTCATCATCAAAATCATTTCAGCCGAAAGACGCCCACTGCTGGACATAGGCCTCCCCCAAGCACCTCCACTTCGACCGGTTCTGTGCTTCTCGCATCCAACGGGCTCCTGCGGCCTTCACAAGGTCGTCGGTCCACCTTTTGGGAGGCCTTCCAACGCTACGTCTTCCGTTACGCGGTCGCTACTCCAGCCTTTCGGCCCCATTGGCCATCTGTTCTGCGAGCAATGTGCCCGCCCTGCCCACTGCCACTTAAGTTTGGCAATTCTTTGGGCTATGTCGGTTACCTTGGTTCTCCTGCGGATCTCCTCATTCCTGATTCGATCACGCAGGGAAACTCCAAGCATAGCCCTCTCCATTGCCCTTTGGGTGACTTTTAGCCTTCTTATAAGGCTCATTGTGAGCGATCACGTTTCAGTTCCATAAGTCATCACTGGCAACACGCACTGGTCAAAGACTTTCGTCTTGAGACACTGCGGTATGGGGGACCTGAAGATATTGCGTAGCTTCCCGAACGCTGCCCAGCCGAGTCGGATTCGACGATTGACCTCTTTCTCGAAGTTAGACCTACCTAACTGGAAAGTTTGTCCTAGGTATTTATACATCTACCGCATCCACGACTTCGAGTGTAGCGTCTCCGATCTTTATGAGAGTGGGTGTTACATGGGCATTTGACATGACCTTCGTTTTGTCCATGTTCGTTTATGACCCACTCTTTCGGAGGCTCTACTGAGGTCATCGAGCATTGTACTGAGGTCCTCTATAGTCTCAGCCATGACTACGATATCGTCGGCAAACCGAAGGTGAGTTATGTACTCGCCATTGATGTTGATGCCAGCCCCTTTCCAGTCCAGACCCTTGAAGACATCCTCCAGTGCAGCGGTGAACATTTTCGGAGAGATAACGTCTCCCTGTCTCACACCTCGCTTCAGAAGGATGGGTTTCGAGGTCTGATCCTGGAGTCGGACTGACATAGTGGCGTTTTCGAACAAACACTTCAGCACCTCGATGTACCGATAGTCGATCTGGCACCGTTGAAGAGACTGCAGTACAGCCCATCTCGATCGAATCAAAGGCTTTCTCGTAGTCCACAAACGCTAAGCAGAGAGGCAGGTTATATTCTTCGGTCTTCTTTAAACAGAAGACCAAAGAATATAACCTGCCACATACATATGCTGCGACACTGCAGGTTACCTGCAGTGTCGCAGCGTATGTATGTGGTCTACGGTGCTAAAGCCTTTACGGAATCCGGCTTGTTCGGGAGGCTGGGAGTCTTCAAACCTGCGCGCGAGACGGTTCGTGATGACTCTCGAAAACAGCTTGTAGACATGGCTCGGGAGTGAGATGGGCCTATAATTCTTAAGAAGGGCATTGTCGCCCTTCTTAAAGAAAAGTATCACCGCACCTCTGTTCCCTGTGATGTGTGTTGATCGGTGCTGGCCTGTGGTGTTTTGCCCTAGAGTATGACGGAACCAAACCGCTTCTGAAGGGCTTTAAGAACGGGTTTTCCGCCGGCCTTCAGCAACTCAGCCGTAATTCCGTCATCACCCGGTGCCTTGTTGTTTTTGAGCTGCTTCAGAGCCATCCTAATCTCGTACAGGCTGACGTCCGGGATGTCTTCGGTATAGTATCGGGTCAATCTAGCTCTTGGGTCGTTTGCCAGATTCATGACGGGGTTACTTGTTGACGTGTATAACTGTCCATAGAACCTCTCGATCTCTCTCAACAGCTCAGGTTTGGTGGATACGATCCTGCCATCATCGGTCTTCAGTTTCATAAGCTGGCTCTGCCCAATAGACAGATCTCTAGCAAAGACCTTGGAGCCTTTATTTCGCTCTATCGCGTCCTTATTACGGTCTGTATTAAAGTGGCGAAGATCGCTTTTCAAGGACTTAGAGATCCGTCTATTGAGTTGCCGGTAATTTTGCGCATCATCCGAAGACTGCAGGATCATCTCGCGCCTCTCTTTCATGAGCCGTAAAGTAGGATCAGAGAGCTTCTTTTTTGAATTCATACGACGGGTCTTGAAGATCTTAGACCCGACCGGCGTATGGACAGTTTCCACGAACCCATCGTTATAATCGTCCACGGAGCTCCCTAGGCATTCGAAACGATTCTGGAGTTCGAGCTGAAAGCTCTCGGGGTTTTGGACCTGGATCGGTGCTGGACGGAGCGTAGACTTCATCAGTCGAGATCTTGCTTGCTTGATATTTAAGTTCAATGTGCCTCTTACCACGCGGTGATCACTTCCGGTTTTCACCACGTTGATCACAGAGACATCATTGAATACTTGCTTCTTCGTCGACATAATGAAGTCAATCTCATTTTTAGTTGCACCATCCGGGTTCTGCCAGGTCCACTTTCTGTGCTCACGTTTTCTGAAGAAGGAATTCATCAAAAAGAGGCCTTCCTTCTCCGTAAAACTGTCCAGTAGGTGGCCCCGGTGGTTCCGGCGTCCAACTCCAAATTGCCCCACTCGCAGTCATCGTTTCGTTTACCCAGTTTCGCGTTAAAATATTAGTAGTAATAATATTAAAATAATAATTAGTAGTATAAAATATTAGTGTTATATGTTTCTTTTATTGGTTTTGCAGCAGAATAATTATTTGAAAACTGATCATAATGAAAATGAATTATTACTTTATTTCACACACTAAACTACTACTTACAGGGGCCCCGGGCCCCGTGATTCTCGTGTGCAGCACCCTAATTGCGTAACAGTCTATCAATCTCAATCTGAATCATTTTGAAGGATATTGCTAATCCATTGCTTCATCATGTTCGAAAAACGTGTATGCTCAACAACGTAAATAACGCAATGAATGTTGTTGAACTGTTAAAATTATAGCCATTGCTACTGATAGTGCGCAATTACCCCACATAAGGGAGGCCCCCTTATGTTAAAGACGGCCCTGATTATCTGTACAAGGAAACTTCAATAACTCACAAGACTGATGTCTCCCGACATAGCGGGCCAAGTGGTTCACATGTAGGGCTCAACGTGATCTACTGACGAGCTCTCGAGTGGAGGGCGCAAGTGATTGTCGTCATCGAGTGGATTCGCAGTACCGTGTACAAGTGCACACTGTGCAGCCCCTCGGCCACTCGAGGCGCACATTAAGTAGTAGGACTGGTGTGTGAGGAGGCATAGCGGCTCCGGACTCCATCATGAACAAGCTGACCGTGATGTGCTGCCTGCTGGCTGGGGGCGTCTTCTCCAAGACGTGAGTTATGTTTCTTTACATAATTATATGGACTTCACACATAGATACATTCATAGAGTAAAAATCGCCTCGCATCACCTTGTGTAGGCGTCGCAGCTTTTTTGATCATTGAATATTATTCGGTGTCTCGTTGACAACTCCTTCTCGTCTGCGGACTGAGTGTGAGGTCCTGGGTTTAATTCTCAAGCCAGGCAAGTGCGAATTTGAGCAAGTATTTGTGATAAACTAAGTAGAGGGAATGGAAGGAATAAATTACATGTGTGCAACAGTGCAATGAAGCTTGATGTAGTTCATTGTAACGTAAACGTTAATGCCGCGATCTATAGTACATGCACAGCCTGTTACATTACAAGTGGACCTTTAGAAACCTTCACGTTCACACGTTAAGAAAAAAAGAAAATGTCTTTTTTACTTTTCTATGCACGTAGCGAAGTAAAAATAAGTAGAAGTAAGAATAAACCGCAAAAGGTGTTACTTGGCATTAGTTAGGTACTGTGTACAACTGAATGTGTGCGAAATGTAATATAACCTGGAAGTCAATCGAGACTTCGTCACATCGACCCCTAAAGCCAGTCCTTGAGTTGGCCAGAACTGAGTGGTTGCGACTAGTGACCGTACCGGAATAAGCGATAGGGTACGTTTACCTCAAAGTCAAAGTCAAAGTCAAAGTCAAATCATTTATTTCAAATAGGCACATTAAAGGCACTTTTGAACGTCAAAAAAAAAAACTAAATAGAAATGATTCTAGTCGCCCATTCGAAAAGGTAGTTTTCGTATGGAGAAGAATGGGCAAGAAACTCCACCGTTACTCTTTTAAAAATGTTTTACAAGGTCTTGTATACATAATAAAAATTATATGTGAACACGATGTACCCATAATAAAATTAGTCTACCACAAAAGGTAAAAAGAATTAAAAATTAAGCAATGACAGGTAAATCAAATAAGTGATAGATACATGGTGCTCACATATTTACAAGTTATTTAAAAAAAAAAAATGCAAAAGTAGTTGAACTTTAACAAGTGTGTGAGCCACTGTAGTCGCAGATTGTAAAAATGAATTAGAATAAGATGTCATAATTAAAAATATATATATAAATTAAATTAGGAACAAGTTTGATTTTGTCTAAACTTTTAGATTGTCCTATGGAGCAGGACCAGCATGTTTCCAAACATTCTTATCTTGGATATAATCCTCTAATTTGTAATATCCTTGTTTACAAAGTGTACTTTTAATATGAGTTTTAAATTTTCTTTCATTTAAGTGCAATATGTCACAAGGTATTTTGTTGTAGCATTTAACACAGTACCCCATAAAAGATGTATGTACTTTAGATAATCTAAAAAAAGGTTGATCTAATTTATCTTTATTTCTAGTATTAAAATTATGCCTATCACTTATTTTATTAAAAAGATGTTGATTTTTTCTTACATACATAATATTTTCATAAATGAATTGGCAAGGTACCGTCATGATATTAACCTTTTTAAATAGTTCCCTAAGAGATTCGCGACGACGTAGATTGTAAATGGCTCTGACAGCTCTCTTTTGTAAAATAAAAATGGATTCAATGTCAGCAGCCCGACCCCATAGTAAAATGCCATATGACATAATACTGTGGAAGTAACTAAAATAGACCAAACGCGCGGTTTCTACATCTGTTAACTGTCTTATCTTTCTAACAGCATAAGCGGCGGAGCTTAGCCGCCCCGCAATAGATGTTATATGAGGTCCCCATTGTAATTTCTCGTCTAGCGTGATTCCTAGGAAAACTGTCTGATCAATAAATTCTAGTTTTTGGCCATTCAATATGATTTCACATTCGCTACTTCTAACATTCGGTAATTTAAATCTAATGCATTTTTTTTTTTTTTCATTAAGTACTAAATTATTTACCGTAAACCAATCTTGGACCTGAAGAATAGAGTTATTCACGTCGTCAAGATTTTGTGACCGTCGGTCTATTTTAAAGATTAACGATGTGTCATCTGCAAATAACACCATCTTCGGTTGATTTTGAAGTAATTGGGGTAAATCATTAATGTAAACTAAAAAGAGGAATGGACCCAATATCGAACCTTGAGGAACACCCATTGTCATTTCAGACCCTAATGAGTTTACGCCGTTTACTTGAACTTTAACCTTTCTATCTTTCAGGTATGATCTTAGCAAGTCAAGTGCTGCTTTTCTAATTCCATAGTGCTCCAGTTTAACGCCTTAGAGAGGTCGCAAAAGATTCCAATGGCATCTTGTGCTTCTTCCCAGGCGTTAAAAATGTTCTTTATTAGGGTAACACCGGCGTCAGTAGTGCAACGCCCTTTGGTGAAACCGTACTGGTGTTCATGAAAGATGGAATTTTTATTAAAGTGACGTAACATTTGATTGAGCATCAACTTTTCAAACACCTTACTGAGAACTGGTAGAATTGACACAGGTCTATAATTGTTAGGATCTTTACTATCACCGGATTTGAACAATGGTACTACTTTACTATGTTTCATAAGATCCGGAAAGACTCCTTGGTCAACACTGGTGTTAAATATGAAAGCTAAATAGGGCGCAATAGTTTCGATAAAAGATCTACATGCTTTTACAGACATTCCCCAGAGATCTTCTGTTGATTTAATGTTAAGATCTCTAAAAGCTTTTATAACAGCCTGAGGGCTTGTATGCTGAAACCTAAACTCCAAAGGGCATGCCTTTACATTCTTTTTAAGTAAGGCAGCAGAAAGCGTGGGGGATGAATTTAAAGCTTCAGTAGTTTTAAGGGGAATATTAGAAAAAAAGTTTTCAAATTCCTGAGCTATTTCTACATCTGAGTTGATGGGGCCATGTGCAGTCTCTAAATTAAATTCAGTGTTAGGCTGTTTTTTCCTACCTGTTTCATTATTTATTATTTGCCAGGTAGTTTTTATTTTATCATCAGCTGATTTTATTTTATTGCTAATATAAAGAGCTTTAGCTTTTTGGCACACACTTTTAAAAGTTTTTGAATATTTTGCAACATACTGATGAAAGTTTGTATTATTCATATGTTGCTTTAAGCCATAGAGTTCAAAAAGTTTTTCCCTGCTTTTACGAATACCTGGAGTCGCCCAGTCACTAAATAAAAACTATGTGTGAATATTTTTAGTTTTTAGTGGAAAAGTGTCATTAAACTGCGCGTTTAATATTGAAAAGAACTCGGCGTAGAATTCATTTGGGTCACCTATATTGTTAAAATTCTGATCACATAACTTACTGGCCAAAGAATTATTTAATTTCTCTAACTTTTTACATGTAATTGTCCTAAACCTTATTTGAATTTTTTGTAAAGGCATGTAGGAGCTAAATGTTATTTTTTGTCCACTGTGATCAGATGGCAACTTATTTACAATTTCTTTGTGTAAGTAATCACAATTACAAAAAACATTATCAATACAAGTGGCAGAAGAAGCTGTCACTCGGGTTGGTTCAATAAAAACATTTGACAAATCAAATGACCTAAAAAGACTTAACAATCTGACAGTATTCGAGTTATTTTCCAATAAATTAATATTAAAATCTCCACATACTATTATTGACTTACTACTAGTACTAAGTTTCTTTAACACATCTTCCATTACAGAATCAAACACCGATAGATTCTGGTAACTTGGAGGTCTGTATACACATACTATAACATGCTTATCAAGCTCAACACAGGACAATTCAATGGTGTGTTCAACAGACAGTCCGATTATGTCTTTTCGTTCTTTTGATTTAATAGAATTTTTAATTAATATTAATGATCCGCCATGTATCATACGTTTTCGGCTGAAATGGCTAACTACACAATAATTTTCATAATTAATTGACTTTACTTGATGATCTTTCAACCAATGCTCTGTTAAACAAATGACATCAAACTTGGTGTTTTCCAAAAACAATTCTATTTCCAATAATTTGGAAGCGCAACCTTGGATATTCTGATTAAATAATTTTAAAATATGTTGCACTCCCTTTGGTTTTTTATTATTATTAATTATATTGCCAGAAGATACCTTTTTATTATTCTGTAATAATAATTTGGTATTTGAAGGGGTAACTTCTGTTGTCTCACTGACTAGTTTAAATAGTTATCCGGAGTGACCTCCACAACTACAACTGGAGAGTCTGGATTGCCCGAGTATGTTCCAGCGGGAGGAGAATATCCTATCTGACTGGTAGTAGTCTCCAAGGATGTTGGTATTATAGGTGGTGGTGGTGGTGGTGGTGGTGGATCCTCCTTCGTACAACATGACGATCCATAATTAATCACCATGTTGTTAGTATAACTAGGCAACACGGACTCGTCACTAATACTAGAACTCGTTATATTAGCTATAACCTCGTTAATATTATATGCTATCAACATAGCAATCATATGTCTACATTCCCCAGACAGAGATATAGTTCTCTGAGTTAACTTAATACCACTAACAAACTTGTTAGTGTCAAAAAACAATAATTTGTCTCTATGACAACATGTCAGATTGTGAATAGTATTATTCAACTTATAAATATAATTATTTTCATTGTATGATAAAGTATCTGATTAAGGAAAAGCACACAACATTAGCTTACCTATGTTTAACTTTAATAAGGTGTTTACACCATCCACTATGTCCTTTCTGGTAATACCAGTGCTATTACCTAATAGCAAAACCATAGTACAATAATTATCAAGGTTTGCATTGGCAATTCTTTTTATCATTTGTTTAAAACTTATGTTATGGTAACTATGATTGGTAAAACTATGGCTTAGGTAATTGAGTAGAATTTTTCCAAAGCCAGAACCTAACTCGTCACAAAAAAATATTGATTTGTTTATCTGTGTGGTCTCTGCTGGAAGAGCTAACACCGGAAGGGGTAAGTCAGACTGAGGTTGAAGAGGTGGTGGTTGGTTGGCACTGCTGCATGAAAGATCATTTGTCAGAGACTCATACCTCTCAGCATTGTACTTCACCAAATCCAGGAGTTCTCCAGCCTCAAACAAGCGGTCACTTAGTTGTCGTTGTGAACTTTCATATTTTTCAAAAATATCCTTCAGCAAATGCTCCTTGTGTAGTATATCATTATAGAGGAGCTCATGGGCGAGGGTAGTCCAGGGACTACCTCGGGGCAACACTTGTCACATTACTTTAATAGCCCTCTGGAGGCTTAAGGTCGCGGCACAGTATACCAGCACCGCAACTGCACAGCTGCACGGCGTCGCAGTATACCAGCACCGCAACTGCACAGCCGCACGGCGTCGCAGTATACCAGCACCGCAACTGCACAGCTGCACGGCGTCGCAGTATACCAGCACCGCAACTGCACAGCTGCACGGCGTCGCAGTATACCAGCACCGCAACTGCACAGCTGCACGGCGTCGCCGGCGCCGTCGCCTCGAATTTTGGCTACGGCTAGCCGCCCGCCAGCGCGCTAACTACGCGTCGTCCGCGAGGTGCAAGCTCGCAATCCGCGCGCCGGCCGCGAGGTGCAAGCTTGCTGTCACCGCAAACACAATATTTTTTTTTTTTTTTTTTTAAAACTTTGCCCCACTCTAGGATTTTCTCCTGTATCGTGGGTGCGTTTACAAACATTTATATTCACGTACACAAACAGCCAGACCCGGAACAACTACTTGTAGGTCATACAAATATTTGTTCCGTGCGGGAATCGAACCCGCGACACGCAGCGCAGCAGTCAATTGCTTAACCACTGCGCCAACCGTGCCGCCAATTGTTTTATAATGGCATTTGTGATTGAATACGCGGGCGACACCACGGCGCAACGACGACGCGACGTTTCGCTGGCGACTCGGAGTCGGCGCTCAGTAAGATCGCGGTCCGCTCGCTTGCTTGTACTATTTATTCTGTGGCGCGGGCTGCTAGTCGAGTTAAGACTCCTTCAAACAGGCGCGACACGCAATAAAATCGCGCGCGACACAAAGACACCGCAAGTCGCGCAACGAGCGGTGCCTTTGTGTCGCGCGCGATTATATCGCGTGTCGCGCCTGTTTGTAGGAGCCTTTATATGGTAGCGGCAAGCACGCTGACGCGGACGGCCTGCCGCGCCGGCCGGGCGGCCGTTGGCTTTTTACCCGACTGCGCGACGCAAAGGAGTGGTAATGTGTTCATCCACGGAAGAGATAAATAAGTATCTCTTCCGTGTGTTCATCAGCCTATGTATGTATGTTTGTATGTTCCTTTGAAGCACTATACAGACCAAACGCCTGGGCCGATTTTTATGATTCACTCGTCAATCGATTCCTCTTAATCCGGCGAGTGTCACTAAAGACATGACGTTAGTGAAAATTCAATATGGCGACTACTATGTATGTAAGTATGTCTTCAAAAAAATTTTTTTTCTCAAAACCTATCGAGTGGGGTATCAAAATAAAGGGCTTTAAAAGACGATTACAAAAATATAAACAACTTGGTTACAAGTAATTCGAAGTAACAAATCGTAAAAAACACGTACCAAGAACGAAATTTTTCACATTTAATTTTGTAAACTAAAAAGTTGGAAATAACAAAAGTTATTAAAAAAAATAAAAAACCCGACTGCGGTAAAAAACTTAAGTTAAAAGAACTGAAAAGCTAAAAAACAAGCCCATTTTTTAAATTAAATAAAAGTTGGAAGCAGGCGGGACCCATTTGAATTTGAAAATATAATAAAAATGGTATGGGTCCCGCCTGCTTTGCAATGACAAGTTAATTGCTGGGCTGGAGCGGTGCCGGTATATTGTGCCATTTAGGAACCATTTGCGCTTTCCATGGATGTGTGTTTCTGCTGACCTCAAAGATGATGATGATGTCGAAAGAGAAAGAAGGGCGCTGTCGATGAGAGCTAATTTGATGGTTCGCAGGTTTGCACGTTGTTCTAGAGTAGTTAAAAGAACCTTATTTCGTGCATATCGCACCTCATATAGGTACATGTGTAGCCTGTGGGTAGATTACACGCAAAAATCGTACAGCGCCCTTCGCTTTTAACATAATAATGCGTTCCGGGTGTTGATGGGCTGTTACGCTTCTGTAGCGCATCAGGGATGTTTGCTGAAGCTTGTGTCGAATGCTTCTATGCTACGATGCGAAAAATGCGCCTCCCTGTCACTGGCGGACTAAGGAGGGGGGGGGGACCAAATCGTAAGAAGTACTTTTCAATCAATACCAAACAAGGTAAAAATATGTTCAGTAAGCGGTAGTTTGAGAGGGTACGTATCAAAATCCCGAAATTTCATAATACCGATGATTGAAAAACCGACGTCCAAAACACCGAAATTCAAAATACCGAAAGTTTTAAATGCCGATAGTCGTTATATCGAAACACAAAATACCGATGTTCAAATGCCCGAAAGGACGAAATCCCGAATGGACGAAATACCGATGGATGAAATCCCAAACGCAATAGGCGACGTATGATGCAAGAGCGAAGGGCACCCCGACGTTAGGTTTGGTTAGGTTACTTTAAACCCTTTACACAGAAATAGGGGCCCCGCGAAGCGGGGCTCCGTCGACATAGACGGCGGAGCCCCCCGCCGGACGGCGACGGTATTTTCGCTCTTGCATCTTATGTCGACGGAGCCCCGCTTCGCGCCCCTATTTCTGTGTTTTAAAGTAACCTAACAAAACCGAACCTCGGGGTGCCCTGGGTCGCTCGCTCTTTCTTGAGAAAGTTGATCCCTATGATGAACCTAACCTCCGACTACGCTTTTTAGGCAACTTTTAAGAGTTTTGAGGTTAGGTTTACAAAAAATCGTTTTTCTCGGAAACGGTGGCAATTTCTGGATTTTGAACTTCGGGATTTTAAACATCGGGTTTTTAAACTTTCGGGCATATGAACTTTCGGGATTTTAAACTTTCGATCAAACAACCATTCGGCGTTAAAATTTTCGGGATTTCGTCCATCGGTATTGTAATGTTCGGTCTTTTAAAATTCGGGATTTTGATACGTACCCGTTTGAGATGGAGGCCCCTACGTACGGGGCCTTTATGGATAGTTCTTCGAAATTTGATTATTTGACTGATCCATATGGCCAAAATTTAATTTCACTTTCAGCTCTGTAACACATGTTCATATGAAAATAGGTATACCAGATAACATATATTTGAATGTTGGACTCGTTTTTATAAAGTAGGTAGTTTTCAAGATATTGATTTTGTGCCCAGATGAATCAGAAACAAAAATAAAAAGTAGGTAATAAATACACCGTTAGTTATTTAATAACACTCTGCGTAGTGCCCAGAGCGATTGCCACATCACGTTGCCGAGAACCAGCTTCCAACATTCCCAAAGCTCTGATAATTTCTTCTCGGCTCAAATGACGTCTTCTCTCAATAATAACGTTTTTTTGTATTGATTTCATTTCGTCTGGCAGAAAATTTACTGATTTGGTTTCAAACCCGTTGAAGGATTTTTAAGAATACGACTTGACAAGTCCCAAGTTGGGACTTGTGTTGGGACTCCCAACACAACATTGGTAACAACGTGCTAGATCCCTGTAGTAGGCAGTACTAGCGCACAATAACAAACAGTACCTACTAACGGTACTAGAAGCTTTTGAAGTGTATATTATTAATGCGAAAGTAACTGTGTCTGTCTGTTTGTTACCTTAACACGACCCGAACGTAACTGTGTCTGTCTGTTTGTTACCTTAACACGACCCGAACGTAACTGTGTCTGTCTGTTTGTTACCTTAACACGACCCGAACGTAACTGTGTCTGTCTGTTTGTTACCTTAACACGACCCGAACGTAACTGTGTCTGTCTGTTTGTTACCTTAACACGACCCGAACGTAACTGTGTCTGTCTGTTTGTTACCTTAACACGACCCGAACGTAACTGTGTCTGTCTGTTTGTTACCTTAACACGACCCGAACGTAACTGTGTCTGTCTGTTTGTTACCTTATCACGACCCGAACGGCTGAACGGACTTCGATTTTTTAGGAGATAGGATACTTTTGATCAAAAGCTAGTTATTCATTCATGAGTTAAGAATGTCTTATAACATAATATGGCTAATTATAACATATGACGATTAAGTACGATATTTGTAATCTGCCCTGATTATCGCAGTAGGTACTTTTATAATCTTTTTACACGATAATAATTTTCTGTTCCAAAAAATAACCCCGAGCAGGCGATGAGTAATTCGCAATAAGAAGGATGTTTTTGTTCACAGGATTCCACAGGCGATCGTTCCAGCTCAGTGTGTGCAGAACTCGGTGACGCCGGTGTCATGCAGCGGGCTGAGCAGCCCCGACGCGCTGATGCCGCACCCCGACAACTGCCAGCTGTTCTACTACTGCGAGGCGGGCCGCGCTGCGCCCACATGCCGCCAGTGCCCTGCCGGCCTGCACTTCAACCCCTCGCTTCACGTGTGCGACTGGCCGCAGAGTGCCGGCTGCACTGCGCACGTACCCACCACCAACACACCCGCGCCCACCACTGAGCCTCCGAATAATGAAACCACCAGTAATGAAACTTGGCCTGAACATACTGAAACACAAAAACCAAACATCGCTGATACACCAATAACCACCACTGATGCAGCAACAACCACCACTGATGCAACCACTCAATCAACAATCACTGATGTAGCAACAAGCAGCGCAGATGTACCAACAAGCAGCGCAGCTCCACAACAATCTGAATCTACCACCTCTGATGTACCAACAAGCAGCGCAGCTCCACAACAATCTGAATCAACCACCTCTGATGTACCAACAAGCAGCGCAGCTCCACAAGAATCAGAATCAAACACCTCTGATGTACCAACAAGCAGCGCAGCCCCACAGCAATCAGAATCAACCACCTCCGATGTATCAACAAGCAGCGCAGCTCCACAACAATCAGAATCAACCACCTCTGATGTACCAACAAGCAGCGCAGCTCCACAAGAATCTGAATCAACCAACTCTGATGTACCAACAAGCAGCGAAGCTCTACAAGAATCTGAATCAACAACCACTGATGTACTAACGAGCAGCGGAGCTCCACAAGAATCAGAATCGACCACCTCTGATGTACCAACGAGCAGCGCAGCTCCAACCAAATCAGAATCAACCACCTCTGATGTACCAACGAGCAGCGCAGCTCCACAACAAACAGAATCAACCACCTCTGATGTACCAACGAGCAGCGCAGCTCCAACAGAATCAGAATCAACCTCCTCTGATGTACCAACAAGCAGCGCAGCTCCACAACAATCTGAATCAACAACCACTGATGTACCAACGAGCAGCGTAGCTCCACCAGAATCAGAATCAACCACCTTTCATGTACCAACGAGCAGCGCAGCTCCACAACAATCAGAATCAACCTCCTCTGATGTACCAACAAGCAGCGCAGCTCCACAACAATCTGAATCAACCACCTCTGATGTACCAACAAGCAGCGCAGCTCCACAACAATCTGAATCTACCACCTCTGATGTACCAACAAGCAGCGGAGCTCCACAAGAATCAGAATCAACCACCTCTGATGTACCAACGAGCAGCGCAGCTCCACAACAATCAGAATCAACCACCTCTGATGTACCAACGAGCAGCGCAGCTCCAACAGAATCAGAATCAACCACCTTTGATGTACCAACGACCAGCGCAGCTCCACAACATTCAGAATCAACCCCCTCTGATGTACCAACAAGCAGCGCAGCTCCACAACAATCTGAATCAACCACCTCTGATGTACCAACAAGCAGCGCAGCTCCACAAGAATCAGAATCAAACACCTCTGATGTACCAACAAGCAGCGCAGCCCCACAGCAATCAGAATCAACCACCTCCGATGTATCAACAAGCAGCACAGCTCCACAACAATCAGAATCAACCACCTCTGATGTACCAACAAGCAGCGCAGCTCCACAAGAATCTGAATCAACCAACTCTGATGTACCAACAAGCAGCGAAGCTCTACAAGAATCTCAATCAACAACCACTGATGTACCAACGAGCAGCGCAGCTCCACCAGAATCAGAATCAACCCCCTTTGATGTACCAACGACCAGCGCAGCTCCACAACAATCAGAATCAACCCCCTCTGATGTACCAACAAGCAGCGCAGCTCCACAACAGTCTCAATCAACCACCTCTGATGTACCAACAAGCAGCACAGCTCCACCAGAATCAGAATCAACCACCTCTGATGTACCAACGAGCAGCGCAGCTCCACAACAATCAGAATCAACCACCTCTGATGTACCAACAAGCAGCGCAGCTCCACAAGAATCTGAATCAACCAACTCTGATGTGCCAACAAGCAGCGAAGCTCTACAAGAATCTCAATCAACAACCACTGATGTACCAACGAGCAGCGCAGCTCCACCAGAATCAGAATCAACCACCTCTGATGTACCAACAAGCAGCGCAGCTCCACAAGAATCAGAATCGATCACCTCTGATGTACCAAAAAGCAGCGCAGCTCCACAACAATCTGAATCAACCACCTCTGATGTACCAACAAGCAGCGCAGCTCCACAAGAATCAGAATCAAACACCTCTGATGTACCAACAAGCAGCGCAGCCCCACAGCAATCAGAATCAACCACCTCCGATGTATCAACAAGCAGCTCAGCTCCACAACAATCAGAATCAACCACCTCTGATGTACCAACAAGCAGCGCAGCTCCACAAGAATCTGAATCAACCAACTCTGATGTACCAACAAGCAGCGAAGCTCTAGAAGAATCTGAATCAACAACCACTGATGTACTAACGAGCAGCGGAGCTCCACAAGAATCAGAATCGACCACCTCTGATGTACCAACGAGCAGCGCAACTACACAACAATCAGAATCAACCACCTCTGATGTACCAACGAGCAGCGCAGCTCCAACCAAATCAGAATCAACCACCTCTGATGTACCAACGAGCAGCGCAGCTCCACAACAAACAGAATCAACCACCTCTGATGTACCAACGAGCAGCGCAGCTCCAACAGAATCAGAATCATTCTCCTCTGATGTACCAACAAGCAGCGCAGCTCCACAACAATCTGAATCAACAACCACTGATGTACCAACGAGCAGCGTAGCTCCACCAGAATCAGAATCAACCACCTCTGATGTACCAACAAGCAGCGCAGCTCCACAACAATCTGAATCTACCACCTCTGATGTACCAACAAGCAACGGAGCTCCACAAGAATCAGAATCAACCACCTCTGATGTACCAACGAGCAGCGCAGCTCCACAACAATCAGAATCAACCACCTCTGATGTACCAACGAGCAGCGCAGCTCCAACAGAATCAGAATCAACCACCTTTGATGTACCAACGACCAGCGCAGCTCCACAACATTCAGAATCAACCCCCTCTGATGTACCAACAAGCAGCGCAGCTCCACAACAATCTGAATCAACCACCTCTGATGTACCAACAAGCAGCGCAGCTCCACAAGAATCAGAATCAACCACCACTGATGTACCAACAAGCAGCGCAGCTCCACAAGAATCAGAATCAACCACCTCTGATGTAGCAACGAGCAGCGCAGCTCCACAAGAATCTGAATCGACCACCTCTGATGTACCAACCAGCAGCGGAGCTCCACAAGAATCAGAATCAACCACCTATGATGTACCAACGAGCAGCGCAGCTCCACAACAATCAGAATCAACCACCTCTGATGTACCAACAAGCAGCGCAGCTCCACAAGAATCTGAATCAACAACCACTGATGTACCAACGAGCAGCGCAGCTCCACCAGAATCAGAATCAACCCCCTTTGATGTACCAACGACCAGCGCAGCTCCACAACAATCAGAATCAACCCCCTCTGATGTACCAACAAGCAGCGCAGCTCCACAACAGTCTCAATCAACCACCTCTGATGTACCAACAAGCAGCGGAGCTCCACAAGAATCAGAATCAACCACCTCTGATGTACCAACGAGCAGTTCAGCTCCACAACAATCAGAATCAACCACCTCTGATGTACCAACAAGCAGCGCAGCTCCACAAGAATCTGAATCAACCAACTCTGATGTACCAACAAGCAGCGAAGCTCTACAAGAATCTGAATCAATAACCACTGATGTACCAACAAGCAGCGCAGCTCCACCAGAATCAGAATCAACCACCTTTCTTGTACCAACGAGCAGCGCAGCTCCACCAGAATCAGAATCAACCCCCTCTGATGTACCAACAAGCAGCGCAGCTCCACAACAATCTGAATCAACCACCTCTGATGTACCAACAAGCAGCGCAGCTCCACAAGAATCAGAATCAACCACCACTGATGTACCAACAAGCAGCGCAGCTCCACAAGAATCAGAATCAACCACCTCTGATGTACCAACGAGCAGCGCAGCTCCACAACAATCAGAATCAACCACCTCTGATGAACCAACAAGCAGCGCAGCCCCACAAGAATCAGAATCGACCACCTCTGATGTACCAACAAGCAGTGGAGCTCCACAAGAATCAGAATCAACCACCTCTGATGAACCAACGAGCAGCGCAGCTCCACAACAATCAGAATCAACCACCTCTGATGTACTAACAAGCAGCGAAGCTCTACAAGAATCAGAATCAACCACCTTTGATGTACCAACGAGCAGCGCAGCTCCACAACAATCAGAATCAACCCCCTTTGATGTACCAACGACCAGCGCAGCTCCACAACAATCAGAATCAACCCCCTCTGATGTACCAACAAGCAGCGCAGCTCCACAAGAATCTGAATCAACCAACTCTGATGTGCCAACAAGCAGCGAAGCTCTACAAGAATCTCAATCAACAACCACTGATGTACCAACGAGCAGCGCCGCTCCACAAGAATCACAATCAACCACCTTTGATGTACCCACGACCAGCGCAGCTCCACAACAATCAGAATCGATTACCTCTGATGTACCAACAAGCAGCGGAGCTCCACAAGAATCAGAATCAACCACCTCTGATGTACCAACGGGCAGTTCAGCTCCACAACAATCAGAATCAACCACCTCTGATGTACCAACAAGCAGCGCAGCTCCACAAGAATCTGAATCAACCAACTCTGATGTACCAACAAGCAGCGAAGCTCTACAAGAATCTGAATCAACAACCAGTGATGTACCAACAAGCAGCGCAGCTCCACCAGAATCAGAATCAACCACCTTCCTTGTACCAACGAGCAGCGCAGCTCCACCAGAATCAGAATCAACCCCCTCTGATGTACCAGCAAGCAGCGCAGCACCACAACAATCTGAATTAACCACCTCTGATGTACCAACGAGCAGCGCAGCTCCACAAGAATCTGAATCGACCACCTCTGATGTACCAACAAGCAGCGGAGCTCCACAAGAATCAGAATCAACCACCTCTGATGTACCAACGAGCAGCGCAGCTCCACAACAATCAGAATCAACCACCTCTGATGAACCAACAAGCAGCGCAGCCCCACAAGAATCAGAATCGACCACCTCTGATGTACCAACAAGCAGTGGAGCTCCACAAGAATCAGAATCAACCAACTCTGATGAACCAACGAGCAGCGCAGCTCCACAACAATCAGAATCAACCACCTCTGATGTACTAACAAGCAGCGAAGCTCCACAAGAATCTGAATCAACAACCACTGAAGAACCAACAAGCAGCGGAGCTCCACAAGAATCAGAATCAACCACCTCTCATGTACCAACAAGCAGCGCAGCTCCACAACAATCTGAATCAACAACCACTGATGTACCAACGAGCAGCGCAGCTCCACCAGAATCAGAATCAACCACCTTTGATGTACCAACGAGCAGCGCAGCTCCACAACAATCAGAATCAACCCCCTCTGATGTACCAACAAGCAGCGCAGCTCCACAACAATCTGAATCAACCACCTCTGATGTACCAACAAGCAGCGGAGCTCCACAAGAATCAGAATCAACCAACTCTGATGTACCAACAAGCAGCGCAGCCCCACAGCAATCAGAATCAACCACCTCTGATGTACCAACAAGCAGCGCAGCTCCACAAGAATCTGAATCAACCAACTCTGATGTGCCAACAAGCAGCGAAGCTCTACAAGAATCTCAATCAACAACCACTGATGTACCAACGAGCAGCGCCGCTCCACAACAATCTGAATCAACAACCACTGATGTACCAACGAGCAGCGCAGCTCCACCAGAATCAGAATCAACCACCTTTGATGTACCAACAAGCAGCGGAGCTCCACAAGAATCAGAATCAACCAACTCTGATGTACCAACAAGCAGCGCAGCCCCACAGCAATCAGAATCAACCACCTCTGATGTACCAACAAGCAGCGCAGCTCCACAAGAATCTGAATCAACCAACTCTGATGTGCCAACAAGCAGCGAAGCTCTACAAGAATCTCAATCAACAACCACTGATGTACCAACGAGCAGCGCCGCTCCACAACAATCTGAATCAACAACCACTGATGTACCAACGAGCAGCGCAGCTCCACCAGAATCAGAATCAACCACCTTTGATGTACCAACGAGCAGCGCAGCTCCACAACAATCAGAATCAACCCCCTCTGATGTACCAACAAGCAGCGCAGCTCCACAACAATCTGAATCAACCACCTCTGATGTACCAACAAGCAGCGGAGCTCCACAAGAATCAGAATCAACCACCTCTGATGTACCAACAAGCAGCGCAGCCCCACAGCAATCAGAATCAACCACCTCTGATGTATTAACAAGCAGTGCAGCTCCACAACAATCAGAATCAACCACCTCTGATGTACCAACAAGCAGCGCAGCTCCACAACAATCAGAATCAACCACCTCTGATGTACCAACAAGCAGCGCAGCTCCACAAGAATCTGAATCAACAACCACTGAAGAACCAACAAGCAGCGGAGCTCCACAAGAATCAGAATCAACCACCTCTCATGTACCAACAAGCAGCGCAGCTCCACAACAATCTGAATCAACCACCTCTGATGTAGCAACAAGCAGCGCAACTCCACAGCAATCAGAATCAACCACCTCCGATGTATCAACAAGCAGTGCAGCTCCACAACAATCAGAATCAACCACCTCTGATGTACCAACAAGCAGCGCAGCTCCACAAGAATCTGAATCAACAACCACTGAAGAACCAACAAGCAGCGGAGCTCCACAAGAATCAGAATCAACCACCTCTCATGTACCAACAAGCAGCGCAGCTCCACAACAATCTGAATCAACCACCTCTGATGTAGCAACAAGCAGCGCAACTCCACAGCAATCAGAATCAACCACCTCCGATGTATCAACAAGCAGTGCAGCTCCACAACAATCAGAATCAACCAACTCTGATGTTCCAACAAGCAGCGAAGCTCTACAAGAATCTGAATCAACAACCACTGATGTACCAACGAGCAGCGCAGCTCTACAACAGTCAGAATCAACCACCTCAGATGCACCAACAAGCAGCGCAGCACCCCAAGAATTAGAATTAACCACCTCCTTAACAACAATCGATGATGCACCAATAACTACCACTGATGCAGCAACTACTGATGGAACTACAACCACAACTGATGCAACAACGACAACTACTGATGCAGTAACTACTGAACCAACAACGACAACTACCGATGCAACAACTACTGAAGCAACAACGACCACCACTGATGCAACAACTACTGAAGCAACAACAACCACTACTGATGCAACAACTACTGAAGCAACAACAACCACTACTGATGCCACAACGACCACTACTGAAGCAACAACGACAACTACTGATGCAACAACAACCACTACTGATGCAACAACAACCACTACTAATGCAACAACAACCACTACTGATGCAACAACTACTGAAGCAACAACGACAAATACTGATGCAACAACTACTGAAGCAACAACAACCACCACTGATGCAACTACTACTGAAGCAACAACAACCACCACTGATGCAACAACTACTGAAGCAACAACGACAACTACCGATGCAATAACTACTGAAGCAACAACGACCACCACTGATGCAACAACTACTGAAGCAACAACAACCACTACTGATGCAACAACTACTGAAGCAACAACAACCACTACTGATGCCACAACAACCACTACTGAAGCAACAACGACAAATACTGATGCAACAACTACTGAAGCAACAACAACCACTACTGAAGCAACTACAACCACTACTGATGCAACAACAACCACTACTAATGCAACAACAACCACTACTGATGCAACAACTACTGAAGCAAGAACGACAAATACTGATGCAACAACTACTGAAGCAACAACAACCACCACTGATGCAGCAACTACTGAAGCACCAACAACCACCACTGATGCAACAACTACTGAAGCAACAACAACCACCACTGATGCAACAACTACTGAAGCAACAACGACAACTACTGATGCAACAACAACTGAAGCAACAACAACCACCACTGATGCAACAACTACTGAAGCAACAACAACCACCACTGATGCAACAACTACTGAAGCAACAACGACAACTACTGATGCAACAACTACTGAAGCAACAACAACCACCACTGATGCAACAACTACTGAAGCAACAACGACAACTACTGATGCAACAACTACTGAAGCAACAACAACCACTACTGATGCAACAACTACTGAAGCAACAACAACCACCACTCATGCACCAATACCGTCGAGGCTATTTCCTACCACCGCAGCGACCACCCGCACCGCGCGACGCACCACTATCCGATGGAGGAGGTTGAACTAACGACGCAAACGCCTCGTAATCGCATCGACGGGCAACACGCAGTCCTATTTATTTAGGTACGTATCAAAATCCCGAAGATTCATAATACCGATGATTGAAATACCGACGTCCAAAAGACCGAAATTCAAAATACCGAAAGTTTAAAATGCCGATAGTCGTTATATCGAAACACAAAATACCGATGTTCAAATGCCCGAAAGGACGAAATCCCGAATGGACGAAATACCGATGGATGAAATCCCAAACGCAATGGGCGACGTATGATGCAAGAGCGAGCGAAGGGCACCCCGAGTTTAGGTTTGGTTAGGTTACCAGGTGGGTTCCCGCATTGTCGAGGCGGCTCAGTAGCCGTGGCTTGGACACCCACGGTGAAGCGAAAAGGAACCCGAGGAGGGGCCGCTCGTCAGGGCTTTTGCCGACAAGCCGACGACGTAGCGGCCAACATGTAGGTTGCGGTGCCGCTTGGGCGACATCGCAACTGAGGCGGGCCGCGATGTCGTATCGGAGGCATCGCGGCTGAGGATTGGAGGCCGCGGCGGGAGAGGAGTGCCGGTATTACGGTGCGCCGCTCTCCCTACCTTCCGCGGCCTTGACGTGGTCGCCACCGTCCGATGGCGGACGCGGTGGGGCCGCAGGGGAAGAGGAGTGTTGGTATGACGTTGGCCACTCTCCCTATCCTCTGCGGCCGAAAATTGGCAGGCGGCGGGGCCAATGACCTGACCCGTCGTAGGGGGACCAAGGGTGGAAGAGACGGGGTCGTCTGGCGCCCATGTGCTGGTTTGGTCCCTGGGGTGGTCACGGCGTGCTATGTGTTCTGGTGCGCCGGTGATGGGGAGTACTCCCCGGAGGAGGGTCCGGTGACGGACAGCCGCGGCGGGTTCACGGATGAGTGCTAACGCGTGCCCGTGTTCCCGCCATAAGCGGCAGAGGACACCGTGGAGTTTTAATGGGTTAGAGTCCCACATAACTGCACTATCTCCCCGTGGTAGTGCAGAATGCAAGAGCATTTCTCCACGTAAAAAAAAAAATGGTTAGGTTACCCACACACACACACACAAATAGAAACACACACAAAAACACAAACAACACACACACAGAAAAACACACACACAGAAGCGGGGCTCCGTCGAAATAGGATGCAAAAGCGAAAATACCGTCGCCGCCCGGCAGGGGGCTCCGCCGTCTATGTCGACGGAGCCCCGCTTCGCGGGGCCCCTATTTCTGTGTAAAGGGTTTAAAGTAACATAACAAAACCGAACCTCGGGGTGCCCTTCGCTCGCTCTTGCATCATACGTCGCCTATTGCGTTTGGGATTTCATCCGTCGGTATTTCGTCCATTCGGGATTTCGTCCTTTCGGGCATTTGAACATCGGTATTTTGTGTTTCGATATAACGACTATCGGCATTTAAAACTTTCGGTATTTTGAATTTCGGTCTTTTGGACGTCGGTATTTCAATCATCAGTATTATGAATCTTCGGACCAAACCACATGTCGCAATCGCAGCAGTGGATTGAATAGATTAGCGGTCATGACAGTTGTAGTAGCAGTTGTAGATGTTGGCATGCCTTGTATAAGGTAGATTGTACAAGGATCGCCCATTTTATTGTTACATCTTATTTTTTACAAAGTAAGTAAAACTTGATGTTTTTATGTAAGTGCACTCCAAAGGTTAGTTGACATTTTTCCACTTCAGTTGTAAGTTGTAATGCCATTTTAAGATTTATAAAATTATTTAAAATGTTGAAACGTTTTCATTGACTAATTCCGCGGCGATGACACAGAATCTACTCATGTGGCGATGACGCGGTGTGTTTCATATTTCAAATTTAAAAAGACTATTAAATAGGTACTAATCATGTTATTATTATCAATAAATATTTTAGAAAAACTACTATTTTTTACTTTCCTTATATTCGAAATGAAAAGTAGAGTGTTTAACACGGGTGAAAGTCATCAATTCCCACTCGGACTATAGCCGAATTGATTCCTTTCGACCCTTGTCTAACAATCTACTATTTTTGTTTTTATTCCGAAATGGTCCCATTTAAAGGACAATGCTCTTGGATGTATGGAATCCCGTACCATTTTGCGTCAAAGTCAAACTTTGTTTTTTATAGACTACACTAATCATATTAACTCCTACAAAAGTTATTTTTGTAAACAGAACCCGGGTTTCGGAGATTTAAAAAAAAATCAAAATAATCGAAAGTCTAGGCACCTACTTTATTTTGTTTGACATGTCATACACGAACGGCGAAAATCGCACATCTGCAGCCATTGACATATATATTACTAGCGTAAGGACCGGGCTAACGGCGCGACGAAATGGCACCAGCGCGCTGGCCCTAAAATTACGGTTTTAGGGCCAACGCGACTCAGTTGACAGTGGTGCGCGCGAACTTCGAATTTCGAACGAAGAACTTCTATGTAAAATGTTCAGACGGGCGTATCCTTACTTTTGAAATCATTGTCTGCAGCAGTTTCAGACAATGTCTTCGCATATTGCGTTGAAATCTTATTTAACACAACATCCTTCTGGAGTAAATGCATTATAATCCTTCAATTATACACAGGAAAACAGAAATACCTACCTGTCAATTTCATGCAATTCGAAAGAAACGGAAAAAATTAATTGATACTGGCGCCGATTCTGTTGTTCACAAACTAAACTAAATTTAAGTTCATGCATCTTTTTCTTTTTATTTCATTATGAAAAGGACAGAAGATAAATATTAGTTTAGTCCTGTCAAATTAAGATACTCCATAGACAATTTAGACGAGATTAAAAAAATGGCTATTAAAAATACGTCAATTTACGTCAGGCGCTGACTAATTTGACAGGACTAAACTAATATTTATCTTCTGTCCTTTTCTTAATGAAATATAAAGAAAAAGATGCCTGAACTTAAATTTAGTTTAGTTTGTGACACAACAGAATCGGCGCCATTGTCTTTCTGACAGTGTCAGATAGTGATCAAATATGGCATTGACGACCATATCCGGAATTGAATCAATTGAGTGCATTACCAAAATATTTTCTTTTTATTACGATTTCGTGATCCCGGTTAGACTTTATTGAAAAAATCGACCATTTTAAATGATAAATTGGTTACATTTTTTTCAGTATAAATAAAACTATCTCCATTCAATGTTATATTGATTATCTCATTTGAAACGGAACGTCATGTAAAGGGAATAAAACAATATCAACACTTTTTTACTTTAATTTAAATTCCCTGTTCAAAAATCAAATCCCCGACGCGTAATGTCGTAAAAAAATATGAAAATAATTACTATAATATTTTGATCTTGAGGCATGAGACTTTTTGGTACCACAATCGGTCATTCTCCTTTAGGCCGCGGATTTATTTTGGCATGAAGTCTCTTTGATGAGATTAAAAAAGCGCGCATCTCCGACTAGTAAATATGTAGTTATCTGTGGTATTACCTACAGCACAAGTGGATTAAAGTAAAGAAAAAGCACGCGTTCGTAATACACGTGTTGCGATAAGGAATTATATCGCAACACGTTTCCCTCTGACGTAACGTCTTAACTTTTTAATCTTAACCCAACAACAAATATTATCAGCCAGTGTTACTTTAACTTTAAGGCTAGCATACATAACAAATCTCTACAGTACCTACTAAAAAAAATAACGTATTTTCTTTTAGCATAATTGAAGGTTTTTTATCACATTGCTTTATCGCGCCTCTATCTATTTCGCCCTGAAATCCCCTCAATAAATTCACCTTATTTAACTGACTGTGAATGAGAATAGCACTGTGCAGGGGTGGGGGGAGGAGGGAGGGGAAAAGGTAACATACATTCAGAGTTATGTCGATAAAAACTATCCTATGTCCTTCTCTGGGATGCAGTCTATCTCTCTGCCAAATTTTATCGAAATGCGTTCAGTGGTTTATGCGTGAAAAGGTAACATACAGACAGACAGACAGAGTTACTTTCGAATTTATAATATTACCTATAGTATGGATTTGATAGTTTGTGAAGATGTTTGGATGTTTGTTACTCAATCACGCGTAAACCGTTGAACAGATTTTGATGAAAATTGGCACATAGATAGACCATTTCTTGGATTAACACATAGGATACTTATTATCCCGATATTCCCACGGGATCGAAACTTACGCGGGTGAAAACGCGGGGCTCTGCTAGTAATATTATAAACTAGCAGTGCCCTGGGGTTTCACCCGCATATATCCACAAATTTAAAAGTAATTTGTTTTTGTTTTTAATTGACAAGACGTATTATTCTATTGAAGATTTTTTAAATGACAAACTATGATACAATTCCTATAAGTAACATGTATTATCTTTCTTTGACATGCATGTAAAATTTAATTTAATTGACATTTATTTATTTAATTGACATTTATTTAACTTAACTTACTTTTTAATTACTGTTTAATCTGGAATATTTTTTTTTTTGTGATATGACACAAAAATTTACTATTTGTACACCAATTTTATTGGTAGAACATAGAGCTCGACTACAATAATATGTATATTTAAGACCTTTTATGTATATCTACCTATGTTCACAAATAAAGATTGATTGATTGATATGTGTCGATCCCGTGGGAATATCGGGATAAAAACTATTCTATGTCCTTTCCCGGGACTCAAACTATCTCTATTCTGCCCGCGACTTCGTCCGCGTGAAATTTCTTATTCTCCCGACCCACCCCGTCGCATCGCATCGCCTGCCCGCGCTATTACTTCGTTTTCGCTTTCGTTCTGACCTTTGGTGAGACTCAGTCTGTCTGACTGTCTGTCTGACTGTCTGTCTGTCACAGCTGGATATCTCAAGAACTACTAATGCTATCAACTTGAAATTTCGAATAGTTTTAGATGACGTATGCCCAACTATTTGCAAATAAGAAAGAAATAAAAAATACATGACTGTGTATATTTTTTGCAACAGTGACTGAAAGGGGGTCTGAAAAATTCGAAGTGGGGCTATTCGATGGCGCTGACATAAAACTGCAATATTCTCTGACGAAAAATTAAAAAAATTTGATGGTACGGAACCCTCGGTGCGCGAGTCCGACTCGCTCTTGACCGGTTTTTTATTTGTGCCGGGGTTAATTCGTAAAACTTCCATTTTTTATATGCCTAGTCCAAATAGTCTATTGACAAAAAATGTTAATGTCAGTCAGTGCCGTAAATAGGGCGGTGCCAGCGGTGCCCAGGCACAGGGCGCAGACCCTGGAGGGGCGCAGAAATGGCCAGACCTGGGCCACTAACAATACCTATTATTTATTTATTTATACGTGTGGATTCGCGTCGTCCGCGTATCTTCTTCTTACAAATAAATAATAATCGTAAAAGTTTGTGAAGAATGTGATATCGAAGACGATTTTCATGAAAAGCGTAAAAAGCGTCTTTACTCGCGTAAAGAGGTCGGCAAGCTCTTTGAGAGATTGATTGCGGGCCGCCTCGTCGGGCACCTGGTGAGGACGGGGCCGGATCTGGCGGACAGTCAGTTTGGCTTCCGGAAGGGGCGCTCAACGGTGGACGCCATCATGCGCGTGAGAACCCTCACGACGGGGGACGCGGTGTCCCGGGGTGGGGTCGTCGTGGCGGTGTCACTAGACATCGCCATCGCGTTTAACACCCTGGAGCTGCATTGTGGAGCCACTCCGGTATCACCGGGTGCCGACCTACCTCCGTCGAATAGTCGAGGCGTATTTGACGGACAGAGCCGTCATCTACCCCGGTCGCGACGGGGAGTGGAACCGGCGAGAGATGTCGTGCTGTGTCCCGCAGGGATCGGTTCTGGGGTCGTTCCTGTGGGACATCGGCTACGACTGGGTGCTGCGGGCCGACCTCCCTGTTGGCGTCAGCGTGGTTTGCTACGCTGACGACGCGCTGGTCCTGGCGCAGGGGAGGTCGCATCAGGCGCGGCCGACGCGATGACACGCGGGGTTGCGATAGTCGTGGAGAGGATCCGGCAGTTGGGTCTCGAGGTGGCATTGCATAAGTCCGAGGCCATGTCGTTTCATGGGCCCCGGAACGCGCCACCATCGGGATCCCAACTAACGGAAGGACGGGTTCATATCGCCGTCGAGACGACGATGAAATACCTGGGTCTCGTCCTCGACAGCCGGTGGAACTTCGTCGAGCACTTCCGACGTTTGGCCCCCAAACTAGAACGGGCCGGGACCGCCTTCAAGCGGCTCTTGCCCAACCTGAGGGGGCCAAACGCCTCCTCCCGGAGGCTTTACGCAGAGGTCGTGCGGTCCATGGCCCTATACGGGGCCCCGGTGTGGGCGCGTTCACTGCGGCGGCGAGCCGCCCGCCCCAGAAGGTGGTAGCCGTAAGGCTTATCCGGGGCTACCGCACGATCTCGGACGAGGCGGCAAGCCTCCTTGCCGGACTGCCGCCATGGGATCTGGATAGTCCTCGCGCGCCTGTATTAGTGGCGCACGGAGGCACTACGCCGGGGGGAAAATCCGCTTCCGCGGCAAATCGCGGCGGAGCGGACGGATCTCCGACGTGACCTCATGGCGACATGGAAAGAGCGACTGTCGCAACCCAGCGCAGGGCACACCACGATAGTGGCGATAAGACCCCTCTTTGAGGAGTGGCTAGAGAGGCACCACGGCGCCCTCACCTACCGCCTGACGCAGATCCGCCTGACACGGAAGTTTTGGGAGGTTCCTGCACATCATCAGGCGGGAGGAAACGCCCGGGTGTCACCATTACCAGGATCGCCCAGAGGACACGGTGGAGGTCTGCCCCGCTTGGGCGGAGCACCGCCGTGTCCTTGTAGAGGCGATCGGCAGCGGCGGCGACATCTCGCGTCCGGCCCTGGTGTAAGCCATGGTCTGGGGGCGAGAGGGAGTGGGAGGCAGTCACCTTCTTCTGCGAAGCAGTCATGCTAGCAAAGGAGGTGGCGGGACGGCTCAGGGAGAGAGCCTCTCCCGTCCCAGCCGCCGCGGGAGAAGCTCCGGGCGTCGGGAGCCGCGTGACGACTCCCGGCCTCCGTAGGCGTGGACCTGCGGGCAGAGAGTAATGGGTAGCTCACCGTCCGATCAGGACCAGGCCCGTGCCGGACGGCGCGTATGTGTTCCACGTGCGCCTCAAAGAGATGTCAGCATCGAGGAATGGGCCCCTTAGGACCGAAGCCTGCCGGGTCAGCGGGATTGTCCCAAAGGGTTACCGCTGGCCCGGAACATAAAGGGCTAAGGAAGGAACACGGGTGGGTTTTAGTCAGTAAGAGTCTGACACTCCCTCCGCTCCACCCAGAGCGGGTCATTTGATGATTTCCCATACGAAAAAAAAAAGGGCGCGGATATAGCAGCTCGCACCGGGCGCATAAAAGGCTAATTACGGCACTGACAGTGCCGTAACTAGGGCGGTGCCAGCGGTGCCCAGGCACAGGGCGCAGACCCTGGAGGGGCGCAGAAATGACCAGACCTGGGCCACTAACACTACCTATTATTTATTTATTTATTTATACGTGTGGATTCGCGTCGTCCGCGTATTCTTCTTACAAATAAATAATATTATCAATATTAAAGACGATGAGATCGTAATAATAATCGTAAAAGTTTGTGAAGAATGTGATATCGAAGACGATTTTCCTGAAAAGTGTAAAAAGCGAGTAAAGAAACACGACTTGAGGGAAAGTTCAGACGCCAGCTACGATCTTACCCCACAACAAAATTTTAAAATTCATAAAAATGAAGCCATTGATAAAATAGTTTCTGAATTCGAATTTTCGAATAAACGTTTTTTCACCTAATTTATTAATGCGAATGTTACCCCAGGACCCGACGGCTTGCCAGGTAAAGCCTGGGTCCTGGCCTCGAGGGCTCTCGGGCCTTGACTGGAGGCGCTCTTAAGCGCATGTTTGGAGAGAGGCTGGTCCTCATTCGGAAGCCAGGGCGCCCTGCGGACTCTCCGTCCGCATACCAGCCCATCGTGCTACTCGAAGAGGTCGGCAAGCTCTTTGAGAGAGTGATTGCGGGCCGCCTCGTCGGGCACCTGGTGAGGACGGGGCCGGTTCTTGCGGACAGACAGTTTGGCTTCCGCAAGGGGCGCTCGACGGTGGACGCCATCATGCGCGTGAGAGCCCTCACGACGGGGGTCGCGGTGTCCCGGGGTGGGGTCGTCGTGGCGGTGTCACTCGACATCGTCAACGCGTTTAACACCTTGCCCTGGAGCTGCATTGTGGAGGCACTCCGCTATCACTGGGTGCCGACCTACCTCCGTCGAATAGTCGAGGCGTATTTGACGGACAGAGCCGTCATCTACATGAGCCCCAGAACGCGCCACCATCGGGATCCCAACTAACGGTAGGAGGGGTTCACATCGGCGTCGAGACAACGATGAGGTACCTGGGTCTCGTCCTCGACAGCCGGTGGAACTTCGTCGAGAATTTCCGACGTTTGGCCCCCAAACTGGAACGGGCCGGGGCTGCCTTCAAGCGGCTCTTGCCCAACCTGAGGGGGCCAAACGCCTCCTGCCGGAGGCTTTACGCGGGGGTCGTGCGGTCCATGGCCCTATACGGGGCCCCGGTGTGGGCGCGTTCACTGTGGCGGCGAGCCGCCCACTACCTAAACGCGCCCCAGAAGGTGGTAGCCGTAAGGCTTATCCGGGGCTACCGCACGATCTCGGGCGAGGCGGCAAGCCTCCTTGCCGGACTGCCGCCATGGGATCTGGAGGCGATAGTCCTCGCGCGCCCATATAAGTGGCGCGCGGAGGCACTATGCCGGGGGGAAAATCCGCTTCCGCGGCAAATCGCGGCGGAGCGGACGGATCTCCGGCGTGATCTCATGGCGACATGGAAAGAGCGACTGTTGCAACTCAGCGCAGGACACGCCACGATAGCGGCGATAAGACCCCTCTTTGAGGAGTGGCTAGAGAGGCGCCACGGCGCCCTCACCTACTGCCAGGTCCTCACCGGACACGGAAGTTTCGGGAGGTTCCTGCACATCATCAGGCGGGAGGAAACGCCCGGGTGTCACCATAGCCAGGATCGCCCAGAGGACACGGTGGAGGTCTGCCCCGCTCGAGCGGAGCACCGCCGTGTCCTCGTAGAGGCGATCGGCAGCGGCGGCGACCTCTCGCGTCCGGCCCTGGTGCAAGCCATGGTCCGGGGCGAGAGGGAGTGGGAGGCAGTCACCTCCTTCTGCGAAGCAGTCATGCTAGCAAAGGAGGTGGCGGGACGGCTCAGGGAGAGAGCCTCCCGTCCCAGCCGCCGCGGGAGACGCTCCGGGCGTCGGGAGCCACGTGACAACTCCCGGCCTCCGTAGGCACGGGCCTGCGGGTGGAGGGTAATGGGTAGCTCACCGTCCGATCAGGACCAGGCCCTTGCCGGACGGCGCGTACGTGTACCACGCTCGCCTCATAGAGATGTCAGCATCGAGGAAGGGGCCCCTTAGGACGGAAGCCTGCCGGGTCAGCGGGATTGTCCCAAAGGGTCACCGCTGGCCCGGAACATAGGAGGGCTAAGGAAGGAACACGGGTGGGTTTTAGTCAGTAAGAGTCTGACACTCCCTTCCGCTCCACCCAGAGCGGGAGGGTCATTTGATGATTTCCCATCCGCAAAAAAAAAAAAGGGCGCGTAATTAGCAGCCCGCACCGGGCGCATAAAAGGCTAGTTACGGCACTGCTATGCATACAATCAAAGAGATTTAAGATTACCTAGAGGGGCCATGCAAAGAAATGTCTTAGAAAAACTGTGATCCCATGTCTCAGTGACGCCATCTGGCGTAGTATAGCCAAATTAGAGCGGCAATTTATTCAATTAGATTCAGCTATCGCTCGGTAGATGGCCAGTGTGGCTAGTGTTGCCAGATACGATTTTCAATCGGTGGATTGAAAATCGGATCAGTGGTGCCTGAAGAACCTAATATAAATCGAATCAGTTAGATAAATATCGAAAACTAAACAAATTAGGCAAAAATTGTCTCAGAAAAAATATTCTACAATTTTATTCGCTACTATTCATTGTCCGTATACTCTATGTCAAATATACTCTATGTCTAAAAGGTGGTTTCCCTAAGATAACCTTTAGATTCATACATTTAAATGAATATTATCGAAAACAAAATCGATATATAATATCACATCTCTGTAAGGCAGTATACTCCGACTTTTAATTAGTTTTTAATTCTACTAATAATTATTACCCTGTTTTAAAAAATCAATTTAACATGGATCGATTTTGAACTGAATGTTACTTGAATGAACCGAATATTTTGTCACACCACTATTTAAATTTCGTTAAAAAGTGGTAACACTTAAGCTGACATTTTACCCAACTATAGTAAAGCTACTCAACAATAGATGGCGTTTAATACAAAATAAGCAAATTTTCTAGATCTATATAAGAAAATTATTTTATTCTAATTACTGAGTAAATATAGATAATACATACGAAAATAAACTGAAGGTAGGTCCAGTTGTTCTACCATAACGAGATTTGCAGTATCCATACAAAATATTTTTCTTTTGTTGGACACGAATGCGTCAATGCGACTTCACGCGCAGGCGTACCATACTAGACTGAGAGACTCGTTACCGGTATGTAACAAGTATGGGATCACGGTTTTGTTCGCTATGTCCCGTCTAGGTTAATAACTTTAATGTCTTTGCATACAATCAACGAAAAACATGCGCTCGCGACGGCAGGTCACGGCAGGTGAGCGGCGACTGACCACAAACTACTTAGAGATACTACGTATGACTGACTGAGCGTCCTAAATGTGATTACACCGTTCCGATTTAGGATGCGATTTAGATTTAGGACGTCGGAAGCCATTCTTGTCCTAAATCGGATCATCTCTAAGTAGTTTGTGATCGGATCCTTCCTTCCTAAATGCGATTACACTATCCTGAATTTAGGAACGACTAAATATCGGATCCGATATTTAGGAAGATGTAATAGCCCCTTAACTTTGGTTGGCGTCACACAGAGCCTGTGGTTGTGTTGTGGCCTTGATCCCAGTACCAACGCCTTGGCGCGGTAATTACTAATCTATATCAATGACAAATATTATTAAAGTTAGTGGTGTCGAAACCACAGACACACATTTAAAATAAAATAAATCAATTACTTACATACTAACACACAATTATTTACGTACTTACACACAACACAATTACCAATGTCAACAATAAAATTTAAATAAAATCATTAAATTAAATGTAGGTAATATTGGTATAATCTAAATGTCAGTGGTGTCCTCCATAAACTCAGCTGTGGAGTAATATCATATAAGAATTAAAAATTGTTTCAGTTTCTTTTTGAACTTAATATTAGTAAGATTTTTTATCTGTCTTGGAATTTTATTAAAAAATAACTGGAGCCATTCGATAATACTTTTACGTAGGAGGGCTGTTTTACACTGCGATCAACACAAAGAATGTTCGAATCCCTTTTCCTTAACCGTGGATCAGCTGGGGCTCTTACTTCGAAAAGCTGTGGGTTTGTCTTAACAAACACTGTCACTGCCACCTCAAAGATGATATATTAATAATTATGGCCGGCAATGTTAGATATATTATAGAATAATATCTGGATTTAAAATAGTTATTTATTCAATAATGGTGTTTTTAATATTTTTTTTGTTTTTGTAAGGCCATCCTGAATAAGTTTCCCTATCAGAAAAACCCAATGATTTCAAAAGTAAGGATACGCCCGTCTGAACATTTTACATAGAAGTTCTTCGTTCGAAGTTCGAAGTTCGCGCGCACCACTGTCAACTGAGTCGCGTTGGCCCTAAAACCGTCATTTTAGGGCCAGCGCGTTGGTGCCATTTAGTCGCGCCGTTAGCCCGGTCCTTACACTAGTAATATACAGGGTGATTGGAAGATGGGTGCAAAGCTTTAAGGCGAAGATAGTACAGGCAATTCAGAACCATTTAAGCCATGGTTGTCTTAGACGAAGTCTTACCACTTTTTTTTTTACCAATTTCTTAAGATTATTTTCGAAAATTCCCATAGTTTTAATTAAACTACTTATTTATGGCCAAATTGAATGATAAACGAATTCATTTTTATTGTATTTAATTAAAGTAATGTGTAAGCAATCTAGCAAAACATGTTTTAGGCCTCTGTGTCGTTAGACATTTTTTTTACAGACATTTAAAGTTCATAAAATAAAACATTTTAAAATTCATAAATATTTTTTGTAAACCTTATTTTAAAAAAAACGGAGCGTGCTTTTTTTGTTCAAACCTTTTTGAAAACATGCTTGATAATCGCTTTTTCTATTGAGGTAACATTTACGCGGATATCTTACAAATTATTGAAATTAGGACCTAAAAACCAATTTGAGAGAGAAATTTTAAATTTTTGGCAGACTAAATAAAACAACATTTGAATTTAATTTATTTATGTTTCATGTTCAAAATGTTGTCCGTGATTTCTAATACAAGCACGGCTCCGTCTTCTCACTTCTTTTGTTATTATTTTCAACATCATCTCCAGCTTCATTGTTTCAAACTCTGAATTCATTCTCTCTATCGGTTCTTCTCTCGTGTTTATTTCAACATTCGTATACACTAGCTCCTTGGCCCGGCCCCACACGAAAAAGTCCAGCAGGGTCAGATCTGGTGAGCGAGCGGGCCAAGGGATTTGTCCATCTCTGCCAATCCAGCTGTCAGGAAAACAATTATTTAAGTGTTCCCTTACATCTAACATCCAATGCGTTGGACAGCCGTCTTGCTGAAAGATGACTGTACTGTCTCTTGCGAATATCGGGACACCGGTTTCCTCTATCAGCTCTGGTACCTAAATCCACTTGTAGAAAGTGCAAATCATTTTCACCATTGAAAGTCTCCGGTAAGAAGTGGGGGGCCCAATCAACGTCCTGCAAATTACTCCAGCCCAAACATTGACAGAGAATTTCCTCTGAAACGACACCTGCTTCTTAAAATGTGGATTGTTGTCTTTGGCGGCCCATTCATGAAGGTTATGAAAGTTTGTAATGCCCTCCCTAGAAAATTTGAATTTGAAATCAATCTTGTGGACGGATGAAAGCAAATTTTCTAGGGAGGGCTTTACAAATTTTCATAACCCACACAACACATGGGGAACACTTAAATAATTGCTTTCCTGACAGCTGGATTGGCAGAGATGGACCCATCCCTTGGCCCGCTCGCTCACCAGATCTGACCCTGCTGGACTTTTTCGTGTGGGGCCGGGCCAAGGAGCTGGTGTACGAATGTTGAAATAAACACGAGAAAAGAACTGACAGAGAGAATGAATTCAGAGTTTGAAACAATGAAGCTGGAGATATGATGTTGAAAATAACAACAACAGAAGTGAGAAGACGGAGCCGTGCTTGTATTAGGAATCACGGACAACATTTTGACCATAAAACATAAATAAATTTAATTCAAATGTTGTTTTATTTAGACTACCTAAAATTTAAAATTTCTCCCTTAAATTGGTTTTTAGGTCCTAATTTCAATAATTTGTAAGATATCTGCGTAAATGTTACCTCAAAAGAAAGAGCGATTATCAAGCATGTTTTCAAAAAGGTTTGAACAAAAAAGCACACTCCGTTATTTTTAAAATAAGGTTTACAAAAAGTATTTATGAATTTTAAAATTTGTTATGAACTTTAAATATCTGTAAAAAAAATGTCTAACGACACAGAGGGCTACAACATGTTTTGCTAGATTGCTTACACATTACTTCAATTAAATACAATAAAAATGAATTCGTTTATCATTCAAGAATTAGCGATACTTGCCTTATATCGACCTCCCTCTTTTAGAAATATAAACAATTTCACCGAATCTCTAAACGACACCTTGCAGAACCTATCATCTTTCAAAAATACAATTTTAATTGGAGATATTAATATCAATATTCTTCCAGAAAGTGCTGACGCATCCGCTGAGGAATACCTTAACCTATGCGCTTTCCATGGCTTGCTTCCCGCTCACACGCTTCCTACACATCAATGTGGCTCCTGTTTGGACCATATAATACTCAAGTCGAATTTCCCCGCACTTGCCCTTGTAACTAATTCAACAATAACCGATCACAATGCTAACCTACTTATTTTAAATTGTAAAATACCAAAAGTAGTCACCCGCACAACTTCGCGTTTAAATGTAAACAAACTTGAAGAAGACTTACGTAATATCGAATTTGACCCAGTCTACGATTCTGCTGATCCGCAGTTTTGTATGTTATACTTGATCAAACATGTACAATATGCAATTCAGAAGAATACTGTCATATCTCGGCTAAAAAACAAAGACTACAATATAAAACCATGGATCACGACAGGACTCATTCGCTGTATGAAAAATAGAGATAAACTGCATATTAAAGCTAAATCCAATCCAGATAATTTAATTTTGCAACTGTCGTATAAACGATATCGTAACTTTTGTAATGATCTTCTAAAAAAAGTAAAAAACAACTACGATAAAACTGCACTAGAAAATGCTGGTACAAATAGTAAAAAAATCTGGAATTTTATTAAAAGTGTAATCAGTCATCTTCAGGTTTATTACAAGCACACTCATCACAGTTAACATCTGCCAACATTGCAAATAATTTCTTTGTTAACGTGGGAAAGTGTTTGGCTGAAAAAGTTCAGGGCCAATCACAATATTTAACAAGCACACCATTTACGTGTAGCACTATTTTATCATCCTTTGCATTACTAGATACTGACGAGACTGAGGTAGAAATGATAATTATGAGTTTGAAAGACGACTGTGCAGTTGGCTGGGATAACATATCAAATAAAGTTATTAAACAGTTCAAGCACATTTTGGTACCGCCACTAACTTATATTTTCCAAAAATGTTTAGCTGCAGGTGTTTTTCCCGAGTGCCTAAAAAAAGCTGTTGTTGTCCCCGTTTATAAATCAGGCAGTAAAGATCAAGTCACAAATTATAGACCTATTTCGTTACTGCCTTCTATGTCTAAAATATTAGAAAAAATTATAAATAAAAGACTTTACAAATACTTGGAGGATAAATTAATTTTGTCTCAGCGGCAGTATGGATTTAGGCCTAAAATGTCAACAGACGATGCCGTGCATCATCTGACTGACTATCTAGGACAAGAACTTGATAATGGTAACCACACAGTAGGAATCTTCCTGGACCTCGCCAAAGCTTTTGACACGGTTTCTATTCCTATTCTGTTGCACAAGCTTGAAACCATAGGTATCAGAGGCACCCAGCTAAAACTATTTAAGAGTTATCTAGAAGATCGTACCCAATGTGTAAGGATTGGAGATGTTCTCAGCGAGGATAAAAAAAACACGTCCTTCGGAGTCCCCCAAGGAAGTATTTTAGGGCCTACACTATTTCTGATATACATAAACGATCTTTGTAATCTAAGTCTAGATCGTGGCCAAATTGTTTCTTATGCTGACGACACTGCCCTTCTATTTTCGGCTGACTCAGAAAAAAATGTCTACAAAGTTGCGCAACACGGATTTAATATTGTTAATAAATGGCTTCAATTTAATTCACTAACACTAAATGCAGACAAGACAAATTATATTAAGTTTTCGATGCGCAAGCAAACATCAACTGGCACTACCTCGACATTATATGCTCATTATTGCACGATTCCAACAAATAACCAATGTGTTTGCCCTAAAATTAAAATGGCAAATACAACAAAATACCTTGGTGTTATAATAGATGACACACTTTCGTTTAAACAACATATAGAAGCTTTAAATAATAGAATTCGCAAGTTAATATTTGTTTTTAAGAAGTTACGCTGTATTGCTGACCCAAAATTAGTTAGACAAGTTTACTTTGCTATAAGTCAATCGATTTTAACTTACTGTATTACCACATGGGGTGGAGCAGGTAAAACAAAGTTACTAACCATCGAGAGAGCTCAGAGGGCGATTCTCAAAGTCTCTACTTTCCGCCCTTTCCTTTTTCCTACTAACCTCCTATACAAATCTTGTGAAGTATTAACAGTTCGACAGCTATTTATTATGGGCATTGTATTAAAACAACACAAAGCTCTACCCTACAGCCCTAGATATACCAATAAAAGACGTAAAGATATAGTTTGTCCACAAATTTCAACAAAACATGCTTTTATATCCAAATTTTACCTGTACCTTGGACCTCTCCTATATAATAGACTAAACTCGAAAGCAGACATTTATTCTGTAAACTATAAAAATTGTAAGAGAATCCTCAAGGATGCTCTCCAAAGTATGTCTTATGAAGAAACAGAAAATTTATTAACTGTATTAAAGTTATAGATATACAAATTTCACCTACCTATGTTAAATATTTATTAAGTTTAGAAACTAAGTGTTAAGCTACTCAACATATTATAATTATTTGCCTATTGTCAACTTTAGATTATTTATTAATTTTAAAAAACAATTTTAGCTCTTCTTGCCTGAAACACAGGACTACCTAGTTCAGGCACGTAAGTCTTAGCAATATAATTTTTATTTAAGCAAAACTGTACATGTTTCATGCCTTATAATTTTTGAATAAATATATTATATATTATATTATATAATTTGGCCATAAATAAATAGTTTAGTTAAAACTTTAGGAATTTTTGAAAAAAATCTTAAGAAATTGGTAAAAAAAAAGGAGTAAGACTTCGTCCAAGACAACCATGGCTTAAATGGTTCTAAATTGTCTGTACTATCTTCGCCTTAAAGCTTTGCACCCATCTTCCAATCACCCTGTATATGTCAATGGAAAAACCACACAGGACAGCAATAAAAAAAAAATATATTTTAAGCCCATTTCCAAACATGTCCTTTTTATAAACAAACTATTTCATAAAAAATAACTACCAAAAGTGAAACGAAACGAATATTAAAAAAAAAAAGTTCCAAATTGATCCGTAAGTGTACCTTGGCTTGGCAGCACTGTAGCCAGTGACCCGCCCGCCATTTCGATCGACGCGGATTGGATGAGCCGTGCATGTTGAGAGTTGTTTGTTTTGTACGTCACTTCCGCTTACGTACAATTGGCTGCCCTGATTGGATTGCTACGAACGGTACGGCGGAGCTGCCATCTTTGTATCTAGCGTTTTGGCTTGGCGCCTTTCCTGTGTTGGTTGTTCGTTCACTGTCTGTAGTGCTCATAGTGTTACACGTTTCAAAATGGTGAGTTTTGCAAGATTTTGTGAAATTTAGTTGTTGTTGTCGTGATTTTATTGTGTAATACGGTAAACAATGGTGTTATTAACTTACTGGCGAAGTTTCAACTCTGTACGAGAAAAATTAATGGGATTTTTCGTCAATTTTAGGCTGGCGGTAAAGCGGGTAAAGATTCTGGTAAAGCCAAGGCCAAAGCGGTATCCAGATCAGCGAGGGCTGGGCTTCAGGTAAGTTAATTTATTATCTTAATTTAAAATAGGATTTTTCAAGATCTCAGCATACATAAATTCGTTCTATAACTTCAATTCATATAATTGAATAATATGAATGACCACTTCAGTATGGCGGCGTCCATTACTCCGCAGGAAAATAATCAATAGATTGGAGCTACAGTAAATTTTTTTTTTTTTTCAGTTTCCCGTTGGGAGGATTCACAGGCATCTCAAAAATAGGACTACGAGTCACGGACGTGTCGGTGCAACAGCAGCCGTGTATTCTGCAGCTATTCTGGAATATCTCACAGCCGAGGTAAGCTTTGCGCGACGCCCTGTCAATATGGCGGCACACAATATAGCGTAATTATTATTGTAATTGCATGACTGTACTAAAGAAAGTAATACCCACGTACTTTTCATATTTAAACCTAAATTTACGGTAGTTGATATAAGTACTTAATTTAATTCTTACCTTGTTTATTAAGCTGCTGTAGTATTTTGGCGGGAAATGATTTCAGAATACATGTTTGATGTTCTGAAGAAATTTATTATGATTAAACTTTTATTACAGTTCAAGTAGCTCAATCAGAGCTCGCTAGGCCCCTACATAACATAAAATAATGAAATGACAGTGTACCTAACCAAATAATAAACAATCTTGCTTGTAGGTATTGGAGTTGGCGGGAAATGCATCCAAAGATCTCAAGGTGAAGCGTATTACTCCGCGTCACTTGCAGCTGGCTATCAGAGGTGACGAAGAACTCGACAGCTTGATCAAAGCTACCATCGCGGGCGGCGGTGTTATCCCTCACATACACAAGTCGCTTATCGGGAAGAAAGGCGGCCCTGGTGCTCCCGTTTAATAGGTAACTATTAAAATAATATTTATGTATGCAAACTCAATACCAAAACATAGTCAAATTTCTATTTATGTTATCAGTTAGCTAAATACCTATAAACAAGCCCCCATATCTAAATTCGATGTAGGTATTACATACAGGCTATGTAGTGATACTTGGATTTCTCTAGGATGTTGCACAGATTACAGCTAACCAGCTAAGATAACCATTTCTGCCCCTATGATGATTATTAAGCATCATGCCCAAAATAGACACTAATTGGCGGAACACTCTTTTCTAATATGTAAGGCAATTAAAATACCTACTGATTTAGTAGATAATAGTAAATATTATTATCTATCATCTCCTTCATCCTCCTGCTCTATTTAGGTTCTGCCTACCATTTCATCTTCAATACAATGCATTTCTCTGTATGAGACCTCACCTCGGTATTCACTCCCTTCCTAGCCATCCATTGTTTCATAGGAAACAATGGATGGACTGATTGGTTTGTTGGATTTGTTTAGGTGAAACTGTCCTCACATCAAATGTCCATGATTGCATTCACCCCTTTTGTGGCCCAACATTTACCATTTGCCACTATTATGCGGTTGATAGAATAATATCTTGGACATTAAATTGTAATACTTTATTGTCTGCAGGTTATCTCCAATACCACCTTTGCTGCATTTGACTCCGGGCATGTTTTATATGAAACGTATCAGCTGATAAATAGTTTGCAAAAAAGTTAGTGATGTGAACAGTGGAGTGGTTTGAGGGAACTGTTGGGTCCGGACTAAATCGTTTAGTAGTTAATAAGTACTAGAAATATTTTAGTGATAAGAAGATTTAATATGATTGTAGAATTAAGTTTAATTTTCTTGTTTGTTCTCAAGACAATATTTTTCTATAGCATTGATTATTACAATGACATAAACATGTTAAAATTATTTTGCAACCAGTTTCAGATAGGCTAGGTGTCTGCAATTGTCTCAGAGGCTGGTGCATCTTAATTTTTTAGTATGAATAAATATGCAACCTTAATTAATTAATAATTTGTTTGAAGCTAAAAGCTGTTGTAATTTTTTTGCAGCATTTATTTGTATTTTTAAGTGACAAACAAAAAATGTTGTTCTAAATTGTAATTTGGTATGAGTGAACTGTTACAAGTTGTAAGAAATGTATTTTGATCTTTGAAATATATTGAGAAAGCACTGATGTCTGTTCATTCTCTAAGGCAGCTCTCACACTCAAATGCCCCGCGCGGAATCGCGTTTTTATTCAATTTGTATAGTAGAAAACACGCGAGAGGGCGCGTGCCCCGCGCACTGGAGCGAGGCGCTTTGTAGTGTAAGATTTGACATTCCGGTATAATACCTACCTTCGTGTTACTATTGCGTGCCATGGCCGTAAACAGGGGTGCGTCCCATATCATATAAAGATATTTAGTGGCACTGACTGGCAGAGCCACCCACCATCAGGGATTTTAATTTTGATGACACAAAAAATTTGTCGCCAAATATCAGAATTTGTCGGCCACTGGTCCAACCATATCTTCAGCTTATTGCAAGAAGTCATTTTGTGACATACTCACTATTCTGAGATCAACAGTATTTTAGTTAGTGGTTAGGTTGATTTGCCCATAATAATTATACTAAATATTTTACCCACCAAAAACATTTTCATGTAAAATGTGGCCAAGACGAGACCACATATGGCTCGCACTGTCAAAAAGTTATCAAATCTCATGTAGAGCCAAGCTTCTGACTCTACACGCCCTAACTTCACAAACTCTCTCTCTTTTTGGAAGTCGGTTTTTTTTTGTTAAAATGTTTTTATTTCTCGCTTTTTAGTGGGTCTATTTATAATTTATCTAAGTTAAAATAGCCTAATGTCAACTTGCCCATCGCCTTTTTATAAAATATTCCTTTTCTCAATGCAGGGACGTTAATTGTTGAGTTCTCCTTTTATTAGTTTTTAGATTAGATGCTGATAATCCTTTCTGCAGCATCAGGCCAGACTTATGTCAACATTGCATTGAACTTAAAATTAGTCCTGTTTAAAATGAGCCCAAACACGACTACGGTGCTGTAATTTCAAGGTTTGTACTTTTTCTGATGCTCCTGGCTTCAGCATCAGGTCTCTATGTACTTCGGTGTTCCTCAGTAACAGTACGTTTATCCACACATCGAGCCCTTTTCAATGAGCCTAAACACGATATATCTGCTGTTAGTTGTCGAGGAGTTAGGTACTCTGCAGACTATCCTGACTGCAGCATCAGGTCATGACTTGATGATCATGAGACCAAATGTGGCAAATAAATGCCCTATCAAACATCAAAACAATTTACTAAAACAGTCCTTGCCTGTTCGAGTAACTTCTTACTGTTAAGGAGTTGTACCTTCCATTATCAGCCCAGCTACCTGAGATGGTGACAACCATACACAAATACACAAGATACTTCATAAAATATGCGAAAAACAATAAGTGAGCCTATAAAATTTGAGGGTTGCCCTCGATTTCTCTAAGATCCCATCATCAGATCCTAACTTGGTGACAATGGGACCACCTCAGAACTGTCTACTTTCGAACAAAAAAAGAATTTTGAAAATCCGTCGACAATAATTGGCGGAGTATTCGATGAACAAACACCCAAACAGTACCTCCTCCTTTTTGTGAAGTCGGTAAAAAGTAATGGACAGTGAATAAATTTTTCACCTTACGCGCCCATGTGATGGTAGCGAAACGGCCAAGACATATTTTGACTAAGGTGTAGAGTTTGTGACAGGCAGGGACAGTTACCGTTACCAAAAAAATACCGGTAAAATTACCAAAACATTTCGTTCTATTACGTTAAATATAACGTTATAACACAGGATTTACCGGTATTAAAATAGCGTTACCAATAACGTTATTTTGTTAAAATTTACTTACGTCTGGTGCGACGCGACGTTGCCAAAACGAAACGCGCGCTGTGCGTTCGCCGGGGCTTCTAAGCGGAGCGGCAACAAAAATATGAATACAAGACGGCTCGCGCTCGCGCGTTTCATTTTATAATCATACTAGCTGACCCGGCGAACTTCGTACCGCCCCGCCAGCCGCTCGCGCTTTTTAAATCTCTGATATCTTCTAAGATATTCATTTTAATGATATGCTGTAAAAGGCAATTTTGATCTACATGAAATTCACAACGTACCTAATGTATTTAATTGGATAAGGAATAATACTGTATTGTTTAAAATAACTTTTTATAAACATGATTATAATCCTTAAGTCCCTATATGGTCTCCGACACACGACACCCTTTGCACGACAACATCCTTGTGCCACAAAGGCTGAAAAGCCGGAACAATTTTCTAAAGTGTGTCGTTCCACTCAATGGTGAACCATCACAAGAGAGACTGAGGCTGTGGCGAGACAGTGCTTCCTTACCCGGACCGTTCGTCCCACCCGCTGAAGACCTCCCACCTGGACATGAGCTACCTTGGGTAACATGGAAGTCTTTAAACAGACTCCGGACCCAGGTTGGCCGAAGCAAGGAAAACCTGTTCAGGTGGAGATTCATAGACGACTCCGCCTTGGAATGTAAATGTGGTGCTGTTCCACAAACGATGGGACACTTAATGTCGTGTCCTGCGTGTCCTGTCAGCTGCACGTTGCAGGAGCTGATGGACGCTGGTGGAGGCGCCAAACAAGTGGCCGAATTCTGGGCCGAGCATATTTAGATTGCTATCGACACGCTAAGAAGAAGATCCTTAAGTATCCAAATAAATACGTTATTCATTACGTATTTCATTTTGAACAAAATTGCCCTTGACATCATTAATTGATTTCAATGAATATCTCAGGAGATAGTTTTAAAATAATAAAGCTGAAGAGTTTATTTGTTTGAAAGCTCTAATCTCTGGAAGTAGCGCTCGGATTTATAAAAATGTTTTTGCATTTGATAGCCCAAGTTTTGAGGAAGGCTATAGGTTATTAAACATTACGCTAGAACCCTTAGGAGTTGAGCAAAAAGAAAAAAAGTCAGAAGTTTTCGCTTTAGCGAAAACGAAGTAATAGCGCAGGCGGGCGATGCGATGCGACGGGGTGGGTCGGGGGAACAAAAAGTTTTACGCGGACGAAATCGCGAGCGGAAGCTAGTGATAACAATAATGGGTTTCATACTACCTTCGTAAACTACCTGTCATAAACTGCCTAGCCTTTTCCCAACTATGTTGGGGTCGGCTTCCAAACTAACCGAATGCAGCCGCTCCATGTAAAATACTGGAATGCAGCTGCATACCAGTATTTTACATGGAGCGACTGCTTATCTGACCCCCACAACCCAGTTACTGGGTAATACGATACCCCTTGGTAAGACTGGTTGTCAGACTTTCTGGCTTCTGACTACCCGTAACGACTGTCAAAGATCCACAAATGACAGCTGGGACTAACGGCTTAACGTGCTTTCCGAGGCACGGAGGGGTCACGGTATGTAATGATGGTCACCCATCCACAGCCCAACCACGGCAAGCGTAGCTTAACCTGATCGATCGACCTGTGCGGTTGTTATTATTTAGCCACTGACACCCCCCTGTCTACCTACCTATTATATAAAGTACCTTCATATTATTTCCTTTATTTCACTAAATACATATTATATTTTTAAATATTAGAATATAAAAACATTTAAAAATATTAAAACCCACCGGTATCGGGAACAGGGTCCAAGCTACCGGCGGTCAGAGCTCCAGAGAGAGGAACCTCCTAACAATGCGAGCCGTGTCCAGAAGTACTGCTTTCTGAATCAAACCCTTGATCCAGCTGTCCAACGACAGTTTCCTCAGGTGTTAGTCGAGGCACTTGGCTATGAACCCTTTGGCTGTCACGACTATCGGCACAATGATTGCTGAGTCAACATCCCACATGTCGACAACCTCGCGAGCCAAGTCAAGATACTTGATTTGTTTTTCTTTCTCGGCTTTCACGAGGTTCTCATCATGCGGGACGATTATGTCAATAATCATTGCGCGCCGCTCTGATTGATCCCCCACCACTATATCAGGCTTATTGGCAACAATAGTCCTGTCAGTGATGATGGATCGATCCCAGTACAATGTGATATTTCCATTTTCGAGAACTGGGTTGGGCACATACCTGTAGTACGGCACCTCCGATTCCACAAGGCTGTATTTCAGAGCAAGCTGCTGATGGATTATCCTGGCTACAAAGTTGTTCCTATGCAAGTACTCCCCGTTAGCTAGACGAGAACATCCGGAGATAATATGCCTGATTGATTCCCCCGGCCGGTGGTATGCCCAAAAAATGTCAACGTGCCATCTTTCACAATAAATCTCAGGTAATTGTTCGCCATCATAACTTCGTCCATAATTACATGGACAAAACCTTCGTTTTCTCCAAAGAGGTTACCGAAACGCAGCCAGGCGACGGACGCTAGTAGGTCTACATCGGGTCTATGTAGGGCCCGGAAAAAGCGTCCGTGAAGCATCTTCCTCTGCCATACCTCCATGCGATCATTAGTGTCAAGCACTACTGGCTTGCGCCAGTTCTCTTTACCTAAGGAGAGCGGGGTGAGGCCCTTGTCCACCGCGACTACATCTCGAACCATCTCCACGTCGGTTTTTATGAAATATTCCCTGAAACTGCGTATCTGGCGGTTGTGGAGGGTCTTAGCGTTTAAAAAGCCTCGACCTCCACACTTTCGCGGGATATAAGCCTCATTCATTACCGATGACCGTGGGTGATGCATTCGATTTGCAGGCAGCAATGTACGGACCCTCCTATCCAGGACGTCTAGTTCGGTCTGAGTCCATTTGAGTTTGTCGAAAGAGTACATCAAAACCGGCATGACCCAACCGTTGAAGGCGCGCTTCTTGTTACGATCCTGAGTGTATCGCTCTACTCGCCGTTTATACCGACGAATACGGTTCGCCCATGCATACACTTTCTGCTACAGGAAGTCGATGCGCTTTATTATGACATAAGAAATATAGTCTTGAAGACTGATATCAGTACGTTTATGGTTTTCGAGGGTGCTGAAGCCGATAGTCAGGTCAAAATGAAAATCCAAGATGGCAGCTGCAAAAATTATAATATTTGTCGTCATGAGTGTCGTTTTCATGGTTTTTGAGGGTGCTGAAGCCAATAGTGAGGTCAAGAGAAAAATTCAAGACGAAGGCAATAATGTACTTCAAAATTTCGTGATTTTAAAATTTTCGCAACCGCCAACTTGGATTTCCATTTTGAATTTCGTTACTGACGGGGGTCCCCCGAGCCCACGTTTTTTTTTTTTCAAATCCCAAGGTTTGGTTTGTAACTTGTATGGATAGATCTTAAAAAATGCAACCAAAACGTACTTATATTTCGAACAAGATAGGATGCTTTGACAGGTTTTGTGAATACCCGCAGTTGTAATAAATGTCTTTCCTATCTTCCAAACATCTTTCACACTATTTCTATAGAAAGATAGGAATGATTATTAAAGTTTCTATAGTTGGGACTTGGGAGTTTGGGACGAATTTATCCCAAACAACATTTTATGTTCTTAATAATTGCAAAGTAGACGCTACAGAACACTAAGTTGAAAAGCGTTTTTTTTTTACCTTATTTTTATGTATTTACCTACATATTTGTGTCTGTCAAGATCATATTGTATACAGACCCGTGCGGTTGACTGTTTATGTACAGACGCCAGCAGGTCAACCTACCCGAAACTGTCAGATTTTCCCAATCAACCTTGAACCTTAATGCTTTAGCAATGAAGTCGAAAATCTATTAAAGAAATTTGACAGATTGTAGTAACTTGATGTGCTGGCGTCCGTACCTATTTATGTGACTTATATGTTTACTGGCCGATGTTTTAGTCAGAAATTTTAAATATTATGTATGTACTTGTAGCGGTATCTACAACGCCACATGAGAACAACGCGTCATACTGACGTCACGCAAATCCTGCATCGCGCAAGCAGAGTTTACCGCGCAATTAGCATAGATACAACGGCCCGACAAGAATCATCGGGCAGTTGCCCGCCAGACACAACACCCGTCTGGTCGGAGGATCCTCCCTTTTCTATGGAGGTTGAGTGAACTTTACACCCTGTTCCTCATACCTCTATATACTTACACATTATACGGTTCTCGTAATCTCTCTTTTTTAGGGTCCCGTAGCTCAAAAAGTAAAACCGAACCCTTATAAGATCATATCGTTGTCCGGCTGTCTGCCCGGTAGTCAAGATCCTTTTTCTCAGAAATGCGTAGAGTTATCAAGTTGAAATTAAAATCAATTATTCAAGGCTGCAAGCTCTTGAAGCAGTGAGAAAATCAAACTTCTAAGTCAACACAATCAAAAGATACGGCCATTTATGTTCCAAAATCAAAACCTATAGGGCACTTCCCGTTGACGTAGGATCATGAAATTTGGCAAGAAGCAATGTCATATAGCACTAGTAAAGGAAACTATACCGTAAATTCGTACATTACAAATAAAAAAATAATAAAACTATATCTACAAATTTATACGGAGCCCTCGGTGTGCGAGTTCGAGTCGCACTTGACCGGTTTTTTTAAGTATATATGTCGCAAATTATGTTTATTAGGGTAATCGACGAGCTTTCATAGAGAAACAACTTTTCCGATGATAAAAATATAATAAACTTTTAGTACATGTTGTCGAATGAACAGGGAAGGAGAGTCTGCTTAAAAACTAACTTAGATGCTACGCGGCCGCCGGAGCGACACCTATAACGTACGCGCACACACTTACACATATGCACTACCGACACACACTATAACACGCAGGATGCAGCACAGAAATAATATATATTGTATACACGCTGAAGCTAGTCGTACTTAACACCAAACAAAATAATTATGCTAGTCTCCCCACCGTCATTGATAGAAAGAGATAGACGTATATTTATACGTCTATCTCTTTCTATCCCTCCTCGCCTATCTCTTTCTTTTCTTTCTATTTATTAGTACCGGTAAAAATTACAATTGTTATACCGGTAATTTTACCGGTATAATAATTGTAATTTTTACCGGTACTAATACCATTAGATAACGTTAACTGACTGACGGGTATCGTTATAAATATCGTTACTTTTTTAACGTTATCATAACGGTAATTGGTAACGTTACCAAAAAAGTAACGGTAATTCGGTCCCTGGTGACAGGGCTCTGAAACCGGTTGAAATTCTTAACCGGTTACGGTCGTTGACCCCAATCCGAAATCGATTTAGGTTAAGGTTTGCACTTTACCGGTTTATGCGGGAAACTGGTTTTTCATGAATTTTGGTTTTGATAGTGGAAATTAACCGGTTAAAACCAAGTTATGAAAGTTCAAAAATACGACGAAGTGCTTCGAGAAAAGGTAGGTAGTGCCCTTGCGCTTCGCTTGGCTCGTCTTGGCGGGGGCACTCGAGATTATGTTTTCGATTAGTCATCGTCAAACTAAAATACCGTTTTTCTCAGAATATGTCACATAATGACTTCTTGCAATAAGCCGACGATATAAGGGTTTATAGGTGGCCGATCTGGAGAGTCTCCCCAGCAGGGCCACATTTATATCTCTCAAAAACCAGGGCACATCGAAGATCTGTTTTCTCCCATATTTAGTCGGAATCAGTCGCCAAGTCACGGCTCGTTCACGACCTTGCCGCTGTGAGCTTTTATTCTTTTGTTCTTACCGCTCGCCGCCCCGCGCTTAGCCGCCACTCTTGCGGCCCGTTCACCACCTTGCCGCTGTGCTATTTTGTCGCCAATTAGTCCGAATCAGTCGCCAAATATCAGAATTTGTCGGTCGCTTGTTCAAAAGATATGTAGGTATAGTCGAAGAGTTTTTTCGTGAACTCTTCGATCTAGCTCTTGGACTATGCCTTACTAATTGTTGAACTTATTATATCTCCTAAACTAAGACCCGATTAAATCTGTGACTTGGCGACTGATTCCGACTAATTGGCGATAAAATATGGGAGAAAACAGATCTTCGCTAGGTGCCCTAGTTTTTAGGGTTCCGTAGTACCTACAAGGAACCAATTTTGTGGTTCGAGTACTAATTAGTACCAATTGAGTACTAATTATTTACCAAATATGGAAGATTGGCGTTGGTGGGGCGGCGGTAGTCACGGACATACACACTCCTGCAAAATTACAGTTTTCTAGTACTAACGGTCTCTTAGCAAAACCTCGGACAGACAGACGGACATGACGAAACTATCTTCTCAAGGCGCAGCTGTAGTTGTTGGGCATCGCAGCATTTTCATCACGCCATGGTAACCCGACTTCGAAATGATCACAGACTTTTCTCATGGTGCTGTGAACTATGTCGATCGCCTTCTGATCTTCTGGTTTGAACTGACTAAAATCCAGCTATCCATTACTCTCCGCCCGCAGGCCAGCGCCTACGGTGGCCGGGAGTCGTCACGCGGCTCCCGACGCCTGGAGCGTCTCCCACGGTGGCTGGGACGGGAGGCTCTCTCCCTGAGCCATCTCGCCACCTCCTTTGCTAGCATGACTGCTGTGATTAAAGAAATTTCATTGCCGTTGTTGTGTATTTTTTTCCGTTTCCATTTTCCATGACTATATTTTTTGTAATTTTGGTGCCAAGTGTGGCAGATTTTTTGCCCAGTCTGTGGCAGATTCACCATTTATGAGATGGTCACACTGACATTGGTTCTGTCCGGTTCTGTCTGTGGCTGTGTGTGGGTGGTGGCCACAGAGTACTAGTATTCTCTGTCTACGTTAAAGGCGTTCTACACGATCCAGACCGACCGCCGACAGAGGTGACCTTGGTCCAATTGGTGTGAAAATCTACCGTGTAGACGTTGGTCGGCCGACCAGATATGGGCGGGGTCAAACGACCTTTGGACGACCTTGGTCCAGAGCGCATCCATCGCGACAGGCTGCGTCCGTGGTCGGCTCCAACCGTCTGGAACGCTGTCGGCCGACGGGAGAGCTTCAGTGTGTGCGTTTGTCAGTCAATGTGGGCGCACGTCATCACGTGTCACAGCGATGGATTCACAAAACGAACCTCGCGAACGAGAGGTTCTGACCGAATTTATATCTTTATACACTGATTTATCATGTCTTTGGGTCATTGGATCTGATATAAATAAAGATAAGAATAAAAAAAAAAAAATTTCTTTGTTTTTCTTCTTCACTAAAGCATAAAAAAGATATTACCAAACCGACCATCTGTTGCTTTGAAAGGCAAGGAGCTATATTGATACGTCTTTACGCTGTGAACACCGGACGGAATTGACAAGTTGTGTCAACCACCGACCGTGTAGAACGAATACAAAAGTTGGTTGACGCAACCAAGGTCACCGGCGGTCTGGATCGTGTAGAACGCCTTTTACTTCTACTACGCACTCCAAAGAATAATACGCACTCCCAGTATTTTATCTATGGGCAGTATGGGCACCATAGAGTAAAGTAATATATGATGGGCATTGGGCACTCCGTCATACTTTAGTCTATGCACTCCGTCGCCATTTTCCGTCGTCGTCTTGTTGAGTTGCTCGTTGCTTGCCAAAGACTATTGCTTGCATAGCAAACAATAGTTTGTTCGACTCACTTGACAATTACTATTTTTGTAAACAGAACTTTGAACCGTTCAATAACAATTCCGGTGTACAATAATTGGTTTTCGTTTATTCAAGTATAAATTATTTAGTGAAATCGTGCTGTGCCTTACGGCTAAATTGTATATTTGAAAGTGTTTTTGTAAGTGCCCGCTATGGGTTCAAGACATCGTGACAGGAGTCGTTCAAGATCTCGCGACCGCGAGAGGGACAGGCACAAGGAGAGGGATCGTGACAAGACCCGGGACCGAGATCGGGATAAAGATAGGGAGCGAGACCGTGACCGGGATCGAGACCGCGATCGCGACCGCGACCGGGATAGAGACCGGGACCGCGACCGGGACCGTCACCGCTCCAAAAGGTACGTGTGCAATGTGCATGCATGTATTAGATTGATGTCTATTTTGCATGGCACAATTAATGGTAATAAAGAGGTAATGGTATGTTCCGCAGGGACAAGGAGCGTGAGCGCAGCCGGAGCCGCGACCGGCACAAGGAAAAGCGTCGCAGCCGCAGCCGCTCGCGCAGCAGAAGTCGCAGCCGCAGCCGGAAATCTAAAGACAGGCAAGATAATTGTTGTTCTAGTGGTCTTAAGTTAAACTGGTGAGCGTAGGAACTGGGTCACACAAGTCAAATTGTTCTGTTAGTAAGCACTTCATGCCATGTCACTTGCATGCCTATGAACTAAGCCTTAATTAACCCAAGTAAAATAATATAGTATAAACTCAATTTCATTTGTATTGTATAATTGCATAGCACAGATGTGAGTTCTATGTAAGTACTATACCTTATTTTACCATTTACCGGGTAATATGTCTTTCATTGACTTGAATGTGCCCTGGCGGCTGATAGTATGTCATGCTCACACAAATGTCTCGCTGACGGTGGCGTGTATGTTGGATCATTTAGCTCCCTTCAAAATGGTTGAGCTGAATGGTGCTGATCTATGCGTCATGTTCGTGAACGGGCGCCGTCAGTTGGGGCTGGTCATCACTTAGCTGCCTCGGCTTATTTTTAATTATTTTATTTTTATTTTTGGATTGTTGTTTTAGTACTATTTGTTGTGCTCTGGACGCTTTTAACGCATACGTCTTGTTTATTTTTTACATCTTTCTCACATTATTTATAAATTCAAAAGTAATGATGTAGCTAATATTTTTGTAAAATATAATTTAAAAAGAGTGTCCATGGAGTTTCTTGTCCGTTCTTCTCCATAGGTACCTACGCTTTGGAATGGGCAACTAGCTTCACATTTTTCTGACTGACCTACTTCTTGACAATTCAAAAGTGCCTGTAAAATGGTTTAATTGAAATAAATGCTTTGAGTTTGAGAGTTTGAGTTTGAATAATTGTGGAAGTTAAATAAATGAATTTGAATGTTGCAAAAAAAATTCTCAGAAACTCATAATTTTAATAATAATCTCCATACATGACAGAGATATGACTGTTCTGTATGTGTACAGTCACAAGTACTAATATGTCAACACTTGGCAAGTTTCAATTGCGATTTTTCTGTGAAATAACGAATGCAACTTAGAAATACGGCACTTTACACAAACCTATGGGTTCGAAAATACTTTGTTCGTAATAACATAAAATTTAATTCAAAACTGAAGGAGAAAATCGTCTTTGAATAAAGCCAAGTGTATACATACTGCTAGTGACCGTGCAGAGGCGACGGTAGGTACCTATACAGTAGGCTGACAGGCTGGTAGAAATTGTTTTTTTGGTTGAAGTGCGTTCTCAGATGCCAGACATCATCTGATTCAGTGTATTGTGTGTAAAAAGCCCTAATGTGGTAACAGGGATGGGACCATCGCCCTGCTCGACCAGATGGTGGGCACGACGACGAAGGCCACGGCGCGGCAGGTGAGCAGCAACGGCGCCATCAATCCTGCCACGCAGGCCGCCATCCTCGCCGCCGCCGCCGTCGCGCAGGTACAACAACGACCTATAACATAAATACCTATAGGCGGTTGGCCTATAAGGTATTTATGTTATTATTTACATAATCATAACAACCACAAACAACATAACACACGACTCTTGCACTTGGAAGCGTGGTTGTGGTTGTGTGCGCCTGTAACTTTCATACTACACATGTATACTATCCACCACGGATCTTTGAATTAGCTGCATATTGGATTTTCATATTTAAAATGGATTTAAAAAACCAGCCAAGTTCATGTCGGACCAGACACAGTGAAGGGCTCCGTAGTTGAAATGAATGTTTACGCATGAACAGTAGATATTGATTTTATCTAATGCAAAAATAATTTGGTATTTCCTAGTATTTCTTGGAAAAGCTGAAAATAAAGTTATTCCTACAGTTATAACTCAAAAACTTGACTGAAATAGCAAAGTCAAAAGTGAATAGTTATTGAAATATACAGTGCTTCTAAAGAAACAAAAAAATTGTCCACCTCTAAATTATTATTATGGAAACTTCTGTAAAAAAATTTGTTGTAGAACCTAACAAACATACATCCATACTAATATTATAAATTCGAAAGTAACTCTGTCTGTATGTTAGTTACCTTTTCACGCCTAAACCACTGAACGAATTTCGATAAAATTTGGCAGAGAGATAGATTGCATCCCGGGGAAGGACATAGGATACTTTTTACCCCGATATTCCCACGGGATCGACATTATGCGGGTGAAACCGCGGGGCGCGGCTAGTACATTCTAAACTCACGACTTCTTCCCATGGGTACAAAGAAACTACAGAATGCTATGATCCTGACATACATAATCAGCCTATAATGTTCCCACTGCTGGGACACAGACCTCCTTTCGGTGAGAAGGAGTGGGCCGTAATCCACCACGCGGGCCCAGTGCGGATTGGCAGATGATCCTGACATCAGGGCTCTGAACCGGTTTAAAAAGAGCGGTTAATTTCGATTAAGTACCGGTAAATATATCGTTCCTTTATTAACCAGTTAAACAAGTGAACTGTTCTTATGAAACCCAAATGATAAAGGTTACCGGTTACATAAGCACAAACGGTTTTGACACCCAAATTAACCGGTTAATTCCGTAATAAAATTCTGTAACTAAATGATATCGCAACGTCCAGACCGTGCTTGCGAGAGTGGCGGGGGCCAGGGGGGGGGGGTTCAAACTTGGTTTTAACCGGTTAATTTCCATTATCAAAACCAAAATTCATGAAAAACCGGTTTCCCGGTAACCGGTTTAGAATTTCAACCGGTTTCCGAGCCCTGCCTGACATATTCCTTTATTAATACAACTTAAAAAATATTTTCCATAAAAACTGTTTTCGTCTGTTGCGCAGTTTTTGAGATATTTTCGGTAAAAACAGCAGAAATATCTTTCTTTTTCAGTTTCTTTGAGAAATTTTATGAAATACGAACTATTGTTGCCATTGATAAAAACAGTATTGTGCATGCATAAGTATTCATCTCGACTACGGAACCCTTCACTGTGCACGGCCGGTTTTATTCCTGTCACTGTTTTCTCCAAATTTTTTTCTAGGTGCTTTGAATGAAATGAATAATTATGTACAATAAATAAACTACGACTGAGTGCAGCTAACTGTATAGAGACACGGACCCGCGCCGCCGCGCCGCATACTATACTTTTCACCCAAAACATGTTAAAATTACTCTTCTGGAAATTAAAAACTGGCCAAGTGCGAGTCCACAAGGCAAAAACGCCGATAAAAACACGTTTGTTGTATGGGAGCCCCCCTTAAATATTTATTTTATTTTGTTTTTAGTATTTGTTGTTATAGCGGCAACAGAAATACATAATTTGTGAAAATTTCAACTGTCTAGCTGTCGCGTTTCTTGAGATACAGCCTGGTGACAGACAGACGGACGTACGGACGGATGGACGGACAGACAGCGAAGTCTTAGTAATAGGGTTCCGTTTTTACCCTTTGGGTACGGTACGGTACGGTAAAAAAACAATCTAATGTTAGAGGTTTTCAACAGAGAACCTCATAATTTTATAGCCTGTCTGGTTAATTGAGAGACATATTGATTTTTGAAGGAAGGTATTCAGGATAGACAATAGGACCATCAGCTATCACATTGTCATCGCAACATAAAATGAGCTTTAGTATTTTTCAGCATAATGCTATTGAGCGGGAGGTAACACACGTTTGTATATTACAATTATTATTGTTATGAAATTGACATTAAAGTTGTTGTCCTTTAACTAATACGTATGTTGTCATGGTGGCCAGCCTAATTTACAATGGAATTTATTTCAATTGGCTATCAGAGACTACTGTCCTAAGTACAGTTACTGGGTGAACTCTGAGGTGAGGCATGCGGCACAACACTATTCTGTACAATAGATAAACAAATTTATAAATTTTAGTACACAAACCCTATGGTGAGGGTTGCGAACTTGTGACTATTGTTCCAACTTGTACTGCTTGTGTCGCGCTCGCACTGTGCGCAGTAACGCTGGGCGGCACTGGCGGCAGTGTGCTCTCTGCTCTGACGATGATAGACTCCTCATTGCTTATCGAGCATGATGTGGTTGGTTGTCTTTCCTCCGTTTCTCCGTACTTTTTTTTTCTGGTAATTTGGAAGCAATTGTAATACTTAAATGGTTTTTTATTTTGTAGAAATATATCAACTATGCGGTAAGCAATCTCATTCTAGACCCATTACATTATGATGTTTTCCATATTCTTTTATGAGCATAATTTAATATTTTGTTTGGAAATTCTGCATGTGTATTTTTCTTTATTTTTTAGTAACCATGAAGGTGACACAAAATAAAAGATTTCTATGAACAAATTTTCAGCTTGACTTGACATAGATTCCATACCCCGCGTCCTAACCGAAAAGATCGTTCGCGCGAATACGCTGCGTTCACTAATTTTTCGGAAACTCGCACGATGATCGCTCGGATAAGGCGCGGCCACTGAGTAGTTACCAAATAATATAGTAGTAGGAACAAGTACCTATTACACGTAAAAGTGTTTGTAAAAATCTACTTATAGAAATATAATTATTTATCATTGTTATTATTAGGGATGGGCCGAATTTCGGTTTGACCGAACTTCGGCATTTGGCCGAAATTCGGTTCAAATGCAAAATATTTGATACAAGAATATATTGAAATAACTCATTTTGTCTTGACTAAATTAATAAAACGAAACCAGTAAGATAAAATCATATTATAGGTATTATGTAAGTATTTATTGTTTGTTAGTTCTTTGTTACGTATTACAATTATATAAGTATTCTAAACATCAGAATTTTGGCATCTAAACAAATAATTATAGCCAAAAATTGCAATTTTAAACTTTTATAAAAGTGTTGAACGAAATTTTGTAACTTAACTACCTAATACTTACCTACTGTGGTGCCATTCTGTAAAAATCTCACCGTGAAAACTTAGGTGAAGTGAGAATAGTGTCAATCCCTAAGAAAAGCAAACTCACTTCACCTAAGTTTTCACGGTGAGTTTTTTACAGAATCGACCGGCTGGTATTTAACATTTAGCAAGAGCAGGCTATTGTGAAGAAAAAAAAATCACTAATAATTGTGCGTCATCTGGTGTGTCCGAGTCTGTTACATTCTTGTTCGTATATATTGCCTGCCTCTGATAAGAGTCGCTCAGAATATACGGAGCTGCCAGGCGATAAAAATATTCGTGCCAAAAACTGCGCAGCGCGGTGAAAATAAACTTGTTTTTATTTTGACCGAACGTTCCGCTGGAGTCCGTATGGTATCCCGCCCGCAGACGTTCGTGGCGGCGCGACGCATGGCGGCGCCCGTGCAGCCCGCCGCCGCCGCCGCCGCCGCGCTGTCGGCCGCCACGGCCATCCCGCCGCCCACCTCGGTGCAGCAGAAGCTGGAGCTGCTGCAGGCGCGCGCGGCCTCGCGCTACCGGCCCGCGCCCGACTGCCGCGTGGACGACGAGCCGGACGACGCGCTCGGTGAGTGCGGGCGTGAGGGCGCGTCACGTACGCATCGCTCCCTCAAAAGAGATGCATTTAATGCCAATGTTTTTCTAAAGAGAGAGCGATGCGTACGCGACGCGCGCGCGTAATAATCGCTCTCGTGTGTACACGCCCTTATCCTCCTGAAACACCTTGTAGGTACCATTTTTTTTGACATAGTAAAGTTCTCTCGTCAGGCCCAGCTTTAAAACAAAGTCGATAGTCGCGCCCGCGGCCCACCGCAATGTTTCTGCGCATATTATTAACGTCCACCGCGTTCATATTTTGAATATTCGCGGGAGATCTTTTACAAATTATAGTGTTCGTGATATACAGGGTGAATTTTCCAAGTGGGCGTGGAGGGCCAAATCCGAAACTATGACGAATAGCGAAAAGTACTCAAAGGAGTCGTGGGCTCGATTTTGATGAAAACTAAAACTGCATCATTCGATTTTTGAAAAATCAATATTTCTAGCCAGGAATCGAACCCGTTGATTTTGATAAAAAAACATACACTGTATATATACCAATATATACACCACTCGATAGTGTCTCTAATAAGGATTAAATTCTGGGAAGTAATGACATACGCAAACTTAAGGAAAATGTTGGATTTTAATAAACTGCTTCTTATTATAAAGTATTCATACCGACATTAATTAAGTACCTGTACCTTGTTCGAAATTGTAGTCTTTGGAAATGATGCTTAAATAAATAATTGCATCCGCAGCGCAGTCACCTTCACAACATTATGTTCTAAATTCAAATTTTGAATGCAGTACAATCCTTGAGACGTCGAAGCCAGCTATGTATTAAAAATAACGGTCATAATTTTGAACAATTATTCAGTTAAGGTTTAATAGGGTATTATTATTATTTACTAGCTTCTGCCCGCGACTTCGTCCGCGTGAAATTTCACCCTCTCCCCATTTACCCCCTTAGGGGTTGAATTTCGAAAAATCCTTCCTTTTTCCTTGTCTACATTATATAGGGAACCTCTGTGCAAAATTTCAGCTTTCTAGGTCCAAGGGTTTGGGCTGGGCGTTGATGAGTCAGTCAGTCAGGACTTTTCTTTTTATTTATATAGAAGATTTTTTGCCAGAATATAAGTACTTACATAATAACATGGTAAAATAATTTTAGTCTCACTACATTCGACTTATCAGTCGTGCAAATATTTCTAGGTAACATAAAAAATAAAAAAAGTATTTTGTTAAAAATTAGCTCTTTTCTTTAGTTTCCCGTATGTCATTACTTCCCAGGATTCGATCCTTATCAGCGATATAGTGTTTTTTTTTTTTTTTTTTTCAAATGCAACGGGTCCGATTCCTGGCTAGAAATATTGATTTTAAAAAAATCCAATGATGCAGTTTTAATTTTCATCAAAATCGAGCCCGCGACTCCTTTGAGTACTTTTCGCTATTCCTCATAGTTTTGGATTTGGCCCTCCACGCCCACTTGGAAAATTCACCCTGTATATTATTTGAATGTATGTCCATATAACCAGACTGGTCGCCGCCGGGCCCGCTGGGCGAGACGCCGGCCGAGCGGCGCGCGCGACGCCGCCGCACGCGCTGGATGGGCTCGGAGCACGACAAGACCTTCATCCCGGGCCTGCCCACCGTGCTGCCGTCCACGCTCACGCGCGACCAGGAGGAGCAGTACCTGCGTGAGTATCCCGCATGTGTTGTGTCACCCGACGTTGCGATGCCTGAACTGGACTCGATATCTGCTGCAGAATGCTGAAAGCAATTAATGAAGGCTCCGCTGCACAACAAGTTGATCTTATGTGGACGTACCTGTTGTTCTATCTTTCAACACTCCTGAACTATTTCTTAGTTATAAATGAAACAAAAATGGTAGGTATTGTTTTATTTCATGAAATAAGCATAAATAAAGTAGTTATGTGGAAAGATGAATATATCACAGTATTTTAGCTTAGTATGATTGTAATGAGCACGTATATTTATGCGTCCGCTAATAACTTATTTGAAGATCCCGCGAGTCTCGGGTGTACCTAACTACCTACATAACTTGTAGATACATTTTGAATTAAACAAGTATAATTTTGTAGTAAGTAGGCTTTCCAAGTGCGCCTCGGCGTCCACAACATGTTATTTTAGTTTCAGCGTAGCGTCGCCCTCGGAGCGCACGTTACCTTATGGCATGTGTTCTGTGTCCCCTAGTACGTGCGTGCTAGGCGAGCGGTCAGTATTCTAATGCGTGCGCCTGGCCGCGGTTGGCTAACCCGTTCCCTTGCAGTCCAGCTGCAGATCGAGGAGGTGTCGCGCAAGCTGCGCTCGGGCGACCTCGGCATCCCCGCCAACGTGGAGGAGAGGTTTGTGCCGACGTCGCAGTGACGTCACAGTGCCGCCGCGGCGCGCCGCCGCACTGCAAATGAGTATACGAACTGATGTTTTCCTTACTATATCTCTAGTTGCGACCGCTCCACGCGCCCGCCGGCTGTACTCGCTGCCACAGTGCCACGGGGCTCTGTTCGTGTTGAGTGTCACTCGAGACAGTGGCGACTCGACCGACACTATCGTTTAAGGGGGAAGCCCTAAGGTGGCCCGCGAAATTCAAATTTTCTTACGTTTTTTGCAATTTGCTGGTCAGTATTAAGTTGTACGTTGATTAAAATAATTATGATTCGCGACCGTAACAAATATGCATTTACAGAATTTCCGGCCCAGTTCCGGCCCGGAGCGCGCGCGAGTTAACACACTTTGCGAGAAGCCATTTTCAAAATAATAATGAATGGTTTTATAGTGTTTGTGATTTGTTCATTGTTGCGCGTTGTAAAGATAATTATTAATAAACTCAAATAACTACATTTTTGTTTCTATATACAGAATATAACACCCTAAGTAGGTGTAGTTTTAATTTTCAAAAATTAATATGTATGTATAACGCATTATTTTAATGCTTTATAAATTATTATTTATTTTGCCATTCTCAACCTGCGCACGTGAGATCTCGAGTTGCCAACCTCGACTTGAGATTGCATTCCGTACCAGTAACTAACGTATAGTGACGTTTTGCCAGCTAATTAAGGGGCCGGCGGAGCATGCGCAGTTCATACAAACGTAATACCAAAATAATTTGTAAATCTAACATATTCTTTCAGTAGTGTGTATTTATTCAGATTGGATTACAGAATATCTAGGTTTCCAAATATATATTTTGAAAGGACACTGATATAAAGACGAGATTTATGAGGAATTTCAAATTTCTATAGTAAACTTATTTTTTTCTCTTAAGTCGTCTTTAAATCAATGTCCATTCAATATATATATTTGGGAACCTAGATATTCTGTAATCCAATCGGAATAAATACACACTACATTAAGAATATGTTAGATTTACAAATTATTTTGGTATTACGTTTGTATGAAATGCGCATGCTCCGCCGGCCCCTTAATATGTATAACAGCGGCATAGGTAGATGTACTGATCCACCTGTACACTTGTACAGCCAGGACTACCGACGCTACCGACGCTACCGATCCCTCGCACCGCGCGGCCACTGCGACTCGTCTAGACATACTCAATGCTTGCTCAACAGGCGATTACTATATTTTGTCGAAACTCGACTGATCGCTATCTACTCGACTATACGACAATTTAAAAGTTTGAGACAAAAGAATATCAAAGTATCTGGATGGTTCGCAGACACTTATACATTATACATGACAAAAACATAATGCATTAAGCATTAGGAGAATAAATGACATCATTAAATCATAATGTATATGATGAGGTAGTACGCTACTCGCCAGCGCGCAGCGCGAGCGTGTGGAGCGTGTCGCGAGCGCCTCCCGGGGGGCCGTCCTGCTACTAATGCGCCATTTTCTTCAGTTGCAGGTCGCATACAGACTGCTATAAACACTAATGATTCAATTAATTAACCAAACACATCTAATAATAATGATTATTAATAATTTTCAGAAACTACAGCTCAATAATGATTAATAACCAGATTATTTTCAGGGCTAATGAGCTTAATTAAAATTTCAGGAACAAATTAATTGAATTATTCTTTTTCCTCGGGCGTTAGGATCTAGGTGTTAGAGTAGGATATCAGTGCAGATCGTATATATTATGTTCCCTTTTGTTACTGTCAGTCGTGCGGTGCTCAATGAGATCCGTGCTGGCGGTTCACTTTCTGTTTCACATCAATAATTAAACTTTGAATGCTGTTGTGATATTGTTGAGCACCGTTCCTTGTCATTGACGCGACGCTCCGACACTCGACACGTAGCTCTCTGCTAAATCAAAACTTATAAAAATTATATTTGCTCTTGTGGTGGAATCAATACTAAAAGGGGTTACATTTAATTATGTGATGAAACTACACAGACTTTATGGGTAATCATAATTATCTATTATTATAAAACAAAAATGCTTTATAATTCGTAATTTAAAGTCAGCAGGATGTCGTCGGCCGCTGTAGTTGTTGGGGAAAAATCATTTATTTTTGTCTAATCGTGATTATATGGACACCGTCAGGTCTGTGAACATTCGTCAAGCAATGAAATATAACCTTGTATTAGCTTCGTCAATCGTCAAAGATCATGTAGTTAAAAATGAAAACGATAAAAGCGCGGCTACGTGTCGGAGCGCGCGACAAGCGGCTGACCGTGCGCATGCGCAGGTCGCCGTCGCCCGAGCCCATCTACTCCACGGACGGCAAGCGCCTCAACACGCGCGAGTACCGCACGCGCCGCAAGCTGGAGGAGGAGCGACACCGGCTCGTCACGCGCATGCAGCAGATCAACCCGGAGTTCAAGCCGCCGCCCGACTACAAGTACGTGCCGCCGCGCTTGCGTAACGCGTACGATGCCGGTCGACGGTCGTGCCTTTCGTTTTGCCAGTTCGGCCAAATTTTTTAACTTATTTACCTTGCCGAGTAGACGAATTGGAAACCTGTGATCGAAAGTGTTACGCAAGCAGGGTACTGCCTGCTACTAGCGCGCGAGCAAGGCGCGGAGGCCTTCCCTGCAGTCGCGCGTGTGGCAGAGCAGAACTAACGACATCGTGTGTTGCAGGCCTCCCATCATCCGCGTGCACGACAAGGTGATGATCCCGCAGGAGGAGCACCCGGACATCAACTTCGTGGGCCTGCTCATTGGGCCGCGCGGCAACACGCTCAAAGGTCAGGACACTATTCTGCCAATCCGGCGAGAAAACAAACTCAACGGAGAACATTCGACGTCGAACAAATGCCACAAAATATAAAAAAAACTTTTTTAGGAAAATAACGTCCTGAACAATTGTTACTTTATGACTATTTGTTAATGTATTGCGCCAAACAAACATGGACAGGGCCCATACCACAACACATTACAATTTGGGAATCTAGGACGTGCACAGAACGTAATGTTATGATTAACTTAGGTAATTATAATAATATACTGGATTTCAATATTATTCAACAAATCAGAGTATTAATTAAATCTACAGTGAAATAATTTTACCAGTTTGAACAGAAAGAGTACCTATTGGTGAAACTCTAAAGCATGTTACAAGAAGAAGGCTCTCAATCCAACAGTTTGTACATCAACAAACTAGTAAATTTAAAATTTTACGATTTGTAGACTTGTATAGACAAATCTTCAAATCGTACAATCATGTAAAGCACCGTGACACAGCCCCTCTGCGTGTTACGATTGTTAATTATTCATACATATTTGTTGGTTTTGTCTTATTCTGTCTACAATTTCACAATATTGTAGAATTTTACACTTTTACATTTTTGTGGTATAGGGCCCAGGACAGTCTTTCCTTTAGGAATACAGTTCGTCTTTCTGGCCAGCCAATGAAGGCTTGGCTATGATATGATTGATGTCTTTTCTTTCGAAATAAGCATCACCTTTGATAAATGATAAATGATTTTATTTCTGTAAGTAGGTTTGTACAAACACTTTTACACGTCAATCATATTTTTTTTAAACTAGATGAGGTCGGCGTTTCCTAACTGACTATTCTGAGAAGAAAGGCCGAAACAAACTCAGAAGTCACAGTCTCTTTTAAAGTCCAGACAAAATCTTGGTCAGATCGTGTGAAGACCATGTAGATTGGTGTCTGAAATGGTCTTTTGAGGAAAGAACCACACAGATTGAGCGGACCTGTCCAATCAGTGCACGCATTTGTCAAAAATCGTGCAGCTCAACTCAGAACTTGAGGAGCTCAACGATTTATATCTTAGATTTGTTCTTAATACTTCCTGTATAATGGTTTCTTTCTTTCGTTCGTTGTGTGTAAATAATTTATTTGAATAAAATACTGGGACAGCGATGGAGAAGGAGACGGGCGCTAAGATAATAATCCGAGGCAAGGGCTCGGTGAAGGAGGGCAAGGTGGGCCGCAAGGACGGCCAGCCGCTGCCCGGCGAGGACGAGCCGCTGCACGCCTACATCACCGCCACCAACGCCGACTGCGTCAAGAAGGCCGTGGAGAAGGTACCGAGCGCCGACCGCCGACCGCTACTTACTAAGGGAGCTCGTCTAATTCTAATTTTGTTACGGTTTTTGCAATTTGCAGGTCAGTTTCAAGTTGTATGATTTACATAGCCACTAAGTGAGTGATCCGCTGCCAAAAACTTATATACGCCATAATGTCCATTGGATAAAACTCACGTAAAATAAAACTGTGACAGACGAATGACGTAATCACGTGGTGTCGGACGGTTCAGTGGATAATTAAAATCACTAGAATCATCAATACAACTCTCTTAGTTAGAATTGGCCTCAAATATCATGAATTCACGAAATAGTCTTGCAATATGATAATTTGAACGATCAATCATTATAATTCTGTGAAGGCATATTTGTTACAGTAGCTTATCATACCATAATCAACATACAACCTAATACTGACCTGAATATTGCAATAAACGTTAGAAAATTTTAATTTGGCGGGTATACCCTGGCGCTTTCGCCCTCTCTCCTCTCGCGTCCCCGCTCACTGTGGTCGCCCGCAGATCAAGGAGGTGATCCGCCAGGGCGTGGAGGTGCCGGAGGGACAGAACGACCTGCGCCGCATGCAGCTGCGCGAGCTGGCGCAGCTCAACGGTACGCTGCGCGAGAACGACGCCGTGCGCTGCGCCAACTGCTCCGCCACGGACCACAAGACCTGGCTCGTACGTATCGCAGCCGCCGCAGGCAGGCGGGCTTGACGATCACACTTTTATTACTACATAGAGTCGGTCTGCCTACTTTTGATTGACGTATACTTTTGTCTGTCGCAGTGCCCGGACAAGCCCAACGTCACCAACAGCATCGTGTGCTCGTCGTGCGGCGGCGCGGGCCACATCGCGCGCGACTGCCGCGCCAAGCGGCCCGGCCAGGGCACGCTGCACAACACGCCCAACAAGGTACGGCCTGCCAACATATCTTCCTTACCTTAAGGGCTAGTTTTAACTACTTATTACACAATAGAATCTGCTTAATTGACTCAGCATTAATGTTAATACCGCAGAACTATATTCAGCCATTTTCTTTACAGGAACTCAAACACAAAGCATTTATTTCAAATAAACCAATTACAGGCACTTTTGAATTCCATATAAATTCATACAAACTTTCAAGCCCTTATTTTTCGTAATGAATGAACCGATTTTAATGAAACTTCATACGCATATAAACAGGATACAGAGATCTAAAAAGTTAGTAGAGAACATTTTCGAAAATTGAGTTACAACCATTGATTTATAAAAACCCTAGATGCACAGTCTCGAAGAAAAGTAACGCTCGAAACTGTCGCCGAACACTCCAATGATAAATGAAATGATAAATGACCTACGTACTTATAGTTATGCTATAAGCATAACTTTTTGCAAATTGTTTTTACAAAGCAGTGTGCGAAAACCAATTAAATTTTACGACCGACGCACGTTGGTCAGTAGGACAAGGCATTGAGTGAAGACGAATATTTTTATACTTTTTTTTTCATAAGACATTTTGTTAGTATTATAAAAATATGTTAAATTGTGTTCTAAACACATAATTATACTCTCATCTGAGCGTAAATATGTTTTTGGGTAAAACATGTGTGTCTCAATGAAACAAATATTAACTGTTAAAATCGTTTATTCACAGACGCGACCCTTCTGTCACTAGCATGCCGCATGTCGCGAACACATAAGTTATCCCATAATGAATCGATATACCTACATATAATATTTACGAACATTAAAAAAAATCGTAAAATTGACTACCTCTTCTTCTATATTATATTATTATAACGTATACATATTTGTAAAAAACTAAACCCAAAAAAGGTCGAAACTACATAAACTTATTAATAAAAAAAAATTAACACAAAAAAAATCGACTCCATTGAAAGAACAGGGTCATTTTCATTCATTTATTATGCGACTAAAATAAAAACGTGGGTATATTATATTGTTCCGACACAGAAAGAGCGGCCTTTGAAATTTTCCGTATTATACTTTGACCGTTGAATGAAGTTTTAAGATAAATTAAATCAAAATCACTTATCTTCCTATATTCAGTCATAAAAACAACAAAAACTAATCAATAAACTCTTTTACTTATCAAAAATACGATATCCCATCCCTTTTTAGCCTTCTTGACGTAATATTTTTACAATTTGTCAAAGAACACTTCGGCATATTTAACGTGCTTACCTAGACGCGAGCGACGCGATACTATTTGAAATGAGCGCACAATTCTAAATTGTGCGCTCATTTTTAACCGACTTCAAAAAAAGGAGGAGGTTTCTCAATTCGACCGTATATTTTTTTTTTTTTTTTTTTTTTTATGTGTGTTCGCGGATAACTTCGTCGTTTATGAACCAATTTTGATTATTCTTTTTTTGTTGGAAAGGAGATATGCCAAGGGTGGTACCATGATAAGGAAACCAGGATCTGATGATGGCATCCCAGTGAAACCGAGGGGAACATTCGAAAATCGTAGGAGCGACTAGTGCGTTTGTTAATTTTTTCGTTAAGTATTTTAAAGCACTACAATTTAATGAAGGCCTGGAGTCGATCTGATGATGGAGCCGAAAGACAGTCGAGGGGACTCCTCAACGATTTACAGCAGTTACCTTGTGTTTGGGCTTGATTAATTTGTATTGATGTGAACTTTACACCTAGATGGGTTGTGACTGTCATTAGGGGTCTGATGATGAAGACGAAGGACAGTTAAGGGAACTCCTCAACAGTTTACAGTAGCTACCTTGTGTTTGGAATTAATTAATTTATATTTATGAGAACTGTAATGGCAAAGGAAAAACTTTGCACCCATATGGGTTATAAGTGCCATTACAGGTCTGATGATGGAGACCATAGACAGTCGAGGGAATTCCTCAACGATTTACAGCAGTTACCTTTTGTTGGGCTTACTTCATACGGTTCAATACGCCAAAATGTTCAGGTCGTACAAAAATAATACCTACCTAATTAAGATTGTAGTTTTACATAGGACGACCACTACCTACTAGTCATGCTGATGCGTCAATTTGAAACCGAATTTAAGTTGCGTAATCGCGTCATTTTTCGTCGTGTGGCCTACTCAATAATTAAAGTAACTTGAGCATTTGCTCTCGGAAATCATCATTTGGTAAAGTGGAGCTGATGATGAAGACCACAGATGGCCATCGGAACTACTCAATGACAAATATTTCACGGGTTGCGATTCGATTACTTTAATATGGTTGCTAAGCAATTTATGCTCGTTACAATGCGTATGGTGAAGTGGAGCTGATGGTGACTTCTCAATCAGCTCCAGTTCTCCTGGTTCTTACTAGGAGAACTCCTCAACAATTAACGTCCCTGCATCGGGAAAAGCAATATTTTGTAAAAGGTGATGATCCGTTGATATTAGGCTATTGTAACTTAAATAAATTACAAACTGACCCACTAAAAAGTGAAAAATAAAAACTTTTACAAAAAAAACAACCAACTTCCAAAAAACACTATAAAGTTAAAAATAACTTTAATTTCGGAAGTCGGTGGCAAAAAACTAAAATACAAATCCAAAGACACCGACTTCCGAAATTAAAGTTATTTTTAACTTTATAGTGTTTTTTGGAAGTCGGTTGTTTTTTTTGTAAAAGTTTTATGCGGACGGTTTTGAAACGTTGAGTGTGCATCTTGGGTATATCAATGGTTACAACCAAATTAGAGAATATATCTAAGTTAGATTTCTACCACCAACCACCAATCTCTTATGGAAAAGTGTTAGGGGTAGAAATCTAACTCAGAAAGATGTATTTAATGATTCTAATGATTATAATTCTCTAAATATGTATCTGTTATTGTCGCGAATCATATTCTGATCAAGATACAACCTGACACTGACCTGCAAATTGCAAAAAACGTAAGAAAATTTGAATTTCGCGGTATCAACTACCCATTCACCTTAAAGGGGAAGCGCTAAGGTAGCCCGCGAAATACAAATTTTCTTACGTTTTTTGCAATTTGCTGGTCAGTATTAAGCTGTACGTTGATTAAAATATGATTCGCGACTTACAAATAGGTACGTATTTACAGAATTTTATCCATTAAAGTCATCAACACAACTCTCTAAGACAAAGTAATCCTACTGAATGACTATTTCATGAAATCTTGACTTGACATTTTAGGATTATACTAACTTAAAAAGTTGTTTTACTGATTCTAATGATTATAATTCTATAAATACATATTTGTTACGGTCCCCCTTCGAAGTACCCTTTCGGCACACTCAAATGGACTCAGACCGAATTCGACGCCCTAGATAGGAGAGTTCGTACCCTGCTGACTGCAAATAGAATGCATCAACCACGGTCATCGGTAATGAGGCTGTATATCCCGCGAAATTGTGGACGTCGAGGGTTTTTAAACGCTAAAGCTACACGTCGACAGATTCATCAGCAGATGGTCATCTGCGAATGCGTCCGCCGACGTGTAGACGGGGTAATTTGCTAGTCTGTGGTAGGCATTTGACGTCGGCAGATGCATCTGCCACCAATCCGTTTGTTGTTGGTTTTTGTGGCACGGATCAAATGGCTTCAGCGCGAGCGCTCGGCGTGTGTCCACACGTCTGACGATGCATCAGTACATGTTGCAAGGAATATACTACTCTCTAACGAGAGGTACAGTTTCTCTATAAAGTCGTGACATTAAATGATGGCGTTGCTGACATGCATGTAGCAACCCTATATAGTGTGACCAAAATGATTTTAATACTAGCAGTTCATTCAAGTAAAATGAGTAAATAAATGAGACACATTATACAGTCAAATTTGTTTCTGTTTTATTTACAGTAGGTACAAAAAAAACAACAACACAACAATAACAACTTATAAAAAGTTTTCTTCTCGCTTTGCAGCAATATATTGTGATTGTTCGATTAGAGCCTTTCTATTATTTTGGCATTTCTTGTATCCAAAGCTTTTAAAATTTTACGGAGAACTTCAAGACTACAATTGAAATCCAGTTTAGTTCTGGCGTTCACCTGCAATTTTCTGAGGGTCGGTACCTGAAATATCAAAGGGAAACCATTGATTGTGCTAAATGTTGCCTATTTAAGTATACACACAAAAACATGCAATTATAGGCAAAAATTTTACCTCTTTTTAACTGACTTCAAAAAAGGAGGAGGTTCTCAATTCGACGGTTTTTTGATTTTTTTTGTGTTTGTTACGCGATTACTCCGCCAATTGTGGACCAATTTTCTTGCTCGAAAGGGTATACTCTCGAGGTGGTCCCATTATCATCAAGTAGGAATCTGATGAGAGGATCCCATGGAAATCGAGGGAAACCCTCAAATTTTATAGGCAAAGCTATAGCGATTTGGGTATTTTTTAAAGTAACTTGAGCATTTGCTCTCGGAAATCATCATTTGGTAAAGTGGAGCTGATGATGAAGACCACAGATGGCCATCGGAACTACTCTATGACAAATATTTCACGGGTTGCGATTCGATTACTTTAATATGGTTGCTAAACGATTTATCCTCGTCACAATGCGTATGGTGAGTGGTTGTTGAGGAGTTCTCCTGGTTCTTACTAGGAGAACTCCTCAACAATTAACGTCCCTGCATCGGGAATAGCAATATTTTGTAAAAGGTGATGAGCAGTTGACATTAGGCTATTGTAACTTAGATAAATTACAAACTGACCCACTAAAAAGTGAAAAATAAAAACTTTTTTACAAAAAAAACAACCGGTTTCCAAAAAAACACTATAAAGTGAAAAATAACTTTAATTTCGGAAGTCGGTAAATGATAAATGATAAATGATAAATGAATGATAAATGATAAATGATAAATGATTTTATTTCTGTAAGTAGGTTTGTACAAACACTTTTACACGTCAATCATATTTTTTTTTAAACTAGATGAGGTCGGCGTTTCCTAACTGACTATTCTGAGAAGAAAGGCCGAAACAAACTCAGAAGTCACAGTCTCTTTTAAAGTCCAGACAAAATCTTGGTCAGATCGTGTGAAGACCATGTAGATTGGTGTCTGAAATGGTCTTTTGAGGAAAGAACCACACAGATTGAGCGGACCTGTCCAATCAGTGCACGCATTTGTCAAAAATCGTGCAGCTCAACTCAGAACTTGAGGAGCTCAACGATTCGACGAACAATACCAAAGACAGGACATTTGGGTAGGCCGCATAAACTACTCAAACTGCCAGATCATAATTAAAACTAAGAAGGAAAAAAGAAATGACCCACATAGTCCTCACATTCACAATAATTAAATAAAAAAAAATAATAAAAATTACTTACAAAGTAAATATTCATGTCAATGTCTAAATAAAATTCATCAATGTCAATGTGTATATAAAAATCCGGACATAATCTTTGAGGACCATGTAGATTAGTGTCTGAAATGGTCTTTTGAGGAAAGAACCACACAGATTGAGCGGACCTGTCCAGTCAGTGCACGCATTTGTCAGTAACCGTGCAGCTCAACTCAGAACTTAAGGAGCTCAACGATTCGACGAACAATACCAAAGACAGGACATTTGGGTAGGCCGCATAAACTACTCAAACTGCCAGATCATGATTAAAACGAAGAGAAAAAACAAAAAATTACCCACATAGTCCTCACATTCACAATAATTAAAATCATATAATACTTTATACAGTAAATGTACATGTCATTATTTAAGTAAATAGATACTTAAAAAAAAAATTATTAAAGTGTAAAATAGCAAAAATAAAAACAACAATCTAAACCTATTGGAGCAGCTCAATCCCAAGCCTTTTTGTCCTCAATATAGTCTTTTACAGTATAATAGGCTTTCTGACATAGTTTTCGCTTTAAAAAAGATTTGAATTTATTAAGGCTTAGTTCTTGAATGTGGCTAGGAAGTTTATTATAAAAACGTATACATTGGCATCTAAACGAGCCACCTATTTTTTTGAGCCTTGTTGTAGGAACAACAAATTTGTGTTTGTTCCTAGTATTTATGTTATGGATATCACTGTATTTTTTAAACAGATTAATATTTTTATGTGCATACAAAAGATTATCATAAATGTACTGAGAAGGCACAGTCATTATATTAATCTCTTTAAATTTGTCTCTGAGGGAGTGTCTGGGACTTAATTTATAAATGGAACGAATTGCCCTTTTTTGTAAAATAAAAATTGTCTGAATATCGGCGGCATTTCCCCACAACAGAATACCGTACGACATCACACTATGAAAATAACTAAAGTATACTAAACGGGCTGTCTCTAAATCAGTTAAATCACGAATTTTCCTAACGGCGTATGCTGCAGAGCTAAGCTTTTTTGACAATTTATCTATATGGGGGCCCCATTGAAGCTTGGCATCCAACGTTATGCCTAGGAATACTGTGGTATCTTCAGGTTTCAACTCTTCATCCTTAATGAGAACACTAGTTTCTACTTGTCTAACGTGGGGTATGGTAAACTTAATACATTTAGTTTTTTTTCCGTTAAGAAGTAGGTTATTGACATTAAACCAGTTAACTACTTTTGCAAGGGCGTTATTTACATTGTCAGTAACCAGCTGCTGACGTTTGAGTTTAAATAAAAGTGAAGTGTCATCTGCAAACAACACTATATCATGTTCATCCCTTATGAGGTAAGGCAAGTCATTTATATAAATAATAAATAAAAATGGGCCGAGAATTGAGCCCTGGGGGACCCCCATTCTTACTACAGATCCGGGTGACCTTTTTCCGTTAACATCAACTCTCTGAATCCTATCACTCAAGTAAGAAGTAAGAAGATCCAGAGAGGCGTTCCGGATTCCGTAGTGGTGCAGTTTCCTGATTAATGTTTCATGAAGAACACAATCGAATGCCTTGGACAAATCGCAAAAGATGCCCAAAGCATCGCATTTGTCCTCCCATGCATTATAAATATGTCCTAAAAGTTCAACTCCTGCATCGGTAGTCGAACGACCCCTTGTAAATCCGAACTGTTTGTTATGTAGTAATTTATTATTATTAAAAAATCTTTGCAATTGATTTAAAATAAGTTTTTCAAAAATTTTACTAAGGTGTCTTTGGATTTGTATTTTAGTTTTTTGCCACCGACTTCCGAAATTAAAGTTAGTTCGGTTGTTTTTTTTGTAAAAAAGTTTTTATTGCACTATATAAAAGAATTAGATTTTTTGGCGCAGTGCACAAATATTAAAATCGTCCATTTCTTTCTTTGGCCGACCTTTCCTGTGTTTCCTAGGAGTTTCTGACTTTCCATCATTCTTAAAACCTTCGTTGACTATCCGCCTAACTGTATCTACTCTCTTATTTTCCTGAAAAAAAAACGTAAAAAAAAATTGTAACGAAATGGAAACTAACATACTGACATGAAGCAAATAATACAAATTCAAAATTGCTAGAAAACCTGAATGGACTGAGTTGTAATTGTAACATCGTAATGTATCAAGGCACGGGGGTAAGCGTTAAGCCGTTGGTCCTGCGCCTGAACTCTCTCCGGTCGTGTCGGATTGCCGTCCCATCGGACAATTAGAGTGATGGAAGAGGGAGTGCACCTGTGTCTGCGCGCACACTTGTGCACTATAATATCTCCCGCGCCGAAGGCTAGTCTCCGTTGAGATTGGCCGCCGTGGCCGAAATACGATTGTTCCAGTAGGGCGTCCCCCCTCTAAAAGCTAAACTGTTGGCTTGAAAAATCTGGAAAACTAATAATACTAATAAAATAGTAATAGTCGTTGAACTTGGGTGTTGGATAATTTTGTACCAAATACAAAATCCTTAGCATTAATCCTTTACCTATAGTGACTAAGACGAAGTAGTTACTTGTTTATGACGGGTAAAGACTTGCATTAAAAAACAAAATATGAAATAAAAAAACCATAATAAATTATCATAAGTTTCACAATACTGCCGCTAGATGGAATGATGGAATTACAATTTTGTGAATTGAAATAATAACTTGGCAGCAATCGTACTCTTATTTTTTAGCTTTACAGGGAAGAAAGTAGTTCTTATTAGTTAATGTCGAATCTGTATAAATAATTATCTTCGAAAATCAATATTTTGTTGTTTCGTATCGCTATTCGATAACAGATGGCGTTGTGCCGTGACGTCACTTTTGTAGATCGCGGTGTTAAGATTTTCTTGCAAGGTATGACCTCCGTGGTTATGTAATTTCTTGAGTTATATCAAGGAGAAAACTGCCTGTGGAATTCGAAAAGTATGTTCTATAAAAATAAAAGCCAGCATCCACCACCTTCTTCTTTTCTATTTCTTTTTAATAACTTCACTGCAATGCATACTCAAATAGTAGTTAAAAGTACTAAATAAATAAATAGCTGCGGCAGCTACAGTCTCAACATCCATTTGTTAATGTTGCGTGCGTACGAGTTGCGTCTGTCGAGACACAACACACAGACTGAACGACCAACAGACGCGTGGTCGGCTCGTGGTGATCCATCTGCTGATGCATCTGTCGACGTCCGCTGACGCGTCTGCCGACGTGTAGAGGAGGCATAAGACCCTTCACAATCGGGAGATAAGCAGTCTCAGGGAATATTTCCTAGAAACCGACGTGAGGATGCAGCGAGATGTAGTCATAGTGGACAAGGACCTCACCCCGCTCTCCTTGGCTAAAGAGAACTGGCGCAAACCAGTAGTGCTTGACACTAATGACCGCATGGAAGTATTGCAAAGTAAGGAGCTTTACGGACGCTTTTTCCGGGGCCTACATGGACCCGATGTAGATCTACTAGCGTCCGTAGCCTGGCTGCGTTTCGGTGACCTCTTTGGAGAAACCGAAGGTTTTGTTTGTGCAATTATGGACGATGATATGATGACGAACAATTACCGGAGATTTATTGTGAAAGACGGCACGGTTGAAATCTATCGGGCATGACACCGGCCGGGGGAATCAATCAGGCATATCATCTCCGGGTGTTCTCGTCTGGCTAACGGAGAGTACTTGCATAGACACAACCTTGTAGCCAGGATAATCCATCGGCAGCTTGCTTTGAAATACCGCCTCGTGGAATCGGAGGTGCCGTACTACAGGTATGTGCCCGACCCAGTTCTCGAAAATGGTAATATCACATTATATTGGGATCGATCCATCATCACTGCCAGGACTATTGTTGCCAATAAGCCTGATATAGTGGTGGTGGATCGATCAGAGCGGCGCGCAATGATTGTTGACATAACCGTCCCACATGATGGGAACCTTGTGAAAGCCGAGAAGGATAAACAGATCAAGTATCTTGACTTGGCTCGCGAGGTTGTCGACATGTGGGATGTGGACTCAGCGATCATTGTGCCGATAGTCGTGACAGCCAATGGGTTAATAGCCAAGAGCTTCGACCAACACCTAAGGAGGCTCTCTTTGGGCAGCTGGATCAAGGGCTTGCATTGTTAGTAGCTTCCTCTCTCTGGAGCCCTGACCGCCGGTAGATTTGACCCTGTTCCCGATACCGGTGGGCTACTGTTTTATGGGTGCGTCCCATATCATATAAAGTTATTTGGTATATTTTCATTTCAATAACGTTCACAAGATATAATAAACGTGAGATATACTAACTGTTGATATAATTTATTTACATATAACATTTATATACTCTAAAACTTACTTACATAGATATTACTACACCTATCCAAAAAGGTAGGCACCTTAAATTCGCTGAAAGTTTGTACATAAACCACCTAATCTCTTGATGAAAATATGCAAAAGGGATAAATAAAGATATTGTCATTCTCTCTGCATTCTTACTTTTACCATTTTCATACATAAACTACTTAGAAAACATGATCAAATCTTGATAAAAATCACTAAAAAAATGTGATGCCTACAGAGCAGTACCTGCCAGTATCTAACTCGCGTGCGTATCGCGTCTGTATCGCTACAAACGCGCGTCAACGGCACAGGCCCTTAACTTGAACAATGGATGAATTCGTCAAATAATTAAATGATGTATTATTCACTGCCCCTGCGGTGGAGTTTGGATGTTCGAAATCCCCAATTTTTATGTTTTTTAGCCTCGACCACCACTGTCAACAAAATGGCGATTATCGCATTTACAGACTTGAATTTAATAAAGGTAAATTAATATGCTTGCGCGCTAAATATGAAATATTTAATGGCATTAAATTAAGAGTTTTTTATCCAACTCTCTTAGTTAACGCACATTCATAAGAGTGGATGGGTAGCATAACAAATATTTACATAATCAATGTAGGGTGTCGTATGTCGTAATTCCTGGATCCAATGGGACCCAGTACCGAGCCGGCGGAGGTTCGTGTGTTCGGGTCCATTCGGGGGCACTCCCGAACTATACGGTTAAACGAGTGTCTACTGAAATTAAAATTCAATCATCACATTGACTGCGTAAGGCTTATTAATGTTGTATTGTATGTTGGCAGGCTAAGATCGACGAGGAGTACATGTCGCTGATGGCAGAGCTGGGCGAGGCCGCGCCGGGCGGGGGCGCGGGGGGCGCGCGGCGCTTCACGCCCTCTCTGTTCGCGCAACACGCGCCGCCCCGCGCCATCATGCCGCCGCCGCACATCGCAGCACGTATGTACACACAGCACACTACTCAGTACATGAGCTGACCGCTCTGTTCGCGCAACACGCGCCGCCCCGCGCCATCATGCCGCCGCCGCACATCGCAGCACGTATGTACACACAGCACACTACTCAGTACATGAGCTGACCGCTCTGTTCGCGCAACACGCGCCGCCCCGCGCCATCATGCCGCCGCACTATGGAAAATGGTAGAACAAGCGCATATCAAAAATACTTTTTACGAATATCATAATTTGGCTAATATGGCTATTTTATTAGGTTCTCTAATAGTCCAATTATAATATTCATTAGGATTTTTTCACTTAATACGCGAAATTATTATTTTTTTCATAGATAGAAATACATAGAAGACAGAAGTGCCAAACTCAAGTCTTTGCGTATACATGTTTCAATACCATATTGTGAAAAAAATACTTGGTACAGATATGCAGTATAATACATTTTTAGAAAGGTTATTTTAAGCTTTTTGCGATACAGCTTAATGATTTTAAAAGTAAAGAAAAATGTTTCAGTAATTACTTAAAAAGTGCAATACCTTATTTTTCACTTTTATTTTTTTTCGTCGAAGGTTTTCAGTGTTACCCACGTTTGCCCAAGCGCTACTTTTTGTGTTGACTAGTAGTCTAACTATTCATAAATAGAATGCAAAAAAAATCAGCTGCGGATATTTGCGGTTTTAGAAGATATGAGAAAAAAACTGATACAAGTCAGAACCCGAAAATTGTTATCTTTTGCGGTTTACCACTGACACCATTCACATGAATAATATGGAACTTTTTGGATACTTTCTTAATTATTTCGTGATAACAAAGGGACCTTATCAAATTTGCACTCGGTTTGCGTGGGAAATTACAAGAAAATAATGATGTAGGTACCAATTCGATATTGTAAAATGAGTATATAAAGGGAAGCAAAAACTATTCGAACCATCTACATCAGTGTAACTTCAAGTGAAGCAAACCTCATCTACGCCTATTATTTCTGCAGATTGTGAAGTGTTAAAATGTCTTCCTTCAGCTGTACCAAATGAGACATCATAATCCCCTATATCGAGGGCGGCAAGACCATGGAATCATTATCCAAAGTTTTGGTGGAAAAGCTCAATGTTTCTGAAAACAGCTTATGTTTTATAATTAGTGACATACAAAGGCACATTCTTCCTATTTTCAACAAGCGCTGGGCCCTGGCATCTCGGAAAATAGAAACATTTTTACAGAAGAATTGTACTTGGTTAGACTCAAGGTATTCGTTAAATTTACCGGATTCTGAACAATATTCTACGCCATCAACATCTGGCCAACGAGGAAGAGCATGCGTGGCTTATGGAGACTCCTCAGAATCGACCAAGAAGAGGAAAAACACTCTTCAAGAATATGGCTTCGAGCATATAAAAAACGCCTATGTGCAGGGACTACGGGCTTTACGTGAGTACACAGAAGCTCATCTTGTCGAAGAATTAAGAACCGCTGACACTCAAAAGAAATTAGATATCTCAAGTAAGTGGAACGACTCAGACCAGATGAAGATTCTTTCCGATACGGAAGCATTGAGTGCTTTTATAGATTTGGATCTAACAAAAGCACAATATATGTACCTGAGAAACTAAACCAACGAACGAAAGTGTTGTATATTCCCGCCTTACTACAAAATACAAGAAATTAAAAGATCCTGTTATCCACCATCTTCTACAATCGAAATCACGAATACTTATGCTAAAGTGATTAATATCCAAGATTTATTGGATCATACTGCTGCTAGAATTTTAAAAATCGATTCTGTTTTCCAAAAACAACATAGAACATTGATCCTTTATTCTAAATGGGGATGTGATGGTTCGTCTGGTCAAAGCCAATACAAGCAAATACTTGCAGAAGAGTCGGAAACAATTTCAGATGCCAATTTGTTCATCACTTCATTAGTCCCCATCAGATTAGTTGATGAACAATCGGGATCCGTTGTTTGGCAAAATCCGGTACCTTCATCTGTTCGTTTTTGCAGACCCATTTCTATTGAGTTTTGTAAGGAAACTCCAGAAAAAACCAAAGCAGTTATCGATGATATTAAAAAACAAATTAGGGCTGCACAAGCATCACTTATAAACAAAGATGGTGTTATAGTAAATGTGAAGCATGAACTATTTCTAACGATGATCGATGGAAAGGTGGCTCAGGTCCTTACAGATACTCCATCTGGTTCCACATGCACGATATGTGGGGCTACTCCGCGGCTAATGAATGACCTATCGAAAGTAACTGCCAGACCTGAAAACGAAAACGCCTACCAATACGGATTGTCCACCTTACACGCCTGGATTCGCTGCATGGAAATGATATATTGCATATTTCCTATAATGTTTCGTTTAAGACTTGGTCTGCGTCAACTGAGGAAAATAAGAGATTAAAAAAAGAAAAGAAAGAACTTGTTCAAAAACGTTTCAGAGAGGAGTTGGGATTAATCGTCGACAAACCTCGGCAAGTTAGCGGGAATACGAACGATGGCAATACCGCACGAAGATTCTTCTATAATAGCACTTGCTCATCGGAAATAACAGGTGTAGATGAGGCATTGATTAAACGCCTATACATTATATTGCAAGTTCTGTCTTGTGGAATGATGATCGACCCTGAAAAATTTGGGGAATATGCAATAGAAACTGCAAGAATCTATGTAAGTAATTACGATTGGTATTATATGCCATCCTCCGTTCATAAAATACTCATACACGGGGAAAACGTTATCAAACATTTTGCGGTGCTTCCTATTGGACAGCTATCAGAAGACGCACAAGAGTCTCGCAACAAAGACTACAGAAACATACGACTTCATCATGCCAGAAAATGTTCCCGATCTGCTACAAACGAAGATGTCTTTAAAACGCTTTTATACACGTCAGATCCATATATAACAAGTTTGAGAAAACCGTACGTAAGAAATGTGAAAGAACTTGAAGAAGAGGCACTAAGTCTGTTAAACGTGGCACCTGAAAGTGAACCCACATTTACTGACCCTGATCCTGAAGTGGTATAAATTAAAAATAATATTTATATTTAGTCATTACATATTATATTTGTACCTAGCTACATCATTTCCTGAAGCCAGAGTATAGGATGTACCTATTAGTAATATGATTTTAATTTAGTAAATTGTTTTCATATACATATATTTTGTTTACTTTGCTTGTTCTAATCAACCATGGTTTAATCGTTTTAGTCATTATAAACTTGTATTCCACTTGAAATAAATTGTTAACTATTTTTTTCGTGATTTTTCCCATTTCTTTCATTCTATGCAAAAAAACATACATAGATATACAAGAAAACACTATAAACTACACATCGTTCGAATCTCCAAACCTTATTGCAAATTTGTGCCAAATTTTATCAAGATACGACAAAAATTCATGAAGTTACAGATTTTTGATCCGATACCGACCTATATTTTCCATAGTGCGCCGCCGCACATCGCAGCACGTATGTACACACAGCACACTACTCAGTACATGAGCTGACCGCTCTGTTCGCGCAACACGCGCCGCCCCGCGCCATCATGCCGCCGCCGCACATCGCAGCACGTATGTACACACAGCACACTACTCAGTACATGAGCTGACCGCTCTGTTCGCGCAACACGCGCCGCCCCGCGCCATCATGCCGCCGCCGCACATCGCAGCACGTATGTACACACAGCACACTACTCAGTACATGAGCTGACCGCTCTGTTCGCGCAACACGCGCCGCCCCGCGCCATCATGCCGCCGCCGCACATCGCAGCACGTATGTACACACAGCACACTACTCAGTACATGAGCTGACCGCTCTGTTCGCGCAACACGCGCCGCCCCGCGCCATCATGCCGCCGCCGCACATCGCAGCACGTATGTACACACAGCACACTACTCAGTACATGAGCTGACCGCTCTGTTCGCGCAACACGCGCCGCCCCGCGCCATCATGCCGCCGCCGCACATCGCAGCACGTATGTACACACAGCACACTACTCAGTACATGAGCTGACCGCTCTGTTCGCGCAACACGCGCCGCCCCGCGCCATCATGCCGCCGCCGCACATCGCAGCACGTATGTACACACAGCACACTACTCAGTACATGAGCTGACCGCTCTGTTCGCGCAACACGCGCCGCCCCGCGCCATCATGCCGCCGCCGCACATCGCAGCACGTATGTACACACAGCACACTACTCAGTACATGAGCTGACCGCTCTGTTCGCGCAACACGCGCCGCCCCGCGCCATCATGCCGCCGCCGCACATCGCAGCACGTATGTACACACAGCACACTACTCAGTACATGAGCTGACCGCTCTGTTCGCGCAACACGCGCCGCCCCGCAAAAGCATTATATAAAATTGCTCTAAATTTCAAGTCGATAACATTCGGAACCACCTTAAATTAGCATCTGCGACGAACAGATGGACAGACGAACTCTCGTTATGCTAAACGCCTACGGAGTTTATATTTATACAGGATGAAATTGAAAACTTGCCCTAAATCGAAATACGAGTTGTAGTTACTGTTACATAATCATTATAAATTGTCATTTCCCAAATCTAAATTGTTGAAAGAAATCGTGTGATGATCGTCTTAGATAGTGCAAACTAAGTTATTGCCGTCAAGTAGACACCAATTATCGTCGGTCCAGAAACTTTTTTTATTAAAATTGTCAAAACATATAAGAAAATTGAAGTAGGTATCCATTTTAGCGCGCGCCTAATAAGGATTCCATTCATCGATTCAGAGTTCCCAACATGAAGCAAGTTGGCAACGCGTTGAACTAACATTACCTAATTTTGACCGTTCGTATAAAAAAAAACGGCGCGCGATTGAAATTGAAATTGTTTATTGAAATAATTGATTTACATAAATATTTACAAAATAGGCCCTATTTTGTAAATATTTATGTAAATCAATTATTTTTACATAAATATTTACAAAATAGGGCCTTATACTAGATGTAGGTAAAAATAATTGGATTATACCTGAACTAGGAATAAACCTGTATCTCAGGTATCTCACTCAAGTGCTTATATGTAAGTATTAAGTATCTAAAATTCCTTAAACAAATAGTAAATAACTTATCTACTATAAATTATAGTTATATTCTAATTGACAGAAATAACGCTACCTCTTTGCATCATCGTAAAACATTTTTGCAACCATGTAAAAAAAAAAGATGTCTGGATTAATAAATAAAGTGAATTGAGTAAAGGTAAGTGATAGACATGAGTGAAATTAGTAGTTATAGGCGGGTCATGAATCATTATACGGTAGGTACGCTTGTGTTAAAACCTCAGGGCATGTGTGTTTTGTTTTGTTAGTTTGTATAATTCAAAGTAAAGACGTGGTTTTTATTATTAATATTTATGTACACACACTAAAATACAATAACAAAACTAAATGGAAACACAAAGTAGGCAAATGTAATTAAAATGCTGGAGGCGGGCAGCCCTATCGCATGTTTACGTACCGCGCGGCTGTAGGCATTTATTTCAAGGTTACGGCCGAGTTACAATACTGTATGATCTTTATACTGTGACTTGAGTGTCAGTAGAGCGATGACGTTGCCAAGTCGCTCGCCTACGCGCACGTTTGTGCATCCCTTTTCTTAAGAGGGAACGGCGTGCGATTCTCCATAAAAATGTATTCCCCTTTTTTCTTCCTGAATAATGCCTCTAGAGCAAAATTTTTTTTTTCCTAAAATCAATGACTGCTGTAAACACGTCCCTGTCCTTTTTTTTTTCAGCAACTAGGTAATTAGTAAAGAAAATATAACCCTCTAAAAATTACAAAAAATACCAGACAAATTAGAAAAGTTTTTAACATAAAAAAAAAAATTATAGGAACCTAATCACTCTTAAAATGTTAATGTAAAAAATAATTGAAATTTTTTTGTGATAATTTCGGTCTGAGCTGCTGCTGTCCTTATCACACACTACGCGAGCAAGCGAGCGAGGTAAGACGAAGGCAATAGTTTCTTCAAATACCTATTTTTCAAATTCCTCGCAGGCCCCGTCCCCTCATGCTCTAAATTTACTTGATAACACGTTGAACTAGTTGATTTAATTAGGCGCACCTATTCTATTTTCATCCTGAATAATGCGCGAAAAAGCGGTCGCTATCGTGAACCCTTAAGTTAGGGTTTTCTAAGACTGCGGTGATCGCCACATAATGTCCGCAATTTTCCGTCGAATGTCGTCACTGAAATGTTATTTGTGAAAGTAAGTTGGTGTTTCTCTCAAGAGCGTTTTTTGACACCGTCAAATCCCGGTGCTATAATTGTTGTGCCGGCTGTGACTGAGCTGTGTCCCGCAGGCGAGCTGCCCGTGTCGCTGCCGCCGCCGCCGGGCGCCTTCCCGCCGCCGCCGCCGCCGCCCAGCTCGCAGCCCGCGCCGTGGCTTGGTACGTGCTAACAGTTAACTTGACGACGCACACTGAAATAACCCGTATCTAGCGTCACTTTAATCAAAATTTAAAGATGCAATATTCAACGATACAATATTTTTACACGATAGCTAGATAAAGCAACTGTATAATTTGATAATAATTTGCGGTTAGGTGTCGATATTTTTCATAATGTAACATAATATAACATCGAGAACATGACACTTTGTGATGTGGACGCCTTTTAATGTGATTGATTGAAGGTGTTTCACGGGTAAAATTTTAGATAGATACAGTGTTTTAGTTATCTTAGAAGGTGAGTTTGAAAGTTAGACATGTATTACTTATACCATGTTTGCTTTTCTTTTGTTTATATTTTTAATTATGCATATGTTTAGACATTAGAAAATGTATCCGCGTGTATCCGGGCTGAATCATTTTTTTTTTATTCCCTGACTCGTGCTTTAAAGGAATCAGTTGTATTCCCATGCACTTATTTGCACATGTCATACAATTTGTTTATTTTCGTCAGTTGGACAAAAATGAAGAAATTTGCTAATTATGAACCGGTTTTTTATAAGTTTCGATCCAATATTGCTCGAATATACGTCTTGGTCCCCATACAAAACACGCTCTTCCTCAAGAAACAAAAACACTGCTAAAAGCACCAGAAATTGCCTAGAGAGTAATTCGGATGAAGAAGAAAATTTCAGCGAAAGGAGATGTTTGATTTTGGGCTACCACCATGTACACTACATAGATAAATAGGAAAAAAATAGCGGATTTTCATAAAAATACAAACAAATTAATTTGAAGAAAAGTACAGGTGTACACAAATTATTATTTGGGAAGTTTTTTGTTAAGATAACCCTATTTTTAAGGTAGCCATGACAGTTGTTTGACATGACGTTTGACGACTTTGACAGTTTTAAGTTTCGTGAGTGACGTCTTTCTTTGACAGTTTGACTTTGTCTGGATTGTTGTGTTCCCGCGTGTTGAATTGGATGTGTTTCGGAGTTTTTAGTGATTGTTTTGGTATGTTTTCAATTTTGAATGTTAGTCAAAACCCATGTATTTTCGGAATTCGTGTTTTGTTTTCTTTCACAGTTAATACGACACATCAATTTAATGTCATTGTCATAGTGACATTTCACATATTGCTAATCCACCATATTTATTTTGTGTTGTTCTCCTTGACATAGTTAATTCTAATGTACATTAAAACGAAGTCAAATTAGATAAAATTAACATTAACAAACGGTTTCTATATTGTATAGCGATATTTACATTTAGTGTACATAGTGCTAGCCCAGGCTCCATACATTTGTGGAACATCTCCTTTAAAAGAGTCGGATTCAAATATTGAGATTTTACAATTATTCTATGTATATACAATCAATTAATTATTTTTTTTATGTTGCTTAGTAACGGTAGTTTTTTTATTTTTATTATTAAAAATAAACAATTAAATATTATTTTTATATATGTACTACTGCTTAGCTGACACTCTTCTGTATGTCAAAACAAAATTTTAGGTTAAATTAATTACCATGCTACGAGATAGAAAAGTAAATATGGCGTATTGAATAAAGTGACGACAAATATTTCACAGTGTGCGTCGCACTAACGAGCATTTTGCTTTTAAAACCGGACAAAATTAATTAGCACTTTTATTTTATTGGAAATGAATAAAAATACGTAAGTAAATACAGAAAAACGTATATTTTTATGAACATGACTAAAAATATTAAAAAAACACAAATTATTTAATTATGATGGGTCTTATTCGGAATCATCTGAGTAAACATGTCTCGATGATTGGTCTACTTCTGTGTCCAGTTCTTCTGCCTCGAACAACTCTATGGTTTCACTCATGAAAGGCTGGCTTTTGCTCGGTTTACGTTTCCGTACACAACTTACGTAAGGATCTGATGTGAGAAGCAGCCTGTTGAGGACATCGTGGTTACATTGAATCCTCGAAAATTTTCGGGCATAATTTTGCCGGTATGAACGGTAGTGCTTATTACGGGCTTCTGCGGCCTCTTCGGATAATTGTCCGATAGGCAGGATGGCATATTTGATCACAGTTGTTCCGTGCACTAGGATTTTGTGAAGAGTCGGCGTCATTGGATGCCAACCGTACAGTTCGACATACATTTTTGCAGTATCTTTGCAGTATTCTCCGAACTTCTCTGCATTAATTTTGAGTCCAGATGACATTGCTTCCAGAATCACCTTAAGTTTAATTATGAACTCTTTATTTATGCCAGTGATTTCAGCAGCTAGATCAGGATCGGCGAAGAATCTTCTAGACGTGTTGCCTGAATTGGAATTGCCGAAACCAGGTTTCGGCATATCTATAACAAGGCCAGTCTTTTCTCTGTATTTCTTTTGTATATTTTCTTTTGTTTTTTTGACCATAGCTTTTTCGTCTACAGTTCGAGCTTGCCATTTTTGCAGAGGAAGTTTGTAGGCTATATGTAAAATCGTTTCAAAGAAACGGATTCTTGCGTGCAGAATTGACAATCCGAATTTTAAGGATTGAGGATCCTCCACATTTAAATTTTCTAAGTCATTGAAAGCTTTGGACGTTTTGCCACATATGTAACATCTCATAGTAGATGATGTGCCAGTAGCTGCGTTACAAACTTTTGCATCAACCATGGTTGGGAGCAATGTATGTCGCACAAAAGTAGCTCTGTTATAATTTTCTAATTCGGTCTTTAACAAATTATTTATTTGGCCTTCTATATAGTTTATTTCATCATTTGTTATGTCTACTGTTTCGTGAAGAAATCGAATGCGGATTGGTCGACAAAAACGAGTAGACGAAGGTGTCGGATTTTGCCATAAAATCTTAATTTTTTCTCCAACTCGTGATTGTAATCTCAAGGGAACCAATGAACTTTGAAAAATGTTTGAGTCATCATGAGAGCTGTCTAAAAACTTTTGTTGGTAGGCAGTTTGATGAGAGCCATCACATCCCCATTTTGAAATGAGCTCCAGATTTTCCAATTCTTCTATTGCACAGTTTTGGAGTACATCCTCAAGATAAAGACAGAGTCTTTTAGCTGTGTGATCCAGTAAGTCTTGGAGCACAACTTCCACACAAGTCTCCGTAACTCGAACTGCCTCTGGTTTTGGATAACACAGTTTTTTTGCTTCTCTAATAAGGGTATAACAAGGGAATATACCCGCTGTTGCATCATGCAGTAACTCCCACTGCTTCCTTGTAAAGCCACCCTCTATAAAGATGCGCAAAGCTTCTTCAGGTGTCTGCTTCTTTAATTTTGGCTTCTGAGCAGTATTTATTGCTTTTCTGTACCGTTTAGCTCTTGTTGGTGTAGAAGTTGCATCTTTTATAAGTTTTGAAGCAGCAGCATTTCCCGACATATGTTGACTGACGCTAGCTGCGAAGGTAAGCACTTCCACTGGTACCTCCTCACGGAGTTCTTTAGTTTTTCGTCTTTTACTGCGATCAGTCAATTCTTGGAAGTCCTTGCTTGGGCGCCCCGGCTTAGTGTTTGGCGTCCATGTATGTATTAGTATCGAAACATTAAGCCAACTTTCGTTTTTTTTTATGAATCTATCTTCAATATAATTGCACGATGCCCATCTCTTCTTTAAATCTGATTTGAAATGTCGTAAATCTTGATTTAAGGTTCGATACTCGTTTTGGGGACATTTCGTAATTTCTCGGACCTTGTTTTCCATAAATGATAACTTGTCATCTAATCTTCTTGCTGGGCTTTCTTTAAAAAGCATATACAACGATTTCCGAGTCATCTCAATCACATTTGATGTCAAATCTGCAACAAAAACGATAAAGTGCTAAACGATAAAAAAATTCTAATATCACTTTAAAAGTACAATTTTTTGGAGTGGTGGAATGATGTGGTAAATTTTGTTACTGTTTTGATGAGATAAAACTCTATATTTTACCACAAAGGTATATTAATAGCTCGATCTAACACGGTACTATTACAAATGTATTAATTAGTAAAAAAAAAACACGATTTTCACTTTTTTTCCCCATCTATAGATACTGGTACAAAAAATATAAAATAGTCAATCGTAATAAAGAAAACATACATTAAAATTAAGTACATACCTTGTTCTTCAGACTCCATGGTTGAAACTTTCCACTATCCACTTCTAACCACTTTTTAAACCAAATGCAAGTTTGAAAACAATAGAGCGTATCGTGAAAGTAGACGTGCGTACCAAACAATGACTAGTTTCCGAGTACCTGAACAGGGCGCGCGGAGGGGAATGGTCCGAGATAGGACCGGTTTATGATAGTACCATTACTCAGGTGTAATAAAATGACAACTTAAATGGCATTTACAGAAATTTGTAATTGTCACTTTTGTCCGGTTTTGAAATTAAAATGCTCGTTAGTGCGTCGTCGCAAATGTCTACCAAATATTTCACTGTTTTGATTTTTCAATATTATTAAATGTTACATTTAGTTAAATTTTAAGTTAAGTTCATGTCAATCGGTTCATAAATAGAAAAGTTATGTCAATTTAAAGAATCACGGCGAACATTTGTTAAGGTATTCTATCAGAGTACGTACACGCCTCGCGCCTGCGCGTCCGATCTTCGGAACTACTGGACGGATTTGAATGATTTTTTTGTTGTTGTATAGGTATTATGTCTGGGCAACATACAGGCTATAATTTATCTTTGAAACTTGAACACCTGATGAAGAACCGAAACAGATCAGCTTAACTATAAGAGATACAAAAATGGTACCATAGCAAAAATTGTTCCACGTGATGAGCATTTTCTGCTGAGAGAATAAATGAAGATCTGGAACACCTGATGGGGAACTCCAAGAGCCCAGCTACACCATAACACATACAGGAATGACGTCTTAGTAAAAGTTATTCGGTCTGATGGGCATTTCCTGTTGACTTATATAAATCGAAGATCAGAAACATCTGATGTGAAAATCAAAGCTATCACTAATTTCACAATTTTCAGTTTAGGACTGATTTTCGATAACGATGGTATATCATTGAAAATTTGACTCTACTGGCCAAAACTCCCATTTATTTTTTTAATGCTCATGCATTCTGCACTACCACGGGGAGATAGTGCAGTTATGTGGGACTCTAACTCACTAAAACTCCACGGTGTCCTCCTCTGCCGCTTACGGCGGGAACACGGGCACGCGTTAGCACTCATCCGTGAACCCGCCGCGGCTGTCCGTCACCGGACCCTCCTCCGGGGAGTACTCCCCATCACCGGCGCACCAGAACACATAGCACGCCGTGACCACCCCAGGGACCAAACCAGCACATGGGCGCCAGACGACGACCCCGTGTCTGGGCACCCTTGGTAGGGGAGCAGTCACTTAGATTTTAATTGATCAGGTATCTTCACAATAAAACTATAACCATGCCTAGAAAGAGGTCAAATCTTTCCCAATGTTCCAAAGGAGCTAAAAGATTGAGGATCATAAGATCCCAAGAATCTACCGAAGAGCGTCAGGAGAGACTTGATGCTGTTCGAGAACATCAGGCTGCAACTCGCTCCGTGGAAACCTCTTCGGATCACGAAGCACGCCTGCGTTCTCAGCGTATTTACACATCTACATCCAGATCTCTAGAGACCACAGTGAAGAATATGATGCGCGACTGAGCGCTGATCGTGAACGTCATGCATTGTCTCGCGAGTCGGAGACGTTCACGGATAGAGAATTGCGCTTGAGTTCCAAGCGTATCTACGCATCGACTTTTAGGTCTCCAGAGACAAGTGGGGAACGTGATGCGCGACTGACCGCTGATCGTGAACGTCACGCATTATCTCGCGAGTCGGAGACGTTCACGGATAGAGAATTGCGCTTGAGTTCTCAGCGTATCTACGCATCTGCTTCTAGGTCTCTAGAGACAAGTGCGGAACGTGATGCGCGACTGTCCGCTGATCGTGAGCGACATGCATTGTCTCGCGAATCGGAAACGTTTACCGATACAGAATCACGCTTGAGTTCTCAGCGTATTCGCACATCTACTAACAGGTCTTTTGAAACGAGTGATGAACGTGAGATTATCATACATTGTCCCGAACACACACACAACAAAATATTCATAATCAGTTAGAAAGTGAGAAAGAAAGAATTGCTGGAGTACGGCATGAAGAGACAGATTAAGAAGAGCGCAACGAACGTTTGAATTCTGATCGACTTCGACATTCTCTGAACAGAATGTCGATATCATCTGAAGAATCGGATGTATCTCAAGATATAGCCGTAGGGCATGGCGACCTTCCTTGGGTTGATAAGGAACGGAGTGCATTTACGTATACTCCTATGATTGACTACGCCATATATTCCGCCATCGGAGGTATGGTTAAAAATTGTACTTTTTGTGAAGCTGTTAAATGGCAAAAAGAAACAAACGGTATGCGTTGCTCAGATGGGAAAGTACATATTGAAATATTACAAAATCCTCCAGAAATATTAAGATCACTGCTAATCGGTGACCATCCACAGTCAAATCATTTCTTGGACAACATACGTTCGGACAATCATCATCATCATCAGCCTATAGCAGTCCACTGCTGGACATAGGCCTCCCCTAATGAGCGCCATAGCGCCCTGTCTTCAGCTTGACGCATCCAGCATCTGCCTGCAGTCTTTCGTTCGTACAATAATACCTTTCAAATGACATCTTTTGTAGCGAAACAGATTTCAGAAGGCCCATTTATGCCAACATTCAAAGTGCAAGGCCAAGTTTACCACCTTATTGGTTCATTATTGCCTGAAAACGATGTCTCGAATCGTCTCGCGCATACCGTTGCTTGCCAGTCCCCGGGCTCTTGGAATTCGACATCAGACGATTCAGATCTTCGATTTTGACGACCCCGTTGTCGCTGGCATAAGGAACAGGATCCGCGTACGAAGTCGTGGGCAGAAGCTAGTGTGAAATATTTTTCAAAAGTTATTCTGACACGTTTCTTGTTACCCTCGGTTGCAGGCGGCGCAGGCGCACAGCCGCCAGTGCCGGGCAGCGCCGCCCCCCTCCCGCCTTCCTACCCGCCGCCCCCCCCGCCCGCGCCCGCCTTGCTGCACCCGCACCAGGTATGTCACGTCACTACAGCGTGCCTACCCGCCATGTGCACCCGCACCAGGTATGTCACGTCACTACAGCGTGCCTACCCGCCATGTGCACCCGCACCAGGTATGTCACGTCACTACAGCGTGCCTACCCGCCATGTGCACCCGCACCAGGTATGTCACGTCACTACAGCGTGCCTACCCGCCATGTGCACCCGCACCAGGTATGTCACGTCACTACAGCGTGCCTACCCGCCATGTGCACCCGCACCAGGTATGTCACGTCACTACAGCGTGCCTACCCGCCATGTGCACCCGCACCAGGTATGTCACGTCACTACAGCGTGCCTACCCGCCATGTGCACCCGCACCAGGTATGTCACGTCACTACAGCGTGCCTACCCGCCATGTGCACCCGCACCAGGTATGTCACGTCACTACAGCGTGCCTACCCGCCATGTGCACCCGCACCAGGTATGTCACGTCACTACAGCGTGCCTACCCGCCATGTGCACCCGCACCAGGTATGTCACGTCACTACAGCGTGCCTACCCGCCATGTGCACCCGCACCAGGTATGTCACGTCACTACAGCGTGCCTACCCGCCATGTGCACCCGCACCAGGTACGTCACGTCACTACAGCGTGCCTACCCGCCATGTGCACCCGCACCAGGTACGTCACGTCACTAAAGCGTGTCTACCCGCCATGCTGCACGTGACTGTATGCCTATCATTCAGGAACGGGCACATGCTTCTTAATGCGTTGTTGGCTACTAGTCTACAGTATGTAGTCCACTTGTAAACATGTTGTGTACATTTGCAGGGTGACGGCAAGATGGGCCCGCCGCCCAACGTGGGCCCCGCCGGGCCGCACATGGCGCCGCCGCCGCCCGGTCAGTACCTACCGATATAATCTGCATTAGAGAACTATGTATGCATAAAACAAAATCCGCAATATTTTCTTATGCAATCAGAAATTAGCCACAAAAAAGCTTCTGCTAGAAATAAGTATAAATAAGAATCAAACGTACTTCAATGTTGATTTCAAATATTTAGGAGGGAATGTATAAGTAAAAGAACTTCCCATCCTCATGTTCAAGAAAAACCTGATGAGTTGGTTATTGGATCATTCGGTTATTCCGTTTACCCACCCTAAAACAGCCACCCTAGGGTGCATACTCGGAAACGCGTGTTCATCTATCCACTCCGGACGGGCTGGATAGTGGGAATTCACTTCTGATTGTTCTTCCGACGTTTTACCCCAAGCACAGTCATCATCAACAGTATACAAAAAACACACACACACGCAACAAACAGTACAATACCAAACAAAACAGTACAGTACAGTGTCAAATATACTCATACACTTTAATAAATTATTAATTCATTCATTATAACAACAAACTTATTACGTTTTGCATTTAAATCATCGATCACTAATAAAGAACTAGATACACGATCAGCGGCAATAAATGACCTCAACGAATGTGCACCCAATTCGACATTTGGGTGCACTTATTACTATTTAGCATTCGAACGCTCCGACGGTAAACACGCCTCAGTGCTCGTTTAAAAACTGTAATCCAGGTCGCTAAAAAAGGATGGAGTTTATTTTTATATATATTTCATATTTTCGGTAAGTATTAATATTATCATTATATGTATAATATTGTTATCACTGTATTGTAAATACCGATATTTTGTCAAGAAATCATCGTAAAATCATTTTTTAAATTAAGTCGTAATAAACAGCAGGAGTTCTGTTCCATTTGTGGAGACGCTATTGTTTTTTAGGTTTTTTTATTATTATTAAAGTATGATTGTTTTTTTTTTTGTTTAATTAGACTTTTTTACTGTTTCTATAAGTAAATATTATAGTAACATTTAATAGGTTTAATTTTGACTAAGTGCATGTAATAAAATTAAAGATGTGAGATTTTATCGGTGTTTACTCCTTAATAATCGTATGGAAATTTTATGAGGAGGGAAATACAAGCGACATCCAGGTTGATCCGCTGTCGTAACTCGCGAAATTCAAATATTCTTGCGTTTTCTCGGTAAGACATTTTCTGCCATGTCATGTCATCATGACATGTATAGCTTAACAAAATTTTAAAAAGATACCATTCCAAAAAAATCCATACCATTAATACAATAAAAAACAAAAAAAAAATTGAACAATTCGACTCCACTCATTCCTTTTCCTAGCGGCGAGCCACGGTCGTTAAATTTATTGTTCTTTTTTGGCACATTGTAATTCTGACTTTAAAACATTTGGCGTAAGGTTGAATTTGTTTTGATGTATGTCGACCAGCGAGCACCGGTCGTAATAGCTTTGTGAATACAACTTTAAGCATTGCATTTAAGGATGAATTTACATTAACGTATATTTATTTCAACTAGAATTAGGTAAATACAATTGGCGACCGTTTTATGAGAACTTTTGCATGGCATTGTGTATCTAGTTCTTAAGAGCGGCCAACCCGTCGTACTTTTCATACAAACGCTCGTGCGTGATTATGTCGTTATAAGACATCTATCTTTGATTTTTTTGAATTAATAGATATCTTGTGCAGCATATCTAGGCTTCTATCGAAGCAAAAATAAAAAAATTTAAGAAACAAATTCAGTATGAGCCTCCAAAAATCAGCTTTTTTGCACAAATTTTACCTGAACTTTGGCCGTTCATAATGTACTCATAAATTGTAAAAAAACAAGAAATAATTTCGATAGAAGCCTTGCCCATATAATGGAAATTCTAAATGACAAATATTTTTTCCAAAAACTTGTAAGGCTTATTCAAAAACACGTATTTCCTGGAACAATTTTTAGGAAATTTTCGAACACTATTTTGCGTTCTCACTACTCGTAGTCAACAACCGAGTAGTAGTTACCGAATGACAACCGAGCGTTCAGGCTATCCCTATCTTTTCGCTTTGCCTCTTTTTCAAACATTGCGTTGCGTTGTATTATTATTATTATTATTAATTAGTAATCGATGATTTAAATCAAATTAAACTTCCTCGTTTTAATAGTACATTATGATACATGTGTGCTATGTTGATCATTAGACTCGAGGCGGTATTACACGCGCGAGCCGGAGGCGAGCTCGATAAGGAAGCCGAGCGTAAAATGATCAATGCACACGCGTTTCATACGGCGATATTATACATAGAGAATTATATGTATTTACAGAATTATAGTCATATGAATAGAATGTTTAAGTCAGATTTGTTCCCTAAGAACTTTTCCATAAGAGATTTGTTCTTATGGAACAAATCTAACTTAGAAAGATGTATTAACCGATTCGTTGCGGATGGCACGTCTCCCGTGCCATCATTCTTTTTTGCATGTGGCGTTAGGCACGGCAGCCGTGTCATTCTGAAATCGATGGTAACTCCTTCAAATTACCTTTTAGGGCGATCTGCTCGAAACACTATCACTACTTCGTTTACTACTATCACTATCTTCGTTTTTCACATAAATTATGTTCGTATCCTTCGTTTCTGGATATTGTATGTTTTTTTTTAAATAGGGGTAACCAACCTTGTAAGTTGGGTTGATATTATAAACCACCAAATAATAATAAATTACATCCTACACACACAAAATACCTACATAAAAATTTCTTCGACGAACGTATACGAACGCTGTTTCAAACTTCGCGGGTCAATATAGCTAGATTTAACCCTGATAGTTGAATTTGCTATACTTAAGCGCTGTGGTTTCTTCGAAAAGGGCTGTTTCGTTAACGACGTTTATCGTTGGCCCACAAGGACTGTATTACTCTTTGTTTAAGGTTTATTTTGCATAAAATAGTACGGGCTTGAATAAAAAAACGGAAAAATTCCACTTGATAACCAAACAATGGACGATCCCGGTCGGAGAAATGGCAAGTCGCGTAAGCCGACGTAGTAAAATATATGCTACGCCTTGTATACACGGTTTATTTTGGCTTGGAAGGATACGACTTTCCCTAAAAAGTCGTGGGCGCATGTTGTTTTTTTCTTTCGTTTTGCGAATTACTTCTGTTTTGTTATCCTTAGCAATTAGACGTGCGTGCTCTATTTAGTTGACATTACTAAGCTATGAGCAAAATGAAAACAATATTTTTAGATCTAATTTAATACCTCCTAATCACTCACTGTTAGAAAATAAAAAAGAGCTGAAAAGGTTTAGCACATCTGAATTAAAAAAGTCACTTATCATCCATTTCCAAAAATACAGTTATTTTGCCACTTTTAATCACTTCACACAACGTTCCTGACCGTCCACGTTAGATTTCGAATGTAAACTAAAAACATTCAGACCTAAAACATTTAAAAAATGGTCAAAATACTGTTTTGTTTTACTCATGGCTGAAAACACAGGAGCGCGTGTCATCTAATCGTATGGCGCTTGGCACGGCAGCCGTGTCACGTTATTTTTGTTCAGCGCCACAGCTATAAGTTTGACAAATTGGACTTTGCAACGAATCGGTGATTCTAATGATTATAATTTTGTAAAAACGTACCTGTTATAGTCTTTCTTTCTTTTCTTTTTTTAAAAACGTTGCCCCACACTAGGAATTTCTCCTGTATTGTGGGTGCGTTTACAAAAATAAACTCACATACACAAACAGCCAGACCCGGAACAACTACTTGTAGGTCATACAAATATTTGTTCCGTGCGGGAATCGAACCCGGGACACGCAGCGCAGCAGTCAATTGCTTAACCACTGCGCCAACCGTGCCGTCCATAGTCGCAAATCATAATTACTTTGATCAAGATATAACCTGACACTGACCTGAAAATTGAAAAAAACCTAAGAATATTTGAATTTCGCGGTCTACCACTGCGCGTTCACCTTAAATTGTCCGTTGTCCCTGGGCGTAGACAGAGTAAACTATAGACTGCTGCTTATCTTCTTTTTCATTCGCACAAGAAAAAGAGAAATATATTAACGTCACTAGCAAAGAAAAGAGACAGAGTAAGTTTTTTTCCATCAAAAGATTCCATACCATTCAATGGATTATCTCAGACTCTGTAAGAAATATCATTTACTACCACTCAAAGATCGACGTGAGATTGCTGACTATTTATTCCTATTAAAAATCTTTAACAATAATATTGACAGCCCTGAGTTATTATCTAAATTTTACTTCAATGTTCCAAACAAAACATTTCGATTTATACAACCCTTACGTGTACCTCATAGTTCTACTAATTATAGGCAGAACAGTTATATTGTGCGTGCGAGCAAAAATTTTAATAAAATATGTAAACAACACGATTTGGATCTCTTTACAACCAGTGCGACCTCAGCTAGGTGTTTAAGCCTCAATTTTTTTAAATAGCTGCAGTGCTTTTTGATTTATTTTTCTTTTCTTTTTCTCTCACTTTTTAATTAAGTAATAATAATAATATTTATCTGCTTAAAACACGAAAACACAAGTACACAATTGCAAAAACAAGAAGTTATTCTAATAGTTCTGAATTTTAAATAGAGTATAAAGTGAATGTTACTGCTTGTATGCTCACAACACAAATTCTATTCTAAGTCTAAACGCGAAGACTTGTAATTGGCTTTCTGTCGACTATTGTTTCCTTTAGCTGTAAGTCTTCCATGATGTAATAAATAAAAAAGTAAGAGTATTTCTGTCCCTTACCGCGTGTCGGCTAAGCACATCAATGTGCACAACAAGTTTCACGTTTATGAATGAAATAATAAAAACTACACCGCGATTAAACGGAAAATAAGATCTTTTTCGTACATAATTCAATAATAGTACATTTGCGCAACTGTGAAAATGGTAAGGTGCAGTGTAATAAGCTGTAAAAATGATAGTGTGATGAAGATTGCCGGAATTTTTTGTCCCTTTCGGTGACACGGATACCATGAGTCTATAGATTATTCTGTCTACGTCCCTGGGCATTCACCTTAAAGTAAATAAATATTAGTTCATTTTGGGACCAAGGACAATATAGACTATTTAAAAAAAGTGAAATAGGGCCCGCGGATTTCTTTTGGCATGAAGTCTCTTTAATGAGATTAAAAAAGCGCGCATCTGTTAATGCACTAGTCACTAGTGCATTAACAGATGCGCGCTTTTTTAGTCCACTAGTGACTAGTGGAATAACATAAAGAAAAAGCACGCGTTTTTAATACACTGCATTTTGGACCTAAAAGCGGTTCAATAAGAGCCACTTTACGAGCAAGTGTGTTGAAAATAATATTTATATGTAATTTATAAATTCTGAAATATGTTCAGGACATGACCAACGCAAACTGAAAGACTTAATCGTTCCAGAGTAGACAGGTTCCTTTGTGAAACTTTTAAGGTATTTACTCTTCATCTACATATCACTCCAACTTACACACTTGCTTACACTCATCATTCCACACATCACCACACGTACACACACATCCTATCACTCACCGCCCGCGCTCCTTACACGATCACTTTACTGTTTCCATACATACATATCAACTCACTTAGTTTTTAGCTTAGTTTATTTTATTTTATTGTAACTTGCTTTTCTTTAATCTAAATAACGTTGTACTTGTTAGCTTAATTTCTTACGCAAATATCATACCGAGAGGGTTGGCGCTGCATACCGAGATACAGGTTTCACCTATTTCGTGTGCAGATGCTCCCATTTTGTATTGTATTTATAATAGCTTACTAGTTTTTAAGTTGTTTTTGTACAATCTTTTTTGGCAAATACATAAATTATTATTAATATTTTAACATGAATGATGTAAAAAAGACTTTGTAACCATATTATTTTGATTTAAAAGAGTGTCCATGGAGTTTCTTGCCCGTTCTTCTACATACTACGCTTAGGAATGGGCAACTAGCTTCATCTTTCTGACTGACCGACCCCTTGACAATTCAAAAGTGCCTGTAATTGGTTTAATTGAAATAAATGCTTTGAGTTTGAGTATAAACTTCATTATTAAGAGCCTATACTACCTCAAATGGCTTAGCATGATCCTCCGTTATGTCGAAAATTCCGCAGCATTAATTTTGAAATAAAAGGTTAAGGTTAGGTAAGAAAATTAAGGTCTTGTGTTAGACGAAAACACGATTCCATAAAATTTTCTCGATAGAAAAAAATTCCAAAGTTACCTCCAAACCGAACAATAAACCGCTGGTATTCAAAAAATACTTCAAATCAGATCATGAAACTTTGCATACTAACTGAACTAACTATAAAGCAGGTCTTATGTTAGTTAGTTTTTTTGAATTACCTTTATTTTCACCGTAAAAAGCAAATACCTAAACTATTGGCGCTGCCTCCCGCCCAGCACCGCACTCTGTCTCGCTTTCACACAGTCCGCGAGCAGTATTGTGCGAGCGAGATAAAGAGTGAATTTTAGCTGAGGTAGTATAGGCTCTTAAGTAGACTTAATTGTGTATCTATACAAATAAATAAAATTGAAGTGTCTGTTTCTAATGTCAAAATAACAACTTTTTATTAAATGCATCATAGTAGGTACACACATGACAAGTGTCTAGGGGTGAAGGTTTTTTATTTTGGTGTGTCTGTTTGTACCGGCTAATCGCCGAAACGGCTGGACCGATTTGGTGTGTTGTATGTACTTCGTAGCACGACCATGAACGCATTCATTATAACTTTTGATGGTAATAAAATCCTTTTAATTTATACTATTTTATACCATTAATTATAAATTTTATACCTCTCAATTATCCTAGATATATAGGTCGTGCTGGGAAGTTTCCTTCCCAGCACGACCACGCTAAAATTCTAGCCTTCATTATAGCTTTAGATGGTAATAAAATCCTTTTAATTTGTACTATTTTATACCACTAATTAGAAATTTTATACCTCTCAATTATCCTAGGGTCGTGCTGGGAAGATTCCTTCCTAGCACGACCACGCTAAAATTCCAGCTGGCATAAAAGTGGATGAAACGGGAGCATGCCTAAAAATTTTTACTCTTTATTTACTCCTATTTCATTACTGGTAAATTGTCGTAAATTGTTACAAAAGCAAAAATAAATTTTCTGCCTATACGCCTGTATATGACTTTTATACTTGACACTAGATGGCGTTAAACGTAAAAATTAAGAATATACGTTCGTACCTATATATCTAGGATAATTGAGAGGTATACAATTTCTAATTAGTGGTATAAAATAGTATAAATTAAAATGATTTTATTACCATCAAAAGTTATAATGAATGCGTTCATGGTCGTGCTACGAAGTACAACACGATTTAGTCGGGATTTTCACTGGCAAATATCTGAAGAAGTAATTTACTTATTATTATAGTATTAACTGAAGAAAAATATATTATAGTATTAACCGAAGAAAAATATATTATAAGTTGTAGTATTAACTGAAGAAGAAGTAATTTACTTTTATTTTAGAAAAAGAATTTGGGTTCCGCGCAAAAAATTAAAACTCTTGGAATCCAATTTGTTTTCCGACATGCACGCGAACGAAGTCGTGGGGACAGCTCGTCCTGGATACATGCGTCTCTTTAAATGTACAGTTTCAATCGTTTCCTAAATTTCTTTGCTACAACAGACGTATTAGCGAAAAATGTATGGCATGCTAATGTCTACTGAGTATCATGCGCCAGTTTGTATCGTGTTTCTTTAAATGACTGTACACAGCACAGCTGTGGGAGAACATCGGAAGAAACACACACATAATTGCGTTTATGTCTTTGGCCAATTAATTTTGTCATGATTTTAAAGTAATGATTCTTTAATTATAATGATGGCCTTATTGCAAATAACAAAATGGTCAGTGGGTCGTCTTAAAGTTTAATTTACTTAGTTAAGAATTACATTCGTACACCATGTTGTGTGGTATGTGACTGTAACTTGTGTGCAGGGATGATGGGCATGGGCTGGCGCGGCGGGTTCAACCCTCCGCCCTGGGGCGCGCCCCCGCCACCCGCCTTCCTGGCGCCGCCCCCGCCCCCGCCGCCCGTGTCCGGCGACTAGCCGCCCGTGTCCGGCGACCAGCCGCCCGTGTCCGGCGACCAGCCGCCCGTGTCCGGCGACCAGCCGCCCGTGTCCGGCGACCAGCCGCCCGTGTCCGGCGACCAGCTATCCGTGTCAGGCCGCTTACCGGCCTGCATCCGGCGACTAGCGGCCCACGTCCAGCGACACCCGGCCCGTCGTCCCGCGCTCTACGCAGTAGATGCTGACTATGCAATATTGATGATTGAATTGATATATGTATTATAATTTAACATAATAATTAAATACCACGTTCGTTTTATTTATTTCGACGCTTGTACCCCGACGAAGACACTGAACGAATGAAACTTCTTTTTCCCGATCGTCGAACGGTGTTGACGACAAAGTGTAAAGGTGCAACCACACCGAAGTTACTTTTTGTAAAGCAACAATTTGCAACATGATTAAATTAAGGCTCAACACACACCAAAAGAGCGGCGAAGGGCAGCGAAGCGCCGCGACCCGCTCGGTAGAGAAGGCGCGCGGATTCCAGCGACTGCCCGAGAAGTCGCGGGACTCCGCGCGCCTTCTCTTCTTCTTTCATGTGTTTATCGCTGTAATGCCTTGATTTGATATTGTATAGGCAGTCGTACATTTGCACCAAATAAATAATAAGCTTTTCTTCATCCATTTCCATCACTTCTGTATTCGTTGTACTGCAAGGAATTAATGCGAATGCTCGCGCGCAACAGACGCGCGCGGGGAGCGGGCGCGAGGGGCGGGATATTGCCAGCGGCTGCTCGAGCATTCTCGGGACTTCCCGCGACTTCTCGCGCAGTCGCATAGCTATTCGCTGGAATTCCAGCGGCGCCGCTGGCATCCGCGCGACTCGTTCGAGTTTCTCATACGATAATAAGTATTATAGTAATGAAAATAAAGTTAAAATTCATATGACACTGAAACTGCGTTCCGCTTCGACGCTCTTTTGGTGTGTGAACTACGCATTGCCGGCCCCTTAAGCTCAACCTAAGGGGCCGGCAATGCGTAGTTCATACAAACGTAATACCAAAATAATTTGTAAATCAAACATATTCTTAATGTAGTGTGTATTTGTTCCGATTGGATTACAGAATATCTAGGTTCCCAAATATATATTTTGAAAGGACTGTGATAATAATAGCCTCCCCGACCGTTTTCGGTCACGTTAGCCAATCTCAATGGAGATTAACCAGGTACGCAGGAGATATTATAGTGCACAAGTATGTGCGCAAACACAGGTTGCACTCTGTTCCTTTACTCTCATAGTCCGATGGACGGCAATCCGACACGACCGGGGAGAGTTCAGGCGCAGGACCAACGGCTTTACGTGCTTTCCGAGGCACGGGGGTATTAAACCGCCAACTTCCAAACTCCGGACTGTTACTAAGAAATTCCTAATGGAAAAATCAATAACACTTTGTCCGACCCGGGAATCGAATCCAGGACCCCACGCTTAGCAGTTGCGCTTGCAACCACGAGACCAACGGGGCAGTCATAGGACTCTGATATAAAGACGAGATAATAATTATGAGGAATTTCAAATGTCTATAGAAAACTTTATTTTTCTCATAACTCAGACTCTTTCTTTGTCTTTAAATCAGTATCCATTCAAAATGTATATTTGGGAACCTAGATATTCTGTAATCCAACCGGAATAAATACACACTACATTACGAATATGTTTGATTTACAAATTATTTTGGTATTACGTTTGTATGAACTACGCTTGCTCCGCCGGACCCTTAAGGACCCCGATATTTGTTGCTCCACAAAAAGTAACTGGTGTGGATGCACCTTTACTGATCGGGAATATTCGACGACAATAATTATGGCACAAGTAAAGCCGATGTCGATTATTCTACCGTGAATTGGAAAAGCAAGTGTGCATTATTATAAATTAAAAGATAAAAATCTTCAATGCTTATAGGTCTACCAAAACCTCATGGCCAAAAAAAAAAAACCTGATTTTCATACAAAATCACTATTTTTATTTTTTCTTTCTGGCTCTGCCAGTCAGTGACATACCATCAGGGATTTTAATTTTGATAACAAAAAATTTGTGGCTAATTAGATCAGAATTTGTCGCTAATTAGATCAGAATTTGTCGGTCACTGTTTCAAAAGATGTAATGGCGCAATTTAATTGGTCGTTAACTCGTTCGGTATACAGCATACGGGAGTCCCCGCAGGCGAGATAACAACCAATGAAAGAGAGTTGCATCTGGATTGAGGGCCTATTTTTTGAACCCTTACGAAACGAAATAAGACTTATAGGGAAATTAGTTAAAAATTTAAAGCAAAGGGCCATGAATTTCTTAAACGTGAATTAAAACTGTTATGATTAAGTAACTTGGGCCCTCAATCCAGACGCGTGCATAAAGTGGCATAGCCTAAATCTCAATAAGTACTACTATCTCTGGGTTAATAGTTTTTATTAAAGAGCCTATACTACCTCAAATGGCTTAGCATGATCCTCCGTTATGTCGAAAATACCGGAGCATTAATTTTGAAATAAATATATGTTAAAGTTGAGGGTTAATGTTAAGTACTATGTTAGACGAAAACACGATTTCATGAAATTTTCTGGATAGAAAAAAATCCAAAGTTACCTCCAAACCGAACAATAAACCGCATGCGTGTGTGGTGTGAGGGCCACTTTGTTAAAACTCTTTGAAAGTGTGCTTAGGATTTAGTGAACATTCCCAAAGAATTGTGGAAGTTTGAATCGGAATTTGTGAAAGTCAAATAACCGAGTTATGGACTGTAAAGTTGGGCTCTCAGTTCTCACATAGAGGATTGAGTGAGGTCCCACCTGAACCTGATAAACTATGGACACTACAGAAAAAGTCTTTATGCCAAAATCTAAGCTAATGCCAAACAAAATTTGTGAAAACAACAACAAGCTATTATCGCAAAACACTGTCCTACTTTGTATATCTTCGTACAAAATGGGCCCTCAATTCTCATACACGTAAAAGTTTATTACGCAAATAAAATGAAATAAACTCACAGCTACTGTTTGAAATCCTATATGCTACTAAATAAATTGTGAAAATTTGTGAAAGCAAGAACAGGTCACCATTTTTTGTTGTTTGAAACTTCTTTCCTTCTTCAGATGAGATATCGAGGCATAAGAAATGATATTTGTCCTTACAACGCTGGCATTCACATCGCAGATGTAGTGAATATTACAGCTGGTAAAGCCATTTTATAAAAAAAATGCTTTTATGTTATTAGTAATTACAAGCCAGCATTGCTAAAAAGCATTACAAGCCAGCATTGCTAAAAAGCATTACAAGCCAGCATTGCTAAAAAGCATTACATTTGTGATTTTTACTCATATGTAGCAATTTGTTTTATTTTTTTACAAAGTGAATAAAAGTTTAAGAAAATAATCCATATTTTCTTGGGACAACCCTAGAGTCAACGACATTTTGTATGAAAAGTTTCTGGTACCTGCTACAACATTGCCTATTAGCATGTGAATCTGGATTGAGGGCCTATTTTTTTAACCTTTACGGAACGAAATAAGACAGGGAAATTAGTTAAAAATAGTAAAAACTTAAAGCAAAGGGCCATGAATTTCTTAAACGTGTATTAAAACTGTTATAATTAAATAACTTGGGCCCTCAATCCAGACGCGTGCATAAAGTGGCATAGCCTAAATATCAATAAGTACGGCCCTATAAAAGCATTCAAAATAACTTCTAATAATAATAAAACAATTGCATATTATGAAAACTTAATTTTATATTCAGAAATTATCTAATTTTAAATTAAATACATCACTTGTCAGTCGCAATATAGATCGATATGATAGAACACGAAATCAAAATATATTAAATGCACAGAATATCTACATTACTTATATTAACGCTACAAGAGATTATTATTGCATAAAACGATAAATAAAGGAGTCGTACACGAAAACAAGATTTAATCTAATACTCTAGACAGGAATACCGTTAGTCCTATCACTAAAATTAATAAATAACTTAGATACAATAGTACATGACGCAGGCAGGCGCCGCGTGCGCATGTGACGTCACATGTGTCGCGCTGGATCACGTACGTTCAACGTGTATGCCAGCTCAGCACCTCACCTAACTGACCACATCAGTGTAATAACCTTAAATATACCATTATACTTCATGTATCAAATCTAAATATTTTCCAAAGATAAATTGCATCTATATTTAAACTTATTGTATAGGAAGGCCTTCTCTATAGTCTACTGGTTCTATCTGAGTGAGGACATACACTACGCTGTGAGGGCAGGCGGGCGACTATGCGTAACGCAATACATAGAAGGTAAATGCAACACACAACAATGCTACTATTATTGATTTACTACATCTAGTATTTCTTTTTTCTTCATCAAATGATGAACCGTCGTAGGTGTATAATATTATACGTCTCGCACATGGCCGGCTGCGGGCGCCACACACCAGTCCTGCCCTCATATCACAAACACTTCAATCATTACCCTAGCTTCTCAGTGTTAGTATTAACTTCAGAGCACTAGTGTTAATTCAAAATAATAAGGTTGCTACTATGCAAGAAAGATCAAAGTACTAAGATTTACGAAACTAGAGTTTTAAACAAAAATATAACGTAAATGTAGGTAGCCGTCGAGAATTCGAGATTCTTCGTGCGGAGAGCCTGCACAGTGCACACTCGCACGTCTGTTCACAATGTGTAGCGAGTGCGATCCGACAGTCGTGGCAGCTCCCCAGCGACCAGCCGTGTTGCTGGCTCCAAACTCGCCGAGCTTCGGCGCAGGCTGAGCTTCCACGTTGTGTGTAGTGTTGCCAGTATAAAGCATATTTGTGAAATATTGCGCATTCGGAGTATCGCGACAACGCGTGAGTCTTCGCCGAAGCCCGGTACAAGCCCCAGTACATAGTGTGAAGATCGAGCGAAACAATAGTAAGCGTGTGTACATTTGGGGCGGGGTGCGGGGTGCACGGTGGGAGGGGGGACTCATCGCGCCTCCTTGGCCGTGAGCTTCTCGATGAGCTCCTGCAGCGGCGCCAGCTCCCGCCGCTCGATCAGGTTGAACTCCTGCACACAGACATAATGCAGGTTACACACAGGCACTTCTCTAGACTGCTCCACTCATTGATTGGTTTCTAAGATATGATAATAATAATAATAAAGAGCAGGAAAACATTTGTTAATCATATGCAATAGTGACATTGGTCATAGGAAAGCTTGGCTATTATTATTAATGTCCGTGACTACCGCCGGACCACCAACGCCAATCGCTTCCGTATTTTGTAAATAATTAGTACTCAATTGGTACTAATTAGTACTCGAACCACAAAATTGGTACCTTAGTAGATTTCGAGAAAATCGTCTTTGAAGGTGGTCCGGCGGTAGTCACGCTCCCTTCAGCAGGACCACCATGAGCGCCGAAAAAGGGGGCACGCTAAAGCTATTCTAAGTATACAAATAATTAGTACCGATAAATATGATTTATTTCGTAAAAAAAAACAGAACTCTAACATTTGTATTTACCGAGAAATCAACGATGATAACTTTCTCGCAATTGTTCAGCAGGACCACGATTTTGAATGTTGATTCCAAGTTAGAGAAGCTTGTCGCTTTCCTCAAACCTACATAAAAAATGAGTACCCTGCAAGATAAAATTAGTACCCAAAATTCAAAACTAGTACTCCAGTAGTTTACGAGATATACCATGCCATTGGTGGGGTGGCGGTAGTCACGGTGCCAAATTTTCATTTCAAGATTTCCCTATTAAAAAAAGTAATTAAAAAAAATTAAACCGACTTCAAAAAGAAATGAACTCAAAATTATGAAATAACTTTAATTTCGGAAGTCGGTGTCTTGGGATCTGTATTTTAGTTTTAGTTTTTTGCCACCGACTTCCGAAATTAAAGTTATTTCATAATTTTGAAGTCGGTTTAATTTTTTTAAATTACTTTTTATTTGGTAATTTTTAGTTGTTGCACTAGAATTTGACCAAGGTTTTGAGATGTTTTCGCTTTGACACTACACCCGTAGCACGTATCAATAAGCCAGGCCGTCACACTTTCACGTTTTAGTCCATATCTTGAAAATTACTGAATCGATTTTGATGAAACTTGCACTGTTCCCTAAGTTGAAGTAAATGTAAGCCAATAAAAAAAGAATGGTCACGATCCGATTAATAGTTACGGAGATATGCGTGGACCAACATACATACATACATACATACGTCTATAAAATTTTGTATATTTGTTTGGAAGCCCTAATAGATTGTCATATGTGAATATAATGCAATTCCAATAATATTACATACATACGTATCGAATTGATAACCTCCTTTTTTTTTAAGTCGGTAAAAGCTCTGTGATTTCTACCCAAATTTATACAAAAATTAGTACTCCTAAAGAAGTTATAGCGACCAAAATTTCAGATTCCTAAGTGTTGTATTTTAAGAGAAATTAGCTTTCATTACTTTTCCATACTAAATCTCCGCGTATAACCCGACCAAATTAAGTTGTCATGGTAATGGCGCCGATTCCCTTGTTCACAAGCACAACTTATTTTGGTTTCACAGAGTTTTTAATAGGGAAATCTTGAAATGAAAATTTGGCACCGTGACTACCGCCACCCCACCAATGGCATGGTATATCTCGTAAACTACTGGAGTACTAGTTTTGAATTTTGGGTACCTACTAATTTTATCTTGCAGGGTACTCATTTTTTATGTAGGTTTGAGGAAAGCGACAAGCTTCTCTAACTTGGAATCAACATTCAAAATCGTGGTCCTGCTGAACAATTGCGAGAAAGCTATCATCGTTGATTTCTCTGTAAATACAAATGTTACGAGTTCTGTTTTTTTTACGAAATAAATCATATTTATGGGTACTAATTATTTGTATACGTATTTATTTATTTATTTACTAATTATTTACCAAATATGGAAGAGATTGGCGTTGGTGGGGCAGCGGTAGTCACGGACATTTATTATTATTAAAATAGGTGCGCGCACACTCAGGCGCAGTCGCAGCCCAAGATTCCACTAAGGGCGCCAGCAGGTTCATAACAATAATAGGCTAGTCTCTAATAAGCGAACGACACCAGGAACAATAAGCGAACGACACCAGGAACAATAAGCGAACGACACCAGGAACAATAAGCGAACGACACCAGGAACAATAAGCGAACGACACCAGGAACAATGGATGGAAACTGTCACTTCTATTGACAAGACAATAGCACAAAGCTTGAAACACTTCGCAAACTCACCAGCGAACCACCACTACCCCAGTGACTGTGGCCAGAGTCCCAGTGCCAGAGTAAGTAGAAAGTTCATTAGGTTCCTCTTTTGGTCTAACTGTTGAAACTTTAGCTTTGAAAACTTGCCAAATTACATTATGAACTTTAGACTTTCTTTCAACTCTATAGAACTTAGCACCCATTTAGATCTCAAATCTTTTATCGGCAAAGTCGACAATCCCAAACATTGTGATCCGTTACAAATCAAATCAAATCAAATCATTTATTTGCTTGAATATGGGTAGGTACATGAGGTGATACATAATTACAGCAGTTCTTTAAACCATATCCTACCTTAATAGGTGTGCAAATATCTAATAAAATAACATAATATATACACATACATAAACTCACGCCTTCTTCCCATGGGGTTAGGCAGAAAATTACAGAACGCTACCTGCTACGATCCTTACACAGTACTTTGACTTCGTTTACGTTCACACATCTGGTAGTACACGCACGGTTGCGATACTTAGTACATTACTTAATTGATTTCAAATACATACAATCACATTGAACATTATTAATATTATATATTATTATTGAAATTTATTAATTATGTAATTTTATTATCATTGTTAAAATTTAAAAGAAAATAAAAAAATATTATTAATTATATTTATCATTTAGATAATCATTAACTTTATAATATGCTTTATTGATCAAAAAACTCTTTAATCTATTTTTAAATGACATAAAATTGGTTGCTTCCTTTATATTATTAGGTAATTTATTATATAATCTAGGGCCCATACAAAATGCACTTTTGTCAAACATAACCGTTCTATGTCGTATTGCTTGAAGTGTACTGGCAAGCCTGGTACTTTTTAAAGTTTCATATTTATTTAAATTATTTCTAATGTCTAATGCTAGTTCATAAATATACAGTGATGGGAATGTCAATATTTTTAAGTTTATAAAGTGTGGTTTACAAGAATCTGTAGGTTTTAATCCACACATTGCCCGGATACATTTCTTTTGGGCTTTGAAGACTCTTTCTCTCTCAGTGGCATTCCCCCAAAACATTACACCATATCTTAGTGTCGAACCAACGTAAGCGTGGTAAGCAGATAGAAGTGCACTTTGATTTACCACTTTACGAAGCATATAGATGGCATATGAATAACGGCTTAATTTTGTACATACTTGTTCAATATGTGTCCTCCATGTCATGTCTGAGTCTAAGTGTAGTCCAAGAAATTTTGTTGTGTTTATTTTTTTTATGTTTATTTGTTCATAATTTATATTGAAAGTACTTAATTTTGAATTTTTATTTTTGAAAGTCATTATAAATGTTTTAGTTAAGTTTATTTTAAGTTCATTTTGATTTAGCCAGTTAACTATAGATGATAGCGTATAGTTAATTTCATGTTCATGAGTCGTAAGATCGTCAGATACAACTATCGCAGTACTATCGTCAGCATACAGAACCATGGAGGATTCGATAGGTTTGGGGAGGTCGTTAATATAAATAATAAAGAGCGGAGGACCCAAAATACTCCCTTGTGGTACACCTTTGCAGACTTTTATTGATTTTGACAAGTGCTTCTTTTCGACTTTTGTGTTATGTGAAATGCTAGATATTTCAGTTTGTTGTTCTCTGTCACTTAAATAAGATTTAATGAGATCTCTAGCGTTTCCCCGTATTCCGTACGCTTCTAATTTATTTAATAATATTTCATGATTAACGCAATCGAAGGCTTTGGTCATATCCATAAAAAGTGCTGAGACATGTTTTTTACTATCCATGCCTTTTAGTACCGTTTTGAGGAAAGTGTAAAATGCGTTGTTAATTGATTTATTTTTCCTAAAACCCATTTGTTCTTCTGCAAGGATTTTATTTTTTTCCATATAGTTATATAAACTGTTATAGATGACTTTTTCAAAAACTTTTGATAAGATAGGTATTAGAGATATTGGTCTATAACAATTAATATTTTCTCTATCTTGTTTTTTAAATATTGGAATGACAATTGATAATTTTAATTTTGTTGGAAAGACCCCATCTTCAATGCATCTATTTATTATGTAACACAGCACTGGCGCTATTATTTCCGCAACCACCTTAATAATTTTAGTACATATTCCATCATACCCCGCACTATTTGTGTTTTTTAGGGATTTTATTATTTGAACAATATTCTCTGGGGTACACGGGCTCATGAAGATTGAGTTTGAGTTATTATATGTAATTCCATAACGGGAGTTTTGGTTAGTAGAGTGGTTATTTGGTACTTCAGTTGTAAAAAACTTGTTGAATTCATTAGCTATAGCAATTGGATCGGTGATTGGTATATTGTTTATGTTTAATTTGTCAATTTTTTTAAATTGCTGGTGAACACTTGTTTTGTAATTATTTATAACCTTCCATGTAGCTTTCGCTTTATTTACTGAGGTTTTAATAAAGTAGTCGTTTTGAGATTTTTGTGTTAATTTAATTATTGTTTTTAATCTTTTATTATACACTTTGTATGAATCTTTAAATAGTTGGCTTGGTGATTTCCTGTATTTCCAAAGTAATTGACGTTTACGCTTGGAGCAAACTCTAATACCTTTTGATATCCATTGTGGTCGTTTGTGTACAGGGACTTTGACTTTTATTAAAGGAAAACAGAGATCATAGAATAATCTTAATAAATCGTGGAATTTGCTAAAAGCTTCATCTGCTGATTTTGCATTGTAAACTTCATTAAAGGCGAGATTTTGGATACAATCAACGAACTTATCCGTGTTAGAGACACTATAGTCTCGTTTATATGTGTACCAATGTGTTATGTTAAAGCTTTCTTTGACTGGATATTGCAGCAGTTGAGCAGTATGATCCGACAGCGCTAGTTCCAGTATATCATACCTGGAGCCCCTTTTATTACAGATAAAGTTGTCAATACATGTTTTACTACCTAATCGCGTGGGTTCATTAATCATTAGTTTAAGGTTATAGCTAGCCAGTAGTTGCTCCATTTCTATTACCATTTTATCCCTTTTTAGTCTATTGATATTAAAATCACCACATATAATAACTTTTTTATTTTTTAAACAAGTTTTATTAAGTATTTCGTTAAATTTAGCAAAAAATATGTTTACCTTTTCTAGTTTGTTGCTGGGGGGTCTGTAAATGTTAATTACAATAATATTATGCTCTAGGAGTTCAACAGCACTACTCTCTAAAATATTTCTCACAGTATATTCCTTTATGTTATAGATTTTAGCCTTGTGATCATTACGTACCAATATGCATGCCCCTCCATTTCTATTGTGCCTAGAATAAGATGAAATTAATGAGTAATTGGGAATTTGCAGTGAATAAGTATCCTCGTTTATCATATTATGTTCCGTTACACAAAGGACATCAACATGTTTATTCTTACGGCTCAGCTCGTCTAAGTGTAACGAAAGTTCATCTGATTTACTTATTAGACCATTGATGTTCTGATGTAATATATATAAGTGATTATACACGAAAAAAACTGTTATCTTTCGGTGAAATCGATGGAGTATCACATTCAGAAACTGTGTTCACTATAATTTGGTTTTCATTTTCATTTTGTTCGTGTTTGCTATTAGAGGTATTATTATTATGGTTAATGTTATCACAGATGAAGTCTGTTTGTGTGGAACTATTCACCATACTTTTTTGAGTGGCGGACATTTTTGTATTATTGTACGTAATTAATTTTAACTTATAATCTATACGTAATATCTCTCTTAGCCAGGATCTGCATAAATTGAGACTGAAGTGTATGCCTCTTGGTAAATGCTTTTCAAAATCTAAATCTAGGTACTGTACATTGTTAAATTTGCTACACATAAACTTCAGTTCATAGTTAAGTTTCTTAATATTTAGGAACCTATTGTATGGAATTTCCGTGAAAATCACATTTGTGTTTGTTACAGATTCAAGCCATCTCATAGTGCTAAATTGAAATTCATGCGGGTTTACATCGTTTGTTCCGCCAGCTACAACTATGTAATCGTCCTTAGTTAACGTTAGCATTTCACTTTTAAAGCTGTCCAACACATTTCGTAGTTTTGCTCCTTGTTTCCACATACACGTTACATAATAGTCCTCTCCAACCAAACGTTGTAATAAACTCTGGACCGATTTCCCTTGGTGATCTGCCATAATTATAATGTTTTTTCGTCTTTTCAGTGACGCTTCTTTAGCGCTCAATGTACCATTTCTGGGTGATTCAATGTTGATAATATTGTGATTTGACAGATTTTTGTGAGTGTTAGTTTCTTTCCCACAGCTCGCTGATTTTGGTTGTTCAGGAAGAGTTATCATTTGCCGAGTCTGTAGATCAGCAGTAGTATTGTTAAACGGTATTTTAGGGGTGCTCATGTTACAAGCACTAAGTTTTTTTGAATGAGTTATGTTCTTTCCTGAGTCCGGTGTTCGTAAAATTAAACTGTCTGATATGCCTACTTTTTTATAAATATCTATTAACTTCTTACATTTTTCTAATTCTTTTTTTATAGCAGTGTTTTCATAGTTCAAGTTTTCTATTTCTTGATTAGCAGTTTGTAATTCCTCTTTTAACTGGTTTATTTTACATTCCATTTGGTTTATTTTACAACCTTTACTCATCCCCACTATAAAACGAAGGCTAGTCATGAGAACACTATCCTTGTACCTGTTTAATTTCCGATTTATTTCTTTTGTAAACACCAATAATAAAATACCCATAACGTACCTTTATGTTTCAACTTGATTTAGAGAATGGTTAAAAGTCGCTCGAAATGGATCGTCGCACAGATATAGATAGACCTAGATAACGCAAGTATCACGAACTGTATGAAATGGATCGTCGCACAGATATAGATAGACCTAGATAACGCAAGTATCACGAACTGTATGAAATGGATCGTCGCACAGATATAGATAGACCTAGATAACGCAAGTATCACGAACTGTATGAAATGGATCGTCGCACAGATATAAATAGACCTAGATAACGCAAGTATCACGAACTGTATGAAATGGATCGTCGCACAGATATAGATAGACCTAGATAACGCAAGTATCACGAACTGTATGAAATGGATCGTCGCACAGATATAGATAGACCTAGATAACGCAAGTATCACGAACTGTATGAAATGGATCGTCGCACAGATATAGATAGACCTAGATAACGCAAGTATCACGAACTGTATGAAATGGATCGTCGCTCAGATATAGATAGACCTAGATAACGCAAGTATCACGAACTGTATGAAAACCAAGCGTGCCATTTTTTGACTACCTACTATGACGTCAAAAGCTCGCGCTCTCGCTCACGCTTACCCAGCCAGCAGTACACAGGACTGAGCGCGAAAGTGGCGGCTTATGATTTTTTATCGTAAGCTGGTGCGATTTTTGGCACGCGAAGTAGTTGCTCTTGCGTTATCTAGGTGTATCTAATATCTATGGATCGTCGCAATGTGTGGACGTTCATATTCGCCTCACCACGAACACATCCACATATTGCGAAACATGCGATGAGCACCTTGCGCAGTGCATGCCTCGCAATGTCTGTATCCACTTTTAGGGTTACCTTTCAAAAAAAGTAGGAGCAGATCAATGATATCAAAAGTAAGGATACGCCCATCTGAACATTTTTTACATAGACGTTCTGCATACAAGCAAAAGTAACGCCATCTGTCATAAATCATACGAACTACGTGAGTGCAGCGTTGCGTAGATCGACGACGTAACCTTGTACGTGGGTACTTACTTAAATGTTTTTTTTATCACATTTTGTCGTCAGTCAGTATAAGTCAGTTGCATGAAGATATCCTTTAAACTCAGAATACCAGATTCTGAAAATATAAGATTCTTAATATATCAGATTTCAGACAGTCGAAATCAAAATTTAGTGTTATTACAAAAAAAACCTAGCTAGTTTTTGCAGCAAATAGACTGCATATTGCACATTTTGCAATAAAATACTGTTTGGTTTTCTTATATTATTACCTATTTTGATTCATTGACATTGTTGTCATGAAGTTAAAAAGCCTTCTCCTTAGTTTGGAAATCTGTAATTTAAATATTATTTGTATCGTATTTGCTATCGCATATTGTATAAAAATCGTTTATACTTCTTCTCCTAATTTGTTTGGTACCAAAATTCAAAATTACTTACACTACGTTCATAAGACAAAAATAAAACAGAAATAAAAAAATTACGTCCGTACAAGGTTACTTTGTTCACTTCGAGGAGCCATTGGCCACACACTGGCCGCCATTGTAAAATAATTGTCGCTGTAGATAAAAATGTGTTTATTTAATCATTTAATTAATATATAATAAAAACAAAAATAATGTAAGGTTACATTCCGATGATACGATATCCCATGTTTCTTTTTAATTGTTGTATCGTAATTTTTGCAGCCTTTTACCACGCAACTAGGCATTTTTATGACAGGCAAATACACGTTCTCTCCTTCGCGCGCACCACTGTCAACTGAGTCGCGTTGGCCCTAAAACCGTCATTTTAGGGCCAGCGCGTTGGTGCCATTTAGTCGCGCGGTTAGCCCGGTCCTTACGCTAGTAATATATATGTCAATGGAGTAGATGAATTTGGTTTCTGAGTTTATCCAAATAAGGTGTAAAATCTCCAGCATAAACTTTCAAATGAAGGCGAAATTGGCTATGTTGCCACTTTTCTCCGCAAGAAAATAGACCGAAATGCAGAGTAATGGCGCTAGTTGTACTACACAAGTAAAAATCTGTCAAAAGAATGTAGGTATGTCATCTTGACGTTTCAAATATCAATATTGAATTATTTTTATTTTATAGTTTTGCCTCGATATTTATTTAGTTTATCAAGTCTTATTGTTTTTAATAATCGTTTCGGTAGTGGTTTTAGTTATTTTTCCATGTTTTCTATTTCACAGTGTCTTTCCTACAAAGTGATAAATTACGTAAATATTATTCACGCAAATAAATTATATACCAGCGCAGCCGAAAATTTGAGTCAGTCCTCTCGTCTCAACAGAGTGACGTTGGCCGATTTGTGAAACAAAAATATGTTTGAAGTTCCCGCAATGTGCGACGGAAGATGACTTCTTCCACGAACTAAGAACGCCGTAAGTGCTATAAGCTTATCGTCGTAATAAAACCACAAATAAAAGGAATAAAAAAATGCTTCCACAGTTTTTGTCTCCTTGTGTTATTACATTAATCATCAAAATTTACAAGGTACAAATCGAAAAGTCGTGTTTGGAGGTAATTTCGTGATGTTTTTTTATCTAGAAAATTTTATTTTTTTGTGTTTCTGTTGCACAATAAGTGTGAAAATATCATGTCAATTTTATGAAAAATCATATTGAAGTTAGGCTATATTGGTTACTACCGCCCCTTAAGGGGCCGGCGGAGCATGCGTTCTTCATACAAACGTAATTCCAAAATAATTTCTAAATCAAACATATTCTTAAGGTAGTGTGTATTTATTCCGATTGGATTACAGAATATCTAGGTTCCCAAATATATATTTTGAAAGTACTCTGATATAAAGACGAGATATGAGGAATTTTAAATTTCTATAGAAAACTTATTTTTCTTATAACTCGTCTTTAAATCAGTGTCCATTCAAAATATATATTTGGGAACCTAGATATTCTGTAATCCAATCGGAATAAATACACACTTCCTTAAGAATATGTTTGATTTAGAAATTATTTTGGAATTACGTTTGTATGAAGAACGCATCTGCATGCGTAGTTCGCCGGCCCCTTAAGAAAGTTTACTCGAATTCTACGAGAACTCGTCAGTAACCGTCGATTTCAAGTAAACCTTGATGATAAAAATCAGTGGCAAACCCAAAATAACGGCAACCTCAGGGCAGTGAACTTGTCCCTCTGCTGTTTAACATCTCAAACTCAAACCATTTATTTTAATTAAACCATTTACAGGCACTTTTGAATTGTCAAGAAGTCGGACAGTCAGAAAATATGAAGCTAGTTGCCCATTCCAAAGCGTGAAACCTATGGAGAAGAACGGGCAAGAAACTCCATGGAAATTATACTAAATTATATTTTTACAAAAAAAATAGTTACATCACTAATGTTGAATTTATAATTATATGTGAGAACGATGTAAAAAAGGCGTACGCGTTAAAAACGTCCAGAGTACAGCAAATACAAGAAACAACAAACCAAAAATAAAATAATTCAAAATAAGCCGAGGCAGCTAAGTGATGACCAGCCCCAACTGACGGCGCCCGTTCACGAACATGACGCATAGATCAGCACCATTCAGCTCAACCATTTTGAAGGGAGCTAAATGATCCAACATCACTCGCCACCGTCAGCGAGACATTTGTGTGAGCATGACATACTATCAGCCGCCAGGGCACATTCAAGTCGATGAAAGACATATTACCCGGTAAATGGTACATAGGGTATAGTACATACATAGAACTCACATCTGTGCTATGCAATTTTGTCTCATTCAGTTGTAAAATGTGGGGAGGTATTTTTAACCGACTTCAAAAAGGAGGAGGTTCTCAATTCGTCGGAACCTTTTTTTTTTTTTTTTTTTTTTTTATTTTTTTTTTTATGTATGTTCCCCGATTACTCGGAGACGGCTTGACCGACTTCAAAAATTATTTTTTTGTTTGAAAGGGTATACTTTCCAGGTGGTCCCATTGTCATCAGGTCAGGATCTGATGATGGGATCCTGGAGAAATCGAAGGAACTCTTCAAGTATTATAGGCACACCTATAGCGATTTGGGTATTTTTTATAGTAACTCGTGTATTTGCTCTCTGAAAGCATCATTTGGTGAAGTGGAACTGATGATGAAGACCACAAATGGCCACCGGAACTACTCAATAATAAGTATTTCCCGGTTTGCGATTCGATTACTTACTTTAATATGGTTGCTAAGCAAGTTATGATCGTCACGAATGCGAATGGTGAAATGGAGCTGATGGTGGAATACCAGGAGAACTCCTCAACAATTAACGTCCCTGCATCGGGAAAAGCAATATTTTGTAAAAGGCGATAAGCAAGTTGGCATTAGGCTATTGTAACTTAGATACCTACATTATAAACAGACACACTAAAAAGCGAGAAATAAAAACTTTTTAACAAAAAAAAAAAACCGACTTCCAAAAAAAACACTACAAAGTGAAAAATAACTTTTATTTCGGAAGTCGGTGGCAAAAAACTAAAATACAGATGCAAAGACACCGACTTCCGAAATAAAAGTTATTTTTCACTTTGTAGTGTTTTTTTTGGAAGTCGGTTTTTTTTTTTTTGTTAAAAAGTTTTATTATAACATTTTAATTTTTTTTTGTCTACATTTCAATTGCCTAGTAATTAATGATAAGTGGAAGTACCCGACTCCTAATACAAGCAATTCCTTGCTTAAAAGGAGATCTAAAAAAATATGTACCTATCTAAATGCTCATTGTAAGTAATTCAAATAAACTTTTTTTTTTTTTTTAACAGTACCTCGTAAAAGATGAGTCAACTTTAGCCAGTCTGAAACCTGGTTGAACTAATAGGTCCCTATTTCTAGTACTATAATAATTATGTCTTTCACCTCTTTTACTAAAAAGATGTAAGTTGTTTCTTACATACATGATGTTTTCGTAGATCATATAATGACAAGGCACCGTCATGATGTTAATTTCCTTAACAGTTCCCTAATGCCTCGGCCACGAAAATAACGCGACGCTTGAGGCGTCAATTCGCTACAAGCATCATTTCTAAGCGTCAAAAGCAAGGCCACGAACTTCAAGTATTCGCCTGTAGCGTGTACGTCGGTGTGGGGATGAATCAGTTCAGTATACAGAAAAAGGTTACATGGTCTGTGAGTACCTACAGAGTGAGCACGCGTCGACATTACAAGTGAAAATGTCGCTGTCAAATTTTCTCATACAATTGTTTTCGATGCTCATAAAAAACGCGCGTCGGATCATCCAACGCTCGTGCAAATTCGCTCGTAGCAAATTCCGCTGCTGCTTGCAGCGCTACTTCGTGGCCTTGTAGATAACAGTCATACATTTGTTTTTGACGCTCGACGCTGACGCTTGCAGCGCAAAGCGAATTCGCTTGGAGCGTCGCATTTCGTGGCCCTCGGGTTAGAGAATCGCGCCTGCGGAGATTAGACATGGCTCTGATGGCTCTTTTCTGCAGAATAAAAATATAATCGATATCTGCAGCCCGTCCCCAAAGTAAAATACCGTAAGACATGATACTATGAAAGTAAGTAAAATAGACTAGTCTCGCGGCATCTACATCAGTAAATTGACGGATTCTGACAGCAAAAGCTGCTGAACTTAGCCGTCCTGCAAGAGATGTTAAGTGAGGACCCCATCGTAGCCTTGAGTCGAGCGTGATCCCTAGGAAAACAGTTTTATCGACGAATTCTAGTTTCTCTTGATTCAATATTATCTCACAATCACTACCCTTGACATTTGGTAAAGAAAATCTTGTGAACTTAGTTTTTTTTCCATTTAATACTAAATTATTAGCAGTGAACCAATTTTGGACCTTCCGTAGGGCGTTATTTACGTCATCAAAATTTGTAGCACGTCTATTTACCTTAAAAATTAATCATAATCATAATAATCATAATCATTTATTCATTGTAAAACATAGGTACATTATAAGTTCTTATTTGTTGATACTTTGAGGGCGCTATGCTTTGCCTCTAGGGCGTACAAGAGTAGGTAGTAAAGCAGTGCATGCAATATAATTAAAATCAAAACAATAAATTAATATAGACATTACATGAAGCACAACAAGTAAATAAGTTAGATCATCTCACTGAACAATGTCGATAAGTTAGCTCGATAAATTATGTCTTGTGTATTGAGAAAATTAAAAAATTTCACAGTTATTGCACTAAAATGAAAATTGTCAGCACTTACTTATTTATAGAATGTCAAAGAAATTGAATGATGTCATAAATCAAAATTAAATGTCATTATGGAAGGTCAATAATAATTGTTACTTAAGAAATGTCAAAAAAAAAAAAAAATTTATAACAGCATGTCATTCAAATATTCGGCGATTGAATAATAGCATTTATCTATTAAAAAATTCTTTAATTTTCTCTTAAAGTTGTGCAAATTCTCATTTTTTATGCTATCAGGAATTTTATTGTAAATAACCGGACCCATGCCTAAAATACTTTTCCTTGCTAGTGCTGTCTTGTATTTACCTGTACACAACATGGTTTTGTATTGGGATCTAAGTTGAGTGGTTCGTTTTCTAGTATCTACTATCGCAGGAAACAAGTTAAGGTTACATTTGACAAACACTGCTACTTCAAATATATATAGGCATGGGAAAGTCAAGATTTTCAATGATTTGAAAACAGGCTTACAGGTATCAGTAGTTCTTAGGCCTACCATACATCGTATACATCTTTTTTGAGTCTTAAATATAGTTTCTCTTTCAGCACAGTTGCCCCAAAATATTATGCCAAATCTCAATACTGAGGAAACAATGCCATGGTATGCTATAAGTACTGTTTGTAGTTAGTTAGTTAAGGAAGTGTCATCAGCAAATAACACCATTTGTGTCATAACACAATTTAAAATCATAATGCGGTGTGACAAAGCTAAAGTGGAAAACTGCCAAGTAACATTTGGGGGCCACTATAGGTACATGTAATAGTGGTAATTGGTAGGTACCTGCACGAAGAAGATGAAGTGTTTGAAAGAGGTGTTGAGGTGCGCCTCCTCGCCCAGCTGCACCACCTCGGGGAAGTGCTGGTGGTAGATGTGCGCGTACACGCGGAACAGCCGCTTGAGGATCGTCTTCGCCATCGCCAGGAAGTTCTTGGGGAACGGCACGCCTGCAACATGCACGCTACTGCTGAACATCTTCTATTTTTTTATTTCTCATCACAAATGATGTTGTGGACCGAAGGTGCTTAATCTAATAAAGTAACTGAACGTTTGTGAGAGGCTGGTGCTCGAAAAAGGCATAAAATACCTGTGTTACGGGCCACCAGGCCCTCCAACACTTACATGCCACGCTCCAAAAATCTAAGTTCGCTTATGCCCAATCATACTAATAAAATGGAAAAAATATAATCTATCTATACAACATTATTTTTAGTATATGCGAAATCCGAAGTATTTTTATGTAAATAATCTATGTACAAAATTTCAAATATTTAAAAAAAATTCAAAATAAATATCTTGGACAGTTACGTTTTCAGAATTTATTTTAATTTTTTTCATGAAAAAGTCACCTAAAGTTCATCATTTAAAAAAAAATGTATTTGAAATTGACACGTGAGTGTTTTACTCGTGCATTTTAAATGCATCCCTTGATCGATAAATACAATAAATAGCAGAGGGATTTTCTTTTGATCAAACGGAACACTGTGCGCCGCTCCAAGATGGCGGATTACATATTTTTTCTCAACCCCCATAATTTGGGTATCAAATGAAAGGGCTTGAAGAGTAGAAAACGATAAAGTTAATAACATCACACTAAATTCAATATGGCCGCCGCTCCAAGATGGCGGATTATATATTTTATTCAATCTCTTTAATATGGGTATCAAATGAAAGGGCTTGAAGAGTAGGAAATGATGAAGTAAATAACATCACACCAATGATTTCAAAAGTAAGGATACGCCCATCCGAACATTTTACATAGACGTTCTTCATACAAGCAAAAGTAACGCAACAAAAATAATGTAAGGTTACATTCCAATGATACGATATCCCATGTTTCTTTTTAATTTATTTATCGTAATTTTTGCAGCCTTTTACCACGCAACTAGGCATTTTTATGACAGGCAAATACACGTTCACCACTGTCAACTGAGTCGCGTTGGCCCTAAAACCGTCATTTTAGGGCCAGCGCGTTGGTGCCATTTAGTCGCGCGGTTAGCCCGGTCCTTACGCTAGTAATATAAATGTCAATGCATCACACTGAATTAAATATGGCCGCCGTTAAGATGGCGGATTACATTTTTTTTCAACCCCCTTAACCGATTCGTTGCGATGTCCAATTTGTCAAACTTATAGCTGTGGCGCTGAACAAAAATAACGTGACACGGCTGCCGTGCCAAGCGCCATACGATTAGATGACACGCGCTCCTGTGTTTTCAGCCATGAGTAAAAGAAAACAGTATTTTGACCATTTTTTAAATGTTTTAGGTCTGAATGTTTTTAGTTTACATTCGAAATCTAACGTGGACGGTCAGGAACGTTGTGTGAAGTGATTAAAAGTGGCAAAATAACTGTATTTTTGGAAATGGATGATAAGTGACTTTTTTAATTCAGATGTGCTAAACCTTTTCAGCTCTTTTTTTATTTTCTAACAGTTTCAGTGATTAGGAGGTATTAAATTAGATCTAAAAATATTGTTTTCATTTTACTCATAGTTTAGTAATGTCAACTAAATAGAGCACGCACGTCTAATTGCTAAGGATAACAAAACAGAAGTAATTCGCAAAACGAAAGAAAAAAAACAAGATGCGCCCACGACTTTTTTAGGGTAAGTATGTCGTATCCTTCCAAGCAAAAATAAAATAAACCGTGTATACAAGGCGTAGCGTATATTTTACTACGTCAGTTTACGCGACTTACCATTTCTCCGACCGGGATCGTCCATTGTTTGGTTATCAAGTGGATTTTTTCCGTTTTTTTATGCAAGCCCGTAGGTACTATTTTATGCAAAATAAACCTTAAACACAGAGTAATTGACATGTATGAAGCCAGCGCGCGCGCCGCGCGGCCCATGTGTGTGTGTTGTTGACAGTATTAAACTAGTGTTCAAGTAAGACGGTTCTTTCCTTTCACTCCCGCTCAGCATATATAACATTGGCGACGAGGTGTACGAACGAATACCTACGAAAATAATTATAAAAAAAATGAACGCGTATCTAGGAAATTTGTCTTCATTTGACCACAAGACCAGCGAATGGCAAATTTATAAGGGAAAATTAACGCAGTTTTTGAAAATCAACGGTGTTAAAGACGATGTGAAGAGTGGAATATTACTGTGCCATCTTACGGAGGAGACGTATCGTCTACTACTTAACCTAGCGTTTCCAAAGGAGTTGGAAGCGCTGAGCTATGAGAACCTAGTGGGATTACTCGACAGCCATTTCAAGCCAAAAAAGTGCTCATTTGTGGATAAGGCGAAATTTTTTGGTGCCAGCAGAACAACAGGCGAAACCGTTGGAGAATGGGCGGCGCGATTAAGAGGTTTGGCAACTTATTGCGACTTCGGCACCGCTCTAGAAACGAACTTGAGAGATCGTTTTGTCCTCGGCCTGAGTGCAGGTCCAGAACGCGACAAGCTGTTCGAGCAGGAACCGTCGACGTTCACGTTGTCGCGGGCTATTGAAATGGCGGAGCAGGCAGCGTGTGCCAAGGAGGCAAAGGCCTTGTTAAGCAGCAGTTCGGAGGCCATTCCTATCAAGGAAAGAACCGTCTTACTTGAACACTAGTTTAATACTGTCAACAACACACACACATGGGCCGCGCGGCGCGCGCGCTGGCTTCATACATGTCAGTAATACAGTCCTTGTGGGCCAACGATAAACGTCGTCAACAAAACAGCCCTTTTCGAAGAAACCACAGCGCTTATAGCAAATTCAACTACAGTCGAACCCGTTTAATACGATCACGCTTAATACAATTTCTCGCATAATACGCCAATTTACGCCAGTCCCTGCAACTTGATACGTGTTCACATACATTTCTGAACGCTTAATACGATTCGTCATCCCGTTTAATACGCCTCATAAGCCATGTAGCTTCTTTGAACCAAAGCGAAGACGCAGTGCAAAAGTTAAATTATGTTGAAAATCTTGTAATTGTTAATGCATCAAAATCTTTCTGTCAAACCAAAATAAGTGATTACTTTAAAATACTTATAAAATATACGAAATTAGAACACAATACATATTAATATGTAGTACCTACGTTTTATTTTCCCTATCCCGCATAATACGCTTTCTCGCTTAAGACGCGTTTTTGGTTGGGTCCCTGTGAAATCGTCTTAAACGGGGTTTACTGTATCAGGGTTAAATCTAGCTATATTGACTCGCGCAGTTTGAAACAGCGTTCGTATACGTTCGTCGAAGAAATTTTTAAGTAGGTATGTTGTGTGTGTAGGATGTAATTATTATTTGGTGGTTTATAATATCAACCCAACTTACAAAAAGGTTGGTTATTAAAAAAAAAAAACATACAATATCCAGAAACAAAGGATACGAACATAATTTATGTGAAAAACGAAGATAGTTTTGTTTCGAGTAGATCGCCCTAAAAGGTAATTTGAAGGAGTTACCATCGATTTCAGAATGACACGGCTGCCGTGCCTAACGCCACATGCAAAAAAGAATGATGGCACGGGAGACGTGCCATCCGCAACGAATCGGTTAATATGGGTATCAAATGAAAGAGCCTGAAGAGTAGAAAACGATAAATTTTGTAACATCACACTAAATTCAATATGACCGCCGGCCGCTCCAACGTGACGGATTAAAAAAAAGTTTTACAAAACAAGCTGACTGTTTCTGTTTGACCACTGTTCGTAGCTAAAAAACATGAAAAATGTAAATAAGGCCTAAAATTAAAAAATAAAATGAATTCTTTTTTAGGTTACGTCTTTATTTAAATAAAAGCTGTTTTTTTTAACTTTTTTTATAATCATTTTATTTTCGGCGTTTTTGCCTTGTGGTACGGAACCCTTCGTGCAACAGTGCGACTCGCACTTGGCCAGTTTTTCAAAAGTCCACCCCTGTGGGGGTGAAAAGCAGGGATACAATTTATTTGAAAAATCTGATTCCTTTGATAAACTGAAAAATTGGCCCGAATACTTATTTATCTAAATAAATGATAAAGATCATAACATACATTTTCGAAATTTTTAGAGGAATGTACGAAATACACGCGGACGAAGTCGCGGGCAAAGTGCTAGTTATACATATGTCAATTGTCAAAGGTTACACACTTTTTCCGGTCGGCATGATTCGGCACACACGGGCACCCTTGCATGTTCGATTTAGCCGCCGGCTGTGCCGAATCATGCCGTCCCGAACAAGTGTGGCACTCTTGATAGTAACGAGAATAATGTTTTCTGTGGCATTCTGAGGGGTTCACGTGCTCACCCGAAATGTACGGGATTTGCATTCAGTGATCAAGTAATAATGTAAGTGTTTACCTATTTTGGAGGGGAAGAGCGTCTCGTCGTCCAGCTGGTCCTGCGCCCACGTCATGAGGTAGTCGATGTACTTGGGCGCGGAGCACTTGATGGGCTTCTTGACAGTGTGCCCGTCGGCCCAGTGGTACTCGTACTTGGGCCCCGCCGACATCACCGCGCACGACTCCTCCGTGCAGAACTCCGTGATGGTGCCGTACAACATGTTGATCTGGTTGAAGAAGTCCACCGCTGCCGACACAAGCAAGGGTTACACAGGGTGCAGACGTCCAACTCATACGTACCGTGGAACTTGTTCAATCACATCTTATAATATCTTTGTGATAATTTCGTTGAGACCGCGAAATTCAAATTTCCTTACGTTTTTTGCAATTTGCAGGTCAGTGTCAGGTTATAATATATCTTGATCAAAATATGATTCGCGACAATAACAGGTATATATTTAGATAATTATAATTATTAGAATCATTAAAATATCTTTTAAGTTAGATTTCTACCACCAACCACCAATCTCTTATGGAAAAGTGTTTTAGGTATCTGCAAATTGCAAAAAACGTAAGAAAATTTGAATTTATTTATTTATTTCACAATGTACAGGTACACATACATAGTTATACGCTAGGCTTAAACTAGTCAGTACATGACCCTGTTAGGGCGCAGCAAGATTACTTAAACTAGTCAGTACATGACCCTGTTAGGGCGCAGCAAGATTACTTACACTAGTCAGTACATGACCCTGTTAGGGCGCAGCAAGATTACTTAAACTAGTCAGTACATGACCCTGTTAGGGCGCAGCAAGATTACTTAAACTAGTCAGTACATGACCCTGTTAGGGCGCAGCAAGATTACTTAAACTAGTCAGTACATGACCCTGTTAGGGCGCAGCAAGATTACTTACACTAGTCAGTACATGACCCTGTTAGGGCGCAGCAAGATTACTTAAACTAGTCAGTACATGACCCTGTTAGGGCGCAGCAAGATTACTTAAACTAGTCAGTACATGACCCTGTTAGGGCGCAGCAAGATTACTTAAACTAGTCAGTACATGACCCTGTTAGGGCGCAGCAAGATTACTTACACTAGTCAGTACATGACCCTGTTAGGGCGCAGCAAGATTCCTTAAACTAGTCAGTACATGACCCTGTTAGGGCGCAGCAAGATTACTTAAACTAGTCAGTACATGACCCTGTTAGGGCGCAGCAAGATTACTTAATTATTTTTTCTTGAATACTGTAGTAACATTTTTGTAAGAGCAATGACTTTAACCTAGCTTTAAATACACATGTTGTTTCCGTGGACCGTATATGTTCAGGTAATTTATTGTATACTAGCTTCTGCCCGCGACTTCGTCCGCGTGAAATTTCTTGCACCCCCACCCCGTCGCAACACTTCGTATTCGCTTAGCGTTCATTCTCACTTTTTTTTCTTTTTGCTCGGCTCCTAAGGGCCATAGCGTGATATTAAATAGCCTATAGCCTTCCTCAAGAATTGGGCTATGAAATGCAAAAAGATTTTTTCAAATCTGACCGGTAGTTCCAGAGATTATCGCGTTCAAACAAACAAACTCTTCAGCTTTATTATTAGTAATATATATAGATATAAAAGAAGATTTGTATGCTTCGGTATTCTGCCGGTCGATTCTGTAAAAATCTCACCGTGAAAACTTAGGTGAAGTGAGTTGGTTTTTGCTAGGAATTGACACTATTGACAGCTCACTCCACGCTCAGTTCACCTAAGTTTTCACGGTGAGATTTTTACAGAATAGCACCGCTGGGCTATTTTTGTGCATTTGTTTGTGCTGGTAGAATTAACTTGTTTTTACGGCACTCGTTCTTGTCAAAATTAAACAGTATTAGATTTTTTTTAACAAAAGTGGCTATTTCTAATATATAAATGAAGGGCAGAGTTAACATTTTTTCTTTTATAAAGATTTCGCGGTCTACCACTATCCATTCAGCTTAAAACATAATTAAAAAGTTACATAATAAATTATTATAGCTCATAGTTACATAATAGTTATGAACTCTGTTCAAGTGTAACTTTGCAGTCCTTATCTGCAAAGTTACACAGAAATGTTTTGTAATTTAGTATGTATAGGTCCTTAATTGTGGGTGATAAATTGTGGGTCAAACCTACGAAGGGTTTTTACATTGGCGCCACGTTGTGGCTGACTAGTTACGGTACTGTTGTCATCGCATCGGCGCCACATAGTGGCTGACTAGTTACGGTACTGCTGTCATCGGCGCCACATAGTGGCTGACTAGTTACGCTACTGTTGTCATCGGCGCCACATAGTGGCTGACTAGTTACGGTACTGCTGTTATCGGCGCCACATAGTGGCTGACTAGTTACGGTACTGTTGTCATCGGCGCCACATAGTGGCTGACTAGTTACGCTACTGTTGTCATCGGCGCCACATAGTGGCTGACTAGTTACGGTACTGCTGTCATCGGCGCCACATAGTGGCTGACTAGTTACGCTACTGTTGTCATCGGCGCCACATAGTGGCTGACTAGTTACGGTACTGCTGTCATCGGCGCCACATAGTGGCTGTCTAGTTACGGTACTGCTGTCATCGGCGCCACATAGTGGCTGACTAGTTACGGTACTGTTGTCATCGGCGCCACATAGTGGCTGACTAGTTACGGTACTGTTGTCATCGGCGCCACATAGTGGCTGACTAGTTACGGTACTGTTGCCATGTTGTCATCGGCGCCACATAGTGGCTGACTAGATACGGTACTGTTGTCATGCGAAGTAAATCAATTAATACAATTCAGGCTGCAGTTATTTCATGCAGTAACCATGCGCAAATGTATACGACGACGCCAAGAGTCTTATTTTGCACCGTGTAGTATTTTGATAAGTAGGTACTTACATTTTTTTTGGAAAAAAGTTTTATTTTTTAGCTGTCTGGGTACCGCGCACCATAAGCACCACTAGTTGCACCACTACTTCCTATGTTAATATTATAACATGATCAACACAGACGAAATATGTAGATTAAACCAGAAGTTGACCAAATTGATATGGAACCACCGATCCATAATTCTTAGAACAATCGAATTCGCATCACGTCGGTAAAGAATCTTCGCTGTTTTTTTTTAAGTCATTTGAAAACGAAGATTCCCATAATATCATATTATAATCATACGGGACAAGTTGTAAAGTGATAATAATCAACCGTTAATATTTATTATAATTATAACAGGAAGAATAATCGTCAATTAAAAAGTGCATATTTTATCCTTGTACAAACTCATGGTGTGTTGTAAAAGGAAACATTATAAAAGGATGTGAGCTCGATTGTCTGTTATGTGTGCTGTGAGTCACGGGCTGCCGCGACGCGCCCGGCCCGCCCGGCCCGCCCGCGCGCACAGTGCTATAAAGACGAGCACAGGCCGACTTTATGTTGATGACAGGTAAAACAATGGAGTATGGAGAGATGCTAATGTAAGTTCCTGTTTATGGCATGTTAACAACCCGGCATTGTTTCACTTTGCTTTTAGAAAACCTATCTACAATGTTGGTTATCCAAAACAAGACTATCAAGGATTCCAGCAACTTGTCAGCTATGTTGTGCACATAGCTCAGAGGGACCGGTGCGAAGGTGAAGAGCATACACACAGCTGGTCACATAGCCAGAACCAACCGGTCAAATCAAGTGAAAGCTTGTTAGGATCAATTTTCAACACCGCATATCTCCACTTCAGGGTTTTATTTTAGGCCCAGCGCAGACGACAGACTATCTGTGACGCACTTTTTAGTCTGTGAAAATAGAACCTAAGCAATTAAGGGGGAAGCTCTAAGGTGGCCCGCGAAATTCAAATTTTCTTACGTTTTTTGCAATTTGCTGGTCAGTATTAAGTTGTACGTTGATTAAAATATGATTCGCGGTCGTAACAAATATGTATTTACAGAATTATAATCATTAAAGTCATCAACACAACTCTCTAAGACCATGTAATCCCCAAATGTCAAGATTTCATGAAATAGTCATTCTTGGGGATTGCATGGTCTTAGAGATTTGTGTTGATGACTTTAATGATTATAATTCTGTAAATACATATTTGTTACGGCCGCGAATCATATTTTAATCAACGTACAACTTAATACTGACCAGCAAATTGCAAAAAACCTAAAAAAAATTGAATTTCGCGGGCTACCCTGGCGCTTTCGCCTTAAATGCAGTAACGCATACGAGGCGCAAAAAGTCCGGCGCACAAAAAATCCGTGTCAATCTGGCAGATCGCGCCGCGCCGCACCGCACAAAAAGTGCGCGAAAAAAATAGAACGTTTGCTTCAACGCGCGCTAACGCAGACGGCACACACTTTTAGTATACAATCTGCACTTGTTAGTGAGGGACGTAATGTACGTGGTATAATACCATGGCGCTAGAGATCGATGTTAATACAAGAAATATCATGATACATTTAAAAGAAAAAAGTGGGAAGAAGTTTGCTGTAATATTACTCTCTCTATTTCTGCGTCTTTTTCTGTTCTTCAAGTATAAAATAATACATCGCAATCTCTGCATTTCCATAGCATCTACGTCCCTACAGTTTTGCCGACAGAATGATCGAAGATGTGCGTCGTGTGCGTTGAGTCTGCGTACAATCCGCGACGGACTTTTTGCATGCCATGCAGAGATTTTGTGCGCCACAGACTCGATCGCACAAAAAGTGTGTCTTCTGCGCTGCACCTAAGTGTCTACTTCTATGTACTTTCTCAGGCATTTTTAATTTGTATGGATATGAATTCAATCATTCAAGTTTTTTAGCACACAAGATGTTAGTAGAAAGCTGTGGACTGCGGCCTGTCACAGGGTATGAATAGGACTCAAAGCATTTATTTCAATTAAACCTTGTACAGGCACTTTTGAATTGTCAAAACTCAGTCAAGTTCTGTAGCTCAGTACTCTAGTTGGCAGAGCCTATTCAGCCTTTTTTTTTAACTGCCTTGTACAGATTCTTGCAATCTTATATTTGTAATAAATACACTAATTATAACATGCCATAACATCTGTATCGTCACAGAACTTGGTGGTTGGAACTATCCAACTTGTTAGTACAAGTTAGTAGTAGTTTGAGTCCACTGTAAGTATTAAGTACTTAGTTACAGCAGCTAATAGTACACAAAGCAGGTGCTCACTGTTGACGGCGACCCACTCGTTGAGGTCCTCGCCCTCAGGCAGCATGACGGCGAGGCGAAGGTTGCCGGAGCCCAGAGTGGCCGCCGCGTGCCGCATCAGGTCGTACTGGTGCGTGCCCTCGGGGATATTCTTCTTCGGCTTGAATGTCTTGTTGGAACGACTCCCACTGTAACACGACGTATTGATATGTTACACAATCATACTTCTCGATGACCTGCCACAGAGCTAAGTTAAACCGTCCAGCCAGCAGGGCTAGCATGGGCTGGGGATAAAACTTTTGTCCACCGGTTATTTCCACTGACAAGGGATAAAATTATTTTATCCACCTGCCAAAGCACGGCAACAGGGGGAAAGAGAATTATATCACTTTTTGACATTAGACGTGGATACTCACCCCCCGCCTATAGCATGGCGACTAGTGGAAGAGAAAAATTACAGATATTTTGACATAACAAAGGGAGAAACTTGTCCTCGTCTTTAGATGGTGGGTTTAAGTATATCTCTTGGAGAAAATATAATTAATTGTAATATAAAAATGTCTCGTGCTTACTGGAGCTTAGTGTTGTCGTCGGAAAGGGAGAAAATCGAGCGAAAAATACACCGGCGTTCAATTTGAACAAAATAAATTTATACAATAAAATAATAATAATAATTAATAACAATAATTTATACAATTTAAACAATAAAACAAATAAAGTACCTACTTTCGTTTACGACGATATTCTCGACTATTTTGTAATTGAATAAAAGTTTTCTTATAATGGCAATAATTTCGGGGACAAGCGTTTCCCCTGGTTTGTCCACCGTGATAGTTTATCCACCCATGTCGCCATGCTCGGAGGGTGGACAAAATTGACAGAGGGGAATAGTATTTTGTCCTCTCCCCGTGGATAAAATGTCTCCGGCCATGCTAGCCCTGCTGGAGGGTGCTCCACCCCGTACTGGCGGCACACTACACAGAGTACACTATGACCACACAGCATAGTCTGGGCCACTGCTAACTACGAGGCTTTGTTGAAGCGGCGCAACTCTTTACCTAACATTTAAATAATACTACAAAACTTCACCAGACGTAAACAAGACGTCAACGCAGCAGAACGGAAGACGTTTAGTTAAAAATAGACACACATGACTGCTTTAGCTCGACCAACTAATACTTACAATAAAAAGCTCATTTTGAAAGTGTTCTTTTCCCTTTCGATTATAAGAAGTGTTGTTTCCACTAGAATAGCACCGAGTCATTAAAATTAGGTTATATCAATACAATAAAATCTTTTGATGCAGTTGTCAAAAGTTTATTGCATTTTTTTTATTTGACAGCTGCAGATGGTATTGCCACTAAAGAAATAAAACCAATTACCGCACTCAGAGGCCGCATTCCGAATTAGCTATAACCACTCACAGCTCTCCATATCATCATTCATCTCCATGGAGTTTTATCTTAAAAGTCAGTGAGAAGTCCATCAATGTTTTGAGATCTTTATCTGGAGTTCGGTGGGGGTCTCACCCGGCATCACAAAAAATGCTTTATAATGCCATCGTACGCAGCCATTTTGACTATGGATGTTTTATACTAGAACCTTGCAGTAAATTGGCTCTGACTAAACTGGATAAGCTCCAATCTAAATGCCTACGCATCATTATTGGTGCAATGAAATCATCCCCAATTAATGCACTCCAAGTGGAATGTGTTGAGCCCCCACTTCATCTACGTAGACAATTTTTGGCAGATAGATATTTTTCGGTAGCATCTCAATTTCCCTCACACCCCCTTCTTAGTATTCTTCGTCCCCTTTCTTGTGCTATCGAAACTTCAACTTATTGGAGGAATAAATCCCCTCCTCTATTAGTGAACAGTTTTAATAATAATAAGAATCTTACATTTCCAGTTATGCCACTGGATAATCATCCCCTTTTTCTGGTTCCTTATGACTCGGTGATCTATCAACCCAGAGTGATTCTAGATTTTGGTATACATAGACAAAGTCCCGAGCCCAACAATCTTTTCAATAAAATTTTAAAGAAAAAATGGCCAAATTGGATTCTACTATTCACAGATGCGTCAAAAATAGATGGATCTCATTTAGGTTCCGCTGTGTTCATACCTAAGTTTAATGTGGTCTTAAGTTTTAAGAGTCCACCTGAGTGTTCTATTTTTACAGGAGAATCCTTAGCAATTTTAGAGGCGGTAAAATATATTGATGCCAACCAACAACATTTTGATAAATCCTTGATACTCACAGACTCTCTTAGCTCTCTCCAAGATTTGTTGAAAATTCCATTTCGCAGTAAAGATAACTCTATAATTATTCTCAGAATTAAGGAAATTCTCTATAGGTTAAATCAGTCTGGCTTGGAAATTGTCTTGGCTTGGATTCCGGGTCATACAGGCATATTGGGCAATGAAGAAGCTGATTTCTTTGCTAAGCAATCTATCCAGATCGGTTCAACGTCTTTCTCTAACGTTCCGGCTCGGGACGTTCGCTGCCTGGCTAAACCACGTCTCATGAAGTCTTGGGATGATCTGTGGCAAAGATCTAGGGTAATTAAGGGCAAATATTATGGCAATATTCAACCCAACATCCCAGCTAAACCCTGGTTCGTCAAAAATAAGAAATGTAATAAATTAACCACATCTATCATTATCCGCCTCAGATTAGGTCATGTTTGCTCTCCAGTGTTTTTGGCTAAACTACGCATTCGGAATCATTCTCTATGTGAGTGTGGTGTAGAAGAGGGTACTCTTGAGCACATATTTTTCTCCTGTCGTAATCTTGTAGTCCCGCTATATGATATTCTCCCCCCTAATTTCCCCAGACCTATTAATATCCCATTCCTTTTAACACTTGTTGATTCCCCATTAATTAAAACACCAAAAAAATTTATATTATTAAACAATATTAAACTATAACATAACTCATAGTGATGGTTCATTGTGTTCGTCAAAATTAATTTGTGCTGTCTGGTTATTAACAATGTATTCTAATATATATATTGTGTTGTCCCTACAGGCTACTCAAACAGATCCAGCTGTAATCAAACCGTTCTTAAGGCAGTATAACCGGTCAATCTCAGCGAATACACTTTGTTTCCTTCAACCTTGACATTGGCAGAATCATCGATAAAACGATGGAGCCATTATTATAAAAATTGGAATTGGAATTGGATCTTGAAAGTCCATTGTTCATCTCACATGCGTTCCAATATAGATAATATTACGATTATTACAGCTGAGAGCTGTCAACAATTCGGAGCGCTCGTGAACGCGCTCACAGTGCTTACTCAATGTCAAAACGATATTACAGTATTTCTTTGTATAAATTTTATTTCTTATTTTGTTACATGGTGGCTGTGAGCCAGAAGCACAATTTCGAAAATGTCACGTATTCACGGTGCACGGGTACGCACTCACGGTGATATTAAAAAGCAAGGTCGGCGTTATCGCAAGATGGCGCAAGTCATGACGTTATCTAAGACGATTCACGCGACATCGTTGTCACGCTCACGCTAATTCGGTACGGTTTAAGCACGCTCAAATCGTTTACATCCTAACTCGGAACGCAACCAGAGAAGTCACTTTAGAATCAATCAACCCAGCATACAGCATCATATTGTAGTCTTTGAATCAACCCATGAACGCAGAACGCTGCCAGTTTTGTAAATGGTCAAAGTGTCCGTCCAGACTGGGGCGAGGGGAGGGCGCGGGCGCGGGGCGGGCGTGGGCGCGGGGCGGGCGCGGTTGCGTGAACGCGCGCAGGCTGCCTCTCCGCATGGGAGCGCGGCCGGCGCGGCTGCGTTCTGCGTGTTGTCGTGTTCAGTGTTTGTCAAAATATAATAAGGATGAAGAAGACTTATTTTTATTAGAAAAAGCTCGAACTTTGAACTTGAAATGTTTGAAAACCCCGGTCCCCGTGCGGGCCGCCGCGCCCGTCCCGCTCCCGCGCCCGCTCCCCAGTCTGGCCAAACACTAAATAGGGTCAGGCGGGGTAAATATAAGACACCCAATATTTCGGATAAAAATAAGACATGATCATAATTCCGTAAAGAAAGACCTAAAACGAACCTTATTTTATTAAAAAATATGCTTTATGTGTACTCTGTTAGGACACATTTTTTTAAACTTGTGACTCATTGGGTTGATCACTTTTTATGACATTTTGTTAAGTACAAAAAAAAATTGGCGCGTAAACTTTACATCGGGCAATACGAACTTTCCGTTTACCGCCTCTCATTCAAGCGTGTGCGGAAGCCACCCCCGCCCCTGGCATCCCTTGCGAGCCGTACTTGCGCAGGAGGGCGGCAGTTTTTGTATACGTGCAGTAGTTTAGCAGGGAACTCGCGTTGTTTGGAGGGTAAAAAATGAGACGCGCATTTGGGAAAATATAAGACAGTGTGTAGTGTAATATTAAGACAGTTGATATTAATTGTGCATCAAGATGCCTCACAAATATGTGCCAAAACACAAAAGTTATAGCGACTCAAAGCTGCAAGAAGCGATAGATAAAGTAGGAAAGCGTGATTTATCTTATAGAGAAGCTAAAACGAAGTATAAAATTAATAAATCGTTGATAGGGAGGAAAAATTACAATTTAAACACAAATAAGCAAGGAAGAAAGACAATTTTAAGATAGAAGCAGAAGTAGATCTTGGCTTCGACATCGACCACGAAAAATATCATATTGACTACTAAATGTTGTCAAGTCTATGAGCAGATATAAGAGTAAAATGTCTCAAATTTACACCTTTTCAGTTGATACTTAAGTTTAAAAAAAAATTATGCATTATTCTGTATCAGGTCTTGTATTTTTTCGTCTTTTATACTGTCATCGGTAGGCAGATAAGTTTAATTGTAGCATTAAATTGCTAATTGCTGTTGTGATTACGAAATAACTTAAACCAAAAAACAAATTAGAAATAAGCAGAGTAAAGCATGTTGATTTTTTTTAATTTTAAAATTTTCTAACAAATTTTTGTTGAATTTAATGAAAGTTTTCGTATTAGAGTTAACCCCATTGTCTTCCTATTGCCCCTGTATCTGAAAAACACACAAGGTATAGAAGTTTAAAGCTGTTTCATTTTTTGACTTCTGTGTCTTATATTTCCCCCATTATTGAGGAAAAAAATGAAACACATACTTTGTACACAAAACTATATATCTAGGCCAATTATCTTCAATTTAATGTTATCATGTGAAAGATACCAATGGATAGTATAATATAATCTGTTCTAAGACTCACAAAATAATGTTTAACAGCGTCAGAAATGAAAAGATTTGTTTTTCGTCTCAGATTTACCCCGCCTGACCCTATTCCTCGATGAGCTACTTTAGAGGCTACCCATAAGTTATTGCTACAGTGCGCTAATCGCATTCACAATGGAGGTAGAACTGGTATAGAAGCTACTGCGGTTCTGCTTGCTTGCCTTGCTCAGCGGGTGTGGCGTGGGCGTATAAAATGAGACAGCGCTAATGTAGTCAACGCAGTTTTATGCGTTATTCAAAGTGCTAAAACCGAAAAAACCGCCACTACGGTTATCTAAAGTCATTAACAATACCACCCACATCTCAATAACATTAACGTATTCAATATTGACCACATCATCGCGCCCATCGTACGCATGAAAAAATATTTAAATACATTTTTTAATTTTGGGATAGTAACATTAAAACTGCTGTGTAAGATAATATCTGTCAGATTTTTTCAGCAATCAACTTACGAAGGCTGCACTGTCTGTATCGATTGCTTGTGTTTCTGCCTCCTAGGCAAATACTTGTGAATTTTTTAATATTACAAAAGTCATCAAAATGCAAGGTTTATCACTTGAAAGCTTGAAAAAGCACAAAGCTGTAAGTAGCCCTTCTTATTTGTTGATCAACGCTCACTACGTCTCAGGTCACAGGTGTACACTTCTTACATAATTAACCTATATTAATGTATATTTTTGTTCTAAATGTTTGTTAAAGCTTTCATTTATTTGTAAATGAATAGAAGTATGGCGCGATTCGTTACCTATTGTTATTCAAGTAAGTTGGTTGTGAAAAGTAAGTATATCGGCTCGTCATAGGGCTGCCATTTGTATAGTACAGTCCAAGTTACAGGACTAAAAAACAGTCTGAATAATTACTCACTTTATCCTCGTTTATATTTTATTCGCAACGACACGAAAAAAGTCAGCGAATTTGAAATAATATATAATATTTCTATTAGGTAAGTATTAGTATTGATTGAAAACTGTTGTGCATTGGTTGTCCTATTTGTTTATCTTTAATCATTACGAATGAATTATGAATTATAAGCCGGAGGTTGCAGAGAAACTCAGTTTGCTTAATATTATTTTAATTATAAAATAATTACATTATGAATTAAATCAAAAGTAGTGATAATTGGTTGATGTATGTACCAAGAATAATATTCTTTTTAACGTGATTAATTACGAAGATGCGGAAATCTATTGCGAAATTGAGGTGGCATGGTTTAGTTCACTAAACCATGCCACAGCATTTGCTGAGTCGGCGCCTTGTGTCGGCCAGGGTTGCGTCGCGCTGAAAGGGGGTCAGCTGCAGTCAGCGTTCCTTCTATTGCACCGATGCGTAGTAGGCGATCTCCCTGTTACACCGATACGTAACAAATGTGAATCGATAGTGGTAAAACAAATGTTGACATTTGAATCATTCATTCATCTAAGTATTTCCAAACAATTGAAATTAGGTTACGGGTTCGATTCCCGTACGGAACAAATATTTTTATGACCTACAAGTAGTTGTTCCGGGTCTGGCTGTTTGAGTTTAAATGTTTGTAAACGCACCCACAATACAGGAGAAATTCCTAGTGTGGGGCAATGTTTAAAAAAAAAACATGATTCAGAGCAGCTTGGAATTCTAATTCCTCTGACCAAATTATAACAAAACTTAATTCTGATTCTGACTACAAACTGGCCGCCTGTGCCAGTTCAACACTTTTTAATGTCTTGTATTAATTGTTATTATCCTGGCAGTAAGTGCCTATGGGAATTTCTGACATTCATGTGGGCAAAACCGCAAGCAAAAGCTAGTATACAAGTCAAAGATGAAAAAGAAAAGAAACTGAAAGTAATTGATAGTTGGTGGAGTATGGAAAGTTTACTAAACATTTCTATTCTTAGATATGTCTAATGTTTGCTTAGTTAAGGAATTATATTTAACATGCATTGTTAAGTATTGGTATAGTAGCAAAGTGTCTATAATGTTACGCACAATATACACAACTAGCTGTTCCCCGCGGTGTCACACGCTGCGCGGCTCCTAAGGGTCGTAGCGTGATGTTATATAGCCTATAGCCTTCCTCGATAAATGGACTACCCAACACTAAAAGAATCATTCAAATCGGACCAGTAGTTCCAGAGATTAGCGCGTTCAAACAAACAAACAAAATCTGCAGCTTTATAATATTAGTATAGATAACCAGGAAATGTGTCCACAACACTGTATGTTGTTGGAGAATATGCCACAAGTATAATACTTAACAAATAAAGAAAGAATATGATAATGTGTATGTGCAGTTGATCCCGCTGTACGTGTGTGTGGGTATTGGCTGCGCGGGCGCAGTGTTTTACCTGGGCAGACTGGCCACCCGCAACCCCGATGTCTCCTGGAACAAGAAGTCCAACCCCGAGCCCTGGGAGGAGTACAGGGTCAAGCAGTACAAGGTATATAAAATGCTGGTTCAACACCATTCCCTTGAAAAAGTTCATTGTGCAGATATTGTTTCTATTACTGCAGTCACATAGTGCAAATAAGCTCTATTAGTGTAGATTTCCTAATAACATAATGGTGCCACTGCAGCATTCCTGATATAATTAAGTAAACTTTAGTTGGCTAACCTAAAAATATATTATTGGTATATAAACTGTCACTGCTAACAAATAAGTCTAGTGACAAATTGGCTATCAAGGAAAATATTCTGTTTGACGGGATAGCTCACAACCAACCAAAGCAACTGAGCAATGTGTTCACAACCACCATGACATCACGCCTGTAATCCCTGAAGGGTTAGGCAGGGTACCTGTAGGTACCTATTACATAGAACACCCACATTTTGCCATTTATGTTTAAGTCCCATTACAAAGAGGGCGAGCCTATTGCCATCACCTGTTTTTTTTTACGTGAATACCTCTAAAATTGCTGCCACAGCGGGAGGCAAGTCAAAAAAACCATAGTTTGGTGTTGCACCTTCATATCTATCATCTCCATCCTACATTCAATTACACCATTGAATAGCTCAAGGATCAAAGAATTCATTACGCCAAGTGAGGACTGTGGCGCATCGCGCGCGATCAGTGTTGCCAGATGACCGTCTCGCGTTCTCCCCAAACCTTCCCCGAAATCCCCCAAAATTCGGGTTTTGAAAAAAAAAAAACCCCCATAAATGACAAAATATATTTTTTTAATCAATTGTTTATTCATAATATTTGTTTTTTTATTAAAATTATTTTTCTTTCCTTAGGATTAATGAAAGGTACAATTATATACTATTTCAGCAATAGTTTCCATTACTGAATCAGCCTCTTCACCCGCGTCGTTTGCAGTTCTGTATATTTTTTCAGAATTAAATCTGTTTAGCATCTTTGAACTAGGTTTAAAATGAACAAATCCTTCTAGCAATGTATATCTTATTCTCAAGATTGATTAGGCAGTGTGAATGGCCAATCTGTTTCGAAGTTTGTCTTTAATAATAGCTACTTGAGAGAAGGCTCTTTCCACAAATGCGTTAGAAAAAGGCAACGACAAAATTCCTAATGCCACTTTGCTAACATGTCCGTAGGTTCTATCTCCGACTGCATTTTTTTGTGTGCTTTCACAGATTAGTTAGTGGTTTGATCGCGTTGAATTAATCAACACTGCTAGCCGCGGCTTTGCCCAGACTAGTTATGGTAATAAAAATCCCCCCAAAAATATTGTCCCCCCATAACTATAAAAAACCCCATAACTATAAAGAACATGGAACAAAACGTACCCACCCATGTAGCAAATTGAAATTGGTACCATTAAAAGGTCTTTGAAAAAAAATATATTTCTTGTATGGGGGCAACTTTGTAGCTTGCGAGGGAAAAAAGATATTCGACGTTGAAAATGCCGAAAATCCTTAGTAAAATCGCCCCACACACGTTCGACGTTTTTGCAATTTATGTTTTGTTTTATTTTTGTTAGCATAATATGGTACTTAGGTGTTGGCAGGCACCTAGATAACTTCGTAGGTCCGGCAAAAAAAAAAAAAAAAAGTGCCTGGGATGATATAATCATTGAGAGTAACAACACCATTTAAAAATGATGTTTTGCCGTCTTTTGTAATAAAACTGTGCTTTTTAAGATTGATGTTTTTTATTTCATATTTTTATTGTACCGGTACTAACGGTAAGTCGGTCTCTCTTCAGACAGAAAAAACGACTGGTTATTTATTTGGTCTACAGAACAGAAAAAGGTGCGATTGTTATAACACTTGGCAATTAAAAATGTATTAAAGAAGTTATCATAACTTCGGTCTCCCATTAATTCATTCATTCGTTCATTTATTTTTGAGTTAGCCAATTAAGCCTCTTCTAAATGACACATAGTCTAAAACGCTACAAAGGTGGGTACGGGATCCATACAAAATTACCCATTGTTCTTTGGGGGGATTCCCCCCAATCTGGCATCACTGCGCGCGGTGTAGGGGGAAGCGCCGCCATTTTGCTGCGTATGGAGTTTTCTACTTAGTAGGTATAACTTTAACTCTGAAAAGCTACGACGTCCGTTTAAGTTTCAATCGTCAACTCTCCTCAAAATCTATCGATTGTATACAAAACAGTGTAATAAAATAGTGACAGTGGCGCCGATTCTGTTGTTCACAAACTAAACAAAATTTAAGTTCATGCATCTTTTTCTTTCTATTTCATTAAGAAAAGGACAGAAGATAAATATTAGTTTAGTCCTGTCAAATTAGTCGGCGCCTGACGTAAATTGACGTATTTTTAATAAGCAATTTTTTAATCTCGTCTAAATTGTCTATGGAGTATCTTAATTTGAACGTAAAAGATTGAATGCGGCCGAGCGGATCAACCCCGTTACGTAAACGTATTCACGTACAACACGGCCGTGTCCATGACACAGCCACACCCCATTTTAGGGTTCCGTTGCCAAATGGCAAAAAACGGAACCCTTATGGATTCGTCATGTCTGTCTGTCTGTCCGCCCGTCCGTATGTCACAGCCACTTTTTTCCGAAACTATAAGAGCTACACTGTTGAAACTTGGTAAGTAGATTTATTCTGTGAACCGCATTAAGATTTTCACAAAAAAATAGAAAAAAACAAATTATGGGGGTTCCCCATACTTAGAACTGTCAAAATTTTTTTTTTCATCCAACCCATACGTGTGGGGTATCTATGGATAGGTCTTCAAAAATGATATTGAGGTTTCTAATATCATTTTTTTCTAAACTGCATAGTTTGCGCGAGAGACACTTCCAAAGTGGTAAAATGTGTGTCCCCCGTAACTTCTAAAATAAGAGAATGATAAAACTAAAAAAAATATATGATGTACATTATCATGTAAACTTCCACCGAAAATTGGGTTGAACGAGATCTAGTAAGTAGCTCGCCGGTGAAAATTTAAAAACATATGATGGTACGAAACCCTCGGTGCGCGAGTCTGACTCGCTCTTGCCCGGTTTTTTTAACTACCATTTAAATACCTATCGCAAATATGTGTATGTTGCACTATAATAAGATGAGAATGAGATGTAGTGGTGTTTGTGTTGTTTCAGTTCTACTCGCCCACCAGAGACTACTCGAAGGAGGAGTCCCCCGCGCCCAAGTACTAGACTAGTGCTAACATAATCAAGTGTAATCGCAAACTATAGATTGTATAATTTAATAAATAGCAACATTATGTGATATCAATGTTTGTTTAATTTAGTTTATCTGTAGCACAGCATCTGCCTGCTCTAACTGTACACTTCTGTAGCGTTGATACATTATGTATAGCCTGTTAATTCATCAAGGTCCCGTTAACATGTGCATCTGGATTGAGGGCCTATTTTTTGAACCCTTACGGAACGAAATAAGACTTAAAGGGAAATTAGTTAAAAATAGTAAAAACTTAAAGCAATGGGCCATGAATTTCTTAAACGTGAATTAAAACTGTTATAATTAAATAACTTGGGCCCTCAATCCAGACGCGTGCATAAAGTGGCATAGCTTAAATCTCAATAAGTACTATCTCTGGGTTAGAGCCCAATATTTTCGGATTTATTGACTAGGCTCAACCTCATAGATTAACGCAAATTAGAATAAGATTTTTAACTATTTCTTAACTAAATTGTAACATATCGTTCGTTCTTCTAAATTTATTTATTTTTATTTATTTATTTATTTGATTTACACGGCTTAACAAACCAATTACATAAATCAAAGTATATTAAGTACTAACATAAAACATAAACTAATAACAACAAACAAATTAATAAATGTGATACTTTAAGAGAAAATTGATTTTCAACTTTTTCTAGGAGAAAATTTTGTAGGGTAGATACGATTTGTTACTTTTATGGACTGATCAGTATGTACCCTCATACTTAAAAGCTATTTTTAAGCGAATAAGTAGGTAAATATTTGTTGCTTGAACTGTCGGAAGCGATTGTGTTTTGTGTAGTGCAATAATTAAATAGTGCAGTAAATATTAATAATATCAGTTTTTCCGTTTTGTGATATCGAAGTAAGTACCTAGATCACTTTAATATTGCCTATTTCATTTGTGTATTTTTATCGTTATCGAGAATGGCTGATTACTGGGTTTAAACTTAAGCGTTTATTCATCATCTTCCTGCCCTTATCCCATGTTACTTGGGGTCGGCGCAACACGTTTTCTTCTTCCATTCTCCCCTGTCAACCGTCACGCTATCATTCACTCCCTTCTCTTTCATATCATTCCTCACACAATCCATCCATCTTTTCTTCGACCTTCCTCTCCCCCTCTCCATCCATCAACATGTATATTCTTCACTCTTTTAGTCACATGCGTTTCGTCCCTTCTCATCACATGCCCATACCAAGACAAACGATTTCCTTTCAACTTTTCTGTCACTGGCGCCACTTTCAAACTTCCTCTTATATACTCATTTCTTACTTTATCCATTCTCGTCACTCCACACATCCATCTCAACATTCTCATTTCCGCGGCATGCAATCTTTTTTCATCCGTCTTCTTCACGGCCCAGCAAACTTAAGCGCATATTATTATATTTTTAAATTTAAATAATTAATGACGTTAAAAAAAAATCGAAGAAACCAAATGTTGGTGTAATATAATTTTATCAACGGGATAAACAACAAATAGCCGTTACAGTTATTTAATGTATATTCGATTGGTGTAGGGTCAGATGTCCAACAATGAAACAGTGGTACACAATAAAACACTGTAATATTTCTAAAATGCTGCGTTGCCAGATCGTGCATTATATCGCGTAAGGGACACTCTCGAGAAATTCATATTTTTCATGATTATGTTTAATGCTAGGCATTAAACATATTTCGTAGATTAAGTGAAATAGATCATTAGGTATGTTAAAAGTGTTACAATTTAGTGGTTTTTTTTGAGGTAAGTAATATAAACCCTATTTAGTCAACAATGAAACAGTTGCACAATGGACACAATGAAACACTGTTTGAAGAAAAGAAAAGAAGAAAACACTTGAAGAGTTTGTGATTTTATAATTTTGAGATGAATGTAAATGCCTAAAAAGTCGTATGTCATTATTGTTCATCTAGTTTAATTAACGAGTGCCATAAATTAGCAAATTTAATAATTGTGCTACCTAGTTTATTATAAAGAAGATTCTGATTAAAGTGAAATTAGTAATAAAACCTTTTTTGATTGAACTCAAGCATTTTTTAACCGACTCCCAAAAAGGAGGAGGTTATATGTTCGACTTTATGTTTTTTTTTTTTATGTATGTTCACCGATCTCGAAGACGGCTGGACCGATTCCAAAAATTACTTTTTTGTTTGAAAGGGTATACTCTCGAGGTCCATTATCATCAAGTTGGAATCTGATGAGAGGATCCCATGGAAATCGAGGGAAACCCTCAAATTTTATAGGCAAACCTATAGCGATTTGGGTATTTTTTAAAGTAACTTGATTTAAAGTAAATTGAACATTTGCTCTCGGAAATCATCATTTGGTAAAGTGGAGCTGATGATGAAGACCAAAGATGGCCATCGCAACTACTCAATGACAAATATTTCACGGGTTGCAATGCGATTACTTTAATATGATTGCTAAGCAATTTATGCTCGTCACAATGCGTATGGTGAGTGGTGGTTAGGCTCAGCATCGGGAAAAGCAATATTTTGTAAGATGTGATGACAGCTGACATTAGGCTATTGTAACTTAGATAAATTACAAACTGACCCACTAAAAAGTGAAAAATAAAATCTTTTTACAAAGAAAACAACCGACTTCCAAAAAAAATACTACAAATTAAAAAATAACTTTAATTTCGGAAGTCGGTGTCTTTGGTTCCGCATTTTCGTTTATTCACACCGACTTCCGAAATTAGTGTTTTTTTTTTAAGTCGGATGTTTTTTTATCACCTAGGTACTCCATAAATTTCACAAAATATGAGACAAACACTTATTATTACAACATTATAGTCATTATTGAATTTGTGGTTTCATTGTGTACACCATGACTGTGGACACAATGATACATTTCCAATTTTTTCGTTTATATTTTTTTGCTGATTGATTACACATTAATTTAAAAAAAAACATAAATGACATCCGATACCTACCCAATAAAATTGCCAGTATACCTTCAAAAAATTAGACTTCTATCAGTAAAAACAAAAGGTGTACGAGACATTGAATTTTTAGTGTTTCATTGTTGAACACACTATTAAATAATATGTTTCATTGTTGAATTGGTGGTGTTTCATTGTGTGCACCACTGTGGACACAGTGAAACATTTCCAATTTTTTGTTTTCATTTTTTTGCTGATTGATTACACATCAATTTAAAAAACCATAGATTACATCCTATACCCAATACAATTGCCTATACACCTGTAAAAAATTAGACTTCTATCTATAAAAACAAAAGGTGTATGAGACTTTGAATTTTTTGTGTTTCATTGTTGAACACATGACCCTACGCTTTACAAAAGGCACTGATTTAAAGAGGCAGTTGTAAATAGCGGTTTTGGTAAGTTAAAAATTATAAATGGGACGTTTAATAACTAGTTCAGCAGTTAAAACTAAGCAGTAAAGTAAACAAAAATGAGTAATAAAAAATAATGAAATGGATCAGTGAATATATAATTGAGCAGGAAAATAATTAAATGGGCGGTAAAAATTATTGAACGAGCGGTTACGTGTGTAAAGTAACCTAACCAAACCTAACCTCAGGGTGCCCTTCGCTCGCTCTTGCATCCTATGTCGACGGAGCCCCGCTTACCGCTCATTCAGTTATTGGACTGCTCAATTATTTTTAGAATTGACATTGTAATGTTTTTCAACTCATCATAATAACATCTCGAATATTTAAATAACAGCTCAAAAAATTAGTTCCCTTTACAAAATGTACAGGTAGGTACCTACTTACTATGAACATTATGGTCACCCTACAAATTTTTCTCTTATAAAAAGTTGAAAATCAATTTTCTCGAGCGTTTACGCCGAACGGCATTTCATACAAACTTTCAAGCCCTTGTTTTCCGAAATGAATGAACCGATTTAACACGTTAACTGCCATGTCAGTCACCGGTGCCTGATAGACTCACTACCTGTTCAGGCCATGTCAGTCACCAGTGACTGACACCGAAGCATCAAATTCAAAATACCGTTGTGTGCCGTCAGGCACGTCTACCGTGTTCTTTTCTATTAGAAATGACTGACATGGCCCCAAGCAAGACATATTCAACATGGCCTTCGACTTTTATATCTAGAACAAAAGTTATCAAGTATTTTTTTGGAAAATGAATAAAACATAATATTCTAAATTTATATTATTTACTGAGGTAATCAAATATTTTGGGGAATTATTACGTTAAACAAACAAAAGAGGTATCTAATAAAAATGATTGTTTATGTTCAATATTATAACATTCTAGACAAAAATGAGGTTGAGGCAGTAAGTTACAACTTGCTTGGTCTTTTTTCTGGCAAATATCTTAACAACTGTTTGTACATCTATCTTATAACATCTAGAGTAGTATTTCCGAAATTTCTTCACAGCCCCTTCTTTCCTTGCTAACATAATTATGCTTCTTCCTTGTATTTCTCGTGCCGGACAAAATGCCTGACACGGCGCACGGACTGCAATTTGTACCATTTGGGCCACGTCAGTCACGGGTGACTGACAGTTTTTTTTTCTTTAATTTTTTATTGAAATTATGAAAAGGGAACACTTTTTTATACATAATTATTCAATTTAAACCATTTGGAATCAATTCGCAAGAAATCAAAATTGACGGATTTCAAAATATGCCTTGGCAGTTAACGTGATGAAACTTCATACGCATAAGCAGGATACAAAGGTCTAAAGAGTTAGTAGAGAAAATTTTCGAAATGTCTTATTTAAAAAAAGATAACTGGAAATCTCGGTTTCTATGAAAAGTTTGAAATCGGTCTAATTTGGCTGTAACACAATTTTTCGAAAATGTTCTCTACTAACTTTTTAGAGCTTTGTATCCTGTAAACTATCACATATACAATTTAGTTAAGAAATAGTTAAAAATCTTATTCTAATTTGCGTTAATCTATGAGGTTGAGCCTAGTCAATAAAGCCGAAAATATTGGGCTCTCAGTTCAGACGTTTTAGTTAAGGTGAAAGCGCCAGGGTAGCCCGCGAAATTCAATTTTTTTTAGGTTTTTAGCAATTTGCTGGTCAGTATTAAGTTGTACGATGATTAAAATATGTAATCCCCAAGAATTACTATTTCATGAAATCTTGACATTTGGGGATTACATGGTCTTAGAGAGTTGTGTTGATGACTTGAATGATTATAATTCTGTAAATACATATTTGTTACGACCGCGAATCATATTTTAATCAACGTACAACTTAATACTGACCAGCAAATTGCAAAAAACGTAAGAAAATTTGAATTTCGCGGGCCACCTTAGAGCTTCCCCCTTAAATTCAACATTCATTCAATTAACTTTTCTGTCATTATCTCTTTTTAACTAATTCATATAGGTATCTAAGTAAAATATGTTAAAGTCGTGTTTATGTATTTCTTCAGATAAATTAATGTTTTGCAGATTCCTCAGTTCAGACATTAATGAAGTGAGGGCCATAGATATACCATAAATCTGTAATGTCATATTCTACAGATTTGGGAATTTCTTAATATATTTAAGAAATTCTTAACTAAATTCTTGAATAAAAATGATTAACCCAGAGATAGTACTTATTGAGATTTAGGCTATGCCACTTTATGCACGCGTCTGGATTGAGGGCCCAAGTTATTTAATTATAACAGTTTTAATTCACGTTTAAGAAATTCATGGCCCATTGCTTTAAGTTTTTACTGTTTTTAACTAATTTCCCTATAAGTCTTATTTCGTTCCGTAAGGGTTCAAAAAACAGGCCCTCAACAATGATTTCAAAAGTAAGGATACGCCCATCTGAACATTTTACTTAAACCTTCATACAAGCAAAAGTAGCGCCATCTGTTATAACTCATAGGAACTACGTGAGCGCAGCGGTGCATAGGTCGACGACGTAAACTTGTACGTGCGTCTACATATTTTTACCGACTTAGAAAAAAAAGGAGATTATTTTTATAACATTTTATCGTGAGTCAGTATAAGTCGATATACATAACGATTTCCTTTATAAGATGATATTTTACAGGTCAGAAAGAAATCGTAAGTAAAACTAATTAATAAACTCAAAGAATTTATTTGAAATAAACTAAATAAAGGCGCCACTTTTGAATTATTGTCAAGGGGTCAGAGAAAGATGATGCTAGTTGCCCATTCCAAAGCGTAGTAGGTACTTTAGGAGAAGAACGGGCAAGAAACTCCACACACTCTTGAAATACTAAAATTGTTACAAAATATTGGGTAAGTATAGCGTACATAGCCCTACTACCTACTAAAATAAATAATCATGTTAAAATTATAAAATTAATAGAAAGACTGAAATAGCCTCGCTAATTTCGCGGGCTACCTTAGCGCTTAAACAGAATTTAAAAAAATGACGTCTGTACAAGGTTACTTCGTTCACTTAGAAAAGCCATTGGCCACGCCCACACAATGGCCGCCATTGAAAAATAATAAAATGATCACTAACTTAAAAATGTGTTTATTAAATCATTTAATCGCAACAAAAATAATGTTAGGTTACTTACCGATGATACGATATCCCATGCTCCTTTTTAATTTTTGTGTCGTAGTTTTTGCAGCCTTTTACCACGCAACTAGGCATTTTTATGACACATTAATTCCCGCGCGCGGGGACGACTGTCAACTGAATTGCGTTGGCCCTAAAACGTCATTTTAGGGCCAGCGCGTTGGTGCCATTTAGTCGCGCGGTTAGCCCGGTCCTTACGCTAGTAATATATATGTCTATGGCCCTCAATCCAGATGCACATGGTGCCGCGGGCTTCCGCGGACTCCTTCGAGTTTCTCATGCGATAATAAGTATTACAGTAATGAAAATAAAGTTAAAATTCATATGACACTGAAACTGCGCTCCGCTTTGCCGCGCTTCGACGCTCTTTTGGTGTGTGTTGAGCCTAAACGTGTCAGCTTAATTGCCAACAAGGAAATAAAAAGATGCACCACTAGGTAGTACCTACTAGCTACAATGATGATAGAGGGCCCTGGGTCAGGGACTAGTATCGGATACGGTATGAGCGAGTGACAAAGGTAAAAAAAACAAGAAACAATACATTTATTTAGAAAATTATTTCTACTTTTTATTTCATGAAAATAATAACAAATATACTTTTTTACATAGTTACAAATGAGGTTGCTGTAATGTTTGCAGTGAGATTTATACTTAAAAAAAAAAACCGGTCAAGACCGAGTCGGAATCGCGCACCGAGGGTTCCGTACCATCATGTTTTTAATTTTTCATCGGCGAGGCCTATATTCATCAGAAAATTTTAACACTGCACTGCGATGTAGAATATTGCAGTTTTATGTCAGCGCCATCTTTTGACCGATAGTGGAACTAATGTAACTTTTGTTGATGATTTCTGAAAAAGTGTGCTATTTAGAGACTTCGTTTTATTTTTCCTGTAATCTTTACATAAACTTCTATCACATACAATTATTTCAGATTTTTCTCTTTGCAAACTTCGGAGATAAGGAATAACGGTATATTTTTTTAAATTTTTCATCAAAAGTCGAAAACTATGCGGGCTAAAAAAAAGGAAAAATGTTTGAGAATGTGCAAACTGCGCTCTTTCATATGATACCCCCACATGCCTTAATAGCCCCACTTCGAATTTTTCAGACCCCCTTCCAGTCGCTGTTGCAAAAAATATACATATATTATTTCTTTCTTTAGTTGGGCAAACGTCATCTAAAACCATTCCAAATTTCAAGTTGATAGCATTAGTAGTTCTTGAGATATCCAGCTGTGACAGACAGACAGACCGAGTCTCACCATATGGGTCCCGTTTTACCATTTTGGTACGGAACCCTAAAAGCACCAACGCGTGCGCCCGCCCGCCTGGCGGGCTGGCGTGACCGTCACAGGCGCACTCTGAGCTGTATCCACTTCACCTTCAATAATAATAAATATCAACAAATAGCGCCTTTGCAACGGCGGAGCATAATATTCTTATAAATATTATCTATTCTCCTGTACCTACTCCTAACATCCGTACTGTCTTTCTTATTATAAACTATTACGTCGACAGAGATTATTATCATATTAAATGTTTAATCATTTATTTCATTTAATTAAACATCACATTCTCTTTTTCTCAAATTCGTTATAATGCATTTTTTTAGTAAAATTTTTTAAAAATAATTAATTATATCATAAAGCTATTCATATGATGGTCAGTGCGTAGTAAGCCCACACACCCGACGTAAAAAATGCATCAACTCTCAACAGTAACCAGAGCACGAGTGCAGTTACGTACGGCCACCCGCAGCCCGAAGCATGACGTCACTCGTCCGCTGGTTGGGTTGGTAATATAAACCAAAAAAAATCCTGAGTCCATCTTTATTAAAGCATTAGAAATAGTGTAAAATATAGTCCTCGACATTGTAGACCAATTTTTTTTGTCAAGCTTAGACGCGTTACTTACAGCTTTACGTCACGTATCTTTCTGATTGACCGCAGACTTTTTAGTTGTTTCGCCTAAATCAGCTAGAGTTTAAAAGGGGGCCTAAAAAGGCCAAATTCAAATTAATTTATTTGTCCGAACATGGTACATTACATGGTCTTATATTAATAAATGGTCTCATCACATTCTGACACGTTGGGCGCCACTTTGGAGAATCATAAAAGGATATCATTATGAATCGTAATATGGCCGTGTTTTTCTTTTTTTCGCTGCACTACGTAGGTATAATCAAAGAGATTGGGATTGGATCGGATTGATTGGTATTTTAGCACAGAAAAAAAAAAAAAAACTGAAAAATGCTTCACCAATGGGATTTGATACCCCTGGTCTTTGCACAAGGTATTTCTAATGCCCGAATAAAGATAATCCCAGTGATCAATTTTCACTAGGATTTATTTCGTAGATTTGCCTTTAAATTAACTTATTTTCCTGGGCATTATACTGTCACATTATTTATGATTGAAGTGCTAACTAAGTTTGAGCCGGGTGCAGAAGACAGTACTGTGCCCAGACGCCGCGCGCACTACGGCGTTACTGCGCTACAACCCCTACCCACGGGTTGTAGCCGTAGGGCGGCTGGCCGGGCGGGTACTGGTAGGGCTACTGCGCTACTGCGGGTAGGGGTTGTAGCCGGGCGGCGGCGCGCCGTAGGGCGGCTGGCCGGGCGGGTACTGGTAGGGCTACTGCGCTACTGCGGGTAGGGGTTGTAGCCGGGCGGCGGCGCGCCGTAGGGCGGCTGGCCGGGCGGGTACTGGTAGGGCTACTGCGCTACTGCGGGTAGGGGTTGTAGCCGGGCGGCGGCGCGCCGTAGGGCGGCTGGCCGGGCGGGTACTGGTAGGGCTACTGCGCTACTGCGGGTAGGGGTTGTAGCCGGGCGGCGGCGCGCCGTAGGGCGGCTGGCCGGGCGGGTACTGGTAGGGCTACTGCGCTACTGCGGGTAGGGGTTGTAGCCGGGCGGCGGCGCGCCGTAGGGCGGCTGGCCGGGCGGGTACTGGTAGGGCTACTGCGCTACTGCGGGTAGGGGTTGTAGCCGGGCGGCGGCGCGCCGTAGGGCGGCTGGCCGGGCGGGTACTGGTAGGGCTACTGCGCTACTGCGGGTAGGGGTTGTAGCCGGGCGGCGGCGCGCCGTAGGGCGGCTGGCCGGGCGGGTACTGGTAGGGCTGGTAGGGCTGCGCGGGCGGCATGCGCGGCGCGTGGTGCGGGTAGGGCAGCGTGGCGTAGGGGTTGTACAGCTGCGGCATGGGCGCCGCGTAGTACGGGTAGGGCGCGCCCACGCCGTACGGCACCGGCATCCCTGCGCACACGACACACACGTTACGCTCGTTCCAGTACTCGAGGCCTAGTGGAGACTAGTCTTGTGTAGTTCATGAACGATGAACGAATAGGAACCGTATCTTCGCACTGTACTAAAAGAAACGTTTCCGAACGCTGGCTTGTAACCGGTCTAATAGGTCTAACAGCTCTTTTCGTACTCGTACATCGCCCGATCGAGAAAATGAAATACAGTCTCTGATTGTTTGACAGAAACGTTATACGTTTTCATTCGATGTCTGAATGAATGAGAACGAGAAAGAATAGCCGACGAATGACGATGCTATCCGAACCCGAACGACCGAATTCGCAAGAATGAGATGAGATGCGCGTTATTTCAATGCCTTAGTGTCTATTTTAGCTTATCGCCCAAACACGGGAGACGAGCTGTTTGAATGGTACAAAATAATTCAGTTAGAATTCTCTTAATATATCAGCTGTGTAATTATGGATGTTGCATTTATATTTTTTTTTATTTATACGTAGTGGTTTATGTATAATAATGTCTGGAGTGCGTATTTGCTCTGTGAGTGATCCGGATCCGCGCTAGCGCGCTATCTATGCTCTATGGGAATGCTTACCGAGAGCGAAGACCGAATAGAGCTATTAGAACTAATAGAATGAACTAGTTCACTGTCCGAAATGAACTAGTACGGAGCGATCTTTAAAATGACCGAGCAGGCACAAGACTAGTGGAGACGGTATCCTCACGTGCGGACTCACCTTGCGGTTGCTGCGGGTAGGGCAGCGCGGCGGCGGGCGCGGAGGAGCCGGCGGCGGGGGGCGGGGGGCGCGGGGGGGGCTCGCGCCGGGCGGTCGGCTGCGGGAGGCGACACACGTTAGTGGACTTAGTGGCGACAGATACATTTAAGTGGACTTAGTGGCGACAGGTACATGTTAGTGGACTTAGTGGCGACAGGTACATGTTAGTAATCATAAAATACAATGTCAGCAAATTAAATTTGTCAAAAAAGAAATGAAATAGTACAAAAATCGCACGGAAAAGAAAATAAAATGTTAGCAATATTACAATTATCAAACTTAAATTAATTTAAATAGTACAAAAAGTCACAAAAAAAAATACAATGTCAGCAAAATTTAATTATAAAAAATAAATTAATCAAGACCGTATCAAATCTCATAATTAACACCGGAGGAATTCACTATCTTTGCGGTAGGAACGTACCAAATCAAACTTGCGCCTAGCTATTACAGCGAGCATAAACGCAGGAGACCTATAACGGTCGCCTTAACGACCTCTCCGATTTTTCGATGCCCACCAGCGGGACGTTTGAGTGGATAAAGAGCAGACATACATCGTCAAAAGTGTATCATTCAGTCATCAGACGATAACAATCATGGGCTTGATTCCGTTCAACATTATTGCTGGTCATGTTTTACCCACGTGCCCACGTTGTTTGCCTAGTTTGGTTTTTGGGGTGGGCTAGGCACCAAGACGTTGTGAGGCGCCCTGCTTTATTTTTAAATTCAACTATCATAGACGACGATGAGGATGACGCTTGATTAGGTATTTTAATGTTTACATGAGGCCTAACATAGAGGATCATTTATTATCTTTTAAACCTAACGTATAAATAATTGATTGATTGAATGACTATCCTCAACTAAGTGTTGTTCTAATTACAGTGGCGGTACCTTCATAGAAGCAGAAAAGCCCGGCTTGCCCTAATAAAGTCATAATTCAAAAAATTCCAGTCAATTAACTCGAACTCAAACATTCATGACATAGGAATACAATTTCGAAATCCGAACTAGCGCTAACTTTGGGCTAGGTTCGCGCCAAATTCGGAATTCGGCTCTAAACGCTATACAATGCGTTCAAATGCGCCATCTCGCTCACACTTAGCCTGGCTTGCCTTTCCTTTCTCTGTCTCGCAGTTTTCGCATAGAAATTGATATAGAAACGTTTACATTTGTTGATATTGGTAAGTACTTATACACAGAGTTCTATGAAATGAAAAGCCAGGCTTTTGAGAGGCATGAAGTTCGCGCAAATGCACTATCCGCGCGTTGCGTTGACCCGCGTAAAGTTAGTTGCGAAAGCACGTGTGGCGGGCGCGATGAGTCGATGACACGACGCGACACGCGACTCAAACAAATTGTTATTGTTTTGAAGTTTTGAATACTTTGAGAATTAGTTTTATTATTTGAAAAAAATATTGATTGTGGTGATTGGTGATGTCATTCCCTATGATTTTGTAAATGGTTAATGAATAGTGTTCTTTTATCATTATGTGTTCGGAATCTGTCATCGAAAAGGTACGTAAATACATTAAGTTTTCTGCAATTTTCTGCCAATAAATAACTCTTTACTTCACCGTAGCCAATTTTAAATAACTGTCGGACTGTCGGTAGGTACTTCTCGGAAATAAAAACAAGTATTTTTGTCAGTCAAGATCAAGAAGACAGAATAAATAAAATAGGTACCTACTCATTCGATCGCTTATTAGGTATGAATATGATATGACAAACCTATGTAGTGGCTCATGTTAAAATTATCAATTGACTTTAAAAATGTAAGTACCTAATTCATAAAATAATGCGTACGAGAAAATAACAATAAATCGATAATAAAATTTGGAGGCCATCTAGTGCATTTTGATTGAACAAATTTTGCAAGTGACAAGCAAAATGAAAAAAGGTCCGGCTAAGCGCTGTGGTTCATTTATTTTACGCATTCATTAGTATAGATGGCGCTTATGACAATTACTTACTGATGCTTGAAATAAGTAGTACCTGGCCTTCGTATTTTAAAGGTTTTCTTACCAAAATTATAATAATGATGTTAGTACTACTAACAACCACTATCAACAAGAAAATATAAATATATATTGTATTATTTTTTTATTAATAATGTCATCGAATTTAATTTAATAATCATTTAATTTCATCGAAATTATTTAGTTTAATTAGGACTTAAGATATTTGTTATTATTTTTCTCCTTTAATTCTGATCACGTCATTTAATTATTTATTTTAGTCTTCTCATTATTTACCAGTTTTCTTACCTTATGTGCAATTAATTTATTATGATTTTGTATGGTTGTATTGTTTCAGTGCAATGTGACTAAATATATTACTTTTTACTTTGTTTTGTAATCTAATCATAATAATTATGTAAAAATTGTATGTTTTGCTAATATTCTAATAGTTTAATATTTTAATGAATTATTGTTAACCTTTTAATGTGAATGTTGTGCATGCCTATAAGTGATGTATTTACACAGAATTGAAGACTCGTGATTACCTATTGTTACTACCCTTGTAAATATATCGTTGGTGTGCCTTGCTAAATAAATAAATAAATAAATAAAATCAGCCAATCCCTCAGTTGGGCGTTTTTTTTTATACCTTGAAAATCTGTGGGCTTGCCCTAATTTTGAACCCTAGCCACGCCACTGGTTCTAATAATAATATACCGTCTTTTATTTTAAAAATAAGCTGTTGGTTATGATATTTCGTCCTGTATGTAAAACCTATACAATAGATTTTTTTCCTCAATACTCCTCGGATAGATTCTGAAGCGCTTTGGGTTATAGACTAGTATTAGTCTTAGGAACATTTCGCACTATGATTCAATGTTGGGCAGCACTTAGTCCAACGTCCATACAAAAATAGTCAATCTCCTTTATGGTTTTAGGATTTTTTCTTTTACTTGTACTCCATGATCTTGCTACTTGCCAAATTTCATGATTCTTTGATTGATAGGTCAATGGGAAGTACCCTATAAATTTTGATTCCCTTGAGAGTGTCGAAATATACGTTTTTTGTGGCATAAACAGCCGTATCTTTTTTTACGTTAACTTAGAAGTTTGAATTTTTCAGAGCTTCAAACTCAAACTCAAATCATTTATTTCAATTAAACCTTGTACAGGCACTTTTGAATTGTCAAAATTAAATAGTCTGTCAGTTAGTCAGAAAGTTGAAGCTAGTTGCCCATTCCAAAGCGTAGATCTCTATGGAGAAGAACGGGCAAGAAACTCCATGGACACTCTTTTAAATCAAGATATTACAAAATCCTGGGTACATTATTCTTGTTGCTTCTATATGTGAGAACACAAATGAAGAAACAATTCAAGACATAAGATTAAAAATAAGCCTTGGCAGTTAAGAGATGACCAGTCTCAACCGACGGCGCCCGTTCACGAACATGACGCGTGGATCAGCACCATCCAGCTCAACCATTTTGTAAGGAACCGAATGATCCAACACACGCGCCACCATCGGTGAGACATTTAAGTGAGCATGACACGTTCTCAACTGCCATGCTATTTCAAGTCAACATCAAAAAATCATAATAAACGGAAACATGGTTCTTACATTTACAAAATTAAAAAAAAATGCTTCTAAATTATACAAAACTACAGTTTGCAATTTATTTAAGAGTAAATAGAATTTTATTACCTACCAAACAGGAAGAGATATTTAATATTGAAGTATTCAACAATTAAAACTTGATTTTATAAATTAAAAAAGTTATGTTCGTAATGTCAGAAACACAAAAAAAAGAAAAAGGGAAGCACCTCTTCCAAATATTGAAGGGACTATAGACCTGAGTATATGGTTTTAATTTCAACTTGATACCTCCACGCGTTCCGAGACAAAGGGTCTTGACAGACAGACAGACGGACGGACGGACGGACAACAAAGTGATCCTATAAGGGTTCCGTTTTTTTTCTTTTGAGGTACGGAACTCTAAAAACACAAACAACAAAAAAACAATTTGGGCGATGCGTCACATCTACGCAAAACGGCCATCGCTCAGCATAAAGCTAAGATCATAGATTATACAACTGTTCTAGAAAATAGATCAGTTTTATTGCAATTTTTATAATAACATCTGTGTATGTAACATAGCCCTGAATATACAGTTTATTAAAGTAACACTGTCTGCTACCTAGTACATAGTTAATTGATATTTTATGTGTAAAAACTTGTAATTGGCCATCATCATATTAAAACTAAGTAACTATTGTGTCAGATTAGCTGTAAGTTTTCCAAAAATAATAAAATAAAATAAATGTCCAAATGTACTTAACAAAAAATATAAATTTCTTTAAAATCAAATAAAGAAAACAAATAATTAAATAATCCTTTATCAAGGAATAAATTACTGAAGTAAATCTCTTTATAAAAGCTATGTTTTTAAATTTAACCAACACTGGAAAAAAATAAATACAATTAATCAACATTAGAGTTGTATTATCAATTCTGTTTACTGGACAACAGTAAATTTTTTGAAAAGTGTTAATACTAGTGTAGTGGCCTACAAACATACGTCCGGCCGCCACGGAGCCCCGCGGTTTACTGGTGCGCGCGCGCCGGCGCGACGATGTTCGTTGTGTGGGAGCGTGCAGAATGACGTCATGAGCCTGCTAGCTGCACCGCGTTCATTCCTCGACTGAGGCAAAATGAATGGAGGGGGCGCTTTTATACTCTGCGCGCGATGGTCTCGAATCCAAAACATTTTGAGTTTTGGGTAGCTTGTCTGCGATTGGTGTTTTCACAAATTTGTATAAAGGGTTAGGCCAACCACTAATTGTACATTGTATTTTTAGCACATAAGTAGTACATAAGAAAATAAACGTGTGGATTTATTACCATACAATCGGGTTTAATTTGTACCTAACAATAGCTACCAAACTAGTTTCCTTTGGTATTTTTAACAGGTCTATTCTCCAACCAATTTCTAGAGGCTACTGCTGACCTGATACTGCCTGGTAGGGCATCAATATTAGCGTCTTTAAAAATGCTATGAATCCAACCTGCATTAATTTCCCTGATAGAGAAATAAATAGACTCGAGACAGTCCCGTCTGCACTTCTTTTAATTTCAGACACGACACGATGGTCTGGGTGATAAATGATTTATTTTCTGTAAGTAGGTTTGTACAAACACTTTTACACGTCAATCATATTTTTTTTAAAACTACATAAGGTCGGCGTTTTCTATCTGACTATTCTGAGAATAAAGGCCGAAACAAACTCAGAAGTCACAGTCTCTTTTAAAGTCCAGACAAAATCCTGGTCAGACCGTGTGAAGACCATGTAGATTGGTGTCTGAAATGGTCTTGAAGCGGTATCTACAACGCCACATGCGAACAACGCGTCATACTACGTCACGCAAATCCAGCATCGCGCAAGCAGAGTTTACCGCGCAACTAGCATATATACAACGGCCCGACATAATAATAATAATTTATTCATAAAAACATAAACTTTGACAATAATGAGTAACAGAAAGGTATGCAGACATAAGTAGAATTTTACAGAGGTTGGATACAAAAGGATGGTAGTGGGGTCAAAAGTCCTGTAAGAATTAAGAACCCTGCCCCAAACTAGGAAAATCCTGTATCTTGGGAGGCAGTGTCTTCACATTAACAATAAGGTCGAGCGATAGTTGTGAACATACATGTTATTGTTTTATTTATTTATCCTTCCACTGGTATGATATACATCAAGTAGGAGAAATTAAAATTAGTTGTATTAACTGAAAATTTTAGAAAGATAGGTAAGATTATGTACCAGTGAGAACAAGAACGTTGTGTAAGAGAAGTATGTGTGTGTTAGTGTGTATTTATTGGAGGTGGGGTGGTGTATTTATATGTAGGTATGTTGTGTATGTGTGTAGGGAGTCGTGGCGTGTAATTAGTGTTAAGTGTATATATAGGCTGTGTAAAGTGTTCGTGTATGCGTGAAGATAAGGCGGAGGGGAGCTGCCGTTAGGAGGTTGGAAAACTATGTAGAATCAACAGATCCAGGTAAGCAAATCTTCAACAGCATCATACTGTTGTTCAATTAACCACTCTTCAGTTTTAGTTTTAACCCTGTAAGCATCTAATTCAATAATATTTTTTTTTTTATTTATTTTTGCGTATAAGTGTGAGCTTAGAACATAATGCTGGCGCCTAGCAAAAGCGGTCTTGTGGGTTTCCGTGAAACATAGAGGCTTTTTCGTGCGGCGTGTTGGGTCAGGTAGGGGGACCTTAGTATGCTTTTTCAGTACGGAACTAAGCACAAACAGCTGCCTTACAGTAAGTACTTTAGCATCCTTGTATAATTGTATAATTGTGAAGTTAGATATGTGAAATGTTTCCTTGACATCACCTTAAGAACCGCCCTTTGGGCTCGCTCCAACTTGAGAAACCTAGTCTTAGCTGCACCTCCTCACACTGTGATGCAGTAGGTGATGACGGACTGGCAGATAGCAATATACACCATTCTAATCGTGATGGGATCAGCAGAAGACCTAAGAAGCTTGAATACATAAATCATTTTTCTAACTCTGGTGGTTATCATATCTAAGTGTAAGTACCAGTTGAGTCCGCCATCAATCACAACACCCAGATATTTGAGATTATTTACCTCACGAAGGGACAAGCATGAGCAGTGCATCCGGTCATTACAAGTGTGAGCGTGAATGGTAAAGTTTGAAGGTGGTCTGGTACTAGGATGTAGTTTGAAAGGGATGTAGTAGGTCTTATCCAGGTTCAGAGTGAGCAGATTTTGCCGCAGCCAGCTAACAACGGTTTCAAGTGACGATTCGGCAGCAGTTCTAACAAGTTCCCAATCAGTCCCATAGACTATAATTGCTGTATCGTCAGCATAGGTGAAAATGTTTGAGTTCGAGAGAGGTATGCAGCATAGCTCGTTAATGTAAACCTGGAATAAGGTCGGCCCCAGCACACTACCCTGCGGGACTCCGAAAGTGGTGGTTGCCTCACCACTAACGTAGTCACCAACTCTCACGCACAATCTATGATTAGTGAGATAACTTTGAAAAAAATCGTGAGTTAGTCCGCGTATACCAACGTCCTCCAGTTTCGAAAGGAGGGTGGGAACAGAGACTCTATCAAACGCCTTTTTTAAATCTAGGAATAGACCTATACATTTGTATTGAACATTTAAAACTAAACTCATGGGTAAATTACCACTTTTGTTCACTAATGATGACCCTAATCAACATTATAATGATTTTTTTAATATGTATTGCACACAATTTGATAACACATTTATTCCAAAAACATTATCGGTTAATAGTATTGCTTCCTTCAGTGACTGGGCCACCATTGGTATACATAAAAATAGAAAAAGACTTTATGAATTATATGAGCGGAACGGATTTGTATAAACACTGCTGAATTTAATTTATATGTTAAGAATTATTCTAAAATATTTAAAAAAGTTTGTAGTATTGCCAAGTCACGTTATTTGAGTTCAAAAATTAAAAATAGTAGTAACATTATTAAAACGACTTGGAATGTCATTAATAGCGAAACGGGAAGGTCATGCACCCGAAGTAGTGACTACAGCCTTGTTATTGATGACAATATAATTAAATCAGATTGTCAAGTCGCCGCGGCCTTTGAAAATTTATTTGCAGAGATTCCCGTATCAACTACTAAATCTCTTAACTCATCACCCATTGCTGCAGAGTCTTTACTTAAAGAAAACGTTCCAGTTTGCGATTCTGAATTTCACTTCCAATATGTAACCTGTAAAGATATAATTAAAACTTTTCACACGTTAAATGTTAAAAAGACCGCAGATCTATGGGGTAATTCTGTGGATGTTGCTAAGTCGATTATAGACATTGTAGCACCTACTTTAGCTGTTATATTTAATAATTGTATTGACCGTGGTGAGTTTCCTGATCTTATGAAAAACAGTAAAATAATACCGTTGTTTAAATCGGGTAGTACATCAGACCTTACTAATTATAGACCTATTTCAGTACTACCTACCTTTAGTAAAATTTTTGAAAAACTTATTTTAAATCAATTGCAAAGATTTTTTAATAAAAATAAATTACTACATAACAAACAGTTCGGATTTACAAGGGGTCGTTCGACTACCGATGCAGGAGTTGAACTTTTAGGACATATTTATAATGCATGGAAGGACAAATGCGATGCTTTGGGCATCTTTTGCGATTTGTCCAAGGCATTCGATTGTGTTCTTCATGAAACATTAATCACCACTACGGAATCCGGAACGCCTCTCTGGATCTTCTTACTTCTTACTTAAGTGATAGGATTCAGAGAGTTGATGTTAACGGAAAAAGGTCACCAGGATCTGTAGTAAGAATGGGGGTCCCCCAGGGCTCAATTCTCGGCCCATTTTTATTTATTATTTATATAAATGACTTGCCTTACCTCATAAGGGATGAACATGATATAGTGTTGTTTGCAGATGACACTTCACTTTTATTTAAACTCAAACGTCAGCAGCTGGTTACTGACAATGTAAATAACGCCCTTGCAAAAGTAGTTAACTGGTTTAATGTCAATAACCTACTTCTTAACGGAAAAAAACGAAATGTATTAAGTTGACCATACCCCACGTTAGACAAGTAGAAACTAGTGTTCTCATTAAGGATGAAGAGTTGAAACCCGAAGATACCACAGTATTTCTAGGCATAACGTTGGATGCTAAGCTTCAATGGGGCCCCCATATAGATAAATTGTCAAAAAAGCTTAGCTCTGCAGCATACGCCGTTAGGAAAATTCGTGATTTAACTGATTTAGAGACAGCCCGTTTAGTATACTTTAGTTATTTTCATAGTGTGATGTCGTACGGTATTCTGTTGTGGGGAAATGCCGCCGATATTCAGACAATTTTTATTTTACAAAAAAGGGCAATTCGTTCCATTTATAAATTAAGTCCCAGACACTCCCTCAGAGACAAATTTAAAGAGATTAATATAATGACTGTGCCTTCTCACTACATTTATGATAATCTTTTGTATGCACATAAAAATATTAATCTGTTTAAAAAATACAGTGATATCCATAACATAAATACTAGGAACAAACACAAATTTGTTGTTCCTACAACAAGGCTCAAAAAAAATAACTTTAATTTCGGAAGTCGGTGTCTTTGGATCTGTATTTTAGTTTTTTGCCACCGACTTCCGAAATTAAAGTTATTTTTCACTTTCTAGTGTTTTTTGGAAGTCGGTTGTTTTTTTTTTTGTAAAAAGGTTTTTATTTTTCGCTTTTTAGTGGGTCAGTTTGTCATTTATCTAATTTACAATAGCTTTTACAAAATATTGCTTTTCCCGATGCAGGGACGTTAATTGTTGAGGAGTTCTAGTAAGAACCAGGAGAACTGACACCCTCACCACCATACTGCCGTCATAAAGAAAAAGGGCACAACTAAAATTTTTTTCAAAATTGAGTTTTAAATATATTTGGAATCAGAAAAAAAAGGCGCTTATGCCAGTTTTTTTACTCAATTTTGGAAAAAAATGTTAGTTGTGCCCTTTTTCTTTATGACGGCAGCATAAGTGACGAGCATAAATTGTTTAGCAACCACATTAAAGTACCTAATCGAATCGTAACCCGTGAAATGCTTATTATTGAGTAGTTCCGGTGGTCATCTGTGGTCTTCATCATCAGTTCCACTTCACCAAATGGTGCTTTCCGAAAGCAAATGCACGAGTTACTATAAAAATACCCAAATCGCTATAGGTGTGCCTATAAAGTTTGAGGGTTTCCCTCGGTTTCCATGGGATTTCCTCATCAGATTCCGAGTTGGTGACAATGGGACCACCTCGAGACCATACCCTTTCAAACAAAAAAAGAATTTTGAAAATCGGTCCACAATTGGCGGAGTAATCGCGTAACAAAAACACAAAAAAAAAAAAAACATACCGTCGAATTGAGAACCTCCTCCTTTTTTGAAGTCGGTTAAAAATAGGTGGCTCGTTTAGATGCCAATGTATACGTTTTTATAATAAACTTCCTAGCCACATTCAAGAACTAAGCCTTAATAAATTCAATTCTTTTATAAAGCGAAAACTATGTCAGAAAGCCTATTATACTGTAAAAGACTATATTGAGGACAAAAAGGCTTGGGATTGAGCTGCTCCAATAGGTTTAGAATGTTGTTTTTATTTTGCTATTTTACACTTTAATAATTTTCTTTTTTTTTAAGTATCTATTTATTTAAATAATGACATGTACATTTACTGTATAAAGTATATATGATTTTAATTATTGTGAATGTGAGGACTATGTGGGTAATTTTTTGTTTTTTCTCTCTTCGTTTTAATCATGATCTGGCAGTTTGAGTAGTTTATGCGGCCTACCCAAATGTCCTGTCTTTGGTATTGTTCGTCGAATCGTTGAGCTCCTTAAGTTCTGAGTTGAGCTGCACGGTTACTGACAAATGCGTGCACTGACTGGACAGGTCCGCTCGATCTGTGTGGTTCTTTCCTCAAAAGACCATTTCAGACACTAATCTACATGGTCCTCAAAGATTATGTCCGGATTTTTTATATACACATTGACATTGATGAATTTTTTTTAGACAATGGCATGAATATTTACTTTGTAAGTAATTTTTATTTTATTTTTTCATTTAATTATTGTGAATGTGAGGACTATGTGGGTCATTTCTTTTTTTCCTTCTTAGTTTTAATCATGATCTGGCAGTTTGAGTAGTTTATGCGGCCTACCCAAATGTCCTGTCTTTGGTATTGTTCGTCGAATCGTTGAGCTCCTCAAGTTCTGAGTTGAGCTGCACGATTTTTGACAAATGCGTGCACTGATTGGACAGGTCCGCTCAATCTGTGTGGTTCTTTCCTCAAAAGACCATTTCAGACACCAATCTACATGGTCTTCACACGATCTGACCAAGATTTTGTCTGGACTTTAAAAGAGACTGTGACTTCTGAGTTTGTTTCGGCCTTTCTTTTCAGAATAGTCAGTTACTCAGGAAACGCCGACCTCATCTAGTTTAAAAAAAAATATGATTGACGTGTAAAAGTGTTTGTACAAACCTACTTACAGAAATAAAAATCATTTATCATCATTTTTCATCAAGCTTTCTTGTAACGAATTCACTTAAGTCAAGCACTGCATCTTCTGTCGAAACTCCTTTTTTGGAACCATACTGATTTTGTGCAATGACGTTATTTCTATTGAGGAACTTAGTAAGTCTGAGGTTTATTAATTTTTCAAAAGTTTTAGAGATAGATGAGAGAACTGAGACATGAATCATTGGGCAGTTGCCCGCCAGACGCAACACCCGTCTGGTCGGAGGATCCCCCCTTTTCTATAGAATTTGAGTGAACTTTACACCCTGTTCCTCATACCTCTATAGTCTTTTGGTGTTTCCGCAACAACCAACCTGACTGTCTGTGTGTATTAGAAACTGTTTTTGATCCAAACTTTGACCACAGAGTAATCTCATCTTCCGTAGTAGTTAGATTCTCAGGGAAAAATGACCTGAGGCCAGCAAGAGTATTAAAGCTGTGCGTCTAGCGATTTCAACTAAAGAATCCGAATTTGTTGCAGTCCTTAGCCAGTTAAACAAAATTGCAGTGTCCCAAACTGGTAGTTTTTGTATTGCAGGTTTAGCAAGTGAAATGGCTTTTAGAACTTGATGAACGAAAAAATGTTTTGACTTTGATATATCTCATTTTGATGTTGCACAGTAAGTAGAAATAGCTGATTTATGAAGAAGAATAGTTTCATAAATCAGCAACAAACATACAAAACAAAAACAGTCGAATTGAAACCCTCCTCCTTTTTGAAGTCAGTTAAAAATACATAAAATTATAGCGGAGCTTATACTTTAGTTTTTGAAAAATACCCTCATTTTAATACTGACCGTCCAACCAATTTTCTTATTTAGATTTAAAAGTTGTGGGCACTACCGAGCCGGCAGTGGTTGGTGCATTCGGGTCGTCTCGGGGGCGCTTCTGAACTATACGGTTAAAGTAGTCGCGCGGTACGTACCTCGCTGGTGCCGGCGTGGTGTTGCGGCGGCGCGGGTGCAGGCCGCACGGAGCCGCGCGACGCCTCCTGCGTGAGGTCCTTCAGCAGCTCGTCCTTCTCCGTCTTGCGCGCGAAGCAGAAGTCGGACACCTTGTTCTGGAACGCCACCAGCAACTGTAACATGCAAGGGACGCGCGGTCAGCGGGCGCGAGCGGCGCGAGAGCGCGGGCGTGCGGCGCGCGGCCTACCTGCGTGAGGTCGTTGTAGAACTTGATGCCCTCGTTGAGGTTGGCGGTGAGCTCCTGGAAGGCGTCGGCGGCCGCGCACAGCTGGCCCAGCGCGGCGTCGCGCCCGCTGGCCCCGCCGCGCGCGCGCAGCAGCTCGGCGTGCGCGGCCTGCACGTCGCCCAGCAGCGCGGCCTGGCGCGCCAGCGTGGCCTCGGCGCGGCGCTGCAGTGGGGCCAGCGCGGCCCCCAGCGCGCCGGCCGACAGCGCGGGCTCGTCCACGGCGCCGTCGGCCGCCAGCGCGCCGAGGAACTGCGAGCGCAGGTCCACGGTGGTGTCCTTGAGCTCGGCCTCGATGGCGTCGCGCTCGGCCTTCAGCGCCTCCACGTCGTCCATGAGCGCGCGCAGGCGACGCGCGGCGGCGGCGTCGCCCGCGGCGTCGGGGCGCGCGGCGCCGGGCTCGTCGGGCACGCCGGCCGTGATGTCGCCCTCGCTGCCGCTGAGCAGCGCGATGTTGTCGCGGTGCTGCGCGAACTTCTGCTGCACGATATTGTCGGCGCGCACAGCGTTGTCGATGATCTGGCGGTACTTGTCGGCGTTGGTGCGGAAGGCCTCCGTGAGCTTGGCCGAGTCCGTGCGCGACCAGCGCGAGCCGAACTGCGTACGCAGCGTCGCGTCGGCCTCCGCCTCCTCGCGCAGCATGCGCTCCGCCTGCGACACGAGAGCGCTGCTGAGTGCTGAGTGTGTGCAGCGGCAGCACTGCCGCGAGGTGAGTGCTGAGTGTGTGCGGCGGCAGCACTGCCGCGAGGTAAGTGCTGAGTGTGTGCGGCGGCAGCACTGCCGCGAGGTGAGTGCTGAGTGTGTGCGGCGGCAGCATTGCCGCGAGGTGAGTGCTGAGTGTGTGCGGCGGCAGCACTGCCGCGAGGTGAGTGGTGAGTGTGGGCGGCGGCAGCACTGCCGCGAGGTGAGTGCTGAGTGTGTGCGGCGGCAGCATTGCCGCGAGGTGAGTGCTGAGTGTGTGCGGCGGCAGCACTGCCGCGAGGTGAGTGGTGAGTGTGGGCGGCGGCAGCACTGCCGCGAGGTGAGTGCTGTGTATCTTTCAGAAAATGTACGATATCTGTATATTTCAGAAAATGTATGATCCGGCAATATTTTCACTACAGTATAGTCGATAGTGTTTGCGTTTACACGAGCAACAACGGCTGACAAGTTAAACTCAAAAAGTATTTCAGCGATGTTTGCCGAAGTAGCATTCGTCACACTAAAAGCAGAGTTTTGCTGCGATACTGACGCATGACCGGCCACCCAGGCTTGGAACATTGCCGGCGATGTGTGACAGACTTGCAGCTTGCAGCGGTGACATATGGCCCGTTTAGGAGCCTGCTCACTCTCGATTAAAGGCCTTCGTGACACTTATGTGATGATGTGTGTGTGCTGACGAAGGCGAGTCGGAATTTAAAGCGTGTGTTTGATGGACGTGAGCATCGTTAAAGTATTCATACACGATCGAACTTGGTGCGGACCGGACCACGAACCGTACGGTGCGGTCTACACAACAGACAAGCGCACCAGACTCCGAACCGTCCAGTCGGTTATTGTGCTAGCATTGCGTGAACACGTCTCCTCGACATGCCGCCTATTCTATCAAAACAGGCCAAAATGGCATTAGTTGCGGCAACTATCGTTGCTACATCGCCATTACATAACGAAGGAAAAAGAAGAAGAGAATGGGCAAAATTTTATCTCAGAAACAGACAACAATACAGTCATATGAATGTCATTAAAGATCTCGATGATAAAGATTTTCGTATATATCTTCGAATGAGTTGAGTTCTTGGTGTCGCTCCGAATCCATGTCTGTGAACACGCTGCGACGTGTTGCGCGTACGGTGGCACAATAGCGACTGGACCGACATTTGGTTCGGTGCGCCGCCCGTCCACACGATCGGTTCGGTTCGGAACGCACCGCGTTCGATGTGCGAGCGCTCCGAACCAGCCGTACCGATATTAATAATAATAATAATGTCCAGTGGACCGTGCGCCATACGATTGAATTTGGTTCGAAGCGCACCATGTTCGTGGTCCGTTCCGAACCAAGTTCGATCGTCTGTGAATACTTTTAGTGTAGGCGTAGCGCTCAGTATTGGCCGAGCTATCTTCACGCATATCTATAACTAGCAGCGCTCCGCGGTTTCACTCGCATACGTTTCCCGTGGGAATATCGGGATAAAAACTATCCTATGTCCTTTCCCGGGACTCAAACTATTTCTGTACCAAATTTCATCTAAATCGGTTCACCGGCTTCAGCGTGAACAGGTAACAGAAAGACACACTTTCGCATTTATAATATTAGTATGGATAGACTAGTTGACAGTCAGAACAATGCCTTAGGAACTTTGTACTGTAGAATGGTTGGGGGCTAAAAATATAAAAAAAAAAAACCGACTTCCAAAAAAAACACTACAAAGTGAAAAATAACTTTTATTTCGGAAGTCGGTGTCTTTGGATCTGTATTTTAGTTTTTTGTCACCGACTTCCGAAATAAAAGTTATTTTTCACTTTGTAGTGTTTTTTTTGGAAGTCGGTTTTTTTTTTTGTTAAAAAGTTTTTATTTCTCGCTTTTTAGTGTGTCTATTTATAATGTATCTAAGTTACAATAGCCTAATGCCAACTTGCTCATCGCCTTTTACAAAATATTGCTTTTCCCGATGCAGGGACGTTAATTGTTGAGGAGTTCTCCTGGTATTCAACCATCAGCTCCATTTCACCATTCGCATTGTGACGAGCATAACTTGCTTAGCAACCATATTAAAGTAAGTAATCGAATCGCAAACCGGGAAATACTTATTATTGAGTAGTTCCGGTGGCCATCTGTGGTCTTCATCATCAGTTCCACTTCACCAAATGATGCTTTCCGAGAGCAAATGCACGAGTTACTACAAAAAATACCCAAATCGCTATAGGTGTGCCTATAATACTTCCTTCGATTTCTCCAGGATCCCATCATCAGATCCTGACCTGCTGACAATGGGACCACCTGGAAAGTATACCCTTTCAAACAAAAAAATAATTTTTGAAATCGGTCGAGCCGTCTCCGAGTAATCGGGGAACATACATAAAAAAAAAAATAAAAAAAAAAAAAAAAAAAAACAGGTTCCGACGAATTGAGAACCTCCTCCTTTTTGAAGTCGGTTAAAAATCAATATAATTTTAAACAATTCCCGTCTTATGTCATGGGTACAATTATGCACATCGAAAAGCTTTTGTTTGTAGGGTGTTACAAGTGGTGCGCCTACTGGACACGTACGACTTGGTGTTACAAGTGGTGCGCCTACTGGACACGTGCGACTTGGTGTTACAAGTGGTGCGCCTACTGGACACGTGCGACTTGGTGTTACAAGTGGTGCGCCTACTGGACACGTACGACTTGGTGTTACAAGTGGTGCGCCTACTGGACACGTGCGACTTGGTGTTACAAGTGGTGCGCCTACTGGACACGTGCGACTTGGTGTTACAAGTGGTGCGCCTACTGGACACGTACGACTTGGTGTTACAAGTGGTGCGCCTACTGGACACGTGCGACTTGGTGTTACAAGTGGTGCGCCTACTGGACACGTACGACTTGGTGTTACAAGTGGTGCGCCTACTGGACACGTGCGACTTGGTGTTACAAGTGGTGCGCCTACTGGACACGTGCGACTTGGTGTTACAAGTGGTGCGCCTACTGGACACGTGCGACTTGGTGTTACAAGTGGTGCGCCTACTGGACACGTGCGACTTGGTGTTACAAGTGGTGCGCCTACTGGACACGTGCGACTTGGTGTTACAAGTGGTGCGCCTACTGGACACGTGCGACTTGGTGTTACAAGTGGTGCGCCTACTGGACACGTGCGACTTGGGTTTGGGAACCAACATAGCTGCATTGGACAGAATAATTAATGAGCTTCGCTTTTTGTTAAAAAGTGCTTTTTATGTGCCTATTTGAAACAGTTAAACAAAGTCAAAGCATTCAAGCTTTGACTTTGTTTATCTGTAAAAATATATCTTGTTATGCAAACTTAAGAGTTAGGGATAGTTTTTTGTTGCGCTGCAGGTGCAATACAGTGCGCGTGGGCAGGTATACAAACTTAACTTACAAGCTAGGACAACTTGAACTTGAACTTGTTCAAGGCAGTTTTGGTAATTCGGTACAATGTTACAATAATAAAAAAAAACGGGCAAGAGCGAATCGGACTCGCGCACCCAGAGGGTTCCGTACCATCATTTACCACGTTAGACAAGTAGAAACTAGTGTTCTCATTAAGGATGAGGAGTTGAAACCCGAAGATACTACAGTATTCTTAGGCATAACGTTGGATGCCAAGCTTCAATGGGGCTCCCATATAGATAAATTGTCAAAAAAGCTTAGTTCTGCAGCATACGCCGTTAGGAAAATTCGTGATTTAACTGATTCAGAGACAGCCCGTTTAGTTTAATTTAGTTATTTTCATAGTGTGATGTCGTACGGTATTCTGTTGTGGGGAAATGCCGCCGATATTCAGACAATTTTTATTTTACAAAAAAGGCCAATTCGTTTCATTTATAAATTAAGTCCCAGACACTCCCTTAGAGACAAATTTAAAGAGATTAATATAATGACTGTGCCTTCTCAGTACATTTAAGATAATCTTTTGTATGCACATAAAAATATTAATCTGTTTAAAAAATACAGTGATATCCATAACATAAATACTAGGAACAAACACAAATTTGTTGTTCCTACAACAAGGCTCAAGAAAATAGGTGGCTCGTTTAGATGCCAATGTATACGTTTTTATAATAAACTTCCTAGCCACAATTAAGAACTAAGCCTTAATAAATTCAATTCTTTTATAAAGCGAAAACTATGTCAGAAAGCCTATTATACTGTAAAAGACTATATTGAGGACAAAAAGGCTTGGGATTGAGCTGCTCCAATAGGTTTAGACAGTAAATGTTGTTTTTATTTTTTTGCTATTTTACACTTTAATTATTATTATATATATATTTAAAATTATCTATTTACTTATACAATGGCGCCGATTCTGTTGTTCACAAACTAAACTAAATTTAAGTTCAGGCATCTTTTTCTTTCTATTTCATTAAGAAAAGGACAGAAGATAAATAATAGTTTAGTACTGTCAAATTAAGATACTCCATAGACAATTTAGACGAGATTAAAAAATTGCTTATTATAAATATGTCAATTTACGTCAGGCGCTGACTAATTTGACAGGACTAAACTAATATTTATCTTCTGTACTTTTCTTAATGAAATAGAAAGAAAAAGATGCATGAACTTAAATTTTGTTTAGTTTGTGAACAACACAGAATCGGCGCCATTGACATGTACATTTACTGTATAAAGTATAATATTATTTTAATTATTGTGAATGAGTGAGGACTATGTGGGTCAATGTTTCCTTAATCATGTCTGGCAGTTTGAGTAGTTTATGCGGCCTACCCAAATGTCCTTCCTGTCTTTGGTATTGTTCGTCGAATCGTTGAGCTCCTTAAGTTCTGAGTTGAGCTGCACAGTTACTGACAAATGCGTGCACTGACTGGACAGGTCCACTCAATCTGTGTGGTTCTTTCCTCAAAAGATCATTTCTTTGGTATTGTTCGTCGAATCGTTGAGCTCCTCAAGTTCTGAGTTGAGCTGCACGATTTTTGACAAATGCGTGCACTGATTGGACAGGTCCGCTCAATCTGCGTGGTTCTTTCCTCAAAAGACCATTTCAGACACCAATCTACATGGTCTTCACACGATCTGACCAAGATTTTGTCTGGACTTTAAAAGAGACTGTGACCTCTGAGTTTGTTTCGGCCTTTCTTCTCAGAGTAGTCAGTTAGGAAACGCCGACCTCATCTAGTTTAAAAAATATAATTGACGTGTAAAAGTGTTTGTACAAACCTACTTACAGAAAATAAATCATTTATCATCGTATGTTTTTAAATTTTCATCAGCGAGGCCTATATTCGTCAGAGAATTTTAACACTGTACTGCGGTGTAGAATATTGAAGTTTTATGTCAGCACCATCTCTTGACGGATAGAGGAACTAATGTAACTTTTGTTGATGATTTCTGAAAAAGGGTGCTATTTAGAGACTTCGTTTTATTTTTCCTGTAATCTTTACATAAACTGTTGCAAAAAATATACGTATATTTTTATTTCTTTCTTATTTGCAAAATAGTTGGGCAAACGTCATCTAAAACTATTACAAATTTCAAATTGATAGCATTAGTAGTTCTTGAGATATCCAGCTGTGACAGACAGACAGACTGAGTCGCACCATATGGGTTCCTTTTTACCATTTTGGTGCTGAGTAGTAGTGTATATTAGTTTATCCCACACGCGCGCCCTACTAAGTAGATTATGAAAACATGGACAATGTTTTATATTGATAGCTTAAAATGATGTTGAATTCAGGTGCGGCTTAAAATTAACAAATTGAAACACAGCCACATATGTACAGTCACGAGCACAAGTATGTATACACTTGGCTTTATTCAAAGGCGATTTTCTCCTTTATTTTTGAATGAAATTTTATATTATTACGAACATAGTATTTTCGAACCCATAGGTTCATGTAAAGTGTCGTATTTCAACGTTGCATTCGTTATTTTGTGAAAAAATCGCAATTTAAAGTTTCCAAGTGTTGACATATTAGTGCTCATGACTGTACAGCTTCGCAAGTAAAGGTCGGTCTTTTCCTGAAATAAACGGAAAGAACTCCGCAGAGTGGCCCGCAAAGGGCCCTCTACGTCGTTCGACGACACCAGATTCCTTGGCCAACAGCCAGGCCAGGCCACGGCCTGGACATCAGGGACGCACGTGTGCCAATTTTGCACCGATTTAGGGTATTTTTAGGGTTCCGTACCCAAAGGGTAAAAACGGGACCCTATTAATAAGACTACACTGTCAGTCTGTCACCAGGCTGTATCTCATGAACCGTGATAGATATACAGTTGAAACTTTCACAGATGATGTATTTATGTTGCCGCTATAACAACAAATACTAAAAACAGAATAAAATAAATATTTAACCTTTTGACCGCCACACGTTAAAAAAAATAAAAAACGTGCCCTTGGCGTCAAAATCTGTCATGTAGTCGAACCGTGGAGTGCTGGGCACATTTTGGTTTGTCATCTATACATGACTGTGGTGGTCAAAAGGTTAAGGGGTGCTTCGATACAACGGAGCCCTTCGTGTGCGAGTCCGACTCGTACTTAGCCAGTTTTTTTAATTTGTACCCACAAAAACAAGGGAAACTCCGTTCAAATTTCAAATTCAAAGTCGTTGCATCAAGCGAAAGCTAAGGCTAGTTAGTCTACACCCGCTCCACCCAGAGCGGGAGGGGTCATTTGATGATTTCCCATCCGAAAAAAAAAGGCTAGTCAGTCGCCTTCGACGATCAGTATCCGGACCTACTATAATATTTGGACAGAAGTAATACATACATGAAATTTGTGTGCATTGTAAAAAAACACATTTGACAGAACTGAATTCACTCGAGCCGCCATGACAGAATGCTCCGTTTTGACAATAAAAATGTAATCGGTTTTTCAAAAACAAACTAGCCCGTCCAAATACAAGCAGACCGACTCGCTCTCGCGGACAGGAACGTCGCGCTACCTCGTCCAGCACGTCCCGGTTGCGCTGCAGCAGCTCGGGCAGCTCGGCCATGAGGCGCGTCAGCTCGGGCAGCCCGCCCGCGTCGCGCACGGCCGCGGCGCGCGCGCGGATGGAGTCGGGCAGCGCGCCGGCGCCGGGCGCGGCCTCGATGCAGGCGGGCAGGTTCAGCGACGCCAGCACGCTGTTGAGCAGCTGCGTGGCGTCGCGCAGCTTGCTGATCTCGGCCGTCACCAGCTCGCCGCGCCGCGCGCCGGCCGCCTGCAGCGCCTGGTGCACGGCCAGCGGCACCAGCGCCGCGAACAGCTCGCGCGCCTCGCCCCAGCGCGGCGGCGGCGCCAGCGGCTGCGCGATGGCGGCGCGGGCCAGCGGCTCCAGCTGCGCGGGCTCGGGCACGCGCTCGTGGTAGATGAAGTCGTTGTCCCGGCGCGCGGCCGCCAGCTGGCGCGCGGCGCGCGTGGCGTGCTCGGCGGCGGGCGCGACGCGCGCGAGCTTCAGCAGCTCCTCCGCCACCTGCGCGATAGGTTTCCTTTGATTCTTTATTCTATAGAGCTAGGGTTTCCTAAGACTGCGCCACGTGGCGTCCGCAATTTACCGTCTGATGACGTCACTGAAACGTTATTTATAAAAGTAAGTCTGTGTTTCCCTAGAGAGCGTTTCTTGACACCGTAAAGTCAAGCCCCGATGTTATTATTCTCGTGAGAGCCGTCACTGCGGCCGTTATGTGGCGGCCGCCGCTGTCGTAGCGAGCCCGAGCTTCTGGGATACTAAGATCTCTACACGTTTCGTCTTGTACCTTCTGGGATACTGAGGTCTCTACACGTTACGTCTCGTACCTGCAGACGCGCGATCTCCTCGCCGACGCTCTTGTTGGCGCGGCACACGGCCGCCTGGAACAGCTGCGCCAGGCCGCGGAACATCATCTGCTTCGACTGCATCTGCGACACAAACTCTACGTGTACATCCAATATAATTATATATTTCATTTCCTACTTGATAAAAATCTATTCACTCAATTTTCCACTGACAGACAACGGATAAAGAGAAAGGTTTGCCCGGGAAGTATGTAGAGTTAATTCGTGCATGTACACTGTACAGTCAATCTCGTACCTACGTGCGGTCGGCTGCCGGCAATACTTACCGACGAGTTGTGAGAGTGTTTTTGATAAATGTTTTTTTAGTTCTATTTTGAGATGCCTGTGCGCAACTTGTTTTGCAATATGTGTCAAATATTTAGAATTTAATATGAAATTAAGCGTTTAAGTTTTCGGGATGTTTTGGTACAGATTCTTATCGCACGTAACTCTGCACACTTGGCGAATGAGAGCTACATCGAAAGTGTAACATTTTGACAGCAACGATACTTGCTTTTACGGTTTTTTTTATTTAGTTAATCCCTTGTCTCAGTGTTGTAATCAAATCTTGCAAGTTAAATTTGACCCACTTCCCGGTTTCCGATTGTGCCGTTAATTTGCATGCATGTGTAAATCGAATGACAACGCAATAATATTATTATGACATGGAGCTGATCTGATGATGGAGCCGGAAGGTGGTCACGGGAACTTTTTAGTTAATTAAAGGCTTTGGTTGAGCGGGGGAATAATAGCGGGTAATGTTATTTAAATATTTGCGTTGGCGAAAAGAATCAATTCTAAATTGGGGCGAGTGCGGAGGATATCATTAATCCTATTATAAAATGGGATAGGCAGAGGACGCGCCGCAGATATTACACCATATATGTAGGAATCAAGATACACTAACCTTGTTGGCTCTGGTGACTCGAAGACTGGTGCTGCGCAGACTGGATGAGGATTCGGCTAAGGGGCGCCTCTGTTCTTGTGTTCTAGATAATTCTTAATTTGCGACGCTCAGCGAGCCATCAGACCGGTCTGGTTAGGCGCGAGCAGTATTTTTTACTTAGCGGGAGATTAAATTATGGCAGTTTTTTTATGAGCGCGCGGGGCCTTATATAGGTACCCCCCCACCACGCCAAACTTGAGACGAGCGTTGTGTGTCTCCTTCTTCCAACATATTGGTGTCACGTAAAACGGCGTAACCAGGCTTTTTTAAAAATTACCCCAAACTCGAGGGGTTTGCTAGAAGCCACTGAAGAGTTCCACCTTCCACCTCCTGGCTTCATCATCAGATCAGCTACAAAATACCAAATTATAGTATTGTCATCCGAACTATATATATTGTACATACACAATCAGGCTATTATGTTCCCACTGCTGTGAGATACAGTAGGCCATAATACACCACGCGGTCCCAGTGCGGGTTTGTGGATGTCGCAAGTCTTCGAATTATTGGTTCTAAGACATGCTGGTTTCCTCAGGATGTTTTCATTCACCGTTTTGAGAGCAGTGGTGATGAAATTAAATACACAAAGTCGATAGCCTGTTTGGGTTCGAACTCACGACCTACAAGTAGTAAGTCGGGGCTGGTACTACTTGTTCAGCACTGCTTTCCATAGTGTCATACATACAAAATTTCATTTCGATACGACAATTAGAGTTAGGTTAACGGTTGTTGTAGCCCGAAAGTCGACTACCAGCCTTACCAAGGGGTATCGTATTACCCAGTCACTGGCTGTGGAGTTCAAGATAGGCATTCGCTCTATGTAAAATGCTGGTGCTCGGCTGCATCCGGTTGGACTGGAAGCCGACCGGAACATAGTTGGGAAAAGCCGGCAGATGATGAAATAGAAGAACTTAGGTTAAAATTGACTTCTAAGATTTGTTACATTATTAGTTACAAGTGAAGCTTCTTAAAGCGTGTTAAAAAAATGTTTTTCAATTAGTTACTTTCAAACGTTTTCAATTTATTTCATTATGCATGTTTAATTAATTAATATATAATTAATACAGTTCAGTGTGGCTGTAGGCTTGCACCAGAGATCGTCTAAGTCCTTTCCTCTTCCTGTTGATTATGGACGTTGTTACGTCAGACATCCAGGAGGAGGCACCCATGTTACTATAGCAACCTTGGCACAATGGCTAGAGTCTTTGGTCAGGGAACGAGAAGCCGTAAGTTCAATCCTTGGGTGCAGCGATATACTCTTTTTGTATTCATTATTTTGCTAAAACGTTGCTTAAAGTTGAATTTATAACGATTCGATCCCGTTCATGGATGAGTAATGAAGTTTGCAACGTATAAGACAACCACGGGACTCTCAGGCCATTTTATTCTGACTGTTTAGAAAATAACTACATACCCAAAATTAAAAAAAAAAATGTTTTCAAACACTTTAATTTATAAAAACTGGCCAAGTGCGAGTCGGACTCGCACACGAAGGGTTCCGTACCACAAGGCAAAAACGCCGAAAAAAAACACGTTTGTTGTATGGGAGCCCCCCTTAAATATTTATTTTATTTTAATTTTATTATTTATTATTAAAGTAAAAATACAACTGAGTATTTTGTGAATATTTCAAGTGCCTACCTGTCCCTGTACCTGTAAATCGCGTTTGTTGTAGCCCCCCTTAAATATTTATTTTATTTTGTTTTTAGTATTTGTTGTTATAGCGGCAACAGAAATACATACTTTGTGAAAATTTCAACTGTCTAGCTACCGCGGTTCTTGAGATACAGCCTGGTGACAGACAGACGGACAGATGGACGGACGGACGGACATGCCGTTCCGTTTTTACGCGGAACCCTAAAAATGAACGTTCTTAGTTGTCAATCTACGAGTATTTGAGTTTATTGATTACTACCTACTCATATTCGTGTGCGGATTTATTTCTGTGGGCCAACCATGCAACATTTATCAATGTTTAAAAAGGCAGAAATTGTTGTTCTGAATGAGCACTTATTTATTTATTTAACTTAACTAACTCATCTCACCTTTCAATGTTTACCTTTAGGAGTAAATTAATGTAACTTATGTGCAATACCTACCATAGTTAAATAATAATATAATGCCTGTTATCATAAAATGTATTAGTTTTTTTTTCACAGCCCACACCAAATTGAACCTTAAAACAACTATTGTAAGGAAGGAACATATTGGAAGAAACTAGAGGGATCATTTGCTAGCAAGCGTTAAGCTCGCTCATTCCAACCAACACCAAATAATAATAATAATATGTTTACCTGATAAAAAAAAAACAAATTATTTTAATGCTTTTATTTAATTTACCTTTCTACTTTTTTGCTAGAGTGATTTTATTGGCCACAAAATTAATTTAATAAAAAACAAAAAGTAAAAAACAGCAAAACAAAATTCCTTAGCTGGGATCGAACTCACGTCGCTTGTCGAGCTTACATCAGTACAGTTCGCGTCAAATAACTGTGCCGCTCTGAAGTAGGCAACAAATCACTGCGCAGTAGTTAATCCTATGAATAAAACAGCAGCGCGCATGGCGCGGATTGGCGCGGCTAGCAAAGAGCCTAGCTTTAGAGCGGCAAAGTTATTTGACGCGAACTGTAGCTATCTCAGGCGCTTACACCAATTAGCTAATGGGAACTATGTTATACTAGTCTAAAATGTTGGGTCAAATTCCTTCATTGTGAACCCGTTTATTTTATCTCTAACCGTGAATGTATAATACGTATACGCACACAATAATAATGACAGTTACCGATGTGTGCGTGATGTAAACTAATTAGCATTGCCGACTGTACAACAAATTTGTGTTTGTTTCTAGTATTTATTTTATGGATATCACTGATTTTTTTAAACAATTATATATTTTTATGGGCATATAAAAGATTTTCATAAATATACTGAGAAGTCACCAGGGGCGTGCCTAGGGGTCAAAATTAGGGCAAGCCCACAGATTTTCAAGGTATAAAAAAAACGCCCAACTGAGGGATTGGCTGATTTTCTTGTTGTTAATGGTTGTTAGTAGTACTAACATCATTATTATAATTTTGGTAAGAAAACCTTTAAAATACGAAGACCAGGTACTACTTATTTCAAGCATCAGTAAGTAATTGTCATAAGCGCCATCTATACTAATGAATGCGTAAAATAAATGAACCACAGCGCTAAGCAGGACCTTTTTTCGAAAATAATAATAATTTTATGAATTAGGTACTTACATTTTTAAAGTCAATTGATAATTTTAACATGAGCCACTACATAGGTTTGTCATATCATATTCATACCTAATAAACGATCGAATGAGTAGGTAAGTACCTATTCTATTTATTCTGTCTTCTTGACTGACAAAAATACTTGTTTTTATTTCCGAGAAGTACCGACAGTAATATAAGATTGGCTACGGTGAAGTAAAGAGTTATTTATTGGCAGAAAAATTGCAGAACACTCAATGTATTTACGTACCTTTTCGATGAAAGATTCCGAACACATAATGATAAAAGAACACTATATTCATTAACCATTTACAAAATCATAGGGAATGACATCACCACAATCAATATTTTTTTCAAATAATAAAACTAATTCTCAAAGTCATTGAGCTAAATAACTAGGGAAGCAAACCTCATTAAAATGTGTCAAAAAAATGTAACCACTATTTAAACGGGACGACGTAGCTTTGAAACCACTACACATTTAAAAGTAAACATATATCTGTCTCACACAAGTCGCAAGAATAATACCGTCGCGGTCGCATAGATTAGACAAAGACTGCAATATAAACATGCAATGGCGGGAGGATGTTGCCTAGCCATGCGAAATTTTACCCAACTTTTTAAGCCATAAAAAACGCAAAAAAAAAAACATTAAACGTTATGAACGTTATTTTTGAATTATGTATTTAAATATTTAAAAACTATTATTTTTATGGTACATACAATGTTATTTTTTTGTTACACATTGTCACACATTTAGTTTTATAAAATATTTTAAATCATATACTCTATAAATTAAAAACTCCCACATAATGTGGGAAACTAAAACTAAGTTTTTAGTGGCAACATTGAACCTAATTTACAAAATTCTACATTTTATTTATTTTTATTGCGTTTTTACGTTGATATAAACACAGAAACAATAAACTTACGCGTGGAAAGTAATTCCGGTTAATTTATTGTGTTTTTGTGACCTCGAATCGCACTCGTTCACTACGTATTTTCCCATTTTGGCGGTAATTTTCACTCGGCTAACTTCGGTTGACGTCACACAGAGCACTGAACTGACATTAGCTACGATTGAGGCTGTGGCCTTGATCCCAGTGGCAACGCCTTGGCGCGGTAATTGCTAATCTAGTGTATGTATGTCATCGACTTATCGCGCCCGCCACACGTGCTTTCGCAACTAACTTTACGCGGGTCAACGCAACGCGCGGATAGTGCATTTGCGCGAACTTCATGCCTCTCAAAAGCCTGGCTTTTCATTTCATAGAACTCTGTGTATAAGTACTTACCAATATATCAACAAATGTAAACGTTTCTATAGCAATTTGTATGCGAAAACTGCGAGACAGAGAAAGGAAAGGCAAGCCAGGTAAAAGCCAGACTAAGTGTGAGCGAGATGGCGCATTTGAACGCATTGTATAGCGTTTAGAGCCGAATTTGGCGCGAACCTAGCCCAGTGCGCGATAGTTCGGATTTCGAAATTGTATTCCTATGTCATGAATGTTTGAGTTCGAGTTGACTGGAATTTTTTAAATATATTTTTTATTGATTTTGTTGTTGTGAATCATTGATATACATACACTAGATTAGCAATTACCGCGCCAAGGCGTTGCCGCTGGGATCAAGGCCACAGCCTCAATCGTAGCTAATGTCAGTTCAGTGCTCTGTGTGACGCCAACCGAAGTTAGCTGAGTGAAAATTACCGCCAAAATGGGAAAATGCGTAGTGAAAGAGTACGATTCGAGGTCACAAAAACACAATAAATTAACCGGAATTACTTTCCACGCGTAAGTTTATTGTTTCTGTGTTTATATCAACGTAAAAACGCAATAAAAATAAATAAAATGTAGAATTTTGTAAATTAGGTTCAATGTTGCCACTAAAAACTTAGTTTTAGTTTCCAACATTATGTGGGAGTTTTTAATTTATAGAGTATGTGATTTAAAATATTTTATAAAACTAAATGTGTGACAATGTGTAACAAAAAAATAACATTGTAACATAAAAATAATTGTTTTTAAATATTTAAATACATAATTCAAAAATAACGTTCATAACGTCTAATGTTTTTTTTTGCGTTTTTTATGGCTTAAAAAGTTGGGTAAAATTTCGCATGGCTAGGCAACACCCTCCCGCCATTGCATGTTTATATTGCGGTCTTTGTCTAATCTAAGCGACGGTATTATTCTTGCGACTTGTGTAAGTGAGACAGATATATGTTTACTTTTAAATGTGTAGTGGTTTCAAAGCTACGTCGTCGCGTTTAAATAGTGGTTACATTTTTTTGACACATTTTAATGAGGTTTGCTTCTCTAGTTATTTAGCTCAATGTTGTGAATTATGATTTTATTAGGGCGCTTTTTAGTGGGTCTATTTATAATTTATATCTAAGTTACAATAGCCTAATGTCAACTTGCCCATCGCCTTTTTATAAAATATTCCTTTTCTCGATGCAGGGATGTTAATTGTTGAGGAGTTCTCCTTTTATTAGTTTTTAGATTAGATGCTGATAATCCTGGCTGCAGCATCAGGCCAGACTTATGTCAACATTGCATTGAACATAAAATTAGTCCTGTTTAAAATGAGCCCAAACACGACTACGGTGCTGTAATTTCAAGGTTTGTACTTTTTCTGATGCTCCTGGCTTCAGCATCAGATCTTCGGTGTTCCTCAGTAACAGTACGTTCATCCACACATCGAGCCCTTTTCAATGAGCCTAAACACGATATATCTGCTGTTAGTTGTCGAGGAGTTAGGTACTCTGCAGACTATCCTGACTGCAGCATCAGGTCATGACTTGATGATCATGAGACCAAATGTGGCAAATGCCCTATCAAACATCAAAACAATTTACTAAAACAGTCCTTGCCTATACGAGTAACTTCTTACTGTTAAGGAGTTGTACCTTCCATCATCAGCCCAGCTACCTGAGATGGTGACAACCATACACAAATACACAAGATACTTCATAAAATATGCGAAAAACCATAAGTGAGCCTATAAAATTTGAAGGTTGCCCTCGATTTCTCTAAGATCCCATCATCAGATCCTAACTTGGTGACAATGGGACCACCTCAGAACTATCTACTTTCGAACAAAAAAAGGAATTTTGAAAATCCTTCGACAATTGGCGGAGTATTCGATGAACAAACATACAAAAAAAAAACATACAAACACCCGAACATAGTACCTCCTCCTTTTTGTGAAGTCGGTAAAAATAGCTAAAGTACACTAAACGAGCAGTCTCTATATCAGTTAAATTACGAATTTTTCTAACAGCGTATGCTGCAGAACTTAGCTTTTTTGACAATTTATATAAACAAGGTGTTGATTTGCATCCTCGTCAAATTTCAGGAGGTTGTCGTAAAAGACATTTTAGTATACTTTAGTATTTTAGTACTTAGTAAAATAAAAGGCGTTTGTTTGTGAAAGCGCAGTTACAGGGCTAGTAACAGACGGGCCGCGTTTAAATACGGCTGGTTCACACTTACGGATTTCTATATTTATAAAAAAAGTAAAAAATAAAAACTTTTTTACAAAAAAAAACAACCGACTTCCGAAATTAAAGTTATTTTTCACTTTTTAAGTAGTGTTTTTTGGAAGTCGGTTGTTTTTTTTTTGTAAAAAAGTTTTTATTTTTTACTTTTTAGTCGGTCAGTTTGTAATTTATCTTAGTTACAATAGCCTAACGTCAACTGCTGATCACCTTATACAAAATATTGCTTTTCCCGATGCTGGGACGTTAATTGTTGAGGATTTCTCCTGGTTCCACTCACCATACGCATTGTGACTAGGATAAATTGCTTAGCAACCATATTAAAATGAGCCCAAACACGACTACGGTGCCGTAATTTCAAAATTTGTACTTTTTCTGATGCTCCTGGCTTCAGCATCAGGTCTCTATGTACTTCGGTATTCCTCATTAACAGTACGTTTATCCACACATCGAGCCCTTTTCAATGAGCCTAAACACGATATATCTGCTGTTAGTTGTCGAGGAATTAGGTACTCTGCAGACTATCCTGACTGCAGCATCAGGTCATGACTTGATGATCATGAGACTAAATGTGGCAAATGCCCTATCAAACATCAAAACAATTTACTAAATAAAACAGTCCTTGCCTGTTCGAGTAACTTCTTATTGTTAAGGAGTTGTACCTTCCATCATCAGCCCAGGTACCTGAGATGGTGACAACCATACGCAAATACACGAGATACTTCATAAAATATGCGAAAAACAATAAGTGAGCCTATAAAATTTGAGGTTTGCCCTCGATTTCTCTAAGATCCCATCATCAGATCCTAACTTGGTAACAGTGGGACCACCTCAGAACTATCTACTTTCGAACAAAAAAAGAATTTTGAAAATCCGTCGACAATTGGCGGAGTATTCGATGAACAAACATACAAAAAAAACATACAAACATCCGAACATAGTACCTCCTCCTTTTTGTGAAGTCGGTAATAAACTTTGTGACTAGTTTCGAAACGTATTGCACCCGAACTTAACGAATGCAATAGGCGACGTAGGATGCAAGAGCGAGCGAAGGGCACCCGAAGATAGGTTTGGTTAGGTTAATTTAAACCCTTTACACAGAAATAGGGGCCCCACGAAGCGGGCCTCCGTCGACATAGGATGCGAGAGCGAAAATACCGTCATGATCACTTTGTGACTGGTTTAGAAAATGAATTATAAAATTATATTTTGTATAAACGTGATTTTTCCAAAAGACTCTAAATATTAATTGAAAAAATTATTTAATGTCATCGGAAACATTTGTAAAGAGAAGCATTTACCAAATAAATGTTTGTAAAGCGAGTGTTTATAAAAACAAACATTTGCGGAATGAGTTGTTTGTGAAATAAATAGTATACGAAACGTTGGTTGTAAACTAAAAATTTGTCAATGGAGTTTTGGTGAAACATTAGTGAACCGTATTATGTCACATTCAGCCCAAAGCGGGGCTGTGTGCTGGCAGTAACACTCACGATGCTGAGCCAGTCGCGCTCCCACAGCGACTTGAGCTGCTCCTTCTGCATGACACGCAGAGCGTCCGTGTACAGCTCGTCGCACTGCGCGCACACCTTGGCCACCATGCTCTCCTTCATCTCGTCTGCAACAAGCGATCGACACATTCGTTCTAGATATCAATTAAACTAAAGTATGACTACAGCCACGACATTAATAATAATTTATAATATTTTTTTTTTATTATAAATTATTACTAATGTCGTCAATCAAGTCTAGGTTGGCCGGGCAGTCTGTACCTGTATGTAGCGCTCGTGTGCCAAGTAGAATCAAGTCTCGGTTGGCCGGGCAGTCTGTACCTGTATGTAGCGCTCGGGTGTCAAGTAGAATCAAGTCTCGGTTGGCCGGGCAGTCTGTACCTGTATGTAGCGCTCGTGTGCCAAGTAGAATGAAGTCTCGGTTGGCCGGGCAGTCTGTACCTGTATGTAGCGCTCGTGTGCCAAGTAGAATGAAGTCTCGGTTGGCCGGGCAGTCTGTACCTGTATGCAGCGCTCGTGTGCCAAGTAGAATCAAGTCTCGGTTGGCCGGGCAGTCTGTACCTGTATGTAGCGCTCGTGTGCCAAGTAGAATGAAGTCTCGGTTGGCCGGGCAGTCTGTACCTGTATGTAGCGCTCGTGTGCCAAGTAGAATGAAGTCTCGGTTGGCCGGGCAGTCTGTACCTGTATGCAGCGCTCGTGTGCCAAGTAGAATCAAGTCTCGGTTGGCCGGGCAGTCTGTACCTGTATGTAGCGCTCGTGTGCCAAGTAGAATCAAGTCTCGGTTGGCCGGGCAGTCTGTACCTGTATGCAGCGCTCGTGTGCCAAGTAGAATCAAGTCTCGGTTGGCCGGGCAGTCTGTACCTGTATGTAGCGCTCGTGTGCCAAGTAGAATCACTCAGCCCACGCGTTCTACTCTAAGCAGAAACACAATCCCTTGCTGTAGCAGGCCACCACTCGGAGAGCGCACGACTGGTTGTGACGTGGCTGTGCTTACCGCGGATGCACTTGTAGGCGATGACCTCCTGAGCCTGCGCCAGCATGAGCTTGGCCAGCGCGTCCAGCGTCTCAGGGTGCAGATCGGGCGTGGTCTCCTGGTGCACCGCCATCATTATGTTCGCCTTCAGGAACGAGAACACGCCCGCCGCTTGCTGCACACACACATTATTTATTTTATCTACACCCATGCCATAAATCCATACTAATATTATAAATTCGAAAGTAACTGTCTGTCTGTCGGGTCTCCCTTGTTTCACCAAAAAGAAATTGCCAAATTATCACTTCCCAAACAATTTTCCGCATAATTTCTTTTGCCAAATTATTACTTAGCAAAAAATCTCTTCCCAATTAATTGTAACCCAAACCTAATGTTTGGCAAGTGAACGTTTAAACAATAACTTGTTTACCAACTAGCACTTTTACCAATTTTTATTTAGTCAAATATTTCAGTTGGAATATCTCATTTTACGCAAAATTACATTTGCCAAATATTTAGTATCGTCAGTTTTCGCAGTTTTAAGGCACCCATTTCAAGCATAAGATCTAACTTTGATAACGTTTTATTACAAGGGTGTTTTTTCCACTTGGGACAAATTCTAAACAGGTAATAATAATATTAAGTATTCTGGTAGTATTTTTTAAAATAATTAATCTCGTCTAATTGTTTGGGAAGTGATAATTTGGCAAAATCTTTTCGGCAAAACAAGGGAGACCCACTAAAATCATTCCAAACATTGCATTGGTATAAGAAAAGGTTGCCAAAATTTGTTTGGGTAGTGAAATTTTGGCAAAATCTTTTTGGCAAAACGGCAGGATCCCCATTGCATTGGTATAAAAAAGGTTGCCAAAATTTGTTTGGGTAGTGAAATTTTGGCAAAATCTTTTTGTCTGTCTGTCTGTATGTTATCTTTTCACGCCTAAACCTCTGAACGGATTTCGAAAAAATTTGGCAGAGAGATAGATTGCAGCCCGGGGAAGGACATAGGATAGTTTTTTCCCGATATTCCCACGGGATCGACACTTATGCGGGTAAAACCGCGGGGCGCTGCTAGTCATTTATAAAAGTTTCTGAAACTTTTAGCTTATAAAACAGCCAGTGTCATAGTACCTAACCATAATATCATCTAAACGAGTGTTATGATGTTGTACTAAATGTCATTATGCAACTGCTTTGCTTTTTCGATCCCTTCCTTACTTATCAAACAGCCACATTCTCACTACTCAATTCGTGGTATCTTTATGAATTTCAAAAAAAGAACAATGTCAAGCACGCGCGTTTCACTACCACAGCGCCGTAATAAAAAACAATAGTAGATTGTTAAATACGTCACTCTAGCTTAAAATAGTGTTGCTCCCGAGGTGGACACTACAATTTATCACCCTCTTAAAAAAATAAGCAAGTGCTACTTATGAATAAGAATAGTACGTTTATTTAAACATACTCATTTTTTATAAAACTAAGTAAAATCCTCATTTGAGTAAAAAATTACGAACGAAGGCAGAATGCTTTTCGCAATGATTTCAAAAGTAAGGATACGCCCATCTGAACATTTTACATAGACGTTCTTCATACAAGCAAAAGTAACGCCATCTGTCATAAATCATACGAACTACGTGAGTGCAGCGTTGCATAGGTCGACGACGTAACCTTGTACGTGCGTACACATTATGTCGTCAGTCAGTATAAGTCAGTTGCATGCCGATATCCTTTAAACTCAGAATACCAGATTCTGAAAATATAAGATTCTCAAAATACCAGATTCTGAAAATATAAGATTCTCAATATATCAGATTTCATACAGTCGAAATCAAAATTTAGTAATATTACAAAAAAAAACCTAGCTAGTTTTTGCAGCAAATAGACTGCTTAATGCACATTTTGCAATAAAATACTGTTTGGTTTTCTTATATTATTACCTATTTTGATTCATTGACATTGTTGTCATGAAGTTAAAAAGCCTTCTCCTTAGTTTGGAAATCTGTAATTTAAATATTATTTGTATCGTATTCGCTATCGCATAGTGTATAAAAATCGTTTATAACTATGTCTTCTCCTAATTTGGTACCAAAATTCAAAATTACTTACACTACGTTCATAAGACAAAAATAAACAGAAATAAAAAAATTACGTCCGTACAAGGTTACTTTGTTCACTTCGAGGAGCCATTGTCAGCCATTGGCCACACAAGTAATGTGAAACCCGAAACACGTGTCTAGTATTTTTATGTAAAGAATCTATGTACAAAATTTCAAAACTGTATCAAGAAAAATCACAAATTTATAAGCTTGTTAAGTTACCTGTTTGTCCGTACAAAAACATGCTCACCCGCGCCGCTCGCGCCGCGCCTTCTTGCGTTCATTGATAATAGTACCTAGCCGTAACCTTACCGTTCGGCGCGGAGATTGGATAACCTACTTAGTGTCGCTCGGTGTCCAACTTTTAACCTTTTTAAAATATTTTTGGGACAAAGTATAACATGGGGTAAAAATTATGGGAATCGATTCAGTTACTTATTCTGAACAAACTATATTCAGGTTTCGCATATACTAAAAATAACGTTGCATAATAGTTTCCCAGAGAGCTGGATTGGCAGAGACGGGCCCATGCCTTGGCCACCTCGATCACCCGATTTAACGCCTGTGGATTTTTTCGTTCGGGGATGGGCCAAGGAGCTCGTCTACACACACGTTGAAATTTCAACTAGAGAAGAATTAATAGAAAGAATACAAACGGCTTTTCAAGTCATGAAGCAGGAGATGATATTAAAAATCACGACTACAGAAGTGAGAAGACGGGCCCGCGCTTGAATAAGAAACATTTTGAACATGAACAATTCATTATTATAGCAAAAATGTTGTTTTAGATAACATGTTTCATACTCAATTTTACTTTGTCCATCTAATTCCAAGAGCTGATGAGATGAGACATCTGCGTAAATAGTACCTCAAAAGAAAGGGGCAATAACCACCAAGCTTAGTTAAGTGTAGATATGGGAGGGTTTAGGGGGTTCGTACTAAGCGATAAAATGTATTTTTTGCTGTCGGAGACGCGCCAAAATATTTTAATTATTATTTTAAAAATCATGGGAATCTTACGAAAAACTTAGAAATGCATAAAAAGGATCGTAATTTTGATACATTTCGTAGCGATTTCGATGCTGCGTTTGACGAATTGCTTGAAAAGAAACGTAAGCCGCCATTTTGTTTACATTGACAAATAGTTTTGGCGTCGTTTTGTCATTCCGTGGCTCTCGAGTTTACGTAAATTTTATACTTAGCTATGATTATTAGCTCCCCGCACCCTAATGAGTGACAGATCCTACCCAAAGCACACAGACTTGTGTCGGTTAGGTTTTATTCAAAATGGAATAATAGAAAAACTACGCATCTCCGGCGGGGTTGGGGAGAGGGGGGGTTTCCACCCCCGCCGAGCCCTTCCCCTCCCCTCCACCCCTCCCATCTTCGTACGAAGGCGACTTGATATGAGATTTTTTTACCCATAACAGCTTTTACTGGACACTATTAACAATTAATTTAAAAAATGGGTATTATTGTTAAAAACATTAGTTTCAAAAAAAAAAAAACAAGGAAGAGACTTCGTCTAAGACAAGTTTAGCTTAATATGTTCTAAATGGTCAAAGATATCAACCCCTTCAGGCTTTGCACCCATCTACTAAACACCCTTTATAGATATATAGGGTGACTGGTAATTAGTGACCGATACTTAAACACGTGATTTTACTCATCATTATGAACAACTTTTACTATGGGACCAAACCTGAAATCGCGAAAAAAAAATCAGCTGCTCCCTACATTTTGACGAGTTAGACAAACATAAATGTAGGGAACAGCTGATTTTTTTTTCGCGATTTCAGGATCTGTCACTAATTACCAGTCACCCTATATATAAACAAGAACGCATCATTAATGATATACGAGTACTTTGTCAAGATATACAAAAATAAGTTTGCAAGAGGCATCCAACAAATCACTACTGGAATCACTTAGCCTTGGCTCTAGAGCCGGACAATACTCAACACAGGCAATGTAAACTTATTATGGGACATTCATGATTATGTATAAGAGTAAGCAGGTAATCAAATAAGATAGTTTATATTTACTGGAATGAGATTAAGGAAAATTTGTTTGTCAGTGTTAGTAAAGTGCCCGTGCTACCTGGAACAGCTTGGCGGCTTGCTTGAGCGAGTCCTCTGTCTCCACGGGCTGCTGCGACGCGATGAGGCTCTGCATGGCACCGATGTTGAACAGGATGCACATGCGCTCATACGCCAGGGAGCTTATTGCTGTGTAACACAAAAAGTACAAAAAATGTTAAACAGGTATCCACAATACTGGCTCCTGTGTTGAGTCATCTTATCAATATGTGCATACTGCATGGTTATTTTCCGGAAGAATTAAAAATTAACCACTGTCAAACCGCTTTTCAAAAAAGATAGCAGAGAGAATATGTCCTGCTACAGACCTATCGCTTTAGTGCCAATTTTTTCAAAAGTATTTGAAAAAGCAATATATAATCAACTTAATTCATACTTTGAGAAAAATAGCTTATTCGTTGATAACCAATAAGGTTTTAGAAAAAATAGACCAATTAACATGGCCATCTATGATTTCTTGCATATGGTTAGCAGCAGAGTGGATAAAATACTACCAACTCTAGCGTTTTATATGGACATGTCAAAAGGTTTCGATCGTGTAGACCACAAAATACTGATAAATAAACTTATAAATCTAGCCAGAGAACTGTAACTTACGGGGTACCACAAGGTAGTGTACTCGGACCGCCTCTATTTATTATCTATATCAATGACTTTCCTACAGTGTCAACTTATCCTATGACAATGTTTGCGGACGACAGCACTTTACTATTTAATAATGACGAAGTAAGTACATTAGAGGCTGACATTAATTCAAATTTAAAATCAGTTGTGAATTGGCTGCAAAATAATAATTTGATTATAAATCTAGACAAAACAGTATTAATGAAATTCCAGCAAAGAGTAAATCACATATTTAACTTAAACTTCATGTAGAGTTTAATGCCTGCTTGGTTTAGCACTAACTTCCGAGTTGGTTGATATTTGGTTGGTTTGGTTTTATATTAGTCTGGTTTAAAGCTTCTTACCCAAAATTACAAAAATTGTACATTTATAGAAGCAGGATCAGAGGATGTTTTGCAACAAATAATCTATCAAATCAATGTCAAATACTATAACAATAAATTCCTTTCCTATATTATTTTCCTTTATTTCCTCCTTTTCTGAGATCCAATCTTGCATTATTCGAACGAAGGGATAATACAAATAAGAGGAAAGCTGCACATTTGGATTTCGAGATACCTGTTCCTAAGTTGCAACTCTTCCCGAAGAGTTGTATCTACATGGCTCCCCTAATTTATAATGCTTTGCCGAAGTCAATTACCCAACTACCCTTCAAAAAATTTTGTTCGGCACTACGGAAGTGGTTGTTGCAGGAATGTTTTTATTCAATTCCCGAGTTTTTTGTAAAATGTCCCTGTAATTTTTTTTCTCTTGATCTGGCATCAAAATATAGGCCCAAGTAACTTATTTAAGTTAAGTGATAATAATTGTTAAATGTATTGTTTTATTTATTAATAATAATATAGTAAAAATGAAAGTGTGTAATATAATATAATAATTGAAATAATATTTAAAATTAATGTAATGTAAATAATGCACTTAAATTCTATTTTTTTAAGAACTGCATTTCATTGTCCATTGTAATCTATTTTTGCATACCGTTAAAACGGTGAGACATGTAGTACTGTCAATGTTATGAACACCTTTGTAAACACCTTGTTTCTGGCAAATAAATATTCTATTCTATTCTTGTAGTTGGATCAATATACATAAATATAATTACCTATCAGAACCATTTTGGCTTGTTTCATTTCTGCATAGATGTATTCATTTCAAAGTTAATGATGAATGATAGATAACTTTTGATGTACTTAGGAAAGTTAGGATAAGAATATGAAACTTACACACTTTCATGTACTTAGGACATATTAAGTTTCCACATTTGATTTTGCAGGAGCTCTAACGATCTTCATATGAATTTATTTATTTATTTATTTATTTTATTTTAAAGAAGGCTTACAGACTAACAAACCAATGAAATAAAGAATATAATATAAGAAAAATCGCTAATAACAAGCCTCCACATATAGACAAGCCTCCACATATAGCATCATCAAATTGGCAGGACCAATGTTTTAATCACATAACTTGAATTTGCCACTTACAATTGTATTGAGTATATACCTGTACATATGTAGTACTAAGTCTTCGGATGTGAATTACCTGCCTCTGAGTAGGGCTTCCAGAAGGTCCGCCACTTTGACGTCAAAGTGGCGGGACCAGACGTCTTGACATACTTCCTTTACCTTTGGTGGTAGAAATTTCTGGTTTAGGGTACAAATAGTACATAATTATGTAGTACAAACACTTTAATGTGGTAAATTTTAAATTGGGGACTTGATCCCGCCATCTTGACGCTCACGTTTTTTTCCAGTGATGGTGTTAATAAAACTTACTGAGACTCATCCGGCCTCCAAACAAGGAGCCCTTGTCGAAGGCGTCTTTCCACTTGAAGGGGATCTGTACCTCTTGCGGCGGGAGCTTGGACTCCAGGGACGCCAGCTGGTCATGGTAGCTGCAAGCACAAACACCTAGCTCACATACACCTTACACGTTAATGGTTCACTTCGTTTGTGTAACTATTCCTTTGTTTGTGTGCGTAATAAGATGACATCATTATTTAACATCTTCGACTACTAGTAATAAAATCTCCAGAGATCAGTCATGCCTTAATTTCTTCTGCTTAACAATGATTCAACTATGAAGGGTGACTCATGCGACATAAATACTGTATTTACTTGTAGATTACGTCCAGCGACGATTTCTCGAACACTTTCCAAATGGCGTTGGCTCTCAGCCGGCTCAGCTCGTTAAGGGCGTCGGTGTAGTCCTCATGGTGGTCGCCAGTGTTGTAGGTCGAATTTATCAAATTTCTCAACGGTTTCACAATATCTACATCTGAACCTTTTTTAAACGGTACAAACAACAACTCCGAAGCCATTTCTGCGACTGAGTAGTGGACTGATTATTTTATTGTGACAAATGTGACAGCAGCCGTCAGTGCACACGTCAGTGTATAGCCGCATTCCGAATTAGCTATAATCGCTTACAGCTACAGAACAAAAATACCCTAAAGCAAGCCCTTTAGAAGAAATTAAGGCATGACTGATCTCTGGAGATTTTATTACTAGTAGTCGAAGATGTTAAATAATGATGTCATCTTATTACGCACACAAACAAAGGAATAGTTACACAAACGAAGTGAACCATTAACGTGTAAGGTGTATGTGAGCTAGGTGTTTGTGCTTGCAGCTACCATGACCAGCTGGCGTCCCTGGAGTCCAAGCTCCCGCCGCAAGAGGTACAGATCCCCTTCAAGTGGAAAGACGCCTTCGACAAGGGCTCCTTGTTTGGAGGCCGGATGAGTCTCAGTAAGTTTTATTAACACCATCACTGGAAAAAAACGTGAGCGTCAAGATGGCGGGATCAAGTCCCCAATTTAAAATTTACCACATTAAAGTGTTTGTACTACATAATTATGTACTATTTGTACCCTAAACCAGAAATTTCTACCACCAAAGGTAAAGGAAGTATGTCAAGACGTCTGGTCCCGCCACTTTGACGTCAAAGTGGCGGACCTTCTGGAAGCCCTACTCAGAGGCAGGTAATTCACATCCGAAGACTTAGTACTACATATGTACAGGTATATACTCAATACAATTGTAAGTGGCAAATTCAAGTTATGTGATTAAAACATTGGTCCTGCCAATTTGATGATGCTATAATTATGTGGAGGCTTGTCTATATGTGGAGGCTTGTTATTAGCGATTTTTCTTATATTATATTCTTTATTTCATTGGTTTGTTAGTCTGTAAGCCTTCTTTAAAATAAAATAAATAAATAAATAAATAAATTCATATGAAGATCGTTAGAGCTCCTGCAAAATCAAATGTGGAAACTTAATATGTCCTAAGTACATGAAAGTGTGTAAGTTTCATATTCTTATCCTAACTTTCCTAAGTACATCAAAAGTTATCTATCATTCATCATTAACTTTGAAATGAATACATCTATGCAGAAATGAAACAAGCCAAAATGGTTCTGATAGGTAATTATATTTATGTATATTGATCCAACTACAAGAATAGAATAGAATATTTATTTGCCAGAAACAAGGTGTTTACAAAGGTGTTCATAACATTGACAGTACTACATGTCTCACCGTTTTAACGGTATGCAAAAATAGATTACAATGGACAATGAAATGCAGTTCTTAAAAAAATAGAATTTAAGTGCATTATTTACATTACATTAATTTTAAATATTATTTCAATTATTATATTATATTACACACTTTCATTTTTACTATATTATTATTAATAAATAAAACAATACATTTAACAATTATTATCACTTAATATTTCAGCACAACCGTGGTGGTGGTCTAGCCCGACTAAGTTCGTGGGTTTGAAACCAGGCAGGCATTTTGTGTATTTTCACTCATCACCACTGTTCATCAACGGTGAAGGAAAACACCGTGAGGAAACCGGCATGTCTGAGAACCAATACTTCGAAGACATGTGATTCATTAAATTGGACGCAATGGGCATCCATTAAATTGGACGCATTTGGACATCCATTAAATGGCGAAGGAAAACATCGTGAGGAAACCGGAAAACATCGTGAGGAAACCATATGTGTAACACTCCATTAAATTGGATTCATCAAAGCGAAAGTTCTAGGAAAATCATCTACTTTTACAATATTTGTAAATATGTGAGCACGATGTATCTATCACAGAATTGAGTGCATCGTCTTCACATATAATTAAATATTATGTTTATAAGGACTTGTAAAACATTTTAAAAGAGTAACGATGGAGTTTCTTGCCCATTCTTCTCCATACGAAAACTACCTTTTCGAATGGGCGATTAGAATCAATTCAATATTTCAATAAACACAACAACAACAAACATTTCAATTTAATAAAAATAAAGGAGGGATATAGTGTATGCGCAAAGCATTGACAGCAAAGACTACAATATGATGCTGTATGTGGCTTACCGGCCGTAAGCGACAGCAGACGTCTCTGGGTTTCGTTTATGCTACCTTACCTATGTATTTGTCAAGGTGTGTTTTATTAAGCATCCCAGTGAACATCACAGAGGTAACATATTATATTACGTCCATGGTCATGAGTTCATGACTCACATCATCTCACTTGCGTTCCGATTTAGATATTACGATTGTGACAGCTGAGGCAGTTACAATGGGGGGCGCACACATTAGAGCTCTCTATATTATTATACTCTTTGGAGCTCTCTCAGGTAGGTTAAGTTCAGCTGCATAAAGCAGTAAGAAAAAATAAGGCAGTTGACAAATATAGCCACAGCTAGTGTTAGCGCGGGGAGCAATAGATGAGTGGACTGTATTTTAGGCAATGGTCTATTAATACTTAATTACAATATTAGCTTTCCCGGACAAACAATAAGTTAAAGAGAGGAGTATCGTCCGTCGCGGTGGAGTCCGTGGAAGCGATTGGTCGTCGCGCCGCGTCTCAACTCACTGATGAAGCGCTGATCCATAGACTACTATCGCTGATCACTCTGCCTACGCATGCAGACTGCGTGCAACGCGCTGTGTTGGGTTCGATTCCCAACAGCTAGGCTAATATACTTTGCTTATTTCCACAGTATTATGTCTTATGGTGTTCTGCTGTGGGGATCGGCAGCTGACGTAGATTCAATTTTCATTTTACAAAAGAGGGCAATCCGCGCAATCTATAAAATGGGTCCTCGCGAGTCTCTTAGAAACAAATGCAAAAAAATTGATATACTAACTCTGCCTTCTCTATATATTTACCGACTTCATTTAGAAAGTATTTTGTATGTTCGCAAAAACTTAGGACTCTTCAAAATAAGAAGCGATTTCCATAATACCCAAACTCAAACCATATATTTCAATTAAACCATTAATACTGATCTAGGAAAATTATGAAGTTTGGCATTTTTGGTTTTGCCAAACTACCCCCGAAAGGGGGATTGGGGGGTGTCAAAATAAGTATGAAAGAGTTTTAACACGCGGTCCGATTATCTCGAAACTTGGTATTTATACTTAGACCTGTATAAAATTCAAAGCCCTGACTGACTGATATATCAACGCACAGCCTAAGCCGCTGGTCCTAGAGACATGAAATCCAAATTTCATGTCTCTAGGACCATGAGGATGTGTTCTTTGTGAAGAGTAGGTATCCACTAAGAAAGGGTTTTTCGAAGTTCCACACCTAAGAGGGTGAAATGAGGGGTTGAATTTTCTGTGAATAATTTCCGACCTCCACGCGGGCGAAGCCGCGGGCAAAAGCTAGTGAACTAATATTTATTTACCATAAGGTGAATGCGCAGGGACCACGTACAATTTAAGGTGAATGCGCAGTGGTAGACCGCGAAATTCAAATTTTGTTAGGTTTTTTGCAATTTTCAGGTCGGTGTCAAGTTGTATCTTGATCAAAATATGATTTGCGGCTATAACAGATACCTCTTTACAGAATTATAATCATTAAAACTATACACTTAGCACACATGTATCATAATGTACTATTACTTTGTTTATAATGTTATGTAATTTAATATTTTGTTGAATTTGTGTACCTACCTACTTGTGACTTTATGGATATTTTTTGTCTGACTAAAATAAATGAATTCAATGAATTGAATTACTTTTGAATTTATTTAACAACTTTAATTTCGGAAGTCGATGTCTGGGGATCTGTATTTTAGTTTTAGTTTTTTGCCACCGACTTCCGAAATTAAAGTTATTTCATAATTTTGAGTTAGGTACTTAATTTCTTTTTAAGTCGATTAAATTTTTTTGAAATTTAGTAGTTACTTACTTTTTTATTTCGTAGTTTTTAGTTTTAAGTAAAAACTGAATTATTTGTTTGCAATAAGAAGGTAATAGTTTTGTTGTTAAATATTTTTTCACTTCAGTAGCTTAAACATGTAGGTTTTGCTGCCTGAAATCAGTGATCAAAATGCGATTTTGCTCACTGAGTGAGACAAAGTAACTTTTTAATTATTTTTTTCTGAAAGCCGCGAATATCATATTCAGCTTTGGGTTAATCATACAATTCGAAACATTCACACTCTATCTCTTTCCCGCCATTAGAAAGAGAGAGAGACAAAGACCAGCCCTTTCGAAGTTCCGATTTTGAAATCGACCTCAAAGACAAACACGTTCGGAATTTCGTAATAACTAAAGAAATGCAGAAAGATAATTAGGTATCTCGTTTAATGTAATTTATTGAATTTTTAACTTATTGTTGTATTTAAACGAAAATAAGTATTTACTGCAAATAAAACTGATATTTAACTTGTAAATATTTATTTCTAGTTTCAATAATGTTACGTAATATATTTTGAATAATAAAATATCATGGGTGCTATTTCCGAACACGCCTTACAAAGTGTTCTCGCTGCTGAAGTGAAAGTTATGTACTTAAGCATTGATATACATATACTAGATTAGCAATTACCGCGCCAAGGCGTTGCCACTGGGCTTGAGACCACAGTCTCAATCGTAGCTAATGTCAGTTCAGTGCTCTGTATGACGCCAACCGAAGTTAGCCGAGTGAAAATTACCGCCAAAATGGGAAAATGCGTAGTGAAAGAGTGCGATTCGAGGTCACAAAAACACAATAAATTAACCGGAATTACTTTCCACGCGTAAGTTTATTGTTTCTGTGTTTATATCAACGTAAAAACGCAATAAAAATAAATAAAATGTAGAATTTTGTAAATTAGGTTCAATGTTGCCACTAAAAACTTAGTTTTAGTTTCCCACATTATGTGGGAGTTTTTAATTTATAGAGTATGTGATTTAAAATATTTTATAAAACTAAATGTGTGACAATGTGTAACAAAAAAATAACATTGTAACATAAAAATAATTGTTTTTAAATATTTAAATACATAATTCAAAAATAACGTTCATAACGTTTAATGTTTTTTTTTGCGTTTTTTATGGCTTAAAAAGTTGGGTAAAATTTCGCATGGCTAGGCAACACCCTCCCGCCATTGCATGTTTATATTGCGGTCTTTGTCTAATCTAAGCGACGGTATTATTCTTGCGACTTGTGTAAGTGAGACAGATATGTTTACTTTTAAATACGTAGTGGTTTCAAAGCTACGTCGTCGCGTTTAAATAGTGGTTACATTTATTTGACACATTTTAATGAGGTTTGCTTCTCTAGTTATTTAGCTCAATGTACTTAAGTGTGTTACACGAGAGCAAAGTTTTTTGCATCTCGTGCCTTTGAATCCCTCGCCACACTCAGGATTCAACTTTAGAATCACTCGCTACGCTCGTGATTGTTGCAATCTTTGAATCCTTCGCTTGCTCAGGATTCAAAATCAGCACTCACAGCAAAAAACGACTTTGCTCTCTTGTTGCACAAATAACTATTCTATGTCAATGGATCGTCCTCTTTTATATGAATATAACCATAACGCGAGATAAATCAAGTCCCGTTTGTACATAATGGACGTATTATTATAGTCTATATTACGTCCATGCGATTTGTACGTCAAAATTCACACTTCAAACGGTCGCATCGATCGCGCGTCTATTGCTTTGGTTAGTTAGCACACGCGGGATCGAAGAGCACTACGATACGACATCGACACTACCACAGTAAAGATATGAACAGTACGGAAACTGCGTAGGTACTAACGTTCGAAACGGCACACTTACACAGACGCGCGTAATAGATTATCCTAATTATAGGTATTGTTAATTATAATTATAGTTATCATATGTATTCCTTTTACTGTTAAAAACTTATATAAAATATTCCAAACGAATATCCGCCTTTTATGTCGTTGATATTTTAAATGACTGTAGATAGAAACGTCAAAGTTGTTTGTTCACGACTATAAAAGGGGGAGCTCCGAGTGGCAGGGATTATCGCTCACACACACATGATGCTCCTTAGCCCGGACCGTGGACGGCTAGCTCTGGAAGCGGGGCGGGCGGGAGCAATATCACCCAATTCTGTAGGAGCGTCGAGTCGGCACCTCCGTCACTGGTCGTCCCCCGCCGGGCCTCCCCCAGGTAACTGGGGGTCTCACCTGGCGGGGACAGACCGCCGAGGTGTCGTGAAGACAGCGGCGCTGTGAGACAGCGTCGTGGCGCGCCTACAGAAAAACAACATGCAACTATTCACATGGACGCGCGTTTTTATAATCGCGCGTTCAAAAACTGCCGTCGGCCATTGTCGCCAACACGGTGAGGGGCCTGTATTGGCAGGCCACCGCATGGCCTCCGCGGCCGGGGGGCGAAGCCCCGGCACCGCTCGCCACGCCCCCTGACGGGGGCGTCCCGACATCCACGACGCAGGGATTATTCTGGTTCGAGACATCGACCAGAACGGAGTTCCGGCCTACAGATGTTCAATTGATTAAGTACTAGACTAGTGACGTTATTATGTGGAATAGATCGATCAGATGTCATGTAAGTTAAATTGATATTATTATCTTGATTATTGCTGATAACTATGGTGTTCTGTTATGTTATAATATGGCCAATATTGCTAATGTTCAAACAGAGGCGTCTCTAGCCCATGAAGCGCCCGTGTGCAAACATTACCCAAGCGCCCCCTAGTACAAAAAAAAAAGCGTCCCCTAGTAAGCGCGCGGTCAAAATGGAATGGGTACAAAGTTCAAGCAGCATATTAAGTTACCACAAATTGACAAATTTCCCCAATGGATAATAAACTATTGTTTGGAGATGAAGAAGAAATTCGTCGGTTTTGGATACCATGGTGTGCTGTTGACTGTATATTTAGAATTATACAGGGTGTTCTGGTGTTTACCCTAGCAAGCCAAAACGTACCCATGTTAACATGTCTATATAGATGTTACTAGCTGACCCGGCAAACGTTGTTTTGCTCCTACACTACTCCTACCCAACACCTACCCTACTCCCACACTACTCCTACCCTACTCCTACACTACTCCTACCCTACTTCTACCCTACTCCTACCCTACTCCTACACTACTCCTACCCTACTCCTACACTACTCCTACCCTACTCCTACACTACTCCTACCCTACTCCTACACTACTCCTACACAACTCCTACCCTACTTCTACCCTACTCCTACCCTACTCCTACACTACTCCTACCCTACTCCTACACTACTCCTACCCTACTCCTACACTACTCCTACCCTACTTCTACCCTACCCCTACCCTACTCCTACACTACTCCTACCCTACTCCTACACTACTCCTACCCTACTCTACTCCTACTCTACTCCTACACTACTCCTACCCTACTTCTACCCTACCCCTACCCTACCCTACTCCTACCCTACTCCTACACTACTCCTACCCTACTCCTACACTACTCCTACCCTACTCCTACACTACTCCTACACTACTCCTACCCTACTTCTACCCTACTCCTACCATACTCCTACCCTACTCCAACTATAAAAAAAAAAAAAAAAGTATCCTATGTCCGTCTCCTGGTCCTAAGCTACCTCCCCACCAATTTTCAGCCAAATCGGTTCAGCCGTTCTCGAGTTATAAGTGGTGTAACTAACAGACTTTCTTTTATATATATAGACTAGCTGACCCGGCAAACGTTGTTTTGCTCCTACACTACTCCTACCCAACTCTTACCCTACTCCCACACTACTCGTACCCTACTCCTACACTACTCGTACCCTACTCCTACACTACTCCTACCCTACTCCTACACTACTCCTACCCTACTCCTACACTACTCCTACCCTACTTCTACCCTACCCCTACCCTACCCTACTCCTACCCTACACTACTCCTACCCTACTCCTACACTACTCCTACCCTACTTCTACCCTACCCCTACCCTACCCTACTCCTACACTACTCCTACCCTACTCCTACCCTACTCCTACACTACTCCTACACTACTCCTACACTACTCTTACACTACTCCTACCCTACTTCTATCCTACTCCTACCCTACTCCTACTATAAAAAAAAAAAAAAAGTATCCTATGTCCGTCTCCTGGTCCTAAGCTACCTCCCCACCAATTTTCAGCCAAATCGGTTCAGCCGTTCTCGAGTTATAAGTGGTGTAACTAACAGACTTTCTTTTATATATATAGATGTTACATCATATCAATGTCCAAATTTTGAAATTTCTTCATTCTAATTACGACCTGATATCAAAAAAAGTTCAATATTAATTGGGAACATTTGACTTTGGGAAGCTCACAGTGCTCACACACACACAAAAGTATATTTTTAGGAAGGAAAGAGTGACAAGAAAAAACAAAGCACAAATTTATGGTTTTTTTTTTTTCAAAAAATGATTTGTTTTTTCAGTTTTCAGACTGAAATTTGGTAGCGTAGCTAAATAATTTTTGACGAGTGCTCCGACCCCGTCGAAATTCGCAACAGTTGTGCTTGTGGCAGACTAATTCAGATAAAAATTAAATCTTACTTATTAGGTAAATTTCAATCAAAAGAAAAGCCGCCAACCATGAAGTAAATTTCATATTTACATGTTTACTCAAATATAAAACTTAATCCATGGCGCCAAGACTTATTTCGCAAAATTACGTGTAGCGAGCGGTAGCGGCACGCGCCACGCGTACCTACTCACGCTTTTCAGAAATGCCGCGCGCTTGTCGTTCGTCCATGGCATGGCAATTTGAACTTTATTGTCTATCCCAAACAGTTGAATTCGCATTATTCGCAATATGATTGTCGGCGTGTTTTCAAACGAATCATTGAAACAGGTGCCGCCGAGCGATGCGACACTCACTACTACACTCAAAATATAATCTTTAATAATGTGCAATAAGGTTTATTTCATGTTGAAAAACAAGTTAATATTGTAAAAGCCGCTCGCGCGCTCGTGGCGCAGCTTGCTTTGGTGTAATTCGACAAATACTATAAGAAGAGCTCCAGATGCTATACAAAATGTATGGAAAGCGGAGCTCTTTTTACGTTGGTCATTGAAAGTGCCGCGGCCGGCCATCGCGCGCGCCTAGTAGGGCTCCGAAGCGAGCGGCGCTCGGCGCCCCCTAGGACCGCTGCGCCCGTGTGCAACGCACACCCTGCACAATAGGTAAACGGTAAACGGCCCTGTGTTCAAAATATATAATGGAATATTCCCAGCTATTGTTATTATGTTGCTATTACTTAGAGTCCGAAAGAATGAATTGTTTATAAGATAACGATAATGTATGACAATGTGCTTTGTTTATAGAATACTATTTCCATGTATTATGTATTTGTACAATAAACACACTGTAGAGTGTACGGTAACTTCTTTATTTAAGAAATACAAATATTCCAAACTCCCAACTCCACAATCACAAGCCGAAATTGCTCCATAGATAATATCTCTCTGCTGTCACGTGACACACCGACCACAGACTGATATAAGGGCCGATACACAACATTCGTCCCCTTTTTAGTTAAAGAATGTAAGGTATGTATAACTTAAATCTTATAGTAACATGTCTACAAATTTAAACGTTGAGGAGCCCTCCTTACTCTACTGGACCTTCTGACCTCTACTGGCTCACTATTGACGTTCATACCCGGCATCGTAGCCGGATCCTCTATACCCCCTCCCTCAACCCGCACAACCTCCTCACCATAAGCGCCCTCAGCACTCTCATCACTACAATTGTTCCGACCCTCATTTCCAGAAACCTCACTTTCAAAACGCTCACTCACCTCCACAACCCCATCATCACACTCCCCCTCTCTATCGCTCTCCCTTTCCTCCATTTCCACACCAGCTCTGTTACCATTAAAGCCAGCTGGAGGCAACAATATTTCTGTGCTAGGGCCCGAAACAGCATTTGAAGCTGCATTTAATCTCAATGCTGAAGCATGAAAATGTTTTTCTATACCTTCCACATTTACCATATATCTGACAGTGCTAAGACATTTAGATATCACCCCCTTTATCCAAAATTTTTCTCCATGCAAATTTTTACACCATACTTATCTCCTACTTTAAACACATTTTTTACTACAAGCCTGTGGACTGTTTCAGTTGACTTTTTAGTGACAACATTATTTGGTTTAAGCATATCAAATCGTGACCTAGGCTTATATTTAAACAATATTTCGTTAGGTGAATTAGCAGTTTAATTTGGTGTGTTGCGATAGTTGAATAGAAAGTTTTGCAAAATTACTTCTTTAGACACTCTTGAATTGGAGTGGATTTCCCATAGCCTTTTTAAAGATTTTTTTATTGTCTGCACAGATCTTTCTGCTAACCCATTAGCTTGTGGATGATAGGGAGGACTTTTCAGGGGTTGACAACCATTGGCCTTTAAAAAATTTAAAAACTCTTGTGAAGTGAATGGGGGCCCATTATCACTCACTAACTCAGCAGGTACTCCCATTACCGCAAACGTTTTACACAGTTTTTCTATCACTAGAGCTGCAGTAGTATTTTTCATCAAATGAACATCTAACCATTTGGACTTAGAATCCACTATTAACAGATAAGTATCAGCCTCTCTCATAAAAAAATCAACATGAACTCTTTCAAAATTACTTTTGCTTGGTTTCCAGGATACCAATGGAAAATCATTAACAAAATTTCGGCTGGCCTGACACAAATCACACTGGCCTATGAATGTTTCCACATCATCATTCATCTTAGGCCACCAACAGTACTCTCTCAGAATCATTTTCGTCTGTACAATTCCATTATGCCCCTCATGAAACAAACTTAATACATGAGATCTTAATTTTTCAGGGATGATCACCCTATTTCCCCATAAAACACACCTTTGTTCTGTTACTAATTCACCTTTTTGAAAAATATGGTTTCATTTTTTCTTCCTTCATGTGATTTGGCCAACCAGTCATTATATGCTCAAAAACTCTACATAATATACTATCATTCTGTGTACATTTAGCTATATCTTAAAAATCTAAAGGTATGTTTGTTGTAAAATTAAAAGAATTTATACAGTCCGTTACTTTAGTCTCTTTAGGAAGAGGCAATCTGGATAGAGCATCTGCATTTCCTAACAAAGTGCCCTTCCTGTACTTAATGTCATACTGGTACCCTGACAATAACAAGGCCCACCGCTGTAGTCGTGCATTTGCGGTTACTGGTATTTTCCTTAATGGATCGAAAATAAATTGTAGTGGCTGGTGGTCAGTTACCAAGGTGAACTCCCCTACCATATACAAACTTATGAAATTTCTGAACTGCAAATATAATGGCCAGCGCTTCTTTTTCTACTTGGGAATAATTTTTCTGAGCACTATTTAAAGTAGCTGAAGCAAAATATATCGGTTCCTCATCAATTTTATGACTCAGCACTGCACCCACACCATATTCACTTGCATCAGTTGTCACGAATAAAGGTCTTTTTCCATCATAATGTACTAAAAGATTATTGTTTACAATACTTTGTTTACTATTCTCAAATGCAGCATTACATTCGTCCGACCACACAAATGGTACATCGTTTCTTACCAGTCTATGTAGAGGAACCAACTTTTCAGATAATCGAGGAATAAATTTGCCATAGTAATTTAACAACCCTAAATATGCTTGCACCGATTTTGGTGCCGGTGCATGGGTTATAGCCTCCACTTTATCAGGCAAGGGTTGAATTCCCTCCTTATTAATTAAATGGGATAAACTTTCCATTAAGTACCAAAGATTTGGAAGTTCATATTTTTTTTTTTAGTAGATAGTACTCATAAATAGAAATGTTTTTACAAATTTTCAAGTTGCGGAGACTCACGGTTTACGAGATATAATTTTTCAAAGTTTCCATACAAATTGGAAAATATCACGCCATTAGCAAATTTTTAGGTTGGATAAATTGTCATGATAGACGTCAAAGTTGACATTTCACGTTTCGTTGATATTAGACGTGTATTTTATTCAATTTTATGTCATATTTTTTACTTAAATATATATATATATATATTTTTTTTAATATTCACATATTAAATTTTGTGTGTAATTAATGTGCACAATAACCGTGCTGTATTATGCAATTACATTGACCTTTTTACACAAAAAATAACGAATTTTTGTTTACACTGCGGAACGGAACGTGAAGCGACGCCATTTTGTTTTATAGCGTCTTTTTATCTGTTAGCTGTCACTCTGTCAGTGTCAGTCATTCAGTCATCGTGCTCTGTGCATCGTTTGTTGCCCTTGCAGTTGAGATTGTTTTGACTACCATGGCATAGTCGTCGACATAGGATGCAAGAGCGAGCAAAGGGCACCCCGAGGTTCGGTTTGGTTAGGTTACTTTCCCCCCCGGTGGGTTCCCGCATTGTCGAGGCGGGGGGGCTCAGTAGCCGTGGCTTGGACACCCACGGTGAAGCGAAGAGGAACCCGAGGAGGGGCCGCTCGTCAGGGCTTTTGCCGACAAGCCGACGACGTAGCGGCCAACATGTAGGTTGCGGTGCCGCTTGGGCGACATCGCAACTGAGGCGGGCCGCGATGTCGTACCGGAGGCATCGCGGCTGAGGGTTGGAGGCAGCGGCGGGAGAGGAGTGCCGGTATTACGGTGCGCCGCTCTCCCTGCCTTCCGCGGCCTTGACGGGGTCGCCACCGTTCGATGGCGGACGCGGTGGGGCCGCAGGGGAAGAGGAGTGTTGGTATGACGTTGGCCACTCTCCCTATCCTCTGCGGCCGAAAATTGGCAGGCGGCGGGGCCAATGACCTGACCCGTCGCAGGGGGACCAAGGGTGGCAGAGACGGGGTCGTCTGGCGCCCATGTGCTAGTTTGGTCCCTGGGGTGGTCACGGCGTGCTATGTGTTCTGGTGCGCCGGTGATGGGGAGTACTCCCCGGAGGAGGGTCCGGTGACGGACAGCCGCGGCGGGTTCACGGATGAGTGCTAACGCGTGCCCGTGTTCCCGCCATAAGCGGCAGAGGAGGACACCGTGGAGTTTTAGTGGGTTAGAGTCCCACATAACTGCACTATCTCCCCGTGGTAGTGCAGAATGCATGAGCATTTCTCCACGTAAAAAAAAAAAAAAAAAAAATGGTTAGGTTACTTTAAACCCTTTACCCAGAAATAGGGGCCCCGCAAAGCGGGGCTCCGTCGACATAGGATGCAAGAGCGAGCGAAGGGCACCCCGAGGTTCGGTTTGGTTAGGTTACTTTAAACCCTTTACCCAGAAATAGGGGCCCCGCGAAGCGGGGCTCCGTCGACATAGGATGCAAGAGCGAGCGAAGGGCACCCCGAGGTTCGGTTTGGTTAGGTTACTTTAAACCCTTTACCCAGAAATAGGGGCCCCGCGAAGCGGGGCTCCGTCGACATAGGATGCAAGAGCGAGCGAAGGGCACCCCGAGGTTCGGTTGTGTTAGGTTACTTTAAACCCTTTACCCAGAAATAGGAGCCCCGCGAAGCGGGGCTACGTCGACATAGGATACAAAAAAAAACTTTAACCATGGATATCTCCATAACCATGGGGTTCCGCGGGGTGGGGATGGTACAGGGGGCAAACTGGGGGGGGAGAGGGAATCTTTCCCCCCAATTTCACTAAATAGTGCTATTCTAACCTAACCTAACCTAAAAACTTTAACCATGGATATCTCCATAACTATGGGGTTCCGCGGGGTGGGGACGGTACAGAGGGGGTTGCCCCCCTCCCCCCCCCCCTCTTCGCACCATAATTTTTGGTGACTTAAAGGAAATTTTAACCCATTTGACATTATTCAGCCCAGTCAGTATTTGATCCATAACACACTGAAAAACTGATGGGCCGCTAGATACACCAAATTGTAATCGAGTTGGCTGAAACAGTCCAAGGTGGGTATTGATAGTCATATACTCTTTTGCCTTGTCATCTAACAATAACTGCTGGTAGGCTCCAGTCAAATCCAGCACACAAAATATACTAGCACCCGTTAATTCTGTGAAAATGTCCTCCGGAATTGGCAAAGGATAGTGTTCCGTGTCTAATACTTTATTTAAAGTTACTTTATAATCCACACAAAGTCGGAGCTTTTTGTCATTTCTCTGAGCCAAAACAATTGGACTAGCCCATTCACTATATTGCACTTTTTGTAAAATGCCCGCTTTTTCCATACTCAATAACTCCTTTTCTACCTCCTCTTTTTTTGCAAAAGGTATTGTGTACGCTCTGTGAAAAATAGGTAAAGCTCCATCTTTTAACTTTAGATGTGCTTTCATATTAGCAATTTGAGAAGATCTATCCTTTAAAAACACCACCTCAAATTGTTTCTTGACTGACTCCACCAACTTATCAACAATACTCACATCACACATACCTGTATTTTTAACTTCTTGAATGACAGACTCTTCTCCTTTTTGAAAGCCTTTTTGCCAATTCGGAAACAACATTTTCAACCAATTTCTTCCCATTAAGGGTGCAAAATACTTACACTTATCCAATACTATTAAATCTAGAATTTTGTCTAGCTTATTTACCCTAATTTTAAGAATACCCGCTATGCTTAATTTTTCACCAGACACTGAACTTAATTTAGAGAAACAGTTTTGCAATTTTTTGTCTTTCAAATATCTATTATAGTCCACTATATGTATCACAGTACTACAAGCTCCGGTGTCCACTTGCAATTTAATGTTTCTTCCGCCTAGGCACAAGTTGACCTCTGTTGGTCCCTCTCCATCATTATAAATGCTCATAATTGAGCCAATGATTATTTCCTCTGCTTCCTCCTTGTTTGCCGACTGACCAGGCTTGTCACTTTCTTCAACATATTTAACTGCATTCCGGTTCGTCCTGTGATGGCACTTAGCTGCAATGTGACCTGGCTTCTTACAAATATAACATGTCCAGGTTTTCTTGAAACACCTATCCGCTGTGTGATTTCCTCCACACCTTGAGCATTCAAATTGTGCTGTGTAAGTCCCTTTCCTTGCTTTTTCATTGACCATACACACATTCAATTCTGGTTGCATGCTTTTTGATTCTCGTTCTGCCGATTCAAAGGCTATTGCTATTTTGTAAGCCTTTTCGAATGTTAAATCTGTACCTTCCGTCAAAAACTTTTTGATGAGAGGCTCACTAGCCACGCCACACACTAATTTATCCCGCAATGCTTGCTCCAGGAAGTCACCGAAGTCACACCCGGCTGCTGTTTTCTTTATCTCAACAACAAAATCTTTCACTGATTGCCTTTCTTTTTGCTTACATTTATAGAAATCATATCTTTCCGCTACTGTCGATTTCTTGGTAACATAATGACCCGTGAGGCATGCAATCAGCTCTTTGTAAGTTTTCTCACTTGGCTTCTTTGGAGCCACTAGATTCTTTGCCACATTATATGGCTCAGGCCCAATCAACGTTAAAAACATTGCCACCTTTTTTCCATCCTCCACATTGTTCAATATAAAAAACTGTTCCATTCTGTCCACATAATCTCTGAAATCCCTTTCCGCCGTGTAAGGCTCTATGTGTCCAATTAATGCCGCCATCCTCGTCGCCAATTTATTATGTATTTGTACAATAAACACACTGTAGAGTGTACGGTAACTTCTTTATTTAAGAAATACAAATATTCCAAACTCCAACTCCACAATCACAAGCCGACATTGCTCCATAGATAATATCTCTCTGCTGTCACGTGACACACCGACCACAGACTGATATAAGGGCCGATACACAACACCATGGAGTTTCTTGTCCGTTCTTCTCCATGCTGACCTAGATTTTCGAACGGACGACTAGCTTTCTGATTAGTTACTGACATTTAAGCCTAAATTTAAATAAATGCCTAGCTTGTCTTTCTGTGCTTTATTCCATAATATCCTTTCCCTACATACCACATACATAGGTACATACTTTACACATAGTAAATAACTAGTAACCATTCTGATATTCAAAGCTTTATATTTGGGTAATATATATATACATATATATATACTTAAAGATAGATTATACTTTATTATCTAACACGCGCATCTATGGTACCCCTAGCGATAGTCGCTGTGCTCTTAGTCACGGGTGCTGCTTAGGGATGGTTTTAGAGTCGCGCTGACCGCACGCTGTTCGTCGGCGCGGACAGCGAAACGTATGAGCCGTCAGCGCTGAGCGGTCAGCATTATTCAGAAACGCTACCTTACTACATAGCATATCGACCCATCAGCGGTGACCATCAGCGTGCGGTCAGCGCGACTCTAAAACCCGCCTAAGGGTACCGTAGATGCGCGCGTCCTAGTGAGTGTGCCGCATGCCGTTTCGAACGTTACTACGTAGTTTCCGTACTGTTCTTATCTTTACTGTGACACTACCCATTTTGTAAATTAACATGTAATCATAGCTAAGAGAGCCGGATGATCTGTAACTCAGACCCTACAACCTTAAGAGCGGCCAACCCGTCGTACTTTTCATACAAACGCTCGTGCGTGATTATGTCGTTATAAGACTTATAAGATCTTGTGCAGCATATTTACGCTTCCATCGAAGCAAAAAAAAAAAAATTGAAGAAACAAATTCAGTATGAGCCTCCAAAAATCAGCTTTTTTACACAAATTTTACCTGAACTTTGTCTGTTCATAATGTACTCATAAATTGTAAAAAAAAAGAAATCATTTCGATAGAAGCCTTGCACATGTAATGGAAATTCTAAATGATAAATATTTTTTCCAAAAACTTGTAAGGCTTATTCAAAATCACGTATTTCCTGGAACAATTTTTAGGAAATTTTCGAACATTATTTTGCGTTCTTACTACTCGTAGTCAACAACCGAGTAGTAGTTACCGAATGACAACCGAGCGTTCAGGCGCTATCCCTTTCTTTTCGCTTTGCCTCTTTTTCAAACATTGCGTTGGATGAATCAACAAGCTTTTTGACCGTGCTCGCGTTGACGATAGACGCGCCGGGAAGGGCACCTTACTTTGTTTAAGATTGTGCATTTTATTATCCAATGCCTGGAATTACGATGTTGATTTAAATAAAGATTCATAATCGCTTAATCGGTTAGGACGCGGCCTGAGTCCGTGGCGACGATCGCGCGTGCGGGGGGTTAGGACGCGGCCTGAGTCTGTGGCGATGATTGCGGGCTCGGGGGGTTGAAGATGCGGCCTGAGTCCGTGGCGATGATCGCGTGCGCGGGGGGGGGTTAGGACGCGGCCTGAGTCCATGGCTATGATCGCGTGCGCGGGGGGTTAAGACGCGGCCTGAGTCCGTGGCGATGATCGCGTGCGCGGGGGGTTAGGACGCGGCCTGAGTCCGTGGTGATGATCGCGTGCGCGGGGGGTTAGGACGCGGCCTGAGTCCGTGGCGATGATCGCGTGCGCGGGGGGTTAAGACGCGGCCTGAGTCCGTGGCGATGATAGCGTGCGCGGGGGGTTAAGACGCGGCCTGAGTCCGTGGCGACGATCGCGTGCGCGGGGGGTTAGGACGCGGCCTAAGTCCGTGGTGATGATCGCGTGCGCGGGGGTTAAGACGCGGCCTGAGTCCGTGGCGATGATCGCGTGCGCGGCGGGTTAGGACGCGGCCTGAGTCCGTGGCGATGATCGCGTGCGCGGGGGTTAAGACGCGGCCTGAGTCCGTGGCGATGACCGCGTGCGCGTGGGGTTAGGACGCGGCCTGAGTCCGTGGCGATGATCGCGTGCGCGGGGGGTTAAGACGCGGCCTGAGTCCGTGGCGATGACCGTGTGCGCGTGGGGTTAGGACGCGGCCTGAGTCCGTGGCGATGATCGCGTGCGCGGGGGGTTAGGACGCGGCCTGAGTCCGTGGCGCTGATCGCGTGCGGGGGGTTAAGACGCGGCCTGAGTCCGTGGCGATGATCGCGTGCGCGGGGTGTTAGGACGCGGCCTGAGTCCGTGGCGATGATCGCGTGCGCGGGGTCACGGTATACAGTAGTAGTGGCCTAGTGGGAATGGCAATATTCAATTGTTTGTAATTGTTTGGCACTTGTGTGAAAGAGTATCGATAATCTGTCTATTATCTATGAATGTGTTTCTGAATTTAATTTAATTTTTATCCTTCACGTCATGACTTACTAATTTCATAAAAAAAATATATAAAAATATGCTAAATTAATTGTAAATCTAGATAAAAATGGTTATCAAAAGTGTGTCCGTATCGAAACCGTGAGTTACTTTAATATACATAGTCTGATTGACACTAATTATATACAGGATTCCTATCTTGTCAACCCACGAGGACCACGAGCATGCTTTGTAGCAATCTCATGATCTTTATTCTGTAGTAGGAGTAGCTAAATGTAAGCAGGTTTGTCTAAGTGATACAACGAGTATTTGATCTTTATTCTGTAGTAGGTAGCTATATACTGTTAGCAGGTTTGTCTAAGTGATACAACGAGTATTAGATCTTTATTCTGTAGTAGGTAGCTGTATACTGTTAGCAGGTTTGTCTAAGTGATACAACGAGTATTAGATCTTTCTTCTGTAGTAGGTAGCTAGATACTGTTAGCAGGTTTGTCTAAGTGATACAACGAGTATAATATTGTTCGGGTATTTTCAAGTGTATATTTACAAAAACTGTAAGAAGGAACGTGCTTAAGTACACCGACAGTTTCTGTAATTAAGTAGAGAGTTGTTACTTTTGATTGTTGTGGGGTAAATGATGTATAAAGTTGGGAGTGTATGGTCCAATGGGAATAAGGCGGGTTGAGCATGCGCGGTCCGTCTTCGCAGCCGTACTCCGCGGCTGCCGGCGCTGTTGCGCAAGGTGGCGAGTCCGCCGGGAGTGGCCGCGCAGGCACGTCGCGCTGCTGCCGCCGCCCCGCCACCCGCTCGGAGCGCCACGGGCGCCCCCCGCTGAAAGTAAGTGCGCCGCTATCTGTTGCGCCTACAATCGATACTGCTCGAGTGTGCTTTTGTTTTGGTTGAGATTACACGCGACATGTTTGGGTTACTATCTTTATTTTGAGTGGCACTTCCATGGTTATGTGATAAATGCAGCCTAACTATTCTGGTGCGTAATACATTCTCGGTAAGTTTATGTTTAAATAGTAGACTCATTTTGACTATAATACAACAATTACTACTACATAGAAAACAGTTACCAGATCAAGCCGTAAACTTTGTAGAAAAAGACTGGGTGGCTTGTTCATAGTATTAGTAATATAATTTTAACAATGGTGCAGTCGAGTTTAGAGCATCTAAATATGACGAGGGCTCCGAAAATGTAAAGGGCTACGACGCGGCTACGGCGCGGCGTAGGGAACTACGGCGTAGCTGCTACGCCGTAGTTGCTAGTCGTCATGTAGACGTCAGACAATAATGTGAAGCGGTGCATCTGTCACCCTGCACCGGGGTCGCGGGGTCGCGGGGCTGGTCGATAACCATTTCCACCACCACCAACACCGTGGGCCGTTTAATGCGATAACGTTCGGCTGGCAGCGTACTAAGTTTGTAATCTAAAGGCGTCTTTCAATCTTCATTTTAAAAATAAATCAATTTAAATCGTATTAACTCTTCCTTGCTTTATAAGGGCGGCACTTGTATCATTTTGCTCCAGTGACCGTGTGCTACATATGGGTAGTTCTTCAAAAAGTATTCTCTGCGTAACTTTCATGGCGAATTTTTTTTTTTTAATAATCTACAAATAGATGTACACAGATTTAAGACGCTGTAAAAATAATACGTAATTTTTTATTTTATGTAAATCGGTGCATAAACTACAGAGATATTCTATTTTGAAATTTCTGTGGCCACGAAAGTTACGAAAGTCCGCACGAAAGTTACAGACGTATTTTTTTTTTCGTTTTCTGCAAGCAAAATATAGTTTCAAATACTTATTTTTTCTCAAATTTCCAGTTTATAAAATAAACGACTTATGAATCATATATAGGTAATAAAGTCTGTATTGTATTTGAGATCAACAATTATATTGTTTTGAGATCAGCTTATTAGTACTCATTATTAACTTAGGTTGATATCATTGCTCCCGGAAATTAAACTTTAAAATTTGCAACATAAACATAATTATTACTTACTACTATTGCTGGCAGATAACGTGTGCTTTGAAATGCTTGGAATCATAAAACATACCATTTTCTGCCAGCTGCTTTATTTTAATAAATTTTCAGTCTCGTATCATTTAGAATTTATGAAAAGACATTTCCATGGCTATCACTCGTTTGTTTAGAGCATTCATCTTTAGAGCAGGCGACTTGTCAAGTGTCGCGCGTCGTGCTGTCACCCGCTGCTGCCAGAACTGATGATGACATTCATTAGAGCAGGCGACTTGTCAAGCGTCGCTCGTCGTGCTGTCACCTGCTGCTGCCGGAACTGATGATGACATTCATTAGAGCAGGCGACTTGTCAAGCGTCGCTCGTCGTGCTGTCACCTGCTGCTGCCGGAACTGATGATGACATTCATTAGAGCAGGCGACTTGTCAAGCGTCGCTCGTCGTGCTGTCACCCGCTGCTGCCGGAACTGATGATGACATTCATTAGAGCAGGCGACTTGTCAAGCGTCGCTCGTCGTGCTGTCACCTGCTGCTGCCGGAACTGATGATGACATTCATTAGAGCAGGCGACTTGTCAAGCGTCTCTCGTCGTGCTGTCACCTGCTGCTGCCGGAACTGATGATGACATTCATTAGAGCAGGCGACTTGTCAAGCGTCGCTCGTCGTGCTGTCACCTGCTGCTGCCGGAACTGATGATGACATTCATTAGAGCAGGCGACTTGTCAAGCGTCGCTCGTCGTGCTGTCACCTGCTGCTGCCGGAACTGAGATGATGACATTCATTAGAGCAGGCGACTTGTCAAGCGTCGCTCGTCGTGCTGTCACCTGCTGCTGCCGGAACAGATGATTACATTCATTAGAGCGGGTGACTTGTCAAGCGTCGCTCGTCGTGCTGTCACCCGCTGCTGCCGGAACTGATGATGACATTCATTAGAGCAGGCGACTTGTCAAGCGTCGCTCGTCGTGCTGTCACCCGCTGCTGCCGGAACTGATGATGACATTCATTAGAGCGGGCGACTTGTCAAGCGTCGCGCGTCGTGCTGTCACCCGCTGCTGCCGGAACTCGAAGCAATTACTAAAGCGTAAAGATATATGCAAGTGGAAAGATCTTTAGGGGAATATTTGTAACACGTTCCATGCGTCATGAACAGTATATAACAGGGCCATGCTCGACCAGCTCGACTTCACCAGGGCGCGGCGCCTGAAATCGCAGAACGGGTGCACATACGTGCGCGTAGGCTACCTATCGATTTGGTGTCGTCGCGCGCCCTTTTTAGGGTTCCGTACCAAAATGGTAAAATGGAACCCATAAGGAATGAAAATGGAACTTGAAATTTAGAATTAGTTTTAGATGACGTTTGCATAAATATTTTGCAAGTAAGGCAGAAATAAAAATATTGTATATTTTTTGCATCAGGGACTGAAAGGGGGGTCTGAATTCAAAGTGGGGCTACTAGGACATGTGGGGTATCATGTGAAAGAGCGCAGTTTGCACATTCTCAAACATTTTTCTTTTTTTTTAGGCCGCATAGTTTTTGACTTTGAATGAAAAAAGTAAAAACAAAATACCGCCCCTCCCCCCCCCTTATTTCCGAAGTTTGCAAAGAGAAAAATCTGAAATAATTATATGCGATAGAAGTTTATGTAAAGCTCTAAATAGCGCACTTTTTCAGAAATCATCAACAAACTAGTGTAAACTAGTTCCACTATCGGTCAAGAGATAGCGCTGACCTAAAACTGCAATATTGTACCGCACCGCAGTGCGCAGTGTTAAAATTCTCTAACGAATATAGGCCTGGCCGATGAAAATTTAAAAACTTAGGATGGTACAGACAGCGTCAGAGTAATGGAACTCCCCCACGACTTAAAGATTATCGCCCGAGCACGCCCGAGCGGGCCCGAGCCCGCCGTCGCTCGTCACTCGAGCGGTCGCGTCACGTGAGCCTTGAGCAGCTCCCTCCCCCGCCGCCGCACCCATCTCTGCCCGAGCGCATCCACCGATCCGCCTCAAATATTATTTGCAAGTTTTTAATAATTAGGTATTTTTTCGGTTTCCTTCTGGCCAAACCGTATACCAAGAATAACTTACAAAAAGACACTTTGCGTGCGATTAAGATACGAACCCGCATCACCATCATCTAGACCGTGCCTAACGTGGTGTAAGGCACGGTCTAGATGATCGGCTATTGGCTCAGTTATCAACCTCAACGAAAATTGGAATAGCATTACACCTTTTATCGAACAAGGTTATTAACGGTCTAATCTTTTAGATATTAAGGTTTAAACAACTTCCGTGTTATATTTATTATTACTAGCACCATAACGTCGTCGTCGTTCGTGTGCTTTAGTTTGTTAGTTTTTTAGTGTAATTATAATGTTGTATGTATTTATAGTATTTTTTAAGTTATATTCATATTGTATTGTATGTGTTTTATATGGGCCTTGATGCCTGAAATAAATGGATAATAATAATAACGTCTTGTTTTACAAAATGCAATTCCTCAATTAACTAAAAGATAAGGTTGAAATTAGCATAGATTTCTTGTTTGGTTGAATAGAATGTGTTGATTCCGATTGTTGCACTACCGTCATTTTACTTCAGAAACTTAACTACTGTATGAACTACGAGTTAAGGTTGAATTTAGAATACTTCTTCGCCTTATATATTAAACTGTGATTGAGGGTATAATTACTTTTCAAATAGTTTTTTTTTCGTGCCGATCCGCTTGTGTGTAATTATCTTCGTCGTAATATTATCAGTTGATGAACTATTAACCGATGGTATGGTTCGACTAACAACTTTTTTGAAGGCTAAAATTGTTGTTCTCTGGGGACAGGAACAAAGCATAAAGAAAATAGCACGAGATTTGGGCATAACGGTAAGATTTACGTTATTTACCTTTTTGATCAATAAACAATTATTATTATTATTTTCGTTTATTCGTCTATTTACTTACTTATCTAATTACATTTTTTTAAATATTTCTTAAAATATAAAAAAAAATATAAAAAACATTTAAAAATATAAAAAAATAGCGATCCGGTATCGGAAGCAGGGTCCAAGCTACCGGTGGTTAGGACTCCAGAGACAGGAACCTCATCACAATGCGAGCCGTATCGAGGAGTACTGCCTTCTGAATCAGGCCCTTGACCCACCGCCTAACGAGAGCCTCGATAGATGTTGATCGAGGCTTTCGGCCATCAGTCCATTGGCTGATACGACAATCGGCACAATGATAGCCGAGTTTACATTCCACATGTCAACAACCTCGTGTGCTTTTTTTTTTTCTCCCGCTCTGGGTGGAGCGGGAGTAGGGCTTGTAAATATTCGAAGTTTTTAGATATTCGAATATTCGATGTTTTTACAGGCAGTATTCGAATTATTCGAATATTAGCTTTTTCCTTTGAAACCAAGTTGAAACCTTGAAGGGACAACTTGCATAAACAATTAATACACAAGTTTGAGTTGAGTATTTTTATTATATAAAATTGAATCACCTTTAAGCAACATAGTTTGACATTATAATGAAAAAAAAAAATCCAAATCAAAAATATTAAGGGGGAAGCGCTAAGATTCAAATTTTCTTACGTTTTTTGCAATATGCTGGTCAGTATTAAGTTGTACATTGATTAAAATATGATTCGCGGTCGTAACAAATATGTATTTACAGAATTACAATAACTACAATCAATTTGTTCGACGACACTACTTTTCACCTCGCTGCTTCCCTACGTCTAGGCACTCCTTGCTGTTCTCTCCATCGCTGTCACTGTGGCGAAGATGTCAACAGCCTCGGACACCACGGCCTGTCTTGCAGCCGAAGTGCGGATCGCTTAGCGCGGCACGCGAACATTAATGACATCATCCGACGAGCTTTTGTCACCGTCGGCGTTCCAGCTGTATTAGAACATTTAGAACCCAATGGCTTGGCACGCGACGATGGCAAGAGACCGGACGGTATGTCTTTATTTCCATGGAAGGTGGGTAGGCCTTTAGTGTGGGACGCTACGTGTGTTGATACTCTTGCGCCATCCCATCTTCCTGGCTCGGCATGCTGTGCTGGCGCTGCTGCTGCGACTGCGGAAAACCTCAAGCGGCGAAAATATAATAACCTCATCGGAAACTATATTTTCGAGTCGTTTGAGGCTGACACTCTCGGGCCGTGGGGTCCGAGTGCTCATGGTCTTTTTAAAGAAATTTCGAAACGGCTGGTTGACACTTCCCGTAATCCAAGGGCTGGCTTTTATCTTAGCCAGAGGCTAAGCATCGCCATACAACGTGGTAATGCCGCCAGTCTCTTGGGTACATTACCAGTCGACAGCGATGCGGATGAATTTTTCGACGCTCGTTTTTAGTTTCTGTATAGTTTTAGTTAAGTTAGGATTTAATTTTGTTATTTTTAGTTTGTATAGCCAAATAAATATTTTCAAAGAAAAAAAAAAACAGTAATACAACTTGTTAAGTTAGTATAATCCCCAAATGTCAAGATTTCATGAAATAGTAATTCTTGAGGATTACATGGTCTTAGAGAGTTGTGTTGATGACTTTATTGATTACTAGCTGTTCCCCGCGGTGTCACACGCTGCGCGGCTCCTAAGGGTCATAGCGTGATGTTATATAGCCTATAGCCTTCCTCGATAAATGGACTACCCAACACTAAAAGAATCATTCAAATCGGACCAGTAGTTCCAGAGATTGGCGCGTTCAAACAAACAAACAAACAAACTCTGCAGCTTTATAATATTATATATAGTATAGATAATTCTGTAAATACATATTTGTTACGGCTGCGAAACCTCGGAGTGGCGGCGCCGGCACTGTGTGTGTACGTGTAAAGCGCGGTCTGTAGGTAACAACTTGTAAGACAGACGTAGTTCGTATTTTCAAACTGAACTAAAAATTATTCGAATATTCGAATTTAACACCAGTCAATATTCGAATAGCAAAAATGATCGAATATTCGCATTATTCGAATATTCCAATTACAAGCCCTAAGCGGGAGTGTCAGACTCTTACTGACTAAAACCCACCCGTGTTCCTTCCTTAGCCCTTTATGTTCCGGGCCAGCGGTAACCCTGTCGGACAATCCCGCTGACCCGGCAGGCTTCGGCCCTATGGGGCCCCTCCTCGATGCTGACATCTCTTTGAGGCGCGCGTGGAACACGTACGCGCCGTCCGGCACGGGCCTGGTCCTGATCGGATGGTGAGCTACCCATTACTCTCCGCCCGCAGGCCCGCGCCTACGGTGGCCGGGAGTCGTCACGCTGCTCCCGACGCCCGGAGCGCATGCCCGACACACGTCAACCGCCCCGTCCTTCATAATATGTCTCCGGTAGTTATTCGTTAAGATAACTTCGTCCATAATTGCACAGACAAAACCTTCAGTTTCCCCGAAAAGGTCACCAAAACGTAGCCAGGATACGGATGCTAAGAAGTCTACACCGGGCTCAGAAGAGCCCGATAGAAGCGCCCGTGAAGCTCCTTGCTTAGCCATACCTTCTTGCGGTCATCAGTAGAAGTACTACACGTTGTGCCAGTTCTCTTTAGCCATGGAGAGCGGGGTGAGCCCCTTGTCCACTGCGACCACATCAAGGTGCATACCTACTTCGGCTTTAAAAAAAAATTCCCTGAGACTGCACACCTCGTGGTTGTGGAGGGTCTTCGCATTTAAAAAGCCTCGCCCCCCGCACTTCCGCGGGATATACAGTCTCATCACCGATGATGGTGGGTCATGCATCCGGTTTGCGGTCAGTAGTGTACGGACTCTTCTATCCAGGGCGTCGAGTTCGGTCTGAGTCCATTTGAGTATCCCGAAAGAGTACATCAAAACCGGCATGACCCAACCATTGAAGGCGCGCACCCTTATTTCCGCCCGAAAGAAGACTATTTAATACCTTCTTCAGGCGACAAAAGAAGCGCTCCTTCAACGATTGCTTCATGTCAGCATCGTTGATGCCTAACGCTTCCGACATACCCAAATACTTATAGCTTTCGGATGAGGAGAGGGATCTGAGGCTTATGGAATCGGAGAGTTGAATTCCCTCGGATTCCATAATCTCCCCTCACTTTACATGCATGACTGCACATTTTTTCACACCAAATTCCATCCTGATGGCGCTACTGAAAGTTTCAGTTACCTTCAGTAGCTCCATCAGACGCAATTTGTTGGGGACAAAGAGTTTCAAATCATCCATGTAAAGGAGGTGAGATATGACCTGACCACCTCTCTTCAATCGATAGCCTAGACCTGAATCCTCCAGTAGTGTACTTAGAGGATTCAGGGCTAAGCAAAACCAAAGTGGACTCAAACTGTCGCCCTGAAATATTCCCCGTTTAATCCATACAGGCTCATCATTCCCCTGGATCTTTCGACATCCTGGATAACGGAAGCACCGTCTTCCATTGCCCCATACATGACTCAAGGAAGGTGCGTAGAGTTGCATCTATCTTGTACAACTCCAGCACCCTCATGAGCCATGTATGTGGCACCGAGTCGTAGGCCTTCTTGTAATCTATCCAACATGTCGACAGATCCTTGCGGGACGAAACCTGTTGGCTAATGGCCAATGTGTGTATTAATTTTCGCTCAAAAAATGGATGTAAGAAGTTTAAAAACCGTCGACAAACACGTGATCGGTCTATAATTCTTGGGTTCCGCGGGACTACCTGATTTATGGAGCTGGTGGGTAACGCCTGTTGTTAGAAACTGCGGTAGCGACCCAGACTCTAAGGATGACTGGAACTGATATGCCAGGCAAGTGTGTGAACTAATTAGCCATTTCAGCCAAAAATTGTGCAGTCCGTCCGGTCCCGGTGATTTCGGACGGACCGCTCTGGCAACGTCTGATGGCGTAATTAGGATTGTTTCCATTTCTGGTACAGACTCACACACTCGCTCGACATCCTGCATCCAGTCACCCTCAGTGTGCCAGACGGGCACCGACCAGATGCTGCACCAAAATGCACTTGTGGCGGCATCATCCGGGCGGCATACATCTGTCACATTTTATTCAGGTCGCTCCCAAGCTCTATACACCCACCTTTCATCGTTCTGGAACATGCGATTCTGCGTGTATCGATCAACCCGCCGCTTATACCGCCGAATTCGGCTCGCCCATACACAAACTTTCTGTTTCAGGAAGTCGATGCGCTCTGTGACACGGGACATGTATTCTCGAGGGCTGATTCCAGTCCGAGAGAATGCCCGCCTTACAAAGCGCATCACACGTGGTCGTGTATTGCCCTCCCTGAAGCAGTATAGTTTGCCGATAAGTACCCTGGCCCCATCGATACGACGTTCGATTCTGCGCTGCCAGGCTGGTACGGCTGGTTTTGGTCGAATAGCTCCGTCACAACTTGGAAATTTGACGTTAGCTGAACGACATGCCGTCACAGCCGCATAGTACAGGATCGAATGTGTATCAACGAGATCCTCGCTGCTCTCGAAAAAATTCTTGAGCTGCGAGTCCAAGGCACACCACCGCCCTATTTTTTTTGTGCATGGGTAACCGTGGTAATCGGGGTCTAAGTTCGGTTGGAGTGGACCTATACTCGCGTAATGCATCCTCCAGTGCGCTACTCAGTTGGACGTTGCACTGGCTACTTACTGTGTCAACCCTATCATCTTCTTCTTCAACATGATTGGACCGCGGCGGGATGGCATCAACAGTTGACGCTTGTGCCGCAGTTTGTGCCGAAGTCGAGACGATATGGTTGCTCAGTACCTCTGAGCGCAGCCTATCAAGTGCGATATCGTCCAACCTGTGATTGCGTTGGATGACCCGCACCTGATCCGACAGTCGTTGGGCCGAAACGTTGACGGTTGGTTCCAGTTCCTGGAACAGAGACAGGATCGTATCGCGGTACGCAGTGAGGTTAATTCCCCCTCTGTAGACCCGTAATATGCGCGCATGATGTTCTCGTTCATAGACTGAGCCCATCTCATGCGCTGCACACAACCACCGGTAGCGGGGACCCGGCTCGGGGCCAGATGGCCCCTAAGTCCCAAGCTCCTCGGTGGCCGGCCTCTCCCCTGTTGACGTACAGGTGTTGGCGACGTCGGCGGGGAAAAATATTCGTCGCTCGAGCTCGACGCAACTGCTACGGCCGGTGTTACAGCACTCTCGATGGGGCTGGGTTCCGGCGGTGGCGGGGCGGGGCTGAGCGATGAGTCCGGAGGTGGTAGGCGTGCACGGCGAGCTGCTAATCTCGTCAACATTTTTTCATAATATTGTCATCTTCATGTTTTTGTAGTTCTGCGAAATTTGATTATTTGACTGATCCTTATGGCCAAAATTTAATTTCACTTTCAGCTCTGTAACACATGTTCATATGAAAATAGGTATACCAAATAACATAATATATATTTGAATGAGGGACTCGTTTTTATAAAGTAGTTTTCAAGATATATTGATTTTGTGCCCAGATGAATCAGAATTTGTTACAGATTAATCAGAAACAGAAATAAAAAGTAATAAATACACCGTTATTTATGATTGTAAATTCCAAACAATAATTAATTATTCTTAATTAAGACTAAGACATATCAAAAGTGTCATATTTAGAACAAGTTTACACTCCTGTCATTTTTTGGAGCTAGTAGACCTACATCAACAGTATCAGAATGTTGTTGATGAACGCGATCAACTGAAGGTAGTCACGGATGGTTTCAACACCTGTAGTAATTTGTATGAGGAGGCCTTAAATAGAGTTAGGGACCTAGAAGATGAATTAGTTCATGCTAATAGTTGTATCACCCAGTTAGAAAAGAAATAGAATGTAATCAGGTTAGAGAAACAAACCACTTATATAATGAATTATTAAATAGTAATTGTAACCCTCATTCCTTGACAACTATTGACCTTACTGAGGATTCCTTGCTAAAACAGAATTATAGTTATAAATTTAGTCATAACAAAATGAAAAAATATGCAAGAATGAATAGAATAATTAAAAAATGTAATCAATTTAGAAAACATCAAAAACACTTTTCCAAACATATTCCACTGAGGAAAGAACGTGTTGATCTAATGAATAAATTAACCAATTATCAAATCAAATTAGAAGACAGCAAAAACATCTATGAAATTGATACACAGCGCTTACAGTCTGACATACAGGAACTTAAAAGCAGACTTAGTTCTCTTTACATTAAATATGTGGGTTCTCAGAACCAAATTAAAGAACACATTCTTGCTGCTAATGAGTTAGTAATGTGTCAGTGCACTTGTCAGACAGTTCTACACCCGGTCGCTGTCCAGCCTGAGGTAACGGAGGACCCGTCCCAGACTGAGAGTTTGTCTCAAGAGTGTATCCTTAACCAGGATGTATCTGATATAGTAGAAGATCTTTCTCAATTGGTACAGCTTGAGACTGGTAGTTGTCCATCTTTCAGTAGTCATGATTGTTATGATTCGGTTATGTTCTCGGATAGTATAGGAAGAGGTTTAGGTAAATTAATTAGTAACAACCTGAGTTATTCTACTCAAAATAATTGTATGCCAGGGTCAACCTACAAACAAATAATGGCATCAGTAACAGGAAATGTATTTAATCCCAAAACTAACATTACTGTATTTGTAGGTAACAGTTCTAAGGTCAAAAAATATGAAATAACTGACTGTGTAACTGAGTTGATAAAGTTAAATTGTAATAAAATAATATTGTGTGCTTTCCCATATTTTAAAAAATTAACAAATAGACAAAACAATTATATTCATATGCTTAATAAGCATATGCACTTTTTAGTTAGTCATTACAGTGACAAGCTTGTATATTTTGACACCAACTGTTATGTTGAAACTTTAAAGTCGACTAGGGGTACTGTGTATCTGCTTGTTAGTTTTAGACACATAATAGCAAGGCTATTAGCTTTTTATATAAACTCAGACATAAGTATTATGTCGAAGTCTTGTATTATTAACACCACAACAGTTAGTAATAATACTAATAATAAGGTGGTTTGCCTGAATGAATGTAGCTCAAATGCTATAAATATTTGTACAAATTATACGAAGGAGGTTCCATTTCTCTCACGCACTATGAGCTCACTGCCTGGTGATGACATTGAAGTCTTGGGATTAACTCCGGATAATCATTTAAACTAGTTTGTAAGACAACAGAAGGTACCAGTAATAATATTCTTATACCTAACAACAACAAGGTATTTTCTTGCTCTAAATTATGTAAATATCAAAAAGGAGATCAGCAGAATGCCTTGACAGTATTTCATCAAAATATTCAAGGCATTTCTTCCAAATTATTAGAAATTGAAATGTTTTTAGAAAAAACAAAGTTTGACATTGTTTGTTGTACTGAACATTGGTTAAAGGATTACCAAATGTTAATTAATTTTGAGAACTATAGTGTGGGCAGGTGTTTTAACCGTAAATCTATGCTGCGTGGAGGTTCTCTAATATTGATAAAAAAATGTTTAAAATCCAAGCAACGAAATGACATAGTGGGTTTATCAGTTGAACATTGCATCGAACTGTCCTGTGTTGAGCTAGATAAGCATGTCATAGTGTGCGTTTACAGACCCCCTAATTATCAGAACTTTTCTTTATTTAATTTGAGTCAATAATGGAAGATGTCTTAGCGAAACTTGCATCCAATAACAAAGCCGCAATTATTTGTGGGGATTTTAATATTAATATTTTGGAAAATAATTCTAATAGCAGTAGATTATTAAGCCTTTTTAAATCGTTCAATTTATATGATGTGTTTACAGAACCTACTAGAATAACTCCAACTTCTGCTACTTGTATTGATAATGTCTTTTGCGATTGTGATTATTTAGATAAAGCCATCGTAAATTATCTGCCGTCTGATCATAGTGGACAAACGGTATCTTTTAAGTTTAAAACACCTTTGCAAAAAGTGCAAATTCAATTTAGACCAATAACGACTGGTAAACTAAATAGATTCAATAGTACCCTAAATAATAAGTTAAATGATCTGGGCCATGATGGGGATGATGCTAATAAATTGTACGAGGATTTCTTTTCAGTAGTGCACACTCAATTTAATACAACTTTTGAAAAGAAAACAAAAAACATTTGCCCTAATTTTGTTTTTAGTGACTGGGCAACTAGAGGTATTAGGATAAGTAGGGAAAGACTGTTCGAGCTGTATGGCCTTAAGCCTTACATCAATACTGAAACTTTCAACAAGTATGTTGCTACATATTCCAAAATTTTTAGAAATACTTGCAAAATAGCCAAAGCCCTGTACATTAGCAATAAAATCAAATCAGCAGAAAATAAGATAAAAACAGTTTGGAAAATTATAAATAACGAAACTAGTAGGAATAAAAAACGAAACACTGATTACACATTGGAGACTTCACGTGGTGCCATAAGCTCTAACTTAGAAGTAGCTCAGGAATTTGTAAATTTCTTTACTAATATACCATCAAAAACGACGGAAGCCTTAAATTCCTCATCCGACGTATCAATTGATTTATTAAGAGCGAACGTTCCAGCCTGCCCGGTTGAATTTCAATTTAAACATATAAACCCCGCTTCAGTAATAAAAGCTTTTAAGCAAATTAAGATCAAATTGACCGAAGATCTTTGGGGAATGTCCATTAAAGTCTGTGCCTCCATAATTGAGACTATTGCACCTTACTTAGCCTTAGTATTTAATTTGTGTGTTGATCAAGGAATCTTCCCCGATTTAATGAAATACAGTAAGGTAATACCACTTTTCAAATCTGGGGACAGTAAAGATACCAATAATTATAGACCCGTATCCGTGTTGCCGGTTTTCAGTAAGGTGTTCGAAAAGATAATGCTTAATCAGATGCTCAATCATTTTAACATGAATAAAATCCTTCACGATCAGCAATATGGTTTCACCAAAGGACGTTGTACGACTGACGCTGGTGTAACCTTATTAAAACACATTTTTAACGCGTGGGAAGAGGCCCAAGACGCCATTGGAATCTTTTGTGACCTCTCTAAGGCATTTGATTGCGTCGATCACGAAACCTTGCTTTTGAAACTTGAGCATTACGGACTTGGAAAACTTGCGCTCAGTTTAGTTAGTTCTTATTTAAATGATAGACAACAGCAAGTCCAAATAAATGGTGTCAATTCATATGGTTTAAAAGTAAAAATGGGTGTGCCACAAGGCTCGATATTGGGTCCTTTCCTCTTTTTAGTGTATGTTAATGATCTACTCCATTTATTAAAAAATCAACCACAAATGGTGTTATTTGCTGATGACACTTCCTTAATTTTTAAGGTAAATAGACGTGCTACAAATTTTGACGACGTAAATAACGCCCTACTGCAGGTCCAAAATTGGTTCACTGCTAATAATTTAGTATTAAATGGAAAAAAAACTAAGTGCATAAGATTTTCTTTACCAAATGTCAAGGGTAGTGATTGTGAGATAATATTGAATCAAGAGAAACTAGAATTCGTCGATAAAACTGTTTTCTTAGGGATCACGCTCGACTCAAGGCTACAATGGGGTCCTCATTTTCATCATTTAACATCTCTTGCAGGACGGCTAAGTTCAGCAGCTTATGCTGTCAGAAAAATCCGCCAATTTACTGATGTAGATACCGCGAGACTAGTATATTTTAGTTACTTTCATAGTGTCATGTCTTACGGTATTTTACTTTGGGGACGGGCTGCAGACATCGATTCTATTTTTATTCTGCAGAAAAGAGCCATCAGAGCCATATATAACCTCCGCAGGCGCGATTCTCTGAGGGAACTGTTTAAGGAAATTAACATCATGACGGTACCTTGTCAATATATCTACGAAAACATCATGTATGTAAGAAAAAACTTACATCTTTTTAGTAAAAGAGGTGAAAGACATAATTATAGTACTAGAAATAGGGACCTATTAGTTCAACCAGGTTTCAGACTGGCTAAAGTAGACTCATCTTTTATGGGGTACTGTTTAAAATGTTATAATAAAATACCTCCCCACATTCTTCAACTGAATGAGACAAAATTCAAGTCTTGTATAAAACGCACACTATGCAGTCAGGCATATTATAAGTTAGGGGATTACATAGCTGATAAAAATGCCTGGCTCAATGCTGGTCCTGCTCCACAACCACAACTAATTGATTAACACCTGAAAATACTGTTGGAGCTGCTGAAGATTGTAAGACTATCTTTGCATTGTATAAACTCAATTTCATTTGTATTGTATAATTGCATAGCACAGATGTGAGTTCTATGTAAGTACTATACCTTATTTTACCATTTACCGGGTAATATGTCTTTCATTGACTTGAATGTGCCCTGGCGGCTGATAGTATGTCATGCTCACACAAATGTCTCGCTGACAGTGGCGAGTATGTTGGATTATTTAGCTCCCTTCAAAATGGTTGAGCTGAATGGTGCTGATCTATGCGTCATGTTCGTGAACGGGCGCCGTCAGTTGGGGCTGGTCATCACTTAGCTGCCTCGGCTTATTTTTAATTATTTTATTTTTATTTTTGGATTGTTGTTTTAGTACTATTTGTTGTACTCTGGACGCTTTTAACGCATACGTCTTGTTTATTTTTACATCGTTCTCACATTATTTAATTATAAATTCAAAAGTAATGATGTAACTAATATTTTTGTAAAATATAATTTAAAAAGAGTGTCCATGGAGTTTCTTGTCCGTTCTTCTCCATAGGTACCTACGCTTTGGAATGGGCAATTGAAATAAATGCTTTGAGTTTGAGTTTTTAATTATTCAAAAGGACAGACTTCATTATTTTCATTTTTCTACACGAATCTATAACCCAAAAGCATCACACGAAACACAGATTGAATTTTTAAAACAATAAAATAAATTTTATAAAGTAGGCATTGTAATCAGGATGCCACCTGAACCAAACACAGATGAATTAGCTATTTTCCTTCGTAACACCGGGATCTAAGCCAACCAGCCGCACGTTCACCTTTTAGGTCGTTCGTTGCACGACTGGCTTCCCCCCGCGTGGGAAGCCAGACTCTCATCTGGGGGCACGGTAGTGCCCCCGCCAAGACGAGTCAAGCGAAGCGCAAGGGCACGGGTGTGTAATGTTTGGTATAACAACAGATGGTCTAATTTCGTTTGACATAACTCTCATATGATATAATTTTCTTTTTCTCTAATTTCATTTAGTATAACGTTTATTTCATATAATTTTCATATTGTATAATGCTCCTTTTATATAACGTTCATTTGACCTAACATTAATATTAACTAATTTTCTTTTTCTCTAATTTCATTTAGTATAACGTTCATTTCATATAATTTTCATATTGTATAATGCTCCTTTTATCATTTGACCTAACATTCATATTAACTAATTTTCTGCCCTTCGCTCGCTCCAGCATTATATGTAAAGAATCGCTCTTGTGTTCTATGTGTGTGTGTTCTATTTCTGAGTGAAGGGTTTAAAATAACCGAACCTCGGGGTGCCCTTCGCTCGCTCTTGCATCCTATGTCGACGGAGCACCGCTTCGCGGGGCCCCTATTTCTGTGTAAAGGGTTTCAAGTAACCTAACACAACCGAACCTCGGGGTGCCCTTCGCTCGCTCTTGAATCCTATGTCGACGGAGCCCCGCTTCGCGGGGCCCCTATTTCTGTGTAAAGGGTTTAAAGTAACCTAACACAACCGAACCTCGGGGTGCCCTTGGCTCGCTCTTGCATCCTATGTCGACGGAGCCCCGCTTCGCGGGGCCCCTATTTCTGTGTAAAGGGTTTAAAGTAACCTAACACAACCGAACCTCGGGGTGCCCTTCGCTCGCTCTTGCATCCTATGTCGTGTGTGTTGTTTGTGTCTTGTATCCTATGTGTGTGTGTTGTGTGTGTAATATAATTAATTCAACGATATAGCCACAACATAACAAGTAAAAGAAGAAAACAAACATTTTTGTGAAAATAAAAGTAGATATTTCTAAATTATATTAAACGTTACTTATAGATTTTGAATATTATAGCAACTGAATATTATATTATGTGAATATTATTTCAAATGTTTATTATATAAACTGTTCATTGTACCATATGAAATTAGGTAAAATGTTCATTATACCATATGAAATTAGGTAAAAAGAAGTTATATCAATAATTCATTATGACCGTTGACCGTTATATTAAATAAAAATTATAGTAAACGAAATTAGGTCTTATGATCGTTAGAACTTTTGTTTCTATATCAACCCATATTAATGTTAGGTCAAATGAACGTTATATAAAAGGAGCATTATACAATATGAAAATTATATGAAATGAACGTTATACTAAATGAAATTAGAGAAAAAGAAAATTATATCAAATATAACATTCGATCATATGACATTAGGTTAAATTTTTTTATAGCATATGAAAATTATATCATATGAGAGTTATGTCAAACGAAATTAGACCATCTGTTGTTATACCAAACATTACACACCCCCTTGGGGTGTGTCACGTTTGATATAACAACAAAAGTTCTAACGATCATAAGACCTAATTTCATTTAATATAATTTTTATTTAATATAACGATCAAATGATATAATGAATTATTGATATAACTTAATTTTACCTAATTTCATATGGTATAATGAACAGTTTATATAATGCACATTTGAAATAATATTCACATAATATAATATTCAGTTGCTATAATATTCAAAATCTATTAAGTAACGTTTAATATAATTTGGAAATGTCTACTTTTATTTTTGCAAAAATTTATTAGATTTTAAACGCCTGGCACTTTCGTGCTAGCAAAAAGCGGGGCTCCGTTGACATAGGATGCAAGAGCGAGCGAAGGGCACCCCCAAGGTTAGGTTGTGTTAGGTTACTTTAAACCCTTAACACAGAAATAGGGGGGGCCCCCGCGAAGCGGGGCTCCGTCGACATAGGATGCCAGAGCGAGCGAAGGGCACCCCGAGGTTAGGTTGTGTTAGGTTACTTTAAACCCTTTACACAGAAATAGGGGTCCTGCGAAGCGGGGCTTCGTCGACATAAGATGCAAGAGCGAGCGAAGGGCACCCCGAGGTTAGGTTGTGTTAGGTTACTTTAAACCCTTTACACAGAAATAGGGGCCCCGCGAAGCGGGGCTCCGTCGACATAGGATGCAAGAGCGAGCGAAGGGCACCCCGAGGTTAGGTTACTTTAAACCCTTTACACAGAAATAGGGGCCCCGCGAAGCGACGTTCCGTCGACATAGGGTGCAAGAGCGAGCGAAGGGCAACCCGAGGTTAGGTTATTTTATTAAACCCTTCACTCAGAAATACAGGCTGGGCCATAAGGGTGTTGGCGGTTTAAATATTCGATTTAAAAAAAACTACGAAACATAACACAAATATATTTGTATTGTTAAAAAGTAGAAGCATAGGAATTTTGACGTGACAACGTCTTAAATTAGGTTGCGGCTGGGAGTCACTTATGAAAAAGTGTAACGCTCGGTAACGTTACGATGAGTCACCGAACGAGAGAGAGAAAGACGTTGTCACGTAAAATCTTCGCCCGTAAAACCGACTTTACAGGCAACCATTTTTTTAAGACTTAAAAATAATGTTGTCCAAATGGCTTCCCTCGGCTGCTTGGCACTCTTGGAACCGAAGTCGCAAATTTTGGAAAACTCGTTGAAAAGTTGTTCTCGGTATTTTGTTACTTTCCTGAATGCGCCAATGTGTTACGAAAATGGATCAGAATGTTTCAAACAACCGGCTCAACAGTACCAATTACGGCTCGTGGTCGCCCAGTTTCTGCAAGATCAGCCAAAATTGTGGAGCGTGTTCGTGTTTCAGTTCAGCGAAATCCGCAACAGTCAACACGTAAGAGAAGTCAGTCTTTGGACGTCAAAAGAACAACTTTGCGACGAATTTTGAAACGTGATCTGCATTTGAAGGCTTATAAGATTCAGATAGTCCAAGAATCATACGGCTAGGGTATCCATAGAGCTGCTGAAAAATGTTTTTCCCGGAAAACTCATCTCGAAAAGGGGGGATATTGAATGGCCCCCACGTAGCCCCGATCTCTCTCCATGCGATTATTTTCTATGGGGCTACCTCAAATCGGTAGTTTACGAGAATAATCCGACCAATTTAGAGCAGCTGAAGAGGAATATTATTCAGGAAAGTAACAAAATACCGAGAACAACTTTTCAACGAGTTTTCCAAAATTTGCGACTTCGGTTCCAAAAGTGCCAAGAAGCCGAGGGAAGCCATTTGGACAACATTATTTTTAAGTCTTAAAAATTCCTATGCTTCTACTTTTTAACAATACAAATATATTTGTGTTATGTTTCGTAGTTTTTTTTAAATCGAATATTTAAACCGCCAACACCCTTATGGCCCACCCTGTAGAACACACACACATAGAACACAAGAGCGATTCTTTACATAGAATGCAAGAGCGAGCGAAGGGCAGAAAATTAGTTAATATGAATGTTAGGTCAAATTAACGTTATATAAAAGGAACATTATACAATATGAAAATTATATGAAATGAACGTTATACTATAAATGAAATTATAAATGAAATTAGAGAAAAAGAAAATTATATCAAATATAACATTAGATCATATAAAATTAGGTTAAATGTTTTTATAGCATATGAAAATTATATCACATGAGAGTTATGTCAAACGAAATTAGACTATCTGTTGTTATACCAAACATTACACACCCCAAATTGGGTGCGCGATTTATGTTGCGTAGGAATGTAGATGTTAGTACTAGTGAACGGCTCTATTGGATTCATAGAGAAAATAAACTGGGATGTCGATAGAAATATTGTTTCTATCGACATCCCAGTTTATTTTCTCTTGCACGTGCACGTAAAATTATTATCAAATTTAATAATTTAACTTATGAACTAGAACGTGTGAAGACTAAGTTTTAGATATTAAATAATGTGTATGTTCACCGGGAATAGTTCCCTATTTGCTTGGCTTACGCTATTACCATCCGCAAATCACATGGACTTAGTCTGGACAGCGCTCTTCTCGACATAGGCACTTCGATATTTAGCAGAGGACAGGCCTACGTTGCGCTCTCCAGAGTTAAAACACTAGACGGAGTACACCTTATTAATCTAGACTAGTGGTTCCGAACCTGGGGGTAATCACCCCCGCGGGGGTAAAGCAACTATTCTGTAGGGGTAACAAAGAACCTAATAATTAAGACCTAATCTAATAAAATACCTAGCTAAAAAGAAAAAAATATAGATCGCCGCGCAGAAAGAACCGCAAGTGGCATCTCTTTCAAGCTGTCATCGCGGTCGCCTCGCCCTAACTGTTTTATCCTAACAGAGCTTTAAAAATGCTAATACCCTTTGCTAACATCTATAGATGTGAGAGTGGTTTATCAACTTTGGTTACACTGAAAACAAAGGCCAGAAACCGTCTCAATGTGGAACACGACTTAAGATGCGCTTTAAGCGAAACTAAAACTAACACACAAAAAACTTGTGAATCCAAAACAATACCACATCACATTATTTTTACTTAATTGATTGTTTATTGATAACATTTTAAGGTCGGGGTAAAATCAATATTCCTTAGGGGTAACAATATTGAAAAGGTTAGGAACCACTGATCTAGACCCTAGTCAAATTAAGGCACAAGATAGTTCTATAGTAGAATATAACCGACTGAGATCGTTATATCGCCCGGACTTGGCTAATTTAGGTAAGCATAAACCGGAAGCGTATTATAAAGGTAGCAGATAATGAATGGGCGATGGCACTATTATCTCTAACATTCAAGAAAATGTAGACAATAGCATAAAAAAGAAAATCACGCAGCGGAAACGCAAGAAAAAACATTAAATCTCAATGTACAGGTACATTGAGATTTAATGTTTTTTCTTGCGTTTGTAAAAAAGGAAAGAAATGTAAAAAAGGAGAGCCAAGTTCAATACAAAAATTATGCTTGGCTGTGGGTTTCGCCGCAAAAAGAATGGAGATCTAAATGAGTGCCAAGTTCTATGCAAAATCCAAATATGTATTTATAGGAACAAAATAACATTATGAACAAGTATTAAACTCTATTTCTTTGCTTTATTGGATACCTATAACAATTGCTGTTATTTAAAAATGTGAGATCTTAAAGTAGGTTATATTTGACTTGGCCAGTTTTTATCATAATTAAAAAATATTTATTGTTTTGTTTTTGTCGCGTTTATAGTAACTAATCCAATATGAATACTTACTGAAGAATTTATCACTGCAATCCAAAATCGACCTGCGTTATGGATGAGTTCACATCCGCAACATAAGTTTAGGAATGTTGTAAAAAAATTGTGGGAATAAATTAAAATTATTTTTTAAGTTTTATTAACAATATTTTTGACAGCGACATTTTCACGTGTAATATACTATCGACGCGTGCTCACTCTGTACTCACAGAGCATGTAACCTTTTTCTGTACTGAACTGATGCATTCCCCCACCGACGTACCACGCTACAGGCGAATATTTGAAGTTCGTGGCCTTACTTTTGACGCTTAGAAATGACGCTTGTCTAACGAATTGACGCCTCAAGCGTGGCGTTTTTTTCGTGGCCGAGGCATAATGGTTAACACTGCGGCGTAGCAATGCGATGGTCACGAGTTCAAATCCGCGGATAAGAAGATTTTTTATTTTTTTATTCATTTACTCTTATTCTTTTTTTTAGTTTCTTTAATAGTTAATTTTCGTTAATTATTATTTAAGAGGTTTGTAATAAAAGTTAGCATTTTGCTTATACAATATTCATTTATTTTCTGATTGAGTATACAGTTTGAAAATACAGTTACAGTACAGGTACAGTTTGTGTTTGTTTATTGGGGTTATTTACTTTTAAACACAAACTAGATACCCTGGATGAGGTTTAGAACGTTTAACATTAGATAACGGTTCGTTTATAGATATTTCTAGAAACATAACTACAATAATAACAGTAACAACAGCACAACAGACACAGAACAGTAACAGTTTTTTTTCTTTTCTTTTTTCTTCTTTATAATATTTATTTATTTAAAGTTGTGAAAACATAAATTGTTTATACTCTGTATGATCGTATCGGAAAAATGCCTGGTTAAAAAATTAAATAGAAACCATTTGAAAAGTAATTATAACCTTAATCACAGTTTAGTAAATAAGGCGAAGAAGTATTCTAATTCAACCTTAACTCGCAGTTCATACAGCAGTTAAGTTTCTGAAGTAAAATGTCGGATAGTGCAACAATCGGAATCAACACATTCTAGTCAACCAAACAAGAAATCTATGCTAATTTCAACCTTATCTTTTAGTTAATTAAGGAGTTGCGTATTGCATTTTGTAAAACAAGACGGTAAGGTGCTAGTATTAAATATAACACGGAAGTTGAAATTTAAGATTAGACCGTTAAGAACCTTGTTCGATAAAAGGAGTAATGCTGAGCCACGCCTGGTGATGCGGGTTCGTATCTTAATCGCACGCAAAGTGTCTTTTTGTAAGTTATTCTTGGTATACGGCTCGGCTAGAGGGAAGTCGAAAAAATACCATATAAAATTATTAAAAACTTACAAACAATATTTGAGGTGGATCGGTGGATTCGCTCGGGCAGAGATGGGTGCGGCGGCGGGGGAGGGAGCTGCTCAAGGCCGCCGCCGCTCGAGCGACGAGAGACGGCGGCGCGGCGGGCCCGAGCGTGCTCGGGCGATAATCTATAAGTCTTGGGGGGGTTCCTTTTCTCTGACGTTGTCTGTACCTACTGGAATACGACGCTATGTCGATTTTACATCACGGGGTCTTGTTGAAAACTAGCTCTAGTAGTATAACCCCCTTTCAAGGAATGTATCTAACTAGCTTCTGCCCGCGACTTCGTCCGCGTGAAATTTCACCCTCTTAGGGGTGGAATTTCGAAAAACCCTTTCTTAGTGGATACCTACTCTTCACAAAGAATACACCCTCCAAATTTCATGCCTCTAGGATCGTCCACAATAGATCGTAGCACACCTACTGCGTAGCATACGAGTACGCAGGACAATATATCAAGCTGACTTCTCATTGTACGAACAGCGCAGGCGAGCAACTAGCAAGCATTGCGAGGCCAGCTCAAACTGGAAATGAATAGCTTGAGATAATGTCGTCGTGTGTACAGTGTATGGTTCGCACACGTCAGTCCCCCGGTGCGGTGCGGTGGCGCTACGGGGCCCCGTAGCGCCACCGCGCGCCTTGGTCTAGCTAGCCACTGCTAGCCAGCCATGCTACGCCTTGCGATGCTACGAACCGTACTTTCACTGACAGTCTTCGACCGTACCTACAATCAATTTACGCTGCGGTTGCCACGAACACGCGTCATTGTACACAGGCGTACATAAACCATCTTAACTAATAATTACTGTGAATTTACTAATTACTACATAAAATTAATGAGTATAACTATAATTACCATTGCATGCAACTTCAAAATCTGTGAAACTGCAGACTTTATTATTGAAAGTCTTTCCATGTAATGTCCATTTAGAGATCACAGAGCCACTCGAGATCTCTAAATGGACAACAGATTGTAACACGTGGACAAGTCATGATGTGGACTCATGGGCGGGGTGGTATAACGTCACTGGCGATCTGTGCCGACGCAGGTTGGCTCGCTGTCGCCCACACGTTGCTGGTACGTCGCGCCTGCGACTCACGTGACGTTGGTTGCAGGAGCCGCGCGCCGCACGCGCACTCGGAGGAGGACATCGTGGTGCGCGCCAGCAGCACCAACATCGCGCGCCGCCGCGACGACGGCTCACGGTACTACCCCGACGACGCACGGTACTACCCCGACGACGCACGGTACTACCCCTACTACCAACGAGGTTATATTCTCTTTGCCTACTACACTACTAAGGCCCGAGACAAAACCTCACTCAAAACTCAAGCATCACGTGCTTAGAACTGTTTAAAGCCATAGAAACTCGGTCGGTTAAAACTACACACATCAAAAGTGTCTAGGGATCAAGTACGTTTTAGAGTATCGCCGCAATTGAGGATTATTATTTTAACTTTTTTGGATCGTATTCTTTACTAATTAATTTAACTATTTGAATAAAGAATTTTCTTAAAATTTTGAAAAAATAGAAAATCAACTGTCAATCAGGATTCCTATAAAAGTGTGTAGGTAATACTTACAATGATATTATAAGTAACTTTTTACCCGACTGCGGCGAAGCCCAAAAGGAGGGTTATGTGTTTGACCTGTATGTATGTATGTATGTCCGTTTCTTTGTTCCCTCGTAACTTCTAAACGAATGAACGGATTTGGATAAATTAAGTATACCTATGTCTTTAGATTTGTCTTGGTAGCGCGAGTGTCACTGGCTTTTTTTATTTGAGTTTGAAAATATAATAATAAAATGGTATGGGTCCCGCCTGCTTCCAACGTTTATTTAATTTAAAATGGCCTTGTTTTTATCTTTTCAGTTTTTTTTTAACTATTTTTTTTACTGCAGTCGGGTTTTTTAGTTTTTTTTATTACTTGTTTTTACACTTATAATATCATTGATCCTTCCCAAAAACCAAATAGAAAGAAAGACTTACTTTGGTTTCGGACCGGTTAAAAAATTTGGATTATAATTTTACAGAAAGTCTACTTCATTCAAATTAAATTAGTACGATATAAGTTTATAACTTGCACCCTTTCACGTACACATTAGCACACTACACCTGACACTCCTGACACTCAACACTACACACTAACATTACACACTCTCATAGCACACTACACCTGACACTCAACACTACACACTAACATTACACACTCTCATAGCACACTACACCTGACACTCAACACTACACACTAACATTACACACTATCATAGCACACTACACCTGACACTCAACACTACACACTAACATTACACACTCTCATAGCACACTACACCTGACACTCAACACTACACACTAACATTACACACTATCATAGCACACTACACCTGACACTCAACACTACACACTAACATTACACACTATCATAGCACACTACACCTGACACTCAACACTACACACTAACATTACACACTAACATTACACACTCTCATAGCACACTACACCTGACACTCAACACTACACACTAACATTACACACTATCATAGCACACTACACCTGACACTCAACACTACACACTAACATTACACACTATCATAGCACACTACACCTGACACTCAACACTACACACTAACATTACACACTCTCATAGCACACTACACCTGACACTCAACACTACACACTCTCATAGCACACTACACCTGACACTCAACACTACACACTAACATTACACACTAACATTACACACTCTCATAGCACACTACACCTGACACTCAACACTACACACTAACATTACACACTATCATAGCACACTACACCTGACACTCAACACTACACACTAACATTACACACTATCATAGCACACTACACCTGACACTCAACACTACACACTAACATTACACACTATCATAGCACACTACACCTGACACTCAACACTACACACTAACATTACACACTCTCATAGCACACTACACCTGACACTCAACACTACACACTAACATTACACACTATCATAGCACACTACACCTGACACTCAACACTACACACTAACATTACACACTATCATAGCACACTACACCTGACACTCAACACTACACACTAACATTACACACTATCATAGCACACTACACCTGACACTCAACACTACACACTAACATTACACACTCTCATAGCACACTACACCTGACACTCAACACTACACACTAACATTACACACTATCATAGCACACTACACCTGACACTCAACACTACACACTAACATTACACACTATCATAGCACACTACACCTGACACTCAACACTACACACTAACATTACACACTATCATAGCACACTACACCTGACACTCAACACTACACACTAACATTACACACTATCATAGCACACTACACCTGACACTCAACACTACACACTAACATTACACACTATCATAGCACACTACACCTGACACTCAACACTACACACTAACATTACACACTATCATAGCACACTACACCTGACACTCAACACTACACACTAACATTACACACTATCATAGCACACTACACCTGACACTCAACACTACACACTAACATTACACACTATCATAGCACACTACACCTGACACTCAACACTACACACTAACATTACACACTATCATAGCACACTACACCTGACACTCAACACTACACACTAACATTACACACTATCATAGCACACTACACCTGACACTCAACACTACACACTAACATTACACACTATCATAGCACACTACACCTGACACTCAACACTACACACTAACATTACACACTATCATAGCACACTACACCTGACACTCAACACTACACACTAACATTACACACTATCATAGCACACTACACCTGACACTCAACACTACACACTAACATTACACACTCTCATAGCACACTACACCTGACACTCAACACTACACACTAACATTACACACTATCATAGCACACTACACCTGACACTCAACACTACACACTAACATTACACACTATCATAGCACACTACACCTGACACTCAACACTACACACTAACAAGACACACACATACACGCAGATACAGGCGCAGATTAACTTTTTGCTTATAATTTCTTTTTAACTTCTACCCATCTTCTACCCCCAAAATGTTTTTAGTCTCAAATCTCCGTAGCTATAACGTTACATTGTTTGTATCATATTTTGTTACAAGTAAAACTTTCTGTTCTTCCGTGGGGTGGGGACCTGGTGATTTGTAATACAGGCATTTTACCTCAGACACCAGCTCCTCACAATGCTAAAAATAAAAAAACAATATGTGAAACCTAGAATAAGCTTGTCATCGTGAGGAGAAATAAAGAACTTATTAAGTGTGAGTCTTCATAATGTGCACATTACGAAATTAGGGAAACATATCTTAATTTTATCGACGGAAAAAAGATTTGAAAAAATAAAAAAATATTTAAAAGGATCTTTACCTGCTAAAGTATGGTGATTGCAAGGCCTTTCTTTAACAGTTGATAGGAAATGTTGTGATTGAGTTATAAACATGGTATTTTTACATTTAGAAATCTGATACGATGGAGTACCTATAATTTAAAGTAATAAAAAAGGGTAGGTAGGTAATCGGGGCTTTTATTGAGTAATTTTACAATTATTGTAAAAATTGATGAAAAAATATGAGATTTTTGTTAAAAAAAAACATAATTCTCAATTGAGGGCGATTGTTTACACAGACCCTCACAGCAGCGAACAAGAATTTTAATAAAAATGCATTTTTTTTTTTATATTTTTCCGTCGATAAAATTAAGCTTAGTTTCCCTCATTTCGATATGTGCACATTATGAAGACTCACACTGTATTACTAGCTGACCCGTCAAACGTTGTTTTGCCATAATTATATTATTATTTCTAGCTGCCCGGCGTTACTTCGTTCGCGTGGTGTCCTACCCCTTACCCTACCCTACCCCTACTTTACCCCTACTTTTTTAAATAACACAGACATAAGTATCAGAGCTATTTCGTCCTAAAGGCAAGCCTTTACGACGTGATTACACAATTATATTAATGTTTTAAAGATCACAATATGTTTTCGTTAGTACTATAACGCGCCAATAGATGTATAATATGTGTTTCCACTTATCGCAATAAAAAGTTGTTATAGAATACTTTAAATTGATTATATCTTTTGATAGACTGAAGCGATTTCGATGAAACAAAGACTAATAACTACTCCGAGTTCTACACTATATTTGAGTATAAAAATTAACCATATTGGTTTGGTATTTTACTTACTTTTTACGTTGAACCTGTTCAAATAGGAAATCTCTCACATCCAAACAGACAAAAATTCCAAAAATTTATGGAATGGCATCTGTTAGTTATCCTTTAACACCCCAACTTTTTTTTTATATTTTCAATGTACAGAAACGCGAAAATTAGCGAAAAAAAATCACGAAAAATAGCGTTTTTACAAAACCATTACAATTTCTGCATCGGAATTGAAAAAAAATTGCATCAATATGGAGCGACGACATCATTTGACACGAGAAGAGATGATGAGAGCTGTCGGAATGTTGCAAGCTTGTTCCTGGCAACGTACTGTGGCTGTCGCTCTTGACACAGAGCATATATATGCGGCATATATGCTCTCTGGACACGCTATCGTATCACGGGTAGCGTGGCCGAGCGACATGGAGGACGATCTCGCATCGCCACTCGCAGACAGGTCCGGTACATCCAAAATACTGCTCGACTGAATCGTACCATGACTGCCATGATGTTGGCTGCGAGGCTCCACAGAAGACAAACGGAACCTGACAACCGCTCAGACCTGACATGAACAAACATAATAAAAAGCAAACTACTATATTTAAAAAACATGACATATTCTACAAAATTGATAAGCGACCAAACCATCCGAAATCGTTTATGTGAAGTGGGTCTGCTTTCCCGAAGGCCGCTGAGAGCTAAATAAACACTTTCACACTATAGGCATAACGGACAGTCCCCTGTGCAGGGCTTGCATGGAGGCTGATGAAACCATTGCGCATGTGCTCTTTGAGTGCACAGGCGTCACCCAGATAATGTCAGAAACCGTCGGGACACCCAGATCGTACACAGATGTTCTCAACAGACCAGGAGACTTAATCAACTTCTGGAGGGGGCTGATTGGAATAACCACCGACGACGGCCGCCATGGCCCACGCACAATGGTCCATTTGAAGGACTAAGTGCGGAAACCAAACCCATAACATAGAACATAGGCCGCTGAGAGTTCCACCTAGGTAAGTATAGCACCCCGCAATCGTAGGGCCCGTTTACAATGGGCTCGCGAACAGAAATTGGGAGGAAAAATACTGGCGTTGTTTGCGTTTCCGATGAATCTCGTTTCAGTACAAGACGTACTCGAGTTTGGAGGACCTCGACTGGACGTCAAGAACGTTTGAATTTGTCAGGAAGTTCATTCATAAGGAGGTGGAACAATAATTGATTGGGTCGGTATTTGGATCGGTTGAAGAACCGATCTCATTTGGATCAGGGGCATCCTCAATGCTCAGATCTATGCGGAGAGGATTGTTTCAGACGTGATCATCATAGAAATTAAAGTAAGAAGCCAGTCTGGAAGACTAGATTTGGTAAATATTAATTATTGGATAATTTTTATAGTTAAAAATGTACCTACTTGATCCCTAGACACTTTTGATGTGTTCTAAGTATGCGTTCGAGTCTATACAGACAACTGACAAGGGATGTTTCAGGCGCGTATACACGCGCCTGAAACATCCCTTGTCAGTTGTCTCATGAAGTCCTATTTAGGGTAAATCTTGAGATTGAGAATATTCAGTTGATTCCCGTGGCGCATTTTTATTATTATTTTTTTTTACAAATTATAGTTTAGTATGATTTTTAGCCGAATTATAAACACATTTATCAAATAGGGGTCAGTTTTGAAATTTGAAAACATATTTTTTGGGCCAGGGGAATCAAAATACGATGACAAGGGAATCAAAATTAAAAGCAAGGTAAGTAATAATAATAATAATAATCATTTTATTTCAGAATAATAAATCCATAATTTGTTAGTAAAACATAAAAAAAAAAACAGTACAGTATGCAGATTGGACAAATAATGGACGAGCGGGACTATTTATTTAATAATCAGTCTCTTGTTCTCAGTTATTGGCACTTTTACACCTAATTATCAATCACTTTATTCTTAAGTAATAATGATAAAATGTACATACTAAATAATAAAAAAAGAAACTAAAACTTTTCTTTTTAAACAATCAAAAATTTTAACAAAAATTAGGAACCTTTTTTGGATGACACAATTTAAAAAAATATAGTAATCAGGTCAGAATAATCAATAATCTACGGCGCTCAGCAAGTCGTTTTTTTTTCTAATCTCTCTTGTCTCGTTTGTTTAGGAAGCATTGTAAGAATCTAAAACAGAAACGTACAATATTTTGAAATTAGATAATGTAATAGTTGCAATACTGCTAATCTTTATACAAAATGTTCTTATTAACAGATTAACAGGAAATCTGGGGGCACGGCACATGTAGGTCCTTTTTGGTAATCTCTGCGATAGGTACCTATGGCTGCAATAGGTATAAATCGCATAAAGATACGATACAAACGGATTATAACTTATTTGAATAAATACTTAGATAACCAGGCAAAACAAAACACTCAACACTGTCTGAGCAGACCGTGCAATTTGGAATGAACAAATAAATGTATGTACTAGACGAACTAGAAAATATTGATTACCCTGGCAAAAACGCCAAGGGAATCAACACCAAGGTAATCAACAAAAGTTTGTTTTTTATCGATTACGTAAAAAGTTAAAAGTTCTAAGCAATAATAATAAGATTATTAAATCAATAATAACAAGATTAGTAATAATAATAAAAAAAGATTAGTAAAGATATATCCGAGAAAAAACTTAAACAGTTTTATATGCCGTCAGGGTAATCAATGACCTAGTAAAACAAAACCAGGGGAATCAAACATTTACCTTCGTAATTTCGTCCACGGGCAAAGTGATACGCGATCTTCCACCAGGGCGTTTTAAGCGCGTCTAAGTAGAGCTCGCACGAGAACGAATAACTGCGCTTCGCGACCGCTCCACTAGCGATTTATGTCTAGTTATGTAGCGCGCCACAGGAATCACTGTTTAGCTCTGGACAAAACTTTAAATCTATTTCTATGTAAAACTATGGGATAAAATAAAAACTGTATATTTTTATTATCAACACATACTAATCTAGTTGTTGAAAAACTACATAAATTGATCATTTTACATTTATAAATTGGCGACTTCGGGTTGTTTTCATTAAAAAATGTGTAAAGGACGCGCCAGGGTTATCAATTTTTGTGACGTTTTGTTTTTTTTTATAATTACACCCAAATTAAAAAGAGTAACTATTATGCATCAATTAGATACCATAGTGATAAGACGTAAAAAAAATACTTTGGGTCTTTATTTCAATATTGCGGGTACTTTATACCTCCGGACATCATAAATTGAGCCTCTCAAGATTCACCCTTTACTCTGCTAAGCAAACTTTGTTTATCGTATTTGAATATCGTATTTGAATATCGAAGATTAAAATACCGACTGTTAAAATATCGATGTTCAAAACATCGAAAATGGAAATATCGAACGATCATAAAACCGAAAATTAAAATAACGAAAGTTTATATTATCGAATGGTTAAATATCCTACGTCCAATATATCTAAAATCTAAATATCTACAAAAGTTACATCGAAAGATCTAAATATCGAAATACAGATTATCGAACGACCTAAATATCGATGGGTACATATATTTTTTGAACATCGAAAATTAATATACCTACGTGTAAAAATGGGTTAATTTTCAACATTTAATACATTCATTAATTCACCCTAAAAATACGTACAAGTTAAAATATCGAACAAATTTTGATATAAGTAGTATGAGTGGAAAAAGGTTGCTTCTGTAACGTCTCCGGCGCTACGGGAAGTGCAACCCCTTCGCCCTTGCGTAACAAAGGATAGGCATCCATGTTCACCTCCGCAGCTTCGGCTTACTGGTCGTTGCCCTCCCTTCGCGCCTCCGGATTTTTATATACACTCTAGCGGTAACAGCCAAAAGACTACGTAAATTCGGGGTACCCCAATTCGGTTTTGAAACAATTTCGACCTATTTTATCCATGAAAATCAGTGTCCAGTGTAGGTACATATATACAAGTCTAGGTCAATCGTGAAGGTATTATTTAGGTCTTTAAATTAAAATATTTTCTTGAAAGTCAATATTATGTTGTGCTACCAAAGTTAGTGACAGAAACGTGTCGCTGCAAAACCGACTCCACGTAGTCTTGTCTGCCCTACCCCTAGAGTGTAATTTAGAATCGCGTAGGCGCTTAGGGGCGAGGCAGCCCGCGAGCTGAGGAGCAGGTGGTTTTAACACCCGCCGCCGTGTGCCGCGTGGTGAGCGTTTAGACTTTAGACCATCTGCGACGTTAAGCTCGCGTGGGACTGCCGGATCCCTGCAACGCCGCAGCCGTGACAGAAACCATGCTTGCTTGCATGTTGCATGATTGCTGCATGCTTGTTTGCTAGATGGTAATCAGTTACTAGGTGGGTTACAAAAAAAAAAACAAGGAAAACCTCATGTAATGTAGGTACTCTAATAATTTTTACGTAATAAAAACCCAAACGTAACGTACCGGTAACGTAGATATTATGAACTAAGATGTATTAAATGTTGATATTTTGAACTTAGGCATAATGTCATTCGATATTTTGAATCATTCGAAATTTTAATCACTCGGCATTTCAGTCTTCGAAGTTTTAAGCGTAGATAACAATTTTCGAAATTTTGATATAATCGATATTTAAATTTTCGATGTTTTGAACATCGATATTTTAACAGTCGGTATTTTAATCTTCGATATTCAAATACGCGGGTACGTATTTGAATATCGAAGATTAAAATACCGACTGTTAAAATATCGATGTTCGAAACATCGAAAATGGAAATATCGAACGATCATATAACCGAAAATTAAAATATCGAAAGTTTATATTATCGAATGGTTAAATATCCTACGTCCAATATATCTAAAATCTAAATATCTACAAAAGTTACATCGAAAGATCTAAATATCGAAATACAGATTATCGAACGTCCTAAATATCGATGGGTACATATATTATTTGAACATCGAAAATTAATATACCTACGTGTAAAAATGGGTTAATTTTCAACATTTATTACATTCATTAATTCACCCTAAAAATACGTACAAGTTAAAATATCGAACTGATATAAGTAGTATGAGTGGAAAAAGGTTGCTTCTGCAACGTCTCCGGCGCTACGGGAAGTGCAACCCCTTCGCCCTTGCGTAACAAAGGATAGGCACCCATGTTCACCTCCGCAGCTTCGGCTTGCTGGTCGCCTCCGGCGACCAGCCTCAGCTGCTACGGTTCCCACGGGTGCCTATGCTTTGTTACAGCGGGCGGGGGTTGCCCTCCCTTCGCGCCTCCGGATTTTTATATACACTCTAGGGGTAACAGCCAAAAGACTACGTAAATTCGGGGTGCCCCAATTCGGTTTTGGAACAATTTCGACCTATTTTATCCATGAAAATCAGTGTCCAGTGTACAAGCCTAGGTCAATCGTGAAGGTATTATTTAAATTAAAATATTTTCTTGAAAGTCAATATGTTGTGCAGGTTGTGCTACTAAAGTTAGTGACAGAAACGTATCGCTGCAAAACCGACTCCACGTAGTCTTGTCTGCCCTACCCCTAGAGTGTAATTTAGAATCGCGTAGTCGCGGAGGGGCGAAGCAGCCCGCGAGCTGAGGAGTAGGTGGTTTTAACACCCGCCGCCGCAGCTGAGGCTGGCCGGCGAAGCCGGCCAACAAGCCGAAGCTGCGGTGGTGGGCGTTTAGACCATCTGCGACGTTAAGCTCGCGTGGGACTGCCGGAGCCCTGCAGCGCCGGAGCCGTGACAGAAGCCATGCTTGCTTGCATGTTGCATGATTGCTGCATGCTTGTTTGCTAGATGGAAATCAGTTACTAGGTGGGTTACAAAAAAAAAACAAGGAAAACCTCATGTAAAATAATTAAAGTACCTACAGGTACTTTAATTATTTTTACATAATAAAAACCCAAACGCAACGTAACGTAGATATTATGAACTTCGATGTATTAAATGTTGATATTTTGAACTTAGGCATAATGTCATTCGATATTTTGAATCATTCGAAATTTTAATCACTTGACATTTCAATCTTCGACGTTTTAAGCGTAGGTATAACAATTTTCGACATTTTGATACAATCGATATTTAAATTTTCGATGTTTTGAACATCGATATTTTAACAGTCGATATTTTAATTTTCGATATTCAAATACGTACCCAAATACGCATATTTGAATATCGAAGATTAAAATTGTTCCTACATGTCGTTCTGTCGCACACTTCAGCGGTGCTATTCTCTAAAAATCTCAACGTGAAAACTTAGGTGAAGTGAGCGTGGAGTGAACTGTCAATAGTGTCAATTCCCAGCAAAAACAAACTCACTTCACCTAAGTTTTCATGGTGAGATTTTTAGAGAATAGACCGGCTGTTTATTATTGTGTCGCCAGTTCGCCACTCTCTTCACAACAGTAGCTTCCAAACCGAACTGATCATTATTGGAAGCTATCGAATAAATATAAACGTAACGCGTTCACGAGTGCACCCGCGCGCTCGCAGTGGGCGCCGCCATCGCAGCTGCAATCGATCCTATCCGCGAGCGTTCACCTCGCGGCCCCGGCTAGCGGCGGCGGCGGGCGGCTGCTTGTGGTAGCGGGCGGCCGTGCGGGCGGTGCAGGCGGTGCAGGCGGTGTAGTGGAGTGGAGGACGGCACGACAAGGCTTTTAGGTGACGAACAATATAACAGGGGCTTAGCTACCGCCGTATCTGCCGTATCAATGATACGGGTCCCCGGGCTACAGAGACCCCTAACGTGTGTTTGTAAGCAAAATTTAGTAAAATGTTATCCACAAAAATGTTTTCCAGCTTGATATTTTTACCGACTTCACAAAAAGGAGGAGGTACAGTTAACAGCAAAAGTAGATGATCAAAATCAGAAATTCAATAGGAGTCAAAACTGGTCACGAATATATGGCAGCTGTACTAGTTAGTAGTAAATGTTTGGTATAATTTACAATCACATAATTTTGAATCACTTCGACGCCATACAGTTCTGACGCGAACTCCGTTCATTAATATTGAATTTCTGATTTTGATCATCTACTTTTGCTGTTGACTGTACTATGTTCGGATGTTTGTGTTTTTTTTTTGTATGTTTGTTCATCGAATACTCCGCCGATTTTCAAAATTATTTTTTTGTTCGAAAGTAGATAGAACAAGTTCTGAGGTGGTCCCACTGTCACCAAGTTAGGATCTGATTATGGGATCTTAGAGAAATCGAGGGCAACCCTCAAATTTTATAGGCTCACTTATTGTTTTTCGCATATTTTATGAAGTATCTTGTGTATTTGCGTATGGTTGTCACCATCTCAGGTAGCTGGGCTGATGATGGAAGGTACAACTCCTTAACAGTAAGAAGTTACTCGAACAGGCAAGGACTGTTTTAGTAAATTGTTTTGATGTTTGATAGGGCATTTGCCACATTTGGTCAGTCAGGATAGTCTGCAGAGTACATAACTCCTCGACAACTAACAGCAGATATATCGTGTTTAGGCTCATTGAAAAGGGCTCGATGTGTGGATAAACGTACTGTTAATGAGGAACACCGAAGTACTTAGGTACATAGAGACCTGATGCTGAAGCCAGGCGCATCAGAAAAAGTACAAACCTTGAAATTACAGCACCGTAGTCATGTTTGGGCTCATTTTAAACAGGACTAAATTTTAAGTTCAATGCAATGTTGACATAAGTCTGGCCTGATGCTGCAGCCAGGATTATCAGCATCTAGTCTAAAAACTAATAAATACTTCTTAAAGTAAAATACTTTTGCGAGTTTTTCTTCTGTATAATTATCCTAACAAAGGTTGCCTTTAGTGGCTGGATGAGAGAAGCGGAGGACCGTGAACGTTGGCCCTAACTTGGGGAAGTCTACGTCCAGCAGTGAACTGCAATAGGCTGATGATGATTTATAAAAGCCTCAATCGTTGCATTTCAAAAAGGAGGAGGTTATATGTTCGACTTTATATGTTTTTTTTTTATGTATGTTCACCGATTACTCGAAGACGGCTGGACCGATTCCAAAAATCTTTTTTTGTTTGAATGGGTATACTCTCGAGGTGGTCCCATTATCATCAAGTTGGAATCTGATGAGAGGATCCCATGTAAATCGAGGGAAACCCTCAAATTTTATAGGCAAACGTATAGCGATTTGGGTAATCTTTAAAGTAACTTGAGCATTTGCTCTCGGAAGTCATCATTTGGTAAAGTGGAGCTGATGATGAAGACCAAGAATACCTCATCTTGCAGTTCCATGCAACGCTGCGATTTTAGCGTCACATTATATTGTATATAAAGTCACTTGGTGCACCGCACACCGCTAACGTATTAGTGTCGCTTGTGACACCAGCGCGCAGCGTGGCACCATCGTATTAGTGTCGCTTGTCACACCAGCGCGCAGCGTGGCACATCGTATTAGTGTCGCTTGTGACACCAGCGCGCAGCGTGGCACCATCGTATTAGTGTCGCTTGTCACACCAGCGCGCAGCGTGGCACATCGTATTAGTGACGCTTGTGACACCAGCGCGCAGTGTGGCACATCGTATTAGTGTCGGTTGTCACACCAGCGCGCAGCGTGGCACCATCGTATTAGTGTCGCTTGTCACACCAGCGCGCAGCGTGGCACATCGTATTAGTGTCGCTTGTCACACCAGCGCGCAGCGTGGCACATCGTATTAGTGTCGCTTGTCACACCAGCGCGCAGCGTGGCACATCGTATTAGTGTCACTTGTGACACCAGCGCGCAGCGTGGCACCATCGTATTAGTGTCGCTTGTCACACCAGCGCGCAGCGTGGCACATCGTATTAGTGTCACTTGTGACACCAGCGCGCAGCGTGGCACCATCGTATTAGTGTCGCTTGTGACACCAGCGCGCAGCGTGGCACATCGTATTAGTGTCACTTGTGACACCAGCGCGCAGCGTGGCACCATCGTATTAGTGTCGCTTGTCACACCAGCGCGCAGCGTGGCACATCGTATTAGTGTCGCTTGTCACACCAGCGCGCAGCGTGGCACCATCGTATTAGTGTCGCTTGTCACACCAGCGCGCAGCGTGGCACCATCGTATTAGTGTCGCTTGTCACACCAGCGCGCAGCGTGGCACCATCGTATTAGTGTCGCTTGTCACACCAGCGCGCAGCGTGGCACCATCGTATTAGTGTCGCTTGTCACACCAGCGCGCAGCGTGGCACATCGTATTAGTGTCACTTGTGACACCAGCGCGCAGCGTGGCACCATCGTATTAGTGTCGCTTGTCACACCAGCGCGCAGCGTGGCACATCGTATTAGTGTCGCTTGTGACACCAGCGCGCAGCGTGGCACATCGTATTAGTGTCGCTTGTCACACCAGCGCGCAGCGTGGCACATCGTATTAGTGTTGCTTGTCACACCAGCGCACAGCGTGGCACATTGTATTAGTGTCGCTTGTCACACCAGCGCGCAGCGTGGCACATCGTATTAGTGTCGCTTGTCACACCAGCGCGCAACGTGGCACATCGTATTAGTGTCGCTTGTGACACCAGCGCGCAGCGTGGCACATCGTATTAATGTCACTTGTCACACCAGCGCGCAGCGTGGCACATCGTATTAGTGTCGCTTTTCACACCAGCGCGCAGCGTGGCACATCGTATTAGTATCGCTTGTCACACCAGCGCGCAGCGTGGCACATCGTATTAGTGTCGCTTGTCACACCAGCGCGCAGCGTGGCACATCGTATTAGTGTCGCTTGTGACACCAGCGCGCAGCGTGGCACATCGTATTAGTGTCGCTTGTCACACCAGCGCGCAGCGTGGCACATCGTATTAGTGTCGCTTGTGACACCAGCGCGCAGCGTGGCACATCGTATTAGTGTCGCTTGTCACACCAGCGCGCAGCGTGGCACATCGTATTAGTGTCGCTTGTCACACCAGCGCGCAGCGTGGCACATCGTATGATTACCGCCTTAGATTTATATATGTACAGACGCCAGCACATCAACCTACCCGAAACTATCAAATTTTCCCAATAAACTTTGAACCTTAAGCTTTAGCGATACCAGCGGAACTACTCAATGACAAATATTTCACGGGTTTGCGATTCGATTACTTTAATATGGTTGCTAAGCAATTTATGCTCGTCACAATGCGTATGGTGAGTTTAATTAACGTCCCTGCATCGGGAATAGCAATATTTTGTAAAAGGTGATCAGCAGTTGACATTAGGCTATTGTAACTTAGATAAATTACAAACTGACCCACTAAAAAGTAGAAAATAAAAACTTTTTTACAAAAAAAACAACCGACTTCCAAAAACACTATAAAGTGAAAAATAACTTTAATTTCGGAAGTCGGTGGCAAAAACTAAAATACTGATCCCTAAGACACCGACTTCCGAAATTAAAGTTATTTAACACTTAACATAATAGTGTTTTTTGGAAGTCGGTTGTTAAGTTCAATGTGCCTCTTACCACGCGGTGATCGCTTCCGGTTTTCACCGCGTTGATCACAGAGACATCATTGAATACTTGCTTCTTCGTCGACATAATGAAGTCAATCTCATTTTTAGTTGCATCATCCGGGTTCTGCCAGGTCCACTTTCTGTGCTCACTTTTTCTGAAGAAGGAATTCATCATGAAGAGGCCTTCCTTCTCCATAAAACTGGCCAGTAGGTGGCCCCGGTGGTTCCGGCGTCCAACTCCAAATTGCCCCCCACTCGCAGCTCATCATCGTTTCGTTTACCCAGTTTCGCATAGTAGATATCTAGAAGATGACTCTATGTCCGCCTCCTAAATGTCTTCTAGACATTTTAAATGCACATCTACTACACATCTACTAGACATGTCTTCTAGATGTCTACTAGTAAACTTTAGAAGATATCTTCTAGATTATCTACAAAATATCTAGTAGGAATTTAGCAAAATATCCTCTAGACATCTTCTAGATGATTCGAGAGTGTAGTATAGACATCTTCTAGATTATCTGCTATATGTCTAATAGAAAGTATGCTGAATATTTTCTAGACGTTTTCTAGGTGATTCAGGAGGATCTTATACATAGGATAAAGTACATTCCAATAAAAACAGGAAAACAACAATAAAATGTAAAAATGATAAAAAAATTAAATGGGTGCAAAAATTGTCTTGTTTTAAACTATAAAACGTATTGTTGTTCACATGTTTGCTTAAAGTGGACTTCATTTTTAAATGAAAAAATATGCGTAATTTTACAAGGATATTTTATTTTCGTCTATCAGTTCTGTTACATTACACTCCTCATAATTTTAAAAATGAAACTGAAAATATGAAATAGCTCTTAAGTCGTAAGCAAAAACGTTAATAGCTGCCGCAGCTCTGGGGACAAGGGTGTTTAAGTCTGTGGTTGTAAGTATAAGACATAACCACCACTACTAATTTGATATGTCCTAATATTGTATAAATCTATTCCAAAATAATTTTCCATGGAGTAAACACAACACACGCACAATAATCAATGTTTCTCGTCACACCGGCAAACTAAATGGTCAGTTATAATTATAAGTTCACATCATGGATCAACAATTTTGCTTTTATCACCAGTTAGGTATTATGATCAGCAAGGCACATAATTTTACCATATTTGTTTACCTAGGTACAGTCAACAAAAGGGATAAGTATGCAGGATTCTCGGATATAGTTGAAGTTTAGTAAGAAACCGATGAAATGAAATGATTTATTTTGTAAGTAGGTTTGTACAAACACTTTTACACGTCAATCATGTTTTTTTTTTTAAACTAGATGAAGTCGGCGTTTCCTATCTGACTACTCTGAGAAGAAAGGCCGAAACAAACTGAGAGGTCACAGTCTCTTTTAAAGTCCAGACATAATCTTGGTCAGGTTATATGAAGACCATGTAGATCGATGTCTGAGGTGGTCTTTTGAGGAAAGAACCACACAGATTGAGAGGACCTGTCCAGTCAGTGCACGCATTTGTCAAAAATCGTGCAGCTCAACTCAAGACTTAAGGAGCTCAACGATTCGACGAACAATACCAAAGAAAGGACATTTGGGTAGGCCACATAAATTACGCAAACTGCCAGACCATGGAAAAAAAAAAACTAACAGAACAGAGAGAATAATAAAAAAAAAAAAAACATTTATGTAAAAAGACCCACATCGTCTTCACATTCACAAAGAAAAAAAAATAATATTATACTTTACAAAGTAAGCAAATGTCATTGTTTAAAAAAAAAAATCATCAATGTCAATGTGTATATAAAAAAGAAAAAAAATCATTTAAAATGCAGAAATTGGAAGCAGCTCAATCCCAAGCCTTTTTGTCCTCAATATAATCTTTAACGGTATAAAAGGCTTTCTGGCACAACTTACGTTTAATGAAAAATTTGAATTTATTAAGGCTTAGATCTTGAACTAGGCTTGGTAGTTTATTGTAAAAGCGTATACATTGGCATCTGAACGAGTCACCTATTTTCTTGAGCCTGGTTGTAGGTACAACATATTTGTGTTTGTTTCTAGTATTTATATTATGGATATCACTGTATTTTTTAAACAATTTTATATTTTTATGGGCATATAAAAGATTTTCATAAATGTACTGAGAAGGCACAGTCATTACATTAATCTCTTTAAAGGACCATGCGTCATTTTGGGCCCACTTTTTCAACATTGTTCAACAGTGATAAATTATATGTCATATGAAAGCTCATAAAGTGTACGTTATTTCATTCTATGGCAGCTAAGTTCAAATCCAGCGCGAAAACGGATTTTTTATGCGTTTTTTAAAAATGTTCAACATTGTGCAACAGTGATGAAACCTATGTCATATGAAAGCTCTTAAAGTGTACTTTATTTCATTCTATGGCAGCTAAGTTCAAATCCAGCGCGAAAACGGTCTTATATGCGTTTTTTAAATGCGTCATTTTGGGTTCATTTTTTCAACATTGTTCAACAGTGATGAGTTATATGTCATATGAAAGCTCTTGGCGTGTACTTTATTTCATTCTATGGCAGCTAAGTTCAAATCCAGCGCGAAAACGGTTTTTTTATGCGTTTTTTAAAAATGTTCAACATTGTGCAACAGTGATGAAACCTATGTCATATGACAGCTCTTAAAACGTACTTTATTTCGTTCTATGGCAGCTAAGTTCAAATCCAGCGCGAAAACGGTTTTTTTATGCGTTTTTTAAAAATGTTCAACATTGTGCAACAGTTATGAAACCTATGTCAGATGAAAGCTCTTAAAGTGTACTTTATTTCATTCTATGGCAGCTAAGTTCAAATCCAGCGCGAAAACGGTCTTATATGCGTTTTTTAAATGCGTCATTTTGGGTTCATTTTTTCAACATTGTTCAACAGTGATGAGTTATATGTCATATGAAAGCTCTTGGCGTGTACTTTATTTCATTCTATGGCAGCTAAGTTCAAATCCAGCGCGAAAACGGTTTTTTTATGCGTTTTTTAAAAATGTTCAACATTGTGCAACAGTGATGAAACCTATGTCATATGACAGCTCTTAAAACGTAATTTATTTCGTTCTATGGCAGATAAGTTCAAATCCAGCGCGAAAACGGTTTTTTTATGCGTTTTTTAAAAATGTTCAACATTGTGCAACAGTGATGAAACCTATGTCATATGAAAGCTCTTAAAGTGTACTTTATTTCATTCTATGGCAGCTAAGTTCAAATCCAGTGCGAAAACGGTCTTATATGCGTTTTTTAAATGCGTCATTTTGGGTTCATTTTTTCAACATTGTTCAACAGTGATGAGTTATATGTCATATGAAAGCTCTTGGCGTGTACTTTATTTCATTCTATGGCAGCTAAGTTCAAATCCAGCGCGAAAACGGTTTTTTTATGCGTTTTTTAAAAATGTTCAACATTGTGCAACAGTGATGAAACCTATGTCATATGACAGCTCTTAAAACGTACTTTATTTCGTTCTATGGCAGCTAAGTTCAAATCCAGCGCGAAAACGGTTTTTTTATGCGTTTTTTAAAAATGTTCAACATTGTGCAACAGTTATGAAACCTATGTCAGATGAAAGCTCTTAAAGTGTACTTTATTTCATTCTATGGCAGCTAAGTTCAAATCCAGCGCGAAAACGGTCTTATATGCGTTTTTTAAATGCGTCATTTTGGGTTCATTTTTTCAACATTGTTCAACAGTGATGAGTTATATGTCATATGAAAGCTCTTGGCGAGTACTTTATTTCATTCTATGGCAGCTAAGTTCAAATCCAGCGCGAAAACGGTTTTTTTATGCGTTTTTTAAAAATGTTCAACATTGTGCAACAGTGATGAAACCTATGTCATATGACAGCTCTTAAAACGTACTTTATTTCGTTCTATGGCAGCTAAGTTCAAATCCAGCGCGAAAACGGTTTTTTTATGCGTTTTTTAAAAATGTTCAACATTGTGCAACAGTTATGAAACCTATGTCAGATGAAAGCTCTTAAAGTGTACTTTATTTCATTCTATGGCAGCTAAGTTCAAATCCAGCGCGAAAACGGTCTTATATGCGTTTTTTAAATGCGTCATTTTGGGTTCATTTTTTCAACATTGTTCAACAGTGATGAGTTATATGTCATATGAAAGCTCTTGGCGTGTACTTTATTTCATTCTATGGCAGCTAAGTTCAAATCCAGCGCGAAAACGGTTTTTTTATGCGTTTTTTAAAATGTTCAACATTGTGCAACAGTTATGAAACCTATGTCAGATGAAAGCTCTTAAAGTGTACTTTATTTCATTCTATGGCAGCTAAGTTCAAATCCAGCGCGAAAACGGTTTTAAATGCGTTTTTTAAATGCGTCATTTTGGGCTCACTTTTTCAACATTGTTCAACAGTGACGAGTTATAAGTCATATGAAAGCTCTTGGCGTGTACTTTATTTCATTCTATGGCAGCTAAGTTCAAATCCAGCGCGAAAACGGTTTTTTTATGCGTTTTTTAAAAATGTTCAACATTGTGCAACAGTGATGAAACCTATGTCATATGACAGCTCTTAAAACGTACTTTATTTAATTCTATGGCAGCTGAGTTCAAATCCAGCGCGAAAACGGTTTTTTTATGCGTTTTTTAAAAATGTTCAACATTGTGCAACAGTTATGAAACCTATGTCAGATGAAAGCTCCTAAAGTGTACTATATTTCATTATATGGCAGCTAAGTTAAAATCCAGCGCAAAAACGTTTTTTTTATGCGTTTTTTAAAATCTGTTTTGTTTTGATATTAAATTATAATTAGCTGTCAGTCAGTAGCTAGGATTATAAATAGCTCTTGTTTGACTAAAAATACACTAAAAAGATCATCATAGGCCGTATATTGCCGTATTTATTAGGGCTGATAAGAACTTAGCTGCCATAGAATGAAATAAAGTACACTTCTAGAGCTTTCGTATGACATATAATTCATCACTGTTGAACTATGTTTAACATTTTTTTAAAACGCAAAAACAAACCATTTTCGCGCTGGATTTGAACTAAGCTGCGATAGAATGAAATGAAGTACACGCCAAGAGTTGTCATATGACATAGGTTTCATCACTGTTGCACAATTTTGAACATTAAAAAAAAGGCACAAAAGAACCGTTTTCGCGCTGGACTTGAACTAAGCTGCCATATAATGAAATAAAGTACACTTTAAGAGCTTTCATATGATATAGGTTTCATAACTGTTGCACAATGTTGAACATTTTTAAAAAACGCATAAAAAACCGTTTTCGCGCTGGATTTGAACTTAGCTGCCATAGAACGAAATAAAGTACGTTTTAAGAGCTGTCATATGACATAGGTTTCATCACTGTTGCACAATGTTGAACATTTTAAAAAAACGCATAAAAAAACCGTTTTCGCGCTGGATTTGAACTTAGCTGCCATAGAATGAAATAAAGTACACTTCAAGAGCTTTCATATGACATATAATTCATCACGGTTGAACAACGTTGAACATTTTTTTAAAACGCAAAACAAACATTTTTGCGCCGGATTTGAAATTAGCTGCCATAATTATAATGAAATAAAGTACACTTTAAGAGCTTTCATATGACATATAATTCTGCACTGTTGAACAATGTTGAAAAAATGAACCCAAAATGACGCATTTAAAAAACGCATATAAGACCGTTTTCGCGCTGGTTTTGAACTTAGCTGCCATAGAATGAAATAAAGTACACTTCAAGAGCTTTCATATGACATGTAAATCATCACTGTTGAACAATGTTGAACATTTAAAAAAAACGCATAAAAAAACCATTTTCGCGCTGGATTTGAACTTAGCTGCCATAGAATAAAATAAAGTACACGCCAAGAGCTGTCATATGACATAGGTTTCATCACTGTTGCACAATGTTGAACATTTTAAAAAACGCATAAAAAAACCATTTTCGCGCTGGATTTGAACTTAGCTGCCATAGAATGAAATAAAGTACACGCCAAGAGCTGTCATATGACATAGGTTTCATCACTGTTGCACAACTTTGAAAAGTGGGCCCAGTGTTCATTCAAAAGTGCCCATGGTCCTTTGTCTCCGAGAGAGTGTCTCGGACTTAATTTATAAATTGATCGAACAGCTCGCTTCTGCAAAACAAAGATAGTCTGAATATCGGCGGCATTTCCCCACAATAGAATACCGTACGACATTACACTATGAAAATAGCTAAAGTACACTAAACGAGCAGTCTCTATATCAGTTAAATTACGAATTTTTCTAACAGCGTATGCTGCAGAACTTCGCTTTTTTGACAATTTATCTATATGTGGACCCCACTGAAGCTTAGCATCCAAAGTTATGCCCAAGAATACTGTGTTGTCTTCAGGATTCAATTCCTCGCCCTTTATCAACACATTAGTTTTCACCTGCCTTACGTGGGGTAGCGTAAACTTAATGCATTTGGTTTTCTTCTCGTTTAGAAGCAAATTATTAACATTGAACCAGTGGACTACTTTCGAGATCGCGCTATTTACATCGTCAGTAACCAACTGCTGACGTTTAAGTTTAAACAAAAGAGAAGTGTCATCTACAAACAACACTATATCATGATGATCCTTTATGAGGAACGGCAAGTCATTAATATAAATGAGAAACAAGAAAGGACCAAGAATTGAGCCCTGTGGGACTCCCATTGTTACTATAGATCCGGGTGATCTTTTTCCATTAACGTCAACGCTCTGAATCCTTTTACTCAAATATGAAATAAGAAGATCCAGAGCAGTGTTTCGGATCCCGTAGTGGCGGAGTTTCCTGATTAATGTTTCGTGAAGAACGCAATCGAATGCCTTGGACAAATCACAAAAGATGCCCAAGGCATCGCATTTATCTTCCCATGCATTATAAATATGTCCTAATAGTTCAACGCCGTAGTTGAACGACCCCTTGTAAAACCAAACTGTTTGCTATGTAATAATTTATGTTTATTAAAAAATCTTTGCATTTGGTCTAAAATTAATTTCTCAAAAATTTTACTAAAGGTAGGTAGTACAGAAATAGGTCTATAATTTGTGGGGTCTGATGTACTACCTGATTTAAACAAAGGTATTATTTTACTATTTTTCATAAGGTCAGGAAACTCCCCATTGTCAATACAACTATTAAAGATAATAGCTAGAGTAGGCGCTACAATGTCAATAATAGACTTGGCTACTTCTACAGAATTACCCCACAGATCTGCGGTCTTTTTTACATTTAAAGTGTGAAAGGTTTTAATTATATCTCTACAGGTAATATATTCAAAATGAAATTCCGAATCGCAACCATTAACATTTTCCTTAGGCAAAGACTCAGCAACAGAAGGTGATGAGTTTAGTGATTTAGTAGTTGAAACGGGAATATCTGAAAAGAAATTTTCAAATGCCTCGGCGACTTGTGTGTCTGATTTTATTATGTTGTCATTATTGTCTAATGTCTTGCTGTAGTCAGTATTTCGGTTACTAGATCTTCCCGTTTCACTACTAATGATGATGTTCTCAAATAAAATTTAATTTTACTATTACAAAACAAACAGCTCCTTTATCAAATTAAATTTCAGTCGACAACATCCATCGGTTTCTTACTAAACATCAACTATATCCGACGATCCTGCATACTTGTCTCTTTTGTTGACTGTACATGGAAACTTCGATTGGATTAGTTTTCACAACAAACGTAAATAATAAAATTAAAGTTAATAAAGCTAATTTAAAATTTACTCCTACACTGTTTCTATAAAACAAACAATAATATAGGTACTTAACTTAAACAACATTTGCAAAGAATATGGCACTTTTTAGGAAGACAAGTAAAGTCAGTGTTACCTTATCAGGCTAAAGGAGCATGGTACAGTTATACAATAGTAGATACCACAACCATCTGCGATACACTGGTAATTATGGATTTGGTTTCTGTTTCAACAGAATACGGGTGGGTGCATTCCATAGCCATGTCTTCACATGTACTAAAAAATTTTGTGGACGGTTGCATCTTTGAAACAGCCTCAAATTGCATCTAAAATAATATATTATAAAGTTAAATTAAGCCATTACGTCTCTATAATATGTAATAATCTATTATTTTCACTGCTCTAACTGTATACATATAAGTAAAACAAATAGCATTTAGTAAATAAACTGTTCTGTACCTGACATAGCCTCAAAAATCCTCAAGGACGAGAAAACTTTTCTTTTTAGCCCCAACCCAAGAGTACTTGGAGCCAGTGCAATCAGAAAACATCATCCGCAAAAGAGTAAATGTTGCTGCCTATACATTGCTTCCACCGTATTTCTTCAAATAACTGATCTGAAAACAACAAGTTCTTTACACATCACATCCTCTAATTTACAACCTAAAATATAAGATAGCTGACATGTAACGTTTTATATACCATCAATTAATCATGTGAGTAGGTACAGAGACAAAACTAGGGTGGCAGGTGGGTGGGAGTAGGTACAAGAGGCAGCCCGTTAGGCACTTAAGATAGCAGGCGAAAGGCCCTAAAGCAGTAACTAGATTTCTTAACAAATTGTTCTTGGTCTTAGCATCTTCTATATATGTATATTATATATTTTCCACAGTCTCTAAATCTTCTTCAGACAGTGGAAATTTATTTGTAATGGATATAATCGCCTCACTCTCTTCATCAGTGTTTTATTCAGTAGCTAGTATTTTGTCTTTCAGGTCATCAAAGGATTCCAATAATCTATTAAATTTGATGTCTAAAACATCTCTTCCAACATCAAATCTGAAAAAAAATTTCCTTGTAAAAAATTTGAAACATTTCAATTCAATCTTAATATGGGAGACAAAGACATGATACATGAAGACATGGCTATTTACAGTGTTCTTACAAGGTTGTAAGAATAATATAAATAATAATATAATAATAATTCTTGTTGACAGACATAATATATAATATTGTGGCTGCAACCAAGTTATAGGTTACAATAGTATACTGGCATGTAAAGTACCACTCTTTGAGCAATTTTTTTTAAATATAATAATTGTTATCAGTAAGTACTTACAGTCTTCAATGAATAGCAAGCAAGCGCCAAAAATCGACTTTGCATGTTCTCTCCAGAGGATTGGAGCACTTTTACACTTTCTTCTTCATTTTTTTTGCACTTTTACATCAAATTACCACATCGTGATTTCATCAATTAGGTATTTATGCAAAGAAAACACGTTTTTAAAAGAATTACAGAGCGGAACGGCGTGCCTTTTTTTTAGGTTATATTGTTTATAGGGGCGTTGCGTTCCTATACATGTAATCATAACGCGTCGTCTCGCTGCGTTGCAAAATTCGAAAACAAAGCTTTCAAACTAAAATGTTCACTAAAATGTTTTTTGTAATAAAATGTTTCATAAAATAAATAATAAGTACCAATCAATAAACTCGATTTATTGTAAGTACAAAGTGTTTTTGCCGTAAGCGATGATTATTACGATCTGCTGAGTTGAATTGTAAAATGTAACGTCCACGTCTATAATAATTTCGTTAAATTGTATGTCTATTTTAAATAATAAAAATAGAAAAACTGGGTCCAACTCATTATTTTGTAAGTATAAATTTGCATTGCAAGGTTCAGTACAGCGAAAAAAATTGCTGATTTTCTTTGTTTCTTCTGAATTTTCAGAGTCATTTTTAAGTCCAACAGTAGATATCTACTAGACGTTATGCAATATCTTCTCTAAGAGATGATCAGCTGTAGATGTCTTCTAGATATTATGTAATATCTTAACTAAGAGATGATTTCAAGACCAGTTGTAGATATCTACTAAACGTTCCATTATGGTCTTAGATATCTTAGATTTCAGTAGACTAATATTGGATATCTATTAGATATTATGTGCTGTGTGGGTTTGTCACTTCGAATTTCGAATTAAGTAGGTACTTATACTTATAATGGTGAATGAGTAATGGGTAGTGGTAGACCGCAAAATTCAAATTATCTTAAGTTTTTTGCAATTTGCAAGTCAGTGTCAGATTGTATCTTGATCAAAATATGATTTGCGACAATAATGTCAGGGTGAATTTCCCAAATGACTTATTTTTTTGTCTTCGGTGAAATTAGTATTTGAAAAAAGGAATATTGTTCTGAATATTTTTTTTTAGTAAGTATTCAATAGGTAGTTATTGGGTTGTGGCAAAAATATAATTTGCCTAGGTAGAAATAAATACATAAACCTCGTATTTTTTTCAAATCGGTGCTGTCCCTCTACTTTTTTGTACAAACAAAAAAGCTTATACATAGGTACACTAATAAAAATAAGTAAGTTAAGTATATAACTTATTCTATTTCATAGAATATTAGTTTTGTTATTAATTTAAAGCATATTTTATTACATAATTAACGATTATTATTACTGAGAGGCACAAACGTACAAAAGTAATTTAAACCTAACTTTACATCGACGAGTCCGACAGCGTCCCCACCCCAATTTTATTTCCCTCGTTAGTGTGTGCACTAATATAAAATATAAACTGGGCAGTTCGCACAGAGCACTTTTAATACTGGTAAGCAGTTCGTCTCGAGTACTCGACAAGGGGGCCGATTCTACTAATAAAATTCTTCAAAAATCGCAATAGAACCACAACTGAAACGCGGTTTTTAAGCGTTTTCGCATTCTACAAATGAACAACGACTCCACTGCAGTTACGTTTTAGTTTAAACCAATGTCCGATCGAAACAATTACAAACCCTATTCTGCTAACAAAATCGAACATGAGCGTCGTGACGCTAAGTCACATTCTACTATTATTTTGACATTTGTTAGAATCGAAACAAAACCGTTCATCTGTAAAAATTCACGGTTGAACCTCGAGTACTTTTACTTTATGGGTTGAATATAAGTTAGTAAAGTGCAAATTTTACCGCATCGATTTAGGGGGCCGATTCTACAAACAAAATTCATCAAAAATCGCCGGAACTACGGCTGATATGCTCACACACGCCGATCGCACAATACCGCGAACGCGATTTTTACCGCGAGTTGTTGCCGCCGCGAGGTCTCACACCTTTACAATTAATTAACTGTTAGGTTTATTACCTTAGTCAAAATTTGAGGCTTGGCCGTTTCGTTACTACAAGAACTATTGTCTATCAGAAAAGAAATGAACAGTGAATACATTTTTCACCTTACGCCCATGTGATGGTAGCGAAACGAAACGGCCAAGCCACTTAGGTATTTTGACTAAGGTGTAGAGTTTGTGAAGTTAGGGCGTGTAGAGTTAGAAGCTTGGCTCTACATGAGATCTGATAACTTTTTGGCAGTGCGAGCCATATATGGTCTCGTCTTGGCAACATTTTACATGAAAATGTTTTTGGTGGGATTTCACATCTCTTTGAAAGTTGCTTATGAAATAAAAAAAAAATTTTTTGGGGGGTTCTTTACTAAAAATCCTGAAATATGTATTTTATTATTTATAACAAGGAGTCCCTATATCATTCAGAACTCTAGCATCAAAATTTGCGGAAGTCTCGTACAGATGCCAGCAGGTCAACCTACCCGAAACTCAGATTTTCCCAATCAACCTTGAACCTTATGCTTTAGCAATAAAAGTCGAAAATCTATTATAGAAATCTGACAGATTGTAGTAACTTGATGTGCTGGCGTCTGTACAAACTTCCATCCCCTAGTTTAAGGGGTTGGAGGGTATCAGGGAGGCACTCCGGTATCACCGGATGCCGACCTACCTCTGTCGCGTGGTCGAGGCCTATCTGACGGACAGGGCCGTCATCTACCCCGGTCATCAGGGAGAGTGGAACCGGCGAGAGATGTCGTGCGGTGTCCCACAGGGATCGGTCCTGGGGCCGCCCCTGTGGAACATCGGGTACGACTGGGTGCTGCGCGCCGACCTCCCTAGCGGCGTCAGTGTAGTTTGCTACGCTGACGACACGCTGGTCCTGGCGCAGGGGAGGTCGCACCAGGCGGCGGCGGAACTAGCGACACGCGGGGTTGCGACAGTCGTTGAAAGGATCCGGCAACTGGGACTCGAGGTGGCCCTGCACAAGTCCGAGGCCATGTGTTTTCATGGTCCTCGGAACGCGCCACCGTCGGGTTCCCAAATAACGGTAGGAGGAGTTCACATCGGCGTCGAGTCGACGATGAAGTACCTGGGACTTGTCCTCGACAGCCGGTGGAATTTCGTGGAACACTTCCGACGTTTGGCTCCCAGACTGGAGCGGGCCGGGGCTGCGTTGAAGCGGCTCCTGCCCAATCTAGGGGGTCCAAACGCCTCCTGCCGGAGGCTCTACGCGGGGGTCGTGCGGTCCATGGCCCTTTACGGGGCACCGGTGTGGGCGCGTTCATTGAGGCGGCGACCAGCCAGGCGGTTGAACGCGTCCCAGAGGGTCATGGCCATCCGGTTAGTCCGGGGATACCGCACGGTCTCCGGGGAGGCAGCGAGCCTCCTTGCCGGATTGCCGCCATGGGATCTGGAGGCCAAAGTCCTCGCCCACATATGGGAGTGGCGAGAGGAGGTGAAACGCCGGGGCGTAACTCCGCTGCCGCGAGAAATCGCGGTGCAGCGGACAGAGCTCCGGCGGGATCTCATGGCGACATGGAGAGTGCGACTGTCGCAACCCAGTGCTGGGCACGCCACAATTGCGGCGATAAGTCCCCTCTTTGAGGAGTGGCTAGAGAGACGCCACGGCGTCCTCACCTTCCGCCTAACGCAGGTCCTCACCGGACACGGCTGCTTCGGGAGGTTCCTGTTCCGAATAAGGCGGGAGGAAACGCCCGGGTGTCACCATTGTGTGGATCACCCGGAGGACACGGTGGAGCATACGGTGGAGATCTGCCCAGCTTGGGCAGAGCACCGCCGTGTCCTCACGGCGGCGATCGGCGGCGGCGATCTCTCGCGTCCGGCCCTAGTCCGGGCCATGGTACGGAGCGAGAGTGCATGGGAGGCTATCGCCTCCTTCTGCGAAGCAGTGATGCTCGCGAAGGAGGAGGCGGAGCGCGTGAGGGAGAGGCAATCCTTGCGCCCTCACGCCCCCAGCCGCCGCAGGAGACGCCCCGGGCGTCGGGAGTCGATAGCCGATTCCCGGCCACCGTAGGCGCGGGCTTGCGGGCGGCGAGCAATGGGCAGCTCGCCGTCCGGTAAGGACCAGGCCCGGGTCGACGGCGCGTTGTGTTCCACGCGCGCCTCAAGGAGATGTCAGCACCAACTGACGGGGTCCGCTAGGGCCGATGCCCGCCAGGGTCGCGGGTTGTTCGAAAGAGATACCGTGGCCCCTGGCACAGGCAAGTGAAGGAACACGGGTGGGTTTAAGTCAGTAAGAGTCTGACACTCCCTTCCGCTCCGCCCAGAGCGGGAGGGGTCATTTGATGATTTCCCACCCAAAAAAAAAAAAAAAAAAAAAAAGGGGTTGGAGGGTAAAAGTTCCAAGTTTTAGATTTTTTTTTGTTTTTTGTGTACTATTAGTAGCTTACATACCAAATTTCAGCTTTCTAGGACTTCAGGAAGAACCATTAGAATATGGATGATCATCAGTGAGTCAGTGAATCAGTGACGAAATCGGGGTATTTTAGATATTAATAAATCTAAAGTATAAGAGCTATGCAATTAAAACTTTATAGGTTTAATAAGTCAACCACTGACATCATATCCCGAAAATTTTGTTTATCTGGTATAATCCAAACCCAAGTTAAGAAGGTTCAAAAGTACGACGAAGTGCTTCGAGAAAAGGTAGGTAGTGCCCAGTGCCCTTGCGCTTCGCTGGGCTCGTCTTGGCGGGGGCACTCCTGTGCCCCCAGATTTCTACTACCAACCACCAATCTCTTATGGAAAACTGCATATGGTAGAAATCTAACTTAGAAAGATGTATTAATAATTCTAATGATTATAATTCTCTAAATATTTGCCTGTTATTGTCGCGAATCATCTTTTGATCAAATCTTATTACTTATCGCATGAGAAACTCGAACGAGTCGCGCGTATGCCCGCGGCGCCGCGGGAATTCCGGCGAATAGCCTTCTCTACCGAGCGAGCGGTTGCGATAATAAGTATTAAGTATAATAATCAAATTAAAGTTAAAATTCATATGACACTGAAACTGTGAGTTGAGTCTGAGGCGCCAAAAATCGGCAATTTTTTTTTTTTTCAATTTTGTGTCACTCACAATTAGAACGAATTTAACGGCACCTCTCAAGCTGAAATCGATCAAGCCGTTTAGGCTACAGAGTGTGCCAAAGAAATATACATACATACAAATACATACATAGGTACCTACATACACTTGAAAAACAACCCTCCTTCTGGCGCAGTCGCGTAAAACTTGTCGCTCCGTTCCGTCCGTGTTAAATCACGTTACGTATATGCATCGACCTTTATTTTCGTCAGTGCAGCGAACCTTGCCGTCATCCGAGTACAAATGCAGACTTCGAGCTGCTACAGAAATAGGCGTTGCTGATGGAAACCAACCAAATAATACTTTGTCCAACCAACAGAATGCCAACAAATAGCGGCCGAACTGCCGTAATAAACGCAAAATAGTACGTAACGAATGTTATAGGTATGTTGTATCTAAATGTGCCTGTTGATATTACAACATAGGTTGAAACGAGAGGCGGAGTCGGAGGCCGGAGACGTGATCGACCTGGGCGCGCCGCGGCTGCTGTGCCGAAAGGCGCCCGTGCGACGCAAGCCAGGCCGCGCTGTAAACGGCCGCCCGCCCTACACTCCAAACCCACGCCTGTGAGTCATTACGACCCTGCGCCGCAGCCCAAACGTCCGACCCAGACTAAAGCGAATGTGTGACTGTGTGCCCTAGGTACCCGGGCCCCGAGACAAAGCCGAAGTCGCGACCGAAACGCGCAGAGGCTCGCGGCAACGACGGTCGCGGCCGGCGCCACAAACGAGTGTACCGGAGACCGGTGCCCAACTCGCGCCTGTACCGGCCGGCGCCCCCGCGGCCCCCGCCGCCGCCCGCGTGGCCGCGCACTACCTGGCCGTCACCTGCGCCTCCCGCGCGCCTCGAGACCGCCTCACGCGTCGCGCTGCGCTTGAGCGAGCAGCGGCCCTGGACACGCGCACCGCGGGCAGCGTATTTACCGGTGCGGGCAGAGTGTCGGCGGGGGCGGGCACCGCAGTCACCGGTACGGGCAGTGCGTTCGCCGGTGCGGGCCGTACTTTCACCGGTGCGCGCCGTAAGTTCACCGGTGCGCGCCGTACGTTCACCGGTGCGCGCCGTACGTTCCCCGGTACGAGCAGCACGTTCACCGTTGCGGGCAGCGCGTTCTCCGGTGCGGGCAGCGCGTTCTTCGGTGCGGGCAGCGCGTTCTCCGGTGCGGGTAGCGCATTCGCCTGGAAGGGCGTGGTGCCAGCTACCGCCGCCGCCCGCGCGCGTTTTGCCGCCCTCGAGGCACCTGGTGGTGAAGTTGCCGGCGCCGCCCGCCGAGCCGGCGCCGCACTACCGGCCCGCCAGCGAGTATTTCCGGCTGCGCTCACTGGACACGGACTCGGGCGCGTCCACGCCGGCGGCGGCGCTGGCGGCCACGCGCGCTACCCCGCCCGCCGCCGCGGTGCTCGCCATGGACGCAGGAAACCGACACTCGACCAGTCCGGAGGACTGTTCCGAGGGCAACGAGACTCTGTCCGCGCCCAGCGAGTTCCTCGCGGAGGTGAGTGTGGCTGGGCGCGTGGCCGGTTCGCTGCCGGAGGGGTCCGGGGGGAGTTTTAGAAACTAAAGCTCGCTTGTATAATTTCAGTTCCTATCGGCCATAATGCGGCGTCAATACGCAGAGGCTCTCAAGTACTGTCGACTCATCCTGCAGTACGAGCCGCATAACGCCACGGCGCGTGGTTTCTACCCGCTGCTGCAGCACAAGGTGCAGGCGCACAAGCAAGCCGGTGAGTGCGCGGTGCGCAGGCGCGGGCGGGGCGGGGCGGGCTGGCCGCGGCTGACACTTGCGTCTGTTACAGAGGAGGGCGGCTGGGCGCGCGGTAGCTCCAGCGAGGAGGCGAGCGCGCCGCATGCGGCACCACCGCCGGGGGCGCAGGTATGCCCACGCTAATACATATGTAGGACTAGGTAGTAGGACTATTAGGTAAAGTTTACGTAGGTACTGTCAACAAAAGAGTTAGGTATGCAGGATCGTCGGATATAGTTGAAGTTTAGTAAGAAACCAATGGATGTTCTCGAATGAAATTTAATTTTATTAATAGAAAACAAACAGCTCATTTATCAAATTAAATTTCAGTTCCTTACCTAAACGAGGCAGTGTGACAAAGTTTTCGAACTCGCTTTGCATTTTAAAGGGTGGAATTTTGTAATGCCACTTGAAGGGAAAGTACTCTTAATACTGTAGATAGAAAATTTTACTCAAAGAAAACATTCCTTTATTTTTGAATAGAAAGAACAAAGAAATCTTTTAGGTTTTAATAAATAGATTGACTTGGCAGTTGGCAATCGCACTGTGAGATACATTGTGTTTTCATGCGATGGCGATGGCCAAGTCAATTTATTTATTTAAAACCTAAAAGATTTTTAAAATTGATGGTCACTACGAGATGTTGTTAGGTTAGCTAATTAGGTATGTAATAACTTAAGACAGAAGGTTCCTTAAGTAGGGAGTGAATAAATTAACCGACTTGGTATTTCATGGATCTCACAACTTTTTACGGTAGAAGAACTGAGTTGCGAGACTTGGCTTTTTTTACAAGTTATGTTTTTGATGGCATCTCACTTCTTTTTGTAGATGGTCCTACTTTTTTTCCTTTCTGGTACCTTTTTAACTTTTTTTTTTAACATAATCCGTTGACCATTTTACAAGTTACCTTTGAACACAATTATATCTAGGTACCTATATACACCTATTATTCCATTATATTATACACTAGCTTCCGCCCGCGGCTTCGCTCGATAAAAAACTACCGCAAGTCCTTCCCCGGTATGCAATCTATCTCTCTGCCTAATTTTATCGAAATCCGTTCAGTGGTTTAGGCGTGAAAAGGTAACATACAGACAGACAGACAGAGTTACTTTCGAATTTATAATATTAGTATGGATAATTATTTTAAAATGGTCACCCATCCGCGGTTGGTCTGTGGATGGGTGACCATCTTTACATACCGTGACCCCTCCGTGCCTCGGAAAGCACGTTAAGCCGTTGGTCCCGGCTGTCATTCGTGGATCTTTGACAGTCGTTACGGGTAGTCAGAAGCCCGAAAGTCTGACAACCAGTCTTACCAAGGGGTATCGTATTACCCAGTAACTGGGTTGTGAAGGTCAGATAGGCAGTCGCTCCATGTAAAATACTGGTATTCAGCTGAATCCGGTTAGACTGGAAGCCGACCCCAACATAGTTGGGAAAAGGCTAGGCAGATGATGAGTATGGATAATTGTTATTTTCCTCGCTAGAGAGCTCCGATAAACGCGTGCGATCGCTGATAATCATAAAGTACTAATAGGGCGAAGCGCGTTTTTGTTTTTTGACTATGGCATCTCGTAGTTGACCTTCTTCTTCTTCTTAGCGTGTCGATAGCAATCTAAATGGACTCGGCCCTGAATTCGGCTACTTGTTTGGCGCCTTCACCAGCGTCCATCAGTTCCTGTAACGTGCAGCTGACAGGACACGCAGGACACGATATTAAGTGTCCCATCGCTTGTAGGACAGCACCACATTTACACTCCAAGGCGGAGTCTTCTATGAATCTCCACCTGAACAGGTTTTTCTTGCTTCGGCCAACCTGGGTCCGGAGTCTGTTTAAAGACTTCCAGGTTACCCAAGGTAACTCATGTCCAGCTGGGAGGTCTTCAGCGGGTGGGACGAACGGTTTGGGTAAGGAAGCACTGTCTCGCCACAGCTTCAGTCTCTCTTGTGATGGTTCGCCAGTGAGTGGCGACACACTTTAAAAAACTGTTGGAGGATGTTGTCGTGTGTCGGAGACCATTTGGCTCTTTCGCTGGAGCTTGCCACCGCTCTGCAAAGCACTGGTGGCGCTATTCCTGCTAGTGGATACAGCATTTGTACCGGGGTTGGTTTTAGGCAGCCAGTGATGATTCGGCACGTTTCATTCAAAGCTGTATCCACCAGCTTTGCATGGGCAGAACGGCTCCACACGAGGCACGCAAATTCTCCCGCAGAAAAAGATAGCGCCAGTCCAGTAGTCCGCATAACTTCAGGCGAAGCACCCCATTTCGATGAGACCAGTCGACGAAGAAGACTGTTGCGAGTGTGCACCTTCTGCTTGATATTCTTGCAGTTTTTGCTGAATGTTAAAGACTTGTCCAGGGTAACACCAAGATATTTAGGGGAGTTGCTGAGCTCGATGGACACCCCACCCCAAACGATGAGAGGTCGTGACTGCTTAACCTGTCGTTGCCTTAGGTAAACTCACCAGCGCAACCGCTATGTCCCTACGTTTTAAATCTGTAATATCTTCGAAAATATTCATTTAAATTACATGGTTTAAAGGGCCAAATTGATCTATAGTAAATGCAAAATGTATTTAAGGTACTTAATTGGAGAAGGATTAATGCTGTATTGCTTAAAATCGCTTCGTAAACAAGCCATTATTTCTCGTAAAAAGTAAAGGATAAAAAATGGTTATTGTTGGTGATCCCTAAGAGATAGACATATACCACCGTGGACTTTTTTGTAGACCTTTTTATGGTGTGTAATACTGTAGTACATTATTTTGATCTATCTCGTAAGGTTCAGCTAGCTTTTGCAATATAAGCACAATAAAATGTGTTTATTTACGACATCACATTAGAAACCTCTAAAATTATTAGTGTTTCTTTACTATATTATGCATGGAATAAAAAATAAAACCTTCCTCTTGAATCACTCTATCTATTAAAAAAAACCGCATCACAATCCGTTGCGCAGTTTTAAAGATCTAAGCATACATAGGGACAGACAGAGCGGGAAGCGACTTTGTTTAAAACTATGCAGTGTTATAGGTACACTGATTCATTAACTGCAGATGTAACTTTGTAATTCTATATATTTATATGGGATTACAAAGTTATTTATGCAGTTGGTCTATCTTGAAAAGTGGAACGAAATTGCAAAATATTTTAGTTTTTCCTTGAGTTATACACTAAACACTAATTGAATTCTAAATTTGAAGCTTCTATGTCTGCTAGAAGTGCCTTAGAGTTTTGATGATCGGTCGGTCAGTCAGTCAGTCAGTTAGTCAGTCAGTGAGTGACAAAATTAAGAAACTTTGACTAGTTATAATTCTTAAACTACTGGTTCAAATCGAATGAAATTTGATATATACCGTGTTTATACAATACCTGCTTGATTACTGAAAATTCAGGTCTCTAGTTCTTTCCTCAAAAGACCATTTCAGACACCAATCTACATGGTCTTCACACGATCTGACCAAGATTTTGTCTGGACTTTAAAAGAGACTGTGACTTCTGAGTTTGTTTCGGCCTTTCTTCTCAGAATAGTCAGTTAGGAAACGCCGACCTAATCTAGTTTAAAAAAAAAAATATGATTGACGTGTAAAAGTGTTTGTACAAACCTACTTAAAGAAATAAAAATCATTTATCCACAACGAAGCTATAGGGGGTCGAAAATGGCCTGAACTGCTTCGAGAAAAGGATGGTATGGTATGGTACGGCCGTGCCGCTTTTTGCTCGACTTGGCGGGGGCACTGCCGTGCCCCCTGATACCTGTATATAGTTATATGTAATAGTGGTGTTAATCGTATATCTAGACGCATGTCACATTAGAATAAGCAATTGAAAATAAATCTTTGAAGCAAACACACGTCTTAATTACTCCAGTTTCTGTACCAACCGAAAGTGAACCTTAACACGCTGAACATATGGTCCAAACGAGCCGGATTCATTAGTGATGTTTTTAAAAGTTATAATAACTGTTCGACCGATCGAATACAAAGGATTGCACATTCCACAGCGATAACAGTGAATAACAAGCTCATTAGTGAAGATTTTATAAAAACTACGAGTTTATTACATCGCCATAACTTAGTGTATTTACATTAATTTGGGTTAAAATCAAGCGAATAAAAGTGCCTTTTTACTAAAATGAGTACTTCAAGCAGTCAATTACTCAATCTTCTAGAAGAAACAGCTAGTAAAATGCAAAAAGCGCAAGTTAATCTGAAGAAATGTCCCAAGGCACGATTAACAAAGGGTTACATCCAAGCAAGATTACAATGTATAGAAGAATATTAGCAGTGCTTTAAGTCAACACATGAAGAACTTGTTAAGTGTACACCGAAAGATCAACGTGCGAACATCCAGTACTTTGTTAACGAAGATTATTACGTTATTGAAGACTTGTTCTTGTGTTTACAAGGAGATTTAAAGGACATGATTTCTACATTGTTGTCACCATCAGGAGAAGTACCTATGTAGTAACATCGCGTCGATTGACCATTTTTTTTTTTTTTTTTAACGTGGAGAAATGCTCATGCATTCTGCACTACCACGGGGAGGGATATTTAATTGTTGTATACGTACTGAATTAAGATTGATTTACTGAGAATCCAATTTCATTAGTTTACAGTTGGTTATAGTTATGACTATCTACCATTTTGTTTCTAGTATGTATTTGATTGTTATTGGTGTAAATTAATTCAACGTTACAATTTAATTTGATTAAAAGAACTTAAAGCTCTTTTGGTGGGCGGTATGTTAGAAAGGATTATACCTGTATATAGTTATATGTAATAGTGGTGTTAATCGTATATCTAGACGCATGTCACATTAGAATAAGCAATTGAAAATAAAGCTTTGAAGCAAACACACGTCTTAATTACTCCAGTTTCTGTTCCATCCTTCCCTTTTTCGTCCCTTTTTATCTAAAGTACTCGAGGCCTGTGTACATAAACAATTCTCCAACTTCATTCACAAAAACTCCCTCATCAGTCCGTTCCAATCCGGGTTCAGGCCCGGGCACAGTACCGTTTCTGCTCTCCTTAAAGTGACTGACGATATAAGGCGAGGAATGGAAGACACTAAAGTTACGGTTTTAGTGTTGATCGATTTTTCAAATACTTTCAATACCGTCAGTCACGAAGTCCTTTTATCCATCCTCTCCTATCGCATGGTCTCTCACGAGGTTCTGGAATGGTTTTCTTCCTATCTTCGGGGGCGTCAGCAATCAATTCTTGCTGGTGACTCTAAGTCCACCTGGTGTGATCTTGAAACTGGCGTCCCTTAAGGCGGCATTTTATCTCCACTTTTGTTCTCTATCTTTAAAGATCTCATAACTTCTTTGCTTCAGTGTGCGTATCATCTTTACGCTGACGACTTACAGCTCTACTGTCAGGCAGGTGTTGACAGCTTATCCGATGCGGTCGAGGAGCTAAATCGGGATTTACGAGTTGTAAAAAACAGGTCTGATCGTTTTGGGGTGGCGGTTAATCCAACCAAGTGTCAGGCTATCATTGTAGGGAGCCCCCGTAGCTTGAGGAGGCTGAATGGTTTAACGGTGCCACCGGTGGCACAGTGATTCCGTTTAGCTCTGACGTCAAGGATCTGGGTTTGCATGTGACACTTGCCTTGATTGGCGTAAGCAGGTCGCGATTGTGAGCAAAAAGGTCACTGGAACGTTGCGGTCGCTCTATCGGTTGAAAAATGTTCTCCCATCACACATTAAGGCATTGCTTGTACAGTCCCTTATCTTCCCCATAATTGACTATGGCGATGTGTGCTACTATGACCTGAATGCAGATCTCCTCAATAAACTTGACCGACTTCTTAATAGCTGTATTCGATTCGTTTTCAATCTCCGCAAGTATGATCATGTATCCGCACATCGATCGCTTTTAAAGTGGTTACCTATCCGGCAGCGCAGAGCGTTGAGGGCTTTGACAACCCTATTTTCTATCCTTCACAAACCCACTTCTCCTTCTTATCTGACTTCTCTGTGTCAATATTTATGCTCTGCACACAGCAAGAATCTTCGGTCAGAGAATAATCGTCTTCTTCGTTGTCCTTCTCATCGCTCTGGTTTTATAAAGTCTTCTTTCTTTGTCCAGGCGGTTTTCCTTTGGAATGCGCTCCCTCAGAATATCAGGACGGTAACCAATCAGTTCACATTTAAAATGAAAGCTCGAGAACACATACACAAGAAGTTGGCAGTTTTGTCTCAAGATTAAGTTGTTGCAGGTTTTCTTGTTTATCTCTCATAACTTTTTTATTTTATTATATTTTGTTGTACGTATGTATCTAAGTATTTATTTTTATATTCTAGTTATTTTCTAAGCTGTTTTCTGTAATTGCACCTACTGTGTATTGTCTCTGCATCACCCTAAGGTAGACTGGTAGAAAATGCCCAAGGCATTATGTCCGCCTTTGTACAGTTTTTACGTGTGCATAAAGTTTAATAAATAAATAAAATAAATTAATAACCATTTTAATACCTGGATTGGTACAAACGGCAGATGGCTTGCGAGATCACCAGATCTCATCTCTTTTTTTGTGGGGATATGTGAAAAATCATTACATTAAATCTTATGCGAATGTAAACGAGTTGAGAGTTGAAGTTCAGAATACGATTTATAATATTCACCACAACACGTCATTAAAGGTTACTAGAAATGAATTCGTTAGAAGAATACATTTGTGTATCCAAGAAAATGGAGCTCATTTCGAGCAACTAATTAGTTAGTATACCATTTTTTGTAAATAATTTAAAAAAATTAAGATTTCATGGTTTTCCTATCATTTAATTTATCAAGTTTGTTAAAGAGATTTCATCCTTATAATTGATCCTAACGATCAATGCAATAAAAGTACAGGCTGTAATTTTTACAGATTTTAGTCGGTTCGATTCCCGGGTGTGGCAAGCGAATTTTCTAAAATCTTTGAATGTAGTTTTCTTTCTATTCAAAAATAAAGGAATGTTTTCTTTGAGTAAAATTTTCTATCTACAGTATTAAGAGTACTTTCCCTTCAGGTGGCATTACAAAATTCCACCCTGTATAATATATGTAACATTATTTTTTAGGGTTCCGTACCAAAATGGTAAAAAGGAACCCTTATGGTGCGACTCAGTCTGTCTGTCTGTCACAGCTGGATATCTCAAGAACTATTAATGCTATCAACTTGAAATTTGGAATAGTTTTAGATAACGTTTGCCCAACTATTTTGCAAATAAGAAAGAAATAAACATATATCCATTTTTTTTGCAACAGGGACCGAAAGGGGGTCTGAAAAATTCGAAGTGGGGCTACTAGGGCATGTGGGGTGTCTTAAGAAAGAGCGCAGTTTGCACATTCTCGAACATTTTTTCTTTTTAGGGTTCCGTACCAATATGGTAAAACGGAACCCTTATGGTGAAACTCAGTCTGTCTGTCACAGCTGGATATCTATCGCTGTCAAACTCAAACTCAAACTCAAAGCATTTATTTCAATTAAACCATTTTACAGGCACTTTTGAATTGTCAAGAAGTAGGTCAGTCAGAAAAATGTGAAGCTAGTTGCCCATTCCAAAGCGTAGGTACCTATGGAGAAGAACGGACAAGAAACTCCATGGACACTCTTTTTAAATTATATTTTACAAAAATATTAGTTACATCATTACTTTTGAATTTATAATTAAATAATGTGAGAACGATGTAAAAATAAACAAGACTTATGCGTTAAAAGCGTCCAGAGTACAACAAATAGTACTAAAACAACAATCCAAAAATAAAAATAAAATAATTAAAAATAAGCCGAGGCAGCTAAGTGATGACCAGCCCAACTGACGGCGCCCGTTCACGAACATGACGCATAGATCAGCACCATTCAGCTCAACCATTTTGAAGGGAGCTAAATGATCCAACATACACGCCACCGTCAGCGAGACATTTGTGTGAGCATGACATACTATCAGCCGCCAGGGCACATTCAAGTCAATGAAAGACATATTACCCGGTAAATGGTAAAATAAGGTATAGTACTTACATAGAACTCACATCTGTGCTATGCAATTATACAATACAAATGAAATTGAGTTTATACAATGCAAAGATAGTCTTACAATCTTCAGCAGCTCCAACAGTATTTTCAGGTGTTAATCAATTAGTTGTGGTTGTGGAGCAGGACCAGCATTGAGCCAGGCATTTTTATCAGCTATGTAATCCCCTAACTTATAATATGCCTGACTGCATAGTGTGCGTTTTATACAAGACTTGAATTTTGTCTCATTCAGTTGAAGAATGTGGGGAGGTATTTTATTATAACATTTTAAACAGTCATAATTATTTGCAATCTATCATCACTACCTAGGGAATGCAATCCGGATTATCCGTAATCCGAAATATCCGGATATCCGCACATTTTGACTATTATAGACTTCCAAATCCGGATTTGAAAATCGAATCCGGATTTTTTTAATAATTCAATTTTTAAAAAATTGTAAAGAAAAAAATTATGAAGCGAGCGGGGCGCGCGACGCGGGTCGAGAAAGTGTGTGAGGCGTCCTTGATCGTTCCGTTCATTCCGCTTACAATCGTCTTTAGTGCATTCCGCCTACAAGCGTCGAATAAGCGTGCTTTTTCCGCAGCAGGAATTATGTGCAACCGAATTTGTGGCAGGTAAAACGACAGCACTTTAGATACCTTATTATTTTTGAGGACACATTTAATGTCTCAAAAAATTACATAGTTTTTTATGTTGTTAAATTTAGGTTGATTTAAGTGTAAATTATTGTTTTGTTACTTTTGCCTACGTTATATTTAATAATTTGACAAGGAGTCTATTTGTCTTTATTTTTGTTCTTCAGAGTTTCTTTTAATTTGTACCTATTAATTATTTTATCTCCTCATTTCTGATTCGATCCCGCAGGGAAACTCCAAGCATAGCCATCTGCATTGCCCTTTGAGTAACTTTTAGCCTTCTAATAATACCCATTGTGAGCGCCCACATTTCTTAAGCTGGCTCTGCCCATTAGACAGATCTCTAGCAAAGACCTTGGAGCCTTTAATTTTGTATGCGAGAAGCACAGAACCGGTCGAAGTGGAGGTGTTTGGGGGAGGCCTATCCAGCAGTGGACGTCTTTCGGTTGAAATGATGATGAATTATTTTAACATCGTTACTTAGCACGCGAATCACAGACTGATTATTTTAATAAGAATGAGTAAATATTATACCAATAACACCATAATAATGGTATTTATGGATGATAGTTTAAATAATTCCAAATAACAAAGCATTAAAAATTCGTTTGATTTGATTTTCATGTGCTTTTATTTTAATCCATTTACACAAATATAAGAAACATCATATTAACAAACTAATATGGGTAGATTTGTTTATTTTCATGAAAAATCCGTAATATCCGGATAATCCGGATTGGACAAAAAATCCGTTCTTAAAAATCCGGATTTTAAAACAGAACGGATTTGCATTCCCACTACCACTACGTCGCCGCCGTCGCCGTCTTACTATCATTATGTACACATTATGGAATGCAATAAAGTATTGAGTATTGAGTATCTTCGCATTGTTGGTAGTACTTCGTCCAGAAATACTTTCATCACATTCCTTCTATTTCACAAGGTACTGTGGTAAACAAATTATTATGAATACTAAATATGTTTGGCTTTCAAATTGATTTTGATCCTATTTTATTATCGAGTTGCTAATGTATTCGGTAACGAAATTATTAAACAAAATGTAAGAATTTTTCATTCATCTCCACTTCATTACCTTCCGTCCCCTCCATTTTTTTGCGGGAAGGAACCGTTTTGGAAGGAAATGAAAGTTTTTTTTTTGTTCCTCCCCCAAGCACCTCCACTTCGGCCGGTTCTGTGCTTCTCGCATCCAACGGGTTCCTGCGGCCTTCACAAGGTCGTCGGTCCAGGTGGCCTCCCACAAGGTTGTGGGAGGCCTTCCAACGCTACGTCTTCCGGTACGCGATCGCCACTCCAGAACCTTTCGGCCCCATCGGACATCTGTTCTGCGAGCAATGTGCCCTGCCCACTGCCACTTAAGTTTGGCATTTCTTCGGGCTATGTCAGTTACCTTGGTTCTCCTGCGGATCTCCTCATTCCTGATTCGATCACGCAGGGAAACTCCAAGCATAGCCCTCTCCATTGCCCTTTGGGTGACTTTTAGCCTTCTTATAAGGCCCATTGTGAGCGACCACGTTTCAGTGCCATAAGTCATCACTGGTAACACGCACTGCTCAAAGACTTTCGTCTTGACACTGCGGTATGTGGGACGAGAAGATATTGCCTCTTCCCGAACTCTGCCCAGCCGAATCGGATTCGACGATTGACGTCTTTCTCGAAGTTAGACCTACCTAACTGGACAGTTTGTCCTAAGTAAACATACTCGTCCACGATTTCGAGTGTAGCGTCATGTTACATGGGCATTTGACATGACCTTCGTTTTTTCCATGTTCATTCTAAGACCCCACTCTTTCGGAGGCTCTACTGAGGTCATCGAGCATTGTACTGAGGTCCTCCATAGTCTCAGCCATGACTACGATATCGTCAGCAAACCGAAGGTGAGTTCTGTACTCGCCATTGATGTTGATGCCAGCCCTTTTCCAGTCCAGAACCTTGAAGACATCCTCCAGTGCAGCGGTGAACAGTTTCGGAGAGATAACGTCTCCCTGTCTCACACCTCGCTGCAGAAGGATAGGTTTCGAGGTCTGATCCTGGAGTCGGACTGACATAGTGGCGTTTTCGTACAGACACTTCAGCACCTCTGTGTACCGATAGTCGATCTAGCACCGTTGAAGAGATTGCAGCACAGCCCATGTCTCGATCGAATCAAAGGCTTTCTCGTAGTCCACAAACGCTAAGCAGAGAGGCAGGTTATATTCTTCGGTCTTCTGTCTAATCTGTCGCAGCGTATGTATGTAGTCTACGGTGCTAAAGCCTTTACGGAATCCGACTTGTTCGGGAGGCTGGAAGTCGTCAAACCTGCGCGCGAGACGGTTCGTGATGACTCTCGAAAACAGCTTGTAGACATGGCTCACGAGTGAGATGGGCCTTTAATTCTTAAGAAGGGCATTGTCGCACTTCTTAAAGAAAAGTATCACCACACCTCTGTTCCATGCCTGTGGTGTTTTGCCCTCGAGTATGACGGAACCAAACAGCTTCTGAAGGGCCTTAAGAACGGGTTTTCCGCCGGCCTTCAGCAACTCGGCCGTAATTCCGTCATCACACCCGGTGCCTTGTTGTTTTTGATCTGCTTCAGAGCCATCCTAATCTCGTACAGGCTGACGTCCGGGATGTCATCGGTATAGTGCCGGGTCAATCTAGCTCTTGGGTCGTTTTCCAGATTCATAACGGGGTTACTTGTTGACGTGTATATAACTGTCCATAGAACCTCTCGAAAACTACTTAAAAAGGAAGAAAGAACAAAGTAAATTACAGAGAATATTGGAGGAAAACTCACCTCCACAGAGTGAGTCAGAAAATTATGTTAATCTAGAGCCTCCCAGACTGAGATGCTGTCTGAACCAGGTCCCAGTACAACCAATCAAAATATGTCTCTACGATTATTGAAGTCCGATAATATAGTAAGGCCTCCCAGATCAGATCCCTTGATGCTGTCTGAACCAGGTCCCAGTACAACCAATCAAAATCGGTATTTCATTGCCGTCCCGACTTATATCATTACCATCGCGCCCTAGTTCATTACAATCCTTTAACTTTTCATCACCTTCCAGGTGTTAAATTTCAATTGTCTTTTTCTCCTTGATTAAACAAGACAATAACGTGCCTTCCACTTTAAACGAATCGGGTGACAATTGAAACTCGTGTATGTAAAAAAAAAAACCTAAAATGTAATATTTATTTTTATTCTGCGGAACGGTTCTATTTGCACGAAACGACTCACGGAATGAACCTTAACTTAATATACTATCTAATCTACTTATAATAATTGGAGCAACTATTTTATAAAGAAAAAAACGAAGATCTTCAGCAACCCCTTCGTTGGTCAGGTTGTCTTTCGACATAGGCCTCCCCCAGTTTCTTCCACTTATCTCTGTCTCGAGCCAATCCTCTCCATCCTTTTGGTAAATCGTCCTCCCATCTTTTGATTTGACGTCCTTTTTGTCTACTCCCGTTCCTAGGATACCATTCCATTACGTCCTTCGTCCATTTTTCTTTGTCCGTCCTCATTATATGACCAGTCCAGTTCCATTTTAGTTTTCTTATTTTTTGTAATACATCGCTCACCTTCGTTCTTTTCCTTATTTTTGAAGTTGTCCACCGGTCTCGTAGTCTTATGTTTAGCATGCTTCGTTCCATGCTGCGTTGGCAGACCAAGAGTTTTTGGTTGTTTTTGCTGGTAGCAGGCCAAGTTTGACCCACAAGTAAGACATGGAAGGATGCATGCATATATTATATAATTTGCTTTTTATTGACATGGTATTGTTTCGTTTTTAACTATTTCTTTTAGTGACCAGTACCGCTTCCAAGTGTTGCTTATTCTTCTCTAGATTTCTTTGGAGTATTGGTCTTTTACTGATATTATTTGTCCTAAATATATATATTCATCTACATATTCTATAACTTCTTGTCCTATGCCTCATCCAGGCTGATGTGAACTTTCACATCATTTGTTATCGAAGGAGGCCAAGTCGCATCTTTTCCGCCCGTTTTGGCGTGACGAGGTTCAAGCAAGGCAACGTTAGTTTGTATTGATGCACTTTAGCACTCTTAAATGTAGACTTACCTGGCACTTAAGGGAGTGTTAGATAAATGTTTCGTTTGTCCTGACTTGTGCCCTGCACTTAGAAAGTGCTGGACCTCACAGTGTTAACTTCGGGCGTTAGGTAGTTTTTTCCTTATAGGATTAGTAGTATAGGAACGCTTAAATTTTCGAATCGTTAGAATTAAAGTCTTGTATTTTGATGCGAGCTAGGCCAATACTTTAATTCAAAGTGGGGCGTAGCTCGTGTGGTGCCTGTGTGTTCTAGCCTTTAGCAATAAGCACTGGCTAGAAATATGATTCGATTCGTTGGTTTAAACATATGTCAAATATTATTATGTTGGTGTTTGATTCTAGAAGCAGTGATTCATTGATAGTTTGACCGCATAGCTGTACGCGTGTCTTTGAAATTATAATTATTCTTGCAAAGTCTTAAAGTCGTCTTATTTGTATTTGCGCCCCCAACACACCAAATACATTATAGTATTATAAATAAATAAAAAGGGTCATCGCTTTCGATTTTGAATGAAAATTATTTTAATTTTTAATTTTCGTAATGTAAACAAACATTAAAAATAAATGATTATTTAAAAAAAAATCTAAGTCTCTTAAAGTTACGAAACAAGTTTGTTCAAGTTGGACCATTGCTGTGGTATTTTTGTAGATTTTTTTATGATGTTTATGTACTTTCTTTCTACGCCTTGGTTTTCTAGCGTTTTCCAGATATAGTTATGACTCAGCGAATCAAAAGCCCTATTGTAATCGACGAATGCAATATAATATAGTTGCCCGTATTCGTTAAGTTTTTCAATGATTTGTTTCACAAAATGAATGTGATCGATGCGATGGTAGAGTAATCGGCGCGAAATCCCGCTTGTTCTCTTGGTTGGTTGTCATCTAGTTGTTTCGTTATTCTCCCGAGTATTATTTTAGAAAACACTTTGTTTAAATTGGACATTACATAATATAGGTCTGTAATTATTTATTTCATTTTTGTCAAGAACTACTAATCAAATCATTTATTTCAGATAAATATCCATATAAATCAAATGAAAACAAATCAAAATGAAATCGCAAACTTATAAAATCAAAATTAAAGTCAAAATTACAATCTAAATTTAAATTAAGCTACCTAACGCTACGCTACTAATGCTATCAACTTGAAATTTGGAATAGTTTTAGATGACGTTTGCCCAACTATTTTGCAAATATGAAAGAAATAAAAATATATAATATTTTTTGCAACAGGGTCTGAAAAATTCCAAATGGCCCCTAGGGCATGTAAAGAACTACTATCATATGAAATAGCGCAGTTTTCACATTCTCAAACTTTTTTTTTAGGCCTTATAGTTTTCGACTTTTGATGTAAAATGTAAAAAAAAGAATACCGTTCCCCCGCTCTTTATCTCCGAAGTTTGCAAAGAGAAAAATCTGATATAATTCTATGTGATAGAAGTTTATGTAAAGATTACAGAAAAAATAAAATGAAGTCTCTAAATAGCAAACTGTTTCAGAAATCATCAACAAAAGTTACATTAGTTCCACTATTGGTCAAGAGATGGCGCTGACCTATAACCGCAATTTTCTACACCGCAGTGCGCAGTGTTAACACCTTGACCGCCAGCGCGGTCACCAGTGACCGCGAACAATAGATTTTCTATTGTGTCTGTGGTCTGGCAGTCAACGTGAAATTCTCTGACGAATATAGGCCTCGCCGATGAAAATTTCATCATCATCATCATCATCATCATTTCAGCCAAAAGACGTCCACTGCTGGACATAGGCCTCCCCCAAGCACTTCCACTTCGACCGGTGAAAATTTATGAAAATTTAAAAACATATTATTATGATGGTACGGAATACGGGTGCGCGCGAGTTCGACTCACTCTTGACCGGTTTTTTTTCTATAATTTTTGTGCATACTAGGTGGTGTGAGGTTATTAGGATGGCTCTGAAGCAGATCAAAAACAACAAGGCGCCGGATGATGACGGAATTACGGCCGAGCTCCTGAAGGCCGGCGGAAAACCCGTTCTTAAGGCCCTTCAGAAGCTGTTTGGTTCCGTCTTACTCGCGGGCAAAACATCACAGGCATGGAACAGAGGTGTGGTGATACTTATCTTTAAGAAGGGCGACAATGCCATTCTTAAGAATTGACGGCACGGTTGGCGCAGTAGTTAAGCGATTGACTGCTGCGCTGCGTGTCGCGGGTTCGATTCCCGCACGGAACAAATATTTGTATGACCTACAAGTAGTTGTTCCGGGTCTGGCTGAACGTGTATGTGAGTTTAAATGTTTGTAAACGCATACACAATACAGGATAAATTCCTAGTGGGGCAACGTTTTTTTTTTAAAGAAAAAAAAATTATTGGCATATCTCACTTCTGAGTAGGGTTGCCAACTCTCGAAAGGACCAACCCGGGAGAATTAAAAAAAATCTAGTTAGGGAGTTGAAAGAAAATCTCAATCCTTTTCTTTATATATAGGTAGGTACTTTGATTTCGAGCAGCATCTAATAATTGAAGGTTTTTTACCACAAAATCATAAAAGTTTTTACATGAAAAATCGAAGTTTGTTAGTATTTGTAACTATGCTTTTACTAAAGAAAATATTCATTCGGTTTCTTTCCTTGCTCCATACTTGTTCCGTCATTCTGAATACGCGCTCGCAAGAAGCATTAGAGACGGGAATGAAAAGAACAAAATAATGTGATAACATTTTTTCAATTCAGTAGGTATTCAGTAGGTAGGTATAATAGTTCTATGAGTAGGTACAGGGATTTCTGTCTTTCGATTTCGTAAAGAAGTCAACCCAGACGGCAGCAGCGCGCGGCTTAGCGAGCGAGTAGCGACGACGTGCGAGCGACAGATGCACATTATAATTTTAACCGGAGAAATTATTGCACCCCGGGAGGTCGGGAGGTTAACCATTATTACCGGAGTCTCCCGGGCAATCCGGGAGGGTTGGGAACCCTACTTCTGAGCCATGTCTACAAGCTGTTTTCAAGAGTCATCTCAAACCGTCTCGCGCGCAGGTTTGACGGCTTCCAGCCTCCCGAACAAGCCGGATTCCGTAAAGGCTTTAGCACCGTAGACCACATACATACGGTGCGACAGGTTATACAGAAGACCGAAGAGTATAACCTGCCTCTCTGCTTAGCGTTTGTGGACTACGAGAAAGCCTTTGATTCGATAGAGACATGGGCTGTACTACAGTCTCTTCAACGGTGTCAGATCGACTATCGGTACATCGAGGTGCTGAAGTGTCTGTACGAAAACGCCACTATGTCAGTCCGACTCCAGGATCAGACCCCGAAACCTATCCGTCTGCAGCGAGGTGTGAGACAGGGAGACGTTATCTCTCCGAAACTGTTCACCGCTGCACTGGAGGATGTCTTCAAGGTTCTGGACTGGAAAGGGGCTGGCATTAACATCAATGGCGAGTACATAATAACTCACCTTCGGTTTGCCGACGATATCGTAGTCATGGCTGAGACTATGGAGGACCTCAGAACAATGCTCGATGACCTCAGTAGAGCCTCCAAAAGAGTGGGTCTTAAAATGAACACGGACAAAACGAAGGTCATGTCAAATGACCATGTAACACCCACTCTCATAAAGATCGGAGACGCTACACTCGAAGTCGTGGACGAGTATGTTTACCTGGGACAAACTGTCCAGTTAGGTAGGTCTAACTTCGAGAAAGAGGTCAATCGTCGAATCCGACTCGGCTGGGCAGCGTTCGGGACGCTACGCAATATCTTCTCGTCTCACATACCGCAGTGTCTCAAGATGAAAATCTTTGACCAGTGCGTGTTGCCAGTGGTGACATGGCACTGAAACGTGGTCGCTTACAGTGGGCCTTATTAGAAGGCTGAAAGTCACCCAAAGGGCAATGGAGAGGGCCATGCTTGGAGTTTCCCTGCGTGATCCAATCAGGAATGAAGAGATCCGCAGGAGAACCAAGGTAACCGACATAGCCCGAAGAATTGCCAAACTTAAGTGGCAGTGGGCAGGGCACATTGCTTGCAGAACAGATAGCCGATGGGGCCGAAAGGTTCTGGAGTGGCGACCGCGTACCTACCGGAAGACGTAGCGTTGGAAGGCCTCCCACAAGGTGGTCCGACGATTTTGTAAAGGCCGCAGGAACCCGTTGGATGCGAGAAGCTTGCTTAGTCAGGCCTCCGTCACTCCATGTACTTGCGCGCTATAAGTGCCTACCGCCCAGCCGAGCGGTCTCGGTCCGCCGGCGGATCAAATTCAGTGCGGTTTTCGCAAGCGAAGCGCGCGCACGCCGTTCAATTTTAATAGTGCTGTTCGTTCGTACGCGTATTACGATGCCGTGTGGTGCCTTATGTGCAGTAGATGTGTGCAAATCAAGTAAAAGAAGGGGTAAACATCTAACATTTTTCCATTTACATGTCAATGAAGATGTCATGTCATGTTTTAGATGTACTGCACAGTCGGCACCAATTTATAAAAAACATATTTTATAAACGATACCATTTTAAACTACCACCTATAGTCACAACATATTCACAGTTCTCAATAAAATAGACACAAATAGTTATGTTAATTTAATTTTAATGAAGAGGCAGCCCTGCGATTGCTGTGGGATCGCGCGGTGCGAAGCAATCACAACTGTACGCTTGAGCATTTAGGCACATTTTAGCATGCAGCGGTTGCTGACGCGACGGAGTAGGCTATTATAGCTGTAGGTATTGGAAATTTTCTACTGAGTGAAGTATCTGTTACGTAGTAACTATTTAGTAATCTGTGGCTTAGTGCTGTTTCATAATTGTCTCAGGAGACAGCATTAGGCAAATTATAAGACACTAGATCTTTTATAATACACATGTGAATGCAATAAAGATTTGAATTGAATAGAATTAACTTCATCATAGGGGCTGTGAATATACTTACATAATTTAATTATTGGACCAATTTATGGTGGTAATGAAGTTTTTTTTTTATATCTAATGTCGAAGGTTCGCGCCAATCGTGCGTGTTTACATTTTTACTTTTCACAAATTTTACACACACAGATGTAGGTATGATTTAAAATGTGACGAATATTATTGAAAATATTGGTTTTGACATAATATTCAAACACAGGGTCAATAACACGTAATAATCAGTGGAAATCAAATAAAATTATTTTAAGCAATAAATACATTAAGCATTTTTCTAATAATTATTCATGCTTTTCTAATATCATTTCAATAATATCATGTCACAGAAACAGGCCACCTCATTTAGTGAATTTCGCGCTGAAAATATATTATATATTTTTTTTGCATTCTAATGTGTATATAATTAACTATTTTACAATTTAACTCTAAAATATACATATTATATAGTATATATACAAGTATATAAAAAAAGAAAAAGAGAGGAGCTCATTGGGCATCAAAAAATTCGTCCGCATCGCTGTCAATGACATAAGTGCCCAAAAGGCTGGCAGCATTACCACGTTGGATGGCAAACGTTATTTATATTCGGAATGCGCTCGCTGTTTAAAATTATTTTAATTTATTGGACAATATTAGTTATTGTGGATTTTATTTTTGATACTTTTTATTAGTTTGTTACAGAATTCCCATCAAACATTTTTTAGGTAGGCTTAGCAAAAGTTTGTTTGAGAATGATGATATCTATCATAGATATCTATAGTATATTTCATTACAAGTGCGGAAAGGCTGTCATTGCAAAGAGTTCCGACAAATGTCTACCCGAGCCGAGGCGCAGCCGAAGGCGAGGGTTGACAGTCGGAACAAGTTGCAATGACGGTTCCGCAGGTGCGTATGTTCCCAGTCGCCCCCGCGGGGATTGCCACCGGAGGCAAATGGGAATAAAAATTCCCAGTCGCCACCGGCGGCGACTGGGAAGTCACTACCCCCACTTCAGTTTCGCTGTACATTGCTTTCTCCATCGTAGAGAATAAAAGGATGAGACAACTTATCGTAAACCTGCCTCTAATCTTTTTATCTTTTTCTTTCTTTTCTTTTTTTTTCTTTTTTTTTTCTTTTAGTCCGCCTCTGTACATTTATGTGCTTGAAATATTAAATAAATAAATAATAGTAACGGAATAAAAGTCTGATTTTATCTGTGATTTAATGGTGTAGGTACTTGAATATTTTTATTATTTATTTTTATAATTGACCATAATATAAAAAAAGTCTGTTATCTATGAATATAGAATATATATTATACAGCCTTGTTTATAATACGTATTTACTAAGAAATGATTACTATGTATTACTTTCCTAATTTAATTACTGTCTTTAAGAGTCTGATTATCTGTGATACAAAATACCAGTTTAAATGTTTAATTTTAACAAGTTTATTGATTTCGAAATCAAAATAAAAAAATATTTCAATGCACTGTCTTTTTTTTAAAGATTATTATTATTTATTTATTTAATACTTCAAGCACATAAATGTACAGAGGCGGACTAAAAGAAAAAAAAAAAAAAAGATAAAAAGAAAAGATAAAAGATTAGAGGCAGGTTTACGATAAGTTGTCTCATCCTTTTATTCTCTACGATGGAGAAAGCAATGTACAGCGAAACTGAAGTGGGGGCAATGACTTCCCAGTCGCCGCCGGTGGCGACTGGGAATTTTTATTCCCATTTGCCTCCGGTGGCAATCCCCGCGGGGGCGACTGGGAACATACGCGCAGGTGTACTGAACGACTATTTTTAATACAGTTGCGAAAAAATTAAGCAATTTAATAAAATAATAAAAACACAATAAACTCAACTAACTAATCATTTTTTCTGGAAAATGGCGCCAACCGTAGTATATAAGCAGTTTTTTTTTCTTCACCCATTTTGGTAGGCAAAGGGAAGTATCCATACAGCTTAGTCTTCAGTATATTTTTTTATTGATATGAAATGAAAATGAAGTTTAATGAGATGAAATGAAATGAAACCTAACCTAACTCATTCAATGAAATCATTAAATCTGATATTGAAATAAATTAGTAAGTAGCTTCTTTTTAGAAATATACGTGTTTGTATGAATCACAAAAACTCTTTAGTGAAAACTTCATGGTTGGTTTTACTGTTTAATAGACATTATTTTGACAGTTGGGAAAGAGAACGCACGAGTTCGGGAAAGGTAAAAAGAAAGCACTAGTATGTAATAGCCCACATCCCGAACGCTATACGTCCCTGCAATACACCACTTTTTGAGCAACTGTATTAAAATAGTATATTTCATTACAAGTGCGGAAAGGCTGTCATTGCAAAGAGTTCCGACAAATGTCTACCCGAGCCGAGGCGCAGCCGAAGGCGAGGGTTGACAGTCGGAACAAGTTGCAATGACGCATGACGGTTCCGCAGGTGTACTGAACGACTATTTTTAATACAGTTGCGAAAAAATTAAGCAATTTAATAAAATAATAAAAACACAATAAACTCAACTAACTAATCATTTTTTCTGGAAAATGGCGCCAACCGTAGTATATAAGTAGTTTTTTTTTCTTCACCCATTTTGGTAGGCAAAGGGAAGTATCCATACAGCTTAGTCTTCAGTATATTTTTTTATTGATATGAAATGAAAATGAAGTTTAATGAGATGAAATGAAATGAAACCTAACCTAACTCATTCAATGAAATCATTAAATCTGATATTGAAATAAATTAGTAAGTAGCTTCTTTTTAGAAATATACGTGTTTGTATGAATCACAAAAACTCTTTAGTGAAAACTTCATGGTTGGTTTTACTGTTTAATAGACATTATTTTGACAGTTGGGAAAGAGAACGCACGAGTTCGGGAAAGGTAAAAAGAAAGCACTAGTATGTAATAGCCCACATCCCGAACGCTATACGTCCCTGCAATACACCACTTTTTGAGCAACTGTATTAAAATAGTATATTTCATTACAAGTGCGGAAAGGCTGTCATTGCAAAGAGTTCCGACAAATGTCTACCCGAGCCGAGGCGCAGCCGAAGGCGAGGGTTGACAGTCGGAACAAGTTGCAATGACGCATGACGGTTCCGCAGGTGTACTGAACGACTATTTTTAATACAGTTGCGAAAAAATTAAGCAATTTAATAAAATAATAAAAACACAATAAACTCAACTAACTAATATTTTTTTATGGAAAATGGCGCCAACCGTAGAATATAAGCAGAGTTTTCTTTTCTTCACCCATTTTGGTAGGCAAAGGGAACTATCCATACAGCTTAGTCTTCAATATTTTTTTTTATTGATATGAAATGAAAATGTTTAATGAGATGAAATGAAACCTAACCTAACTCATTCAATTAAATCTGATATTGAAATAAATTAGTAGCTTCTTTTTAGAAATATACGTATTTGTATGAATCACAAAAATTCTTTAGTAAAAACTTCATGGTTGGTTTTTCTTTTTAATAGACATTATTTTGACAGTTGGGAAAGTGAACGCACGAGTTCGGGAAAGGTAAAAAAAAAGCACTATTATGTATTATAACTCGTTGCTTCATTTTTCAGATATGATTATAACAATGTAGTTTCCCTACTTACTTGGTAACTTCGCACATATTTTAAAGATTTTTTAAAACTATTAGGTGACGTAATTCCGGTCTGACTGCACCTCGGTTGACACTTTGACGTGTAGCTCATTCCTTTTTCGTGCGCGGTAGCTATCGCACGCGCCCTTAAGCATCATGCCAAAAAGAAGCGCGCAATCAAAAATTGATCACTACGCTAGGAAAATTAGAAAAATTGAAGAAAAACAAAGACCGTTACAATCGTCATCGGATGATGAAGGTAAGCAAAGTATACTTTATTCTTTGGTGATCTAGAAGTGAATAGTGAAAATATCAGTTTTGTAAATGCTCTGGGATTGACTGCGAGTCAATAACTTTGACATTGTTCAAAACTAAATTATAAAAGTTAAACTTTAATATTGCATCGGGATTGACTGCGAGTCTTTAACGATGACAAACAAGCACAGAAAATACGTACAATCTAAAACAGATGTAACGTTAACGTGCAAAATCAATTAAGAAATTTTATTCTTTAATATTGCATCGGGATTGACTGCGAGTCTTTAACGATGACAAACAAGCACAGAAAATACGTACAATCTAAAACAGATGTAACGTTAACGTGCAAAATCAATTAAGAAATTTTATTCTTTAATATTGCATCGGGATTGACTGCGAGTCTTTAACGATGACAAACAAGCACAGAAAATACGTACAATCTAAAACAGATGTAACGTTAACGTGCAAAATCAATTAAGAAATTTTATTCTTTAATATTGCATCGGGATTGACTGCGAGTCTTTAACGATGACAAACAAGCACAGAAAATACGTACAATCTAAAACAGATGTAACGTTAACGTGCAAAATCAATTAAGAAATTTTATTCTTTAATATTGCATCGGGATTGACTGCGAGTCTTTAACGATGACAAACAAGCACAGAAAATACGTACAATCTAAAACAGATGTAACGTTAACGTGCAAAATCAATTAAGAAATTTTATTTCTTACACTACCCTCAGAATTGTTATCTTCACAACCTTAATTACAAATTGTAATTTTAGGTAGCGAAGATCCTGATGTGGTCCCAGGCAATGATAATGAAGCTATTATGGAGCCAGTACCCGTGCCAGCCGACGTACCACAAGACGTGGAATCGGAATCTGGCGACATTCCTAACCAACACTATGCCCAGGCGGAACCCTGTCCCCCTGAGGCAACTACTGGTAGCATGGAACCTGAGTTAGACTGTTAGATCCTGATCTACTGTCGCCACTCGGTGAATCCACATCAGATTCGCCTGACTACGGCGATAACATTCACGATAATCTATCGCAGTTGTGGCTTCCTTTGCTAAGGAAAGGAATGCCTAAAGAAAACAAGGACAAGGTACTGAAAGAGTACCTTGTGCCAGACAATTGTAGGCTCCTTCAAGCACCCAAGTTGAATGCTGAAATCTCGGCGGCGGTACCGGACATGGTTCGCAACCGCGACAAGACACTTACAGCGTCTCAACAACAGCTAGTGCGGGAATCACCGCCATCAAGGCTCGAGTGAAATTAATCACACCTAGCTTGGACAAGGCATTCATAAATATCATCAACGAGTCCGAACGGGATAAATCACTGTTTGGCTCGTTCTTATCAGAAAAAATTAAAGCCGCCAAGGCCATTGAAAAGCAAGGCCTTTCCATAAAAAAGACCGCAAAGTTTCAAAATCGCCTCAACTTCCTAATACCCGCCAGTCCTACCCGGGAAACTGGAACCTGCCTCCTCGATACCCAGCGAACAGGGGGGGGGGGGGGGGGCGGGGTGCATACAGGAGGCCGATGACGACGGCGGGGAATCGCTGTCCGTACATGATGTCAGCACAGCCGCCACAACGCCCGGCCTCGCAGGACAAACCTCGGGCTCCCGCTCAGCGTCACCGTTAACGCAGGTACATGCGGTTAGACTTACCCAATTTTATGACCGATGGCTAAAAATAACAATGTTGTTCTTGATTGGTTAAAAAATGGTTATCCAATACCCTTTCATACACATGTACGACAATCAATAATACCTAAAACAACCTATCAAATACTGAGAAATCAGATATGATGAAAGCCGTTATGAAACTCAAATCTTTAGGGGCTATCTCAGAGTGCAATGTGACTAAAGATCAATTTATTTCTAAAATATTCCTCACACTAAAACCTAACGGCGATAAACGCTTTATATTAAACCTAAAAACCTTAAACAAGCTAATCAAGAGCGAACATTTTAAAAATGGAGGATTACCGAACAGCATGCAAATTGATACCACGCGATGGATACCTTGCTACCATCGACTTAAAAGATGCGTATTTCCTCTTAGGCATTCCGACCGTAAATATTTATCAATTTCAGCCCAATAATTCGCTAAGAACATATGGCTTTAATTGCATGCCGTTGGCGTTTGGCTTATCCGTTGCCCCACGGGTATTCACTAAGGTTATGAAGGAAGTCATAACTTACCTCAGACATCACGGTTTTCAGTCAGTTTGTTATTTAGATGACATTTTATGCATTGGAAATACTTACGAGAATGGTCATAATAACGTAAATGAAACTTTGAAACTACTCGAGTTTCTAGGGTTTGTTGTCAATTACGATAAAAGTATGTTAAAACCGCGACAATTCTGCAAGTACTTAGAATTTTGTTACGATACCAGGTATCTCAGTACCTATACAATTGCCAGCCGATAAGCGACGTAACATCATCGAATTAGTAACAAAATTCACTAAATTACAGCCATGTTCCATCCGCGAATTAGCTCGCTTTATCGGTATTCTAGTCGCCACTAGCCCAGCCCTTAAATACGCTTGGGTATACACTAAGATTTTAGAACGCCAGAAGTTTCTAGCGTTACTTAAGCATAATAATAATTACGAAGCTAAAATTAATTAACCTACCTAATATTATATTAGAGGATCTGAACTGGTGGCTATCAAATGTTAATACAGCACGCAACTTTATGCGACAGCCAAATTTTGACATCGAAATCTATACCGACGCGTCGATGTCAGGCTGGGGTTCTGTTTGCAACAACGCTCAAGTACATGGCAAATGGAAGTCTTCAGAAAATTATTGTCATATCAATTACTTAGAGCTGATGGCAGCCTTTCTAGGTTTGAAATCCTTCGCCAGTGATGCAACCAATAAATAAATAAAATAAACAATATTACTGCGCATGGACAACACCACTGCGATCAGTTATGTAAATCGTATGGGGGTATTCAATACCCCCACTTAAACGACTTGGCTAGGTCCCTTTGGAAATGTTGTGAACAGCGCAACCTATAGGTCATATACCTATCATACGTAAATTCCAAAGAAAACCGGGCAGACGCCGCGTCTAGAGTAGTCAATCCAGATACTGAATGGTCACTTTCCGATGAAGCATTCCAAGACATTATAAAATATTTTGGTCAACCTGAAATAGACTTATTCGCGTCCCGCGATAATGCGAAGTGTACCACATTCATCTCATGGAAACAAGACCCTGACGCAGCATCCGTAGACGCATTTACGATGGACTGGCAGAGCCATTTCTTCTACGCTTTTCCACCATTTTCCCTGGTATTAAAATGCCTTAGAAAAATTATTGATGACAAATGCACATGGCTTACTAGTTTATCCCAACTGGCCATCACAGCCATGGTTCCCACTATTGCAAAGCCTTATAGTTTCCGACGTTGTTTATAAATTAAGACCCATAAAACCCAAGTACTCCACCGCCTGGAATCCCCAATTGGTTTTAAACCATGTCTCAACATGGTTCCCTAATAGTGAGTTCTAACACAAAAGAAAAAAAAAAAAAAAAACTGGTGATCCTACTTGCTTCACTTGGAAGTTCGTTTGATCATATAATAGCCCACATCCCGAACGCTATACGTCCCTGCAATACACCACTTTTTGAGCAACTGTATTAAAAAATTAATTCTATATATGGGGTATTCTGCAAACACTTTACATTTCAATTCATTTTGTTAGTTTTTATTAGTTTAGTTTTTATTTTTTTTTAGTTTTTATTCAGTTTCTAAATTTATTTTTTTTTCATTTTTTATTGCGAGTATCGATTAGGCTTTAAGCAAGTTTTGAAGAAAGTTGGGTGGACGGTCACGTCGCAACACAATTTTATTTTTTATTATTATATTTTCAAATTCAAATGGGTCCCGCCTGCTTCCAACTTTTATTTAATTTAAAATGGGCTTGTTTTTAGCTTTTCAGTTCTTTTAACTTAAGTTTTTTACCACAGTCGGATTATTTTTATTTTTTAATAACTTTTTTTATTTCCAGCTTTTTAGTTTACAAATGTGAAAGATTTCGCTGACGATTTAGTTCTTGGTACGTGTTTTTTACGATTTGTCACTTCGAATTACTTTTAACCATAAAGTTGTTTATATTTTTCTAATCATCTTATAAAGCCCTTTATTTTGATACCCCACTCGATAGGTTTTGAGAAAAAAAATTTTTTTTTTGTAGACACATACATACATAGTAGTCGCCATATTGAATTTTCACTAACGTCATGTCTTTAGTGACACTCGCCGGACTAAGAAGAATCGATTGACGTGTGAATCATAAAAATCGGCCCAGGCGTTTGGTCTGTAACTATAGTGCTTCAAAGGAACATACATACATACATAGGCTGATAAACACATTACCACTCCTTTGCGTCGCGCAGTCGGGTAAAAAGAAGAAGTTTATAAAATATTATTATACACTAGCTTCTGCCCGCGACTTCGTACGCGGATGCTGTTGCTTATACCAGCGACAACGGGGTCGTCAAAATCGAAGATCTGAAACGTCTGATGTCGAATTCTAAGAGCCCGGGGACTGGAAAACAACGGGATGCGCGAGACGATTCGAGACGTCATTTTCAGGCAATAATGAACCAATAAGGTGGTAAACTTGGCCTTGCACTTTGAATGTTGGCATAAATGGGCCTTCTGAAATCTGTTTCGCACCAAAAGATGTCATTTGAAAGGCATTATTCTACGAACGTATGTTGTCCAAGAAATGTTTTAACTGTGGATGGTCACCACCACCACATGATTTTGTAATATTTCAATATGTACTTTCCCACCTCAGAAACACATACCGTTTGTTTCTTTTTGCCATTTAACAGCTTCACAAAAAGTACAATTTTAAACCATACCTCCGATGGCGGAATATGTGGCGTAGTCAATCATAGGAGTATACGTAAATGCACTCCGTTCCTTATCAACCCAAGGAAGGTCGCCATGCCCTACGGCTATATCTTGAGACACATCCGATTCTTCAGATAATATCGACATTCTGTTCAGAGAATGTCGAAGTCGATCAGAATTCAAACGTTCGTTGCGCTCTTCTTAATCGGTCTCTTAATGCCGTACTCCAGCAATTCTTTCTTTCTCACTTTCTAACTGATTATGAATATTTTGTTGTGTGAGTGTTCGGGACAATGTATGATAATCTCACGTTCATCACTCGTTTCAAAAGACCTGTTAGTAGATGTGCGAATACGCTGAGAACTCAAGCGTGATTCTGTATCGGTAAACGTTTCCGATTCGCGAGACAATGCATGTCGCTCACGATCAGCGGACAGTCGCGCATCACGTTCCGCACTTGTCTCTAGAGACCTAGAAGCAGATGCGTAGATACGCTGAGAACTCAAGCGCAATTCTCTATCTGTGAACGTCTCAGACTCGCGAGATAATGCGTGACATTCACGATCAGCGGTCAGTCGCGCATCAGGTTCCCCACTTGTCTCTGGAGACCTAAAAGTCGATGCGTAGATACGCTTGGAACTCAAGCGCAATTCTCTATCCGTGAACGTCTCCATATTCTTCACTGGTCTCTAGAGACCTGGATGTAGATGCGTAAATACGCTGAGAACGCAGGCGTGCTTCGCGATCCGAAGAGGTTTCCACGGAGCGAGTTGCAGCCTGATGTTCTCGAACAGCATCAAGTCTCTCCTGACGCTCTTCGGTAGATTCTTGGGATCTTATGATACGCAATCTTTTAGCTCATTTGGAACATTGGGAAAGATTTGACCTCTTTCTAGGCATGGTTATAGTTTTATTGTGAAGATACCTGATCAATTAAAATCTAAGTGACTGCTCCCCTACCAAGGGTGCCCAGACACGGGGTCGTCTGGCGGCCATGTGCTGGTTTGGTCCCTGGGGTGGTCACGGCGTGCAATGTGTTCTGGTGCGCCGGTGATGGGGAGTACTCCCCAGAGGAGGGTCCGGTGACGGACAGCCGCGGCGGGTTCACGGATGAGTGCTACCGCGTGCCCATGTTCCCGCCGTAAGCGGCAGATGAGGACACCGTGGAGTTTTAGTAGGTTAGAGTCCCACATAACTGCACTATATCCCCGTGCTAGTGCAGAATGCATGAGCATTTATTCACGTTAAAAAAAAAAAAGGGAGTTTTGACCAGTAGAGTCATTTCAATGATATACCATCGTCATCGAAAGTCAGTCCTAAACTGTTATCGCCTTCACCGCGTGGAGGTGAAATTAGTGATAGTTTTGATTCCCACATCAGATGTTTCTGATCTTCGATTTTTATAAGTCAATAGGAAATGCCCATTAGACCGAACAACTTTTGCTAAGACGTCATTCCTATATGTGTTATGGTGTAGCTGGGCTCTTGGAGTTCCACATCAGGTGTTCCAGATCTTCAAATTTATTCTCTCAGCAGAAAATGCTCATCACGTGGAACAATTTTTGCTATGGTACCGTTTTTGTATCTCTTATAGTTTAGCTGGTCTGTTGCGGTTCTGCATCAGGTGTTCAAGTTTCCAAGATAAATTATAGCGGTTCTGCATCAGGTGTTCAAGTTTCCAAGATATAATACCTATACAACAAAAAAAAATCATTCAAATCCGTCCAGTAGTTCCGAAGATTAGCGTGTACAAACAAACAGACAAACAGACAGAATTTTTTTTTGGATTCGTGCTCTGTTACTGTTTCTAAACCCCCCTCAGTTATTTTTTTTTTAATATATTCAATGTACAGACACAGTTTTTTTACTGTTTTATTATATGTATATATTAATGTATAGATATAGATAGGTGGTCGTGAGTGTTTGTCGCTGTTGTGACCGTTGTGTGTGTGCGTGTCGCAGGAGATGATGTTTGTCGCTGTTGTGACCGTTGTGTGTGTGCGTGTCGCAGGAGATGATGTTTGTCGCTGTTGTGACCGTTGTGTGTGTGCGTGTCGCAGGAGATGATGTTTGTCGCTGTTGTGACCGTTGTGTGTGTGCGTGTCGCAGGAGATGATGTTTGTCGCTGTTGTGACCGTTGTGTGTGTGCGTGTCGCAGGAGATGATGTTTGTCGCTGTTGTGACCGTTGTGTGTGTGCGTGTCGCAGGAGATGATGTTTGTCGCTGTTGTGACCGTTGGTGTGTGTTTGCGTGTCGCAGGAGATGATGGAGCAGGGCGCGGACGAGACGGACGACTCGGCGCCGGCGTCGCGTGGCGCGTCGCGGTCGTCGTCGCGCTCGCGCGGGTCGTGCGCCTCGCAGTCGTCCCTGGAGCTCGACTCGTCTGACGCGCTGGCGCACTCCTCGCCCAGCCTGTCGCTCAGCCGCCGCACAGAGCGCACCGACAGCGCGTCGGCCGGCTGCTGGGAGAGCACGGGCAGCGCGTCGCGCTCCGAGCCCGACGACAACGGCAACGCGCCGGCCTCGTTGCCCGCTTGCGCTGCCGACGTGCAGAACGACAACGCCGCCCCGCCGCACAAGGTAGGCCCGCGCGCCGCCCGCACTGGCTGCTCGCGGCTTGAGGTTCACAGACTCACAGTCACCGCTCCGTTGTGTTGCAGAGCGCGTCGGCGGCGTCGCTGCGGCGGCTGCGCGCGCAGTTCGCGTGCTCCACCAAGTGAGGCGCCAGGCCGCGCCCGCGCCCCGCCCCGCGCGCCGCACTCCTGTCGTTGTCTTGTATTATACGCGTCCGTTTCTGATCTAGAGCGTGCTTTATTTCATGTTAGGACTGAGGCTAAACGGTCACATATCTCGCGTCGTACCTCCTAGTAGGACCGACGCGACGGCGGAGCATATCTTTCTTGTACCTAATTATTGTCGTGTGTTATCCGTAGCGTGGCGGTGCGGAGGCAACTCTGCCTACCGACACTGTCAAACCTGCAGCTGACCCAATAATCCGTCTTCGGGAAAGCCCCATATTCACCAGAAACAATGTAAATTTCACAACATTGGATTGTTCGAGATGTTTTTTTTGTTTATACCATTCATTCAGGAACACGAAGCGTGAACATATTGCCAAGTTGCCAGCAACATTGTTCTTCTCAACACAAACGTGTTTTAAATGCACAATGTTGCACAACTTGTTTCAATGTATCCGCGGCATTACTGGCAAAGTCGCAAATAGTTGTCAAATAACTTGCTAGGCTGTTCTAGTGAATTTATCAATATTACCTACTCAATGATGAATGAATCTCTGAAGTGCACTAAAATATTGATTATTTTTATTTTATTCAAGAGGAACAGCAAACAGCTACAATATACAGGGTGTCCCAGAACTCAACGTCAAGCCGAAACGGGGCGACAGGGTTGATTGTGCATGGGATAGATTTTTTTTCTGATTTTTCTCATGATGTTTACAATAATAATAATAACCGCACCGCCGTATCTCTACGTTGACGTCGTGGTGGGGCTTGCGGACCTATAATGGGTAATTCTTCAGGGACAAAATTTTCGATGTCTGTGGGTATATTTCTGTAACCAACTAACAAAACGGCATGTAATATTTTTTTTTGTGCAGTTTAGCTTTATCCCTTACTGGGACAAATGATTTTTTTTTAATAATTGCTGTCTAGTTACAAAATAAAAATATTTGAAGTTCGTTCTTCTGGTTCATATAGCGCGTCCGTTTGCCATTTTCCGGAACAAAATGGTCGATGTCGCATTTTCCCTTTGATACATCAATATAAATTATAATTATATCGAAAGGAAATGAATTGCCCTCTTTAAAAAAAAAAGTGTATTAGTTATAACTACGTTAGTCTGTTTATAAATAAGTAAAAAAGAAGTGTCCGGCGTATAATACTGATTAATGTGGCGTAAGCTGCGCTTGACCGTACTTGGTCGGGTAATAATAATGAGAGTCTGTCTTCCCGCGCGGGGGGAAGCCAGTCGTGCAACGGACGACCTAGAAGGTGGACGTGAGGCTGGTTGGCTTAGATCCCGGTGTTACGAAGGAAAATACCTGATTCATCTGTGTTTGGTTCAGGTGGCATCCTGACCTACAATGGCTACTTTATAAAATTTATTTTATTGTTTTAAAACTTCAATCTGTGTTTCGTGTGATGCTTTTGGGTTATAGATTCGTGTAGAAAAATGAAAATAATGAAGTCTGTATGTATGATGAGTTCTGCATGATTGTAGGCAAAATCCTGATTCATCTGTGCCTGATTCGTATGGTCAAAACCCCATATGAATAATAAAATAAATTAGTTTTTCCCCTCTCCAGCACGAAAGGAGTGCTTTTGTTGCTTAATTCTCCTTGTCCAATTTTTGACCGTGTACAAGTCAGTGTAGTTTTAATCTTATTTATTATTATTTACTTAGCTATAACCTGTTGAATAATAAAAAAATGACAGGAGTATAATCTTGTTCTAAATATGACACTTTTGATATGTCTTAGGAATTAATAATTATTGTTTAGAATTTACATTCATAACTAACGGTGTATTTATTACTTTTTATTTCTGTTTCTGATTAATCTGTAACACATTCTGATTCATCTGGGCACAAAATCAATATCTTGAAAACTACTTTATAAAAGATATTAACAAAAATAAAAAACCCGACTGCGGTAAAAAACTTAAGTTAAAAGAACTGAAAATCTAAAAACAAGCCCATTTTAAATTAAATAAAAGTTGGAAGCAGGCGGGACCCATTTGAATTTGAAAATATAATAAAAATGGTATGGGTCCCGCCTGCTTCCAACTTTTATTTAATTTAAAATGGATTTCGCTGACGATTTAGTTCTTGGTACGTGTTTTTTACGATTTGTCACTTCGAATTACTTTTAACCATATAACTAAGTTGTTTATATTTTTGTAATTATCTTTTAAAGCCCTTTATTTTGATACCCCACTCGATAGGTTTTGAGAAAAAAAAATTTTTTGAAGACATACATACATACATAGTAGTCGCCATATTGAATTTTTACTAAACAAGTCCCTCATTCAAATATATGTTATTTGGTGTACCTATTTTCATATGAACATGTGTTACAGAGCTGAAAGTGAAATTAAATTTTGGCCATATGGATCAGTCAAAGAATCAAATTTCGAAGAACTACCTACCCCTATCTACTGTTTACAAAGCATGGGAGCAGAGGTCAAACATACCGAGACCTCGAATCTCGACTTTAGCCGGAAAGCAAAGGCCTTTTTGAAAATTAAAGACCACTCTCGCACTGCTGTACGGTGTCTGTGTACTGCTGTACGGTGTCTGTGTACTGCTGTACGGTGTCTGTGTACTGCTGTACGGTGTCTGTGTACTGCTGTACGGTGTCTGTGTACTGCTGTACGGTGTCTGTGTACTGCTGTACGGCTGTACCCAGCGGTTATGTTGATCTACTGCATCACATTCTCTAAGGAAAGGAATGCCTTGATTAGTACATTGTTTGCCAAGGGAGCCAACAACTATTTTGAGGATTAAAAGCGTACGTCACTCGAGCTTAAAATACTGTTGCTCCTGAGGTGGACACTAATTTTTATCACCCTCTATGAAAAAATAAAGTAAGTGCAACAGAATAAGAATGGTACGTTTAAATATTTACATAAAAAAATTTCAAGTTGTCAGGGTCAATGTCAGGGTGTGAGTTAAATAAAAAATAATTACAGAATGTAATGAATGTCAAAAAGAATAAATTTTACAATTAAATTAGCAACCAGTTTGATTTTGTCTAGACTCTAGATTGTCCTATGGAGCAGGACCAGCATGTTTCCAAGCATTCTTATCTTGGATATAATCTTCTAATATAAAGTATGCTTGTTTACAAAGTGTACGTTTAATGTGAGTTTTAAATTTTCTTTCTTTTAATTGCAATATATAACAAGGTATTTTATTGTATAACACAGTACCCCATAAAAGATGTATGTACTTTGGCTAATCTGAAAAATGGTTGATGTATTTTATCTTTATTTCTAGTGTTAAAATTATGTCTATCGCTTATTTTATTAAAAAGATGTAGGTAGATTTTTTCTTACATACCTACATAATATTTTCTTATATGAATTGGCAAGGTACCGTCATAATATTAATCCTTTTAAAAGGTTCCCTGAGAGATTCGCGGCGACGTAGATTATAAATGGCTCTGACAGCTCTCTTTTGCAAAATAAAGATGGATTCAATGTCAGCAGCTCGACCCCATGGTAAAATGCCGTACTTAGCTACTTTCACAGCATTATGTCAATGCTGTGAAAGTAGCTAAAATAGACTAAACGCGTGGTTTCTACATCAGTTAACTGTCTTATCTTTCGAACAGCATAAGCGGCCGAGCTAAGCCGCCCCGCAAGAGATGTTATGTAAGGTCCCCATTGTAATTTCTCGTCCAGCGTGATTCCCAGAAAAACCGTTTGATCAACAAATTCCAGTTTTTCTCGATTCAGTATGATGTCACATTCACTACTTCTAACATTAGGTAATTTGAATCTAATGCATTTGGTTTTCTTTTCATTTAGTACCAAATTATTTACTTTACCGAAAACCAATCTTGGACCTAAAGAATAGTTGTCTTGGACCTAAAGAAATGTTCTTTATTAGGGTGACACCGGCGTCAGTGGTACAACGCCCTTTGGTGAAACCGTACTGTTGTTCATGAAAGATGGAATTTTTATTAAAGTGGCGTAACATTTGTTTGAGCATCAACTTTTTCAAACACCTTACTGAGAACTGGCAGAATTGATATAGGCCTATAACTGTTAGGTTCTTTACTATCACCGGATTTGAACAAAGGAACTACTTTACTGTGTTTCATGAGATCCGGAAAGACTCCGGGCCTTGGTCTACACTGATGTTAAATATGAAAGCTAAATAGGGCGCAATCGTTTCGATGATAGATCTACAAACTTTTACAGACATTCCCCAGAGATCTTCTGTTGATTTAATTTTAAGATCTTTAAAAGCTTTTATATCAGCCTGGGGGTTTGTATGTTGAAACTTAAACTCCGAAGGGCATGCCTTAACATTCTTTCTAAGTAAGTTAGCAGGAAGCGCGGGTAAGGAATTTAAAGCTTCAGTAGTTTTAATGGTAATATTAGCAAAAAAGTTTTCGAATTCCTGAGCAATTTCTACATCTAAATTGATGGGGCCATGTGCAGTCTCTAAATTAAATTCAGTATTACTCTGTTTTTTCCTACCTGTTTCATAATTTATTATTTGCCAGGTAGTTTTTATTTTATCATCGGCTGATTTGATTTTATTGCTAATATAGAGAGAGCTAAGTCTTAGAATATGTTGCAACATACTGATGAAAGCTTGTGTTATTCATATGTTGCTTCAGGCTATAAAGTTCAAAAAGGTTTTCCCTGCTTTTACGAATACCTGGAGTCGCCCAATCACTAAATAAGAACTTTGTGTAAATACTTTAGACTTTAGTGGGAAAGTGTCATTAAATTGCGTGTTTAATAGTGAAAAGAGTCAAAGTCAAAGTCAAAGTCAAATCATTTATTTCAAATAGGCACATTAAAGGCACTTTTGAACGTCAAAAAAAAAACTAAATAGAAATGATTCTAGTCGCCCATTCGAAAAGGTAGATTTCGTATGGAGAAGAATGGGCAAGAAACTCCACCGTTACTCTTTTAAAATATTTTACAAGGTCTTGTATATATACATAATAAAAATTATATGTGAACACGATGCACCCATAATAAAATTAGTCTACCACAAAAGGTAAAAAGAATTAAAAATTAAGCAATGACAGGTAAATCAAATAAGTGATAGATACATGGTGCTCACATATTTACAAGTTATTTAAAAAAAAAAATGCAAAAGTAGTTGAACTTTAACAAGTGTGTGAGCCACTGTAGTCGCAGATTGTAAAAAATGAATTAAAATAAGATGTCATATTAAAAAAAAATAAAAAATATATGTATATATAATATAAATTAAATTAGGAACAAGTTTGATGTTGTCTAGACTTTAGATTGTCCTATGGAGCAGGACCAGCATGTTTCCAAACATTCTTATCTTGGATATAATCCTCTAATTTGTAATATCCTTGTTTACAAAGTGTACTTTTAATATGAGTTTTAAATTTTCTTTCATTTAATTGCAATATGTCACAAGGTATTTTGTTGTAGCATTTAACACAGTACCCCATAAAAGATGTATGTACTTTAGATAATCTGAAAAAAGGCTGATCTAATTTATCTTTATTTCTAGTATTAAAATTATGCCTATCACTTATTTTATTAAAAAGATGTTGATTTTTTTCTTACATACATAATATTTTCATAAATGAATTGGCAAGGTACCGTCATGATATTAACCTTTCTAAATAGTTCCCTAAGAGATTCGCGACGACGTAGATTGTAAATGGCTCTGACCAGCTCTCTTTTGTAAAATAAAAATGGATTCAATGTCAGCAGCCCGACCCCATAGTAAAATGCCATATGACATAATACTGTGGAAGTAACTGAAGTAGACCAAACGCGCGGTTTCTACATCTGTTAACTGTCTTATCTTTCTAACAGCATAAGCGGCGGAGCTTAGCCGCCCCGCAATAGATGTTATATGAGGTCCCCATTGTAATTTCTCGTCTAGCGTGATTCCTAGGAAAACTGTCTGATCAATAAATTCTAGTTTTTGGCCATTCAATATGATTTCACATTCGCTACTTCTAACATTCGGTAATTTAAATCTAATGCATTTGGTTTTTTTTTCATTAAGTACTAAATTATTTACCGTAAACCAATCTTGGACCTGAAGAATACAGTTATTCACGTCGTCAAGATTTTGTGACCGTCGGTCTATTTTATAGATTAATGATGTGTCATCTGCAAATAACACCATCTTCGGTTGATTTTGAAGTAATTGGGGTAAATCATTAATGTAAAATAAAGAACTCGGCATAGCACTCATTTGGGTCACATAGATTATTAAAACTCTGAACGCATAATTAATCTGTAAGTTTTATTCATGGATCTAGTAGAGTAGGTACACTAAACGCCAAAATACTAATTTAGTCATTTAATTTTGGCGACATTTATCGTGAGACAAGAAAGAGCCCGGCTGGAAGTATAAAATATTGTAACGTAAATCTCTTCTAAACCATAAGTGGCAGGAAGAATCTTTTTAGATACTTACGCAACGGAAGCCAGAGCATTCAATAATGACATACTTGTAACGGACGCCAGAGCATTCAATAATGACATACTTGTAACGGACGCCAGAGCATTCAATAATGACATACTCGTAACGGACACCAGAGCATTCAATAATGACATACTTGTAACGGAAGCCAGAGCATTCAATAATGACATACTTGTAACGGAAGCCAGAGCATTCAATAATGACATACTTGTAACGGAAGCCAGAGCATTCAATAATGACATACTTGTAACGGAAGCCAGAGCATTCAATAATGACATACTTGTAACGGAAGCCAGAGCATTCAATAATGACATATTTGTAACGGAAGCCAGAGCATTCAATAATGACATACTTGTAATGGAAGCCAGAGCATTCAATAATGACATACTTGTAACGGAAGCCAGAGCATTCAATAATGACATACTTGTAACGGAAGCCAGAGCATTCAATAATGATATACTTATGCAACGGAAGCCAGAGCATTCAATAATGACATACTTATGCAACGGAAGCCAGAGCATTCAATAATGACATACTTGTAACGGAAGCCAGAGCATTCAATAATGACATACTTGTAACGGAAGCCAGAGCATTCAATAATGACATACTTGTAACGGAAGCCAGAGCATTCAATAATGACATACTTGTAACGGAAGCCAGAGCATTCAATAATGACATACTTATGCAACGGAAGCCAGAGCATTCAATAATGACATACTTATGCAACGGAAGCCAGAGCATTCAATAATGACATACTTGTAACGGAAGCCAGAGCATTCAATAATGACATACTTGTAACGGAAGCCAGAGCATTCAATAATGACATACTTATGCAACGGAAGCCAGAGCATTCAATAATGACATACTTGTAACGGAAGCCAGAGAATTCAATAATGACATACTTGTAACGGAAGCCAGAGCATTCAATAATGACATACTTGTAACGGAAGCCAGAGCATTCAATAATGACATACTTGTAACGGAAGCCAGAGCATTCAATAATGACATACTTGTAACGGAAGCCAGAGCATTCAATAATGACATACTTGTAACGGAAGCCAGAGCATTCAATAATGACATACTTGTAACGGAAGCCAGAGCATTCAATAATGACATACTTGTAACGGAAGCCAGAGCATTCAATAATGACATACTTGTAACGGAAGCCAGAGCATTCAATAATCACATACTTATGCAACGGAAGCCAGAGCATTCAATAATGACATACTTATGCAACGGAAGCCAGAGCATTCAATAATGACATACTTGTAACGGAAGCCAAAACATTCAATAATGACATACTTATGCAACGGAAGCCAGAGCATTCAATAATGACATACTTGTAACGGAAGCCAGAGCATTCAATAATGACATACTTGTAACGGAAGCCAGAGCATTCAATAATGACATACTTATGCAACGGAAGCCAGAGCATTCAATAATGACATACTTATGCAACGGAAGCCAGAGCATTCAATAATGACATACTTGTAACGGAAGCCAGAGAATTCAATAATGACATACTTGTAACGGAAGCCAGAGCATTCAATAATGACATACTTGTAACGGAAGCCAGAGCATTCAATAATGACATACTTGTAACGGAAGCCAGAGCATTCAATAATGACATACTTGTAACGGAAGCCAGAGCATTCAATAATGACATACTTGTAACGGAAGCCAGAGCATTCAATAATGACATACTTGTAACGGAAGCCAGAGCATTCAATAATGACATACTTGTAACGGAAGCCAGAGCATTCAATAATGACATACTTATGCAACGGAAGCCAGAGCATTCAATAATGACATACTTATGCAACGGAAGCCAGAGCATTCAATAATGACATACTTGTAACGGAAGCCAAAACATTCAATAATGACATACTTGTAACGGAAGCCAGAGCATTCAATAATGACATACTTGTAACGGAAGCCAGAGCATTCAATAATGACATTCTTGTAACGGAAGCCAGAGCATTCAATAATGACATACTTATGTAACGGACGCCAGAGCATTCAATAATGACATATTTAAGTTCCATACCTTTATTTTCGTAACAAAGGCCGCGCTGGCGATGGCGGTAGCTGTGCTTAGATTTAACTCGACTACTACATCTTTGAAGTACAATACAAACTTATTAAGAAGGCACAAATTGAATCTCAAACTCAAACTCAAAGCATTTATTTCAATTAAACCATTTTACAGGCACTTTTGAATTGTCAAGAAGTAGGTCAGTCAGAAAAATGTGAAGCTAGTTGCCCATTCCAAAGCGTAGGTACCTATGGAGAAGAACGGACAAGAAACTCCATGGACACTCTTTTTAAATTATATTTTACAAAAATATTAGTTACATCATTACTTTTGAATTTATAATTAAATAATGTGAGAACGATGTAAAAATAAACAAGACTTATGCGTTAAAAGCGTCCAGAGTACAACAAATAGTACTAAAACAACAATCCAAAAATAAAAATAAAATAATTAAAAATAAGCCGAGGCAGCTAAGTGATGACCAGCCCCAACTGACGGCGCCCGTTCACGAACATGACGCATAGATCAGCACCATTCAGCTCAACCATTTTGAAGGGAGCTAAATGATCCAACATACACGCCACCGTCAGCGAGACATTTGTGTGAGCATGACATACTATCAGCCGCCAGGGCACATTCAAGTCAATGAAAGACATATTACCCGGTAAATGGTAAAATAAGGTATAGTACTTACATAGAACTCACATCTGTGCTATGCAATTATACAATACAAATGAAATTGAGTTTATACAATGCAAAGATAGTCTTACAATCTTCAGCAGCTCCAACAGTATTTTCAGGTGTTAATCAATTAGTTGTGGTTGTGGAGCAGGACCAGCATTGAGCCAGGCATTTTTATCAGCTATGTAATCCCCTAACTTATAATATGCCTGACTGCATAGTGTGCGTTTTATACAAGACTTGAATTTTGTCTCATTCAGTTGAAGAATGTGGGGAGGTATTTTATTATAACATTTTAAACAGTACCCCATAAAAGATGAGTCTACTTTAGCCAGTCTGAAACCTGGTTGAACTAATAGGTCCCTATTTCTAGTACTATAATTATGTCTTTCACCTCTTTTACTAAAAAGATGTAAGTTTTTTCTTACATACATGATGTTTTCGTAGATATATTGACAAGGTACCGTCATGATGTTAATTTCCTTAAACAGTTCCCTCAGAGAATCGCGCCTGCTGAGGTTATATATGGCTCTGATGGCTCTTTTCTGCAGAATAAAAATAGAATCGATGTCTGCAGCCCGTCCCCAAAGTAAAATACCGTAAGACATGACACTATGAAAGTAACTAAAATAGACTAGTCTCGCGGTATCGACATCAGTAAATTGACGGATTTTTCTGACAGCATAAGCTGCTGAACTTAGCCGTCCTGCAAGAGATGTTAAATGAGGACCCCATTGTAGCCTTGAGTCGAGCGTGATTCCTAAGAAAACAGTTTTATCGACGAATTCTAGTTTCTCTTGATTCAATATTATCTCACAATCACTACCCTTGACATTTGGTAAAGAAAATCTTATACACTTAGTTTTTTTCCATTTAATACTAAATTATTAGCAGTGAACCAATTTTGGACCTGCAGTAGGGCGTTATTTACGTCGTCAAAATTTGTAGCATGTCTATTTACCTTAAAAATTAAGGAAGTGTCATCAGCAAATAACACCATTTGTGGTTGATTTTTTAATAAATGGACTAGATCATTAACATACACTAAAAAGAGGAAAGGACCCAATATCGAGCCTTGTGGCACACCCATTTTTACTTTTAAACCATATGAATTGACACCATTTATTTGGACTTGCTGTTGTCTATCATTTAAATAAGAACTAACTAAACTGAGCGCAAGTTTTCCAAGTCCGTAATGCTCAAGTTTCAAAAGCAAGGTTTCGTGATCGACGCAATCAAATGCCTTAGAGAGGTCACAAAAGATTCCAATGGCGTCTTGGGCCTCTTCCCACGCGTTAAAAATGTGTTTTAATAAGGTTACACCAGCGTCAGTCGTACAACGTCCTTTGGTGAAACCAAATTGCTGATCGTGAAGGATTTTATTCATGTTAAAATGATTGAGCATCTGATTAAGCATTATCTTTTCGAACACCTTACTGAAAACCGGCAACACGGATACGGGTCTATAATTATTGGTGTCTTTACTGTCCCCAGATTTGAAAAGTGGTATTACCTTACTGTATTTCATTAAATCGGGGAAGATTCCTTGATCAACACACAAATTAAATACTAAGGCTAAGTAAGGTGCAATAGGTGCAATAATGGCGCAATTTTTTTTTTTTTTTTTTTTTTTTTCTTCGTGGGTAGTTGTTAGGAAAGGTGAAAAAATTTAAGCTCTGATTTTAAAATTTAATTAAAAATAGAAATACATACAATTTGACTATTTAAATGTATACATATACATGCTAACATAGAGTACCCACCAGTATAGTGTTATCTCCATAAACGGATCACACAGCAACACAACAAAATACCACATTTTGAAACTGCAACGATGGAAGCACTGAAGGTCTCATTGTCAGACATGATGTCACTGTTCCAAACTAGGATGACATCATTTGAGGCGGAACTTCAGAAGAATGCTACAGGAACAGCAAGCAGCACGACTGACAGTTTGGTGTCGGACTTCACCGCGTTCAAGAAGTTTATACTTGAGGCGTTGGGCTGTCTTCAGCAGCAGTTGGAGGCGTTGGCTCAGGGGCTTGATAACCTGGAGATGCGTGGGCGCCGGAAGATGGTGTTGTTGCATGGTGTCACCGAGCAGGCCAAGGAAGACACAGCACAGGTTGTCGCTGAGGTTGTGCAATGTCACTTGAAGCTGCCCGATTTTACAGTTGCTGACATTAGGCGGTGCCACCGGATGGGCAGACAAACAGGTGCTAGCAAGCCCAGGCCCATTCTTTGCAAGCTACGGGATGTCGGTGTCAGTGACAGTATCTGGTTTGCTAAGACCAAGTTGAAGGGCACTGGTATGACAATATCAGAGTTTTTGACGAGATCGCGGCATCAGCTCTTCATGTCTGCGCGTGAGAAACTTGACGAAACAAATTGCTGGACTAAGCGTATCCTGATATATGTTCTTCGCGCTGACGGCTCCCGGCATCGAGTAAATTCACTGGTTGATCTCAACAACATCGAGCATGTCAGTGAAAAGGCCATGTCTCCCATCGTATCAGCATTGTCCTCGTTGCCGTCTCCATCACCGGCACCGAAGAAGGCCCGGCGTGCAGCCGCGAATAAGAAGTAATTTGGTGCACTCTTTTGGTTAGTATCAGCGTCCGGGTAGTAGTTTCTGTTTATAACTCGTACCCTGTCAATTCTCTCTTTTTACTAGTAATTTCTATACCCTCTAAGCCACTTTAATGTTATCGTCTAATCGTCTATTATTTCTTTCTGTCTGTCAGCTGTCAACACTATGTCACGTCATGCATGTGTCATTTTGTTCGTAGGGTTGTCGTTCAGAAACCAGTTGACAGTGTGCCGAGTATATTTATGTTATTATATTTTTCGGTTTAACTTGATCATTTTTGCTTGTTATTTTTACGTGTATTTTCTTCTTCATTTCCTATGTCATGAACTTATGTAATAACTTTCTGTTACCCGGACGATGAAATTGTTTAAAAGTTTTGTTCTGTTTTTATAACTTTAAATTGTAACACTCAACTGGCGGGATGGATTTAATTAATTGCCCTTTTTTATTTTTTATTATCATTTTAAATTATTATTTAGTTTATTTACGTTTATTATTATTTTTCATATATCTATTTAGTGTCGATGTCAGATAGCAATGACGACAGCGACACCGAAAGCTTTTTGTCGGCCTGTAGTAGTAGTAATGACAGCTTTGTTAGCTGTCCGTCCCTTGCTGACACACTAAACTTGAATCTCAGTTTTCCGATGTACCTAAGAATTTCAATGTAGTCCATATAAATGCCCAGAGTATTCCGGCACATTATTCTGACATGCTAGTGAACTTAGACTGTAAGAACATCCATGCTATCCTTGTTTCAGAGTCTTGGCTAAAGCCTTGTCTCCCTTCTACTTCCTATTCCTTGCCGGGTTTTCAACTAATAAGAAATGATCGCACGAGTGGCGTTGGCGGCGGTGTTGCCATATACCTTCGTCCACATATTCCTTTTTCAATTGTCGATATGTCTGCACAACCGCCACCGCAAAACGCGGGTGAGCATCTCTTTTTGGAAGTAAACCTGAACCACGTGAAAGTTCTTCTGGGTGTTTATTATTGCCCTTCGTCACGTATAAATTTCTTGTCTTCCTTTGAAAAGATCCTAGAAAACTTATCACCCTCTTACAGTCACACAATCATTATGGGGGATTTCAATACTTGCTTATTGAAAAACGATTCTCGCTCTTCTTCCTTTCGATCAATAGTCCAGTCGTCGAATTTATCAATTCTCCCCTTATGTGCCACACACCATTTTCCAAACTGTAATCCTTCACTTTTGGATCTTCTCATTGTTTCCTCTCCTCAACATGCCAGCAAGCATGGTCAATGCCCAGCTGACATGTTTTCTTACCATGACCTATTATTCCTATCCTATAAAATTCGCCCACCTAAGGCAAAACCTAAAATTCTCCTGCAGCGCAATTTTGGTGGTATGAATACAGATGATCTCCGAAGAGATGCTAGCAGCATTGACTGGGCACCTTTAGTAAATGTTGAGTCGATGGATGATAAAGTCAATCTGCTGACAGATAAACTTGTGCAGCTGTACGATATTCACGCTCCCATTCGTTCAGTGAAAATTAAACATCTTCCGGCACCATGGCTTACAGGCGATATTAGGACGATCATGCACAGAAAAGCTGTAACCAAAACTAAATATAAGTGTCGGCCCTCGCCGTCGAACTGGGAGATCCTTGTTGATGCGCGCAATCGCTGCAATAAGGTGTGTAGAGATGCCCAACGCCGCTATATCCACACCTCTGTTGAAAACGGAGATCCAGCAAAAGTCTGGAAATTTCTTAAGTCCATGGGAGTTGGAAAATCACGCCAAGAATCGATTCCTAAAGACTTAGATATTGATCTACTGAATCAACACTTCTCATCTTCGTCCCACTGTAATGGGACCATGAAGGCAGCTACTGTTAACTATCTTTCAAACCTTCCAACTCCGGACCATCCCCCATTTATTTTTAGTCAATTCTCTGATTGTGATGTTAAGAAGAGCATAGTTTCAATCACGTCTAACGCAGTTGGTAGTGATTGTGTAAGTCGAAAAATGATACTCCCTGTCCTCGATGAAATCCTTCCTATCTTATGCTATATCCTTAACTACTCTATATCCTATGGTGCCTTTCCATCGATGTGGAAAGAGGCCAAAGTCATTCCTTTACCCAAAAAATCCAATCCTACTTCCTTTTCAGAATACCGTCCTATCTCCATCTTGCCTTTCCTCTCCAAAGTCCTAGAACGCCTTGTCCACAATCAGCTAAGTACTTTTCTTTGTAAGAATAGTCTGCTGAATCCTTTCCAATCCGGGTTTCGTCCTGGTCACAGCACCACTACATCCTTAGTTAACGTCACTGATGACATACGGTTAGGCATGGAGGGAGGAAATCTGACGGTTCTTTGCTTACTAGATTTTAGTAATGCATTCAATACTGTCGATTTCGATATCCTGCTTGGCATGCTTCGCTCGCTTAACATATCTCCAACGGCGATTGACTGGTTTCGTAGTTACCTGTATGGCCGTCGGCAACGTATATGCATCGAAGAGTCTTGCTCTTCATTGTGCTATACTTCTGCCGGTGTACCTCAGGGTGGCGTTTTATCTCCTTTACTTTTCACAATTTTTATAAACTCCATTACCAAAAAACTTCTTTCTTCCTACCACCTTTATGCAGACGATTTGCAAATTTATAAGCAAGCTGACTACTCCAATGTGGCTGATGCCGTTCATATCATTAACAAGGATTTGGTTTCAATCTGTGAGTGGAGTGAGCCGCATGGGTTGGAGGTTAACCCATCGAAGACTCAAGTCATTGTTGTTGGCAGCTCAAGGATGTTCCCCAAGATAAACTGGTCGCAACTTCCCCTGGTTCAATTTAACGGAACTGCTATTCCTTTCAGCGAAAAGGTTAAGAACCTTGGGGTTTGGATCGACAAACATCTTTCTTGGGGTCCTCAGCTACAGGAGGTAAGTCGCAAAATTTTTGCATCTGGCAAGTCACTAAGACGATTGCGGAATTTTCTTCCAACTGCTACTAAAACTGCGCTTGCACAATCCCTTTTACTTCCCATCCTTGACTACGCTGATGTCAGTTATCCAGATCTTACTGAGGCACAACTAGATAAACTTGAGCGACTTCAAAACTTTTGCATAAGATTTATATTTGGCCTACGCAAATATGATCACATTTCAGAATTTCGTACAAAGCTCAAGTGGCTTCCCATACGTCTTCGCCGGAATTCTCATATCTTGTTTCAGCTCTACAGTATTTTGTTTAATCCTAAAACCCCCACTTATCTTAAAGAACGTTTCAAGTTCCTTCATGACACACATAATAGATATCTGAGGTCATCGGAAAACCTGAGACTAGAGATGCCGATGCATTCCACCAGTTTCTATGACAAATCTTTTACTGTTCAAGCAGTACGGTTATGGAATGCCTTGCCCGTGTCCGTAAGGCGTGCTCAATCTTTGTCCACTTTTAAAATTATGGTTAAAAAGCACTTCCTCTCTCCATAAACATCATCATTATATTTTCTTTGCTCCTGTTTCATGTTTATTATTGTATGTATATATTTATTTAGATTAGTATAATATACTTTATGTATGTATTTATTGTATTATATAAATGGTACACCACAGACTACCTACAGTATTTGTCTGTCCTTCCCCTTTTTTTAATCCATCCAAAGGTTGTCTTTAAAAGATCGCTTTTAGCGATAAGACCGCCCATTGTGTCACCCTTTGTACAGTTTCTATAATTATGTCTGTAATTTATATGGTGTACATAATAAAGAGTATTCTATTCTATTCTATTCTAATAGTCTCAATTATGGAGGCACAGACTTTAATGGACATTCCCCAAAGATCTTCGGTCAATTTGATCTTAATTTGCTTAAAAGCTTTTATTACTGAAGCGGGGTTTATATGTTTAAATTGAAATTCAACCGGGCAGGCTGGAACGTTCGCTCTTAATAAATCAATTGATACGTCGGATGAGGAATTTAAGGCTTCCGTCGTTTTTGATGGTATATTAAGAATATTGAGAATACCTACCTTTATTGTATACAGTTTCGTCCTCTAACGGGGGCCTTGACCCGAGGGCTTTGCAGGTTTAACATATTCTGAATGTTATAGCGGACAGGTTAGACGGGCCATTTCTTAGACACTGATCGCACTCCACGTTAACTTACTTCCAAGTTACTAACAAAAAATTAAATGATGATCTGTAATAAAGTTATTTTCTATTTAGCCCAATGATATTTTAGTAAACAGATATGTTATGAGCGCGCAAATCGTGAAGACTAGAAAACGTCCTAATTGGGACGTATTGCCTTTAGTCTGACAATGACGAAATAAATGACGCAATTGACAACATCTAGCTGTCACTTTTTTTTCTTATTGGTTTTATCAAGCTATCCTTTTTCTATCCTTTTTACCTACTTGTAGTGAAAAGTAAAATGAATGAAAATTGTGTAGGTACCTACGTGTGCTGCCTCTCGGCGCGGAACACTTTTTCTGTTGTTTTTTAAGTGTATAACATATCTGTTTATTAGAATATCATTGATTCATCCCGTATCAAGATTACCTACCTACTGTGTCGCAGTACTCGTGCAATAATATGTACCTATATTAGTTTGTTAATATTCATTATTTAGCTTATAACGCCAATGATTGACTCTACAAACGGACTTGGGCTTAGTGTCCATTTAAATATTTAAAGTAATTTACCTTGACTAAGGAAGCGATAGTCGCGTTCAAGTCACTTTATGTTCGGCGAACCTGGGGGTCTACTCCGAAGCGGTTAACCACCGTATCGGCCGAATGTTCGGACATTTTCTACTACCTTTCATTTCCTATATTGACTATAGGTCCCGACCAAACTGTCCTAATCCGAACCTTTTTAGAACCCCTTACCCTTTTTTTACCTTAATTCGTAGTAGGACAACAATATTCGAATCAGAAAATGACCGAACATTCGGCCGACACGACAATCAACCAGTTCGAAGTAGATCCCCTGAACGCGTGGTCGCGCCGACAGAGGGCGCTTTCCCGAACAAAAAGTGACATGAACGTGACGATCGTTTTTAATTAGAATAGGACGCGGGGTAAGTATCTATCTGTCGTTCCGTATGAGCTGAGTGTAACGAGAAGACTGAATGAAGTGTCGACTAGCGTGTAGTAATCTGACGACTATATCCTAAATTCTTTAGGTTCAGTTCACGTAACTTATTGTCGTATTAAGTACCTATTTATATAGGTGTGTAGCGATACCATGCATGCGGCCCAAAGTCGTGCCGCTCTCCTAGTCGTGTCGTGCCCGTGTCACATGTGTGGCGTGTCACGCCACCAACGCCCGTCACCACACCGCCACAACGCGGCAGTATCAACCACGTCTGCGCTGCGTGTGTGGACGACTGACCGCGGACCGCTTGCGAAATATCGGTCACACTATATTATATAATAAACTTACTTGGAATAAATATTATATCTGTTTGTATCGAAATATAAAATTGTTAAAAATATTTCAGTTTATTATTTTCCCTCCACCCCGAATTCCTAAAGTAAATGGGTAGTTGAGACCGCGAAATTCAAATTTTCTTATGTTTTTTACAATTTGCAGGTCAGTGTCAGGTTGTATCTGGATCAAAATATGATAATAATAATAATAAGTTTTTATTAGCACAATACAAGTTTGACACTTGATAAAATACACATAGTAGTCACTAGGGGACAGAGAAATGAAAAACAGGAATAGTGTACATACGAGTACAAGAGACAGGTACAGTCAACACAGAATTAGAGCCCTGACTCCTAAACTAGGAAGATCACGTTATGTACGTCCACGTTAGGTAGCGGGTTTCTCCACTCTGTGGCTACTGGTGGACACAGGCTCCCTGAAAACCATCTATGTCGGTGTTTACAGGTCGCACAGCGGTGATCAGGAGACGACAAGACTTTTCGAACATCTTTCGGAGGCAGCCGAATTGGCTCAACAGAAATATCCTACAGCGGGGCTTGTCTTTCTGGGGGATTTTAATGCCCATCATAAGGAATGGTTGTTCCCGTATCAGAAAACTGACCATGCTGGAAGAGAGGCGCGTAAGTTTGCGATATCGCTAGATCTCCACCAGCTAGTTGGCCAAGCTACCCGCGTTCCGGATGTTGACAGCCACACACCTAATTGCTTAGACCTTCTGCTGACTACAGATCCAGACAGGCACTCTGTATCGGTCTGGGCTCCGCTCGGATCGTCTGACCATTGTCTGGTGAAATCCGTGTCTTCCTGTTCTCCGCCTGATTTAAGCCCTAGAGGCACGAGGCGGGTATGGAAGTACGGGTCAGCAGACTGGGATGAGATGCGGCATTTCTTTGCATCTTACCCATGGCGGCAGACTTGCTTCTCTTCGCGCAACTCTTCCGACTGCGCTGACGCAATTGTTGACGTGATACGTCAGGGAATGGAATATTTTATCCCATTCTCAGACGTGTCAGTTGGCTGCGAGGCTCAGCCCTGGTACAGCGCGTCTTGTGCGCAAGCCGATTTGCTCAAAGAGCAGGCATACCACGCCTGGGCTTCGGCCCGCAGTGACAAGTGCAACAGTCAAGGTGCTTACAATTTGCCGCCAAGGATTGCAAACGGGTCTTACGGAAGGCGCGTTTCGACCATGTTGGACGGATTGGGGCCAAACTGGCGTCTTACCCTTCGGGTAGCAAGGAGTTCTGGTCCCTGTCAAAATCGGTCGAGACGAACTTCTGTCGTCCTACGCTGCCTCCTATGCTGAAGCCTGATGAAACGCTGGCTCATACCGCGCAAGAGAAGGCAAATTTATTTGCCTCCATCTTTGCCGAAAATTCACGCCTTGATACGGCCTCTAACTTATCACCTAACATACCTCACTGTGGCTCCGCAATGCCGGAGATCTCAATCCATCCCAAAGAGGTCCGTAAGGCCCTTAGCAGTCTAGACGTGAATAAAGCCAACGGACCTGACGGAATACCCGCAAGAGTCCTGAAGAGCTGTGCTCCAGAGTTGTCTCCTGTCTTGACGCGCTTGTTTCGCCTCTCTCTAAAAACCGGAGTGGTACCGCGGTCCTGGAAGCTTGCTAATGTGCAGCCGGTGCCCAAAAAGGGTAACCGTGCCGATCCTGTCAACTATAGACCAATCGCCATAACCTCCATACTGTGCAAAGTGATGGAAAGGGTACTTAACAATAAGCTGCTGGCATACCTCGAAGACAATGAGCTCCTCAGTGACCACCAGTATTGCTTCCGTCGTGGTCGTTCAACTGGGGATCTTCTTGTGTATGTTACGCATTGCTGGGGCGAGGCCATTGAGAGACACGGCGAAGCCCTTGCTGTGTCGCTTGATATCTCAAAGGCCTTCGACAGGGTCTGGCACGCCAGTCTGTTGGGTAAGCTTCCTGCATTCGGCATCTCTGCTGACTTTTGCAACTGGATTTCTGACTTCCTGAGTGATCGATCGATCAGAGTGGTCATAGATGGCTGCTCATCGGAACATATGGCCATTGATGCCGGTGTTCCTCAGGGGTCTGTTCTTTCCGCGACTTTATTTCTACTGCACATCAACGACCTATTACAGCTTGGTGCAATTGGGTACGCAGATGACAGCACAGTCGCAGAAAGATACCTGTCCAGTGCAAGAGCCAGCAGAGAGGAAACAGCTACTCTTAGAGAGGCCATGGTAGAGCGAATGAATTCGACACTAAATCTCGTTTCCCAGTGGGGCGACGATAATCTGGTCAAATTCAATGCTCAGAAAACACAGGCATGTCTTTTCACTGCAAAAAGGAGCCAGTTCCAGTTATGTCCTACTTTCCGAGGTGCATCTGTACCGGTTACCGACCGCCTACAGCTTTTGGGCATGGAGTTGACATCTGATCTCAACTTCGGCTCAACCATCGAGTCAAAAGCTCAGACTGCAGCCAAGAAGCTGGGCATCCTAAATAAGGTGAAGCGATACTTCACATCAGGACAGCTTTTAAGTCTGTACAAAGCACAGATCCGTTCCTGTATGGAGTATTGCAGCCACTTGTGGGATGGCTCAGCAAAATACCAGCTTGCTGCACTTGACTCGGTGGAACGCAGAGCTAAAAGGCTTATAGGCGACGAGACGTTGATAGCTACGCTCCACAGCCTAGCTCATCGGCGTAATGTTGCTTGCCTGTCGGTCTTCTACAGATTGTTCTTCGGAGAGTGTGCGCAGGAGCTCCATGACCTGATCCCACCATCGCCCTTCTACCACCGGACAACAAGACGTACTGCAGCGTACCATCCGCACTTGGTTGATATCCCCACGAGTCGTACTCAGCGCTTCTCCTCCACTTTTATTATGCGCACAGCCAAAGTGTGGAACTCTCTGCCGGCATCTGTGTTCCCGCCCACATTTAACCCGTCTGCCTTCAAAGCAAGAGTGAACAAGCATCTTCTGGGCACCCTCGTTCCATCATAGACCTCATCTATCGCTTACCATCAGGCGTGATCGGGGTCAAGAGCGGGCCCATTTAGTAATAAAAAAAAATAAAAAAAATGGATGCAGTAGCGGAGAAATGGGAATTCGATCATCTTTTGAGTACGGTAAGGTCTCGCTGGGAGAAGATTGACACTCAGCATTGGAACTTAGACAGTGAGCTGGGAGACAGAAATCAAGAGTATCATCGTATGTACCTCAAATACGAAAGCACATACAATGATGCTATCAAAGCAATCAATAAGAAGATGTCGTCCATTTCACATAGAGAGCATACTACGCCAAAAATAGAAATACCTACGTTCAGTGGTAGTTACCATCAGTGGACATCTTTTAAGGATCTGTTCACAGAAGCAGTTCACAGCAACCCATCATTATCTGGGGCTCAGAAGATGCAGTTCCTCAAGTCGAAGGTGAAAGGTGAAGCAGAGCGTCTCATACAGCATCTCCCGATCAGCTCAGACAACTATATCATTAGTTGGGACATCCTGAGCCATCGTTATGACAACAAGAGGATGATATTCACCTCGCTTAGTAACATTTTATTAAATATGCCAATTTCGCAGCAAGCATCAATTAATCATATCAAACGAATCCATGATACCGCCCTTGAAACGATGAACGCCATACAGAACCTCGGCGTAGACGTGACGTCGTGGGATCCGTTGATCAAGTAGAAGAAAACAGGAGACCAATAATCAAAAATCCTTTTCTTCAAACACCAATAAATCATCAGAAACCAAACATTATCATTCCAAGCAATCATACTCAAGCAATAAGGCTATTTCGCAATCACCAAGTTACAGGAAATTGCAACACGAGCGGCCAAACTGTCCAGTCTGCAATGACGCACATGCTATATTTTTTTGCAAACAATTTGCTGACTTTTCCCCGATGAAGAAAAAACAATGTGTTGCTAACTTGAATTATTGCCAAAACTGCTTATATGACCATAAAGGCAAAGAATGCTTTTCAAAGAAGCGTTGCTATGAATGCAACGAATTTCACAAGACATTGCTTCATGAGTCGTATTCAAAGGAACTATCAAAACAAGGAGGTAATTCGACGCCTTCTACACAGCAAAAGAACATCCGTTCTAATCAAGAACGTGCAAATCAAGGCAACACGCACGTGACACAACAAAATATGATGCAAGAAACTTTGCTTTCAACTGCACTGCTAAAGGTTCAGAAAGCAGATGGGACATATCTGATCCTTCGCGCTCTTATTGATCAGGGGTCACAAATGTCTCTTATCACAGAAAACGCTGCTCAGCAATTAGGATTGCAGCGATCCAGGTGTGACGGCATAATCACGGGCATAGGGCAAACAGAAAACAGTTGCAAAGGAATCATGAACCTGAACTGTATGTCAAGCTCAAGAATCAATCTATTATATCAATTTAATATCGATGTTTTCATCATGACTAACTTAACAAAATATTTACCATCATACTCATTCCCTAAAATAGCATGCCCATTTCTGGAGAAGTTAGAATTATCAGATCCTGAGTACAACATCAGCCGACCCATAGATATTCTGTTGGGTGCGGACGTATATTCGAATATTCTTTTAGCGGGCATGTGCAGATTAAGCGAATCACTTCCACTTGTTCAAGAGACTCGTCTGGGCTGGATACTGTGTGGAAATATGAAAACTAAATTAATGTGCAACGTCGTACAGTTTGATTTAGACAGAGTTCAGCAATTCTGGGAGATGGAAGATGTTACAGAAGAAAAATCACTATCATCAGAAGATCAAGAGTGCATACAATACTATAAAGCAACAACAAATCGTTTAGATGACGGAAAATACGAAGTGAGACTTCCACTCGTACCACAATTTAAGGAAAAATTGGGGCAGTCCAAAAATAAGGCTGTTGCTCAATTCATTCAATTAGAAAAGAAATTACTAAAAAATAATTCTTTATTCAACGCATATAAGTCATTCATTACTGAATACAAAACCTCACATGAAACCTTCACCTTGCAATCAGACACCGGAATGTTTCCTACCGCATCATTGCGTACTGCGCGAAGATAGTGCAACAACAGCATTGAGAGTTGTTTACAATGCTTCGACAAAAACATCAACAAATAAAAGTTTAAATGACCTAATGTACACGGGGCCCAATTTACAGCAAGATCTTCAGTCTCTTATCATTAAATGGAGACAATATCAGTATGCATTCACAGCTGATATAGAAAAAATGTTTAGGCAGATTTGGGTACACCCAGAAGATCAACCTTTACAAAAAATTGTGTGGAGGGATAACCCGTCTCAAAAGGTACAAGACTATCAACTGACAACCGTAACATACGGCACAAAGGCAGCTCCGTTTCTTGCAATGATGACATTGAGACAGTAGCGACTGATGAACGGGATAAGTTCCCAGAAGCCGCCAAGGTCATTGAAGAATCGTTCTATATGGATGATTTGGTCCATGGAGCCTGCTCCCTATCAACAGCACAACAGTTGCAGCAAGATTTGATTAATCTACTGAAGTTAGGGGGCTTCAATTTGAGAAAGTGGACATCAAACAATAGTCGTCTGCTGCAAATAGAAGATCAAGACTATTTTTTTTTTTTTTTTTTTTTTTTTTTTTTTTTTTTTTCTTTAACTATAATTACAACAATTAGTTTGTGATTGGAGCCTTCTTTTAAGCAAACAATGCCTGTATTAGAAGACTCCGCTCTTCCATAACAAAAGAAAGAAAAACATTAATAACTATTTAACCTAAGTAAGTAGACAAGATTGACATATATATGTATAGTTTGTGTGTGGGAATGTGTGTGTGCGTATGTACGAGTATGTGTGTGTTGTGTGTTTGTGTGCCTGTGTGAGAGTATAGGTTATGTCGCGGGTTTCAAGAGCTCTTCCGTTTCCTTATAAGTTAGTGGTTTTATCCATTTTAGTATTTTTTGTTTGCATTCATAATATTGGTTTTTATAAATACATATTTCTTTATTTATTCTATTATATAACCGAGAAGACCGTGTATTAAATTGCATGGAGGCAACCGAAGTTTTTGTTTGGGGGACTTCTGCAACAGCATGCTTTCTTCGCTTTGCTAGTTTAGATGCATCGTAAGGTAAGGCCTTGTGTTTCTTTAATATAGTTTGTACTATGTATAATTTTCTTACTGAGAGTAATTCGCTTAACTTATAAAGACTATCAGTGGAATATCTAATTTTCTTAAAATACATAGTTTTTATCAGGGCACGTTGTGCACGCTCTACTTCTATGAATTTAGTTTTTGCTGACCCCCCCCAGTTAGGAATACAGTACACCAAGACAGACTGAGCCAAAGCGACGTATATCTCATTAAGGAGATTTCTGGAAGTGTTATTACGACTAATTATATTTTTTGGCACAATATGTCTCAGTGCACTAAATAACCAACATAGTTTTCTAACCCTGTTAGCAACTTGTCAACAAGACTATTATAAACAAGAAAGCAAGAGTTTTAATCAAGCAGGATTAACTAAGACGTTAGGACTTCGTTGGAATCCTACACATGATAACTTCACATTTGTATCAAAAATTGAACCATCGAACACCAATATCACTAAAAGAATCATACTATCAGACATGTCTAAAATATTCGATCCATTAGGATGGATCGTGCCGGTAACAACCAAATTGAAGATTTTATTTCAAGAAACGTGGTTATCTAATCTTCAATGGGATGAACAAGTATCAGATAAAATCAGCAAGGAATGGATCAAAATCAAAGAAGAATTAGAATGTATCAACCAATTTAAAATACCAAGATGGTACGGTACGCAAACAGCAAACAGTGTAGAATTACACGGCTTTTGTGACGCATCAACAAAAGCATATGCATGCGTCATTTACTGCAGAGTTATAAATAGCAATCAATCAACAATATTAGTAGCAGCTAAATCAAAATTAGTTCCTACGAAACAACAAATATCACTACCTCGATTAGAACTATGTGGAGCACTGTTGCTGGCCAAACTCATGACCAAAGTCAAGCAGTGTCTAGCAGGTCATGACATACATATATTTGGTTGGAGTGATTCCACCGCCGTTTTGGGATGGATTCAAGGAAACCCAAGTCGATGGAAAACGTTCGTAGCAAATAGAGTTATACAAATAACTGATAGCATTCAACCACAATCTTGGCGATATGTAAAATCAAGTGAAAATCCCGCTGACTGTGGAAGCAGGGGACTCAGAGTGGCTCAATTGAATGATTATCGTCTGTGGTGGCAAGGACCAGCATGGTTACAATCATTTGAAGCAACGAAAGTAAATCAAGCAATCTATACAACAAACGAGGAAATAAAGAAGCAAGAAGACGTTCACGTCGTTACAAAGCATGAATCAAGCATCATTACAGACCTGTTAAGCAAGTATCAATCAATCAGCAAAATTGCACGTATTCTAGCATTAGTGATGAAGATTACGACCTACAAAAGAAAAGCAACAAAGCATTATTTATCACTATCAGAAATCAGCAAAGCAAAACAAAAAATTATCAAGCAAGTACAGCAGGAAGAATTCGCGAAAGAAATAAGAGATTTAAAGCAAGCAGGAAAGCTAAATTCAAAAAGCAAATTGTTAATATTAAACCCTTACCTGGATGAAAATGGTATCTTAAGAGTCGGAGGGAGACTAAAAAAGGCACATCAGCCATGACATGCAGCACCCTATTATTCTGCCACACAGTGGACGTCTGACAGAATTAATAATAGAGGACGCACATCATACAATGTTACATGCCGGAGCCCGGCTGACATTGGGTTTTATCAGACAAAAATATTGGATTCTAGGAGGGAACGTCGCTACGAAGAGGCAACTTCGTCGTTGCGTAACATGTAAAAAACATAATCCAGACTGCCAACAGCAAATTATGGGGCACTTGTCGGAGGCCAGAAGCAATCAATCCCGTCCGTTTACACACACAGGCGTAGATTTTACCGGTCATATTTACGTCAAAGCAAGCAAAGGACGAGGTATCAAGAGCACAAAAGGATAAATGTGGCTGTCTTTGTGTGTATGGTCACGAAGGCAGTACACTTAAAACTAGTTGGTGATTTAAGCACAACTTCATTCATCGCAGCATTAAGAAGAATGGCAGCTCGCAGAGGGACGCCTAGTCACATTTATAGCGATAATGGTCGCAACTTTGTCGGTGCTAACAAAGTACTACAACAGGAATATCAAGCATTAATTAATCTCATGCAAGACAAAGATCTAAAAGCAGAAGTATTAGATATGCAAATCGAGTGGAGTTTTAATGCGCCCTCATGGCCATCAGCAGGAGGCCTATGGGAGGCGGCAGTTAAAAGCTTCAAATATCATTTCAAGAGAGTTATTGGTGACCAGATCCTTACATTTGAGGAACTATATACGGTGCTCACACAGATTGAGGCTTGTCTCAACACGAGACCATTATGTGCTATATCAGAAGATCCAGACGATGTGGATTTTTTAACGCCTGCTCACTTCTTATCAGGTGGATCAAAGGTTACTACACGAGACTGAAACGGATCTAAGAACCCGATGGCAGTTGACACAAAAAATTGTACAGGATCTCTGGAAAAGATGGAGGAATGAGAACCTTGTACAAATAACAGAAAGAAGCAAGTGGAGACAAGCTAAAAGAAACCTCAATCTATATGATATCGTCATGATTCACGATGACAATCTTCCGCCGGGAAAATGGCTGATGGGCAGAGTCATTGAACTTCATCCCGGTTCCGACGGTCATGTTCGCGTGGTTACAGTAAAAACAAAAAACGGAACACTAAAACGTCCTATAACAAAATTATCAAAACTCCCAGTTAAGGGCAGGCCCAAAGGAAAATCTACAATCTTAGATTAGATTTAAACAGTAGTAAATCATGTTCTAATTGGAAAAAAAGTATATGGCAGGAAACTTCATTATAAATGTGAGGGTCGACCCAGACGAAAACATGATACGATAAAATTTTCTCGATAGAAAACCATCACAAAGTTACCTCTAATTTTCAACTAATTTGGTTTGCATTCTATTTTGGTGCATATTACTGAACCACAAATTAGACAAATAATAACACTCATTATAACCGAGCGTTGACCCAAGCGATTTTTTAAAATAATGTCTATTTTAAAAGATAATCGAATAAAAAGCATTTGGCGCTTACTACATTTTTAATCCGCGAGATACGCTGTCTTCCGTCTCGCGTGACACGAGCTTGAGGCATCAGTTTGTTTCACCAGTCAGTACCATAGATAAAATACTAAATGTACAAGTCAGTACCCCTCGCTCTGTTGAGACGGGAAGTCTATGACAATTTTCTCCGCGCCTAGCAACCATTATTATTATCGACATTTTGTTGAATAATAAATGGGAAACAAAAAAATACAATGAAAAAGCGAGAACTTAAACACTTGAAGACTAAAATGATTGCTAATTGCCGAAGTCGAAGGTTTGTATTTATATCAAGGTACTTATGCGTATAGTATACGCAAAATAAACAGATAATTTGACCGCTTCGATATGATCGTTTATTGTTTTCGTGCGAAATTATATAATTTAGCTAGAATTTATTTTTGATAATATGTGAGTGTTATCCACGCTTCCTCACTAAAATTAGAAATACGAAAAAAATACAATATCCCTCCCTCTCGACCCGTCTCTTTCTTTGTTTGTTACTTTTTTACAACTAGTCGAGTGAGGTATTACAACAAAGAATATAAGATTGTTCCAAAAACTCGCTTGTTTTAGGTATCAGTTCCCGGAAAAGGATATTAATCGAGTGATCGAGTTTGTTGATGGTTCTATCGGTATTCAAACTCAAACTCAAACTCAAACTCAAAGCATTTATTTCAATTAAACCATTTTACAGGCACTTTTGAATTGTCAAGAAGTAGGTCAGTCAGAAAAATGTGAAGCTAGTTGCCCATTCCAAAGCGTAGGTACCTATGGAGAAGAACGGACAAGAAACTCCATGGACACTCTTTTTAAATCATATTTTACAAAAATATTAGTTACATCATTACTTTTGAATTTATAATTAAATAATGTGAGAACGATGTAAAAATAAACAAGACTTATGCGTTAAAAGCGTCCAGAGTACAACAAATAGTACTAAAACAACAATCCAAAAATAAAAATAAAATAATTAAAAATAAGCCGAGGCAGCTAAGTGATGACCAGCCCCAACTGACGGCGCCCGTTCACGAACATGACGCATAGATCAGCACCATTCAGCTCAACCATTTTGAAGGGAGCTAAATGATCCAACATACACGCCACCGTCAGCGAGACATTTGTGTGAGCATGACATACTATCAGCCGCCAGGGCACATTCAAGTCAATGAAAGACATATTACCCGGTAAATGGTAAAATAAGGTATAGTACTTACATAGAACTCACATCTGTGCTATGCAATTATACAATACAAATGAAATTGAGTTTATACAATGCAAAGATAGTCTTACAATCTTCAGCAGCTCCAACAGTATTTTCAGGTGTCAATCAATTAGTTGTGGTTGTGGAGCAGGACCAGCATTGAGCCAGGCATTTTTATCAGCTATGTAATCCCCTAACTTATAATATGCCTGACTGCATACCATTGAGGTCGAAAATAATTTTAAACCCGACCTGAGGTACACCGGCAGAAGTATAACAACAAGCAGAACACGACTGTTCTATGCATATACGTTGCCGGCGGCCATACAGGTAACTACGAAGCGAGCGAAGCATGCCAAGCATACCAAGCAGGATATCGAAATTGACGTTAATGAACGCATTGCTTAAATCCAATAAGCAAAGAATCGTCAGATTTCCTCCCCATGCCTAAGCGTATGTCATTAGTAACGTTCACTAGGGTACAGTAGCGGTGCTGTGATCAGGATGAAATCCGGATTGGAAAATATTCAGCAGACTATTCTTGCAAAGAAATGCACTAAGCTGATTGTGAACAAGGTGTTCAAGGACTTTGGAGAGGAAAGGCAAGATGGAAGTAGGTCGGTATTCTGAAAAGGAAGCAAGATTAGATTTTTTTGGTAAAGGAGTGATTTTTGGCTCTTTCCACATCGGAAGGAAAGACACCATAGGATATAGAGTAGTTTAGGATATAGCATAGAATAGGAAGGATTTCGTCGAGGACATCCCAGCATCATTTTCCAACTGACATAGTCACTACTAACTGCATTAGACGTGATTCTTAACATCACAATCAGAAAATTTACTAAAAATAAATGGGGGATGGTCCGGAGTTGGAACATTTGAAACATAGTTTACTGTAGCTGCTTTTAAGGTCCCATTACAGTACAGGTGAAGATGAGAAGTGTTGATTCAGTAAATCAATAATATGTATATAAGAATCGATTCTTGGCGTGATTTTAATTTCCATGGATTTATGAAATTTCTAGACTTCACCTAGATCTCCGTTTTCAAGTGATGTGTGGTTATGGCGGCGTTGGGAATCTCTACCGGTGGGTATTATTGTTATTGCAGCGATTGCGAGCATCCACAAGGACGGTTTGACGAAGAGGGCCGATACTTCAATTTTGTTCTAGTTTCAACTTTCTTATGCATGATGCTTCTAATATCGTCGCAGATGCTTGATTTTTTACTGCATGAATTGAGGGTGAACATCGTATAGCTGATTGTCTATCAGCAGATTGACTTTTTCATCCATTGAATCGACACTGAATAAAGGACCCGACGAAAAATAAATTCAAAAACAATTATTGTGAAGATTATAAGATATTTCTTATCATTGTGTTTGATTTGCTTTTATACCTTTTGGATTTTTATCACCTATTTTATCACTTCTAATTTTTTATGGTGGAATGGAGTATACTGAACTTTTATTTCTCAACATACAAACACAAAATAGGATTGCATTGTATATATTACACAAGTAAAGACATTCTTATCCCTGCACACATAGTAGAACACAATAAAGGTACAGTCATAATAAAAGTACATTTTGCGAATTGATGATTTTGTGAAACCGAGAGCGTAGCGCATATTACTATTTTGTCCAAAGAAATGTAAAAATAGAATTAAAAAAAAGTCTTTGTTTTCAGGGTTCCGTAGTCAACAAGGAACCCTTATAGTTTCGCCCTGTCCGTCTGTCCGTCCTAAGCTTAGCTCAGAGACTCTTAGTACTAGATAGCGATAATTTGGCATGGATATTATTTATGTCGCATTACTGGATGGCCGAGATGCGATACATCGGGTCTTCTTCACGATCCAACATAGTTTAGATAGGTGTGGGCACTGCAGTGGGTACTCGAACGAAAAGATTATTTGAATTTGAAGTAACTTTAATAAACTAGCGATTAACAACCGAAACGCACACGTGCGTTGGTATTGAGCGTTTGCCTAGTATGTCCGAGCTCGACTGTCGACTGTCGCAACACTCGGTCTCTCCACCAGTCGCTCGCTTGCATTTCCGATCACATGATTTTTCGTTTACCAATCAAATTGTTAGATGGCGCTGTTCGCTATACTGTGGCGCCATCTATCCGATACGACATATATATTAATCACGCCGAGAAAGTGGTAAAATAAAATAAAAAAAAATAAAAAATGGTACGTTCTCTACACGTAAAGTGGGGATGTTTTTTTTTCTAGTCTACCCCGTGGTGTGGGGTATCATCGTATAGGTCTTTCAAAAATATTGCGGGTTTGTGGAAACAATTTTGCGATTCAGGGATCCGTTTTAATTTTAGTTAGAGTCAAAAACCACCATTTAGCTGACATGGGTTCCCCCCTGCCATCTAAATGGTTGTCTTTGGATATGTGAAAAAATTCATGGTAGTAGTATATAATAACGAAATTAAAAAGAAAACTCACACACACTCACATCACAGCTAAGTAGGCTTTACAAGTTTACGAATAATAGTCGACCAACTTACATGTATGGGAGAACATGATTTTCAACTATAATGTTAAGTTTGTTCTTGGGTAAATTCATTTCAACTACGGAACTCTTCATTGTGCGTGGTCCGACACGCACTTGGCCAATTTTTATCTGAATATCCTGCATATTATACTACGCAAACGCACTGCACTTGAAGTTTAGTGTACAGAGTTTCGTTGCGCGCGTCGTCATGCCACCCGCGGTTGTTATTTGCACTAATGCGGGGGTTGGGAGACGCGCGGGTGAAATCAGATTTTATCCTGTCATTGGGCCCACTCTTAACAATGAATCCTCGCAAATCAATCAAGAAAATACAGCGGGTTCGGGAGATTCTAAAACGGTTAAACAGTCTGAAACAAGGAAAGTAGGCACTCGTTACAACATAGCGTCACTGTTTACAGCAATCATGCTATTTCTTAGTATCATAACAACTTCCCAATGCGCACTAAACGTCACACAATTCAGAAGTAATCAGCATATTTACTTTGACAAACTAACAAACATGCAGATCATAAGGAACGACTGGAAACTAATCATTACGATTTAGATCCTTATTGGGAAGGAATTACCGCACTTAACAAAAGTATAATGTCGCTGGAACAAACATGCAATACAATCAAAGAACAAGCACATTGTGACATAATATTATTGCAATTACGTCACGGGTACAATGAACTCGATTACAATAATCATATGTTACTCAGTCAGCATTTTGCAAAGCAAACGAACAGGTGGCGGCGAGGTCTTATCGACGGTGTCGGTTACATAGCAAACGGCCTCTTCGGCGTACTGGACGCTCGATTCGCGGAACAGTACGAGAAAGATATCACTCTTCTTCGCAGTAAAACTTCGGTCATAGAAGCAGAATTCAGTCTCTTAAAGAGGACGGAGGCTACAATGCACAAACAACATAAGATGATTCATCAGCAATTTGCAAACATCGAAAATACATTAGAAGTATTAAAGGCTGAAACTCGAAACAGTTCGAGAGCAAATGAAGCTTCTATGGCAGCTATAGTCGCAAGCAATCTATTACGCGACTTGAAAGATGTACAGAATGCCTTAGTGGATACAATGACAGACATCTATCATGGTCGATTTAATCCACATTTAATAACAGCTGAACAATTACAGGATCAGCTGAGCACTATAGCCAGTCATTTGTCTAGTGACGTCACTTTACCAGTAGAAAACATTCATACGGACCTTGCACAACTTTTTAAACTTCTACGAGCCAAAGCAAGAATGCTTAAGAATTACTCAATATTTGAAGTAACAATACCTTTGATAAGCAGGGACACCTATGAAATCAAAGACTACAATATGATGGTATGAAATATTCAAACTTATAACAATTCCTGCGGAGAAACCCCACAACACAATGTTACCAATTAAACCAGTGTCAGATTTCATTGCTGTGAACCTGAAAAAGGATGCATACATTATCTTGACAGAAAATATCATAGATTCATGCCTAGTGACAAACGTACACTTGTGTTACATTCATTCTCCGATTTACAAATTAAGCACAGATAAAAACTTTTGCCAATCAAATACATCAGTCTGTGAAGTCAACGTCGATCCCTGTAAAAATCTTTGGATGGAAAGTCATTCTATCAACAATTATATTTATTTTTGCTGCGGTCAATGTAACCTACGAACAGTATGTGGAGATCAAGTTACTGCTATGGCAGCTTGGAACATACGTCAATTTCGGTTTACACAAGCGCCGTCTTCTGGACGCGTAGCAGAACTAAAAATACTGTGATACAATATTAAAATATATAATGATGATACTGGGAGATGGTGTGTGCAACAGAGTTCTGAAAGGAGTTTTTTTTTTCATTTCAATTTAAATTCTGGTTGTTTCGCTAGTGAGCATAAGCACTGTTTATAGTTTGGACCCATAATTATTATTGTGAATAGTGAACTGAACATTGACTGCATTTCCATCATGTCTCAAAACTCTTGTTGTGTACCTGGATGTCTAGTGACTAGGAAAGAAAAGTGCTGATTCTCAGCCTAAATGATTTTGATTCTAATATGTTAGTAAATGTTTAATTTGAATGTATTTCTGTGTTTTTATAAGAATAAACAGTTTTTTCATCTTTAATATTCTGAGTTACGTTTCATTCCTTTAAGTACATATTCCTATTGCAGGTAAAAATCTGGAATTTTTACATTGTCGTATAAATTATTGTTTACTACTACTTAATGTGTTTTTAATAATTATGTAATTGTTAAAAAAACATTAATAGGTAGTAAACAATAATTTATACGACAATGTAAAAATTCTAACACAATAATAATATAATAAAGCTCCATCTACCATCTATATCCGTGACTATAGGTAATAGTTTTGGTTACGCGTACACTAGATGGCAAATTGTGCTGTCAACACAAAATGAAGAGAGCTTCCTGTCTATTATACAGCATCATATTGTAGTCTTTGTCTATTATACAGCATCATATTGTAGTCTTTGCGCGCATCAGCTGACACACTCCGGACTTATAACTATAGACTACGGCTGCATAATCAAATCAGATAATTTTGAAGTAATTGCGCATCAACAAAGAACGAGCGATGTTAGTATTAGTGCTAACATATACTCACCAGTCATTGCATCCATAAACCACGTTATAAACGTGTCTATTCCTCAAGATGTCTTGAACGACTCCAGCATAGAGAGCGATCGAGAGCTTAAAACGATTGGGGACAAAATCAAGATCATGAAAGAAAACGGATTGCTATTGACAGTCTATCATCCCATGACATTCGTCACTACACCGCGATCTACTGTATGATCGGCGTGGTAGCAGCATGTCTCGGAGTGTTCGCTTGGAGGCGCGCGCGCTCGCGATGCGCCCCCAAGCCCGCAGCAGACGGTGGCGCGCCCGGCGGAGGCGTGCGTGTGTTGGGGATAGTGTAGTGTAGGTATCAGTGTGACAATGAAAGGGCGAAGGTGGTAACAAGTGCGCGAGTGTTAGATAAAGCCACCTCCCCTATGTTAGGGTCTTATACAAGCGTATCTAATTTGTGAACAGTGTGTTATCAATAAAGACACTAAGAAATTAGATTAAAATCAAATCATTTATTATAATTAATTTGTTACTCAGTTATGTTGTTATATCTTTCCTCGGGGAGCATGTACGAGCAAACCCGTACAATTAATATTGTATCAATTTTGTGCTGACATGGACGCGCGGCGAATGCATCTGGGGGCACGGGAGTGCCCCCGCCAAGACGAGCCAAGCGAAGCGCAAGGGCACTACCTACCTTTTCTCGAAGCACTTCGTCGTATTTTTGAACCTTCATAACTTGGGTTTGGATTATACCAGATAAACAAAATTTTCGGGATATGATGTCAGTGGTTGACTTATTAAACCTATAAAGTTTCAATTGCATAGCTCTTATACTTTAGATTTTATTGATATCTAAAATACCCCGATTTCGTCACTGATTCACTTACTCACTGACTCACTTACTCACTGACTCACTGATGATCATCAATATTCTAAGGGTCTTCCTGAAGTCCTAGAAAGCTGAAATTTGGTATGTAAGCTAGTAATAGTACACAAACAATTCTAAGACTTGGAACTTTTACCCTCCAACCCCTTAAACTAGGGGATGGAAGTTTGTACAGGGACTCCTTGTTACAAATAATAAAATACGTATTTCAGGATTTTCAGTAAATAACCCCCCAACCCACCCAAATTTTTTTTTTTATTTCATTAGCATCAATATTCTAAGGTTCTTCCTGAAGTCCTAGAAAGCTGAAATTTGGTATGTAAGCTAGTAATAGTACAAAAACAACAAAAAAACTCTAAAACTTGGAACTTTTACCCTCCAACCCCTTAAAATAGGGGATGGAAGTTTGTACGAGACTTCGGCAAATTTTGTTGCTAGAGTTCTGAAAATTGATATAGGGACTCCTTGTTATAAATAATAGAATACGTATTTCAGGATTTTCAGTAAATAACCCCCCAACCCCCCAAAAAAAAATTTTTTTATTTCATAAGCATCAATATTCTAAGGTTCTTCCTGAAGTCCTAGAAAGCTGTAATTTGGTATGTAAGCTAGTAATAGTACACAAACAATTCTAAGATTTGGAACTTTTACCCTCCAACCCCTTAAACTAGGGGATGGAAGTTTGTAAGAGACTTCCGCAAATTTTGATGCTAGAGTTCTGAAAATTGATATAGGGACTCCTTGTAATAAATAATAAAATACATATTTCAGGATTTTTAGTAAAGAAACCCCCAAAAAAAAAAAAATATTTCATAAGCAACTTTCAAAAAGATGTGAAATCCCACCAAAAACATTTTCATGTAAAATGTTGCCAAGACGACACCACATATGGCTCAAAAAGTTATCAGATCTCATGTAGAGCCAAGCTTCTAACTCTACACGCCCTAACTTCACAAACTCTACACCTTAGTCAAAATATGTGGCTTGGCCGTTTCGCTACCATCACATGGGCGTAAGGTGAAAAATTTATTCACTGTTCATTACTTTTCTGTTATACAATAGTTTTTGTAGTAACGAAACGGCCAAGCCTCATATTTTGACTAAGGTGTAGAGTTTGTGAAGTTAGGGCGTGTAGAGTTAGAAGCTTGGCTCTACATGAGATCTGATAACTTTTTGAGCCATATGTGGTGTCGTCTTGGCAACATTTTACATGAAAATGTTTTTGGTGGGATAAAATATACACGTTTGAGTTAGCAAAGTAGTAGTTGCATAGCATCGATCGACTCATTCGCCGCGGCGATCATTTATCAGTTTTTGGACATTTGTGCTTTCTTTTACCTTACTATCAATACACGAGTCGAACAGTTATCAGTTTATCATTTAAATGTACCTTACCCGTACAATAATATAACCTCTTTGAACATACCCCTATTTGATGGAGAACCAGCGCTGCACTAACAGTGGTGTAGCAACGTTTCTTAAATTTGTTGGATTCGGATGAAATGACTGTTAAGACAGTGGATTACTCCGCGATTGGTGAGTTTTCGTTGTTTATACTTATGTAGGTTGTTTATTTTAGGTCACTGTGTCTGATAAAGAGTGCCCATTCTTGGTGGTAATAATAATAATAGTCATCCTCATCATTCAGCCAAAGAAGTCCACTGCTGTTCATAGGTACCTAAGCCTCACATGCTGAACATAGGTATGACCGTAGAAGTCGCAGGAATTCATTGTATGCAAGAAGCACAGGACCGGTTTATGTGATATCGATAGATTATTGAGTTGTTAAATATTAGGTATTAGACGTAGTTAAACATTATCAAAAGTAAATATTAATATTATCAGCCTATTATTGTCTCATCTCGTACAGAAGAGACACGAGCATTACACGTTTGCTCAAGACAGGGTTGGCGACATCAGACTTATTTTAACTAGAAGTCCAGGTCTCCTCACGATGTTTGTTCTTCACCGATGTCAGTACTAATGTCCAAATCTCAGAAACTACATAAGTATAAATTGAAAAAAGTCACACGTACTTGCCCGGAATTGAACCCACAACCTCGTGCATGAGAAGCGAGGCATTAACCACTGGACCATCACGACAATTTAATGCACATGTTTAGGTACTGTATTTAAACTTCAAAATATCCTACCACAATTTTTCACCTAAAATGTCTTTAAATCTCGTCACCACCGACTTCTGGAGTAATAAAATATAAACAGGACTATTAAACACTAATATTCTCCTTCATGATATAATTTCTTTTATTAATGTCCATGCTGGACCATACTTGTATGGGAGCGTTATCCATTTCCTTTAGGTTTGATGGTTTTACCTGGGTCAAGATTAGGTAACCTTGTTTTGGAATAAGGCTAGTTAGTTTTATGTCAGCGCCATCTCTTGACCGATAGTGGAACTAATGTAACTTTTGCTGATGATTTCTGAAAAAGTGTGCTATTTAGAGACTTCCTTTTTATTTTTCCTGTAATCTTTACAGAAACTTCTATCACATAGAATAATTTCAGATTTTTCTCTTTGCAAACTTCGGAGATAAGGCCCCCCTTATCTCCGAAGTTTCGGTACCTATTTTTTTTTTCATTTTTCATCAAAAGTCGAAATCTATGAAACCTAAAAAAAAAAGAAAAAATGTTTGAGAATGTGCAAACTGCGCTCTTTCATATTATGACACCCCAATGCCCTAGTAGCCCCACTTCGAATTTATCAGTCCCTGTTGCAAAAAATATACATATATTTTTATTTCTTTCTTTTTTGCAAAATAGTTGGGCAAACGTCATCTAAAACTAGGTATTCCAAATTTCAAGTTGATAGCATTAGTAGTTCTTGAGATACAAGATGAGCTGTGACAGACAGACAGACCGAGTCTCACCATAAGGGTTCACCATTCTGGTACGGAATCCTAAAAAGATCCGGTGCACGTCCACTCCGATGAGTTCAGTGCCGCTCTGGGGCTCCTGTTTTTACTCGTGGGTGAAAAGGAAGTAAACAAAACAAGTCTTATTTTTTTGTAATTTTATTAAAAACGATAAAACTTTTGCACAATTTAATTTCGTTGAAAAACGTAACATTACATTTTATTCAACAAAAAAAATGGATTGTTTGAACATCAGCACCGACTGTCGCAGCCGGTAATCGCACGCCTCCCACGCGGCCACCGCGGCCACGGCCGCCACGGTCGGCGCTGGACAAACAGTTTCAACAGCAATATAATTTGTATTTTATTAGATACAATACAGTCTGTAGCACAGAGCCAACGGCGCGGCGGGAGCAACCGTGACGTCATCGTCTGCAGAGAGCGCCCAGTGTTGCTACTGCCATCCTCTTAATGTTCTACCTTTATTTTCTTAATGATAACATCTTACTTAATTCGATATAAAATTATTTCAATCTATTCTTTATGTAACCTAGGTAACTAAAGAGCGAACATCGTCGAGTTGCTCGCTCCCATACTTGTAATTATGTATATTGTTAATTAAAGCATATGTACTAGTAGTATACAGTAATCTATTCTATAAGTACTGTTATCATTTAGGTAAGTACACCGTGTCGCGACATGGCAGTGTGGCCCGTAGAGACGACAACATCTCAATATCTGAGGCCCCGAGACGGACAGGCGGCGCGGCGGGGAATATCTGAGGCCCCGAGACGGACAGGCGGCGCGGCGGCGAATATCTGAGGCCCCGAGACGGACAGGCGGCGCGGCGGCAAACAACATCTCAATATCTGAGGCCCCGAGACGGACAGGCGGCGCGGCGGCGAACAACATCTCAATATCTGAGGCCCCGAGACGGACAGGCGGCGCGGCGGCGACTGCAATCAATATCTGAGGCCCCGAGACGGACAGGCGGCGCGGCGGCGAACAACATCTCAATATCTGAGGCCCCGAGACGGACAGGCGGCGCGGCGGCGACTGCAATCAATATCTGAGGCCCCGAGACGGACAGGCGGCGCGGCGGCGACTGCAATCAATATCTGAGGCCCCGAGACGGACAGGCGGCGCGGCGGCGACTGCAATCAATATCTGAGGCCCCGAGACGGACAGGCGGCGCGGCGGCGACTGCAATCAATATCTGAGGCCCCGAGACGGACAGGCGGCGCGGCGGCGACTGCAATTAAGCACGTTCATGATTGATTGTTTGCAATAGCGCTTCGAGCTTCATTTCGTTCGACCACAGAACCAACTGTTGGTTTGACCATGCAGAACCAACTGTTGGTTTGACCATGCAGAACCAACTGTTGGTTTGACCATGCAGAACCAACTGTTGGTTTGACCATGCAGAACCAACTGTTGGTTTGACGGGTACATCAAGCATCTTACTAACCGCTTGGCCGTCTCGGTATCTCGGTTTTTTATACAGACGCCAGCGCATCAAGCTACCCGAAACTGTCAAATTTTCTCAATCAACCTTGAACCTTACGCTGTAGCGATTTAAAGTTGAAAATCTATTCAAGAAATTTGACAGTAAGTATTAGCTTGATGTGCTGGCGTCTGTACACGCGTTCGCCAACTAAACCGGGGCACGACCCTCCAGCGCGGCAGCGGGTACCATCAGTACCATGTACACCATGTACCATCAGTACCATGTACACCATGTACAGACGTTCGCCAACTAAACCGGGGCACGACCCTCCAGCGCGGCAGCGGGTACCATCAGTACCATGTACAGACGTTCGCCAACTAAACCGGGGCACGACCCTCCAGCGCGGCAGCGGGTACCATCAGTAACATGTACACCATGTACAGACGCGAGACGTTGGCCACCAGGGACCTATTGTATGATCTACAAGTTATTTGGTAAGTTTAGAATATATTTTTAGTAAGAGAGTGGATATTTAGAAATGTTCTGTAGATACACACGACACTGAATTAGTTACTAGATAGTTCAGTAACGGGATCCGCCTGCAGACTAAGGTAGCCCGCGTAAGTTCAAATCTTACGTTCTTTGCAATTTACAGGTCAGTATCAGGTTGTATGTTGATCTAAATATGATTCGCGGAATTGTGTAATAATATATGTATGAATGTATGTGTAACAATAATTTATTCCACTTAATGCCGCGGGACTTGTGAGACGTCGTGAGACGGACTTTAACTTCTATGACTTCTATGTGAAGAATTAAGTACCTACTATGACAGTTTCACATTATTTTCTATAAAAAAGTCGCACAAACCACAATATTAATTTCTTGAAAAACCAGCCCTAGAGGTCAGAGGACTGTTGACACTGAGGCGCTCTCGGCGCTGGACGCGACGTGACTGTTTTAAATATCAGGAAATTGCGCAGGATTCGCCCCAGTTTGACCAGAGCTTTAGACGACTAAAAACTAAAATAGGCCCTTGGGCGTATTATAGAAACAGGCAATGCGACATATTTGTCAAAAAATGGCAAGTAAAATAGTGGGAATGTGATCGCCAGTCACCTGTTTATTAAATAGGCCGCAGGTCGGTCTACAGTTGAAACCGCCGCCGTGTGCATAGGCCCTTGTGTATCAACAATTGAACAATATATTTATTGATAACAACACTGGACACAGAGACGACGAGCACGCGCGTCCCGTTCCACACGACGCGGCCAGGGGGCGCCACCCGCGCCTTCTCGACCGCTCTAATTCTCGCACTCGATTCACGATTCCAACTTTTGGGTTGGTTAATCTTCATTATCAGGTACTTTTTCTGTGTTCGTACCACAAAAGTAAAAAAATCGGTTCTCTTAATAGAATCACTTTGTTGTCTGACAGGACTTTTTTCTCAGGAACCGGACGAAATATCAAATTGTAACTAATAGCAAATACTAAGATCTGCGGTCCCTTGAACGGGTGGAAAAAATCTTAGGCCGTGTCGTGTAGGGGCTGGCGCGAGGAGTGTGGAACCTAAGATAGAAACACGCTTGTACGATACGACTACCTACATACAGAAAACACAGCTAATAGAAATCTCTATTCCTAGACAGCACGTTTCGCCGAAAACTTTGTTGATAGAAAACATTGTTTGTAGATATCTCGGTTCATAGGAAGCACTGTTGACAGAGGTCTCTGTTCATAGGTAGCCGGGGCTCCTATTTCTGTGTAAAAGGGTTTATAGTAACCTAACCTATGTGCATCTGGATTGAGGGCCCATTTTTTTAATCCTAGCGAAACGAAATAAGACTTATAGGGAAATTAATTAAAAATAATAACAACTTAACTTAACCTCTGGGTTAATAATTTTTATTTAAGAATTTAGTTAAGAATTTCTTAAATATTTTAAGGAATTCCCAATTCTGTAGAATATGACGTTACAGATTTATGGCGGTATATCTAGGGCCCTCACTTCATTATTGTCTGTACTGAGGAATCTGCATCATGAATTTATCTGAAGAAATACATAAATACGACTTTAACATATTTTACATACATATGTGAATTAGTTAAAAAGAAATAATGACACAAAAGTGTAGTAAATGTAAGTCGAATTTGACTAAAACGTCTGAACTGAGAGCGCAATATTTTCGGCTTTATTGACTAGGCTCAACCTCATAGATTAATGCAAATTAGAATAAGATTGTTAACTATTTCTTAATTAAATTGTAACATATACGCGGTATATCTAGATATACCGCCATAAATCTGTAATGTCATATTCTACAGCTTTGGGAATTTCTTAAAATATTTAAGAAATTCTTAACTAAATTCTTAAATAAAAAATATTAACCCAGAGATAGTAGGTACTTACTGAGATTTAGACTATGCCATTTTATGCACGCGTCTGGATTGAGGGCCCAAGTTATTTAATCATAACAGTTTTAATTCACGTTTAAGAAATTCATGGCCCTTTGCTTTAAGTTTTACTATTTTTAACTAATTTCCCTGTATGTCTTATTTCGTTTCGCTAGGGTTCAAAAAATGGGCCCTCAATCCAGATTATTCCAGATGCACATACCTAACCTCGGGATGCTCTTCGCTCGTTCTTGCATCCTACGTTGCGCTTTAGTGAACCAAGGTATCTGGAAACAGTGGTTTCTATGAACAAATTTTACGGCAAGAAGTGCTATCACAACACAACAACAACAACACAACACACAACACAACACACAAACACAACACAACAGAGACCTCTGTCAACAGTGCTTCCTATGAACCGAGATATCTACAAACAATGTTTTCTATCAACAAAGTTTTCGGCGAAACGTGCTGTCTAGGAATAGAGATATATATTAGCTGTGTTTTCTGTATGTAGTCGTATCGTACAAGCGTGTTTCTATCTTAGGGTCAGTTCACACCGAGACGCGACGCGACGCGCAGTTTTCAAGATAGAAATACAATTACAGACCTTATCTACTACACAAAAAGGTACACAACTATCTTGAAAACTGCGCGTCGCGTCACGTCTCGGTGTGAACTGACCCTTAGGTTCCACACCGCGGCGCGAGCCCTACTCGAAAAATGCAGTGGGTGCAAAAAAATACTTCTACAAATTGAACTTGCACCCCGTTAAAACTGTTTAGGTATACTTAGGTAAGGTAGGTACCTACAAAAATATCATTTAAAAAAAACACTTCTATTGTGTGATACCGCCAGGGTCATGTTAAATATGATTCGCAAGCGAGCGTAACAAATATGTCTTTACAGAATTATAATCATTAAATCATCAATACAACCCACAAGTTTATAATCCTATTGAAAGACTATTTCATGACATATCAAAGGAGTAGGTATATAAAAAGAATTAGAAACTTTAAATTTCGCGGGCTACCTAGCGCATCCCCTCAATAAGTTTGTAAAATAAAATAAAAAAAGGGTCTTGTCTTGACTGACGGACAGACAGACAGACGGACAACAAAGTGATCTTATAAGGGTTCCGTTTTTCCCTTTGAGGTACGGAACCCTAGTAAAAATACCCCTACGACAGACAGTACGATTTTAATTCTGAATAACACCTTTTCATCAAAAAAATTTTTTTAATATGACAACCGGTCCCGTCTCTTAGAATTTAGAATAAACCCCCAATAGTTTACTGGTTCATAAACCATCCTCAGGAAGTATGCGACCGTCTATGAGCCTCCGGCACGCCAGTCGACTGTTCCGTCTATGAGCCTCCGGCACGCCAGTCGACTGTTCCGTCTATGAGCCTCCGGCACGCCAGTCGACTGTTCCGTCTATGAGCCTCCGGCACGCCAGTCGACTGTTCCGTCTATGAGCCTCCGGCACGCCAGTCGACTGTTCCGTCTATGAGCCTCCGGCACGCCAGTCGACTGTTCCGGTTGACCTACCCGATATATTACTTTACTCTATGGGTTGACCGGTCCGCTACAGAGATACTAACATGTTTACATTACCACATCGCACAGCGACAAGTACCCGGGAGGCGGCGGCGGGCCCGGGCCGCGTCTCATACGTCTCGACAGCGACAAGTACCCGGGAGGCGGCGGCGGGCCCGGGCCGCGTCTCATACGTCTCGACAGCGACAAGTACCCGGGAGGCGGCGGCGGGCCCGGGCCGCGTCTCATACGTCTCGACAGCGACAAGTACCCGGGAGGCGGCGGCGGGCCCGGGCCGCGTCTCATACGTCTCGACAGCGGCGTAGTGCGCTCCTGCTGCCTTTTGGCACGAGTCACGTCCAGCGAGCGCTGGTTGGCACATATTATCATTGAGCGTAGGGCGTTTTTAGTGTGATGCGGATTTGCTCAAGCATGTGTTGAGTACCTATGTTGCGTGCAGCTCGCACGTGAGTTTTGCGTGTTATTGTGCAATTAGAACATCCGCGTAACACTACAAGTGCACTTACTGCGGGACTTGCCCAGTGCGAGTGCTCGGCGCCTGTTAGCCCTCTACAACACCGCACCAGAGTGAAACCCCGACAGGCGCGTCGCGAGCTCGAACTCACTGGAGGCCATGGTCAAAAAGCACGCTGTCTCACCTGACTTCGTTTCCGACAGAGATAGTATCAGTGATGAGCAGTTAGACGCTAGTCTACACGCAGAACGTCTAATTCTCACGCACAGAAACACCGTTCCGAACTGAAAGGCGCGTAAAAAAATCGAAAAATGCTATGGAAAATCGAGTTTTATGAAAATACCACTGCATAAATCAATTACAAATAAATGATTGAACTCTTCGATAACTGAGCTTTGTCGGTACGGACTAGGTTTTGAAGATTTTACAGTTCTTTTATTACTTATTTAAGTACACCTAAAATTACGTTAAAAATAGCAAGTTACGAATCTTTGTTGGCTCATAACTTTTTAATGGCTTTTTAAGTCATTTAATCATTTGTTAACATAGGTACAATAAATAGTTGTTATAAGAAAACATTACAAGCGCGCTATGTTATACCAGAAGGCGTACAAATATATTATGATGATGTTAATAAATTGATGTCATTGATACTAAAATTGATAACATAATTACATTAATCAAACGCATATATCGTTAATTAATTTTTCCAAAAATAAAAAATAAGAAAGTATAGGTAAATGTCAAAAGAAAAAATATAAAAACATAAGGTCACTATTCAAAAACTGTGTAAACATAAAGAGAAAAAAGTAATAATATTCATTAAAAAATAATAATAATAAAAATATGTAATAATCCTACAAAAAAAAAAAAAAAATACTATTCCGTACGCAAAATACGCGCTTTGACGTGGAGTTGCGGAAACCAGCCCGTATTACCATTACCTAATCGGGGGGCACGGCAGTGCCCCCGCCAAGTCGAGCGCGAAGCAAACACTGCCGTACCATCCTTTACTGGAACCATTTCGCCGCATTTTCAGGCCCCTATTTGAGAACCTCTGGATAAGACCAGAACGCAGAAATTTTCGTCATCCAGTAAGCTATAATCACATACTTATAATCCAAGTCTGTAGGTTATTTACTTCCGAAGTTAAGCGAAAGCAAAGTTTCGCATTTATGACACTCACTCACTCACTCATCATCAAAATAGAACTAGTACTTCCCATAAACTCAGAGTGCTGAAATTTGGTACAGAGTTAGGGTTTAATGGCCACATAAAGGGAAAACTATAAAAATTAGGATAATCGAAGATCTGGAGTACCTGGTGACCCTGATTAGAAAACACAAGAGCCTAACCAAACTATTAGAGATCGACATACCACCTTTACAAAAAATATTTAACTTGGTGGGCCGCTTCATTTGATGTGAAAAATCGAAGGTCTGAAGTATCTGATGAAGAACCCTCAGCTGGTCTCAGCTGTATTAGAGATAATCTACTATTGGTATTACTACGACGAATAAATGAAAATTGACTGTCATTGCAAAAATCCAGCGTAGTGGGACACATCTTCTAATTTAATCTAGCCTATAGCGTCCCACTGCTGGGCGAATGCCTCTTCTGCTTTTAATACGCATATAAATAAAAAATATACGCTCGAATTGAGAAACCTCCTTCTTTTTTGAAGTCGGTTAAAAATTAAAGGAAAACTCTGGATAAGACTAGACTGGCTTTTATACTTATACTTACAAATTTACAAGAAGAAATAGTCGAACGATTAACTTTATTCTACTCGAACATTACACAAATTAAATAAACAAAGGAGGATGGGCAAAAATTTATGGAAGCTGGTACCCGAAAAACATGGCAACCAAACAAAATAATTTATATGACAGTTTTAAAGGTCTAATTAGATAGAGCAATAGTCGTTAGGGGGGATAGTCTCAGTTCGCTGTCCGTTTAGAGATATACAACCTTTAAAGGTTAGGTTAGGTCATAAGTAACAATAATAGACCCTAATCAACAATATAATGATTTTTTTAATATGTATTGCACACAATTTGATAAAACATTTATTCCAAAAACATTATCGGTTAATAGTATTGCTTCCTTCAGTGACACCATTGGTATACATAAAAGTAGAAAACGACTTTATGAATTATATGAAGAACGGATTTGTATAAACACTGCTGAATTTAATTTATATGTTAAGAATTATTCTAAAATATTTAAAAAAGTTTGTAGCATTGCCAAGTCACGTTATTTGAGTTCAAAAATTAAAAATAGTAGTAACATTATTAAAACGACTTGGAATGTCATTAATAGCGAAACGGGAAGGTCATGCACCCGAAGTAGTGACTACAGCCTTGTTATTGATGACAATATAATTAAATCAGATTGTCAAGTCGCCGCGGCCTTTGAAAATTTCTTTGCAGAGATTCCCGTATCAACTACTAAATCTCTTAACTCATCACCCATTGCTGCAGAGTCTTTACTTAAAGAAAACGTTCCAGTTTGCGATTCTGAATTTCACTTCCAATATGTAACCTGTAAAGATATAATTAAAACTTTTCACACGTTAAATGTTAAAAAGACCGCAGATCTATGGGGTAATTCTGTGGATGTTGCTAAGTCGATTATAGACATTGTAGCACCTACTTTAGCTGTTATATTTAATAATTGTATTGACCGTGGTGAGTTTCCTGATCTTATGAAAAACAGTAAAATAATACCGTTGTTTAAATCGGGTAGTACATCAGACCCTACTAATTATAGACCTATTTCAGTACTACCTACCTTTAGTAAAATTTTTGAAAAACTTATTTTAAATCAATTGCAAAGATTTTTTAATAATAATAAATTACTACATAACAAACAGTTCGGATTTACAAGGGGTCGTTCGACTACCGATGCAGGAGTTGAACTTTTAGGACATATTTATAATGCATGGGAGGACAAATGCGATGCTTTGGGCATCTTTTGCAATTTGTCCAAGGCATTCGATTGTGTTCTTCATGAAACAATAATCAGGAAACTGCACCACTACGAAATCCGGAACGTCTCTCTGGATCTTCTTACTTCTTACTTAAGTGATAGGATTCAGAGAGTTGATGTTAACGGAAAAAGGTCACCCGGATCTGTAGTAAGAATGGGGGTCCCCCAGGGCTCAATTCTCGGCCCATTTTTATTTATTATTTATATAAATGACTTGCCTTACCTCATAAGGGATGAACATGATATAGTGTTGTTTGCAGATGACACTTCACTTTTATTTAAACTCAAACGTCAGCAGCTGGTTACTGACAATGTAAATAACGCCCTTGCAAAAGTAGTTAACTGGTTTAATGTCAATAACCTACTTCTTAACGGAAAAAAAACTAAATGTATTAAGTTTACCATACCCCACGTTAGACAAGTAGAAACTAGTGTTCTCATTAAGGATGAAGAGTTGAAACCTGAAGATACCACAGTATTCCTAGGCATAACGTTGGATGCCAAGCTTCAATGGGGCCCCCATATAGATAAATTGTCAAAAAAGCTTAGCTCTGCAGCATACGCCGTTAGGAAAATTCGTGATTCAACTGATTTAGAGACAGCCCGTTTAGTATACTTTAGTTATTTTCATAGTGTGATGTCGTACGGTATTCTGTTGTGGGGAAATGCCGCCGATATTCAGACAATTTTTATTTTACAAAAAAGGGCAATTCGTTCCATTTATAAATTAAGTCCCAGACACTCCCTCAGAGACAAATTTAAAGAGATTAATATAATGACTGTGCCTTCTCAGTACATTTATGATAATCTTTTGTATGCACATAAAAATATTAATCTGTTTAAAAAATACAGTGATATCCATAACATAAATACTAGGAACAAACACAAATTTGTTGTTCCTACAACAAGGCTCAAAAAAATAGGTGGCTCGTTTAGATGCCAATGTATACGTTTTTATAATAAACTTCCTAGCCACATTCAAGAACTAAGCCTTAATAAATTCAAATCTTTTATAAAGCGAAAACTATGTCAGAAAGCCTATTATACTGTAAAAGACTATATTGAGGACAAAAAGGCTTGGGATTGAGCTGCTCCAATAGGTTTAGAATGTTGTTTTTATTTTTGCTATTTTACACTTTAATAATTTTCTTTTTTTTTTTTTTTTAAGTATCTATTTACTTAAATAATGACATGTACATTTACTGTATAAAGTATTATATGATTTTAATTATTGTGAATGTGAGGACTATGTGGGTAATTTTTTGTTTTTTCTCTCTTCGTTTTAATCATGATCTGGCAGTTTGAGTAGTTTATGCGGCCTACCCAAATGTCCTGTCTTTGGTATTGTTCGTCGAATCGTTGAGCTCCTTAAGTTCTGAGTTGAGCTGCACGGTTACTGACAAATGCGTGCACTGACTGGACAGGTCCGCTCAATCTGTGTGGTTCTTTCCTCAAAAGACCATTTCAGACACTAATCTACATGGTCCTCAAAGATTATGTCCGGATTTTTTATATACACATTGACATTGATGAATTTTATTTAGACAATGACATGAATATTTACTTTGTAAGTAATTTTTATTATTATTTTTTATTTAATTATTGTGAATGTGAGGACTATGTGGGTCATTTCTTTTTTCCTTCTTAGTTTTAATCATGATCTGGCAGTTTGAGTAGTTTATGCGGCCTACCCAAATGTCCTGTCTTTGGTATTGTTCGTCGAATCGTTGAGCTCCTCAAGTTCTGAGTTGAGCTGCACGATTTTTGACAAATGCGTGCACTGATTGGACAGGTCCGCTCAATCTGTGTGGTTCTTTCCTCAAAAGACCATTTCAGACACCAATCTACATGGTCTTCACACGATCTGACCAAGATTTTGTCTGGACTTTAAAAGAGACTGTGACTTCTGAGTTTGTTTCGGCCTTTCTTCTCAGAATAGTCAGTTAGGAGACGCCGACCTCATCTAGTTTAAAAAAAAATATGATTGACGTGTAAAAGTGTTTGTACAAACCTACTTACAGAAATAAAAATCATTTATCATTTATCGTGACGTGACTGAATTTTATCTACCTTTTTTTTACCCCGTTTTTCCATTTACACTGCGCTGGGGGTCGCGGGAACGTACAATCCTTCCGCAACGCCCTAACCTAACCTTAACCTAACCTACATGCCTGCCGGGTCAGCGGGATTGTCCGAAAGGGTTACCGCTGGCCCGGAACATAAAGGGCTAAGGAAGGAACACGGGTGGGTTTTAGTCAGTAAGAGTCTGACACTCCCTTCCGCTCCACCCAGAGCGGGAGGGGTCATTTGATGATTTCCCATCCGCAAAAAAAAAAAAAAAAAACCTAACCTACATAATGTTAAAGGTTGTATATCTCTGAACGGACAGCGAACTGCGACTATCCTCCTTAACAACTATTGTTCTACATAATTAGACCTTTAAATCTGTATATAAATTATTTTTATTGGATGTAATTAGTTTTCCGGTACCAAAACGCCCTAACCTAACCTAACCTAAACCTAACATAAATGTATAATGTTAAAGGTTGTATATCTCTGAACGGACAGCGAACTGGGACTATCCCCATAACAACTATTGTTCTACATAATTAGACCTTTCAATCTGTATATAAATTATTTTGTTTAGATGTAATTAGTTTTCGGGTACCAAAACGCCCTAACCTAACCTAACATAAATGTATTTATTTATTTATTAAAATCTTTATGCACAAGTAAAAAACTGTACAAAGGCGGACTTAATGCCTTGGGCATTTTCTACCAGTCTACCTTAGGGTGATGCAGAAATAATACACAGTAGGTGCAATAGCAGAAAACAAATAAAAATATTTATAAGTAAAATATAATCCCACCAAAAACATTCTGTAAAAAACTAGCCAAGTCTCAATGGAGCTGCTTGTTTATCTTCAAAAAGTAATGAAATCTAGACAAAGTCGTACCAAGTCTAAGGTTCCTTACTGCGATTTCATTATTATTTTAGTTAATGTTGTGTGATCACCAAACTGTATCACTAGCAGTCGTATTTCACGATATTTTGGTGTTTTTTCTACCGCGCGCACGGAGTGAAGCCCGCCGGACTTCTCGTTGGGTTCGAACTAAAGTTTTTTCTCCACGCCGTCAGATGGCGGGGCGATACGTTGTCCTTGTCGCGAGTGGCAGTGAATTTCAAACAGGGAAGGAAAGGTGTGATTGGGAAATGCATCCTAAAGCCTGTTCAATCGGGATCCCAACTAACGGTAGGAGGGGTTCACATCGGCGTCGAGACGACGATGAAATGCCTGGGTCTCGTCCTCGACAGCTGGTGGAACTTCGTCGAGCACTTCCGACGTTTGGCCCCCAAACTGGAACGGGCCGGGGCCGCCTTCAAGCGGCCCGTGCCCAACCTGAGGGGGCCAAACGCCTCCTGCTGGAGGCTTTACGCGGGGGTCGTGCGGTCCAGCTAGGGCCCTATACGGGGCTCCGGTGTGGGCGCGTTCAATGCGGCGGTGAGCCGCCCACTACCTGAACGCGCCCCAGAAGGTGGTAGCCGTAAGGCTTATCCGAGGCTACCGCACGATCTTGGGCGAGGCGGCAAGCTTCCTTGCCGAACTGCCGCCATAGGATCTGGAGGCGATAGTCCTCGCGCGCCCATATGAGTGGCGCGCGGAGGCACTACGCCGGGGGGAAGATTCGCTTCGGGGGAAAGATTCGCTTCGGCGGTAAATCGCGGCGGAGCGGACGGATCTCCGGCGTGATCTCATGGCGACATGGAAAGAGCGACTGTCGCAACCCAGCGCAGGACACGCCACGATAGCGGCGATAAGACCCCTCTTTAAGGAGTGACTAGAGAGGCGCCACGGCGCCCTCACCTACCGCCTCACGCAGGTCCTCACCGGACACGGAAGTTTCGGGAGGTTCCTGCACATCATCAGGCGGGAAGAAACGCCCGGGTGTCACCATAGCCAGGATCGCCTAGAGGACACGGTGGAGGTCTGCCCCGCTTGTGCGGAGCACCGCCGTGTCCTCGTAGAGGCGATCGGCAGCGGCGGCGACCTCTCGCGTCCGGCCCCGGTGCAAGCCATGGTCCGGGGTGAGAGGGAGTGGGAGGCTGTCACCTCCATCTGCGAAGCAGTCATGCTAGCAAAGGAGGTGGCGGCACGGCTCAGGGAGAGAGCCTCCTGTCCCAGCCGCCGCGGGATACACTCGGGCGTCGTCGGGAGCCGCGTGACGACTCCCGGCCTCCGTAGGCGCGGGCCTGCGGGCGGAGAGTAATGGGTAGCTCACCGTCCGATCAGGACCAGGCCCGTACGGCGCGTACGTGTTCCACGCGCCGATCCGAGGAAGGGAAGGGCCCCTTAGGACCGAAGCCTGCCGCAGCCAAGCCATTCATAGAAATTCAAGAAATGTATATTTGAATACCTCTGCACCCTGATTGCGTTACACACTACCAATCGGATTGTCTGCTCAACACGTAAATAACGCAACAAATGTTGTTAAACTGTCAAAATGAAACCGATTGCCATTGCGATTGATAATGGGTTAAGCAATTGTTGCTTTTACACAGCGTTTTTTTTTTTTTGAACAGCGGGGGCTGTTCAATAAAAGAAGTAAAAGCAACAAGTGATAATATCTTCCACCAGCAGTTGCGAGTGTGGAGGTGTTGGGAGCCCGAGCAGCCCGAGCAGCCCGAGCAGCCCGAGCCTCGAGAATAGAAATGGACACGAAGGCGATAGGTATTATTCCTTCCGACTGCCGCATGCCGCTAGGATTCACTACAAATAATGAAGGCTTGGCTTGATTATTTCCTAGTTTGAACCGGTTGGCTCTAACCCACTTTAGACGAACTGGATACTTCGCTCGAAGCCTGAGTTATAGTTTATCCGGAAATCAGGTATGGCCGGTAACATAATGCACATTAGAACATCGAGAGACATCGCCTCAGCGTAAGCCATGTTTAGCATGTCTGCATTTAACAACGACTAGCTCCAGTCCGCGGCTTCCCCGTGGAAGTCGGACGTTATCCTACGGGAGCGACCTAACCCTCACCGGGTCCTGCGTCACCTACCCGTGCGACGGCGACGCCGAGCATTCGCTACTCTTGGGACGAAAACATATACGCGACACCAAAAACATTTTTTTTTTTTATCCATATTGCATCATATACCTGTATAGGTAGTGGTACCACATTTATTTTTTTACTATATATTCATGCGCATAGGTACTTTGGGACAAACACTTATTTAAGGTAGTCGTAAAGTTTAAGAAGTGAAGCAAAGTGACGAGGATAGAGCTTTGGGATGAGGTTTACAACAATGTAGAACGTAGGTACCAGGACCAGTTGCGCAGCGACATCATTATTATTTATTATAGTAGCCTAGCATACGGTACACTAGCTATTACGTGCACGAGCGACCCGCTAGCTCGCGCGTCCACGAGCGACCCGCTACCTCGCGCGTCAACGAGCGACCCGTTACCTCGCGCGTCCACGAGCGACCCGCTAGCTCGCGCTTGTACGAGCGACCCGCTAGCTCGCGCGTGCACGAGCGACCCGCTACCTCGCGCGTGCAACATTTGGGGTTCGAACACTGAGCGTATCTTACGCGGCTCATTTTTCACACAACTTACAATGAGTTTCACGGCGTCTGCCGGCCGGGCGTTACGCCGCGCAGTAGCCGCACGCGCAAGAGACGCCCGGAAGCGCGCGCCTCCCCGCTCGCCGGCTCACACATGCTACTTACTCTAAGTCGACTAGGACCAGATGAATGGTTCAATTTAGGTATTAGGGAACCTTACAGCCAATTTTTCCCGCTAGAGGGCGCTAGGCGCTATTGCACTATAACAAAAAGGTTGTTTTTAATAATTATACACATTACTAGCTGACCCGACAGACTTTGTCCTGTCGAAATTTCAATAATTCATACAAAAATCCCATAAAAAGCACTTTCAGTTTTTCCCGAACTATGAACTTTTAACTAATAACTTTTTAAATTTTTCTTTCCCCAAAAACCTGATTCAGACTATTACGAACAGTTTGAAACAAACATTGCGGAATCAGTCCTGCAGTTCGCGCGTTCTCACTGATGCGCGTGAGAACGACGAACCAGCCAACCGCTTATCAACGAACAGCATTTCAATTGCATATGTCGCAGTAAGATGGTTAAAGCCGTGATATAGAACAGTTATATCCCTAGGGATATAGCTACGAGTATATGCCGTAATATATATTTATGAAAGCGGTTCATAACTGTCTTACTAGGAATATTACAATCTTACAAAATCGGACTTTTAATTTTAGGTGCAGTAAAATGGCAGCTTTTGTGTTATCACATTTAAACGAAATTAAAAAAAAAAATAAAAAGAATAGTGATGTGACCAAAGAATCAATTTATTCAAGTAACATTCAGTTCAAAATCGCTCAATGTTAAATTGATTTTAAAAAAAGTGGATAATAATTACTAAAGGATGATAATATTTATAATGAAATTAAGGTTAAAATAAGTTGACAATAAAAAAAAATTAAGCAATGCTTAATTTTATTGTTTTGTCATCTACATAATTATATAGATAAAAGAAGATGAGAGACCGCACCGTCTGTCAAGACTAACTAATTAAATTAACTCAGGAACGCGTGGAGGTATCAAGTTGAAATTAAAAAAATACTCAGCGCTGCAAGCCCTTGAAGCAGTGAAAAAATCAAACTAAGTCAACGCAATCAAAAGATACGCGCGTTCATCCGTTCATGTTCCATTTATGCCGCATAATTATTTTGACACTCGCAAGGGAATCCAAACCTATAGGGTAGGTACTTCTCTTGCTAGGCCAACAGAAGTACGTACGTAAGCAGAATCATGAAATTTGGCAAGAAGCAATGTCATGTAGCACAATTAAAGGAAAAAATCCGCGCAAGTCCGTCTCGCACTTGACCGGTTTTGTTTTAGGTCGGTTTATTGTATATGGGACAGATTCTTTGAGCAAAATTTACTCTTTGTGCCAGAATTTGCAGAGTGAAATCCTCTCGACATCAAACAAAATAGGTAACTGATCGTATCCAACCGCTCTCACTACAAAGCATGAATAATTCGCATCAAGTCATAGTGAAGCCCGCCCCCGGGCCCCAGAGCCGGCTGGGAACATGATTGTGTGCCGCGAGCCGAGCACGAGTGGAGCCGCGCGCCTCGGTCTATCTTAGGAAGGAAACTATTATACATACGTAACTATTCGTTAGGTGTAACATCGCCGGTGGACTATACGTCTAGTGAACTACGTTATCATAAGAGCTAGAGCGGGTCACCCCTACCCTACAGTGAACACTGCGGTGGCACCACACCAGTTCGTCCGAGCGCCTCGCGCTGTCCGCGCCTTCCGCGTGACCCCACACCAGCACGTCCGTGCGCAGTCGCGCCGCCCGGGCCCCCGGGCCCCGCGCTGTCCGCGTGGCCCTACACCAGCACGTCCATGCGCGAGCCGCGGCGCAGTAGGCGCGCGCCGCCCGGGCCCCCGGGCCCGGCGCCGCCCGCGCCCACAGCGTGGAAGGCCAGCGTGACCAGCTGCTGCCCGAAGTTCGCCTCGAACCTGCCGCACACCGTCATGCAGTTCATATACAGTACGAAGGATACGGACTGTCTCGATCGACGCACAAACATAGGCACGATTCGTCGAGCAGTCAGTCGGACGGGTTTGAGTGTATGCGATATCGTTGTTTAAGGGGGATGCGCTGTAGGCCGCGTAATTATAATTTTCTTAAGTTTTCTGAAGTGCACGACCAGGAACAGCTTGGTGGCCAGCTCCAGCACGTGCACGTAGTGTACTCATTCGGTGGCGACGTTGACGTGCGGCGGCGCGCCCACGGCGTTCTGCACGACCAGGAACAGCTTGGTGGCCAGCTCCAGCACGTGCACGTAGTGTACTCACTCGGTGGCGACGTTGACGTGCGGCGGCGCGCCCACGGCGTTCTGCACGACCAGGAACAGCTTGGTGGCCAGCTCCAGCACGTGCACGTAGTGTACTCACTCGGTGGCGACGTTGACGTGCGGCGGCGCGCCCACGGCGTTCTGCACGACCAGGAACAGCTTGGTGGCCAGCTCCAGCACGTGCACGTAGTGTACTCACTCGGTGGCGACGTTGACGTGCGGCGGCGCGCCCACGGCGTTCTGCACGACCAGGAACAGCTTGGTGGCCAGCTCCAGCACGTGCACGTAGTGTACTCACTCGGTGGCGACGTTGACGTGCGGCGGCGCGCCCACGGCGTTCTGCACGACCAGGAACAGCTTGGTGGCCAGCTCCAGCACGTGCACGTAGTGTACTCACTCGGTGGCGACGTTGACGTGCGGCGGCGCGCCCACGGCGTTCTGCACGACCAGGAACAGCTTGGTGGCCAGCTCCAGCACGTGCACGTAGTGTACTCACTCGGTGGCGACGTTGACGTGCGGCGGCGCGCCCACGGCGTTCTGCACGACCAGGAACAGCTTGGTGGCCAGCTCCAGCACGTGCACGTAGTGTACTCACTCGGTGGCGACGTTGACGTGCGGCGGCGCGCCCACGGCGTTCTGCACGACCAGGAACAGCTTGGTGGCCAGCTCCAGCACGTGCACGTAGTGTACTCACTCGGTGGCGACGTTGACGTGCGGCGGCGCGCCCATGGCGTTCTGCACGACCAGGAACAGCTTGGTGGCCAGCTCCAGCACGTGCACGTAGTGTACTCACTCGGTGGCGACGTTGACGGGCGGCGGCGCGCCCACGGCGTTCTGCACGACCAGGAACAGCTTGGTGGCCAGCTCCAGCACGTGCACGTAGTGTACTCACTCGGTGGCGACGTTGACGTGCGGCGGCGCGCCCACGGCGTTCTGCACGACCAGGAACAGCTTGGTGGCCAGCTCCAGCACGTGCACGTAGTGTACTCACTCGGTGGCGACGTTGACGTGCGGCGGCGCGCCCATGGCGTTCTGCACGACCAGGAACAGCTTGGTGGCCAGCTCCAGCACGTGCACGTAGTGTACTCACTCGGTGGCGACGTTGACGGGCGGCGGCGCGCCCACGGCGTTCTGCACGACCAGGAACAGCTTGGTGGCCAGCTCCAGCACGTGCACGTAGTGTACTCACTCGGTGGCGACGTTGACGTGCGGCGGCGCGCCCACGGCGTTCTGCACGACCAGGAACAGCTTGGTGGCCAGCTCCAGCACGTGCACGTAGTGTACTCACTCGGTGGCGACGTTGACGTGCGGCGGCGCGCCCACGGCGTTCTGCACGACCAGGAACAGCTTGGTGGCCAGCTCCAGCACGTGACACGTGCGCACTACTACGTCGCCGCGCCGGCGCCACGCGCCCTCGCCCTGCCACCGAGGTAACGAATTATACTTAGGGACAACAATGCAATACTTACACGATCAAAATGTATGGGAAAGCTGATCATTTTTTAAATTAATTTAAAAACAAAAGTAATTTCGGTTTTTAGAACATTTGTTTCGGGATTTCTATCTAGAGGTCTCATCTCACTCAAGTTCTTCCTCAGTTCTCTACAGCCGAATTTAAATTAGCAAAAAACTGAAGGATTCTTTGGGGATCGTTTATAACCGAATTAAAAAAGGAAGAAGTACTCAATTCAAAAAGGAAGAAGTACTCAATTCAAAAAGGAAGAAGTACTCAATTCAAAAAGGAAGAAGTACTCAATTTAAAAAGGAAGAAGTACTCAATTCGTCAGTTTTAGGTTCCGTTTATGATGACCCAAAAAAGGAACTTTTATCATTTCGTCCTGTCGATGTCGGTCTGTCCGTCCGTATGTCACACTATTTCGTCCTGTCGATGTCGGTCTGTCGGTCCTGCTCCACAACCACAACTAATTGATTGACACTTGAAAGTATTGTTGGAGCTGCTGAAGATTGTAAGACTATCTTTGTAGTTAATTTCAATATTTGGAAGAGGTGCTTCCCTTTTTCTTTTTTTTGTGTTTCTTCATTACGAACATAACTTTTTTAATTTATAAAATCAAGTTTTAATTGTTGAATACTTCAATATTAAATATCTCTTCCTGTTTGGTAGGTAATAAAATTCTATTTACTCTTAAATAAATTGCAAACTGTGGTTTTGTATAATTTAGAAGCATTTTTTTTTAATTTTGTAAATGTAAGAACCATGTTTCCGTTTATTATGATTTTTTGATGTTGACTTGAAATAGCATGGCAGTTGAGAACGTGTCATGCTCACTTAAATGTCTCACCGATGGTGGCGCGTGTGTTGGATCATTCGGTTCCCTACAAAATGGTTGAGCTGGATGGTGCTGATCCACGCGTCATGTTCGTGAACGGGCGCCGTCGGTTGAGACTGGTCATCTCTTAACTGCCAAGGCTTATTTTTAATCTTATGTCTTGAATTGTTTCTTCATTTCTGTCTTTTTTACATTGTTCTCACATATAGAAGCAACAAGAATAATGTACCCAGGATTTTGTAATATCTTGATTTAAAAGAGTGTCCATGGAGTTTCTTGTCCGTTCTTCTCCATAGAGATCTACGCTTTGGAATGGGCAACTAGCTTCAACTTTCTGACTAACTGACAGACTATTTAATTTTGACAATTCAAAAGTGCCTGTCTTGTACAGGCACTTTTGAATTGTCAAAATTAAATAGTTGAAGTTGAAAATTAATTGAAATTAATTGAAATAAATGATTTGAGTTTGAGTTTGAGTATGTCGCACTATTTCGTCCTGTCGATGTCGGTCTGTCCGTCCGTATGTCACACTATTTTTTGTTTGAAAGAGCTTTCGACCGAGATGGTCCCATTTTAACAAAGTGAAGATCTGACAATGGAACTCCTCAGTAACGTACAGTACATGTATTGTACAAAGATCAAAGGATATTACTGGTTATGTTACTATCCGTGGTCAAGTGATCATGGCCTGCGAAGAAAACTCAAAGCATTTATTTCAAATAAACCAATTACAGGCACTTTTGAATTGTCAAGGGGTCGGTCAGTCAGAAAGATGAAGCTAGTTGCCCATTCCAAAGCGTAGTAGTAGGTAGCTATGGAGAAGAACGGACAAGAAATTCCAAGGACACTCTTTTAAATCAAAATAATATGGTTATAAAATATTGGTTACATCATTCATGTTAAAATTGGAGGCCCGCGGCTAAATAATAACAGCCGCACAGGTAAATCGATCAGGTTAAGCTACGCTTGCCGCGGTTGGTCTGTGGATGGGTGACTGAATAATGGGGATTTGTGGACCAAAAGTTCACATATCCCCATTGGTTTAAAATTAGAATACAAACAACATATTATTTAATAACCATGAAGGCTTTATTTCTTATGGAGATTAGGACTCATTGATTATATTTTTATAATCAATCAATTAAAGTAATGATTCATTAGTCCAATCAACGAATGACCCAAAAGGAGGTGTGGAGTGCGTGAGCTGGGCCCTAAGCGTTCTCTTCAGAAAGGAGGTGTGGAGTGCGTGAGCTGGGCCCTAAGCGTTCTCTTCAGAAAGGAGGTGTGGAGTGCGTGAGCTGGGCCCTAAGCGTTCTCTTCAGAAAGGAGGTGTGGAGTGCGTGAGCTGGGCCCTAAGCGTTCTCTTCAGAAAGGAGGTGTGGAGTGCGTGAGCTGGGCCCTAAGCGTTCTCTTCAGAAAGGAGGTGTGGAGTGCGTGAGCTGGGCCCTAAGCGTTCTCTTCAGAAAGGAGGTGTGGAGTGCGTGAGCTGGGCCCTAAGCGTTCTCTTCAGAAAGGAGGTGTGGAGTGCGTGAGCTGGGCCCTAAGCGTTCTCTTCAGAAAGGAGGTGTGGAGTGCGTGAGCTGGGCCCTAAGCGTTCTCTTCAGAAGGGAGGTGTGGAGTGCGTGAGCTGGGCCCTAAGCGTTCTCTTCAGAAAGGAGGTGTGGAGTGCGTGAGCTGGGCCCTAAGCGTTCTCTTCAGAAAGGAGGTGTGGAGTGCGTGAGCTGGGCCCTAAGCGTTCTCTTCAGAAAGGAGGTGTGGAGTGGTGAGCTGGGCCCTAAACGTTCTCTTCAGAAAGGAGGTGTGGAGTGCGTGAGCTGGGCCCTTAGCGTTCTCTTCAGAAAGGAGGTGTGGAGTGCGTGAGCTGGGCCCTAAGCGTTTTCTTCAGAAAGTTGTTCAGGGTGCTTAGGGAGTAAACATACTAAAAGTCCGCGTCTGGGGGGGGGGGACTGATAAAAGTTCCCACTTTTAAGTTTTTCGCTAATATCTTTAAAACGGTGCGTCGTAGAGAAAAAATATCTTCTACGTAATGAAAGCTAAGTATACAATTTTCTACAACTTTTATCTTACACACTTTTTCGACTTTTATCAAACACTAGCTGTTGCCTGCTCCTTCGGCGTTATTTCGGGATAAAAAGTATGCCTATATGTTAATCCAGGTCCTAATCTATCTACCTACCAAATTTCATCCAAATCCGTTCACTAGCCGTTGAGTTATCGAAACTTTTATCCATGTACCAGCAGCACCCCGCATAAGTTTTCCGTAGGAATATCGGGATGAAACCTATCCTATGTCCTTTCCTGAGACACAAACTATCTCTAGAACAAATTTCATCTAAATCGGTTCAGTGGTTTAAGCGTGAAGAGGTAACAGACATACAGACACCAGCGGAGCTTTGCAGAGATGATGATGATGCTCGAAAACTGATTAGAACACGTTTTATGAGAGTGTATAGAAATACGTGGCACGACGATAATATCGCCGCAATTCTCTCGCTCGTGGAGGCGGCCCCTTAGAGGGTGAAATAGGGGGTTGAATTTTCTGTGAAACTTTTTATTGCCTGGGTCGATTGACTCGAAAATAATTGGTACGCATACCCTTCAATTAAAATAATGAGACGCGTGTATCACAGTTTTTCCAAAATCATCAAGCCAAGCTTCTAACTCTACACGCCCTAACTTTACAAACTCTACACCTTGAGTCAATATATGAGGTTTGGCCGTTTCGTTACTACAACAACTATTGTATAACGGAAAAAGTAATGAACAGTGAATAAATTTTTCACCTTACGTTCATGTGATGGTAGCGAAACGGCCAAGCCACATATTTTGACTAAAGTGTAGAGTTTGTGAAGTTAGTAGGGCTTGTAGAGTTATGGCGTGTAGAGTAAGAAGCTTGGCTCTACATGAGATCTGATAACTTTTTGACAGTGCGAGCCAAATGTGGTCTCGTCTTGGCAACATTTTACATGAAAATGTTTTTGGTGGCATTTCACATCTTTTTGTAAGTTGCTTATGAAAAAATTGTTTCTGTTGTTTGTGTACTAATACTAGCTTACATACCAAATTTCAGCTTTCTAGGATTGCAGGAAGTACCTTAAGAGTTTTGATGATCATCAGTCAGTGACGAAATCGGGGTTTTTTCAAAAAAATCCCGAAAAAAAAAAACAATAAAATCTAAAGTTTATGAGATATGCAACTGAAACTTTAAGTTCACTATTGACATCATATCCCGAGAATTGTGTTTATCTGGAATAATCCAAACCCACGTTATGAGGGTTCAAAAAAATGACGAAGCGCTTCGAGAAAATGTAGGTAGTGCCCTTGCGCTTCGATTGGCTCGTCTTGGCGGGGGCACCCCCATGCCCCCAGATTATTAAAAAGTGTAATAAATAAAGATAATTAAATTGAACAAATGGTATTTTTACCTATCCAGGCCCCTCACATACAGATATGCCACGTAGAATTTAAATAGTTTAGTATAAACGCTTATATCTTTTGAACGGGATCCTGCCGTTTTGCCAAAAAGATTTTGGCAAAATTTCACTACCCAAACAAATTTTGGCAACTTTTTTTTTTTGTTTGGAATGTTTTTAGTACGCACATTTTCATTTGGTCAAATTTTTACTTGGCAGAATATTATTAAGGATAATGTAATTTGGTCTTTAATCAAATGATTTATTACAGCAAACAATCTTTAGACAATAAACGTTTGGTCAAATTATTTGTTATGACAAAAAATTTGGCAAAAATAAGATTTTTAGGAATTATGTAAATAAAAAATGTAATTTTATTTTAAAATAATCATTTATTTAATACTAAATATTGGTAACTGATGAACATTATCGAGAACCGAATTAGTTAGACGAGGTTAATTGATAAAAAAAAATTGTGACCTCCTACGCACGCGCCGAGCGAGCGAAGCGAGCGGTGCCGCGGCAGCGGCCGGCGAGTGCCAGAAACGACATGATTATATAGAAAAAAAAATGAAAAAAAAAAAACCAGGCTACCCGAAACTGAACTATAGTTAGACGGGGTTAATTATTTTTAAAAAAATGCTTAGGTTAGGTTAAAACTGTGACCTCCTACGCACGAGCCGAGCGAGCGGTGCCGCGGCAGCGGCCGGCGAGTGCCAGAAACGACATGATTATATAGAAAAACAAAATATGGGAAAAACAGGCTACCCGAAACTGAACTAGTTAGACGGGGTTAATTATTTTTAAAAAAATGCTTAGGTTAGGTTAAAACTGTGACCTCCTACGCACGAGCCGAGCGAGCGTAGCGAGCGGTGCCGCTGCAGTGGCCGGCGAGTGCCAAAAACGACATGATTATATAGAAAAACAAAATATGGAAAAAACAGGCTACCCGAAACTGAACTGAACTGAATTTGTCCCAAGTGGAAAAAGCACCGTTGTAATAAAACATCTTCAAAGTTAGATCTTATGCTTGAAATGGCTGCCTTAAAACTGCGAAAACTGACAACACTAAATATTTGGCAAATGTTATTTTGCGTAAAATGAGTTATTCCAACTGAAATATTTGACTAAATAAAAATTGGTAAAAGTAATAGTTGGTAAACAAGTTATTGTTTAAATAAACGTTCACTTGCCAAACATTAGGTTTGGGTTACAATTATTTGTGAAGAGATTTTTTGCCAAGTAATAATTTGGCAAATGAAATTATGCGGAAAATTGTTTTGGAAGTGATAATTTGGCAATTTCTTTTTGGTGAAACATGGGAGATCCCTTTTGAACCAGTGACCGACAAATTCTGATATTTGGCGACTGATTCCGACCAATTGGCGACAAATTTTTTGTGTTATCAAAATTAAAATCCCTGATGGTGGCTCTGCTAGAGTCAGTGACACTGCACAATGTATGATCTAGTCAAAATTATAATTAAACCTAGAACTAATTAAGTCGAATGGCTTGTAACGTTGTATCGTTACTTTCGATAAAATAACAAATTGCCTTCTTTACTCAACGCAAAACGCAATGCGCGTGACCTTGGGTCGCCTCAGGCAGGAGAACTCGTCTTGTTGGCGTTCCCTCTCCCTTGTCATCGCCTTGGCAAGCCCGGCCATCAATCTGTGCGCGGCGGCTTGCCACACCGTCATCTTGGGTCGACTCAGGCAGGAGAACTCGTCTTGTTGGCGTTCCCTCTCCCTTGTCATCGCCTTGGCAAGCTCGGCCATCAATCTGTGCGCGCCGGCTTGCCACACCTTCACCTTTGGTCGCCTCAGGAATACGCGTCTTGTTAGCGTTCCCTCTCCCTTGTCATCGCCTTGGCAAGCCCGGTCATCAATCTGTGCGCGGGCGCTTGCCAGACCGTCACAGGCTGCACATGCTCAACTTCATTTTAATTTTGGCTGATGCTGAGGTCCCGGAGAAGATAGAAAATATCAAAATGCTGCCTCACACCATTGTAGTTGGAAAAAATCAATAAAAGGAGCATGCTGTTTTATATATTTTGTTCTGCATTGAGGCATCACAAATGTGCGCCTATTGCATAAACGACTGCTCTGGCGTGGAACAGCAAGTTGAATTCTCCCCAGCAAACCTTCACAATCTACGTAGGCATTAATAAGCTTAAAGAAGTAAACAATATCTGCGGCTTTTCTTCTAGAGCATATAGTGGTCATGCTGAAATATTCTAACTTTGATTCATACGATTTGAGGTTTCTACATTTGTTATTAATATAAGTTAATTGGTACTGTGTTTATTTGTACTGTGCTGATAGCGTTTTTGAACTCGCTCTAATTTACTGGAGTAGACGTCATAGGTAGGATTCCATACTTCAACACACTGCGAACGATGCAGTTAAAAACTGGTGTTGTGACTCTTGGGTCCCTATATTCCTTAAAATGACGCGCTACAAAACCCGACAGACGCGAGGCTTTCTGAGCTATATTATCTACTAGCTTCTGCCGGCGACTTCGTCCTCGTGAAATTTCTTGTACCCCCACCCCGTCGCAACACTTCGTATTCGCTTAGCGTTAATTCTGATTTTTTTTCTTTTTGCTCGGCTTCTAAGGGTCATAGCGTGATATTAAATAGCCTATAGCCTTCCTCAAGAATTGGGCTATCAAATGCAAAAATATTTTTTCACATCATCTGACCGGTAGTTCCAGAGATCATCGCGTTCAAACAAACAAACTTTTCAGCTTTATTATTAGTATATAATAGTATCAGATATGTGACCATACGCCGATATATTTACAACATGCATGTATATACCTAGTCTTGCCATAAATATTGTGACGAAGAAAAAAATTTTTTTTTTATTGTAAATAATATTTATTACTTTTACAGTGTGTTAGTTTAATACATAAATATAAAAAATATATATATATATAAAAAGCTTATTCGAAGTGGTCTCCATTGGCTGCAATACAGTCCTTTAAACGTTGAGGCCAGTTATCAATAGAAGCACGCACTCTTTCCATGGGAAAATTCTTCACTGCCAATCGTATGGATTGTTTTAGGGACTCCAAATTATCATGGCGTTTAGAGCAAGCCATACTCTCTAAAAGTGACCATAAATCATAATCCAGCGGATTAAGATCGGGACTAGACGACGACGGCCAGTCTTCAGCTCTGATGAAGTCCGAAATGTTCACTTCCAATTCCAACCAAGACTGCGTGGACCGAGCTTTATGACCCGGCGCCGAGTCCTGTTGGAAGGACCATACTTGGTTATTGAATATGGTGTTGTTAAGGGGCTTAACTACCTTCTCAAGAATGGTATCTTGATACAGTTGTGCCGATGTTTTGATACCTTTTTCACAAAAATATGGCTTAGTCACTCCTTCATAGCTAATACCCCACCAAACCATCACTGAAGTCGGATAATGGCCCACGTTGCACTCTGTCGACTAATTGGGAAGCTTCCTTAGAGCTTTGAGCATAAATACGGTCATTTTGTTTGTTAAAATGTTGCTCAATTGTAAAGATTTTCTCATCCGTAAACAAAATTTTTCTGTGACCTCCCTTTACGTACCGCTTCAGTAGTTGTTTCGATTTTACCACCCTATTCATTTTTAAATTATCAGTTAAAAAATGACCAGTGCGTCTCTTATAGGCTGCAAGTCCTAAGTCATCTTTTAAAATACGCGACATGGTTCTGGGTGCTATCTTCATCTCCCGAGATAAAATCTTTTGCTTTCGGACAGGATTTCTTCGAATTCTTTCCCTTACTGCTTTGAGCACCTTTTTCGTACGAACACTACGTGGACGGCCAGATCTTTTTCTGTCACAAACAGAGGAGGTCTCTTTGTACCTATTAATGGCCCGGTACACAAACATTTGACTAATACCAAGCGTATGGAGAGTTTTAAAAATTGCATTTGGCTCCATACCAACTTTGTGTAATGCAATCACAGCGATTCGGTTTTCTTTATCACCCCACTCCGTTTTAATATCGCAAAATATTGTACAATGTATTGGCGCCAAAATTAGAAAACTCAATGAACAATCGTATAAGAATGACAGATTCCAAATTCAAATGTAATATCATTCTTATTTTTAATTGTAACAGTATTTATGGCCAGACTAAGTATAGTATAGATATAGATTATAGAGTGATATTGTATCTTAAGATAAAATATTATAGTATTGTAGCGGTATCTACAACGCCACATGAGAACAACGCGTCATACTACGTCACGTAAATCCTACATCGCGCAAGCAGAGTTTACCGCGCAATTAGCATAGATACAACGCCCCGACTAGAATCATTGGGCAGTTGCCCGCCAGACATAACACCCATCTGGTCGGAGGATCCTCCCTTTTCTATAGAGTATGAGTGAACTTTACACCCTGTTCCTCATACCTCTATACTGGTGACCCCGAACATGAACGTCAGCGCAGCCTTCGTGCACCTACTCCAGCGTGACGTCATCATCACTCCCGCAAGCTTTAGCGGCGAGTCACCCAGCCAGCCAGCTTCCACGGCTTCAACGGGTATCCTGACCACCAGCATGCAGCGACCGCGCATTCCTGGCCATCACCCTCAGCCTCATCAGTAACCTCGGCACAGCACACTGCACTTTCGGCCGGTCCACAAGCAGAGCCCTTGAAATACGCTGTCCTGGTCGACGCCACCAGTCAGCCTCAACCCGGCGCTGTACCACATCCAACGCACTGGAGCATAACGCAGCGCCACCCCGACTCACTGGGGACATCTTCGCAGACAGTTCCGACTCACCGTGAACTATGCAGCAACCGGTTCTCTGGAACCTCAGCTGGCCTGGCAAGCATCGCAAGATACAAGACTCAGCCCACTATCGACCTCCGGTCTCCGGGGGGAGTGATGTAGCGGTATCTACAACGCCACATGAGAAGAACGCGTCATACTACGTCACGTAAATCCTACATCGCGCAAGCAGAGTTTACCGCGCAATTAGCATAGATACAACGGCCCGACATGAATCATTGGGCAGTTGCCCGCCAGACACAACACCCGTCTGGTCGGAGGATCCTCCCTTTTCTATGGAGGATGAGTGAACTTTACACCCTGTTCCTCATACCTCTATAGTAACTTAGCCGTGTGCAGCGCTCCTTAGTGAACTCCACTGCGGGTGACGTAACCTACGACCAACTTATTATTTGCGGTTGGTACAGTAATCGGGTCTAGGGATCGAACCGCAAAATTAAGTTTGTTTTTTATTGTATATACTTTTCCGGGACAAAAAGTTTGGTGCCCAGGATATTAAAAAATAATTATACCAAGTTTCATCGTAATCGAACCGGTAGTTTTTGCGTGATGCCTGAACAAACAGACAGACAAAAAAATTTGACAAGACGGAGGTGGCGTTCTTGTCACTGTGTTAAAAGGACTTCGCTCAGTAAGATTACTTCTTTGTTCCTCTATACATACGCATATTGAGCAGATACTAATACAGTTGCCATGCTCGGGGCGAGGTGAAAAGCTAATTATTGCTGCAGTTTATATACCACCTAAAACGCCTGAAAGTATATATGTTGATTATTTAGATTTATTACAATCCGAACTTGGGCATAATAATCTTGACCATTTTTATCTGTTAGGAGACTATAATTTACCCGAAAATGACTGGGTCACGTGCACCGCGGGTGCCTCACAAATTGCCCTTATTTGTAGAGGGAATTCTCCTGCAGGTATCCACTTATGTCAGTTCATGTCTTTTCTCGGCGCTCATCAATTTAATAACGCAAGGAATCTGAATGGGAGAATATTGGATTTGGTTATTAGTAATGACGACTGCACCACATACTCGCCCACGGATTATTTACTGCAGTTAGATAACCATCATCCCCCATTTTGTGTGTTGATATCTGTTTCATTACCCGGTTGTTCAATGGTTCGTAACACAATTAAAAAATATAATTATTCTAAAGCCAATTATGAAAATATTAACCATGACTTAAAAGAAATAAATTGGGAAGATGCGTTTTTAAATGATCAAACACCTGACGAGTATTTAGGCACGTTTTATAACACTATTTTTGGCATAATAAGAAATCATGTACCTTTGGTTAGCACTAGGTCTTTGAAGTTTCCTGTATGGTTTTCAAAATCTCTGATACACATTATATAAAAACAAATCTAAAGTGTGGGTTAGATGGAAAATGTACAAGAATTTATCGGACTATGAGCAGTTTAAGCTATACCGCGCGAGATTTCAGTCTGAGTGCAAAGAAAAATATAGAAAATACATTAACTCTGTAGAGGATGGTATTCGAGACAACATTAAACACTTCAGCAGGGCTAGCATGGGCTGGGGATAAAACTTTTGTCCACCGGTTATTTCCACTGACAAGGGATAAAATTATTTTATCCACCTGCCAAAGCACGGCAACCGGGGGAAAGAGAATTATATCACTATTTGACATTAGACGTGGATACTCACCCCCCGCCTATAGCATGGCGACTAGTGGAAGAGAAAAATTACAGATATTTTGACATAACAAAGGGAGAAATTTGTCCTCGTCTTTAGATGGTGGGTTTAAGTGTATCTCTTGGAGAAAATATAATTAATTGTAATATAAAAATGTCTCGTGCTTACTGGAGCTTAGTGTTGTCGTCGGAAAGGGAGAAAATCGAGCGAAAAATACACCGGCGTTCAATTCGCGATTCGATCAAAATTGACAGAGGGAATAGTATTTTGTCCTCTCTCCGTGGATAAAATGTCTCCGGCCATGCTAGCCCTGCTGGTTTGTCCACCGTGAATAGTTTATCCACCCATGTCGCCATGCTCGGAGGGTGGACAAAATTGACAGAGGGGAATAGTATTTTGTCCTCTCCCCGTGGATAAAATGTCTCCGGCCATGCTAGCCCTGCTGGACGTTCATTTCCAAACAAAAATCCACTGCTGGAATTCCTTCCAACATGAAATATAAAAATCAGCCTTCTAATAACCCCGAAGACATTTGCAATATTTTTTCTAACTTTTTTCATTCGGTATATGAACCATCTACCTTAACAAATGTACCGTCCTCGCATGCCGACTGTTCCCTTACCTGCTCGCTTATAAGTGACATTGAAATTTCGGTGGCTGATGTTTTGAGGGGGCTCGAGTCATTGGACCCCTCAAAAGGACCTGGACCAGATGGTTTGCCAGTAATCTTTATTAAGAAGACTGCCACTAATATCTGTAAACCATTGCACTCGAATATGATTTGTGCAACATTGACTTTAGCCTAGTTTACAATACTGCTGACGCTAATCTGGCTTTATCGTACTTAATAAAACAAGTTCAACAAGCAATATTACGTAACACGACAGTTTCTACAGTAAATAAGAAATTTTACAATATTAAACCATGGATTACTCCAGGACTAATTCGGTGTATAAGACACAGAGATAAACTTCATCAGAAAACTAAAAGACACCCCGATAATCTAATAATTCAAACCACCTATAAAAGATACAGGAATTTCTGCAACAATCTCTTAAAGAATTTAAAAAATAATTACGATAAAACTGAATTAAATAAAGCAGGTAAAAATACCAAGCAACTTTGGAAACATATTAAAAACGTCACTAATATGTCTAAACAGCGTGAATCAAATTCGAGTTTATTGCTGACTAATCCTTCACCACTCTTATCAGCTAACAATGTAAATAACTTTTTTGTAAATATAGGGAAAACTCTTGCCGATCAGATTCCGAAGTATTGCGACCAACCATCTCTCCAAAAATCTAGCAATAGCTGTAACCCGAAATCTTTTGCTATGTTGGATACCGATGAAGATGAAATAACCCGAATCATTTCTGGGCTAAAAGACGACTGTGCAGTTGGATGGGATAACATAAGCAATAAGATCCTTAAGCTCTTTAAGCAAATTTTAGTACCTCCCTTAACGCATATATTTCGAATCTGTCTTTCCGAAGGAATTTTCCCTAGTTGTCTAAAAAAGGCAGTTGTAATCCCTATCTTTAAATCTGGAAGTAAGGACGTAGTTAATAATTATAGGCCAATATCCTTACTCCCTTCAATTTCAAAAATTCTAGAGAAAATTATAAACAGTAGACTAGTTAATTACCTAGAAAAAAATAACATCTTATCTCCTGCACAATTTGGTTTTAGAGCCAAACTGTCGACAGCAGATGCAGTGCATAGCCTGACTGATTATATTTCAGAAGAACTCGGCAAAGGAAACCAGACCCTGGGAGTCTTTCTCGATTTAGCCAAGGCCTTCGACACGGTGTCTACTTCTGTACTTCTGAACAAATTAGAGATCATAGGAATAAGGGGAACGCCGCTGAAACTTTTTACTGACTATCTAGACCACCGGTACCAATGTGTTAGAATAGATAATATTACGAGCGGTGAGCAGAAAAATACTGGTTTTGGTGTTCCTCAGGGGAGTATTCTGGGCCCCACCCTCTTCCTTATTTATATTAATGACTTGTGTAATCTAAATATTAAAGACGGCAAAATAATATCATATGCCGACGACACGGCGTTAATATTTAGCACTAAAACCAGTAGCGAACTGTTCAAAATCGCTCAACTAGGTTTTAATACTGTGACTAATTGGCTTCATAGTAATTTACTAACATTAAATGCCGACAAAACAAAATATTTATTTATTATTTATTTATTCATTACACACATACAATTGTTTTAACAGGTAATACCCAAGCTAACAAAAGTAGTCATAGATTGCTAATTGTCCAGTCCCAACAATATAAGCACAAGTTAATAATTCACTAATATATTCACTTCTCCATGCGCAAGCCTCAACTTAACATTACTAACCCTTATCTATACGCACATCAATGTGGAAACCGTACAATCACCATGTGTAATTGTCCTTTGATCCACAAAACGAGTAACATAAAATACCTGGGGGTCATAATGGACGACACACTCTCTTTTAAAAAACATATTGAAAGCCTAGTTAAAAGAGTGCGCAAACTAATATATTATGTTTTTAAAAAATTGCGATCATTAGCAGACCATCGACTATGCACAGACAGAAGACCTACTTATTGTTTGCAAATAGAACTGCTAACATGCTATTTTACTTTTATTTACCTATGTTTTAATTTAGTTTTTACGTTATACTGATTGTTAATTTATTACATTAAGTACTTATAAGCACTTTCTAGCCTGAAACACAGGTTCAACCTAGTTCAGGCAAATTTGCAACTGTGCGCTATCTTATTTTAATTGTTAAGCTATTCATTGTAAATGTATCCCTTTTTATAAATAAACGATTATTATTATTATTATATTATATTATTATTGCATACCATTTTTAATATTTATCCATCTCTAAGGGGATATTTCCACAAGCTTGGAAACTCGCAAACATAACCCCTGTCTACAAGTCAGGACCTAAGCATGACGTAGAGAACTATCGACCAATTTCTATATTGTCAGCCTTGTCAAAGGTTTTCGAGAGATTAGTACATGATAAAGTGTACCCTCTACTTCACAGCGTTTTATTACCACAGCAACATGGTTTTGTCAAAAGGAGATCAACCGCGACGAACCTGGTGACTTTCGCAGATTATTTGTTTAACAACTTGGATGCCCGTGTTCAAACTGATACCATATATACCATAGATATAGATACACCTAGATAACGCAAAAGCAACTACTTCGCGTGCCAAAAATCGCACCAGCTTACGATAAAGAATCATAAGCCGCCACTTTCGCGCTCAGTCCTGTGTACTGCTGGGTAAGCGTGAGCGAGAGCGCGAGCTTTTGACGTCATAGTAGGTAGTCAAAAAATGGCACGCTTGGTTTTCATACAGTTCGTGATACTTGCGTTATCTAGGTCTATCTATATCTGTGATATATACTGATTTCAAGAAAGCCTTTGACAAGGTTGACCATGAACTGCTTTTGCAGAAAATTGCGTTTAATGGGATACGAGGGGACCTGCTGAGATGGTTTTATTCATATGTTTGCAACCGAACTTAGAGAGTTGTAATAAATGGTTTCTATTCTACCACTGTAGATGTTACTTCTGGAGTACCGCAGGGTTCTATTTTAGGACCTCTCCTTTTCATTCTATTCATCAATGACGTCGATAAATGTTTTGCAAATTCAAAATTACTGTTGTACGCTGACGACATTAAAATATTTAGGTCTATTAAATGCCACCGTGATTGCTCTCTCTTACAGGAAGACTTAGATACGTTTTCGGCATACTGTACACGCAATAAGCTTCAACTTAGTGTGTCCAAGTGTTGCGTCATTAGTTTTACCAAAAATAAAAACATCTTTTCATATCCCTATACCTTAAAAAACGAAAGTTTAAAAAGAGAAACCCTGGTCCGTGATCTTGGAGTTCTGTTGGGCGACAAACTCCATTTAGATTCCCATATCAACAAAATTGTTAACAGTGCCTTCCGTATGTTCGGTTTTATCATGAGAACGGCTACAGTATTTACCCGGTCCTCTACCTATTTGTATTTGTATCGGTCGTTAGTTCGCTCTCAGCTAGAGTATGCTGTTTCGGTATGGAATCCCCATTATGGTAAATATTCCGATATGATCGAAAAAGTACAGAGAAAATTTTTAAAGGCCATGCATTTTCGTTGCCATCGTACCTACTTATCATACAATGACCTATTGCAGAAGTATAAGCTGCAAAGTTTAAAATCTAGACGAATTATGTTGGAAACAATGTTCTTGTATGATCTGTGCAATACTTATGACTGTATTGATATGCGCAACAAGATAAGCTACGTTATACCCAGAACAACGATATGCCGTGGGGTGCGCGCAAGACCTCTATTTGTAGTAAGTTCCTGTCGCACAAACGCGGGCTTGCGAGCACCCCTACGCCGCCTTACCAATCAGTACAAAAGATCTTTAAAGACTTCGACTTCTTCTTCGTCTCTGCTCAAAAATTTAAAAATCTTACCAAAAAAATAACTTTAGAATACAATAGTTAGTTTAGTTAATTACTTTAATATTTGCTCATTCTCTGTCTCTTTCTCTGTTGCTTGCATGCCTGTCTATGTTTAAGTTCAGTTTTAACTACTTTTCTGTTTCAAAATCTCAGAATGGCGCCGATTCTGTTGTTCACAAACTAAACTAAATTTAAGTTCATGCATCTTTTTCTTTCTGTTTCATTATGAAAAGGACAGAAGATAAATATTAGTTTGGTCCTGTCAAATTAAGATACTCCATAGACAATTTAGACGAGATTAAAAAAATGGCCATTAAAAATACGTCAATTTACGTCAGGCGCTGACTAATTTGACAGGACTAAACTAATATTTATCTTCTGTCCTTTTCTTAATGAAATGGAAAGAAAAAGATGCCTGAACTTAAATTTAGTTTAGTTTGTGACACAACAGAATCGGCGCGAATAGCGCACTGTTTGATATCACTTTTAATATGTTGTAGAAAATGTCGTAGGTTTATACATTTATAAACCTTTATTTATAACTTAGTGTAAGATTTTAATGTATAGCTGTTTATTTTCCCGAATAAATAAAATAAAATAAAATTGAGTAAATTGCGTTAGTGGGGTGTCTTTGTCTTGTAAAGGAGAATGACCGATTGTGGTACCAAAAAGTCTCATGCCTCAAGATCAAAATATTATAGCAATTATTTTCATATTTTTTACGACATTTCGCGTCGGGGATTTGATTTTTGAACAGGGAATTTTAATTAAAGTAAAAAAGTGTTGATATCGTTTTATTCCCTTTACATGACGTTCCGTTTCAAATGATATGATCAATATAACATTGAATGGAGATAGTTTTATTTAGGTATACTTAAAAAAATGTAACCAATTTATCATTTAAAATGGTCGATTTTTTCAATAAAGTCTAACCGGGATCACGAAATTGTAATAAAAAGAAAATATTTTGGTAATGCACTCAATTGATTCAATTCCGGATATGGTCGTCAATGCCATATTTCCGTTTCTTTCGAATTGCATGAAATTGATAGGTATTTCTGTTTTCCTGTGTATAATTGAAGGATTATAATGCATTTACTCCAGAAGGATGTTGTGTTAATTAAGATTTCAACGCAATATGGGAAGACATTGTCCGATACTGCTGCAGATGTGCGATTTTTGCCGTTCGTGTATGACATGTCAAACAAAATAAAGTAGGTGCCTAGTCTTACGGTTATTTTGATTTTTTTGAAAATCTCCGAAACCCGGGTTTTGATTACAAAAATAACTTTTGTAGGAGTTAATATGATAAGTGTAGTCTATAAAAAACAAAGTTTGACTTTGACGCAAAATGGTACGGGATTCCATACATCCAAGAGCATTGTAATATACTTACATTTATTAACATTGAAAATCATGTGGTTTTTCATACACCACCTGGACATTTTATTGATTTCAGTTTGCAATTTTACTAAGTCTTCAGCACAGTTTACTGTTTGGTACAATTTATATCATCGGCGTACATATTAAACTTGCATTCTATTTTACTTGCCAAATCATTTATAAAGATTAAGAACAATAAAGGCCCCATGTTCGAGCCCTGTGGCACTCCTGATGGTATAAAGTTTGTCTGAGATTTAAAACCTTGAACAAATACCATTTGTGTCCGATTTTTCAAATAGGACTCGCACCATCGCTGTGAACCATGACTACCCATGTCTGTTATCTTATTTAAAAGAGTATTACTGAAATCCGTGTACAGAGCGTGTATCTCTTTCCCTTCGTCGAGTGCATCTGCTATCTGTCACTAGTAAAACATAAAAGATTTGATGTAGTGGACCTATTTAGAAGGAAACCCTGCCGTGCAGGATGCAGCTGATGATTTACATGCCAGTAATTTTTCTTCACCACGAGCGATTTAAAAACTTTACCAAAGGATGAAAGAATGGAGACGGGTCGATAATTTGACACACCCGAAACATCGGCATTTTTGTGGATCGGGGTATTACAAGCTATCTTCCATTTACTTGAGAAAATACCTAGACTCAAGGAACAGTTATAAATCCTAAATAGCGGGTAGGTATAGCAAAGATACAGCACATTTTTTTTTAAAAAGACCGTTGGTATGCCGCGTCCTGTCCAGCGCCCTTTAGCGCCCTTCAGCGCCCTTCTTGACTTCTAAACAGTGAGCGCTTTGAGAATTTCTGAATCAGATAAATCAAGTTTACAGAAAGTCCAGTAAAGTCAATACGGATGCATGTAACAGTCCTTGTGTTACACGAATCCGTATCTACTGGACTCGGGAGCTGTTCCTAAGTTACCATACCCCGAATTAAGATGATGTGCGAAGTTCAGATATGTCTTGACTTGACCACTACTGGCATTTTTGTTGCCTAATGTCACACGGTTAGGTAGCGAACTACTATTGGACTTTAAACCTTTTACATACGACCAGAAATGTTTGGGTTTATTACGGAGTGTAACAGCAGCATTATTTTTAAAATTCCGGAGACACTCTGATCATAAAACTCACATCTATCTCTAAGCATCTCATATGGTTACGGAACAATATGCTAACTCTCAATGTCACAAACACCAAATACGTGACATTTGCACATCGATCGAACGTGCTACTGATAGTGAACGTGGTGCTACCCCCACGTTCATATCAATAACGGCTCACACGTGTTGGTCAACCTACCAGTCTTCTTTTTCTTTTTAGTTCTCTTCAAAGCACAGATAACATTAAATACCTCGGAGTTACGTAAGACCAATCCCTCAGCTTCAAAGCACATATAAATATCCTGCTAACGAGTTTGCACAAACTCATTTACATATTTAAGAGCGTATGCAGCACATGCAGGCGACCTTCGTATCAAGATGGTCTACCATGCCTTGTGTCAGTCGCTTATTGACTACTGCATCATCTCCTGGGGAGGAGCTGCTAACACGCATTTGATAGAGGCGGAAAGAGCTCAACGTGCCACACTTAACATTGCTGCGGGTCTTCCCTTCCGATTTCCTACAGTCGACTTATACAAAAAGTGGGATGTACTACTGTACTCAAAAAGCACTCCCAGCTAGTTTATGATTCGGATCTATTGAATGATAAACGACGAACGGGTACTGTGTGCACTATTTTTCCGTTTCACGCCAGCCGGCAGTACTGACTGGAAGGGTTCCATGCTCCTACCGCCATCTGCCTTGTTTAGTATAAAGTTAGTCTTAGGTATTTAGTTAAGTTTTAGTGCCAAGCTGTCACTGCCCCTCAGGCCGGCACATCTTACAATCATTTAATAAAATAGTTTTAAATCATTAAGCAGTTTCACTGTCCAAATACCTACAACAATCGTAATGTAACAAAAATACTAATAGTTTTCGAGCGTCAGGGCACTGTATGCGCAGTCAAGTGGTTATAGTCTTTGGTGTAAGGTAACAAATTGGGGTGCGTCGTCGTCGAACTGGGTCACACATACACTGCTGTGCTTCTAGATAGCTCGCTCCGCGGATAAATGAATTAGGATTTAGAAACAATTGCTATAAAATCGACAGCATTTTAACTTTTTGGCAAAACTCGATCACACGTACTCTGTCGCAAGACACTCACCCCGAACAGACAGCCGGGAGCATCGGCCGCGTCGCGCGACGAGCACTGCGACAGCTCCTCTGTGGAGCTCTCCAGCGCGCCGCTCTGTAACACGACACAGCAGTGAGGGGCCGGGGCCGGGGGCCGGGCCGGGGCCGCGCCGGGGCCGCGCCGGGGCCGGGACCTACCGCGCGCACGTGCACCACCAGCAGATCGTCGGCGTAGGGCGACAGCGACAGGCGGTACACCGTGTGCGCTGGCACGCGCCGCTTGAGGCGCAGCGAGCGCGCCTCCAGCAGCAGCAGCGCGCCCGTGGACACCACGGCCAGGCAGCGCGCCACGCGCCCCGACGAGCGCGCCACCTTGCCCACCACGTCCGCGAACACCACGTAGCGGTCGCCGGCCGCGCCCAGGCCGCGCCGCCACGCCGCCGACGCGCGCAGGCGCACGTAGTCGCCCACGAAGGGGTGCGCCACGCTGGCGCCGTAGTTGGCCTTGCGGTCCTTGAACAGGACGCTGGCCGTGACCTTCTCGCGCATGCGGTTGCGTGCCGTCTGGTCGAAGGCGGCGCGATACAGGCGGCAGCGCCACGCGTGGTGCAGGCGCCGCAGCAGCGCGTCGGCGCGGCCCAGCAGGCGCGGCGCCGGGCACGCGGGCCACGCCGCGCACGCCGGCGACAGCTGGCGCGCGGGCAGGCGGCGCCACAGGCGCTGCAGGTAGCGGCGCCGCGCGCCCGCGCACCACGCGCGCCACAGCACGGCGGCGGCGGCGGCGCGGCCGGCGGGCGGCGCGGGGCGGCGCGCCGCGCGGGCACGCCACGCGCGCGCCAACACGCCGGCGGCACGCGCCCGCACGCGCGCGCGGTGGCGGCGCCAGGCCCGCTGCGCGCGCACCACGAGCTCGGCCACGCGCGCGGCCCGCAGTGCCTCCAGCTCCCACACGGTGCGCGGGCTGCGCACGAACACGCGCGTGCGGCCGTACGCGAACTCGGCGCTGGGGATGGGCAGCGAGCGCAGCAGCGCGCGCGCACGCCGCACGGGCTCGTCGCCGCGCGGGCCGGGCGAGGCGCAGGGCGAGGGCGCGGGCGCGCGCGGCCCGGCCAGCAGCCCGTAGCGCGCGAGGGCCGCGCGCGCGCACATGGACTCGCACCAGCCGCTGCGCCGCAACAGCGCCATGTCCATGATCCTGCGGACGTCGCGTGTGAGCTGTGCTGCGCGAGCGGCGAGCGCCGCTGCATCTTAAGCGATGGTTCGTCGAGGAACTGTAGCTAAATGTGCGTTTTTTTTTTGTAAATGTTCCATACATTCTGGTCATTGTGTTTTTGCAATTCACAAGTCAGTTTCAGTTTGTATATTGATCGATATTGAATTAGCTACTGTAGTAAATAATCTAATCAAAAAACTAATCATTCATACGGTAATTTGAACTCGGAGAGATTGATGATTAAAATTATTAACATCCCTAAAAAAACAAAAAAAAATAAAAAATTTAAGTGGACACTCTCTCGGTATCATCTCCAAAAGCTACGGAAACTACACGGTAAAATATAGCTACGGAAACTACACGGTAAAATATAGCTACGGAAACTACACGGTAAAATATAGCTACGGAAACTACACGGTAAAATATAGCTACGGAAACTACACGGTAAAATATAGCTACGGAAACTACACGGTAAAATAACTTATTTTGAGTCGACGCCAAACAAACAAACAGGCGCCAAGTAAAATGACGGCCGCCCGGCCCGCCTCACCCCTGCTCCCGGATCTGGTGGCGCAGCAGCGCGGCGTCGAAGCGGTGCGGGCGCAGCGCGGCGTCCGCGCGCAGGCAGCGCACCAGGCGCGGCGCGGCCGGCAGGCGACGCACCAGCGCGCCCACCAGCGCGCGCTGTCGGCACGCCAGCGCGGCCGGGCGGCGCGGCGAGCCGGCCGCGCGCGCGCCCGCGCCCCCGCCCCCGCCCGCGCCCGCGCCCCCGCCCGCGAACAGCGCCGCCAGCAGCGGCGAGCGCGCGTCGCCCAGCACGGCGCAGCAGCGGCGACACACGGCGTCGCGGTTCTTGTGCACGATGCCGCGCGCCGAGTACACCACCGCGCCGCCGAAGTGCACCACCCTGCGCGGTACGTACGATGACGAGCCGTATACGACCTGTTTGCTTTTTATTTACGGTCAGCAGCAATGGGCCATTACCATTGTCACTTTTATACAAAGAGGACCGTGAAAAAACGTGCATTTTTAGGGTTCCGTACTGTTCTGTGTTGTAATAATTAGTTAATCTGTGGTTCATGGAACTAGATATTTAGGCTCTGTGGACTCGAGGCATTGTAGACTCGCCCAGGCTGTAAAACTATGTTTGTGCTCTCAATAAAATATAATTAAACTGTCTACTAGTATTTTATTAACATGGTGTCAGAAATAAATTATGCACAACAAGACACAGACTTGAAAAGGAAAGGTAATAAAGAATAAATTTAAAGAAACATTCCTATCCTATCGGTGTCGTCATTACAGTTTACGGCGTGCCGCGTGGTTGTTAATCAAAATGGCTACCAATCCAGAATTGACCGAAATTATTGAAAAGCAATGTGAAATTCTCAAACTAATGCAAACACAATTGCAAGGGGCTTCAGAAAAAACTCGTATAAATGTTCCATGGCCTGCGCCTCTTGATGTAGAATCGGCGGATCCGGGAGAAGCCTTAGATTTTTTCAAGACCACGTGGATCAATTACGCTACAGCTACAGGTTTGAAGGAAGAACAAAGACCTACACTTCTCATTAATGCTATAGGCCATGCTGCCATGAAAAAATACATGCACTTCGGCCTAGATGATAAAGATATGAAAAGTGAGGCAAAGATATTTGAGAAGCTTGAAGAAAAAATCAGGAAGAAATGCAACGTAATATACAGTCGATATTTGTTCAACAAAAGATCACAATCGGAGGGCGAAGACATAGATACCTATATACTGGAATTAAGAAAATTAATTCAAACTTGCGGATACAGTACCAATATGATTGACGAAGTGCTCCGAGACAGAATTGTAGTGGGCATTAGAAATCCGGAAATTAAAAAAGAATTATTACGGATAGATGAACTGAATCTCACCCAAACTATTAACATTTGCAAATCAGCCGAAGCAACAACCGAACAACTTCAGAACTTGTGTTCCGAACAAGTAGCAAACATTCATAAAATTGAAAAAAAACATAACAAAACGGACAGCAGATCATTACTGTGCAAATTTTGCGGTGAGAAGCATGTATTTAAAAAGAAAATTTGTCCCGCTTGGGGAAAAAGATGTGAAAATTGCCAAGGTAGGAATCATTCCAAAAAAGTATGTAAGAAGAGCAAAATGGTGAAAGAATTACTTAGAGAAGACTCTGACGAGGAAACCAGTGATAACAGTATATACATATCTAAAATCAGGACAAATCAGCCACTCTGGCCACAAGGAAGTGGAACTCTGTTTGAAATTCAACAACGCCTGGTTGAATGTTTTCTGTACGTTGGATACTGGAGCTCATGTTTGTGTAATAGGTGCCAAACAATACAAGAAACTTTGTGAAAGTGACTGCCTGAAACATTTGCATCCTACTGATCTCAAATTGAAATGCTTTAATGAAACAAACATAGAGACATTAGGTGTAAACTGATGTCAAATGTATTTATAATAATAGAAAGTTTGTTATTAATTTTCATGTTGTGAATGTCAGTCATCAACCTCTATTATCAGAGTCTGCTTGTGTTGCCTTAGGGTTAATAAAATACTGTAATGCTGTATCAGTGGGTAGTGGAAGTGCCAAGGAAGCACTGAATATTATAAATAAATACTCAGATGTGTTTGAAGGATATGGCAAGTTACCAGGAATTGTTGATTTGGAAATTGATGAAAATGTTCCAACTCGCATTCAGCCAGCACGTCGTGTGCCCATGGCACTCCGAGCTCCTCTTAAAGAAAATGTTCCAACTCGCATTCAGCCAGCACGTCGTGTGCCCATGGCACTCCGAGCTCCTCTTAAAGAAAATGTTCCAACTCGCATTCAGCCAGCACGTCGTGTGCCCATGGCACTCCGAGCTCCTCTTAAAGAAGATGTTCCAACTCGCATTCAGCCAGCACGTCGTGTGCCCATGGCACTCCGAGCTCCTCTTAAAGAAGAACTGGACAGGTTAGTAAACAATAATATTATTGTTAAAGAGGAGTCTCATACAGATTGGGTTAGTAATATATTAATTGTTCGAAAAGGTAAAAAGTTCCGTATCTGCTTAGACCCTATCCCCTTGAATAAGGCTCTCAAAAGACCTCATTTTCAATTTACAACGCTGGAAGAAGTTTTACCAGAACTCGGAACAGCTAAAGTTCTTAGCACAGTGGATGCATTAAAAGGATTTTGGCATGTTAGGCTTAATGAAAGGAGTAGTAAACTGACTACCTTTTGGACACCATTTGGTAGATATAGATGGTTAAGGCTCCCCTTTGGTATTTCTTCTGCACCAGAAATCTTCCAACAAAAGCTATTATCAGCTTTACATGGTCTTAAAGGTATTGAAGTAATGGCGGATGATATTTTAATATATGGGGTAGGTGATACAACTGAGGATGCAATAAAAAACCATAACATTAACTTAGAAAACCTTTTAATGAGACTCCGAGAAAATAATTGCAAGCTTAATAAAGATAAATTAAATTTATTACAGAAATCAGTGAAATTTTATGGCCATGTGTTGACTGATGCGGGCCTGAAGGTTGATGAGGAGAAAATCACAGCTATCAAGAATATAGCAATACCTACAAACTCCAAGGAGGTATTAAGACTGCTGGGAATGGTAACATACCTAAGTAAATTTATTAAAAACTTAAGTTTAAAAGTCACTTCTTTACGAGAATTAACAAAAAAAAAATGCTATATGGCAATGGACAGAAAAGGAACAGTTAGAATTTGATCAGATTATTTCATCTTTAACCAGTCTACCAACCCTTAAGTATTATGATATGAGCAAACCCTTAACAGTAGAATGCGACGCCAGCAGCATGGGACTTGGAGCAGCTCTTTATCAAAATAATGAGGTTGTAGCTTTTGCTTCTAGAACTTTAACCAGTACGGAAAAAAGATACGCCCAAATCGAAAAAGAGATGTTAGCTGTGGTTTTCGCTTGTTCAAGATTCAGTCAATACATAACTGCAAATACTAATACTATTATAAAAACGGATCATAAGCCTTTAATAAATATTTTTAAGAAACCACTAGTTGAAGCTCCAAAAAGATTGCAACTTATGTTAATGATCCTTCAAAGATATGATTTAAAAATAGAGTATATAAGTGGAAAAAATAACTTTGTAGCAGATTCACTTTCAAGAACACCTACTCCAATACAGGATGACTCTCATTCTTTTAACAATGCTAATGCTAAACAAATATTCGAGATTATTAGTAAACATTCTTCAGCAAAATATCTCAAGGTCTCAAACAAAATAATAGAAAGCATAAAAAAAGAAATGGAGAATGATACAGAGTGTCAAGAGCTCAAAAAGTACAGACGCCAGCAGGTCAACCTACCCGAAACTGTCAGATTTTCAAAATCAACCTTGAACCTTATGCTTTAGCAATAAAGTCGAAAATCTATTAAAGAAATCTGACAGATTGTAGTAACTTGATGTGCTGGCGTCCGTACATTGTAAATGGATTTCCAGATTATATTTCAGATATGCCTGAAATTCTCAGATGGTTCTATAAATTTGCCTCTGATCTGTCTATTCAGGAAAACATGATTTTTAGAAATGATCAGATTTTAATTCCCAGGAGCATGAGAAACTACATGTTGTCAAAAATTCATATAAGTCACAATGGCGTTGCTAGTTCAATTAAATTAGCTAAACAAAATATTTTTTGGCCAGGCATGTCTGAAGATATAAAAAACTTTGTAGAAAAATGTAGAATTTGCACAAAATATTCTCCATCTCAAACTAGATTTCCAATGTTATCTCATGACATACCAATGTATCCCTTTCAGTATATCTCTATGGATGTGTTCAATGTAAAACTAAATTCACAGTCTCTTAATTTTCTTATAACTGCTGACCATTACTCAAACTTCTATGAAATTGATAAACTAAAAAATTTATCTTCTAGTGAAGTTATTAATATATGTAAAAAGAATTTTGCAAGATATGGTATACCACAAAGAGTATGTACGGATGGAGCTACTAATTTTGTTAACAGAGTTTGCTATGTTTACTGAAGAATGGGATTTTATCCATGTAACTTCCTCCCCACATTACCCTCAATCTAATGGAATTGCTGAAGCTACAGTAAAATCTGCAAAGAAACTTATTCTTAAATCATGTGAAACCGGTGAAGATTTTTGGATATCACTGCTACACCAGAGAAATGTACCAAGTGGCGGAGATGAATATAGTCCTGCACAAAAATTTCTATCTAGGAAAACTAGATCTCTAATGCCAAGTATACTCGGTGCGCGAGTCCGACTCGTACTTGACCGGTTTTTAACCGACTTCAAAAAAGGAGGTTTCGACCGTATATACAATGCGTAACATAATGAACGCAAGACCTCATACACCCCAATTAGAGTATTGAGTTAAAAGCATTAAGCCCTGCGCAGACGGCACACTTTTTACCGACTTCAAAAAAAAAGGAGGTTATCAATTCGATACGTATTGCAGTATTACTAATTACTGCATATTATGTTTTCAACATTCCATCCTTCTTTAAAATTTTAGGCAACCTTTTTTGGTCATTTTTCTGATTAAAAAAATCAAACTTTTGAATTTAGAAAAGCAGCACTTGACTTGCTAAGATCATACCTGAAAGATAGAAAGGTTAAAGTTCAAGTAAACGGCGTAAACTCATTAGGGTCTGAAATGACAATGGGTGTTCCTCAAGGTTCGATATTGGGTCCATTCCTCTTTTTAGTTTACATTAATGATTTACCCCAATTACTTCAAAATCAACCGAAGATGGTGTTATTTGCAGATGACACATCGTTAATCTTTAAAATAGACCGACGGTCACAAAATCTTGACGACGTGAATAACTCTATTCTTCAGGTCCAAGATTGGTTTACGGTAAATAATTTAGTACTTAATGAAAAAAAAACCAAATGCATTAGATTTAAATTACCGAATGTTAGAAGTAGCGAATGTGAAATCATATTGAATGGCCAAAAACTAGAATTTATTGATCAGACAGTTTTCCTAGGAATCACGCTAGACGAGAAATTACAATGGGGACCTCATATAACATCTATTGCGGGGCGGCTAAGCTCCGCCGCTTATGCTGTTAGAAAGATAAGACAGTTAACAGATGTAGAAACCGCGCGTTTGGTCTATTTTAGTTACTTCCACAGTATTATGTCATATGGCATTTTACTATGGGGTCGGGCTGCTGACATTGAATCCATTTTTATTTTACAAAAGAGAGCTGTCAGAGCCATTTACAATCTACGTCGTCGCGAATCTCTTAGGGAACTATTTAAAAAGGTTAATATCATGACGGTACCTTGCCAATTCATTTATGAAAATATTATGTATGTAAGAAAAAATCAACATCTTTTTAATAAAATAAGTGATCGGCATAATTTTAATACTAGAAATAAAGATAAATTAGATCAACCTTTTTTTAGATTATCTAAAGTAAATACATCTTTTATGGGGTACTGTGTTAAATGCTACAACAAAATACCTTGTGACATATTGCAATTAAATGAAAGAAAATTTAAAACTCATATTAAAAGTACACTTTGTAAACAAGGATATTACAAATTAGAGGATTATATCCAAGATAAGAATGTTTGGAAACATGCTGGTCCTGCTCCATAGGACAATCTAAAAGTTTAGACAAAATCAAACTTGTTCCTAATTTAATTTATATATATATTTTTAATTATGACATCTTATTCTAATTCATTTTTACAATCTGCGACTACAGTGGCTCACACACTTGTTAAAGTTCAACTACTTTTGCATTTTTTTTTTTAAATAACTTGTAAATATGTGAGCACCATGTATCTATCACTTATTTGATTTACCTGTCATTGCTTAATTTTTAATTCTTTTTACCTTTTGTGGTAGACTAATTTTATTATGGGTGCATCGTGTTCACATATAATTTTTATTATGTATACAAGACCTTGTAAAACATTTTTAAAAGAGTAACGGTGGAGTTTCTTGCCCATTCTTCTCCATACGAAAACTACCTTTTCGAATGGGCGACTAGAATCATTTCTATTTAGTTTTTTTTTTTTGACGTTCAAAAGTGCCTTTAATGTGCCTATTTGAAATAAATGATTTGACTTTGACTTTGACTTTGAACTGATGCTGTCAAGTGAAATTTTCTCTTGAATTTTGGCAGAGGTTTTTTGGTGTTCATTGCTGAAGGTTGCAATTATTTTTTTCTTTACTTATAATCGTAAAGTTATTATGAAAAATACGTCCTTAATCATCTAAATTGGATTTATGTGAAGTCTTCGACATATAGTTATATGTTGATCTTTTGATCTTATCAGGTATGTGTATTTCTACTCGTTACCTATTTTTTTGGTAAAAGTGGTTCAGCTTGTTACAGCATTCTTAATGTGCGTTATTTTGTCTAGGATACGCCTGAAAATATAAGACGTAACAAGCCGAGTTTTCGGCCTTACCCTACCCCTATGCACTAATCTGTTCCCGGATTTTGAACGAGTTGAGGAGTGGAGATCTATTCGAGGGAGCAGTTTCAAAACCATACCGACCAGACGTGAAATGGAATACAAGATATAATCCAGAGAGAAATAATCCAGGATTTTACAGATATTTTTTATTTATTGATTTTTTACTGATATTACTGTCGTTTATAAATAATTGTTTCGTGTAACTTTAATTGCAGAATACAACAGTTTTTTATATCGTTCGTTCACGATTGGTGCTACGCGATCGTAGGCAAAATTACGGTTGCAACTGCAGTTTAACTCGACGCGTAGGTAATCTAGCTAAATTTTGAAACATAATTCAATGAACAACAAAAAAACCTCAAGTATTAAATTTTTTTCTCTTTAAGTTTTTTGTAATTTTTGTAAGTTCGGTTATTTTTAATATATCAAATTATACGTTTTTAAGTGGCGATGAAGTGTTTCCTTAAAATATCGCTACAAAATGGCGCCCGAAGTAAAAGTAAGTAATTTTATTGATTCTGATTACTGAAATATCATTTTTTTCTGTTTCTGTGAGGATGGTTGCGCATCCGAGCAAATTTTAATGTTTTATTTCTATATGTTTCAGGAGTTCAGAAATTTATTTCTCATTCTGTCAAACAAGATCGTTGCTATGGTTACCAGAGTTATGCTGTGATCTATCAAAAGGTACTCTGTGGCTGTGATTGACAACTTCTGTTAACCCTTCTATTGCTGATGGTGTTCGTTATTATAATGTGCTATGTTATGATGCAATATAAATGATAACTTTGTAGAACCTTAAAACATATAAAACGCTTTTATTTCTTCCCGTTAAATACATCTTTATCCTGGGTTTTATTCCACTCCTTAGTTAGAAGTAGTTAACATCCTGTAGTGTATGATTGGTGTGCGAATGATTTAGACTTCGTGGCTAAGGTAAGCGTTGATTTTGCACGGTTGTCTGCTAGATTCTATTTGATTTTTTTTGTGATTCTAGCCCACCTGTACCTACGCTGTTTGTTTTTTGGTGCAGATGGTTTACTAGTTTCTATTTGTTTCTCTTTGAATTCTTAGCCCAACCGTTCCTGTGATGTCACGTCGTCGTGCCATTCCTCTACCAGTCATATATTGCTGGTTACCTAACACTTTCGTGCTACATGGAACCCCGTATATTTGTTGGTTTTGTCTTTACTATGGCAGTTGAGGGTTATTTTTTGTTGTTTCCTGACTGTCTTAGCTAGCTTTTGATTTTTTTTCAGCGTTGTGATTCGTTTAGTGTTAGTTTGTTAGGGACTGATGCTTTTATTTTGCCATTCAGTTTCCCATCAGACTGATCACTGCATTTCTAGCTTTTTCTAAGTACATTCATATTATCACATTTGCCTATTTAACTTTGTTTTGTCCTTTTTGTATCCTAACATAGCAGACGAAGGTTATTCCTATCTCTATATTAAAAACTTTTTAGACAAAATATTGATTTTAGAGAATTCGTCTTCGGACATTTTTTCAATTTACTAATTTCTTTCTAACTCTAAAAACCTTGGACTTATTGACTTAATTCAAACGGGATTATTGGTTTTAAACGTAATCCTCTCATATGGCACTATAATTACGTGAATATTCCTTTAAACAAAAAACCTCTTTTTCAAGTTTCGTAATTATTTCATCATTTTTCTTAATACATTAAAATTTTCAAAGTTTCTACTTTAATTATTCCTAACTGATTCTAATACGAAAGACTTATAAGATCGTTCGTACTTTGAGTCTGTTCCTTTTTTTAACCGACTTCAAAGAAGGAGGTTCTATTTTTTTAATTTACGATTTCCTTAAACTAGCTAATACACCTGTCAATGTGAGCTTCATCATCGTCATCAGAGTATGGTGTAATTCTTTCTTTCATTTTGAAATCCAAGTCTATTGAGAACTCAGCAGTTTTTCCCTGCAGTAGTTCTATTCTCTATGTATGGTATCATGATAGGGAAGGCCTTATGCGTTCTACCCGTGTATATGGTCAGACTCTAAGCGTCTATGTAGCTGAAAGTCGGGCTCAAACACGCGTGGAATAATTCTTCCCTTATCAAGTTTTTTTTTTTTTGCCTGCACTAGTTCTATTCTCTATATATGATAGGGAAGGTCTTATGCGTTCTACCCGTGCATATGGTCAGACTCTAAGCGTCTATGTAGCTGAAAGTCGGGCTCAAACACGCGTAGAATAATTCTTCCCTTATCAAGTTTTTTTTTTGCCTGCACTAGTTCTATTCTCTATATATGATAGGGAAGGTCTTATGCGTTCTACCCGTGCATATGGTCAGACTCTAAGCGTCTATGTAGCTGAAAGTCGGGCTCAAACACGCGTAGAATCATCCCTCCCCTTTCAAGTTTTATGAGAATATTGCATCTCTTGTATTATTTTAGCAACGGGTTTCATACCAAACTTCCTGATGTTTGGTAGAGAATTTCTCATGGTTCCTACTCGTACTAATAGTCAGACTCAAGGCGTAAATTTAGCTGAAAGTCGGACTCGGTACGCATCGAACTTATCATCCCTAACAGAAGTTTATGCGAAAGTCGCTGATAATCTTTCTATGGCTTTCCTCCGTAATTCGCGAGCTTATAATTCGCATCGTTCAGCCGTCACGTTGAATGTTGGTGACATTGTATGGAGAAAGAATTTTTCCAGATCCTCTGGTGATGATTATTTTTTCCGAGAAGTTAGCTCCTATAGTAAAAATATTAATTGCGACATCTAGTTGTGCCTAATTGAAACAATTTGTTTAAAACTTTTTCTTAACTATCAATGCTTATAGTTCTGGCTTTCGCCCACAGATGTCGTTACGTCTGTCATTCCCTCAATGACATAATGACAGCTCTTAGTGTTGGGAAACGGATGATTAACACGTATCGATAATTTGGTTTAGGGTCGAGACATAGTCGACATACTCCTATCTATAGATCACAATGATATAAGGTTTTAATTTTTATTTTTTATCCATTGTGTTCATCATTACAATTATTGATTACCTGTTTTTCTTTGTCTATAAAGCAAGCATTAGCTTCGTATTTCACCGAAGTTCTATCTTTGACTAACAGTCCTTCGTTTGGCTTTAGTTCTCTATTAGATTTAATGTTCTTTTTTACTTATGTCTTTTGTTTGACGTAAGTCCTTTGGTTGTTTTAGGTCGTTTCTTTCATTAGTCGTTTCTTTCATCGGGTTTCTCCTTTTTTTCTTGGAAAGGGGGTACTGCAGTATTACTAATTACTGCATATTATGTTTTCAACATTCCATCCTTCTTTAAAATTTTAGGCAACCTTTTTTGGTCATTTTTCTGATTAAAAAAATCAAACTTTTGAATTTTGAACTGATGCTGTCAAGTGAAATTTTCTCTTGAAGTTTGGCAGAGGTTTTTTGGTGTTCATTGCTGAAGGTTGCAATTATTTTTTTCTTTACTTATAATCGTAAAGTTATTATGAAAAATACGTCCTTAATCATCTAAATTGGATTTATGTGAAGTCTTCGACATATAGTTATATGTTGATCTTTTGATCTTATCAGGTATGTGTATTTCTACTCGTTACCTATTTTTTTGGTAAAAGTGGTTCAGCTTGTTACAGCATTCTTAATGTGCGTTATTTTGTCTAGGATACGCCTGAAAATATAAGACGTAACAAGCCGAGTTTTCGGCCTTACCCTACCCCTATGCACTAATCTGTTCCCGGATTTTGAACGAGTTGAGGAGTGGAGATCTATTCGAGGGAGCAGTTTCAAAACCATACCGACCAGACGTGAAATGGAATACAAGATATAATCCAGAGAGAAATAATCCAGGATTTTACAGATATTTTTTATTTATTGATTTTTTACTGATATTACTGTCGTTTATAAATAATTGTTTCGTGTAACTTTAATTGCAGAATACAACAGTTTTTTATATCGTTCGTTCACGATTGGTGCTACGCGATCGTAGGCAAAATTACGGTTGCAACTGCAGTTTAACTCGACGCGTAGGTAATCTAGCTAAATTTTGAAACATAATTCAATGAACAACAAAAAAACCTCAAGTATTAAATTTTTTTCTCTTTAAGTTTTTTGTAATTTTTGTAAGTTCGGTTATTTTTAATATATCAAATTATACGTTTTTAAGTGGCGATGAAGTGTTTCCTTAAAATATCGCTACAGTATGTATGTAATATTATTGGAATTGCATTATATTCACATATGATGATCTATTAGGGCTTCCAAACAAATATACAAAATTTCATAGACGTATGTATGTATGTATGTATGTATGTATGTATGTTTGTCCACGCATATCTCCGGAACTATTAATCGGATCGTGACCATTTTTTTTTATTGGCTTACATTTTCTTCAACTTAGGGAACAGTGCAAGTTTCATCAAGATCGATTCAGTCATTTTCAAGATATGGACTAATACGTGTAAGTGTGACGGCCTGGCTTATTGATAAGAGCTACGGGTGTAGTGTCAAAGGGAAAACATCTCAAAACCTTGGTCAAATACTAGTGCAAAAACTAAAAATTACGAAATAAAAAGTAATTTAAAAAAATTAAACCGACTTCAAAAAGAAATTAACTCAAAATTATGAAATAACTTTAATTTCGGAAGTCGGTGGCATAAAACTAAAATACAGATCCCAAGACACCGACTTCCGAAATTAAAGTTATTTCATAATTTTGAGTTAATTTCTTTTTGAAGTCGGTTTAATTTTTTTAAATTACTTTTTATTGTGCGATCGAGTCTACGGCGCACAAAAAGTCTGCATGGCGCGCAAAAAGTCGGTCGCGGATTTTTCACAGACTCAACGCACACGACGCACATCTTCGATCATTTTGTCGGCAGAGCTGTAGGGACGTAGACGCTATGGAAGTCGTGCAGAGATCGCGAAGTATTATTTTGTACATGAAGTACAGAAAAAGAAGAAGAAATAGAGAATTTTGGGTACATCCTATACTTTCGGAAAGATTACTGAAGGGACAGTTCCATACTAAACATTCAATTCTGAAACAACATCCGGCAAATTTTTTCAAATTTTATAAAATGTCTGTTACTACATTTGATGAGTTATTTTGAGACCTGCTTGATAATGATGATAATAGATCGCGTGCGTTACGTCCACCCCTAGCAAATGCAGATTGCCGACTAAAGTGTGCGCCGTCTGCGTTAGCGCGCGTTGAAGCAAACGTTCAATTTTTTTCACACACTTTTTGTGCGGAGCGGCGCGCCGCGGCGCGGTGCGGTCCGCCCGAATTACGCGGATTTTTTGTGCGCCGGACTTTTTGCGCGTCGTGTGCGTTACTGCATATAATTGCATAGGTTCTATTTTCACAGACTAAAATGTGCGTCACGGATAGTCTGTCGTCTGCGCAGGGCCTAATACAATGATCAAAACAATTTTTTTTAAAGCTATTTTTATAAAGTAAATTGTGTTGACCCTATCATTACTTTATGCATTCAAAATTGAGTCTTATTGCCTTGACATAAGATTTAATTTTCTTTGGCTCAATCGGCGATCAGTATGGCAAAATACATAATTTAAAAAAAATACCTATCTTAAATGTTACCGAAATTGATTCAGTAATCAATTATGAACAAACTACTTTCAGGACTTGCGTTTATTCTGTTACACCTTGTATATACAGTGTGAGTCTTCATAATGTGCACATATCGAAATGAGGGAAACAGCTTAATTTTATCGACGGAAAAAATATTTGAAAAAATAAAAAAAATATTTAAAAGGATCTTTACCTGCTAAAGTATGGTGATTGCAAGGCCTTTCTTTAACAGTTGATAGGAAATGTTGTGATTGAGTTATAAACATGGTATTTTTACGTTTAGAAATCTGATACGATGGAGAATAATTTAAAGTAATAAAAAATGGTAGGTAATCGGGGCTTTTATTGAGTAATTTTACAATTATTGTAAAAAATTATGAAAAAATATCAGATTTTTGTTAAAAAAAAACCGTAATTCTCAACTGAGGGGCGATTGTTTACACAGGGGTCACAGCAGCGAAAAATTTTTTTTTAAATATTGAAAAAAAAATTTTTTTTAGATTTTTTTAAATATTTTTTCCGTCGATAAAATTAAGCTTAGTTTCCCTCATTTCAATATATCGACGGCGAAGTGCCAATACCTCTTAACTGACAAAGTCAAAAATTTACACAAACTGAAGAAAAACGTTCAAAAATAGACACGGTGGTTTAGTTGGGAGGTATATATTTCCACATTTTAATTGAAATGCTGTTGCTACTAAAAATACACTGAGGCGATTTCACTAAAACCTGCGAATAAAGCCTTCAAATTCAAAACGATATAAAAAAGAAAATTTCTCAAAAGATTTCAGTTAGGAGGTATTGGCACTTCGCCGTCGATATGCACATTATGAAGACTCACACTGTATATTTTTTTTATATTTATTTTATTTATTTATTTTATAATTTATGTACACACAGTAAAATACATACGGATAAGACATAATTATAATTAGAGTACTGCTTATTTCTTAAGAAATTTCTTCCAGCAGACCTGCGAAAGGAGAAGTAAAAAAAGAAATGTAGACAATAGTGTGTGAGAACAAGAAGAGAAAATATGAATGTGTGAAGTCTAAAACTAGAATATTAAATAAACCTACACATATAATGCAAAAGAAAAAATAATATACATAAGTACACTTAAATAAATACATAATACTAAAATATATAAACATATATTATATATATACATATATAAATACTCACAATATAGAGGAAAGGTAATGCTCTTTTAATCGACATTTAAATAGCGATATTGTTTTCAAATCCCGAATGCTAGGCGGAAGTGAGTTCCACAATCTTACAGCATGGACAGAGAAGGAATAAGAATAGTAGCTTGTTTTATGAGGCTGAGCTTTAAGGAGAGATCTTAGGTGTGATCTACACGGTGCGTCGCTAGGGCGAGCGTAAGAAAAACGCTCACGCAAGTAGGAAGGATAAGACGGGTTATGTAATATGTTGAAGAGGAGACATAAAATCCGAGTATTCCTGCGAAGGCGGATTGGGAGCCACTTGAGTTCCTTGCGAAGGTGAGAAACATGGTCATACTTTCGAAGACCGAAAACAAAGCGAATACACAGGTTTTGCAAGCGCTCAAGCTTGTTTAATAGCTCCTCAGTAGCATCCAGGTAGCAGGCGTCGGCATAATCTATAATCGGCTGAATAAGTGTTTGTGCTAAAGAAATTTTAGTCTTCAAGGGCAGAAGACTTTGAAGGCATTTCAGCGAATGAAAGGAGAAATGCACCTTTCGGCTGACCTCATTGACCTGAGCACGCCATGAAAGGTTGGAGTCAATAACTACACCCAGATCTTTAGCGGTTTCAGTGTAGTCAATGCGGACACCATCGAGATATAAAGGCATCAGAGATGTAACATCTGCCGCATTGCGAACGAATCTGCTGCCTATGATCATAGCCTGGGTTTTAGTTGGGTTAATTTGCAAACCAAATGACTTAGCCCAAACGCTGATGCGAGCCAGGTCATGATTCATTGCAGCAATTGGAGAAGTCGCGTTAGCTACAGTAAAATGTCGATAAAGCTGCAAGTCATCTGCGTAGAGATGGAAACTAGAGGAGATTACTCTGGTAACAAAGTTTATGAAAATTGAAAAAAGAAGAGGAGAGAGAACGCTACCCTGAGGAACACCCTCAGTGAGTCTACACCAATCAGAGAAGGACTCCTCCAGGCGAACACACTGAGAGCGTCCCCGAAGATAAGAACTGAACCAAGCTAAAGTGGAAGAAGAGAAATTGATAGATTTGAGGAAACCTAGTAAAATGTCGAAATCTACTGAGTTGAAGGCGCTACTAAAGTCAAGCAGTACAAGAACAGTAAGGGACTTATTCTCCATAGCCCAGCGGATGTCGTCAGTCACCTTCAAAAGTGCGGTTACAGTACTGTGACCCGAGCGAAAACCGGATTGAAAAGGGGATATTATCGAGTTTGACGCCAAGAAAAATGATAATTGTCTATGGACTATGTGCTCAAAAACTTTAGAGAGAAATAGGAAAATAGAAATAGGTCTAAAGTGGGTTAATAAAGTAGGGTTGTTAGTTTTAGGTAAAGGTATTATGTGAGCCTGTTTCCAAACTGTCGGAAAGGAGCAAGAGGAAAATGAGTGATTGAAGATGTGAGTGAGAACAGGAAGTAATGAGGAAAGGATAAGAGTTATCATTCTTGAGCACAACTTATCATTTCCGACTGCTGAAGAAGTAATCGCAAGTATAGACTTCTTAACGTCAACCTCAGTAACATCGGTAAGATTAAAGTGAGAATATTGTGGTAACGGCAAACTAGCAAGACTCTCTAGTGTCGCAGCCTTGACAGACGGATCAAGAGAAAAAGGAAGGAGAGAGAAATGCTTATTGAGATCATTAAGGTTCACATCCTTACACTGGTTGGTAGGTGACTTGCCTATGCCTACAGATTTGAGAAATTTCCATACATCGGAAGAACTGCGGTTGTTGAGTTGTTCGTGGAAATAGCGTCTCTTAGCATCCCGACACAGATGACTGCAGCGATTACGTAAAGATTTATAATAAGCGAGATTCAGCTCTGAAGGTCTGCGCTTATATCTGCTCTTAGCTTTATCCCTGCGAGCCATAAGCTCTTTAATTTGTAGCGTTATCCATGGTGCAGGGTTATGTCTAACTTTAACACGTCGGATAGGGGCATGCTGATCATATAAGTCGAGGACAGTTGCGTTAAAACATTTCACCTTATCGTCGATGTCATCGATCTCAACCAGAGGGGTCCAGTCAAGATCGTCGGCATCACGCTGCAAAGCTTCCAGATCTATGCCCTTGTAGTTACGGAGATATAAAATCTGGGACTTACGCTTGGGAACACGGATACGATACGAAAGGTAAATGAGATCATGGTAAGAAAAAGTAGCCGTAAGTTGACCGTGGTAAGAAACATTACTAGGAGAGGAGACAATCATAAGATCTAGAAACGAGGGTGAACAGTTAGGAAAATAGTGAGTTGCAGAGAGAGGCAAAACTTGAAGATTGAAAGAAGACAAGAGTGAAAGGAGTTTAAGGGAGCGAGTGTCATTTTTAATCAAGCAGGTATTAAAATCCCTCATTAAAATAACGTGCTCATACATGGGGCAAAGATCACTGAGTGTGGAGTCGAGAGAATTGAAGTAGTCTATGTGAAGATTAGGACTGTAGAGCACTGCAAGCAAAACTTTTGTGTGATGAACAGTAATTTCAAGAAACAAGTATTCAGCCGACTCGGAATACCGTGGAGGAGACGAATTGACCACCCTGTAGGGTAGGTCAGCACGCAGGTATATAGCAACACCTCCTCCACCTTTGCCGGTCCTATCGTTGCGGATCAAGACGAAGCCGGGGAGTGAGTACTGAGTAGAGAGGAGTGATGGCTTCAAAAAGGATTCCGATATTAAGAGCGCATCCAAATGAGCACTGCTAAAGGATGCCAGAAGGTCAGAATAGTGACAAGGAACACTCTGTGCATTTATCTGAGCTATATGAAGATTCATAGGGTCATTGGAGAAAAGAGAAGATATTTTATCATGTAAAGTAAGTGGTATGGAAGGGTCACTGTCCGCGCTAACAAAACTAGCTGAAGAAGAGCATGAGAAGAAGCTGTCGTTAAGATCAGCTACATCATCCATGAGCATAAATAACTAAATATAATATAAATATAAAAATAATATAAATATCTAAAATACAAGAGTAATACCTATTTAAAATAACGTAAATACTAAAAATTTAAGATTTTCCTTTGAGAAAAACCTCCCCCACTCGTTGGTATATTGGCAGGAATTTTACAATATTAATTAACTAACAAAGATACAGGGTTGGGTCTTATATCGAGTCGCCTGAATCTGAGGTAAGTGTGAATATGGGAGGGTGTAGGGGGTTCGTACTAAGCGATAAAATGTATTTTTTGCTGCCGGAGACGCGCCAAAATATTTTAATTATTATTTCAAAAACTTACAAATACTTAAAAAGGAACGTAATTTTGATACATTTCGTAGCGATTTCGATGCTCCGTTTGTCGAAATGTGTGAAACGAAACGTAAGCCGCCATTCTGTTTACATTGACAAATACTTTTGGCGTTCGTTTAATCGTTTTGTCATTCCGTTGCTCTCGAGTTTACGTGAATTTTATATGTTGCTATGATTATTAGCTCCCCGCACCCTAATGAGTAACAGATCCTACCCAAAGCACACAGACTTGTGTTGGTTAGATTAAGTTAGAACGGTGACCACTTAGCGCGAGCCGCGCGAGTTGTGTTGGTAGGTTAGGTTAGGTTAGAACAGTGACCACTTAGCGCGAGCCGAGCGAGCAAAGCGAGCGTGCCGCGGCAGCGGCCGGCGAAGCGCCAGAAAGTAACTATCTCCCCGTACCCTAATGAGTGACAGATCCTACCCAGAGCAGACAGGCTTGTGTTGGTTACGTTAGAAAATTTTATTCAAAGTGGAATAATAGAAAAACTACGCATCTCCGGCAAGAAAAGAATCCGGGGGGTGAAACAGCCATCCCCCACCCTCCCCCCGACACCCCTCCCATCTTCGTACGAAGGCGACTTGATATAAGACTTTAACCAAGATACACAACTATGTTAAAACAATAATGTAGTAGAAATAGAAACAAAATTAAAAAAGAAAAGAAAAAGAAACATACGTTATCATCGAACTGTACGTAGAATGGAACGCGACGCAATGACAGCTGGATACGGGCAGTGACATGACATGACATTGACATCAATACATCATACGTCACATTGTCAAAACAAACCCTGCGTTCCGAGTTGGGAAATAATCGATGTGAGCGTGCTTAAACCTGTACCGAATTAGCGTGAGCGCGATAACGACGTTCCGTGAATCGTCATAGATGACGTCATGACATGCGCCATCTTGCGATAACGCCGACCATGCCCTAGAATAATATCACCGTGTGCGCTGTCAAAAATGACAGTGTGTGTGTGAGGATGTGTCAGTGTGCGTTTTGTTTTGATTTGCATCTTATCATAAAATTAAACTAACGTGGCATTTTCGAAATTGTGCTTCTGGCTGATAGTCGCCACCTAACCAAAGAAGAAGAAATGTGGTGTTTATACAAAGAAATACTGTAATAATATCGTTTTTACATTGAGTAAGCACTGTGAGCGCGCTCACGGGCGTTCCGAATTGTTGACAGCTCTCAGCTGTCATAATCGTGATATCTAAATCGGAACGCCATGTGAGATGATGTGAGCGCTGTGAGCGATTATAGCTAATTCGGAAAGCGCCCAAAGTTCTAAGACCGTAAACTAAACTTTTGTATACTTATACCGGCAATAATAAAAACAAAAAGTAAAATGATAAGCGGTGATACAAATAAAAATTACTAATTTAACTACCGGCCCAAGATGATTGTGAATCTGCAAAGCGGCCAAGTTGAGAAGTAGTGAACTAAATTGAGGACAATGGAGTGACCAAAACAATAACAACGAATGTGCTACTTGCGCAGACGCGTCTTCCTCGATCTCTTAGCAGGAGTAGCCAAGGTTGCGGCACTAGGAGATCCACGATCTTCAGATTGCGCAGAATCCTCGGTGTCGACTGAACAAGACGGGAATTTGGTTATTAGATCGTGAAGTTCGCCTGCCGTTTCGATCTTCCGGCGGGATTTGTCTGGGCATATAACAACAATCTTGCCTTCCATGGACCAGCAATTTGGCATACCGAAATGCTTACGAGCAGCTGCAAACACACGATGCCGAACTTGTGTCAAGAACTCGGAGATGGTGATCCCGGTACCCTTGAGAGCTTTCTTGCTATCCCATACAAGTTGTCGATGCTCCATTTTGAAGAATCGTACTAGTATGGGTCGGGCCTTCTGCTGTGAGAATCCAAGTCTATGACAAACATGGATAATATTCTTGTTGCTACATACCTCCGTCAATTTAATTTGGTTGGATATGATGTTATGGACCACATCAAGTAACTTTTCATTATCTTTCTCCGGAACACCATGGAGCAGCAAGACCTTTCTTCGCATGATGGTTTCGTGCCTATCAAACCCAGCCCCTAAGACGACCCACTGACCCAGCAGCTAGCAGCTCAATTTGAGTTTTTAACTTGGAGAGTGCTTGACAGACAAACAGCTTAAACTCGGAGAACTCACGTGCAATGGATACAAGGTCATGTGAAGCTGATGTGGTACCAGTGGTAGCTTGCTGCAATTTAGCTTCATATTCCTGCATTCGGGAGCCAAACAACTTCTCGAGGTCCTCCAAGCTGGCAGCTAGTTTAGTGTCCATGTTCAGTGTATAGAGAAAGTAAACCAGGTACAAGTGCTTCAGACTTGATAACAATATACAGCGAATGTGGGGGGGTCTAATGTAAAACAAACTGATTTATCTCATTAATAAATAATATATAACTATTTTAAAAATTTAATTTATCAAGAGCACACAAAAATTTATGTTACTCCTATGCCTACCCCCAAAGGAAAAAAAAATTTTATGTGTGTTCGCGGATAACTTCGTCGTTTATGAACCGATTTTGATTATTCTTTTTTTGTTAGAAAGGAGATATGCCAAGGGTGGTCTCATGATAAGGAAACCAGTATCTGATGATGGCATCCCAGTGAAATCGAGGGGAACATTCGAAAATCGTAGGAGCGACTAGTGCGTTTGTTAATTTTTTCATTAAGTATTTTAAAGCACTACAATTTAATGAAGGCCTAGAGTCGATCTGATGATGGAGCCGAAAGACAGTCGAGGGGACTCCTCAATGATTGACAGCAGTTACCTTGTGTTTGGGCTTGATTAATTTGTATTGATGTGAACTTTACACCTACATGGTTGTGACTGTCATTAGGGGTCTGATGATGAAGACGAAGGACAGTTAAGGGAACTCCTCAACAGTTTACAGCAGCTACCTTGTGTTTGGAATTAATTCATTTATATTGATGAGAACTGTAATGGCAAAGGAAACATTTCATGTGATAAATAAACAAAATAAATAAAAACTTTGCACCCATATAGGTTATAAGTGCCACTACAGGTCTGATGATGGAGACCATAGACAGTCGAGGGAATTCCTCAACGATTTACAGCAGTTACCTCTTGCTTGCTTCATACGGTTCAATATGCCAAAATGTTCAGTTCGTACAAAAATAATACTTAATTAAGATTGTAGTTTTATATAGGACGACCACTACCTACTAGTCATGCTGATGCGTCAATTTGAAACCGAATTTAAGTTGCGTAATCGCGTCATTTCTAGCAATGCTCTTTCGTCGTGTGGCCTACTCAATAATTAAAGTAACTTGAGCATTTGCTCGGAAATCTTCATTTGGTAAAGTGAGAATTTTGCGGCATGCAATAGGTGTTATTCCAATCGGGTGCGTCTCATATCATATAAAGTTATATTTTCATTTCAATAACGGTCAAAAGATATAATAAACGTGAGATATACGGTATATTTCACGTAATAGTACATTATGATACATGTGTGCTATGTTGATCATTATGTACGAGGCGATATTATTCGCGCGAGCCGCAGGCGAGAGCGATAAGAAAGCCGAGTGTATATTGATTAATGCACACGCGTTTCATACGACGTTTTTCAACACACTTGCGAGGAAAAAAAACAGACTTAACTTGTATGGAAAATGGCGCGCTTTGTTTTCCCGCGCGCCGTGCTAGCCAGCACTAGCGATGCGCGCGCAAAATTGACTCATTTTAAATATATTAATATATGGCACAGACAAAACCGCTAAACAGCCTATAGAAAAAATATAATAAACACAAACCTGAAAATTGCAAAAAACCTAAGAATTTCGCGGTCTACCACTGCGCATTCACCTTAAATTGTCTGTGGTCCCCTGCGAGTTCATTTTGCGACCAAGGACAATACAGACTATTTAAAAAAAAATTGAAATATAGCCCGCAGATTTTTTCTTTTGGCATGAAGTCTCTTTGGGCGCTTTCCGAATTAGCTATAATCGCTCACATCACAGGGCTCACATCATCTCCATGGACGTAATATTACGTCCAATTTCAAAAATGCCACGTTAGTTTAATTTAAAGATGATGCAACTCAAAACAAAACACACACTGACACAACCTCATACACACACTGTCATTTTTGACAGCGCTCACGGTGATATTATTCTAGGGCATGGTCGGCATTATCGCAAGATGGCGAATGTCATGACGTCATCTATGACGATTCACGGGACATCGTTATCGTTATCGCGCTCACGCTAATTCGGTTATTTCCCAATTCGGAACACATCGATTATTTCCCAATTCGGAACGCAGGGTTTGATGAGATTAAAAAAGCGCGCGTCTCCGACTAGTAAATAGTTATCTGTGGTATTACAGCACATGTGGATTAAAGTAAAGAAAAAGCACGCGTTCGTAATACATTCCATTATGGACCTAAAAGCGGTTCAATAAGAGCCACTTTACGAGCAAGTGTGTTGAAATAGTACATTATGATACATGTGTGCTATGTTGATCATTATGCACGAGGCGATATTATTCGCGCGAGCCGCAGGCGAGAGCGATAAGAAAGCCGAGTGTATATTGATTAATGCACACGCGTTTCATACGACGTTTTTCAACACACTTGCGAGGAAAAAAGAACAGACTTGTATTGTTAAATATTAACTTGTATGGAAAATGGCGCGCTGGTTTTGTTTTCCCGCGCGCCGTGCTAGCCAGCACTAGCGATGCGCGCGCAACATTGACTCATTTTAAATATATTAATCTATGGCACAGACAAAACCGCTAAACAGCCTATAGAAAAAATATAATAAACACAAACCTGAAAATTGCAAAAAACCTAAGAATTGCGCGGTCTACCACTGCGCATTCACCTTAAATTGTCTGTGGTCCCCTGCGAGTTCATTTTGCGACCAAGGACAATACAGACTATTTAAAAAAAATTGAAATATAGCCCGCGGATTTTTTCTTTTGGCATGAAGTCTCTTTGGGCGCTTTCCGAATTAGCTATAATCGCTCACATCACAGCGCTCACATCATCTCCATGGACGTAATATTACGCCCATGCATCATCTCACATGCGTTCCGATTTAGATATTACTATTATGACTGCTGAGAGCTGGCAACAATTCGGAACACTCGTGAACGCACTCACATGACAGTGCTTACACAATGTAAAAAAATATTATTACAGTATTTCTTTGTATAAACACCACATTTCTTCTTCAGTTCTTCTTCTTTGGTTAGGTGGCGACTGTCAGCCAGAAGCACAATTTCAAAAATGCCACGTTAGTTTAATTTAAAGATGATGCAACTCAAAACAAAACACACACTGACACAACCTCATACACACAGTGTCATTTTTGACAGCGCTCACGGTGATATTATTCTAGGGCATGGTCGGCATTATCGCAAGATGGCGAATGTCATGACGTCATCTATGACGATTCACGGGACATCGTTATCGTTATCGCGCTCACGCTAATTCGGTTATTTCCCAATTCGGAACACAACGATTATTTCTCAATTCGGAACGCAGGGTTTGATGAGATTAAAAAAGCGCGCATCTCCGACTAGTAAATATGTAGTTATCTGTGGGACCTGTAATAATCTGAATAATGATATTCAAAGTGCGAATAAACTTACAGAAAAAAGTATGTACCACAAAAGATCTAAGCATATAGATCTTAAATTCTATTTTATTAGAGAAGCTGTCTATAATAAATTAGTCAAAATTGTTCATTTAAATACAGAAAATATGCCTGCTGATATTCTTACAAAAAGTTTGTCAAGTGTTATAAATTTCTTTTGTTACTGGGTTTAGTTAAGCCTTGAATAGATATAATAAAGCAACATTGTCCGTAGATATCACGGTTCATAGGAAGGACTGTTGACAGAGATCTCTGTTGAAATATTTAATCTGTGCATTGAAATAATATGTTTAATCTGTGTGTGCCGGTAGCTGTGGAGACCCTGGGTAGTTGGAGTAGGGCAGCGAAGGTTTTTGTGGCGGAATTGGGCCGTAAGCTCAAGGAGGCAACCGGTGACTCCCGCTCTGGGTCGTTCTTGGTGCAAAGGTTGGCCATCGCTATTCAGCGAGGCAATGCGGCGAGTGTTATGGGCACCTTTGCGCCGGGAACGATCAGGGGCGGGCTGTTTTGTGACCTTTGACTGTGTATTTATTTAATCGTTTTATGTTTATGAATTTATATGTAGACTGTATAATAAAATAAGACATTAAATTAGTAAGATGCATAATTCAAAAAAAAATATCTGTTTGTCAAATAAATGTCAATAGTTCGTTGTTGCAAAAACTTTGCCGCGTTTTATTTAGTTGATCAACTATGAGAAAAGCCCAGAAAAATCAAATTAGGCTTTATTATTTAAAAAAAAAAACCGGTCAAGTGCGAGTCGGACTCGCGCACCGAGGGTTCCGTACAAATTTGTAGATTTTCCGATTTTTCCTTTACTTGTGTTGTGCTACATGACATTGCTTCTTGCCTTTCATGATTCTAGGTCAACGGGAACTACCCTATAGGTTTTGATTCCCTTGCGAGTGTCAAAGTATGCGGCATAAACAGAACATAAATGCCCGTATCTTTTGATTGCATTGACTTAGAAGTTTGATTTTTTCACTGCTGCGAGGGTTTGCAGCTCTGAGTATTTGATATTAATTTCAACTTGAGAACTCTACGCGTTCCTAAAAAACTTTTTTACAAAAAAAACAACCGACTTCCAAAAAACACTATAAAGTGAAAAATAACATTAATTTCGGAAGTCGGTGTCTTTGGATTTGTATTTTTGTTTTTTGCCACCGACTTCCGAAATTAAAGTTATTTTTCACTTTATAGTGTTTTTTGGAAGTCGGTTGTTTTTTTTGTAAAAAGTTGTTATTCTTTACTTTTTAGTGGGTCAGTTTGTAATTTATCTAAGTTACAATAGCCTAATGTCAACTGCTGATCACCTTTTACAAAATATTGCTTTTCCCGATGCAGGGACGTTAATTTTTGAGGAGTTCTCCTAGTATTCCACTCTCCTAGCTGATAATCCTGGCTGCAGCATCAGGCCAGACTTATGTCAACATTGCATTGAACTTAAAATTTAATCCTGTTTAAAATGAGCCCAAACACGACTACGGTGCGGTGCTGTAATTTCAAGGTTTGTACTTTTTCTGATGCTCCTGGCTTCAGCATCAGGTCTCTATGTACTTCGGTGTTCCTCATTAACAATACGTTTATCCACACATCGAGCCCTTTTCAATGAGCCTAAACACGATATATCTGCTGTTAGTTGTCGAGGAGTTAGGTACTCTGCAGACTATCCTGACAGATCAAATGTGGCAAATGCCCTATCAAACATCAAAACAATTTACTAAAACAGTCCTTGCCTGTTCGAGTAACTTCTTACTGTTAAGAAGTTGTACCTTCCATCATCAGCCCAGCTACCTGAGATGGTGACAACCATACGCAAATACACAAGATACTTCATAAAATATGCGAAAAACAATAAGTGAGCCTATAAAATTTGAGGGTTGCCCTCGATTTCTCTAAGATCCCATCATCAGATCCTAACTTGGTGACAGTGGGACCACCTCAGAACTATCTACTTTCGAACAAAAAAATAATTTTGAAAATCCGTCCACAATTGGCGGAGTATTCGATGAAAAAACATACAAAAAAAAAAAAAAAAAACATACAATCATAGTACCTCCTCCTTTTTGTGAAGTCGGTAAAAAAAAGGTTCTTGACAGACGGACAGACAGACGGACAACGAAGTGATCTTATAAGGGTTCCGTTCTTCCTTTTGAGGTACGGAACCCTAAAAAGTGTGCATCATTAGAAGCACAAACAGTTTTCAGAGGTCCACTAATTTAAAAAAGTGTCTTTCATTAGCAGGTCAATAAGTTTTTAGAGGATCAGTTAATTATTTTACATGGACGGATATCGCTCGGTATACTGACTGGAAGTGGTCGGGCGGCAGCACGAGCAGGCGCGGGTGGCGGCGGCGCTGCAGGCGCTGCAGGAAGGCCGCGTCGCTGCAGCCGCGCGCCGAGCACTCGCGCAGCACGCCCAGCACGCTGTCGGGGCCCTGCGCAGAGGAGAGCGTCAGGCGCGGGCCGGCGCGCGCTGGGCGGGCCCCCGGCACTCACCGCGTCCAGCAGCTCGGCGTGCAGCTCGTGGTCGGCGTAGGGCAGCGCGCGCCAGGCCAGCCCCTCGCGCACGTACTCGTCCTGCTCGCGCCGCAGCGTGGCGCCGGTCACCGCGGCCTGCACGCGCTCGGCCGCGTAGTTGATGAGCAGGCGCTCCAGGCCGTTGCGCGCTAGCGACTCGAAGCCGTACACGTCCAGGATGCCCAGCGAGCAGCGCTTGCCCGCCTCGGCCGGCTGCGCGTCACACACTTCTTAGCAACCTCGGCGAGCGAGCTCGGTCGCGACACACACGAACATTCACACGACATTGTTATCTTTTCAGCGACATGTTTTTCTGTTGCGGGGACCGTATTTATTGGTATCGAAGTCGTCCAACATTGAACATTTGAACAAGGAACAATATTTGATGGAACATTTGAAGTTGCGGGCAACAAAATAGCGCAACTTTGTTCCGAATGAATGCGCGGCTCAAGTGCAGTGGTTCACGCTGTGAAGTGATCGGAATGAGGAGAGCTGTGCTATGCACTTCTCACACACTACAACATTAATTATGGTATGGAGCATTTTTTGAACTGTAAACTTCTTTAGGCGCGTGGGGCATTTTTTGAGATGGAAAGAAACCATTGAACTCGCGATACTGTTACCGTAACGTAACCGCAGAGGTGCCGGTTACGGTAACAGTATCGCGAGTTCAATGGTTTTTAAGTTTTGGCCATTATAAAGACATCAACGCGCGGTACATTTTCTTTGGGAAGAATGACCTTGAAACATATTTATAAAATTACTATGCTTTTTCAAGTTTTCACTTCTGTCGGCACTCCTGGAGTGCCACTGTTTTTCGTTTAGGTTTTAAAATGGATTCCTTTCTTAGTTTAAATATAATAAGCGTCAGTGTCATGAAATTGATGTTTTTTTCCCCACTTTATGTATGATGATTGAAACACTCGGATTTTATTACACCTACCTACTAATGTGTTCATTCGCTCGCTCACCTTGAGGTGGTCGTTGACAGCGTTGATGAGCCACGTGAAGAGGCGCGAGTACAGCACGCTCAGCAGCTGGTCGCGGCGCGCGCCCGCCCACGCGCCGCCGCCCGGCGAGCCGCAGCCCGCGTCCGAGCCCGACGAGCTCTCTGCGACAACACTGTCAGTAGTCCGCGGCCCCGCGCCGAGCGGCCCGAGCCCGCGCGCCCGCACTCACCCGCGTCCAGCGGCGCGTCGTCGTCGGCGGCGCACGCGCCCAGCGCCTCGCCCAGCGCGTCCGCGTCCACGCCCACCAGCGCGCACGCCTCCACCAGCTCTGCACACACACAGTCCGGTCAGCGCGCCCGACACGGAGTACCCGTCGGGTGACGAGCGAGGCGTACCGTAGCGGTGCTGCAGGCGCGTGCCGATGGTGCCGTCGATGTTGTGCTGCGGCTCGAACTCCACGTTGCCGAGCTTCAGCAGGAAGGCCAGCAGGCGCAGCACCGCGTCGCACACGCCGGAACCGAACCCCAGCGCGCGCATGGCCGCCTGCGGCACCCACGAGCACACGTCTTATAATTACCCTGTCTAATACCGACCAACTGGAAACTAGGACCGATTTGCTAAAATCCCCCAACTTATTAAATTGGCAGTTTTAGGCAGCCAATCGTTTGAACGGTTACGCAATTTGTGGTACTTATAAGACATAGCCGTACTTTTGGTAACTATCGCCAGGAAGGCTGATTCAGTGTTTAGTGGGTGTAGGGCCCTGCCTGCTCTGGTGGGAATGGTGACGTCCAGTCTATCTCTCTGTGGAATGCGCTCCCCCAGAAAATCAAGATGGCATCCAAATGATTATCCAATTAAGTTAAAGTTCGCGATCACATTCGCAAGAAGCGGGCAGTATCATCACAACGGTAATGTTTTTTCATTGTTTATCTTATATCTTTTTAGTTTATTCGTGTACATTTATTTGTGCTTAAATGTATATGTAATAATTAGGTACCTATATCATATTCTATTTGGGGGAGGGCAGTGTGGGTCCTTTGCTTTTTTAAATTTATATTAATGACCTGCCCAAAGCCATAAATTACCCTATAACCCTATTTGCTGATGATAGCACGGTAACAGTAGCTGGTAGTAAACCTGAGCCACAGTATAAAGATCATACAGTATTTCGACTTCATACAAACGGACGAAACGCGAGCTATACCTACGCGCCTCGACCTCGGAATGCGCTCGGTATGCAGACAGTCGCGACTGTGCCGCAGTGACGAACGGCCGGTGTTTTTTTTAACAATAACCGCGCGATTTTTTCACAAAAAATAAATTGAAGTACATATTTAATATGACGAGTAGGCTATATTGTGCTGTTTTTGGTTGCATGAATTCGTCAATAACGCATCCAGAGATAACTTTTTTTTTAGATTACCTGGAAACTCTAAAAGGTAAGACTATAAAATAATTTTAATTACTAGTAGGTAGGTACATAATGTGTGTCTTTTTAATGGATAAGTATTTCCTTTTATCTCCCGAAAAAAAAGATGTAATGAAGGATTAATAAATAAAGTGAATAGAGTAAAGGAAAGTGATAGACACGAGTGAAATAGGTAGTTATAGGCGGTTCATGGCGGGGCCCCTATTTCTGTCTGCCTGTGATTTCAATTAGCCCTGTTTAATATGATATGAGGTAAAGGTATTTGTATTCTCATTCGCTCGCTCTTGCATCAGATGTTGACGGAGCCCTGTTTAGCGGGGCTCCTATTTCTGTGAATAGGGTTTAAAGTAACCTAACAAAACCGAACCTCGGGGTGCCCTTCGCTCGCTCTTGCATCCTACGTCGCCTATCGACCGACCGCAACCATGCAATGTAATTAAAAAAATAATTATGAGAGTAAAACCATGTACCTACTTAATTCCCAAAAAAAATTTTTTTTTTCATAACAAATCATTTGACTTAATGTTTATTGTCTTAAGATTGTTTGCTGTAATAAATCATTTGATTAAAGACCAAATGCCTAAATGACATTATCCTTGATAATATTCTGCCAAGTAAAAATTTGACCAAATGAAAATGTGCCTACTTACTAAAACCATTCCAAACATTGAATTGGTATAAACAAACTTATAACACCCCGTCGTTTTTGCGTCGGGGGTTAAAAAAGGTTTCAATTAGTTTAGGTAGTGAAATTTGGGCAAAATCTTTTCGGCAAAACGGCAGGATCCCGTTACTGGCAAAGAGTTCCATTTTAAAAATTTGAACTTATTTTTTTAACCGACTTCTTATTAAATCGTTTAGAAGTGACCAGTTCTAAAAACTTTCAGTGTCGCCCTCGTATAATTTAAATACTAACTACTTAAACCACACTTTGACATAGTAATTTAATTCTATTTAGTATTATTTATATTATTTTATTTCTGACATCCCTAATTTGACCTATTAATCAAATTTGTCAACTTATTTAACATTTGGACGCCCATGTCGAGAGTGTGAAGAAATTTTCTGCGTAAAGTATAACATGAATAATAAGAAATTTTCTGTGTTAAGTATAACATGAATAATAATATTACCTAATGATAAAATAGATTTTATATAACTGTTAAATATTGTACACCATAAGGGTATATTACAGCGATCTTTATATAATTATGATAATAACTTTCCACCTGTGACAAACAAATAAATGAATTTGAATGTGTACGTTACCCCAGCAAGAAAGTGTCTCCTAGAATTATATGAGTAGAACGTATAATTGGTGCCTTATTTGCTGTAAATGTGCCCCCACATAAAAAATATGTGCCCCTGTCGTTTTGGAAAAAAACGGAAAAAACGATTCTTGCTGCGATAACGTTTTTCTAGCAGGAAAATTCTAAACGAATGATCGGAGACACAAAAATTGTGCATGGCCAGAGAGCTTATAGGTGTGCCAAAATGTGCCCCCCAAAAAAAATCTGTGCCCCTTCAGGTTTTCGAGATATTGCATTTCCTGCTGGAGTAACGTTTTGATGAATCGTATATCTCTAAAACCATTGCATTTGCCCCTGTAGAATAAACATACACGAGTAGCTCTTAATGTGTGCCCCTTAGTGCCCCAATTAGATTTAAGAAAATATTTATAGTTTTCAAGTTATCGCGGTTTTATGAAAACCCGAAAAAACCTCGCAGCGCCTAAACGAGACAAGCTATAAGTTAGCTGAAAACTGTATTCGGTCCTTCTTGACGCTAATAATAACCATACAAAGTTTCGAAACTGTTCATGCATGCGTTTTTGAATAATCTTGCTAAAAGTCAAAACGATGTTGTCATAACTTTGACGGCAAAATACAAGAAACCGGGCTTAGTTCCAGATGTGTAGGTGTAAACCAAAATCTTGTACCTTTAGTCAAAATATATGGTGAAAATATTCAGCTTGGAATGTTTCGCATTAAGTAAATATTAACAAAAAACCAAAATATCTAAGCAACGGCTGGTTATCCGACCAAATTCCAATGACTACTAAAAAGCGACGGATTCATACATATCGATGACCTTCTTTACTTTACTCACTAACCGGTTCACACGTGTTGTGCCTTAAAACTTAGACTTTTTTTTTTTATTTGCCCCCCAGACACGACCCCCATATTCAAAATGCATTTATTTAAAATGCATTTTGAATAATTATAAGAAATATACATTTTCAGTAAAGGGGGCCTGAAAAATTCGAAATGGGGCTACTAGGGCATGTGCTGTATCATATGCAAGAGCGCAGTTTGCACATTCTCAAACTTATTTTTTTTTTTTTTGACCGCATAGTTTTCGACTTTTGATGAAAAATGTAAAAAAAATACAGTTCCCTTATCTCTGAAGTTTGCAAAGAGAAAAATCTGAAATTATATCAATTATAGAAGTTTATGTAAAGATTACAGGAAAAATAAAACGAAGTCTCTAAATAGCACAATTTTTCAGAAATCATCAAAAGAAGTTACTTACATTAGTTCCACTATCGGTCAAGAGATGGCGCTGACATAAAACTGTAATATTCTACACCGCAGTGCACGGTGTTAAAATTCTCTGACGAATATAGACCTCCCCGATGAAAATTTAGAAACATATAATGGTACGGAATGTTGTTTTATTATGTAGTAACAAACTAGTACACACAATGAACATAGAGGGCGCCTGTGGTATTGATGTTGTTACCATACTAATTAAAACAACACCTCCACTTAACAAAATCAATACATAATCTAGTAATTAATTAACAGGTGAAATGCCAAGTTTTTTTGTGAAATAATGATGTTTAATAGAACCTAAACTTTTTGTAAAAATATCTGCTGGCATTTCAGCTGTTTCCATATATGCAATTTTAATAAAGTCATTGGCGACAGCTTCTCTCACAAAATGAAACCTAATATCTATATGTTTAGATCTTCTATGGAAAATAGGATTTAATGCTAGTTTCTGAGCACTTTGACAATCATTATATAAAACAATACGGAACCCTCGGTGCGCGAGTCCGACTCGCTCTTGCCCGGTTTTTTAAACTACATATTTTTATTTTTAACTTAAATTGCATGTACTGAAATGAAATTGTGTATGCTATGAATAGGATATCGGAATCCTTTTACAAGCAATTAAAAAAAAATAAGTTAGCTGAGCTGAGATGAGGTCGGCTCGAGCAGGTAGTAGTTAAAAAGTCAACGAAGTTATTACAATTACAACCTACTAGCAAACTGCAGGGTTTACAAGTAGCCCCCAAATAGTTCCACTATTCACCCCTTGGCTCCATCATCAGATCCTCGACACCAAGTGCTATATATTGGACTTATCAAAACGAATCATATGACCCCAAACTCGAGGGTTTTACTAGTAACCACTGAAGAGTGCCACTATTCACCTCCTGGCTCCATCATCAGATCCTCGACACCATATGCAATATATTGGGCTCGTCAAAACGTATCATAATTATGACCCCAGACTCGAAAGGTTTACTAGTAGCCCCCTGGAGTTCCACTATCCACCACTTGGCTCCATCATCAAACCCTCGACACTAAGTGCAATATATTGGACTCATCAAAACGAATCATAATTATGACCCCAGACTCGAAAGGTTTACTAGTAGCCCCCTGGAGTTCCACTATCCACCACTTGGCTCCATCATCAAACCCTCGACACTAAGTGCAATATATTGGACTCATCAAAACGAATCATAATTATGACCCCAGACTCGAAAGGTTTACTAGTAGCCCCCTGGAGTTCCACTATCCACCACTTGGCTCCATCATCAAACCCTCGACACTAAGTGCAATATATTGGACTCATCAAAACGAATCATAATTATAACCCCAGAGTCGAAAGGTTTACTAGTAGCCCCTGAAGAGTTCCACTATGTACCTCCTGGCTCCATCGTCAGATCATCTCCAGGATACCAAATTATAGTTTTGTCATCCGAACTACAGACACATAAAAAGTTTCATTTCGATACGACTATTAGAAGTAGGTTAAAATTGCTCATCTAAGGTTTTTGTTTAGGTACATAGTTACAAGTGAAGCTAATTTAAGCGTGTTATTATTAAGATCTAAACAAGTTTGGAAACAAAAAAAAACCGAGCAAGAGCGAGTCTGACTCGCGCACCGAGGGTTCCGTACCATCATATATTTTTAAATTTTCACCGGCGAGCTACTTAATAGATCACGTTCAAACCAATTTTCGGTGGAAGTTTACATGATAATGTACATCATATATTTTTTTTTTGTTTTATCATTCTCTTATTTTAGTCCCCCCCTGTAACTTACAGGGGGGGACACACATTTTACCACTTTGGAAGTGTCTCTCGCGCAAACTGTTCAGTTTAGAAAGAAATGATATTAGAAACCTCAATATAATTTTTGAAGACCTATCACACACGTACCCCCCCACACGTATGGGTTTAATAAAAAAAAAAATTTTGAGTTTCAGTTCTAAGTATGGGGAACCCCCATAATTTATTGTTTTTTTGTATTTTTTTTGTGAAAATCTTAATGCGGTTCACAGAATACATCTACTTACCAAGTTTCAATAGTGTAGGTCTTCAGAAGCATAAGTCCAGGTCCTTAGCCATCTTTTCACTTTTGAAAGCAGTATTGAACAATATTAATAACAAACAGCTAACGACAGGTCTATTCTTTGATCTGTCAAAGGCACTTGATCTGGTTTCACATGAAATTTTATTAAAAAAACTAGAGGCTATCGGTATTAGAGGACTACCACTTCAGTGGATATCGTCGTACTTAAGTAACAGACAACAGAGAGTGACTGTCACTAAACTTAATGAAAGAAGTGAAATGATAGAATACTCGTCTGAATATACAATTATAAAACGTGGCGTCCCCCAGGGTAGCATATTGGGCCCTATCTTATTTCTACTCTATATAAACGACATAGTTAATGTAACTAATCACAAATGTTTCCTTTTTGCCGATGACATTTCCATAATTGTTACTACCGATAAAAAATATAAAACAATTGCGGATCATGAAGCAGACATAAATCATACAATAGACATTCTAATTAATAGGTTAAATAATAATAATTTATCTATTAATCTTAATAAATCAGTATATATACAATTTAATCAATCTTATAATAATACATTTAATTTTAAAATGGACATACCAAAAATTATACAAGTAGCACGAACTAAGTTTTTAGGATTAGTAATCGACGAACATTTAGACTGGAAAGCACAGGTTGAAGCTGTATGCAATAAAATAAATAGATTTGTCTATGCTTTGAGACAAATAAAAATAGTCACTAATATGAAAACGGCTGTGATGTTATACCGCGCATATGTGGAGTCTTCATTACGGTATGGACTTATGGTGTGGGGAAATAGTACTGACCACAATAGAGCATTTGTCGCCCAAAAGAAATGTTTACGAGCTATTTACGAGATTCCATCTGACGAATCATGTCAACCTATATTTAAAGAGCTCGGTTTGCTACCGTTACCTTCATTATATACAATGCGTAACATAATGAACGCAAGACCTCATACACCCCAATTAGAATATTGAGTTAAAAGCATAATACAATGATCAAAACAATTTTTTTTGAAAGCTACCTATTTTTATTAAGTAAATTGTGTTAACCCTATCATTACTTTATGGATTCAAAATTGAGTCTTATTGCCTTGACATAAAATTTAATTTTCTTTGGCTCAATCGGCGATCAGTATGGCAAAATACATAATTTAAAAAAAAAATACCTATCTTAAATGTTACCGAAATTGATTCAGTAATCAATTATGAACAAACTACTTTCAGGACTTGCGTTTATTCTGTTACACCTTGTATATATGAAGCATGTATGTTCGTTCAAAAACATAAAAAACTATTCAAAACAGCAGAAGAAATATGCTCTCGAAGTAGGCGAGACCAATACAGACATGTGTTGGATGTGCTACCTCGATCAGCGAAATATAATAAAAACTCTCTAGCTATGTGTGTACGCCTGTATAATAAACTACCTAAAATATTTAAAACATTAAATTGTAAATTATTTAAAATTAAATTATATAAGTGGCTCAACAATAATAATTTCTATAGTATTAAGATTTCTTAAATATGAATACAATGTAATATAATTATTTTCAATTCCATAATGTATTTTTAGTAAGTTTGCACGCTTTAGTTTTAAGCAAAACATGTTTGATCTCATTTCTTTTTAATAACACCTTGTATATCATGTTTTATGCAAATAAAAATATCTTATCTTATAGTTTCGGAAAAAAGTGGCTGTGACATACGGACGGACAGACAGACAGACATGACGAGATCTCAATATCAAAACTTGTTACGTACAGGTAGGGTATAGGACTGCTTTATTGAGGGAAAAGTGTTTTTGGTATGGCACCGGCTATTTTTAACCACATTCCTAATTCCATAAAAGAGGAACCAGTAACAACTTTCAAAAAGAAATTAACTGTACCTACTTCTATTAAATAAATGTAACTACTCCGTATCGGATTTTCTAGCTGAAAAATTTTAGTTGTGTATCAATGTCTGTATATTTGATGAAGTTCTTGGAGATAGTTACCAAAAGTAAGGCTATCTCTTGTAATATTAGCTATGAAGGTTAATTTAATCAGTATACTTGTACACTGCAGGTATTCTTACTGATCAAACCATTGAAAACACAAGACTTAAGTTAGTAAATGATACTCATCAAGCATAGCAAACTGCGTTTTATCCTTAAATAGTCGAATCAATAATTGCGTCTTTAACCACAAACTTCTTCGCACCTACATAACGCTTTTATGGTACAGTCAGCGTCAGAGAAATGGAACCCCCCCAAGACTTAAAGACTATCGCCCGAGCACGCTCGGGCCCGCCGTCGCTCGTCGCTCGAGCGACGCGGCGGGCGGCGGCGCGGCGGCGCTGGCGCGTCACGTGAGCCTTGAGCAGCTCCCTCCCCCGCCGCCGCGCCGCACCCATCTCTGCCCGAGCGCATCCAACGGTCCGCCTCAGATATTATTTGCAAGTTTCATTCAAGTTTTTAATAATTCTATATGGTATTTTTTCGGCTTCCTTCTGGCCGAACCGTATACCAAGAATAACTTACAAAAAGACACTTTGCGTGCGATTAAGATACGAACCCGCATCACCAGGCGCCAGCCGATCATCGAGACCGTGTCTTATACTACTAGGCTATTGGCTCAATTGTCAACCTCAACGAAAATTGGAATAGTATTACTCCATAAAACGAACAAGGTTATTAACGGTCTAATCTTCTAGATAATAAGGTTTAAATTTCAACTTTCGTTTTATATTTAATACCTTAGTTTTACAAAATGCAATACGCATTAACTCCTCAATTAACTAAAAGATAAGGTTGAAATTAGCTTGTTTGGTTGAATATAATGTGTTGATTCCGATTGTTGCACTACCGTCATTTTACTTCAGAAACTTAACTGCTGTATGAACTGCGAGTTAAGGTTGAATTTAGAATACTTCTTCGCTTTATTTAGTAAACTGTGATTGAGGGTATAATTATTTTTTAAATGGTTTCGTTTTCGTGCCGATTCGCTTGTGTGTAATTATCTTCGTCGTAATATTATCAAATTTATTAAGTTTTTGACCAGTTGATTCTATTAACCGATGGTATGGTTTGATTAACAACTTTTTTGAAGGCTAAATTTGTTGTTATCTGGGAACAGGAACAAAGCATAAAGAAAATAGCACGAGTTATGGGCATAACGGTAAGATTTATGTTATACTTCCACATATTACCTATTTATTGTTGCAATAATGTTATGTATTTCTAATATTATTATTTTCATTGCAGAGAAAAACAGTTCGTAGATGGATACAAAGGTATCAAGCGACGGGTGATGTGAAATGTGATCGCCAAGGCCAGAGAAAATACAAATGGAGCGACAACGTAATATTGTGAAAGTTCATTTAGTGGCACCCTTCAAAACTTCAAGAAGTGATAGACTGTGACATCCTCTCCGTTATTATAAGGCAATTTACTCGGCAGATTGATTGTGTAACGTATCTGATAAAATTGCGTTGGAACATATATGAGCAAGTGTTATTAATTCCCAATATTTGTGGGATCCATAACTCGTAGTTAATCAAAAACAAACAACTTTTATAATTATTATCAATCCAGATAATCTGGTTTACAAGTAGTCTTGTAATGTATTAACGATGCACCATCTGACCTCACATATTTTTCTAATGTTGTGTTAAATAAGGGTTATTAGAAAATGTGATAAAAGAGAAAGATGTATATTGCTATACTATTATAGTTTAGCATGTTGATTCTTCCTCTGTAATTCACAGACACAAATGACAAAATTTCTTTTTTTTTAAAGGTTTTTTTCCGATAAGTAAGTATAAAAAAAATCTGTTTTCACAACTTTAAATAAATAAATATTATTGTAGTTATGTTTCTATAAATATATATATAAACGAACCTTTATCTAATGTTAAACGTTCTAAACCTCATCCAGGGTATCTCTTTTGTGTTTAGTTAATATTCTAAGTAAATAACCCCAATTTAACACAGATAGAAAACTGTATACTCAACCTGGAAGTGGATTCCATGAAGTCCTAGAAATGTAATTAGAAAAATAAATGAATATTGTTTATCAAAATGCCTAGCTTTTATTACAAACCTCCATTTGATTTCTTAAATAATAATTAACGAAAATCACCTAATAAAGAAACTAAAAAAAAGGGTAAATAAATAAATAAAGGAAAAAGAAATATTCTCATCCGCGGATTTGAACTCGTGACCACCGCATCGCCAAGCCGCAGTGTTAACCATTAGACCAACACGCCACTTACGTTACATTACGAAAAACTTAAATAGGTTTGATGTCAATACCAAGGGGGGTACCTTATTTGTGAAGCGAACTGTACACACACACACAATTACACATACACATACACACATACACGCGGTCACCGCGCGGGTTGCGCGCGTTATAGCTAAAGTCGCGATTTCATTATCCAATTTTAAGCAATGCTAACTAGGAACACTCTAACTAGGAAATCGGAGCTAGTGATTACACTACACTAAATTAGATTCTAAATCGGACAGAGACAGACGATGAGACGACGCATTCAGACGCATTGTCGGCGTCGTCGCATTCGTGAAGAAGGATCGTACTAGGTTGCACGTTTCGAATTTTCTATCGATGGCGCCGTATTTATCAAAACTACAGAAGAAAATAATAATTTAATGTCGTTTAAAACGTAAAAAAAAAAAAAAAAAAATTTTGGTCGTTATCATTATAAAGACTAGCTGCGCCCCGCGGTTTCACCCGCATAAGTGTCAATCCCGTGGGAATTTCGGGATAAAAGTAGCCTATATGTTAATCCAGGGTGTCAGCTACCTACCTTTAGAGAAAATTTTATCAAAAAAAAAAAGATATAATTTTTGTCGTTTTTATTAAAAAGATTAGGCATTTCCCCATACATTTCTATTAATTTATTTAAGGCGAAATGCGTCACAAAGAAGATGTTTTGACGCATTTCGCCTGCACGCAAAACCAATTTTTGTCCTCAAAAACTACAAATTTACCAAATTTTTTTTCATGATTATTAAAATTGAAGATTTTCTTTAGTGAATTATGGGGGCCAAAACACGATTGACATAATTTGACTCGATACAAAAAAATCGCAAAGTTTCCTCAAAATTAGCCTTTTTTATGAGAAAAACCAGTTTTATTCGATTGTAATTAAAGCAATTTCAATAAAATTTCGTCTATACGTTCACCATTAAATATATTAGGGGATTATGGGTTTATTTTAATGTAACAGAGCAAATAGAATTTTAAAAAGAAATATTTATAAAAAGCGTGCGCGCAGGACGGACATCCCACCGCTCCCGCAGTCCGTCAGTCGGCCGCAGCGCGTCTTAGAGAGCACCCGTGTACAACTTTATTGCGCCCGTTGTCGCCAACTATTCAAGCGAACATTGAAGTGTAAAGTGATACCTTAGTCGCAAAAATGGTAAATAAAAAATATTCAGGACTGAAGCTCAAGAAGCTGAAATTGTTAAACTTGAATAGGTAAGTTTTTTATTTATTATCCCAAAAATTACCAATTTTGATATTGACGTACTAACTCTTATTTATTGTACAAGCACACAACATTCTTTTTGAAAGTCCCTTTACACAATATGCCGTGATAGCGTGTGCCTCTGTATTCCCTTGGATTTGTATGAACCCTCACCACACACGGCGCCGCGGTGGCGGCGGCGAGTTTTGATAGGTCTTATCAAAACTCGCCGCCGCCGGCGCGGTGCGGCGCCGTGTTCGGTGGTTCATACAAATCCAAGAGTGACTGATGCTGCGGCATAATGTGTAAACGGCCTAATAAAGATAGATAATTATGGTCTAAAACTTTCATGTAGGTACCTACACCCCAATAGCATTATTTATACAATGGTTTATTATTATGTTTTTACAGAACTCTTATCAACACTGAGTCTGACATTGCGGAGTTGCCAGCTGACTCACAAGGAATGAGTAAAGCCGTCACACCACCACAAGTGTCAGAAACATCTGATGGGGCAGTAGTATAACTTCAATCAGTATCACCCAAGTTTTTTGAGTAAGTTTGCTTACTTATCTACTTATATTAGTATACCCGCCACGTCTGCGGAGTTTCGCTAGCTAATTTAATTTAACCCTGTGTACAGTGTGTACTAGAGAAAGCCTTTGAAAATACAAAGTGTTTTTTTTATCCCATAACTCTAGGGGGTCATTGTACTCATCATTATGAACAACTACTATGGGACCAAACCTAAAATCGCGAAAAAGAAATCAGCTGTTATATTTTATATTCGCATAACTCGTCAAAATGTAGGGAATACCAAATTTTTTTTCGCGATTTCGGGTTTGGTCCTGTAGTAAAAGTTGCTCATAATGATGAGTACAATGACCCACTATATTTATCGGATATCAAAAAAAAAACGCATAGGTATAATTTGTATGTTAGAGGTCATCAATAGGACTAAAAACCGGTTTTTATCAAAAACGTTTTTTGGCGGTCTTTTTATAGTATATTGGGAATGAAACTTCAAGAAAACCGGTTCTTTAAAAACCGGTTCTTAACACGTCACGTGTATTTTTCATTACTTACTAGCTTCCGCCCGCGACTTCGTCCGCGTAAAATTTCACCCTCCCTCATTCACCCTCTTAGGGGTGGAATTTCGAAAAACCCTTTCTTAGTGGATACCTACTCTTCACAAAGAACACACCCAAATTTCTTGTCTCTAGGACCAGCGGTTTAGGCTGTGCGTTGATAAGTCAGTCAGGACTTTGAATTTTATGTAGAGATGACGTCATGAATACGACTAAAAACCGGTTTTTAACAAAAATCCGTTTTTGGCGGTATTTTTATAGTATATTGGGAATGGAACTTCAAGAAAACCGATTCTAGTTAAAAACCGGTTCTTATCACGTCACGTGTATTTTTTTATTACTTATATTTATTTTGGCACATTGAGGGTAGACTTTATTCTTATAAGTAGGTTACAAGTTACCCAGCATGTAGCGAAAACGCACCACCACTATGAAGTTAGTTGTTGAAGTGAATAGGTTAATTTCATGGTATATTATGTTTTTCTTGTATTGTATAAATATTTCCATAATTTCAGCACCCATGAAAAACTACTGGATACTGACGGTACAGGAATGGTCTCACTACAACAGCTACCAGAAATATCCGATGCGGCACATGTGAACCTTCAGTCGCTGTCAATCACACCACCTGTGATGATATTGCCGAGTAAGTTTACTCTACAGTGAAATTGTAATTTTGTTTATGCTAATGTAATACAGTGGAAGTCTTCATAATGTGCACATAACGAAATGAGGGAAACATAGCTTAATTTTATCGACGAAAAAAATATTTGAATAAATAAAAAAATATTTAAAAGGATCTTTACCTGCTAAAGTATGGTGATTGCAAGGCCTTTCTTTAACAGTTGATAGGAAAGTTGTGATTGAGTTATAAACATGGTATTTTACGTTTAGAAATCTGATACGATGGAGAATAATTTAAAGTAATAAAAAAGAGTAGGTAATCGGGGCTTTTATTGAGTAATTTTACATTTATACGCTTTTTTATTTCAAATGTTTCAGCGTCCAAGAAGACCTGCCCTATCAAGTGGAAAATGAGTGTGAGACAAAGTCTGTCAAAGAAATCACCGGTCGCAGAATTGTTGACGTGGTACATTTTTTAAATCAAAAACTATTTTTTTTTTATAATAATACAAAAGCTGTTATTTTTTATTGTTATTGTTATTAGAAACAGAAAAGCGTTTTTTTTTTATAATAATACAAAAGCTGTTATACTTACCTGTTTTTTCATTTCTACAGAGTAATTTTTTTATCAACACCCAAATTTTCACAGGGTGTTCTACCCATGAATATGAACAACTTTTACTATGGGACCCTGAAATCACGAAAAAAATCTGATTCATACATTTTGGTCGAGTATGTATGTATTGAATTTTTGTAAGAAACAGCGGATTTTTTTTCGTGATGTCAGATTTGGTCCCATAGTGAAAGTTGTTCATATTCATGGGTAGGACACCCTATGAAAATTTAGGTAGTGGTAAAAAAATTATCCTGTGTAAGAACCGGTTTTTGGTAAAACCGGTTTGGATTCTATCTCTCATACCACAAAATACAGATAGGCAATCTACGTACAAAGTGCGCTCGAGCAACGCACACATAGACACCGCTCACGGACACGTTATCTCGGAGTGGTTGGGAGTAGTGCGAGCGCGGGTGCCATCCGCTTGAGACACGCGTCTGTGAAGTGGAAAAATGGAGCAAGCCCGATTTTTATAATAGTTACCTATTTTGAATTAGTATAAACGAAGTAACTTTTTTGTAAGGTAAATTCACGCCACCAATTATTACGTAAGTTGAAAACACGATTTTTTGTTTGTGTAGATATTGTGTTGTTTTTAGTGTTATTTGATAGGTTTAGATCTAAAACGGATAGGGCAAAATAAATTGTGTAAATAGGGTAATCCGTTTTGAAGTTATTAGGGGTTTTCGACAGTGAAAATTGACAAATGTCAAATTTTATTATGTTTTTGGTTCTGTAAACTTTTTGTATTGCAATACTATGTTTATTGTTTTGTTTTAATATTGTAGAAGAAGCTCAAACAATAAATCAAATAACTAGATACGAGTGTCACTACCACGATAGTTTTTTGTGTATAAGTCAAAGTTGACAACCCTAGCGCGACCGCCGAGCGTAGGTATGAAAATTGAAGTACACGCATGTGATTGCCTTCTGTACCATCTGTATTTTGTGCTCATACTTAGTTAGTACCCATTCATTTTCAAACAGCGAACTAATTGGGTTTGATAAAGGAACTCATAAGTAGTTATTTTATTATAAGAAGGCCAGTATTCGTAAGTAGATAGATATAATATGGTGCTATAAATAAATATAAAATAATATTGTAATTACCTAATTACAGTATTATGTATTATATTATGTACTTTAAATACCTACTGTGCAACTAGTACCAACTAAAACTGCTACTTGTCGCTACAGTCCGACCGCCCCGTATGTGCGACCCACTGCAGAAGTATTTTGGTTCACGAGAGAGGGTCGCGCTTACAGCGGTCGGACTATAGCTTGCCGGCCGAGTGCGGCAGAGCGCGGGGCCCCGCGCGCCGTTTACCCGTCCGCGTCTGCTTCACCCCCTCGAAACCTACGTGACTACGATAGCATTTCGCCTTAAGACTAGCAGCGCCCCGCGATTTCACCCGCATAAGTGTCGATCCTGAGGGATTATCGGGATAAAAACTATCCTTTGTCCTTTCCCGGGATGCAATCTATCTCTCTGCCATCGAAATCCGTTCAGTGGTTTAGGCGTAAAAAGGTAACATATAGACAGACAGACAGACAGAGTTAGGTACTTTCGAATGTATGATATTATAGTATGGATAGTATAATTATATACTCGTAGCACATGGTTTTTTTTTTCTGTGGGCAATGCTGTCGTTTCCGATACAGTCTCCATGTTGTATGTAGCATTTATATAAAAAAAACTGTCCAAGTGCGAGTCGGACTCGCACACGGAAGGTTCCGTACCACAAGGCAAACACACCGAAAAAAAAAACACGTTTCTTGTATGGGAGCCCCCTTAAATATTTATTTTATTTTAATTTTAGTATTTGTTGTCATAGCGGCAACAGAAATACATAATTTGTGAAAATTTCAACTGTCTAACTATCGCGGTTCTTGAGATACAGCCTGGTGACAGACAGACGGACGGACCCCTTACCCTTTGGGTACGGAACCCTAAAAATACTCTTCGGTAGCATTCGTGCGCGCGGTCTACTCGTCCACCTTGCTCAAAGCGCGGACGCCGACTAGTCGTTCTAAATCGTAGCGCCGTGATTACACTATCCTAGATTGGATCCAATTTAGGAAGTAGAAAGATTGGACCTCCAATTTCCACTAAATTGGATCCAATCTGTTCTAACTGCGATTACATCTGCCGATTTCCTAGTTAGCATTCCTTAAAATTGGATAATGTAATCGCGGCTTAAGTGCGCTCGATTTATTTAGCTAAGACGTTTTTAATTGAATGGCGAGCATGGGACTATGTACTGGCTGAAACGGGTGGAGAGCGGAATGGCACGGGCGCGGGCGGCGAGGATACCATTCGTGCGGAGGCCGCGTGACAACCGCGCGGTTGTGTGATCCCGACTCCCGAGGAAATTCAATGCTGTTGCCGTTTGAGTGAGAAAATCTAAATTAGAACGGTTTCTGATATTACAACACATTTACACGGAGACAGTTTCTCGCCCGTTATTAAGGCGACTAGCGAGAACTACATTGACAATTTAGGGGTACATATTTGAATATCAAAAGTTTCAATATCTACGGTTAAAATGTACCATAAAACCGAAAATTAAAATAATGTAAGTTTCTATTGTCGAATGGTTAGATATCCTACTTCCAATACATCTAAAATCTAATTACCTATCGACAAACGTGACATCGAAAGGCTTAAATATTGAAGTACAGAGTTTCGAATGTCTTAAATATCGATGTTACGGCTAATAACCGAAGTGCGGCTACACCTAGTTTTAAGCAAACCTAACCTCGGGGACTCGGGGTGCCCTTCGCTGGCTCTTGCCGGCTACACCTAGTTTTAAGCAAACCTAACCTCGGGGACTCGGGGTGCCCTTCGCTGGCTCTTGCCGGCTACACCTAGTTTTAAGCAAACCTAACCTCGGGGACTCGGGGTGCCCTTCGCTGGCTCTTGCCGGCTACACCTAGTTGTACCCGGCTAAAACCAGTCAATATAATGAACTAAAGTGTATTAAATATTGACATTTTGAACTTAGATATAATGACTATAGATATTTTTAATCATTAGATATTTTTATCACTCGTCATTTCAATGTTAGACATTTTAAGCTGATTATGAAGGAAATTGCTAATATGTTCATTGCTTCATATGTTTGAAAACTTCGTCTGCTCAGCAACGTAAGTAACGCAATGAATGTTGTTGATCTGTCAAAAACAATTTTCGATATTACGATACAATCGATATCCCACCAAAAACATTCTGTAAAAAACTAGCCAAGTCTCGATGGAGCTGCTTGTTTATCTCTAAAAAGTAATGAAATCTAGACAAAGTCGTACCAAGTCTAAGGTTCCTTACTGCGATTTCTTTATTATTATAGTTAATGTTGTATGACTTGGTCGTTGAACATTCTTTAAACGTTAGTGGGTACAAGTCAATTTTGTTTACACGTAATGTTATATCTGTTGTAACTACATATGTTTGTTAAGCGAGATAATAGCCCATACTGGTATTGGTAATTGAACGCTAGTGTCTCATTTAAGGCTGTTGTTGATTGTGCAACACATGCATTCAGCATTGACAATGCTGACTTCTGCTCTCTTCTTTTTGAAGCGTCAAATCGACAACCAATCTAACATAAAATAGACGTACAGACGGACAAATCAATGATCAATGATTATAAGTCCGTCTGTACCTACTGGAAATAATTTTTAATACTGTTTGTTTCAGACTCGCCTATACATAAGTATTATTGAAATACGCAGCTTTATCAAGCCTACAATTGACTAGTTATTGAATCAACGTTTTCCAAGTGGCAATTTTCCATCGTCAATGGTTAGCGGTTCTGGCGACAGATTGGTGCAATGGTGTCATGGAGCACCTGGTTTTGTACCCTTCAACGGCCAAGTCACACAACATTAACTATAATAATAAAGAAATCGCAGTAAGGAACCTTAGACTTGGTACGACTTTGTCTAGATTTCATTACTTTTTAGGGTTCCGTACCCAAAGGGTAAAAACGGAACCCTATTACTAAGACTTCGCTGTCCGTCCGTCCGTCTGTCTGTCACCAGGCTGTATCTCAAGAACCGCGGTAGCTAGACAGTTGAAATTTTCACAGATGATGTATTTCTGTTGCCGCTATAACAACAAATACTAAAAATAAAATAAATATTAAAGGGGGGCTCCCATACAAAAAAACGTGTTTTTTTTCGGCGTTTTTGCCGTCTGTCTGTCGCCAGGCTGTATCTCAAGAGCCGCGGTAGCTAGACAGTTGAAATTTTCACAAATTATGTATTTCTGTTGCCGCTATAACAACAAATACTAAAAACAAAATAAAATAAATATTTAAGGGGGGCTCCCATACAACAAACGTGTTTTTTTCGGCATTTTTGCCTTGTGGTACGGAACCCTTCATGTGCGAGTCCGACTCGCACTTGGCCAGTTTTTTTAGAGATAAACAAGCAGCTCCATCGAGACCTGGCTAGTTTTTTACAGAATGTTTTTGATGGGATTTCACTTCTTTTTGTAGAAACGTATACGTACGTACGTATTCTTTTTGTACGTATATTGATTTATTTTATTAGATTTTCTTATTTGACACATTTTTTTTCTTTTTAGGAGTACTTTTTTTATTATTACAAATCTTTCTTTTCTTTTTTTCCGGTTCTGATTCTTGTACAGTAGCAACAGTTTTTCGTATTGCCCATTCGCGTTCATTATTTATTCTTTTAGACGGTTTAATTTCTGAAAGATCGGCGCGGTATTTACGCCTAAGCCGGTTGTATTCGGTGATCGCTGTAGCTTGAGCTTTTATACTCTTGAAGTCAACATTTATGAGGTGCACCCCATGAATATTGGTTACTCGTGAAAGCGCCACGTAGGCTTGGCCACAAGAGAATATGGAGGTGCCAATGTCCATGAGGGCATTTTTTAGACTTAGACTCTTGTGAATTGTTAGGGCATACGCCACACAGATTGGGAATTGTTCTCTGTACACGTATGCCCGGGGTATGATCTCAAATTTTGATTTAAAAGGCAATAATTCGTGAATCAAATTATTAGCGAATTTTACTACCAATTGTTTAGGCTTTGTTTGGTCTTCCAGGTCCCACCTCACTTTTTGTACAATGCCTATCGACCCATTCACTAAACCTAAACTAACATCAATGTTTCTCCTAAGCATTACTTTAGCTCCCTCTTTAATGATTATAGTTTCTTCCAGTCCAGCAGTCATCGACGCATCATCTTCATATTTTTATAAACACGCCCGGGCTTTCGTTATCATACATTTTGAACAATCCAAGGAATCTTTAGCAACTAACTTTATCTCGGGGATAAAGTTCTACGGTTTCTCGACGTATTTCAGGGCGTTTTTGTCGATAACGAGCCGCAGCTTCTCGAAGTTGTTCAGATCGGGACAGTTCGGATACCTTAGGTCTTCCTTTTTTAGTTTTAGTCGGTCTACCGCCTTTTCCCTTATGCTTCATGTTCAATTCACTTTGCGTAGAGTTTAAATCATATAATGTACATATAGCAGTATCTGATGTTACAGAATTTAATGTTATGGGATCAAAGGGGGAAGAAGATGGAGAGGCATCTCGTATAGGAATGAGTACAGTCACGAGCACCAATATGTCAACACTTGGCGATTTTTTTCACGAAATAACGAATGCAACGTTGAAATACGACACTTTACATATACCTATGGGTTCGAAAATACTATGTTCCTACTAATATAAAATTTCATTAAAAATAAAGGAGAAAATCGCCTTTGAATAAAGCCAAGTGTATACATACTTTTGCTCGTGACTGTACATCGTAGTGGCCGCTTAAGTAACTACCGGTAAAACGTAAACACTTTTTTTGGAAACCTTCGCCAAAGGAACCTCTTAGTATACCGTTCTCATACACTTCAAATGTGAAGGGTTAGATTTTTCCAGCAGCCATAAGCTCAGAAGCTGAGCCGTAAGTAGTGGGTTTTTCACATCAAATGAAGCGGCCCACCAAGTTGAATATTTTTTGTAAAGGCGGTATGTCGATCTCTAATAGTTTGGTTAGGCTCTTGTGTTTTCTAATCAGGGTCACCAGGTACTCCAGATCTTCGATTATCCTAATTTTTATAGTTTTCCCTTTATGGCCTGCCTTTATGGCTTTGTGGCCATTAAACCCTAACTCTGTACCAAATTTCAGCACTCTGAGTTTATGGGAAGTACTAGTTCTATTTTGATGATGAGTGAGTGAGTGAGTGTCATAAATGCGAAACTTTGCTTTCGCTTAACTTCGGAACTAAATAACCTACAGACTTGAAATTTTGGATTATAAGTATGTGATTATAGCTTACTGGATGACGAAAATTTCTGCGTTCTGGTCTTATCCAGAGGTTCTCAAATAGGGGCCTGAAAATGCGGCGAAATGGTTCCAATAAAGGATGGTACGGCAGTGTTTGCTTCGCGCTCGACTTGGCGGGGGCACTGCCGTGCCCCCCGATTTAAATTTTCGATGTTTTGAACGTTGACATTTTACCCGTAGGTATTTTAATGTTCGATATTCAAATTTATGTACCCCTCGTTCCTCGTTTACATGTAGGTATATTTCAGAGAAACGGAGAAACTTTATCCGGACGATGTTACAGGTGAGAAACTGTCAGCCTAAAAGCTTATAAAAAAAAATGAAAGGGTTTTCACGAGCAAAATCACCGTGGTGAAGGCGAAGTGGTCGCGGTCTTGCACGGCGGCGCGCGGCGCGGGCGCGGCGGGCGGCGCGGGCGGCGCGGGCGCGGCGCGTCGCGGCGAGGCGCCGGCGGGCGCGGCCGCGCTGCCGCGCAGCACGCGGTAGTGCTCCCACGAGCGCTGCAGCCGCAGCCGCTCTGCGGACACGTCTACGTGAGGGAGGAGCCTAGTGTTCTGCGGGTGACTGTACGTATCGATCCCATGGTTTTCGAGGGCGAAATGTGGTGTTAAATTTTTAATTAGAGGATCATTTAATTATTCCCCCTTTTTTTATCGCCGTGTGCAGCGAATGAGCCCGTACATTAGTCGCACCCGATGAAAGTGAAAAGGCGGTGCCGCGATGGCTGTCTATATGGGTGTTAGCGGTGCCTTCTATCTGGCAGAATGTTGATGCTCCGAAATATATTTGGTATAACACACTTGACATAATCTTCTTTAAAACGAATATTTTTAAGGCATAAAAATTATTTAACATAATTATTGTTGGCCGAATGTTTATACGTCCAAATTTACAATGGCATACTTTTAAGATGGCACGATTTTATTTGGCGTAATTTCACTTGGCATACTATGAAGATGACAGAGTTTTATTTGGCATAATTTCACTTGGCATACTATGAAGAAATATTTTTTAACGAATATTGTTTGTTCGGTGTATTTTTCCATGGTATTGGTATGGTATGAGTAAACTATAATAATAATGGTTTCTATAAGCGATCTCGGGACTTGGGGCACTCAGACTCAGTTAGGTTAGGTACCTTCCCCCCCCCGGTGGGTTCCGCATTGTCGAGGCGGGGGGCCTCAGTAGCCGTGGCTTAGTCACCCACGGTGAAGCGAAGAGGAACCCGAGGAGGGGCCGCTTGTCAGGGCTTTTGCCGATAAGTCAACGACGTAGCGGCCAACAAGTAGCGGTGCCGCTTGGGCGACATCGCAACTGAGGTGGGCCGCGATGTCGTATGGGAGGCATCGCGGCTGAGGGTTGGAGGCCGCGGGGGGAGAGGAGTGCCGGTATTGCGGTGCGCCGCTCTCCCTACCGTCCGCGGTCTAGACGGGGTCGCCACCATCTGATGGCGGACACGGTGGGGCCGCAGGGGAGGGGGAGTGTCGGTATGACGTTGGCCGCTCTCCCTATCCTCTGCGGCCGAAAATTGGCAGGCGGCGGGGCCAATGAGCTGACCCGTCGCAGGGGGACCAAGGGTGCCCAGACACGGGATCTGCTGGTTTGGTCCCTGGGGTGGTCACGGCGTGCTATGTGTTCCGGTGCGCCGGTGATGGGATTACTCCCCAGAGGAGGGTCCGGTCCGGGGCTTCGTCGACTACCTCTTATTTATTATTGCTTGTAAACCAACTTAGACCCTAATTAATTATTTTTAAAAATGGTTAGGTTAAAACTGTGACCCCTTCGCACGAACTCAAATATGCCAAAAGACGATTCTGACTGTGAACTTTCTGCGATATTATGATGGTTCTACATTTTAGGGTTCCGTAGTACCTACAAGGAACCCTTATAGTTTCGTCATGTCCGTCTGTCTGTCTGTCCGAGGTTTTGCTAAGAGACCGTTAGTACTAGAAAGCTGTAATTTTGCAGGAGTGTGTTATGTTACTGTAAAAGCCCGAACTGCGGTAAATCTTACGATTTACCGGTAAATCCTAAGATTTACCAAGTCTCACCAGTAAAAGTCCGAATTGTTCTATAATAATCTTTAATTTCAAACTTTTACCGGCTGTTTCAGTCGGTAAATCTTAGGTTTTACCGCAAACACCGGTAAAAGTCAGAAATTGATGATTATTATAGGGAACTACTTTTTTGAGCTGTTATTTAAATATTCGAGATGTTATTATGATCAGTTGAAAAACATTTCAATGTCAAATCTAAAAATAATTGAGCAGTCCAATAACTGAATGAGCGGTAAGCGGGGCTCCGTCGACATAGAATACAAAAGCGAGCAAAGGGCACCCCGAGGTTCGGTTTGGTTAGGTTACTTTAAACCCTTTACACAGAAATAGGGGCCCCGCGAAGCGGGGCTCCGTCGACATAGGATTTACAACTGCCTCTTTAAATCAGTGCCATTATTATAGAACAATTCGGACTTTTACCGATGACACTTGGTAAATCTTAGGATTTACCGCAGTTCGGGCTTTTACAGTAACATATGTATATAAATTACACCGATAAAGTGGTAAAATATTTTTTTTTTTAGTGTAGCTTAGTGTAGCTGTACATTTGTGAAGTGGGAATGAATATTTTTTTCGTCGTCTACCCCATCGTGTGGGGTATCGTTGAATGGGTCTTCGAAAATGACTTGAGGGTTGCTAAAGATATTTTTCGATTTAATGCTCCATTTACGAAATATTAAACTTTAAAGTGAAAATTTTTGTTGCAGTAGGGCGTCCCCCCCCCCCCCCCCTCTAAAAGCTAAACTGCGGGCTTGAAAAATCTGGAAAAATTCAAGAAAAATGCAAATAGTGCAGTTCATGAACTTTAAAGGAAAACTATAAGAATTAAGATAACTTTATTAGTTTAGCAGTAATAGTCGTTGAACTTGGGTGTTGGATAATTTTGTACCAAATACAAAATCCTTAGCATTAATCCTTTAAAGTGACTAAGACGAAGTAGTTACTTGTTTATGACGGGTAAAGATTTGCATTTAAAAACAAAATATGAAATAAAAAAGCCATAATAAATTATCATAAGTTTCACAATACTGCCGCTAGATGGAATGATGGAATTACAATTTTGTGAATTGAAATAATAACTTGGTAGCAATCGTACTCTTATTTTTTAGCTTTACAGGGAAGAAAGTGGTTCTTATTAGTTAATGTCTACGCTGTTTAAATAATTATCTTCGAAAATCAATATTTTGTTGTGTTTAGTATCGCTATTCGTTAACAGATGGCGTTGTGCCGTGACGTCACTTTTGTAGATCGCGGTGTTAAGATTTTCTTGCAACGTATGACGTCCGTGGTTACGTTATGTGTTAAAGTTTTGTTTTACTCTGGACATCCTTGCATAAATATATTGTTATCCAGACTCGACGTAACGGGACTCGACATAAAGGGAATAAATCATTATAACAATTAACTCCTAATATCTTTACCATTACATAATTATATTCAGAATAAAGAACAACAGAATCGTACTATATAGTGATAACGGGGCTACTACGGAACCCTACACTGTGCGTGGCCCGACACGCACTTGGCCGGTTTTTAATTATTAGATGGATATGAAATTTATGCCTAAAGATGATTCTGACTTACAAAATTACGAGTTTTGAATGTATGATAAATGAGTGTATGCCAAACGATTTTCTGCGAAATGAAGTTTATGCTATAAGTACGCTGTTATGCAAAATAATATTATGACATAAAAAGTTCTGCTATAAAGGCCGGACCCGGGTGTTAGTTGTCGGTGTGATTGTGACACTCACTGAGCAGGTGCACGTCGGCGCCGGCCAGCAGCTGGTACAGCACGTGGAAGTTGCGCTCGCCGTCCAGCACGCCGCACACGCGCTCCTGCGACACGCGACAGTACAGTACGCACACTACGCTCGACACGCACCTCTAGCTATACATTCGACTACACTCAACTTATGGAGTACGCTACTTTATGTAATGTGAACACGTCCTAGTCGAGGCCAGCCTATAGTTTGCGAGCGAGCCAGTTTCGAGCGACTACCTAAAAGCCAAGATCTAGAAGCTGTTCTGAGAGAGACGGAACATTCACATTGCGGCGTAGTAGCTTAGAGGTTCTCCGTTCTACCTCTGACACCTTGACAATGGAGGATCGATGAAATCGCGGTGACAACTAAAAAAAACTAAGTTTCTTAAACATTCGTTGAATATAAGCGCATACTTGAATACACAATCTTCGATAATATAATTTACATGTATTGCACTTAATTAACTATCTACTTAAAGAACAATGGCCATTTATTTTTGTTGCTTTCTAAACTATACTTTATTGATAAATTTTTAACTTTTTTTTTTAAACTCCTAGTAATAGATGTCCATTGGTGTGTCCAGCGGGCCCTATGAGAATACCAGCGCTGCAGTATTATTTAAACCCCTAGTAATAGATATCCGTTGGTGTGTCCAGCGGGCCCTATGACAATACCAGCGCTGCGGTATTATTTAAACCCCTGGTAATAGATGTCCGTTGGTGTGTCCAGCGGGCCCTATGACAATACCAGCGCTGCGGTATTATTTAAACTCCTAGTTATAGATGTCCGTTGGTGTGTCCAGCGGGCCCTATGACAATACCAGCGCTGCGGTATTATTTAAACCCCTGGTAATAGATGTCCGTTGGTGTGTCCAGCGGGCCCTATGACAATACCAGCGCTGCGGTATTATTTAAACTCCTAGTTATAGATGTCCGTTGGTGTGTCCAGCGGGCCCTATGACAATACCAGCGCTGCGGTATTATTTAAACTCCTAGTTATAGATGTCCGTTGGTGTGTCCAGCGGGCCCTATGACAATACCAGCGCTGCGGTATTATTTAAACCCCTGGTAATAGATGTCCGTTGGTGTGTCCAGCGGGCCCTATGACAATACCAGCGCTGCGGTATTATTTAAACTCCTAGTTATAGATGTCCGTTGGTGTGTCCAGCGGGCCCTATGACAATACCAGCGCTGCGGTATTACTTAAACCCCTAGTAATAGATGTCCGTTGGTGTGTCCAGCTGGCTCTATGAGAATACCAGCGCTGCGGTATTATGTTTTAATTATCACAGCATTATGCTGAGATAGGAAGGCTTTTTAGCCTCGCACAGGTCTTTTTTTTTTGGTTCGTTTTAATTTAACTTTTAACCTGTGGAGCAATTACAATAAAAAAAGCCTGCAATGCTCTGTGCGTCCAGGGGTTTGTTGGGGCTCCCAAGGCGGTGCAGTGCCTCCGGCATGTTCGCCGACCACAGCACGGACGGCTTCCAGGCGGTGCTTCGCTAAAGAACGGTCTCCCTGTTGTCTCAGGTAAAGGGTAGCGCCAACACGCTTCTGTGCGTGCTGTCGCACAGAGTGGACAGCCAAATCCTGAGGCATTGGTAGCTCATGCATGTCCAAAATAATAATAATTTTAAATGTTACTAACATACTTAGCTATGAATATGTACCTACCTTCTAACATAATATGTACAGTCGACCCAACTAATTAGTTTACATTTTACATGTGTGGGTGATGTCATAGTTATGCACACAAACACTAAATAATACGAACGAGCTCTGTTTTTATTATTAGTGTGTGTATGGCATACCAATTACCATAATATCAATATAATGTATAATATAGTAATCATTCATTTATGTTACTGAATGAGATATAATATTTCGCATTTCTATATAACAACCTTGGCACAATGGCTGTAGTCTTTGGTCAGGGAACGAGAAGCCGTAAGTTCAAACCTTGGGTGCAGCGATATACTCTTTTTGTATCATTGACATATATATTACTACTTTTGAAATCATTGTTTTGTATTTATTATTTTGTTAAAACGTTGCTTAAAGTTGAATATATAACGATTCGATCCCGTTCATGGATGAGTTAATGAAGTTTGCAACGTTTAAGACAACCACGGAATTCTCAGGCCATTTTATTTTGACTGTTTAGAAAATAACTACTTACCCACAATTAAAAAAAAATGTTTTCAAACACCTTAATTCATAAAAACCGGGCAAGAGCGAGTCGGACTCGCGCACCGAGGGTTCCGTACTATCATATGTTTTTACCCGACTGCGCGACGCAAAGGAATGGTAATGTGTTCATCAGCCTATGTATGTATGTATGTTCCTTTGAAGCACTATACAGACCAAACGCCTGGGCCGATTTTTATGATTCACATGTCAATCGATTCCTCTTACACCCAGTTGCACAAAGACAAACATTAATGCCCCATTACATAATGTATCATTAACGCTAATGATATCATTAATTTAATGATGTTGCACAAAGCAACTTTAGCTTATGTTAATGTTCCATTACCTAAAGTCGTCTTTAAATAATGTTGCTAGTAGCATTGACTGAAAAGAATGAACATGAGTGAAGGTTTCCATTTATTTTTTTATAATCTATGATTTCTCGATGAAAAAAATAACATGTTTGACAATTTTGCACCGATCCCGGCCAGCGTGCGATGATGTCCCTAATTTTTAACTTCGCATCACACACCACCTGGACATTTATTGAAAAATATGCCTTTTTGCATCGGAACATTTCTGCAAGGAAGCCGCCTCTACTTATAATTTTGACGTGTGTGCAATCTAGGGCTCCAACTACACGTGGAAATCCTGCAATTTCATAGAAATCTTCAGCAACCTTTCTGAATTTTTCCCTATCTGGCATTCGAATAAACACAGGTGCTAAACTAGCTAGCTTCAGAGTCACCTTCTGTACTATTCGACAAATCGTCGATTTGTGAACCAATTTTTGCCACAGGATCTTTTCAGCAGGTATTAGGTGATTTGACCAATGTCAAATCACCTAATACCTGCTGAAAAGATCCTGTGGCAAAAAATCTCAGGCAAATCAGTACTTGGGTTTTTCCATCGATGGCCTTATTTCTATTGGTAACAGGCTCCAAATTAAGCTGGTCACATATTTGAATAACTGCTTCTTTTGAAATTCTGTAACGGAGACGAAAATCTTCTCCATCGTATTTTGAGAATATATCGTCTCTGTTTGGGATATAACGGCGACTATGGGGAACATATTCTTCTGCTTCAGATAATGATGACAGGCTCGACAAAGACATGTTGTATAATCTAGGAATGGCTACTACTGGTTTTTAAATAAAAACTGAAAATTCGCACACGAGACTACACAAAACTGCAATTTTAATGTTGGGCTAATGGACGTTTGTTGACACATTAAAATTTGACGCCCGAAATGTCAATTTAAAGGTCCTTTAGGCGCTAATGGTGCTTTGTGCAACAAAAAAGATGACATGTTACCTCATTTGACACTTCCATTAATTAAAACTAAAGAACCATTAAAATGGACTATAATGTTGCTTTCTGCAACAAGTTAATGGAAGATTAGTACTTAATGACAGCTTTAAAAGATAAAGCTCGTTTCTGCAACTGGGTGTTACACCCAGTTGCACAAAGACAAACATTAATGCCTCATTACATAATGTATCATTAACGCTAATGATATCATTAATTTAATGATGTTGCACAAAGCAACTTTAGCATATGTTAATGTTCCATTACCTAAAGTCGTCTTTAAATAATGTTGCTAGTAGCATTGACTGAAAAGAATGAACATGAGTGAAGGTTTCCATTTATTTTTTTATAATCTATGATTTCTCGATGAAAAAAATAACATGTTTGACAATTTTGCACTGATCCCGGCCAGCGTGCGATGATGTCCCTAATTTTTAACTTCGCATCACACAGCACCTGGACATTTATTGAAAAATATCCCTTTTTGCATCGGAACATTTCTGCAAGGAAGCCGCCTCTACTTATAATTTTGACGTGTGTGCAATCTAGGGCTCCAACTACACGTGGAAATCCTGCAATTTCATAGAAATCTTCAGCAACCTTTCTGAATTTTTCCCTATCTGGCATTCGAATAAACACAGGTGCTAAACTAGCTAGCTTCAGAGTCACCTTCTGTACTATTCGACAAATCGTCGATTTGTGAACCAATTTTTGCCACAGGATCTTTTTGAAAAGATCCTGTGGCAAAAATCTCAGGCAAATCAGTACTTGGGTTTTTCCATCGATGGCCTTATTTCTATTGGTAACAGGCTCCAAATTAAGCTGGTCACATATTTGAATAACTGCTTCTTTTGAAATTCTGTAACGGAGACGAAAATCTTCTCCATCGTATTTTGAGAATATATCGTCTCTGTTTGGGATATAACGGCGACTATGGGGAACATATTCTTCTGCTTCAGATAATGATGACAGGCACGACAAAGACATGTTGTATAATCTAGGAATGGCTACTACTGGTTTTTAAATAAAAACTGAAAATTCGCACACGAGACTACACAAAACTGCAATTTTAATGTTGGGCTAATGGACGTTTGTTGACACATTAAAATTTGACGCCCGAAATGTCAATTTAAAGGTCCTTTAGGCGCTAATGGTGCTTTGTGCAACAAAAAAGGTGACATGTTACCTCATTTGACACTTCCATTAATTAAAACTAAAGAACCATTAAAATGGACTATAATGTTGCTTTCTGCAACAAGTTAATGGAAGATTAGTACTTAATGACAGCTTTAAAAGATAAAGTTCGTTTCTGCAACTGGGTGTTAGTCCGGTGTCACTAAAGACATGACGTTAGTGAAAATTCAATATGGCGACTACTATGTATGTATGTATGTATATCTCTTTGGCACGATCTGTAGCCTAAACGGCTTGATCTATTTCAGCTTGAGAGGTGCCGTTAGATTCGTCTTTATTGTGCGAGTGACACTGGGTATATCAAAATTTAAAAAAAATAAAATGGCCGATTTTTGGCGCAATGTTGTCTTCAATGTTGTCTATTTCTCAAAACCTATCGAGTGGGGTATCAAAATAAAGGGTTTTAAAAGATGATTACAAAAATATAAACAACTTATATGGTTAAAAGTAATTCGAAGTGGCAAATCGTAAAAAACACGTAGGTACCAAGAACTAAATCGTCAGTGAAATCTTTCACATTTGTAAACTAAAAAGCTGGAAATAAAAAAAGTTATTAAAAAAAATAAAAACCCGACTGCGGTAAAAACTTAATTTAAAAGAACTGAAAACTGTTTTTAGCTTTTCAGTTCTTTTAAATTAAGTTTTTACCGCAGTCGGGTTTTATTTTTTTTAATAACTTTTCTTAAATTTTCATCGGCGAGCTACTTACTAGATCTCGTTCAAACCAATTTTCGGTGGAAGTTTACATGGTAATGTACATCATATGTTTTTTTTAGTTTTATCATTCTCTTATTTTAGAAGTTACAGGGGGGGGGGGGGACACATTTTACCACTTTGGAAGTGTCTCTCGCGCAAACTATTCAGTTTAGAAAAAATATATATTAGAAACTTCAATATCATTTTTGAAGACCTATTCATAGATACCCCACCCCACATGTATGGGTTTGATGAGAAAAAAAAAAATTGAGTTTCAGTTCTTAGTATGGGGAATCCCCAAAATTTATTGTTCTTTTTCTATTTTTTAACCCCCGACGCAAAAACGACGGGGTGTTATAAGTTTGACGTGTCGTGTGTGTGTGTGTGTGTGTGTGTGTGTGTGTGTGTGTGTGTGTGTGTGTGTGTCTGCTGTGGCATCGTAGCTCCCGAACGGATGAACCGATTTTGATTTAGTTTTTTTTGTTTGAAAGGTGTATTAGTCGGGAGTGTTCTTAGCTATGTTTGATGAAAATCGGTCCAAGATGGCCGCCGCTACAAAATGGCGGATAACATATTTTTTCACAATTCCCTCAATATGGGTATCAAATGAAAGGGCTTCAATAGTAGAATACTATACACTATAACAAATTTTGAATCCAAGATGGCCGCCACAACAAAGTGGCGAATTACATTTTTTTTTCTCAACTCCCTCAATATGGGTATCAAATGAAAGGGCTTGACTAGTAGAATACTATACACTATTAAAAATTTCAAATCCAAGATGGCCGCCACCACAAAATGGCGAATTACATTTTTTTTTCACAACTCCTTCAATATAGGTATCAAATGCAAGGGCTTGACAAGTAGAATAATTTACACTATATTGAAAGGGAATGAGGAATATTAACTACCTAACGAAATGAAAACTAAAAACTTGAAAAATATAATAAAACAAAAAAATCTGTTTAGTCTTAAAAATTATTCTTCAACTATAAATTAATCAATATTTTTTGACGGATAAAAAATCTGATTATACACCAAATTACCAGAATCTTAAAACGGAAGAAAATAAAAGAAATGAAATACAAAAATTAAGGAGTCCCTACAAAAAGCATGAAATAAAAAATTAAATTAAAAATTTAAAAAACCCCCGACAAAAATAAAATTAAGGAATCCCTGCAAAAAGCATGAAATAAAAAAATTAATTTGAAAAAATCTTATGGAAGTCGGGGGACCTCAGAAGCAGAATAGAAGGTGTTCCACAGAACGGTCCCCCGACTTCCATAAGATTTTTTCAAATTAATTTTTTTATTTCATGCTTTTTGCAGGGATTCCTTAATTTTATTTTTGTCGGGGGTTTTTTAAATTTTTAATTTAATTTTTTTTTTGTGAAAATCTTAATACGGTTCACAGAATACATCTACTTACCAAGCTTCAACAGTAAAGTTCTTATAGTATCGGAAAAAAGTGGCTGTGACATACGGACGGACAGACAGACAGACAGACATGACGAATCCATAAGGGTTCCGTTTTTGCCATTTGGCCTACGGAACCCTAAAAAATAGCGTTCTTAGTTGTCAATCTACGAGTATTTGAGTTTATTGACTACTACCTACTCATACTCGTGTGCGGATTTATCTCTGTGGATCCAACCATGCAACATTTATCAATGTTTAAAAAGGCAGAAATTGTTGTTCTGCATGAGCAAAACATATCTATAAGTGAAATTGATATCGGTGAGTAACAGTTAGATATTACGTTGATATTATACCTACTTCAACTTATTTATTTATTTATTTAACTTAACACATTGAAGGACACTGACCGAGACACAATAGAAGTTTTATTGCTATTACGTCGAGAGGCGTTAAGTGTCCCGCAAAGTGTTAACTAACTCATCTCACCTTTCAATGTTTACCTTTAGGAGTAAATTAATGTAACTTATGTGCAATACATACAACAGTTAAATAATAATATAATACCTGTTATCATAAAATGTATTACAGTTTTTTTTTCACATCCCACACCAAATTGAACCTTAAAACAACTATTGTAAGGAAGGAACATATTGGAAGAAACTAGAGGGATCACTTGCTAGCAAGCGTTAAGCTCGCTCATTCCAACCAACACCAAATAATAATAATAACCTGATAAAAAAAACAAATTATTTTAATGCTTTTATTTAATTTACCTTTCTACTTTTTTGCTAGAGTGATTTTATTGGCCACAAAATTAATTTAATAAGCTATGAGAACTATGTTATACTATTTCACAAAAAAAAAAATACAAATTCCTTCATTGTGATTCCGTTTATTAGGGTTCCGTAGCCAAATGGCAAAAACGGAACCCTTATGGATTTGTCATGTATGTCTGTCTGTCTGTCCATCCGTATGTCACAGCCACTTTTTTCCGAAACTATAAGAACTATACTGTTGAAACTTGGTAAGTAGATGTATTCTGTGAACCGCATTAAGATTTTCATAAAAAAATAGAAAAAAAACATAAATTATGGGGGTTCCCCATACTTCAATTTTTTTTCATCAAACCCTTGCGTGTGGGGTATCTATGGATAGGTCTTCAAAAATGATATTGAGGTTTCATATAATTTTTTTTTTAAACTGAATAGTTTGCGCGAGAGACATTTCCAAAGTGGTAAAATGTGTGTCCCTGTAACTTCTAAAATAAGAGAATGATAAAACTAAAAAAAATATATGATGTAAACAGCCAATTTTCAAAATTGCCAATTTTTTAAAATTGGTTTGAACGAGATCTAGTAAGTAGCTCGCCGTTGAAAATTTAAAAACATGTGATGGTACGGAACCCTCGGTGCGCGAGTCCGACTCGTTCTTGCCCGGTTTTTTTTACTGTGTGTGTCCCAAATAAAATATTATACTTTTTCTAAACTAAGAAAAAAAAATTGCTTCTGTGATGAGACTAGTACCGCAATAACGTACCTACATTGTTAATGTAATTTGGATATCATTTATTCATTTTTTGTGTATAAACTCATTACAATTATTTCAAAAGCTAAGCCACTAGCAGACTTTGATGTTACTGATAATTTAAAGAGTTTTAGTAAAGTGAAGTCAATTTATTCATTAAAACATGATTTAACTTTTAAAAGCCGGTACTGACATAACAGATCGATAACGTAGCCTATTTTTGCCAAGTAAAATTGATCAAAGATTGTCATTTTTCTTTTGTAATTTCGGCGTCGACTGCCTTAACGCAGCTGTGTTCTGTGTGGTCTTGTGTTATTCCGCATTATTTATTATTTTGTGTTTAACGATTCTCTGGGTAGGTACATATTTGAACGTCGAAAAATAAAATACCTACCTACGGTTAATATGTCACTGTTCAAAACATCAAAAACTTAAATACTTATCGAACGACCATAAAACCGAAAATGAAAATAACGTAAGTTTAAGTTTTATTGTCGAATGGTTAGATAACCTACGTCCAATATAATGTAATTATATCCAATATAATCTAAAATCTAATTACATATCTACAAAAATAACATTGAAAGACCTAAATATCGAAGTACAGAGTATCGAATGTCCTAAATATCGATATTTATTTATTTTGTAAGTACAAGTCATGGATAGTCTTAGTTCATGGATGGTAGACTTCGTAAAAAGGCAATGAGAACTTAGGACGCAAGAGCGAAGCGAGCTCGGGACTTGGGGCACCCCGACTCGGACAGGTTAGATTCGAAGGGGATGACGGGGGCTCAAGTGAGCGAACGAGCCCCTGCAGACGGAATCGACTACGCCTTATTATCATTGGAACCCGAGGAGGGGCCGCTCGGCAGGGCTTTTGCCGACAAACCGACGACGTAGCGGCCAACATGTAGGTTGCGGTGCCGCTTGGGCGACATCGCAACTGAGGCGGGCCGCGATGTCGTATCGCAGGCATCGCGGCTGAGGGTTGGAGGCCGCGGCGGGAGAGGAGTGCCGGTATTACGGTGCGCCGCTCTCCCTACCTTCCGCGGCCTTGACGGGGTCGCCACCGTCCGATGGCGGACGCGGTGGGGCCGCAGGGGAAGAGGAGTGTTGGTATGACGTTGGCCACTCTCGCTATCCTCTGCGGCCGAAAATTGGCAGGCGGCGGGGCCAATGACCTGACCCGTCTCAGGGGGACCAAGGGTGGCAGAGACGGGGTCGTCTGGCGCCCATGTGCTGGTTTGGTCCCTGGGGTGGTCCCGACGTGCTATGCGTTCTGGTGCGCCGGTGATGGGGAGTACTCCCCGGAGGAGGGTCCGGTAACGGACAGCCGCGGCGGGTCCACGGATGAGTGCTAACGCGTGCCCGTGTGTTCCCGCCATAAGCGGCAGAGGACACCGTGGAATTTTAGTGGGTTAGAGTCCCACTACTGCACTATCTCCCCGTGGTAGTGCAGAATGCATGAGAATTTCTCCAAGTAAAAAAAAAAAAAAAAAATGGCGTTAGGTTAGGACGGAGGCTCAAGTGCAGAGCGAACGATATTTTAACTTTTTAACGTTAAATATAATGAACTAAATTGTATTAAATGTTGACATTTTGAACTTAGGTATAATTACTATAGACATTTTTAATCATTCGATATTTTAATCAGTCGGCATTTCAATCTTAGACATTTTAAGTATTGTAGGCGACGCACTAAACATTTTCATAAACCTTCTTACTTTTAACTTTTTTCTTTTATATTACGAGTATGTATGTACTAGCTATAACTTAATTCCTCAAACATAATAAATTGCCGAGCGTTTGCGCATTCATTGAGTTTCATGTTTAGTTTACATATTTGAAGACAGACGGCGCCACTGCGCGAGATTAGAATTTTTTGTTGGTTCAGTGGTACGGTGGATTCGCAAACGCACTGTCTATCGGAAATTATTCACGCCTTTTATTTCTATCACCTATAAAACTTGGTCCTTCGAGCCGGATTTATAATCAGTATCCTAAACAATGTTTAAGTCACCACCTTTCGATAGAAAACTCAATGTGAAAGACCGTAGCAAGCTCAGTGATAGGTTAGAGCGCGCATCCGAACACGTGCTGGGTGAACGTACAAAAGTGCCTAATACTCGAAGTGTACAGAGCTTGAACATACAGTGCTCCACTAAACGTGAAATCAAGCGAACTCCATCACCGCAACAATCTGTAATATCTCGTAAAACGACGTCATCCCAAGCTCGACGCGTGCAGCTAGAACTTGAAGCCGCCCGGGCGAAGGCCAAGATCCAGTTCGAACTGATCGACAAGCAGCTGGAAGCAGACTTGGCTATGGTAGATGATGACGAAGATGATGAGCGTTACTCCAGGACTGATAAACCACACGAAACAGTAGAAGAGTGGATGGACAAAAGCCATATGAAGCAAATGGATTGCCATTCATTACCCAGGCATAGCAGCTACGACGGCTCCGGCACCAGCGCTGGCAACAAATGCTCAAGAATCGAGCCACGCACCTAATCCCGGCCTGCCTGTCGACAGCATACTTCAGTTGGCTCAAACATTGAAAGGTATGATGACAACATCGCCTCCTCAAGAAAATAGACTGTTGACACGACTAGCCACACCCAAAGATTTGCCAAATTTTAGTGGTGATTGTGTGGAGTGGTTACACTTCAAGAGTGCGTTCAATGAATCAACACAAATATGCAAATTCAGTGAAGCAGAAAATTTGTGGAGGCTCCGACGAGCTTTGAAAGGCGAAGCCAAGGAGGCAGTCACTGATTTACTGATAGGAAATACCCCACCGAATCAAGTAATGGAAGCTTTAGAACTCAGGTTTGGCCGATCTGACATAGTCGTGCAACATTTGACTACCCAAATGAAAAAGTTACCTTCTTTGTCTTCAAATTACCAACAAGATCTCGTCAACTTTTCTATAAAGGTAAACAACTGTGTAGCTGCATTACGTGCAATTGATCAGTACGACTACCTGAGGAGTCCTGAACTATTAATGGCCTTAACTTCCAAATTACCTAGTGTACTACTTAGCCGCTGGATGGATTATGCATACAAAAATCTGGTTATTGATGAACCGAAGCTTCAATTATTAGCGTCATTTCTCAAACAAGAAGCGGAGATGATGGCAGTAGTCGGTATCACTCAGACGCGTGAACAAAAGAAGCCTGAGTCAGAAAAGTCAACAAAGAAGGTATCGGATAAGTACCATTCTAACAATAACAAACAAGTGTTTGTCACTACATCTGTGGATACGAAGAAGTTATGTAATTTCTGCAAAAAGGCTACACATGCACTGCCAGATTGCCGTGTTTTCAAACGGGCAATGAGAAAGGATCGTTGGAGATACGCTAAAACTAATAAATTATGTTATTGTTGTTTACTCGACCGGCACGACAATAATATCTGCCCGGCACCAGTGTGCGACATTGATAACTGCAAACTCGCACACCATAAGTTATTACACTTCAATAAGCCTGCTACGCCACGCACACAAGTATCTGACGGCGAGCAGCAGCAGGAAACCCCCCAGGAGGAAGAACCCCCCCAGGAGGAGAAACCGTCAACTGTGGCCTACGTCACCGCGGCTGGGTCGGCGGCGGCGGCGTCCAGGGATCGCGAGCAGCAGCACGGCAGCGCCGGCGCAGGCGCGCCGCAGCCCGGTACCCCGGAACCTACCAATAATGTCGCGCTAAAAGTGGTAAAAGTGCAACTACAAGGACCTAACGGTAATGTAACTACTTATGCTTTATTAGACGATGGTGCTTCAATATCAATGATAGATAAAGATTTAGTTAAACAATTGGGACTTAAAACTTTTAAATCTAAATGTATAAAGTTAATAGATGCGTTTGGCTTAGAGGTATTGCAACCTGATGCTCCTAAAGTATTGGCAAAAATATGTGGCTATTATAAAACCAATTATGATGTTTGTTTACGTCAAGTTGATAAATTAAAATTACCCGCTCAAAACCTGTCATTCATAAAAAATATTAAGTGTAAACATTTATTACATATTAAGGATCTTGTTTGTAAAGAGTGTGTAGTGCCTCGTTTACTCATTGGTGAAGACAATTACTTCCTTATGGCCCCGTTAGAAGTTATACATAGCGATAGCGATACGTTTAGGTACGAGCCGTACGCAACAAGGTGCAGATTAGGATGGTCAATTCATGGATGTCTTGGTCGCACTCACACTTCCGTAAGTGCACACACTTTTGTTCTCACTCACTCTGAATCTGAAGTGCAAGTTAGCGACATCGAAAAATTAACGAATTTAATTAAAATGTCTTTTGACTTAGATTCTATAGGTATTTCGACCTTAAGCCGTGAAAACACTTCACAATCACGAGCTATACGTATATTAGATAATACAGCACGTATGATAGGTGATCGATGGGAGGTTGGCTTGCCTTTTGTTAAGGACGAATTTACTATGCCCGACAGTTATAATTACGCGCGGTCACGATTACTAGGTTTGTTAAAAAGATTTCAGGCAGATAAGGAGTATGCAGATAGGTACAAGAACGAAATAAATAAACTGTTCTGTCAAGGCTACGCTCGAGAACTTAATGATACTGAACTTTCGACGAGTCACATATGGTATCTGTCACATTTTGGTGTACAAAATCCAAACAAACCTGGTAAGTTAAGGTTAGTGTTTGACGGTGCAGGTAAAGTAGATGGCGTTAGCTTAAATGATTATTTACTAACGGGCCCCGACCTCTATAACTCACTCCTCGGTATAATGTTAAGGTTTCGCGAACATAAATTTGTTTTGATCGGAGATATAAAAGATATGTTTCTTCAAATTAAAATTCGCCCTGAAGACCAACATGTTTTCCGATTTCTATGGCAGGAAAGTAAAGATTCCCCCTTAAAAACTTGTGTCATGCAAAGTCTTATTTTTGGTGCCACCTGTTCTCCCTTTATTGCACAATATATTCGTAACAAAAATGCCCTAAAATATCAGGATTTATACCCTGAAGCCGTTGAAATTATTATAAACAATCATTATATGGATGATTGTTTGCATTCTTGCGACACTGAACTTAAAGCAATTCAATTAATTAGTGACATAACAACCGTACATAAAAAAGGTGGATTCGATATAACACGTTGGTCGAGCAATAGCAAAAACGTACTTCGAACTATCGCGCCAGATGCGCTCGCGCCGACTGCATTGGAATTCAAACTCGGAGCTACGAACACAAGTGAGCGCACTCTCGGGTTGATGTGGCATCCGAGCAGTGACTCATTTGGTTTTAAAATCTCACTCGATCGCATATCACAAAGTATTTTAAATGGTTCTGAACCACCTACTAAAGCAAAGATGCTAAGTATTATTATGTCGGTATATGATTTGCATGGTTATTTGTCTCCTTTTATAATAAAAGGTAAAATAATTTTTCAACATGTTCACCGTAGCGGTGTTGATTGGAACTGCCGCATCCAAAGTAACGAACATACACAATTTATGAACTGGTTGAATGATTTACAACAACTAAGTTCTCTGTATATTCCACGGTGCTACATCAACGCGAGCGAGTGGACAGCCTGCTACTCGGGCACGCAGTGGATGTCAGCTACCTCCGATAAGTGTGATATAATAGATAAACAGATCCATATTTTTTGCGACGCCTCATTGAAAGCGTACTCAGCTGTTATTTACTGGCGACTTGTACGATCAGATGGTTATGTTTTAATAAGTTTTGTTGCTAGTAAAAGCAGAGTGAGTCCTTTGCGACCTATTTCTGTTCCGCGGCTTGAGTTACAGGGAGCACTTTTAGCGGCTAGGCTTGCTAGCACTGTACAAAAGGAACACAAAGATTTACAGCCAGATAAACGATATTTTTGGTGTGATTCAAGTACAGTACTGCAATGGATCCGAAATGATCCTCGTAACTACAAGCCTTACGTAGCTCACCGTTTAGGTGAATTGGACGAGTTGTCTAAGTCATGTGAGTGGCGTCACGTACCATCAGGACAGAATCCTGCCGATATTGCTACTAGAGAGGACGCACCGCCACTTTCATATTCTGACGCTTGGTTCCAAGGTCCAGCCTTTTTACGTCGCCCAGAGGAAGAGTGGCCAAAGGACCGTAAGTTCACTAAACTATCAGAAGATAGTTTGTGTGAAGAACGATGCGTTCACGTAGTGCTCGCCAGCAATTTAGTGTTATCTTTGCCTAATGAAGATAATATTCGAGATATTATCTTCATTGGATCACACTGGTGCGGGCCACCGCCAGAGTATTACTATTTATTCGTTGGCGTCAGCGAACAAACAAACAAATTGACGTTTCTTTAACTAAGGAGGCAGAGGACTTGGTCATTAAAAAATGTCAGCAAGAATGTTTTGCCACTGAATTATCTTGTTTGAAACGTAATGAACCTCTGCCTCGTAATAGCCGTTTACTACAACTGTCACCATATCTTGACAAGTCAGGTGTTCTGCGAGTAGGTGGCCGCATTGACAAAGTAGTTGGTGTTGAATATACCTCACGCAGACCTGCCATTTTAGACGGTCGCCATAGAATTACGCGTTTATTGGTCGAATATTATCACAAAAAGGCAATGCACGGGGCTAATGAGCTTGTTGTTAATGATTTACGACAACATTACTGGGTTATTAATCTCAGACCAACTGTTCGCTCGATAGCTTCACAATGTCTATTTTGTCGATACAGACGAGCCGCGCCGAAGCCGCAGCGCATGGCTGACCTGCCAGCTGCCAGATTGCAACATAACCGACGGCCATTTAGCTATTCAGGTGTAGATTTTTTTGGCCCATTAGAAGTAACAGTAGGTCGAAAACGACAAAAAAGATACGGCATGATATTTACTTGTCTTACGATACGAGCAATCCACATCGAGATGACAGAAGACCTTTCTACTGATTCGACTATCATGGCTCTTAGGAGAATGGCCGCTCGCCGAGACCTTCCTAGTGTTATATTTTCAGATAACGGCACAAATCTAAGGGGAGCCGATTCTGAGCTAAAACGAAATTTAGCTGAACTAAATAGAGATAGAATTATTGAAGACGGTGTTATTCGTGGAGTAGATTGGAAATTTATTCCACCAGGTGCGCCTGAGATGGGCGGCTCATGGGAGAGGATGATTCGTACAGTAAAATCCTCCCTAAAAGTAATTTTAAAAGAGCGTGCCCCTCATCCTGATACTTTATTAACCTTGTTAGCAGAGGTCGAGGCCTTAGTAAATGGTCGTCCTATAACTCACGTGTCAGTCGACCCGAACTATCCGGAAGCCCTAACTCCTAACCATTTTTTACTAGGTAGTTCTTCAGATAGCTCGCCTTTCGGTAGGTACGACGATGATGACTTGTATCTTAGGAAACGCTGGCGAGTTGCTCAGCGATTATCAGATATGTTCTGGAGGCGTTGGCTAAGAGAGTATTTGCCGACTTTGCTACCGCGCCAGAAATGGAATCAAGAGAATAGTCCATTACAGGTTGGTGATTATGTAATTATTGCAGACCCTAATCTTGACCGTAGTTGTTGGCGTCACGGAGTAGTGAGTGCAACTATCGCAGGTTCAGACGGCCGTGTCCGTGTTGTCGATGTGCGTACTCACACTGGTGTGTTGCGTCGGCCGGTCACGCGCGTCGCCTTGTTGTCACCAAAGGATGGTAGTGCTAAATAATTAGCACTAAGGAGGCAGAATGTAGGCGACGCACTACACATTTTCATAAACCTTCTTACTTTTAACTTTTTTCTTTTATATTACGAGTATGTATGTACTAGCTATAACTTAATTCCTCAAACATAATAAATTGCCGAGCGTTTGCGCATTCATTGAGTTTCATGTTTAGTTTACATATTTGAAGACAGACGGCGCCACTGCGCGAGATTAGAATTTTTTGTTGGTTCAGTGGTACGGTGGATTCGCAAACGCACTGTCTATCGGAAATTATTCACGCCTTTTATTTCTATCACCTATAAGTATCGAAAATTGTTTTATACCTAAATAAAACAATTTTCGATACTTGGATACAATCTATATTTAAATTATCGATGTTTTGAACATTGACATTTTACCCGTGGGTATTTTAATTTTCGACGTTCAAATAAATGTACCCGATTCTCTACTTAATTGAAAGTGAAAAACATCTTTATTTAAAATGGCCACAGATTAGAAATATACCACATTAAACCGCAAAAAACATTTTGCGTAATTACATAAGTCGCCGTATTTAAAAAAAAAATAGAATGCCGTACTAAGGTATAAATGAATAGGAGGATATAATAATAGCAGCCTATTATTGTCCTGCTGCAGGGCACAGGGCTCCTCTCATACACAGAAGACACGAGCACAACACACCACGAGTTGGCGATGTTAACTTTACTCTAGGTTTCCTCAGAATGTTTTTACTTCACCGACGACAGTAATGTCCAAGATAAACTCGAAAAAGTACATATGGATTGAAAAAATGAGATTGGTACCTACTTGCCCGGATTTGAACCCACTACCTCGTGCTGACTCGTGCAAGCGAGAGGTGGCATCAAGTTACGTTTGAAATTGGCCATTGTTCATGTTCAAAATGTTCATGTTCAAATGTTGATAAAATACAGATCTAGACAGCTACAAGGCATGTTCAAGAACTTGCAAGAACTGCAAGGCAAGCATGCTTCTAGTCGCGATATCGCGCGTGCATCGTGGCGGTGACATCGCGGCGGTGACATCGGCGACGTCGGTGACGTCGGCGACGCGAGGTCCCGACGACTATCCTTAAATTTTACCTTTTCCAGAAGATCTGCTTGCAACACAAAAACATATCATATAATCATTGACACAACATTCCATTCGCATGCACTGTTGAACAACATGTAAAAAAAAGTTATTGATATTTGCTAGATAAATGGTATATAATTAACAAGTTTACACAAATAAAAAACGGCCCAAAATAACCCTCTGAACCAAAATTCAAGTTGCAACTACACTTTTGTATTTGTGCCACCACTTTTTATTATCTCCCCAAAATTCACATTCGTAAATGGAGTAGTTTCATAGAAATCGCGTGTGACACACAGACAAACAGAAACATCTGGCTTGTGATTTAATAGTGTACCGCTTTTCCTACTCGGTAAGGAACACATAAATAAATTCCAGCGTATATACAGGGTGAATTTTTCAAGTGGGCGTGGATGGCCAAATCCGAAACTATGAGGAATAGCGAAAAGTACTCAAAGGAGTCGCGTGCTCGATTTTGATAAAAACTAAAACTGCATCATTGGATTTTTTTTTTATTAATATTTCTAGCCAGGAATCGAACCCGTTGACTTTGATTTAAAAAAAACACACTGTATTATTACACCACTCGATAGTGTTCCTAATAAGGATTAAATTCTGGGAAGTAATGACATACGGCAAACTTAAGGAAAATGTTGGATTTTAATAAACTGCTTCTTATTTTAAAGTATTCATACCGACATTACCTACCAGCCGGTCGATTCTGTAAAAATCTCACCGTGAAAACTTAGATGAAGTGAGATTATTTTTGCTAAGAATTGACACTATTGTCAGCTTACTCCACGCTCACTCCACCTAAATTTTCACGGTGAGATTTTTACAGAATAACACCGCTGTACCTTGTTCGAAATGATGCTCATTACACCCGAAGCGCAGTCACCTTCACAACATTATGTTCTAAATTCAAATTTTGAATGCAGTACAATCACAAAATACAGATAGTACAGAAGGCAATCACATGTATGTACTTCACTTTTTACCGACTTCACAAAAAGGAGGAGGTACTATGTTCGGGTGTTTGTATGTTTTTTTTTTTTTTTTTGTATGTTTGTTCATCGAATACTTCGCCAATTATCGACGGATTTTCAAAATTCTTTTTTTGTTCGAAAGTAGATAGTTCTGAGGTGGTCCCATTGTCACCAAGTTAGGATCTGATGATGGGATCTTAGAGAAATCGAGGGCAACCCTCAAATTTTATAGGCTTACTTATTGTTTTTCGCATATTTTATGAAGTATCTTGTGTATTTGTGTATGGTTGTCACCATCTCAGGTAGCTGGGCTGATGATGGAAGGTACAACTCCTTAACAGTTAGAAGTTACTCGAAGAGGCAAGGACTGTTTTTACCGACTTTACAAAAAGGAGGAGGTACTATGTTCGGGTGTTTGTATGTTTTTTTTTTTTTTTTTTTTGTATGTTTGTTCATCGAATACGCCGCCAATTGTCGACGGATTTTCAAAATTATTTTTTTGTTAGAAAGTAGATAGTTCTGAGGTGGTCCCATTGTCACCAAGTTAGGATCTGATGATGGGATCTTAGAGAAATCGAGGGCAACCCTCAAATTTTATAGGCTCACTTATTGTTTTTCGCATATTTTATGAAGCATCTTGTGTATTTGTGTATGGTTGTCACCATCTCAGGTAGCTGGGCTGATGATGGAAGGTACAACTCCTTAACAGTAAGAAGTTACTCGAACAGGCAAGGACTGTTTTAGTAAATTGTTTTGATGTTTGATAGGGCATTTGCCACATTTGGTCTCATGATCATCAAGTCATGACCTGATGCTGCAGTCAGGATACCTAGTCTGCAGAGTACCTAACTCCTCGACAACTAACAGCAGATATATCGTGTTTAGGCTCATTGAAAAGGGCTCGATGTGTGGATAAACGTACTGTTACTGAGGAACACCGAAGACCTGATGCTGAAGCCAGGAGCATCAGAAAAAGTACAAACCTTGAAATTACAGCACCGTAGTCGTGTTTGGGCTCATTTTAAACAGGACTAATTTTAAGTTCAATGCAATGTTGACATAAGTCTGGCCTGATGCTGCAGCCAGGATTATCAGCATCTAATCTAAAAACTAATAAAAGGAGAACTCCTCAACAATTAACGTCCCTGCATCGAGAAAAGGAATATTTTATAAAAAGGCGATGGGCAAGTTGACATTAGGCTATTGTAACTTAGATAAATTATAAATAGACCCACTAAAAAGCGAGAAATAAAAACTTTTTAACAAAAAAAAAACCGACTTCCAAAAAAAACACTACAAACTGAAAAATAACTTTAATTTCGGAAGTCGGTGGCAAAAACTAAAATACTGATCCCTAAGACACCGACTTCCGAAATTAAAGTTATTTTTCAGTTTGTAGTGTTTTTTTTGGAAGTCGGTTTTTATAGTAAATTGTTTTGATGTTTGATAGGGCATTTGCCACATTTGGTCTCATGATCATCAAGTCATGACCTGATGCTGCAGTCAGGATAGTCTGCAGAGTACCTAACTCCTCGACAACTAACAGCAGATATATCGTGTTTAGGCTCATTGAAAAGGGCTCGATGTGTGGATAAACGTACTGTTAATGAGGAACACCGAAGTACATAGAGACCTGATGCTGAAGCCAGGAGCATCAGAAAAAGTACAAACCTTGAACTTACAGCACCGTAGTCGTGTTTGGGCTCATTTTAAACAGGACTAATTTTAAGTTCAATGCAATGTTGACATAAGTCTGGCCTGATGCTGCAGCCAGGATTATCAGCATCTAATCTAAAAACTAAAAAAAGGATAACTCCTCAACAATTAACGTCCCTGCATCGAGAAAAGGAATATTTTATAAAAAGGCGATGGGCAAGTTGACATTAGGCTATTGTAACTTAGATAAATTATAAATAGACCCACTAAAAAGCGAGAAATAAAAACTTTTTAACAAAAAAAAAACCGACTTTCAAAAAAACACTACAAACTGAAAAATAACTTTAATTTCGGAAGTCGGTGGCAAAAACTAAAATACTGATCCCTAAGACACCGACTTCCGAAATTAAAGTTATTTTTCAGTTTGTAGTGTTGTTTTTGGAAGTCGGTTTTTTTTTCATACCTATGCTCGGCGGTCGCGCTAGGGTTGTCAACTTTCCCCCCCCGGTGGGTTCCCGCATTGTCGAGGCGGGGGGGCTCAGTAGCCGTGGCTTGGACACCCACGGTGAAGCGAAGAGGAACCCGAGGAGGGGCCGCTCGTCAACACGTAGCGACCAACATGTAGGTTGCGGTGCCGCTTGGGCGACATCGCAACTGAGGCGGGCCGCGATGTCGTACCGGAGGCATCGCGGCTGAGGGTTGGAGGCCGCGGCGGGAGAGAAGTGCCGGTATTACGGTGCGCCGCTCTCCCTACCCTCCGCGGCCTTGACGGGGTCGCCACCGTTCGATGGCGGACGCGGTGGGGCCGCAGGGGAAGAGGAGTGTTGGTATGACGTTGGCCACTCTCCCTATCCTCTGCGGCCGAAAATTGGCAGGCGGCGGGGCCAATGACCTGACCCGTCGCAGGGGGACCAAGGGTGGCAGAGACGGGGTCGTCTGGCGCCCATGTGCTGGTTTGGTCCCTGGGGTGGTCACGGCGTGCTGTGTTCTGGTGCGCCGGTGATGGGGAGTACTCCCCGGAGGAGGGTCCGGTGACGGACAGCCGCGGCGGGTTCACGGATGAGTGCTAACGCGTGCCCGTGTTCCCGCCATAAGCGGCAGAGGAGGACACCGTGGAGTTTTAGTGGGTTAGAGTCCCACATAACTGCACTATCTCCCCGTGGTAGTGCAGAATGCATGAGCATTTCTCCACGTAAAAAAAAAAAAAAAAAAAAAAGGGTTGTCAACTTTTGCTTATGTTTGACTTATTGTTGAGCTTATTCTACATTATTAAAACAAAACAATAAACATAATATTACAATACAAAAAGTTTACAGAACAAAATTTAAGTTTAAGTGTTTTTTGTTACACCAGTCGATTCTTGTTAAAATAAAATTATTAATTAAAATATTTTACAACCCATCTGTCATGCCATCTTGACATCTCTCTGCACACGTACAACTATCATAAATAATATATTTGGTGTAGTAGATCAAAGAGTATTAATTAAATCGAAAATCCCTAATAAATAACTTCAAAACGGATTACCCTATTTACACAATTTATTTTGCCCTATCCGTTTTAGATCTAAACCTATCAAATGACACTAAAAACAACACAATATCTACACAAACAAAAAATCATGTTTTCAACTTACGTAATAGTTGGTGGCGTGAATTTACCTTACAAAAAGTTACTTCGTTTATATTGATTCAAAATAGGAAACTATTATAATAATCGAGCTTAGATAGGCATTTTTTGTTGCTCCTTTTTTGCACTTCACAGACGCGTGTCTCAAGCGGATGGCACCCGCGCTCACACTACTACCAACCCGTCCGAGATAACGTGTCCGTGCGCGTTGTCTATGTGTGCGTTGCTCGAGCGCACTTTGTATGTAGATTGCCTTCTGTACTATCCTTGAGACGTCGAATCCAGCTATGTATTGAAAACAATGGTCATCATTTTGAACAATTAATCAGTTAGGCCCGGCGCCCACTATCGGCATCGGCACGGCTGAGGATTTTTATGCGACAAATAGAAATATAACTTAATAGTATGACAATAAAATTTAAATTTCAATGACACGGTATGTCGGATACCCTATCTTTATTTTTGCACCTACGATGATTATTATCATTGAAATTTCAATTTTATCGTCATACAATTAAGTTACATTTTTATTCGTCGCATAAAAATCCTCAGCCGTGCCGATGCCGATAGTGGGCGCCGGGCCTTAAGGTTTAATAGGTAGGTAACATAAGAAAAATAAATAAAAATGTTAAAAATGAGCTCTTTTCTTCAGTTTCCCGTATGTCATTACTTCCCAGAATTTGACCCTTATCAGCGACACTATCGAATAGTGTAATAATACAGTGTTTTTTTTTTCAAAATCAACGGATTCGATTCCTGGCTAGAAATATTGATTTTTCAAAAATCCAATGATGCAGTTTTAATTTTCTACAAAATCGAGCCCGCGATTCCTTTGAGTACTTTTCGCTATTCCCCATAGTTTACGATTTGGCCATCGACGCCCACTTGAAAAATTTATCCTGTATATTATACATACATCAAAAGTGTCTAGGGATAAAGTACCTTTTAGAGTTTTTTTTGGATCGTAATTGATTCTTTTTAACCGACTTCAAAAAAGGAGGAGGTTCTCAATTCGATGTTTATTTTTTTTACTAGCTTCTGCCCGCGACTTCGTACGCGGATCATGCTGCTTATGCCGGCGACAACGGGGTCGTCAAAATCGAAGATCTGAAACGTCTGATGTCGAATTCTAAGAGCCCGGGGACTGGAAAACAACGGGATGCGCGAGACGATTCAAGACGTCATTTTCAGGCAATAATGATAAGGTGGTAAACTTGGCCTTGTACTTTGAATGTTGGCATAAATGGGCCTTCTGAAATCTGTTTCGCAACAAAAGATGTCATTTGAAAGGCATTATTGTACGAACGTATGTTGTCTAAGAAATGTTTTGACTGTGGATGGTCACCGATTAGCAGTGATCTTAATATTTCTGGAGGATTTTGTAATATTTCAATATGTACTTTCCCACCTGAGCAACACATACCGTTTGTTTCTTTTTGCCATTTAACAACTTCACAAAAAGTACAATTTTTAACCATACCTCCGATGGCGGAATATGTGGCGTAGTCAATCATAGGTCAATCATAGGTTCGTCGCAGCGTGTCACCGAGCGTACTGTTTTTTTATACACAACTGGCTGGCCGCGAGTTAACGCTTGCTAGTCCGCGCATTGGGTATTTATTTTGTTTATTGACGTGGTTACAAGTTTTTATTTGTAAACCACGATTAATAATGTCAACATCGACTGACAATTTACTGATATGGGGATGCTGCGATGGTGGATTGGTTGAAGGAAATCATCGTAATTGCATGACTTGTGAAAAGGCATTTCACCTTGCCTGCTTAACAAATTGCGACGAGGAGCTCTTTGCGTCCAAAGTTTGGTATTGCCCGTCCTGCTCTTGCAAAAATCCGAAAGTGCCTAGGGATGATAATACTCCCATTCGTTTCAATGCTAATGTTACCATGAGAGGCGCTAAAAGACAAGCACTGCACTCGCCCCCAAATTCCAGTAATACCTTGACAGCTGATGACATCCGTAATGTTGTGCAAGACGTACTGCAAGAACAGTTAAGCAGTATGCTTTCAAGAATTAATGATAGCATCAGCATACTTATGAGTGAGGAACTTCAATTGGTGAAACAAGATCTCAAAAGCGCCAGAGAATCGACGAATGTTGTTAAAGCCCAAATTGAGGGTATTGTCATTGACCACGCAGAGGTTAAATTGGCCATGGAGCACTTGAAGACTCAAAACTCTGCTATGCAGCACACCATCAAGGAACTGAGCACTAGGCTACATCGATTGGAGCAAAACATCTACATTAAACCACTTACATCTGCAAACAGTACCGAGCAGGACATTTCAACTAAACCCCTCACTGAACCAGCTCCCCTTCGTGCCAGTTCTAGTGCGCCAGATGAAATGGTGACGCAGACTGCTTCTTCTAATACACAAGCATCGGATTCCCAGCAGTGGACGCGGGTAACAAAGAAATCTAAGAATCGTCGCCCAGTATCAATTCAAGGAGCTGCTAGCCCTAGCGTAACATCACTAAGGGCCGTTGAAGCTTGTAAGTACTTGTACCTATGGAACATGGCGTCTACAGCTGATGAAATTAGAGACTACCTTCGCAGCGTATGTGGCACTGATGCCTGTACCATTGACGAACTCACCCCGAAAGGAAACTACAAGTCATTCAAAATTGGCGTTCCCACTGCATGCTATGAGCGCTGCTACTCCGCAGATGTGTGGCCAGTGAACGCAAGAATCAAGGCGTGGATCAACTACAGGAAACCGTCTTCCGTCCAGTCTAATAGCCAGGGTTTAGTTGCCCCACAGCCCTTTCATCAACAGCCTACACAGAGGGATAAGGCAGCATAGGGTTGGTATTGTGACCAGCCCTGTGGCGGCGAGCGGAGCAAGCACCCGAAGTTCAAAAATCAATTTTGTATACCAGAATGTTCGTGGTATTAAATCAAAGCTCCGCGTGTGGCGCAACAATGTGTATATAGCCGAACAAGATTTAATAGCGGCCACAGAGACTTTTCTAGATATCTCGGTTGAAGATACAGAACTCGCCAATAGCGAGTGGAATGTACAGAGGCGTGACAGAGGTACACCTTGTGGAGGTGTGCTGCTTATGGCTCGCGCCCCAATAGTTCTACGCCGTCGTCGTGAACTTGAGACAGACTATGGTGAAGATCTTTGGTCCAGTTTCACGTGGCATGGTTCTACTGTTTACGTATGCGTTGTGTATATTAAGCCAAGTGCAAGTGACAGCGACTATATGACCTGGTTTACGAAAGTGAAGAGTTTTATAAATAACTTAAAAGGAACAGTTATAATTTTAGGTGATTTAAACTTAAACAGTGCTTCCGTAAATGTTTGCAATTACTATTGTTATTTTCTAACTTTTTCTAATATGTGTGAAAGAAATATTGTTGAGAATACGCATGGGGGAATGTTAGACGTTGTTTTAGTTCAGGAAAGCGCAGGCCTGCGTGACGTTTCTGTAACATCAGTTGAAGGTTTGGTGCACCCCGATGCATATCATCCGCTGTTGGACATCCAGGTAAAGCTTCAGTCATCTGATGAAAGCGAAAAGCTTGAACCCAGTAATGTGGATCGTGGTAGGGACTGGAACTTCAAAAAATGTAATCGCAGTCTTCTTTATGAACTTCTTTCTGAGTTATCTTGGGAGGCAGTTATAACATCCAATGACGTTCGCACTAGCACTCAAGCTTTCTATGATATCATTTATAGCTTATTTGACACTTATATCCCTAAAAAGCACCGAAACAATAAGATGAATAGAAGATATCCAACCTGGTTTACATCGGATATTATTCAGGACATCCAGAAAAAAATAAAGTTACATACTGTCTGGAAAAAGAGCAAATGTGACCAAATTTATAAGCAATTCTCTGACTGTAGATCTAGCTTAAAATCTCGTATATCGACTGCTTATGACGCTTATATCAGGCGCATCGAAGGGAACATTAAAAAAAACCCCAAAGAGTTCTGGCAACACATTTCCGATATTAAATCAAAAGGCGGGTTTGAGCCTAATGTAACCCACAAAGGTAAGGTTCACTCTGGTGTGGCGGCTGCCGAGGCGTTCGCAGAATATTTTGCGAGCGTTTTCCAACCTGAGGTACCAAAGTTGGACCATGAAAATGTAGCCAGTCCAAGCAACTGTAATATTAGTAATTATATTAATATTGATAACTTCACCGAAAGTGATATAAGCACAGGAATTAACAAGTTAAAACTAAACAGTTCTATTGGTCCGGATAATATTCCTCCATGGTTTCTAAAAGAGGGAAAGGAATTTCTCATTCAGCCCCTTAACCACATTTTTAATTTAGCTCTTAAATCCGGAATCTATCCACCACAATGGAAGATATCACGTGTGACTCCCATACCGAAAACTTCCAATAAATCTTCAGTCGATGAATATCGTCCAATAGCGATACTATCTTCTCCCGCGAAAGTGTTCGAGAATGTCCTCCATCGAGGAATTTACAAGCAAGTGAAGCAGCACCTGTGCAATGAGCAGCATGGTTTTCGTGAAAAAAGATCCGTCAATACCAACTTACTGACACTAGTTAATTACATCTCGACTAGTCTTGATCACAGACGCCAAGTGGACGTGGTTTACTTTGATTTTCAAAAGGCGTTCGACAGAGTCAATAACGACGTCTTGCTGTCAAAGCTCAGTGCGTTAGGCGTTGCTCCAAAGCTTCTACGGCTTCTGGCAGATTATTTGCGGGATCGACAACAATTTGTCAGATTAGGTTTGTACGAGTCACTTCCATACTGCACTCGCTCCGGTGTGAGTCAGGGTTCGGTAGTCGGCCCTCTCCTTTTCATTTTGGTGGTAAACGACCTCCCTGATGTGGTTGCGAATGCCAGATCCCTCTTATATGCTGATGACTTAAAACTATTTTATGAAATCAAATCTGAGCACGATTGCCAAACTCTGCAATCAGACACTGACTCAGTATTTAAGTGGAGCGTAGAAAATAAAATGGAATTTAATAAGTCAAAGTGCTTCGTGATGTCTTTCGGTCGAATGCGGCGCCCAATCAACTTTCTATACAAACTGAATGGAGAAACAATCACAAGAACTGATTCCATGAAAGACCTGGGAGTCACATTCGACCGTAAGCTCACTTTTCGCGACCACATCGCATCCACAGCCAAGGAGTCCTTCAGGCGCCTTGGCTTTGTATTGAGAAACTGTCGTGACTTCCACAACCCCCACGTTATCAGGCTTCTTTTTGGGGCATTGGTCCGTAGCAAGCTTGAGTCTAGTGCGTGCGTATGGAATCCTTTTGAGAAGCAGTATGCATTAGCTTTAGAGAAAGTGCAAAAAGCGTTCCTCAGATACCTTTACAAGCATATGTACGGGTTTTATCCCTTCTTGTATCCCACTAAATTCCTGTTGGGCTGTTTGGGTTTCAATTCTCTAGAAGTAAGACGGTCGCGCGATCAGATGATAATGATATTAAGAGCTTTTCGGGGGATTATCGATGACCCTGAGTTGCATAATGTAATCTGCAATCTATTTGTCCCAGACAATTACTGTCGCGGCAGGAAACACCGCTTATTGGCTGTTCCAACTTCCCGCACAGTTGCGCACTCCAAGTCACCCATCCCTCGGGCATTAGGCGCTATTAACGCTCTCCTGGACTCAAACACAGATCTTGATATGTTTGCGGATGAATGGAATATGATACTATCGGAATGTTTGAAGTTTTGTGAGAAGAATGCATGACTGAGTTGAATCAATTATACTTTATGTCAAATTATATTAAATAGTGTAATTGGCTTCGGCCGTTCTATTTAAATAAAATAAATAAATAAATATGAGTATACGTAAATGCACTCCGTTCCTTATCAACCCAAGGAAGGTCGCCATGCCCTACGACTATATCTTGAGACACATCCGATTCTTCAGATGATATCGACATTCTGTTCAGAGAATGTCAAAGTCGATCAGAATTCAAACGTTCGTTGCGCTCTTCTTAATCTGTCTCTTCATGCCGTACTCCAGCAATTCTTTCTTTCTCACTTTCTAACTGATTATGAATATTTTGTTGTGTGCGTGTTCGGGACAATGTATGATAATCTCACGTGTATCACTCGTTTCAAAAGACCTGTTAGTAGATGTGCGAATACGCTGAGAACTCAAGCGTGATTCTGTATCGGTAAACGTTTCCGATTCGCGAGACAATGCATGTCGCTCACGATCAGCGGACAGTCGCGCATCAGGTTCCGCACTTGTCTCTAGAGACCTAGAAGCAGATGCGTAAATACGCTGAGAACTCAAGCGCAATTCTCTATCCGTGAACGTCTCCGACTCGCGAGACAATGCATGACGTTCACGATCAGCGGTCAGTCGCGCATCATATTCTTCACTGGTCTCTAGAGATCTGGTTGTAGATGCGTAAATACGCTGAGAACGCAGGCGTGTTTCGCGATCCGAAGAGGTTTCCACGGAGCGAGTTGCAGCCTGATGTTCTCGAACAGCATCAAGTCTCTTCTGAGGCTCTTCGGTAGATTCTTGGGATCTTATGATCCTCAATCTTTTAGCTCCTTTGGAACATTGGGAAAGATTTGACATCTTTCTAGGCATGGTTATAGTTTTATTGTGAAGATACCTGATCAATTAAAATCTAAGTGACTGCTCCCCTACCAAGGGTGCCCAGAAACGGGGTCGTCTGGCGCCCATGTGCTGGTTTGGTCCCTGGGGTGGTCACGGCGTGCTATGTGTTCTGGTGCGCCGGTGATGGGGAGTACTCCCCAGAGGAGGGTCCGGTGACGGACAGCCGCGGCGGGTTCACGGATGAGTGCTAACGCGTGCCCATGTTCTCGCCGTAAGCGGCAGAGGACACCGTGGAGTTTTAGTTGGTTACAGTCCCACATAACTGCACTATCTCCCCGTGGTAGTGCAGAATGCATGAGCATTTCTTCACGTTAAAAAAAAATAAATGGGAGTTTTGGCCAGTAGAGTCAAATTTTCAATGATATACTATCGTCACCGAAAATCAGTCCTAAACTGTTACTGCCTTCACCGCGAGGAGGTGAAATTAGTGATAGCTTTGATTTCCACATCAGATGTTTCTGATCTTCGATTTTTATAAGTCAACAGGAAATGCCCATCAGACCGAATAACTTTTACTAAGACGTCATTCCTATATGTGTTATGGTGTAGCTGGGCTCTTGGAGTTCCCCATCAGGTGTTCCAGATCTTCAAATTTATTCTCTCAGCAGAAAATGCTCATCACGTGGAACAATTTTTGCTACGGTACCATTTTTGTATCTCTTATAATTAAGCTGGTCTGTTTCGGTTCTGCATCAGGTGTTCAAGTTTCCAAGATAAATTATAGCAGACATAATACCTATACAACAAAAAAAAAATCATTCAAATCCGTCCAGTAGTTCCGAAGATCGGACGCGCAGGCGCGAGGCGTGTAGGTACGTACTCTGATAGAATACCTTAACAAATGTTCACCGTGATTCTTTAAATTGACATAACTTTTTTATTTATGAACCGATTGGCATGAAATAAACACTAAATGTTAAGTGAAGCTTACTACAATATTTGATTGAAAACCTCATCTAAATCGAATAAGCCGTTTCTGATATTAGCGTGCACAAACACACAGACAGACAAAAAAAAAATTACAAATTCGGGTTCGGCATCGATGTAATAACAACCCCTGCTACTTTTTTTTTTAAATATTTCCATTGTACAGACACCACTTTTCTACAATTTTATTATATGTATATAGATAGATGTATGTTCTGGCATAACTCCGTCATATATAGACAGACGGATTTGCAAAATTCTTTTTTGTTCGAAAGAGGTTTATTCCGAAATGGTCCCATTTAAATTTCGTAAAGATTTGATTATGAGTTTCGGAGACAGACAATGGACCTCTTCAATAAATATAAGTGCCAGCAAATCAGCCGCGATTGCTGCTATCGCATAAGTATGCATTGTTTACGATCTCACACATCATAGCATCACGCCTGTACTCTCTAAAGGGGTACGCAGATGTGTTTAATAGCTTCCTGTCACTGATATTCACATAGCAAGTAGTGTTTTATGAATTTGGTAGGGTACAACTAAAAAGTGAAAAAAAAAACTACGAAGTGAAAAATAACTTTAATTTCGGAAGTCGGTGTAAAAAAACGAAAATGCCGAACCAACGACACCGACTTCCGAGATTAAAGTTATTTTTCACTTTGTAGTGTTTTTTTTGGAAGTCTGTTGTTTTTTTTGTAAAAAAGTTTTTTGTTGGTTAATTTCACTAGGTATTTGAATAAAGAATTTTCTTCAAATTTTGATTAAAAATAGAAAATCAACTTTCAATCAGGATTCCTATAAACGTGTGTGTGTGCGTTTTTACAAAATCATTACAATATCTGCATCGGAACTGAAAAAAATTGCATCGATATGGAGCGACGACATCATTTGACACGAGAAGAGATGATGAGAGCCGTCGGAATGTTGCAAGTTTGTTCCTGGCAACGTACTGTGGCTGTCACTCTTGACACAGAGCATATACACACACACACACGGACACGCTATCGTATCACGAGTAGCGTGGCCGAGCGACATGGAGGACGATCTCGCATCGCCACTCGCAGACAGGACCGGTACATCCAAAATAGGTACTGCTCGACGGAATCGTACCATGGCCGCCATGATGTTGGCTGCGAGGCTCCAAAGCTCTTCAGGCTTGCTGGTAAGTGACCAAACCATGCGAAATCGTTTACGTGAAATGGGTCTACGTTCCCTGAGGCCGCTGAAAGTTCCACCTATAGCACCCCGCAATAATAGGGCCCGTTTACAATGGGCTCGCGAACACAGAAATTGTGAGGAAGACTGGCGTTGTTTTTGCTTTTCCGATGAATCTCTAGTTTGTAGGACCTCTGGACGTCAAGAACGTTTGAATTTTGTCAGGAAGTTCATTCATATGGAGGGGGGACAATAATATAATGGCTTGGGTTGGTATTTGGATCGGTGGAAGAACCGATCTCGTTTGGATCAGGGGCAATCTCAATGCTCAGATTTATGCGGAGAAGATTGTTTCAGACGTGATCATCCTGAAGCCAGTTGGGTGATTCGTTTCGACTAATGCACGACGCACGGCTAGAGTCGTAACACGCACTCTTGCCGATGCTCGCACCAACGTTCAGCCGTGGCCTGCTCAATCGCCAGACCTCAACCCTATTGAGCACGCATGGGATATGCTCCAAAGAGCTCTGCCGAGCGGGGATCCCGTGCATAACCCCACAACTTTTTGACTTGTTAGAAAGAACTTGGGCGACCATTCCTCAAAGTGGTTTTGATGAACTGATTTTAAGCATGTCAAATCGCTGCGATTGTGTGATTCGGAAGCACAGTTTTTTTTTTATTAATATTTACATTTAAAAAAATCTTATTTTTGACTTTTTTGTCATTTAATTGACGACATTAACTTAGGTTAATTTCCCACTATTTATAATTATTGCAATTTTTCTTAATTTTTACAAAATATAGGGATAAGTTGTTAACTAAAACATAGGAATTAATAATTTGGTAAATATTAATTGGATAATTATACACACATCAACACGGTCTAGGGATATTTCATACTCAATTAAATAACTTGAAAAGTACTGGCCGCATTGGAATCTTTTATACACCGATTTGTTTGTAATTTATCTCAGACTAATTCCAAATTTAAATTTTTGAAAATTCTTTTGTTTCGGTGGCAAAAAATGTCTTGATGTATAGGAGAGGGAATTTTCATTTGTGCGAAATTTAGAAAACAATACGAATTACGTTTACTTACAGTTTTTTTTTCATTTTTAAACGAAAGATAAAGTTAAAATTGAAGTATTGTAGCCATGCAACGCCGACATTTGACGAGGGCGGAGATGTTACGAGCTGTGGGAATGCTGGAAGCTGGATCTGTTCAGCGTAATGTTGCTGAGGCCATAGGGACCCATCAAAATGTAATTTCAAGATTGTGGACACGCTATCATGCCACAGGTGAAGTAGCGGAGAGGCACCGGGGGCCAAGTCGCATCACTACCCCCAGACAAGACCGATTTTTGCAAATTACTGCGCGAGCACAACCAAATGCAACGGCGACTCAATTGGTCCAAAGGCTGCGAGTGGAACACCAAGTGCTTGTGAGTGACCAAACTGTAAGAAGGCGACTGCATGAAAGCAATCTACGCTCTCGTAGACCACTCCAGGTCCCACATTTACGGAGAGGCAATCGTGGACGACGATTAGAATGGGTTCGGAACCACGTGGACTGGGGCCGTGAGCAATGGTCCAATGTGCTGTTCACGGATGAATCCAGGTTCGGCTTCCATCCAGATTCACGAAGGACGCGTGTTTGGCGAGTTCCTGGACGATGGAGCCGTCTCCAGAACCCTCAGGAAGTTCACCCATACCAAGGAGGAACAATTATGGTTTGGGCAGGAATTCGTCTTGGAGGACGGACGGATCTCGTTTGGGTGCGGGGCAATATGACGGCAGAACGATACGTCCAACAGGTGCTGGGGCCCGTAATCTTGCCCCACAGAACACAAATGGGGCAAGATTTCCTGCTCATGCACGACAATGCCCGGGCACACACGGCGAGAACGGTAGCAGCTTGGTTACATACACATAATGTTAGGGCCTTAGACTGGCCTGCTCAATCGCCAGATCTAAATCCCATTGAGCATGCGTGGGATATGCTGCAAAGAAGAGCTCTGAAGGAAGTTCCTGAAAATCTGGCTACAGAAGATCAACTTTTTGCGCACCTCAGAAGGACATGGGACAATATTCCGCAGCAAGACATTGACAACCTTGTTCTGAGCATGCCGAATCGTTGCCGATGTGTTATGAACATCATGGGCGCTTTCTCAGACTACTAACTTCAAGTTTATAAACACAAATTAAATGATTTTTCTATTTTTTTCAGTTTTTACTCACAAATTAAAAGTTCATTCATATACGATTTCCGTCTATGCTTCATTTTTTTTCCATAAAATCCTGAAATTTTAATCTAAGTACCTTAACCATTATTAAAAAATGGTAGAATATTAAATAACGTATCTTTTAAATATATACATGTCATATAAATAATTAACACATTGATAGTAATTCGCTTTTTTAAAAATATCCCTAGACCGTGTTGATGTGTGTATATAGTTAAAAATGTACTTGATCCCTAGACACTTTTGATGTGTGTATATATAGGGTGACTGGTAATTAGTGACCGATACTTAAACACGTGATTTTACTCATCATTATGAACAACTTTTACTATGGGACCAAACCTGAAATCGCGAAAAAAAAATCAGCTGTTCCCTACATTTATGTTCATCTAACTGGTCAAAATGTAGAGAACAGCTGTTTTTTTTTTTTCGCGATTTCAGGTTTGGTCCCATAGTAAAAGTTGTTCATAATGATGAGTAAAATCACGTGTTTAAGTATCGGTCACTAATTACCAGTCACCCTATATACAACATTATTTTTTAGTATAGGTATGCGAACCCTGAATATAGTTTGTTCAGAATAAGTAAATGGATTGATTCCAATAATTTCTACCCCATGTTATATTTGTCCCAAAAATATTTTAAAAAGGTTAAAATTTGGAAATCGAGCGACACAAAGTAGGTTATCCAATCTCCGCGCCGAACGGTTAGGTACCAACCGTTCGGCGCTAGGTCATAGGACCTAGGTACTATTATCAATGAGCGCAAGACGGCGCGGCGCGAGCGGCGCGGGTGAGCATGTTTTTGTACGGACAAACAGGTAACTTAACAAGCTTATAACTTTGTGATTTTTCATGATACAGTTTTGAAATATTGTACATAGATTCTGTACGGTGCACGTACAGACGCCAGCACATCAAGTTACTACAATCTGTCACATTTATTTCATAGATTTTCGACTTTTTTGCTAAAGCATAAGGTTCAAGGTTGATTGGGAAAATCTGACAGTTTCGGGTAGGTTGACCTGCTGGCGTGCGTACATGGGTTTTAAAATATATTTATGACAATAAGTTAGCCAGTAGGCTCGCGTATTTGCACTTTGGACGCGACCTACATTAGGCAGTGCATTGGCACTGACATATTGCATTGTTCCATGCATTTCATGTATATTACATTTTAGTGTTCAATTAGACGTGGTTTGAGTCGGACAACTTGCATTTTTATTTAGATTCATCCCGTTGAGCATTCATTGACATTTTATGCATTTAAGTTTAAGTTTGACATTTTACATCTGCATTGACATTACTTATGTTAGGGAAGCACCCTACAGATTCTTTACATAAAAATACTAGACACGTGTTTCGGGTTTCGCAAATACTAAAAATAATGTTGTATAATCTTTCAGTACACACATCAACACAATCCAGGGATATTTTAGTTATTCATGTATTGAAAAGAAACTACTTCGAAAATCTTATAAGAATGCGCAGTATTTTATTGTCATAGTAAATGAAACAAAGTTAACAATGTGTGGCGGCATCTACTGAATAATTAAAATATCCCTGTATTGTGCTGGTGTGTGTACTTTAGTTTACCATGTTATTACTTGATATTAAACATTTGTTTCTTATTTATAAACAAAATATGTGTTCCCATTGATTAAAAGCAGATTTTACGTCTTTCCATTTCAATGTAGAAAATAACCAAGTTATTCTCGAATCTTTTTCGCTGTTCACTGTCTCGTCGGTGTAGTGAAGGCTGAGCTTAAGGTCCTGGGTTCAATTCCCAGGTGCCCAGGTCTGACCAAGTTTATTGGGTTTTCAATAAGGCATTTCTCAGTAGCAGCTGAAGCCTGGATTTATGCCCGATTGATGTCACTAGGGTCGCCCTCCATTACATAGGAATTAAATATAAGTGGCGACACGCGGGTGCACTAGACACCTCTGCAACCCTTCGGGTAATATGGGTGTCACCATGTATGTTTAAATAATAAAGGGTGCACTCACAGTGCGTGATGTGTCCTCCCACCGGCTCGCCTTTGAAGTCAAACTCGATCTCCAGCAGCTTTCCCTGCGAACGGAAACACGAGCATTGTACTGGGCGGCTGGGCGACTGGGCCACTGGGTCACGCATGCGCGTGGCGCGTGCGACTACTGTCCGCAGTGACCGGTGCGTAATGTACTACCACCGGCCACTGGGTCACGCATACGCGTGGCGCGTGCGACTACTGTCCACAGCGAGCGGTGCGTCATGTACTGGGCCACCGGGTGACTGGGTCATGCATGCGCGTGGCGCGTGTTGTTGATTATGACGAGCCGACTTGTAGAAAATTTACAAAAGTTGTGACGTCAAATAAGAAATCACAAGCGTCTCGCTTAAGAATAAGTGGAATGAACGTGATATGATATGCTGAAGTTTGTGGAGTTACAGGAAAAAGAAGTTTTGTGATTTTGTGGTGTGTGGTGTGGTTTTGTGTGAACGTAATATTAGAACGTATCCTTACGAACTACATTATTACTACTTGAACTATCTTGAAAACTGATGGGAAGGCTCATTGGGTGGTATGATGCAAGGAGACAATAATGCCACTTGGACATTCTGACTGCACGCGGTCGGTCCAGGCGCGCTCGTAACGTGAAAACGCGTCTCTAACTACATTAGAAAATTATAGTCACAAATCTGCTGGCGTTGTGGTTGCGCGCGGTGGCGGCGTTGCCGAAGGCCTCCAGCAGCGTGCCGGCGGCCGTGAGCGCGCCGGCCGCGCCCCCGCCGCCAGCGTCGCCCGCGCCCCCGGCGCCCCCCGCGCCCGCGCCCCCCTCGCCCGCCACCACGGCGCACTGCAGACACACGCGCGCCGCCTCCGTCTTGCCCGCGCCGCTCTCGCCTGAAACACGCACCGGAAAAGACATTATACTGCGAGCGTCTCACGCTGGACTGAAAATCGCGCCTAGAAGAGTAGAGCTTCGAAGTTTTGGGCTCGAAAGGGTTTCTAATTAGTATGGTCAAATATCACATGAAGTAATTTGTTTTGAATATTTAATCTGTATATCTATATATAGACTGGGTGATTATATCAACACACAGCCCAAACCGCTGGTCCTAGAGACATGAAACTTGGAGGGTGTGTTCTTTGTGAAGAGTAAGTATCCACTAACAAAAGGATTTTTGGGAATTTCACCCATAAAGGGATAAAATAGGGGACGGAAGTTTATATGAAAATCCGTCAATTTTGAAGTTAGCATCTTCTAACTTAGTGTTTAGACTGACGATTGAAAATTCATTTATATGTGTCTCAGCGTTTTTTGATAATTCCACCCCGAAGGGTTAAAAAGGGCGTGAAGTTGTGTATGGAAAGTCATTAATTTTCGAAGTAAAAATCACTAAATTTATTATCTAGGCTTATGGTTGGAAGCTAACGCAACGGTGTTGTTAGAATTTCACCCTTAAGAGGGTGAAAAGGGGGATGAAATTTTGTCCTGACTGACTGATATATCAACGCACGGCCTAAACCGTTGGTCCTAGAGACATGAGTTTTGGAGGGTGTGTTCTTTGTGAAGAGTCGGTATCCACTAAGAAACGGTTTTTGGAAATAAATTTGGACTTGAAACTTGGCACAAATACATAACTAAGTAAATTATAAAGTTGTACTTAATTTTTTGCAATTCTAAACTAACCCAAAGGGAGATTGGGGGTGTCAAATTTAGTATGGAAGAATTTTAAGATACTGGAGGAGAGCTGGTAACACTGGCCCAATGACATTTGACTGCATATTTTTAAATTTGCAAAAATATAAATAAACATTTGAAATTGTATAAAAAGTAGTGCGACAGACTGCAGTAACCATAATTTAGTACATGTGATATTATTTGTGACTCTTTGTGATAAGTGTGGAAGTATTTAAGACATCATCATCTGCCTAGCCTTTTCCCAATTATGTTGGGGTCGGCTTTCAGTCTAACCGGATGCAGCTGAATACCAGTATTTTACATGGAGCGACTGCCTCAAAGTCAAAGTCAAAGTCAGACTTTCAGGCTTGTGATTACCCGTAACGACTGTCAAAGATCCACGAATGACAGCCGGGACCAACGGCTTAACGTGCTTTCCGAGGCACGGAGGGGTCACGGTATGTAAAGATGGTCACCCATCCACAGACCAACCACGGCAAGCGTATCTTAACCTGATTATTAAGAGTATTTAAGACAATAGTCAATTATATGTTCAGTTTTTTAGTGTTCAATGCTATCTTATACAAATTATTCTATAATCACAATAACACTCATTTACAAACAGTGACGATATCAATAAGTTTAAGGGAGTATTATACTTCTACAATGAAAAAACGTCTAAAATAAAAACAGTTAAGAAAAATATTTCGAAATCTGGACTTTGATCTCTACTACTATCTAACAACTACCGCTATATTTTCCTCAAGCAGTGAATAGACGAACTAGTAAGTAGTACTACTAGTGCCATTACAGCCTCAAGCGGTAAGTAGAAGAACTAAAGTGTTACCATAATAAAAATAAAAACAGTACTACTAGCGCCATTACAGCCTCAAGTGGCAAGTAGAAGAACTAGAAGTAATACCACATAAAAATACATTTGGATTTGGGAGAAATTGGGTAAATTTGTTGTAGTTGAAGATCATACTAAAACCAGGAAATTATTTCAAGACAAATAATCGAGGAACATGGCTTTGCTTTCTTAGATATTCATCAGATATTAGTTACTACTTAGTTGCTTAAAGTGAACTATTAAGTACTAGCTTCTGCCCGCGACTTCGTCCGCGTGAAATTTCACCCTCTTAGGGGTGTAATTTCGAAAAACCCTTTCTTAGTGGATACCTACTCTTCACAAAGAACACACCCTCTAAATTTCATGTCTCTAGGAGCAGCGGTTTAGACTGTGCGTTGATATATCAACAATCAGTCAGTCAGTTTACCATTTTATATATATAGATATATAGCCCTGTAAAATCATATTATTTTATATGGTATACTTAATTTTAGGGCCAATATGATTTTTTTAGAAAATATTTCGTTTCGCCGGACTCGGACCAAGTCAGACTCTATCCGTAATGTCAGCGATACTACACAAACACCTAATGCAACGTGCAATAGTGCACCGGAATTGTCGGATGACGAAGATGATGAACTTGTTATAACTCAAACTCAAACTCAAATGATTTATTTCAATTAAACCTTGTACAGGCACTTTTGAATTGTCAAAATTAAATAGTCTGTCAGTTAGTCAGAAAGTTGAAGCTAGTTACCCATTCCAAAGCGTAGATCTCTATGGAGAAGAACGGGCAAGAAACTCCATGGACACTCTTTTAAATCAAGATATTACAAAATCCTGGGTACATTATTCTTGTTGCTTCTATATGTGAGAACAATGTAAAAAAGACAGAAATGAAGAAACAATTCAAGACATAAGATTAAAAATAAGCCTTGGCAGTTAAGAGATGACCAGTCTCAACCGACGGCGCCCGTTCACGAACATGACGCGTGGATCAGCACCATCCAGCTCAACCATTTTGTAGGGAACCGAATGATCCAACACACGCGCCACCATCGGTGAGACATTTAAGTGAGCGTGACACGTTCTCAACTGCCATGCTATTTCAAGTCAACATCAAAAATCATAATAAACGGAAACATGGTTCTTACATTTACAAAATTAAAAAAAAAATGCTTCTAAATTATACAAAACTACAGTTTGCAATTTATTTAAGAGGTAAATAGAATTTTATTACCTACCAAACAGGAAGAGATATTTAATATTCAAGTATTCAACAATTAAAAATTGATTGAATAAATTAAAAAAGTTATGTTCGTAATGTCAGAAACAAAGAAAAAGGGAAGCACCTCTTCCAAATATTGAAATTAACTACAAAGATAGTCTTACAATCTTCAGCAGCTCCAACAATACTTTCAAGTGTCAATCAATTAGTTGTGGTTGTGGAGCAGGACCAGCATTGAGCCAGGCATTTTTATCAGCGATGTAATCCCCTAACTTATAATATGTGAAAGTTGTGTGAACAAATTATTAATCTTGAAATGGAATTGCAGAGTGCTCATTCAGAAATTGAAACCCTTTCATTAGAAAACCGTAACTTGAAGAGCGTGAATGAAACTCTAATGGAAAAAAATGATATTTACAAAAAAGTTACCCGTACTCCAGTTAAACGTAAATCAATATCTACTCCAAATAAGAATTTAAACAATAGTAAAAAACAGAACAAACAGACTCAAACCGAAAAGAAAGATAACAAAAATACTGCAAAAGCAAATGGGACATCACCAACAACTCAAAGTATCAAGCTACAAGAAAATTATGATGAGGAACGCAATAAAATTTGTATTCTTAGTACTGACAATAAGAAAAACATCCTACAAATTGCAGAAAACACATTGGCTAAGTCCGATATTTGCCATTATATCACACCACACGGAAATATGCGTTTTCAACTAAATGGAATAAAACTGAAACTCTTAAATTTCACATTAAAAGATTGCTGTATAATATTGCTGGGAGAGGAGGACTTCAAATTTACGAACAGATACTTAGACGACGTATTTCAAATTAGACAAGTTTTACAAGACATAACCAACACAAACGTTATTATCTGCACCCCAACGTACAAGTTCTTTAATAATAACTACCTCTTCAATTCAAGAGTGGAAACCTTCAACAATCTACTATACCTAGACATACTCACTCAAGAACACGCATACTTCTTGGACAGCAATAGAAATTTAAAATATGACGACTCGATGTTTGAAAGACGTACCGGAAAGGTAAATAGCTTTGGACTCCAATCTATATTTCAGGACATACACAAATTGATTAACTTCATAGGAGCAAACACAGGACAGTGTTCTGGAGCGAGTGAGATTAATTCGACACCAGACATAAATAAATGCATGGAAAAGGATCAAGCAAACGTGATTAGTAATGACTCGGAGTTTTTTCTTCTATAATTATATGCATACTCGTATTATGCACCAAAACATTGCTGGTTTTTTAAATAAATCAGATCAACTAACAGTACATATTCAAGAATTATCGCAAAGTCAAATCAACATTGAAGTAATAATATGCCTAACAGAGCATTTTGTCATGTCTAGTCAAGAAAAATTTGTAAAGATACCAAACTTTAAACTGGCATCATGTAACTCTAGACGGGAGCAACGGCGAGGAGGTTCGTGTATTTTGGTTAAGACTTATATCGAGTTCAAGGAAATAATGTGTTTTTCAATCACAGGAGTTTTCGAATGCTGTGCAATAGAATTAACCAAACATAAGTTTATAATCTATACTAATATTATAAAGCTGCAGAGTTTGTTTGTTTGTTTGTTTGTTTGAACGCGCTAATCTCTGGAACTACTGGTCCGATTTGAATGATTCTTTTAGTGTTGGGTAGTCCATTTATCGAGGAAGGCTATAGGCCATATATTTTTTTTTTCAAAAATTAGGGATCCGTAATAAAATTGCTATTTTGTAACACAAGGTGTAAAATCGAAAACCTATTTTTGCGTGCGCTGCAAAAACTATTGACAATAGAACAAAATGATGTACTACGGGTTTGTAGAGCCCATTAAGACCTACAAAAAAGTCCGCGACAACATATATCTAGCTATCATGGTTTAATCACAATAACCGATTTTGTGTTCAAAATAATTATTAAATCGTCTGAAGAAAAAAAAACTACGTTAAATATGTATCGTAATATTAATCTTTATCGAAATTAAGCATTATGTTATCAAGAGTATTTATGAAGAAGTAAAATACTTTTTGTTTCATCTCAATCGGATATTTCGTTTAAAAGTTATCACGTGTGTAAGTGTACGGCCTGAGTGCCCGCTGAAATCTCAGTTCGTACAGACGCCAGCAGGTCAACCTACCCGAAACTGTCAGATATTCCCAATCAACCTTGAACCTTATGCTTTAGCAATAAAGTCGAAAATCTATTAAAGAAATCTGACAGATTGTAGTAACTTGATGTGCTGGCGTCTGTACACTAAGATGTTAAGAGTTGGTACCTATTAAGAAGTTATGGGCCATAGAGTTTTTTATCAACATAAAATCTATACTAATATTAAAGCTGAAGAGTTTGTTTGTTAGAACGCGATAATCTGTGGAACTACCGGTCAGATTTGAAAAAATCTTTTTGCATTTGATAGCCTAATTCTTGAGGAAGGCTATAGGCTATTTAATATCATGCTATGACCCTTAGGAGCCGAGCAAAAAGAAAAAAGTCAGAATGAACGCTAAGCGAATACGAAGTGTTGCGACGGGGTGGGGGTACAAGAAATTTCACGCGGACGAAGTCGCGGGCAGAAGCTAGTATTATGTATTTATGGGCCACCCTGTACAGTCACGAGCACTAATATGTCAACACTTGGCAATTTTCAATTGCGATTTATTCGTGAAATAACGAATGCAACGTCGAAATACGACACTTTACATAAACCTATGGGTTCGAAAATACTTTGTTCGTAATAACATAAAATTTCATTCAAAACTAAAGGAGAAAATTGTCTTTGAATAAAGCCAAATGTATACATACTTATGCTCGTGACTGTACATATGTGTACATGTCTAACATTAATCTATTTCATGGTCTGTGCCGTCGGCTTGACCTGTGAGATTACATCCTTCAATTTACCCTTAGATTCATGCGTGTCCTAGCTTCCCGTGTCGTCTAGCCGAGCTGCGTCCCTGTTCCGCGCGACCTCGCCCCTCTGGGCGGGGGTTGCGCGGTGATCGTCAGTACGCTTTCGATTGACCCGCGATACACGCGTGTCACTTTACTTACGAAAATTAACGACGAGTGTTCGTTCGAGATCGTAAGAAGAAACTTATGATCGACAGTGTTGTGTTTTACGAGTGAATAATGGTAAGTTATGAATATTTTTGTAAGTGCTTGTAAACTTTGTTTATTTTAGCCCGGTATACTATATACCTAGTTACATTATTTAAAACATAGTACCAATCCTGTGTTTTCATGATTCTCGTGGTACTTTACTTGTTGAACTCACTTCCCTCATTTAGGAAGTAGTTATTTAAATGCGTAAAATATAATCTGCGTGCCACACTGCCCAGATTTGTGATCTTTTAACCATTCAAGTGAGCCTCAGTTTCATCTGATAAGCTTGTGGGTGTAACTTCACAACCCGTAACTGTCTATTAACATTACGGTTTGAATATGTGAAGTATACAGATCAATACGCTGAGCCGTACGGGTCAATTTTTTTTCGGGCCGTACGGGCCGATTCCTCGAGCCGTACGGGCCGATTCGTCGAGCCGTACCGGCCGATTCGTCGAGCCGTACGGGCCGATTCTTTGAGCCGTACGGGCCGATCCTTCGAGCCGTACGGGCCGATTCTTTGAGCCGTACGGGCCGATTCTTTGAGCCGTACGGGCCGATTCTTCGAGCCGTACGGACCGATTCCTTGAGCCGTACGGGCCAATTCCTCGAGCCCGTCGGGCCGTTTCCTGGGGACGTACGGGTCGATTTCTCGAGCGATACGGATCACATGTTTCCGAAACGTACCGATCATATCGTAATAATAGCCCTCCCCACTCACGCCCAGGTTGGTAAGATGAAAAGGCTAACTTTGTCTATTTGTTTTAGGCAGCATCCCCTGCGGATATGCATACCTTTGAGTCCCTCATGGAATGGGAAGCAGATGACCCTGGAGACAACATCATCTTGAGCAGAATCAAGCAAATCATAAGAAACCACTTACCAAGGGGATGGAACGAGTGGAAAATAAGAATATTCAAAAAAGAGGAGTTACTAGGCAGCGAATTCGACCCCCAAATTTTAAACAAAATCAGGTTTGCAATACCTACTGTTGACTTAGCTAGAGCGTTTTCGCCGAATTGTACCTCTCTTAAAGAGAAGTCTTATCGGGACATAAAATTGAAGCTCTTGGAATGGCCTCTATGCATTGGTCTTATTGTTCACCCCATGTCTCTAGCTGCTAGAGTCCGTGGCTCAGCAGTCCAGAACGAGCTGGTGCTTGCAGCCATTGCGGAAATGAAGCCATTACTTGTAAGCAGGGAAGAGGCAGATAAGGAATTGTGTGGACAAGTTGGTCACTCTGATGATGAGGTGTCGATTCCGTCCACAATAACTACATCTGGTAGAACTAAGAAACCAGGTCGTTTAGATAGGCTGGAGCAAAGCCAGCTTAAGTTAGAAAATATGATGGAACAGTTTATAAAAAACTTTCAACCTGATACACAACCGTGTTCGGCTTCAGAGAATGATTCCACTTCCCAAGAATCATCGGAGGATGAACAAAATATTCCTCAACCTCAAACTTTATCACCAAAACCCTGGGAAGCACCTACCCCTATCGCTGACGATGACTTTGACTGGACTCCAGCTACAAAACAACAGGAACCCCTGATTCCAGCTGCTAAACCTCACATTGCCACACAAGGCGCTGAATGTCAACGATTAGGCGATATAACTTTCAACCAAATCCGATATGCGGAGGTTCAGAAAAAACTACATGCTAGCCCTGTCTTCGGTCCTTTGAAAGTTAATCCCATTCTTACTGCGTATGGAACCTCCCCCAATCAAGAGCACTTGGTTCGAATGGACTATACCTTAGGTACTATTTCCCACGGACTGCTGCTTCAACGAGAGTCTCTGGCGAACATACTTAAGGATCTGGCTAACAAACATCCGTCTATGAAACATGATTTAAAAAACATTTTATCAGCAGACTCAACTTTTAAATCTCTTTCGGATGATCTACTTCAATACGTGTGTGGCAGGAGAGCAGAGATTATAGAGCAGAGAAGAAATGGGTTCCTTCCCAAGGAAGATTATCAGGCAGCTCTCCTTGGTGCTATTCCCCCATCAACCACCCACCTCTTCTGTGAAGCAGGACTAGCGGAATTACTCAAACAACCATCTCAGCAAACATTTTTTCGCAACCCCTACAGAAAACCCTTGCAGCCTAAGAACTATAATTCAACGTACTCTACACGTCAAGCAAGACCAACACACAAAGTTTCAAAGACGTCGAAACCTTACAATAGACAACGAAAACCAGGTACCGGTAAAACGCATGAAACTTTCAAACGACAATTTAGCACCAAAAACAAAGACCATGGTCAAACCTTTTCCCGAAACAAACCTTCTAAGGAACATACCTCAAAAAGAAACAGGAAAGACTGACGTATTCGAGGCGGGACGCCTTTCACAATTTGTAGAGGTCTGGAAAAAGGAGGGGGCACCACCAAATATCCTTCAAACGATAACGGGATACATCATTCCTTTTGTGAAAAAACCTCCACGGATACCTTTTCATTCGAAAATAATTTCCAGATTCGAAACAAAAAATTTAAATTCAGAAATCCAGACTCTTATACAGCAAAAGGTTTTAGAAATTTCAACGGCTCAGACAGGCTTTTTATCAACCATGTTTCCAGTACCAAAACCCAACAGCAAAGTACGCCCAATAATCAATCTGAAAGGCCTCAACAAATTTCTCACCCCAAAGAAGTTCCGCTTGTTAAACCACTTCAGAGTACCCCACTTCTTACAGACGGGAGATTTCCTCATAAAAATCGACATTTCACAGGCATACTTTCACATACCAGTAGCCAATCGTCATCGAAGATTCCTATCAATAGTTCACCAAAAGAAAGTATTTCAGTTTACATGCCTCCCGTTTGGTCTATCAACAGCCCCTCTCACCTTTGCGAGGGTGTCAAACTGGGTAGCATCGCGACTGCGACAGATGAATATAAGGGTCATTGTTTACCTGGACGACTTTTTGATTGCCAATCAAGATCCGATAAAGCTGCAGAAAGATGCTATCAAGACGGTACAATTCCTTCTAAAATTGGGATGGATAATCAATATGAACAAATCTCTTCAAGACCCATCTCAACGCATCGAATACTTAGGGATAGAATGGGATACCTTCCACAACACAAAAGCCCTCCCGGAAAAGAAAATACTCTCCTTAAGAAAAGATCTCAACAAACTTCTATCAAGTCAAAGATGGAGTTGGCAATCCGCAAAGAGCTTGCTAGGAAAGCTAAACTTTGCGTCTTTTGTAATACCACTTGGAAGACTTCACTCCAGAAAGATACAAAGAGCAGCCAATATTTTACCAGAGGAGTCAGCTCGCAAAAAGTTTCCCATTCCAACAAAGGCTCTCGAAGAATGCAAATGGTGGATTCAAAACCTCGAAAAGAAAGATCCCCTTTTCAAATCTTCAGAGACCATATTCATCACATCAGATGCCTCGGACCAAGGTTGGGGAGCACAGATAAACGAAAAGCATATCAGTGGCGTTTGGGACACCCACCAGTGTCAGTGGCACATCAACAAAAAAGAGCTGTTTGCTGTTCTTCTCGCTGTTCAGTCCGAGAAAGATTCAATCAAAAACAAAAGGGTAGTTGTACAGTCAGACAATCGAACTGTAATCGCATACATAAAAAATCAGGGCGGGACGAGATCATCGCAACTAACAGATCTAGTCTTCCAGCTGTTAACTTTGGCCAAGGAGCTGCACGCAGAGATTTGTCCCCAATATATACCAGGAATGTACAACGATGTAGCCGACAGTCTATCCCGACAAAAGAGTCTCTCAGATTGGCATCTTTCGACGGGAATATGCAGCCGGATATTTCAAAAATGGGGCGTTCCCGAAGTGGACTTGTTTGCATCGAACAATTCGAAGGTGGTTCCTGCCTATGTTTCTCGAGATACAAAGGACAAAAATGCTCTATTCATAGATGCCTTCAGCAAGAAGTGGGAATACAAGTTAGCTTGGATCTTTCCACCCCCGTCGTTGATCCCTCGGGTGTTAGCTCATCTAAATCAAGCCAAAGGCTCATACATTCTGATTGTTCCACGCTGGGACAGAGTGTTCTGGAGATCGGACCTACGATCACGGGCGATAGACCACCCATTTCAAATCCGGAACCTGCACCATCACCTGAAAGACTTAACACCCCAAACGAATCTAACGAGAATTCAACATCTACGTTTGGAGGCTTGGAAGGTACGGGGTGGTCAATTTTAACTAAAAACTGGTCAAGAGAAGACTGTAGTTTAATTCAAAAGGCATGGCGAATTTCATCATTAAAAACATACCATGCGCCATGGAAAACATGGTTGGCAAGGTGTGAGGTTCTTGGTTTGAACCCTAATAAACCGGACGCAGCATCAGTTGCACAACATTTAAGTTATCTGCATATAGTGAAGAAATTGTCTCCCAGTACCATAAAATTACATAAATCAGTTATTGTTACGTTTGCTGACCCCACTAATAGGGATTCTATAACGAACAGCCCAATAATTAAGCAAATTATTAAAGCCATTGAATTGTCAAAGCCACCTTCAGTTAAAAAACAAATTTGGGATGTTAAGCATCTAATTAATTGGTTAGAAAATAATTCAATTCAGGAAGATAGTATTTTTCAAATTTCGCGCCATCTCGCTCTATTACTATTATTAGCATCTGGGAGAAGAATCCATGACCTTACCTTACTGAAGATTGATGAAAACAGCATGTTAATAGATGAATCATCAGTTACTTTTTGGCCAGAATTTGGTTCTAAGACTGACAGTCACTCCTATAGGCAATCCGCCTGGAAACTCTTACAAGTCCCAAATAGGAATCTCGATCCAGTATCATGGATCAGGTTATATCTTAACGTGTCAGATTCGAGAAGAAACGCAGGTGGCAATCAGATTCAGTCTTTGTTTATCACCTCTAGAGGTCGAGTAGCTCCTGCTTCCAAAGCAGTAATTGCAGGATGGATAAAAACAGCTTTTTTAGAATTAAACATTAATTTCTCACCTGGTAGCATCAGGTCTGCTGTTGCCTCCTCCAGAAAGGACAGTAATGTTCCAATAGATATAATATTAAGAAATGGTAATTGGAGAAGTGATAAAAATGTGATTAAACATTATTTTAAGGAAATAATTAATACCCCGTCCAAAGATGATTCCAATGACTTATGTTTAGTAAATTCTAGCTTTACTACTTTGTGATAATTAGCACTTAATCAATATAGGTTTGTAACCGTTTTTATACTATCTAAATAAACATGATTATGATTATAATGTCATTTTATTGAATTCCATACAAGCACTTACATACATTCACTCGCATAAGGCATACATACACAATACTCCAAATAAATAATATTTCACAGTACGCTATTCCCGTGTCGTCAGAATCCAAATATTTCTCACAGGTCAAGCCGACGGCACAGACCATGAAATAACAAACGTTTTTCCCCCGAAGGGATAAAAACGATATATTTCATGTCTTGCCTAGGCTTGACCAGGTAAGCCCTTGACGACTGAGCCATCTCAAGGTACTGACGATCACCGCGCTTTCGCCCGCGCAACCCCCGCCCAGAGGGGCGAGGTCGCGCGGAACAGGGACGCAGCTCGGCTAGACGACACGGGAAGCTAGGACACGCATGAATCTAAGGGTAAATTGAAGGATGTAATCTCACAGGTCAAGCCTAGGCAAGACATGAAATATATCGTTTTTATCCCTTCGGGGGAAAAACGTTTGTTATTTTACGATACTTTAGATGCTTTATTAAAAAAGTTGTGCAATAAAACAAATGTAAAGGTGGTATTATGCGGAGACTTTAACATAGACATTTTAAAACATAATAGATGTACTTTGGACTTTGAATTTTTGCACCTAAATTACAACCTTAAGTTGAAAATACGGCAGCCGACGAGACCAAGAAGCCTTACATGTTTGAATAATTTTGCTCTTAACCCAAACCTAAAATGCACTAGTGATGTTATGGATTTTGCCATATCTGATCACTCAGCCCAAATTCTCAAAATTCAAGTTAGTCGAACTTGCAAACTAAAGTATTGGCGGGTGCGGAAAAGGGAATTTTCAAAGGAAAATCTGGTTAAATTTATCTTTTGAAAAGTTTCTTTCTTAAACGTATACAGTGAGAGTAACCCCAATTATTCATATGACATGTTTATGGAAATCTTTAAACTCCTTTATGTTCAATGTTTTTCTACTAAATGGATAAAAATTCGATCACAGGATAAAATTAAATGAATTTCTAAAGGCATTAAACTCTGTAGTAGAAAGCAAAGAAGCTTACTGTGAAAAAAATACAGATTCAGTCCCACAGGAGAAAAAAGAAAAACATTCAAGAGAATAATAACTTTATCTAAAGCCCAAAATAAATCTAAGGCTGCGTGGCAAATAATCAATTATAAAAATAAAAATAAAAAAGAACCTATTTAAAAAAAAGGAAATTGCAACATCATTTAACGACTTTTTTATTGATCAAATACAAAGTGTAACTAATAAAACATATGGTAGGAATATTGACATTGACAACAACGCGAATTCAATATTTATGTCACCGGTCGTCCCAGACGACATAATTAGAGTAATCAAAAGCCTAAAAAATACACAAAGTCATGGTTACGACGGTATAACTACCAGTGTAGTTAAATTTGTCAGCGATGTTATAGCTGGTCCTTTGAGTCACATTGTGAACGTTAATATTGCCGCTGGTATATTCCGTAACAGCCTGAAAACCGTTGTAATCAAACCTCTACATAAAAAGAATAACAAAGAAGATGTATCCAACTATAGGCCAGTAGCATTGATTCCAATATTGTCCAAGGTATTTGAAAAGATTATTTACGAAGCACTGGATAAATATCTGACTAAATTATAATATACTGAGCAATGAACAAATGGGATTTAGAAAAAACAAAAATATAAATATGGCAATATATAATCTCTTGACTAATATTATGACAAATATTGACAAGAAAATTCCTGTATGTGTTATATTTACGGATATGACTAAGGCGTTTCGACTACGTAAGTCACAACGGCCTTTTAAAAAAAACTTTACTCCTACGGCATTAGGGGTAATGTCCTGGAGCTTATTACCTCTTACCTTAGGGGCCGAAAGTAATACACAGAAATCAAAATCAAAAAATCAAAATATTATATTTCACATAAGCCTACAAATCAAAAGGATAAATAAAAAATAAAAACCTAATAAAACCTAGTGATATGATTCCCTTTACAACCACTAATAAAGAGATGAAAAATTTGAATTGTCTGTATATAACACGGAATAGAAAAAACGAGTGGAAGTGCCACGCAGCTATCGCGCGTGTGTCACAATTATGCGGAGCTCCGCAACACCGGCTCTGAGGCGGCTCAGTCGCGATTAGCTACTTGCTGTGATAGGACGTCTCGAACTTAACGAAAAATATTACAAACACGCCTTACTGTGCAATTTTTACATGCAAAAACGATAGCAGGACAAAAAATGTATCTTGCGGAGGTGTATCGTATCACCGGAAAGTATAAAACTATGATATATTTCAATATAATTGTTTTTATTGACAAAACCATATTTATTACTTTGTTGCGAACTAAAAACTACCTTATGTCCATTGTTCAAAGTCTAAATCAACTTGCTCGCTGTCTTGAATATCATCGTATACATTCTAGAAAATTCGACGCTACTCGATTAGGGATGGGACACATTTAAATAGTTCGGTATCGATAAAACAATAAAATGTGTATTTATATAGTGAAACGTTATACGTTACCATGACATATTATGAACTCGTTGTCGTTCTTCTCGATTAATTGAATTACCTATATGGTTTGAGTTTGAGTACCTATTTATATTCTGACAAATAAACCAAAATCATTCATTCGTAGCTGGACGTAGGCCTCAAAAAGAACTAATACTAAGAAACAGTGATAGGAATAGGTACTTAGTGCCTAATTGCCTAAACTTCGAAGAAGATAGACGAAAGTCTGAGACTTCCTTACGACTGAAATATTTTTTCGGGACTAATGTCGGGGTTTCGGGACATCACCTAAGTACATTTAATATTAATGTTATTAATAGAGTACACTAATTGAATTCATTTTCCTTTTTAACCGACTTCAAAAACAAGGAGAACATTCTAAATAACCAGTAGATACGTTTTCTATTGTTATTAATTCAGGTAAAGAACTGGGTCCGATTGAAAGCCAAGGGTACTGACTTAAAAATGTTTTCGATTTTTTTTTCAAAACTGTCCCAATTTTATTGCAGTTTCGAATTAACCTTGACCATAGAAACTATTTAGATTCTAAGAAGCATGGTCCTACGACGCACCGTTTCCGAATTATGGGCCTCCGAATTTTATTTTATATAAAACGCTTTGTATTTTCAAAATGGTGGCTCGGATAAAAATCTTTTCTGGAAAGAAATTGTTGCTCTAGTCGAAAACCATGAGGACTGATGTAAAAAACCCGCGAAATATTGAAAAAAAAAACGTTTGAGAATTTTTTTAAAATTTTTTGTCGGTCGAAAAATTTTTTTTTCCTTGATTCATGTTGGGATACTGCTTGCACGGGGGTTACACAGGGGGGGTTAAATTTTGGTTATTTTTTGCCTAGGACGCACCGTTTTCGAGATATTTGAATTTAATTATAGATATCTTGTCCTCATCCCTAGCTGAGTAGAAAAATAGATAACAGGTGCATACGAATATGACATCTATTTCAATGATGTTAGCGTGCTAAATAGAGTAATTTAGTACAGCGCCCTCTAGCGTTGAGTAGCTGAACTCGTTAGGGATTGCTCGAATTTGATTGATACATGGAAAAATGTACTTCATTGATTTTGACATGTAAAATAAAAACAACATTCAGTAGTTGTAATAAGACTTAATTTTGAACAACAATAAATAAACTTTTCGCCATAGTTGCATTTATATTTAGTAGCCAATTATATCATCGTTTTCTGTGTATTGAAATGTTTATTTTAATTTGCAATTGTGTGAGTTTGGCGACACTGGTTCCCGTACTAAGGAAGTCTAAGGGCACTTCCACTCGTTTTTTCTATTCCGTGGTATATAATATAATGTCAAGTAATAAAGAGATTATGTCAAAAATAAATAAAAAATGAACATCGTAATTTGAGAGCAGTTAATAGACATTTAAATAGTTAAGCCGTTAATGAGGAGCCAGGGAAGCCACATGTGCAGAAGGAATTATTGCCAAACTACCTTGTCTTCAACATAGTCTTTAATCTTATAATATGCTTTTTTGATAAGGACACGTTTGATGAAGGTTTTGAATTTTCCATCGCTAAGTTCTGTAACCGGCTTTGACAACTTGTTATAAAAACGGACGCCGTTTACAAGAAATGACTTGCTAGTTTTAGTTAATCTAAATTTAGGTAACACAATTTCATTTTTACTACGTTTATTTATATTGTGGAAATCGCTTCTTATTTTGAAGAGTCCTAAGTTTTTGCGAACATACAAAATACTTTTTAAAATATAAAGAGAAGGCAGAGTTAGTATATCAATTTCTTTGAATTTGTTTCTAAGAGACTCGCGAGGACCCATTTGATAGATTGCGCGAATTGCCCTCTTTTGTAAAATGAAAATTGAATCTACGTCAGCTGCCGATCCCCACAGCAGAACACCATACGACATAATGCTGTGGAAATAAGCAAAGTATACTAACCTAGCTGTGGCTATATCTGTCAACTGCCTTATTTTTCTTACTGCATATGCAGCTGAACTTAATCTACCTGAGAGAGCTCTAATGTGTGCGCCCCATTGTAATTTTGAATCTAAAGTAATTCCTAGAAATACAGTTTCCGTAACAGCGTCTAGTTTTTTGCCATCAAGTTCTAAATTCAGACCCACTTGAGGTACATTTGGTAATGAGAACTTAAGACATTTAGTTTTGTTCGCATTAAGTAATAGATTATTAGCTGCAAACCATTTCGAAAGAACAGCCAGACTCTCGTTAACATGTAAGACATCCGTATCTTTTCTATCTATTTGAAAAATAAGGGAAGTGTCATCCGCGAATAAAATGATATCCGACAAGTTAGCCATCATGTAAGGAAGGTCATTAATATAAACTAGAAATAGGAAAGGGCCAAGAATTGAGCCTTGAGGCACGCCCATCTTAACTAAAGACCCCGATGACGTCGCCCCATTAACGTATACTTTTTGCTGCCGCTTTGACAGATAGGAAAGAACAAGATCAGCAGCTTGTCCACGAATTCCGTAATGGTATAATTTACAGATCAGTGTATTATGGTCAACGCAGTCAAACGCTTTTGAGAGGTCACAGAAAACGCCAATTGCATCCTGGGACTTCTCCCAGGATTCCAAAATGTGACTGATGAGTTTTACTCCCGCGTCCGTCGTCGACCTACCTTTCGTGAAACCAAACTGGCGACTATGTAAAATCCCATTTGAATTAAAATGTGACAACATCTGATTCAGCATGATTTTTTCATAGATTTTGCTCATAGCTGGTAGCACAGAATAGGTCTATAATTAGAGGGATCAAACTTACTACCCGATTTGAAAATTGGTACTACTTTACTATGTTTCATTAAGTCAGGAAACGTACCGCTGTCTAAACATTGATTAAATATGCCTGTTAGGGCAGGGGCAATTGTGTCAATAATATCTCCAAGAACCTTAACAGAAATCCCCCATAAGTCTTCAGTGTTTTTTATGTTAAGACTTTTAAATGCTTTTTTAATTGTGGCAACAGAAATGGGCTGGAATTCAAAGCTTGGAATATCCTTATTAAAGTTTTCTTTAAGAAGAGCTTCAGCTAATATAGGTGATGAGGGGAGATACTTTGTAACCTCTATTGGGATGTTGGTAAAGAAATTTTCTAGTGTCTCAGCAACTTTTAACTTATCTGAAATGGTTTCATTATCAATTTTTAGGGACAACTCATTCTGATCTCGCTGTTTTGTGTTTCCAGTTTCTTTGTTAATTACCTGCCACACAGCTTTTATTTTATTATTAGACATACTAATTTTGTTACTTATTAATTTAAATTTAGCCTCAGCGCAGACTCTTTTGAATATTTTAGAATAATTTCTTACATAATTATGAAGGGCTTGATCAGAGATGATTTCTCGTGATACAGATTAGATAAAATATCTCTGCTTTTTCTAATGCCAGCAGTGGCCCATTCACTAAATTTTGGTTTAGTATTGATAGTAACTTTTTTTACAGGACATGCTTTATTGAATTCTTGGCATACTGTAGAAAATAATGTACCATAGTTTATGTTGGGGTCTTGTGAATCAAAACTTGCTGTTGAAAGATTGCTGAGAACATTATTATTAAACATTTTCAATTTATTTTTAGTTAGAGGTCTTAATTGAATTGATTTATCTATGTGTAATCTTTTACCTAAGTCAAATGACACAAGTTGACCAGTATGGTTAGACCTGACGCCACTAATTAAAGACGAGTCTTTTATTTTACAATTAGTGAATACATTGTCGATGCATGAAGCTGAAGTTGCTGTTATTCTAGTTGCTTCATTAAATATACATTTTAAATTAAATGATTTAAACAATGAAATGAGCTTACATTTTTCTGGTGAATTAACTAATAGATCAATATTTAGGTCACCACAAACAAAAACAAATTTACTATCTTTAAAAAGTTTACTAAGTATTTCTTCCATTATGATAAAAAATGATGACAAATTTGAGGCTGGTGGTCTATAAACACATAAGAAAGTATGGCCTTCAACTTCTGCACATGCTACCTCACATAAGCGATCAACAGAGCAAGCAGTGATATCCTTTCTTTCTTTATACCTAAAAGAACTATTACATAATATCAAAGTACCACCCCCTAATGAGGACTTGTTGTGCGCACTGGCAACTGAAAAATTATTTACATTAAACAACACTCTATCCGGTTTTAACCATGTTTCACAAAAACATAATATATCATATGATATTTATCTATTAACATTTCTACGTCTAGGATTTTGCCAGAAAAGCGATTTATATTTTGGTGATATAGTAAAATATTTTTATTATGCGAGAAGCATAATAAAAATATTTTACTATATTTTGTCGACTCTAAAAGTTTAAAGAATGAATAACAGTATTATTAGAAGTACTAGATAATACTGTTTCGTCACTTAACCTAGTCTCAGTTAAATTATCAATAACTGCGTGTATATTGTAAGCTAACAAAGTAGCCAATACATGTTGACTTTTCTTGGGTAGAAACATATGTTCCTGAACTAATACAAAATCCCTAACAAAATAGTTTGTATCAAAATACAATAAACGGTCACTATGACGACATGTCAAAATATGTATTAAGTTGTTTAAACTATAAATGTAATCGTTTTCTGCATCATACATATTATCAGAATATGGCAATGCACATAATATTAATTTACCTAGTTTTAATTTAAGTAGGGTGTCAATACCATTAACTATGTCCATTTTTGTATTAGCATTTGCATTAGTTGACTAGACTCATACTTACAGGATATTTCCTTAAGTGAATTTTCCCTGCTCATTAATTCCTTTTGAAGGTTTTGTATGTCGACATAATACATTTGTCTGCTACTTTCCAACTTATTATTACATACATCTAGTTGGCTTAGTAAGTTAATACGTTGTTTCCTAAGATTAATGTTAAACTTGTGAACACTTTGTGTCTTCAAGAGTTTCTTGTACCTTTTAATATTTTTACTAATTTTAATATATTTCTTAATTTTATTGTGACTAGTTGTAGTTTTCTTTAGGATATAGTACTAAAGAAAACATATTGTGGTCTTTTAAACATTATTATGTGTATTATTAACTCTGATACATAATTATGTCTGTGTTATTTAAAAAAGTAATGATAATGATTATAATCCATAAATATAAAAGAAAGTCGTGTTGTTACACTATTTATAACTCAAGAACGGCTAAACCGATTTGGCTGAAAATTGGTGGGGAGGTAGCTTAGAACCAGGAGACGGACATAGGATACTTTTTATCCGGTTTTAGACGGACACAGTAGTTAATACTTTTATTTACTTATAGGAGTAGGGTAGGAGTAGTGTGGGAGTAGGGTAGGAGTAGGGTAGGAGTAGTGTGGGAGTAGGGTAGGAGTAGGGTAGGAGTTGGGTAAGAGTAGTGTAGCAGTAGGGTAGGAGTAGGGTAGAAGTAGGGTCCCTTTCAATGTAGATTTTAATAATACATAACTCAACTCACAAACACTTTTAGAACTTCGTTATTTGTTTATTCGAATAATATCAACTTTTAATCAAACTTTTATTATATTTTTAACCATACCTACAACAAACAATGTTTTTGATTATTCATAGTTGTGATTTGTTCCGATTAAAATTAAGCAGTTAAAGCTGTCAGGAATAGGGGCGATTTTTAGGGTTCCGTACCAAAATGGTAAAACGGAACCCTTATGGTGAGACTCAGTCTGTCTGTCAGTCTGTCTGTCTGTCACAGCTGGATATTTATTTATTTATTATTTATTTATATATACTTTATTGTACACCACAAAAATACATAACATGAAAAAAGATACATCAACATTACAAAATATACAATGGGCGGCCTTATCGCTTTCTATCGCTGGATATCTCAAGAACTACTAATGAAAAAACTTGAAATTTAAAATTGTTTTAGATGACGTTTGCCCAACTATTTTGCAAATAAGAAAGAAATTAAAATCTATATACTACTAATAATAAAGCTGAAGAGTTTGTTTGTTTGAACGCGATAATCTCTGGAACTACCGGTCAGATTTGAAAAAATCTTTTTGTATTTATATTCAATTCTTGAGGAAGGCTATAGGCTATTAATATCACGCTATGCCCCTTACGAGTGTTGCGACGGGGTGGGGGTACAAGAAATTTCACGCGAACGAAGTCGCGGGCAGAAGCTAGTCTGGAATATGTTCTAAGACCAAACATGAGTACATCAGTAAGTAAAGAACAAATGTGGCGTACCACAGGGTAGCGTTCTGGGGCCACCATTGTTTCTGCTATATATTAACGATTTGCCACGGCATACGCAACATCCTATGGTCTTATTTGCGGATGATAGTACGGTCATAATAAAATGTAATGATATAATAGATTATGAAGAAGAAATTAATATAACATTAAAGGGTATTATTAACTGGCTTGACATTAATAACTTAGTCATTAATCTTAAAAAAACAAAAGTAATACACTTTTACCAACGTACATATCCGCCTAATGTAGTGGTTAGTTATAATGGACAAAATGTGGACTCAACAGATGTTGCAAAATTTTTAGGTATCTTAGTTGACAGCAGTCTCACTTGGAAAACGCATGCTGTAGACGTTTGTAATAAACTATGCAAGTCAGCTTATGTGCTATATAACCTGTCGCATAAAGTAAGCAAAGATATACTCCTCACTGCTACCACGGACTTGTTTCGCCAATATTAAGGTTCGGAGTAATATTTTGGGGCAATCGTAGTGACAGGGAAGAGATTTTTAAAGCCCAAAAACGGTGCATAAGATCTATGTCAAATCTGAAAACTACAGACACCTGTGAGCCTATGTTTAATGAAAATACTGACCTTCCCGTCGTTGTATATTTTAGAAGTGGCAATTTTTGTTAAAATGAATTTAATTTCCGTCACTAGCCGATATTAGGACTCGTTCAGGTCCTAGGAGAAAACAATATAAAAATTTATTACATACAGGCAATAAAATACAAAACAGCACTACTTAGGAAAAGTATTATGGCAATGGGCCCTATAATATACAATAAAATTCCGCACAATTTTAAAGAACCACCTCTAAGAATATTTAAATCTAAGCGGCTGCATTATTATTAGAAAAATGTTATTATTGTATAAAAGACTTTTTAAATGATAAAAATATATAACTGTTACTGTTAAAGCCCGAACTACGGTAAATCCTAAGATTTTCCTGTAAAACTTAAGATTTACCAACTGTAATTGGTATAAGTCCGAATTGTTCTAGGATCATCGATTATTTCGAACTTTTACCACCATTCACATGGTAAATCTTAGGATTTGCCTTAAAGACACAGTAACTGTTGAAATAAACATGTCAAACAGAGTTCGGCGTATAGTCTCGTACTCTCGTACTCTCTGTGTTGTAACAAGTAATTTTTTTACTACCTATTAATAAATGACAACTGATTTATTGTCTTGTCTTCGATTTGTTATTTAATAAATAAATATCAAATAATAAGAAAAATACTGATTTAGTTAGATTAGCAAACGTAAGCGATATGTTTGTGAGAAGATAATTTTATTTGTTTTATTATTTACTATTCAAGAAGTATTTAATTTTTTTGTGAATTTCTAGTTATTAAAAATTAATAAAAAATAATTCCAAATTAAAAAAATAGGTAAGAATATTTTGACTGCTTAGTAATATAAATGATTAAAAATTAATAAAAATTCCAAATAAAAAATAGGTAAGAATATTTTGACTAATTAGTAATATAAATGATTAAAAATTACTTTTATATGACATAAAAATATGTAAGATTTTGACTTGAGTTAATTTAAATAAATGATTAGGAAGTACTCATTGTTTTATTCCCAAAACCAACATTTCCCAACCGTCACTGGTAAAACCTAGCATGTACTAAATTCTAATGGTAAAAGCCCGAAAAAATCGTTCCTTTTTTATAAATTCTTACATTTACCAACTCGTGTTGGTAAATCCTAAGATCCGGGACAAAAAGTACCCAGTGTGGTGCCCAGGATATTAAAGAATATTTATAAGTAATTAAGTATAACTTAATTGTTTATTTTAGATGAAAATTGTATCCTTAGTTTTTACGACTGCATGATTTATATAAAAATTGTATGTTTTTAGTTTTTACGACTTTGCATGCCGTAAGGTAGAATGTAGCGGAAACATTTAGTGATGTACCATCTTATACCCGTACCTACATTGTTGGCAAATAAATAAATCTGAATCTGAATCTTACTACCTCAAATGGCTTAGCATGATCCTCCGTTATGTCGAAAATACTGCAGCATTAATTTTGAAATAAATATATGCTAAAGTTGAGGATTAATGTAAGGTCTTATGTTAGACGAAAACACGATTCCATAAAATTTTCTCGATAGAAAAAAATTCCAAAGTTACCTCCAAACCGAACAATAAACCGCTGGTATTCAAAAAATACTTCAAATTAGATCATGAAACTTTGCATACTAACTGAACTAACTATAAAGCAGGTCTTATGTTAGTTAGTTTTTTTGAATTACCTTTATTTTCACCGTAAAAAGCAAATACCTAAACTATTGGCGCTGCCTCCCGCCCAGCACCGCACTCTGTCTCGCTTTCACACAGTCCGCGAGCAGTATCGTGCGAGCGAGATAAAGAGTGAATTTTAGCTGAGGTAGTATAGGCTCTTAATGCGCGGTCCAATTAACTCGAAACTCAGTAAGTACCTATGTAAGACCAAAATAAATAAAGTGGTTCAGGTTTTCCCTGGGCCCTGCTTAATTCCCGTTCAAGTTAGTTTTGGAACCTAACGTGGTGTTTGGGATCCTGCCGTTTTTCCAAAAAGATTTTGCCAAAATTTCACTATCCAAACAAATTTTGGCAACCTTTTCTTATACCAATGCAATGTTTGGAATGATTTTAGTACGCACATTTTCATTTGGTAAAATTTTTACTTGGCAGAATATTAATATGGATAATGTCATTTAGGCATTTGGTCTTTAATCAAATGATTTATTACGGCAAACAATCTTTAGACAATGAACGTTTGGTCAAATGATTTGTTATGACAAAAAATACACCACTAATTTTTAATTAGTACAAATACTTAAAGGGCTTATTAGAAAAGGTCTTGTTATTATGTATGTAAAGTCTCAATAAATAATATTCATAAACAGCAAAGTTATTAGCGTTTGTTTATATCCCAAAATGTCACTCAATTTATGGAAATATTGTACAGGCTATCCATAGATCCATAGTAGTATTCATTAATCGTATTCTCTCGCTCTCGCATTCTCGTGCTTTCGCTCGAACTTGCCCCGCCTCCAACAGCTGTTATCGTGAATCAGCTGCTATTTACAATAATTTACGTATTTACAAAACTTAAAAAAACTTACCTAGAGGTATTTTAACTGTCCTTCGAAATGTCCACCACCATTATCAATACAAAGACGGGCACGTTTAATTAAATTGTTTTTTAACGATAAAAGTATGTTTCGCTCACTTTTCACATCGTCAAATGCGTCCAATATGCGCTGTTTTAATTGTTCTAAACTTGTTGGCTCACTAGCGTACACTCGTCGCTTAAGTTCACTCCACAAAAAAAAGTCCAATGGCGTAAGATCAGGTGAGCGTGGAGGCCATGCCACGGGACCGCCTCGACCGATCCACTGACTCCCGAACTCCTCCGTCAGGTATTCACGCACTGCACTATGGTAGTGCGGAGGCGCGCCGTCTTGCTGGAACCAGAGGCCTTGTAAGTTGGCTAATGGAATGTCATCTAGCATTGAAGACACCATAGTCCGAAGCAAAGTTAAATAACTTTCTCCAGTAAGACGCCCTTCAATAAAATAAGGGCCAACGATGTTGTCGTTCAGGATTCCTGCCCAGACATTTACAGAAAACCTGTGTTGGAAAGAATTCTCCCTTGTTAACATTGGATTGCGTATTGACCACCAGTGTTCATTACGTTGATTGAACAATCCGATACGAGTAAACATGCACTCATCTGAGTATAGCACATTTGTTTCACTATTGTTAAGTATCCACCTGCAGAACGTCATCCTTGGTTCATTATCTACAGTGGTCAATTCTTGTCCCTTTCTGTAGTGGTATGGGTGAAATCCAGACGATCTAATGATCTTCCATGCACAGTACTGGCTGATATTAAAATGACGAGCTGCGTCATTCGTACTTCGCCGGGGATCTTCTTCAAAGTAGTCCACTACATCGTCGTACAGGTTCTGCGAATACGCCGGTCTTCCACGTCCTTGACTATGGGCCGGTACGTGGAAGGATCCATGGTCGAGTAAACGCTGGTAAGCATTTACTACAGTCCGAACGTTCGGCTGGCGAGCATTTGGGTACTCTTCTCTGTACATACGTACAGCGGCACTCGCGTTCTCACCAGACAAAAAGTACGCACGTAACATAGCCGCATACTCCCGATATGAGAACTGGTAAGCCATCGCGACAGTAAAAACATAAACAAACAATTTTATTTAAAAGTAAAAGAAGCACGCGCACACTTCCGCTAACGAATTGGCACTGTCTCATGTCGGTTTGTTTGTTGCTCGCTCAGTCTCTCGATAAAAGGATCGCTGGCAGAAAGGGGCGTGGCTTGAGCTTAGACGCGAGTTTGTCGGGACTTATGAATGGCGACCGAAATGGAAAAGCACTGCGCGTAGTATTTTCTAGTAGCAATTGTTATGAATGATTGATTCTGTTATGAATTTACCAATTATGACTAATTTTCGTGGACAATTTTGGGATTTCGTTTTTTTTACTTTTGACTGCACAAATATGATCAGTAACGGGTACGGATAGAGCCCTATTTTTTTTTGTACTAATTAAAAAATAGTGGTGTATAATGGCAAAAATAAGATTTTTTGGGAATTAAATAATTAATTAATTAAGTAAGCAGGCGGGACCCATTTGAGTTTGAAAATATAATAAAAAAAATGGTATGGGTCCCGCCTGCTTCCAACTTTTATTTAATTTAAAATGGCCTTGTTTTTAGCTTTTCAGTTTTTTTTAAACTAATTTTTTTTACTGCAGTCGGGTTTTTTAGTTTTTTTAATTACTTGTTTTTTATTTCCAGCTTTTTAGTTTACAAATTTGTAAGATTTTGCAGACGATTTACTTATGTATTAATTATTAGCTGACCCGTAAAGTCACTCAACAGGGAACGAGAAATAATTATTTTATTTAACGTGTTTTTTTACGATTTGTCACTTCGAATTACTTTTACCATATAAGTTGTATATATTTTTGTAATCACCGTTTAAAACCCTTAATTTTGATATTTCACTCGATGGTATTAGAAGAAAAAAAAAATTCAAACTCCACAATATGGCACCCTAAATCCGCCATTTTACTTTGTTTTTGATTTTAATGTAGCCAGTGACACTCGCGCTACCAAGACAAATCTAAAGACGTATAATTTATCCAAATCCGTTCATTCGTTTAGAAGTTACGAGGGAACAAAGAAACGGACATACATACATACAGGTCAAACACATAACCCTCCTTTTGGGCTTCGCCGCAGTCGGGTAAAAATGCCATTTTATTTAAAAATAATCATTTATTTAATACAAAATATTTGTAACTTACAATTTTAATTTTTTTGCAATGGACATTATCGAGAACCGAATTAGTTACGAGTAGGGCTTGTAATTCGAATATTCGAATAATGCGAATATTCGACCATTTTTGCTATTCGAATGTTGACTGATGTTAAATTCGAATATTCGAATAATTTTTAGTTAAGTATGAAAATACGACCTACGTCTGTCTTACAAGTTGTTACCTACAGACCGCGCTTCACACGTAAGTACACACACAGTGCCGGAGCGTGTGTGGAGATTCCGAAAGCGTTGATTTTGCGAAAAAACTAAATAAAGAAATTGAAAAGTCATTGAAGGAGAAAAATACAAATATGCGTAATAGAAATGAAATAGAAGATGAAGCTAACAGAGTTGGTGGCTATAAAAAAAAATAATAATAATAAAATTCATTTAATTCAGGCAAGACCCATATTTACAAACAATTAAAATATTACAATACCACAGAATAAAATTTCTCTAAATAAAATGTCTCTGATTATACAAATAAAATAAATTAACAAATACAAATTTAAAAAAAAAAAAGGTGAAAACGATAAGCATAAGTTAATTCAAATTGAAATGGCATTGTTTGAAAATGGTGGCAACCGCGGATTCTATTTAGACATGGCGTACAGACATTTACTGAAGATACCCCCCACGAGTGTAGGAGTCTGAAAGAGCGTTGTAGAGTCTGAAAGAGCGTTCTCGTCTGCGGTGTATACGTGTAACAAAATAAGATCGTCTCTCTAAGACAATACCTTGGATGCCCTCTGCTACTTACGTTCCACAACAACACGTTACGTTACGTTCGTTTAACAATCGCGATCTCGTGAATTGCCGTAGCCTTCGTCTTGAAGCCATAAGATGACTGTGTAGGCACCCCACCAATTTAATATCCAGTTCTTTGTGTTTATTGTAATATTTACCTATATTTTATGTTACTCAATTACTTATTTTAACTTGTGTTGATTTTTTAAAATTTTATTACATAGCAGTGAAAAAGTTTTTTTTTGTTTTATACTTTTTAAATTCTAATTATTGAAGATAAGTATGATAAGTAAGATTGCAATGAAAGATTTTTAACAATAAATGTCGTTGATTTACTTTGCACTAGTCTCTTATTTCTAATATTTGGACCCTAACAACGTTAAAACTAAGTTGGTCTTTTTTTGCCATAATATCGGAAAAATACCGAAATATCGGTATTCAAAAATTTTATATCGAAACAAAACCGGTATTGGAAAAAGGTTCCGAATGTTCCGATAGTCCATGCTCTAACCGCGCGACACCTGAGAGGTTAAAGGTGATTCAATTTTATATAATAAAATACTCAACTCAAACTTGTGTATTAATTGTTTATGCATGTTGTCCCTTCAAGGTATTAACTTGGTTTCAAAGGAAAAAGCTAATATTCGAATAAATATTAGAATAATTCGAATACTGCCTGTAAAAACATCGAATATTCGAATATCTAAAAACTTCGAATATTTACAAGCCCTAGTTACGAGGTTAATTATTTTTTTAAAAATGCTTAGGTTAGGTTAGATTAAAACTGTGACCTCCTACGCACGAGCCGAGCGAGCGAAGCGAGCGGTGCCGCCGCAGCGGCCGGCGAGTGCCAGAAACGACTAGATTATAGAGAAAAAAAAATATGGAAAAGAGAGATTATTTTTAGCAGGCTATCGAGAACCAAATAAGTTAGACGAGGTTAATTATTTAAAAAAAATGCTTAGGTTAGGTTAGGTTAAAACTGTGACCTCCTACGCACGAGCCGACCGAGCGAAGCGAGCGGTGCCGCGGCAGCGGCCGGCGAGTGCCAGAAACGACTAGATTATAATATAGAAAAAAAAATACGGAAAAAAGAGATTATTTTTAGCAGGCTATCGAGAACCGAATAAGTTAGACGAGGTTAATTATTAAAAAAAAATTCTGAGGTTAGGTTAAAACGGGTGTGTCACGTTTGATATAGAAACAAAAGTTCTAACGATCATAAGACCTAATTTCGTTTAATATAATTTTTATTTAATATAACGGTCAACGGTCATAATGAATTATTGATATAACTTCTTTTTACCTAATTTCATATGGTATAATGAACAGTTTATATAATGCACATTTGAAATAATATTCACATAATATAATATTCAGTTGCTATAATATTCAAAATCTTTAAGTAACGTTTAATATAATTTAGAAATATCTACTTTTATTTTTGCAAAAATGTTTGTTTTCTTCTTTTACTTGTTATGTTGTAGCTATATCGTTGAATTAATTATATTACACACACAACACATACACATAGGATACAAGACACACACACGACATAGGATGCAAGAGTGAGCGAAGGGCACCCCGAGGTTCGGTTGTGTTAGGTTACTTTAAACCCTTTACACAGAAATAGGGGCCCCGCGAAGCGGGGCTCCGTCGACATAGGATGCAAGAGCGAGCGAAGGGCACCCCGAGGTTCGGTTGTGTTAGGTTACTTTAAACCCTTTACACAGAAATAGGGGCCCCGCGAAGCGGGGCTCCGTCGACATAGGATGCAAGAGCGAGCGAAGGGCAACCCGAGGTTCGGTTATTTTAAACCCTTCACTCAGAAATAGAACACACACACATAGAACACAAGAGCGATTCTTTACATATAATGCTGGAGCGAGCGAAGGGCAGAAAATTAGTTAATATGAATGTTAGGTCAAATGAACGTTATATAAAAAGAGCATTATACAATATGAAAATTATATGAAATGAACGTTATACTAAATGAAATTAGAGAAAAAGAAAATTAGTTAATATTAATGTTAGGTCAAATGAACGTTATATAAAAGGAGCATTATACAATATGAAAATTATATGAAATGAACGTTATACTAAATGAAATTAGAGAAAAAGAAAATTATATCAAATATAACATTCGATCATATGACATTAGGTTAAATGTTTTTATAGCATATGAAAATTATATCATATGAGAGTTATGTCAAACGAAATTAGACCATCTGTTGTTATACCAAACATTACACACCCGGTTAAAACTGTGACCTCCTACACCAGAAACGACTAGATTATATAGAAAAAAAATATGGAAAAAAACAGTCTACCCGAAACTGAACTAGTTAGACGAGATTAATTATTTTAAAAAATACTACCAGAATACTTAATATTATTATTACCTGTTCAGAATTTGTCCCAAGTGGAAAAAACACCCTTGTAATAAAACCTCTTCAAAGTTAGATCTTATGCTTGAAATGGCTGCCTTAAAACTGCGAAAACTGACGATACTAAATATTTGGCAAATGTAATTTTGCGTAAAATGAGTTATTCCAACTGAAATATTTGACTAAATAAAAATTGGTAAAAGTACTAGTTGGTAAACAAGTTATTGTTTAAACGTTCACTTGCCAAACATTAGGTTTGGGTTAAAATTATTTGTGAAGAGATTTTTTGTTAAGTAATAATTTGGCAAATTAAATTATGCGGAAAATTGTTTGGGAAGTGATAATTTGGCAATTTCTTTTTGGTAAAACAAGGGAGACCCGTGGTGTTTCCTATTCTGTCAGTTTGTTTAACGCCTACAATGCTGCGCTCCATTGCTCTTTGGCAAACCCCAAGGCGGAACTTTTGCTGCTCGGTGAGCGACCAGGTCTGAGCACCGTAGGTTAGGATGGACAGGATACACATATCGATAAGTTTTCACCACAGGGAAATCGGTAGAACGGGTTACCTACCTATCATAAGGTCGAAAAATATTTGACCGAATTTCATTTCACCTAAAACTTTTCAACTATTTTCGTTTCGTTTTTTTTTACTTCATCGAAGTCACGTCTGCCACTGTATCAGCTGACCTATTATCAATTCGATTTTTTTCGTTACTCCGACGTTTCATTTGATCGGAAAACTTTTTACCTAAGTTACACTTACCCGAAATAACATTTGTTCGAAGTATTATGTTTCCGAACATTCAATATACCACTGTTTTAATTACATTACCATATTTTCATTTCACCAAACGCCAAGAAAGTTTGTGCACACTATTTCATCTATCGGCATGCAAACAAGGATGCTTGCTTCAAGCATGCAGCATGCAAGAAGGCATGCAGCGTGCAAGCAGGCATGCAGCTTGCAAACAAGCATGCAGCTTGCAAACAAGCATGCAGCGTGCTAACAAGCATGCAGCGTGCTAACAAGCATGCAACATGCAAGCAGGCATGCAACATGCAGCATCCCTTGTTGATAGCAGCTCTTGTATTCTGTGAAAAGTAACCTAACAAAACCGAACCTCGGGGTGCCCTTCGCTCGCTCTTGCATTCTATGTCGACGTAGCCCCGCTTAGCGGGGCCACTATTTCTGTGAAAAGGGTTTAAAGTAACCTAACAAAACCGAACCTCGGGGTGCCCTTCGCTCGCTGTGCGGGGCTCCGTCGACATAGAATTTGTTTGGATAATGAAATGTGTAGTGAAATTTTGGCAAATAAATCATTTGGCAAATGAAAAGATTTCAAAAGAGGCTTCGGTCAATAGCAAAAAATTATTTTGTAAATCGGCGAAATATAGTTCGGTAAAATAATACCTATGACACATGATACTTCGATGATCTAAAAATATGTCAAATAATGCATATAGCAAAAAAGACGTCGGTCAATAGTTTTCGGTAAAATGAAATTCGACCAAAAATACTTCGGAAAAGTGATCGGTTCCCCGGTAGAACGCCCTTCATTAGCGTCTTCAGGGACCGGTAGCTTTTCCAGGCACTTTCGATGCCGTGAATGAATAAAAATGAAATATTTTTTGTCTCAGGGACCGGTAGCTTTTCCAGGCATTTGCCATGAATGAATGAAATGATATTTTTTTTCTTATCTTAAACAGAAGATAAGAAAAAAAATATTTTCGACGATTTGCAGGTCAGTAGGTACTTACATAACATAACTACTCGTACATACTTCCAGGAATATGTCCTACTACGTATAGTACGTATGTACAATAACATGCATGAACAGTTCACCTCCTAGTGACTAAGATATTGGACGGTTTGCTTGATACACATATGGCAAGTCGTATAAATATTCACGATGCCCAATTCGGTTCAGACCCGGGCTATCGACGGAGACTGCCATTATGTGTCTTAAGCAGACTGTTCAGTATTATGCTGATAGGAAAACACCGGTCAATGCGTGTTTTCTGGACTTATCGAGGGCATTTGACCTGGTGCCATACGATATCTTGTGGGATAAGCTACGAAAGGAAAGCAGCGTTGACTGTACTGTCATTTCTTTATTTAAGTTTTGGTACGAGAATCAGACGAACTATGTCAGGTGGGGTGGAACTCTGTCTGATGTGTATGGGTTGAAGTGCGGGGTGAGGCAGGGGGGTATTACCTCGCCTCGTCTTTCAGTCTTTCAGTATAACAATGTGTTCAGGATGCTGTTGGGGTTACCACGATTTTGTAGCGCTTCCGGGATGTTCACCGAGGCCAGGGTTGATGGTTAACATGCCATTATACGGAAACGGTGCGCTTCTACACTCGGTAGAATGCGAGCTAGCTCCCACAGCATTCTGAGTGTGTTGTGTGATAGGTGGGACAGCCCCATGCTGGCTCACTGGATTCGGCTGCACACGTAAGTGTCAGTCATTTCAATTTTGTGTTTTTTACTAACATTAGGTTAAGATTTTTTACTAACAGCTTATTATTATTATTTTTTTATATATTTTATATAACTCGGGACCATGCGGTCCCGGTCCTTTGGAAGGCGTACGAGGGGCCGAAGCCAACTCGCAGAGGCCCCTTACGAAATTTTAAAGAAATGTGGCACCAACCGACGATTATCCCTGTATGCACTATGCAAGTGCACCCAAGGATAACCCCCGGTTGGTGTAGGACTATTGCAGGATATGGAAAAATAAAAAGTTGGACTATTGGTTTGGGTGGCTAAAGTGGACCGGTTTCCAGGAACTATGGTAAAACTATGACCCCTGCCTGATCAATGCTTTATATATACACAGATAAAATAGCAGGGGGTGACTTGCACACTCAATAATGGGCCCCCGAAAACGGCCGCTAGCACATAGTGACGTAGCGACAAGGGGGCAACACGTCCTGAGGTGCTTATGAGGAGTGGAGAGGTATTCCACGGCTATCAGGACAATCCCGGAAGTACGGTCAAGATCCCTACCAGCATCTTACTGGAATACTTCCTTCCTCCGAGCACGTTTGCTCTTGCGAATCTCCACTCAAGCCGGCCAATAAAGGCAAGAATGAGGTGGGAGCTCTGTTCCTCGTCATTGTTCACTCCAGTCGGCCAATAAAGGCAAGCCAGAGGTAAGGAACAAGACTTCTCCCGGGAGATAGGGTCCGTGGGGTCGCTACTGCCCAACAGCTCGCCACATGCTGCCCTGCGGGTTTCTGTATCCCTCTTGGTCTGGCTCCTCACATTAGACCGGTTCCGGCAAAGTAAACTCTTCCGGCACAGGCCTAGAGTTCAAAGCGCGCAAGCCCCACCACGACGTCAACGTAGAGATACGGCGGTGGGGTTATTATTATTGTTATTATGGATTTTTAATCTGAAATAAATTTATTATTATTATTATTAATGGTAATCTGTGAACAGCGCTGTGGGTTAGGTACATTATTACTCATGTAATTTATAATTCTGTTTTTAATATTCCATAATGTAGCTGTTTGTTGTTCCAATTTTATAAAATAAAAATAAAATAAAATAGGTAAGCCTCTGTACCTAAGCATAAATATCGGGATATTTTGCAGTTCCAGAGATATCCTGATTTTTGATACAACCTGCTATACCTGTACATTTTTGATACAACCTGCTATACCTGTACATTTTTGATACAACCTGCTATACCTGTACATTTTTGATACAACCTGCTATACCTGTACATTTTTGATACAACCTGCTATACCTGTACATCTTTGATACAACCTGCTATACCTGTACATTTTTGATACAACCTGCTATACCTGTACATTTTTGATACAACCTGCTATACCTGTACATCTTTGATACAACCTGCTATACCTGTACATTTTTGATACAACCTGCTATACCTGTACATTTTTTTGCGTAAAACATTATAAGTCCTCAGTTTTCAAGCTAATTTACTTCATGTGACATATTTGACCATAGTAATACTAAATACCTAGTAAATAGAAATCCCACCAAAAACATTTTCATGTAAAATGTTGCCAAGACGAGCAAATATGAGGCTTGGCCGTTTCGTTACTACAAGAACTATTGTATAACAGAAAAGTAATAAACAGTGAATAAATTTTTCACCTTACGCCCATGTGATGGTAGCGAAACGGCCAAGCCACATATTTTGACTAAGGTGTAGAGTTTGTGAAGTTAGGGCGTGTAGAGTCAGAAGCTTGGCTCTACATGAGATCTGATAACTTTTTGACAGTGCGAGCCATATGTGGTCTCGTCTTGGCTTGGGATTTCACATCTTTTTGAAAGTTGCTTATGAAAAAAAAATTTTTGGGGGGTTATTTACTGAAAATCCTGAAATACGTATTTTATTATTTATAACAAGGAGTCCCTATATCAATTTTCAGAACTCTAGCATCAAAATTTGCGGAAGTCTCGTACAAACTTCCATCCCCTATTTTAAGGGGTTGAAGGGTAAAAGTTCCAAGTTTTAGAGTTTTTTTTGTTGTTTGTGTACTATTACTAGCTTACATACCAAATTTCAGCTTTCTAGGACTTCAGGAAGACCCTTAGAATATTGATGATCATCAGTGAGTCAGTGAGTAGGTGAGTCAGTGAGTCAGTGATGAAATCGGGGTATTTAGATATCAATAAAATCTAAAGTATAAGAGCTATGCAATTGAAACTTTATAGGTTTAATAAGTCAACCACTGACATCATATCCCGAAAATTTTGTTTATCTGGTATAATCCAAACCCAAGTTATGAAGGTTCAAAAATACGACGAAGTGCTTCGAGAAAAGGTAGGTAGTGCCCTTGCGCTTCGCTTGGCTCGTCTTGGCGGGGCACTACCGTGCCCCCAGACCATATCAAACCCAAAACGACGCTTGAAACTTCGAAGTTCTAAGTCTTCTAGACGCGATTGACGATCCAGTGTGCTTCGTGGCATTTGTTACGACCTCAAACGTATCACTCTTTCCATAACAAGCTTTTATTAACTTTCAATTATTCTCAACTCATAAAACCGGCCAAGTGCGTGTCGGGTCACGCACAGTATAGGGTTCCGTAGTAGCCCGTTATCACAATGTATTACGATTCTGTTGTTCTTTATTCGGAATATTAAAAAAAAAAAAAAAATAAAAAAAAAAAAACATACTTATTTTGAATTTCAATGCAAGTCTTTACCCGTTATAAACAAGCAACTACTTAATCTTAGTCACTTTAAAGGATTAATGCTAAGGATTTTGCATTTGGTACAAAATTATCCAACACCCAAGTTCAACGACTGTTACTGCTAAACTAATAAAGTTATCTTAACCGCTAGGTTTAATTTTCCTTTAAAGTTCATGAAATGCACTATCATTGTGAATTTTTCCAGATTATTCAAGCCAGCAATTTAGGTTTTAGAGGGGGCGGACGCCCTACTGGAACAAAAATTTCAATATTTCGTAAATGGAGCATTAAATCGAAAAATAATTTTAGCAACCCCCAAGTCATTTTGGTAGACCTATTCAACGATACCCCACACGATGGGGTAAACGACGAAAAAAATATTCATCCCCACTTCAGATGTAGGGGAGCTACCCTAAAAAAATATTTTTGAAAATTTTATTTTACCACTTTGTCGGCGTAATTGATATTGTTACGAGCTTCGGGTTCGTGACAATAAAAACTGCCGATTTTATAACCAAAAATAACAATTTATTTTACAACACTAATTACAACTCAAAACACTAATTAAAAGAACACAACCACACTACTGATCACTCTTAATTCGCACTTGAAGATCGCTTAGATGTTTTCGCTCTTGTCGCTTTATCCAAACTGTGTCGGTCGTCGCGCATCCCGGCCTTATATAGTGCCGCAGATAGTTCGAGAACCTTCCATTGTAGATGCATCTAGAATGTTCGAGTACATACCGGCCCCGACCGACTAGGTGTCGATAGTTCGAGAAAGTTCTACAAAGTTCTAGTATCGAATTTTCTAGAACGATCGTGACTCGACTAGTTCTGCTACTCGATACTAGATGGCGCTAGTGGTAACTAATGTCACCATGTACCAGGCGAATTAATTGTGGCGCGCAACACTGCCCCCTCCTAAGACATGCTCGTCCCGAGCATTATCGGCCCCATAGTAACGCGCCAGTCGGTCCACATGGACGATCTTAGGAGTACCTCTTGCACCTTTCTGTATCCGGTAGGTTACGTCATTGATCTTTGTCACAATCCGGTACGGTCCGTCCCATTTAGCTTGAAGCTTAGGAGATTTCCCTTTGCTGCGGACTGGATTGTGCAACCACACTAGTGAACCTTCGTCGAACCCTTTATTGTTCATTTTGCGGTCATAACGGGTTTTCATCTTTTCAGACATTTGCTGGCCCGATTGTCTGACGTGCTCATAAATGTCATTCATTTTGTTCCGCAAGTCATTCGCATAATCGGTTATACTGCGTGGGGCATCAGGTGGTATTCCGGTGATCAGGTCTGCAGGCAGCCGTAATTCTCTTCCAAAGTTAGCGAAAGCTGGTGTCACCGATGTACTTTCGTGAACAGCGCTTCGATATGACAACAAAAACGGTTGTATGTGCTTGTCCCAATCTCGTTGCCGATATTCCACAACTTTGGCTAGATACCTCTCCAATGTCTGATTAAATCGTTCTACCATTCCATCCGACTGTGGGTGGTAAGAAGTTGTTCTGGTTTTATGAGTACCCATAACTCGACAAGTTTCCTGGAATATTTGTGACTCAAAATTCCTTCCTTGATCACTGTGAATCTCTAAAGGTACTCCGAAACGACAGAAGACTTCCTGAACTAATTTATCTGCAACTGTCGAAGCTTCTTGATTTGGAATGGCGAAGACTTCCGGCCACTTGGTGAAGTAATCCATCACAACCATGAAATACTTGTTGCCACTTTCACTTACCGGAGACGGCCCCGCAACGTCAAGGGCTATCCTCTCCCATGGTGCACCAACATTGTACAATTTCAATGCACCTCTACTGCGAGTCTGAGGTCCCTTTACAGCTGCACAACTTGTACATTTGCGACACCAGTCCTCGACATCGTCCCGACAGTGGACCCAGTAAAACCGTTCTCGTATCTTCAGTAGAGTCCGTTTTACTCCCAGATGACCTCCTGAACAACCATTATGGTACAGCTGTAGAACATCCGGTACTTGAGCTTTAGGGACAACCATTTGCAAATGACAGCTGCCTCCCCGAGCATTTTCCCATTTACGGCACAGGACTCCATCCTGAATCACCAAGCTGTCCCATTGGGCCCAATAGCTTTTTGTGATCGAACTCATCGCTGAGACGTCACTCCACCTGGGCTTAGGAGCTCTGGCCTTCATCCACTCCAGAATCGGCTTGATGTCCGAATCTTCCTGCTGTGCACGTTGTAGGATTTCCTTCCACTCGTTGCTGAGGTCTGTCCTGAGCATCCTCACAGGTACCACTTCCTTACCCTCTTGCCTAGTACCATGCTTGCGGTCTTCAGGACAAGGTCTTCTTGAAAATGCATCTGTGTTGCCATGAGGTTTCCCGCTGCGATGTTTGACCACAAAGTCGTATTCTTGCTGCTGCTGGGCGGTGCTGTTAGCCGCACTTCTCTCTGGAGACCAGCCATCTTCCCTTTCTGCAGTTCGCTTAGGGCAACTGGATCGAAGGTGGCCCTTTTCCCCACAGCCGTAGCACCTAGGGCTGTACCTTCTATTACGATCGCGAACTGTAGCCGCTACAACCTCCCTGACGCGATGGGAACGATGATCCTGCCGCACAGCTTCCACCTCCAGTGCATGGGCCAAGGCGTCCTTAAGCGTCCCGTGGTGCCCAAGCCTCACAGCAGCTCTCACTTCAAGGTCGCGGATGCCGTCGATGAATGCCTGCACCAGGTTTCCATCAATAAGCGCAGGTACGGACTGGTAAGCTTTACGAACCAGCTTCTCCACTTCAAGGGCCCACTGCTGCAGGTTTTCATTACTGCGTTGCACGCGATCCTTGAGCTGCGCACGAAACGCGTGTTCCAGGTGAGCGTCACCATACCGAGATTCCAATGCCTCAAGGAGCTGCTCGTAAGTTACTTCCTTACCGAGCTTCCAGAACAGTTAAGGCCTGGTCGCGCAGGCCTAGGGTAAGGGCAGTCATGGCCTGATTTTTATTCCACCCGTTCGCCTTCATGACAGCCTCAAACTGGATTTTGTAGGCCGACCAGGAAGAAGTTCCGTCGAACGGTGGCACTTTGAATCCACGTAGCGAAGGTGTTGTAGCTACGGGAGCTGCGATTCTATCCCCAAGTTTAAGGTTACCCAACTCCTGCTTCACATCAGCAATGACGTCATTAAACTTGCTGATCTGAGTTTCAGCTTCTGACAGGCGGTTGTCATGCCGCGCAACCTTCTCCTTCACCTCCTTCATGTCTTTCCCGAAGGTTGCGTGAAGGTCCTTCATGAGGAGCATCTGCTCTTCCTGGCGGCGCACCTGCTCCTCCTTATCACGTTTGAGCTGTTCTTCCAATCGATGGGCCTGTTCCTCCTGACGGCGGGCCTGTTCCTCCTGACGGCGGGCCTGTTCCTCCTGACGGCGGGCCTGTTCCTCCTTGTCCCGCTGGAGCTGTTCCTCCAACCGACGAGCCTGTTCCTCCTGTCGGCGAGCTTGCTCCTGCAGCATCATCATCAGAGCAGCCAAATCTGGTGCTGATGATGCTGGAGCAGCTGTGGACGGGCCGGCCTCCGTAGTCGGTAGCTGGCCTTCCGACCTCTGTGGCGTAGCTCCACCAAATCGCCTCTGGTCAGTCTCTTGCTGTCGTTGACTCCGGGTACGGATACCCTCCATGTCGTCTTTGGGTAAAACCGGCATAATCCTTGCTTCTGACACCAATTGTTACGAGCTTCGGGTTCGTGACAATAAAAACTGCCGATTTTATAACCAAAAATAACAATTTATTTTACAACACTAATTACAACTCAAAACACTAATTAAAAGAACACAACCACACTACTGATCACTCTTAATTCGCACTTGAAGATCGCTTAGATGTTTTCGCTCTTGTCGCTTTATCCAAACTGTGTCGGTCATCGCGCATCCCGGCCTTATATAGTGCCGCAGATAGTTCGAGAACCTTCCATTGTAGAAACATCTAGAATGTTCGAGTACATACCGGCCCCGACCGACTAGGTGTCGATAGTTCGAGAAAGTTCTACAAAGTTCTAGTATCGAATTTTCTAGAACGATCGTGACTCGACTAGTTCTGCTACTCGATACTAGATGGCGCTAGTGGTAACTAATGTCACCATGTACCAGGCGAATTAATTGTGGCGCGCAACAATATACACACTCCTACAAAATTACAGCTTTCTAGTACTAACGGTCTCTTAGCAAAACCTCCGACAGACAGACAGACAGACAGATGGACGGACATGACGAAACTATAAGGGTTCCTTGTAGGAACAACGGAACCCTAAAAACTACCTATAGCTAAGAGAAGTAACGAAAAGTGGCGCGTTACACCGTGCGTGGCGCCAACTTCGATAGTTCGACACGTATGCTAGTATTTCGCTTTCTCGTTCTCTGAAATGTGCGTGCACTTTTTCGAGTAGAAAATAAGTAGTACATAATTATCTAAACTTTAATAAATAATAATAATAATCATTTTATGATTATATCTATAATAATAATCATTTTATTGTCAGGCAACTAAGGCCCATAGATAAAATACACAAAATAATCTTATAAAATAATAAACTAATACATAATTAAAAACCTTAAAACTATGAACTATACACGTAACATTGTCGGCGGCGTTAATGTTTTGTACCTATAGCTTCATGTGGCGGCCGGTGTGGAGCTACCGTTAACGTAGTAACATTATGGTGATTCACTCACCCGTAATGACTATGCACTGGCTCTCGTTCCTGTCGCGCACCCACCGGTACGCCGTCGCCGTGATCGCGTACCTGCAACCGACAACGAGTTAGCGAAGAGAGCTAGTAGCGAACACTACGTCGCGGTAGGTTACCGAGTACTGACAGGTGCGGCGGCAGCTGGTAGGGCGGGCGCGCCAGGTACGCGCGCACCAGCTCGGCCGAGTACAGCGGCAGCGCGCGGCACGGGTTCACCGACACCAGCGCGTTGCCCACGTACGTCTGCAAGCACACGAGAGCGTCAGCATCACCCTGCGTCGCGCACGCAACGCCTCTCCACTACTCACGTATATAATGTCACGTTTGTAGCGGACGTGCAGGTTGTGCAGGAACGTGTCCTCGGACAGCGGCGCCAGCAGCACCGCGTCGGGGTGCCCCGCGCCCTCGCCCTCCGCCATGACGGCGCGGCGCCCGTCACCGACCCGCACACACGTGAGCCATATGCGCCATCACCAAGAGACACGTCTCCCCTAATAACAAACACACAATTAGACAAATTACACACAAATTACAGGAGAAATTCTTAGTGTGAGGCAAAGTTTAAAAAAAATATATATATACATATATAATAATAATAATCACACCAGTGGTGATGGGCGTACCGTGAGACCCAGGGGGCAGGCGGACTGCTTGCTAAGCATACCTTTAGATCCCCCCCCCCCCCACTCTTTGGCTGGATTTACCCACTTAGGCCTAGGGCTGGGAAAGCCCATGCCATTACCACATTGGCCTGTTTGAAGATTGAACACGTAATCCCACTATAAATTAATGTGTGGTTAGCTTTTAAATTAACGTTATTAAAAATGCACAATTATATGCCAATTTACATTTTATTAGTTGGACAAATAGTGTGTATAAAATTAATGTACAGACACCAGCACATCAAGCCACTACAATCTGTCAGAAAAAAAAGAGAAGAGTAAAGTTGAGGGAAAATTTAACAGTTTCGGGTAGCTGTTGTGACAGCATAGTTTGTTGGTAAGTAATCCATACTTAATATTATAAATTCAACAGTAACTCTGTCTGTCTGTATGTTACCTTTTACCCACCTAAACCACTGAACGGATTTCAATAAAATTTGGTAAGGAAACGGACGGCATTCTGAGAAAGGACATGGGCTACTTTTTGTCTGAAAAATAATCCTAATTCACTCCCTCAACTCTCCCTGAGTGGAGGGATTAAGTGGAGTCATATACGGGATAAACGTTTGTATGAAAACCCAGCATTTCTTAAGTTAGGGATATGAAAATTCATGCTTTTAGTAAAAAAAAAAAAAATTATGTGTTTCAGCATTTTTGTAAAATCATCCCCCGAGGGGGTAGAATAGGGGATGATTTTAAAATTCACATATCTATATAAATAAACAAAGTCGGGTTAGTTACACCATTTATAACTCAGGAACGGCTGGACCACTTTTTGTGATCTTTGATTTGTCGGATTTGTCTCCGCCCCGAATAGCAGATTATCTATTAAAAATAAGGGAAAAAATCAAGTTTTTTTTTTATAATCCCTATTCTGAAGCGGTATGAAGCACACCAGGTCAACTAGTTTTTAATATTTTTATAGATTGGAAATATAGTCTGTGTATTACCTTTTCATACCTTACCCGCTGAACAGAATTACATGTAAGGCATACAAATATAGTCTGTGTATTACCTTTTCATACCTTACCCGCTGAACAGAATTACATGTAAGGCATACAAATAGGCCATGACCTGGATTAGGACAGGATACTATTTTATCCCGGTAGCAATTAACCATGGGATAATTTCTGACAAAAATGCACCCGAAGCAGCAGGCAAAAGCTTGTTAGGATATATCTATACTTATAATAAATCTGTAGAAGTGAAAATTCTGTACATTTTTGTATGTCTGTCTGTTTGTTCAGGCATCACGCAAAAACTACTGGTTTGATTACGATTAAACTTGGTATAATTATTCTTTAATATCCTGGGCAACACACTGGGTACTTTTTTTCCTGGAAAAGTATCTATATATATATAATTCAAAGTCCTGACTGACTGGCTGATATGTCAATGCACGGCCTAAACCGCGGGTCCTAGACACATGAAATTTGGAGGGTGTGTTATTTGTGAAGAGTAGGTATCCACTAAGAAAAGGTTTTTTGAAATTCCACCCCTAAGAGGGTGAATGAGGGGAGGGTGAAATTTCACACAGACGAAATAACGGGCAGAAGCTAGTACTTAAATAAATATTAAAAAGTAAAGGTGACAAATAAAGTGGCATTGAAATAGATGCTACAAAGATTATTAATTTATAAATAGTATATAGTAAAGATTCTTTTCATGTCTGTCTGTGTGACTGTTCTTCTAAACTACACAATAGATTTTGATGCAGTTTTCAAGATCATTTCATTAAGAGAATTTATTCCGGAAGGTCTGTGTTTATACAACCTACACATTTACGATAAAACAGAAATATCAATGTTTTGACAATACTTGTATCAATTCTAGCATTTTTTATATAATTACTAAATTTAAATGCAAATTAAAATTTTGTCATTCGAGCTCCAGGACATACCTTGACATAAATATCCCAGATAAATATTTATTTAGTTCTTTAGTCACTTTATTCTAAATTCTAAACATTTTATTTAGAAAAAATTATACTTAATCAACAAATTCGTTTCCCAGTCACCACTTGCTTGCATTTTCCATAAAATGCACAATATCAATCTCAATGAACCAATGCCTTCATCAGTTCACAGAGCACCTATTTAAATAAATAGAAGATATTATAGGACACATGAATTAACGATTCCAAATAAATTCATTCTAGGTAGGACTCGTATCGTAGAAGTTTTTGACGTTTAATCGGTAGAGTAGAAGAATCACATTCACAGAACACTATTACTACTAGCTAGCCATTGACCACAGAGTACATTATAGTATACTGAAATAGAGACCAATCTTCGGCCTTAAGGACGCGTTTACGAATTGACGCGCTTCAATTTTAGGTATTGAGTCTCACTACTACACGTGCACGGCTCACACACACAGCGACATGCGCGAAGCGGTGAAATTATGAGTAAACTGACACGACTTGATACTTGAGCCTAATTTTATTTAATTTTTGCCATGTATTTTTTTTTAATATTTACTTAATTTCACTGGACAGTGATTAATCAAGTACTTGCCAAAGTACGTACCTATGTATTAATTGGAACTAATAGCCGAGCTGAGCTAGATGTGCCGAGTTTGGGCTCATTTCGTTAGTTATGTTGAGACCTTACCTCCGGACTTGATGGAGTGACCTGCAGGTGTAATTCAAAGACTACTACTGGAACTAATAGCCGAGCTGAGCTAGGTGTGCCGAGTTTGGGCTCATTTTGTTGGTTATGTTGAGACCTTACCTCCGGACTAGATCGCGTGACCTGCAGGTGTACTTCGAAGACTGCTACTGGAACTAATAGCCGAGCTGAGCTAGGTGTGCCGAGTTTGGGCTCATTTCGTTGGTTATGTTGAGACCTTACCTCCGGACTTGATGGAGTGACCTGCAGGTGTACTTCGAAGACTGCTACTGGAACGAATAGCCGAGCTGAGCTAGGTGTGCCGAGTTTGGGCTCATTACGTTAGTTATTTTGAGACCTTACCTCCGGACTTGATGGAGTGACCTGCAGGTGTAATTCGAAGACTGCTACTGGAACTAATAGCCGAGCTGAGCTAGGTGTGCCGAGTTTGGGCTCATTTCGTTGGTAATGTTGAGACCTTACCTCCGGACTTGATGGAGTGACCTGCAGGTGTACTTCGAAGACTGCTACTGGAACTAATAGCCAAGCTGAGCTAGGTGTGCCGAGTTTGGGCTCATTTCGTTGGTTATGTTGAGACCTTACCTCCGGACCTGATGGAGTGACCTGCAGGTGTAATTCGAAGACTGCTACTGGAACTAATAGCCGAGCTGAGCTAGGTGTGCCGAGTTTCGGCCCTTTTTGGTAGTTATGTTGAGACCTTACCTCCGGACTAGATCGCGTGACCTGCAGGTGTACATCGAAGACTGCTACTGGAACTAATAGCCGAGCTGTGCTAGGTATGCCGAGTTTGGGCTCATTTCGTTGGTTATGTTGAGACCTTACCTCCGGACTTGATGGAGTGACCTGCAGGTGTACTTCGAAGACTGCTACTGGAACTAATAGCCGAGCTGAGCTAGGTGTGCCGAGTTTGGGCTCATTTCGTTGGTTATGTTGAGACCTTACCTCCGGACCTGATGGAGCGACCTGCAGGTGTAATTCGAAGACTGCTACTGGAACTAATAGCCGAGCTGAGCTAGGTGTGCCGAGTTTCGGCCCTTTTTGGTAGTTATGTTGAGACCTTACCTCCGGACTAGATCGCGTGACCTGCAGGTGTACATCGAAGACTGCTACTGGAACTAATAGCCGAGCTGAGCTAGGTATGCCGAGTTTGGGCTCATTTCGTTGGTTATGTTGAGACCTTACCTCCGGACTTGATGGAGTGACCTGCAGGTGTACTTCGAAGACTGCTACTGGAACTAATAGCCGAGCTGAGCTAGGTGTGCCGAGTTTGGGCTCATTACGTTAGTTATGTTGAGACCTTACCTCCGGACTTGATGAAGTACACCTTCAGGTCACTCCATCCAGTCCGGAGGTAAGGTCTCAACATAACTACCAAAAAGGGCCGAAACTCGGCACACCTAGCTCAGCTCGGCTATTAGTTCCAGTAGCAGTCTTTCAAGTACACCTGCAGATCACTCCATCAAGTCCGGAGGTAAGGTCTCAACATAACTAACGAAATGAGCCCAAACTCGGCACACCTAGCTCAGCTCGGCTATTAGTTCCAGTAGCAGTCTTCGAAGTACACCTGCAGGTCACGCGATCTAGTCCGGAGGTAAGGTCTCAACATAACTACCAAAAAGGGCCGAAACTCGGCACACCTAGCTTAGCTCGGCTATTGGTTCCAGTGGCAGTCTTCGAAGTACACCTGCAGGTCACTCCATCAGGTCCGGAGGTAAGGTCTCAACATAACCAACGAAATGAGCCCAAACTCGGCACACCTAGCTCAGCTCGGCTATTAGTTCCAGTAGCAGTCTTCGAATTACACCTGCAGGTCACTCCATCAAGTCCGGAGGTAAGGTCTCAACATAACCAACGAAATGAGCAGAAACTCGGCACACCAGGCTCAGCTCGGCTATTAGTTCCAGTAGTAGTCTTTGAATTACACCTGCAGGTCACTCCATCAAGTCCGGAGGTAAGGTCTCAACATAACTAACGAAATGAGCCCAAACTCGGCACGTCTAGCTCAGCTCGGCTATTAGTTCCAGTAGCAGTCTTCGAAGTACACCTGCAGGTCACGCGATCTAGTCCGGAGGTAAGGTCTCAACATAACTACCAAAAAGGGCCGAAACTCGGCACACCTAGCTCAGCTCGGCTATTAGTTCCAGTAGCAGTCTTCGAAGTACACCTGCAGGTCACTCCATCAGGTCCGGAGGTAAGGTATCAACATAACCAACGAAATGAGCCCAAACTCGGCACACCTAGCTCAGCTCGGCTATTAGTTCCAGTAGCAGTCTTCGAAGTACACCTGCAGGTCACTCCATCAGGTCCGGAGGTAAGGTCTCAACATAACCAACGAAATGAGCCCAAACTCGGCACACCTAGCTCAGCTCGGCTATTAGTTCCAGTAGCAGTCTTCGAATTACACCTGCAGGTCACTCCATCAAGTCCGGAGGTAAGGTCTCAACATAACTAACGAAATGAGCCCAAACTCGGCACACCTAGCTCAGCTCGGCTATTAGTTCCAGTAGCAGTCTTCGAAGTACACCTGCAGGTCACTCCATCAGGTCCGGAGGTAAGGTCTCAACATAACCAACGAAATGAGCCCAAACTCGGCACACCTAGCTCAGCTCGGCTATTAGTTCCAGTAGCAGTCTTCGAATTACACCTGCAGGTCACTCGTTCAAGTCCGGAGGTAAGGTCTCAACATAACCAACGAAATGAGCCCAAACTCGGCACACCAGGCTCAGCTCGGCTATTAGTTCCAGTAGTAGTCTTTGAATTACACCTGCAGGTCACTCCATCAAGTCCGGAGGTAAGGTCTCAACATAACTAACGAAATGAGCCCAAACTCGGCACGTCTAGCTCAGCTCGGCTATTAGTTCCAGTAGCAGTCTTCGAAGTACACCTGCAGGTCACGCGATCTAGTCCGGAGGTAAGGTCTCAACATAACTACCAAAAAGGGCCGAAACTCGGCACACCTAGCTCAGCTCGGCTATTAGTTCCAGTAGCAGTCTTCGAAGTACACCTGCAGGTCACTCCATCAGGTCCGGAGGTAAGGTCTCAACATAACCAACGAAATGAGCCCAAACTCGGCACACCTAGCTCAGCTCGGCTATTAGTTCCAGTAGCAGTCTTCGAATTACACCTGCAGGTCACTCCATCAAGTCCGGAGGTAAGGTCTCAACATAACTAACGAAATGAGCCCAAACTCGGCACACCTAGCTCAGCTCGGCTATTAGTTCCAGTAGCAGTCTTCGAAGTACACCTGCAGGTCACTCCATCAAGTCCGGAGGTAAGGTCTCATCATAACTAACGAAATGAGCCCAAACTCGGCACACCTAGCTCAGCTCGGCTATTAGTTCCAGTAGCAGTCTTCGAAGTACACCTGCAGGTCACTCCATCAAGTCCGAAACGAAATAATAATATTATGAATTTATAATCCCTACTTACTTCTAGAAAAATTATAAGACTGTGAATAAAATCTCTCCTTGGGTAGTAGGTAGGTACATTATAGAATGCGTGAAGTATCATGTTTGGTATGTCAAATATTTTGTATCCGTACAGCGATCTTTTTCAGCACAAGCTCCTGCTTACAAGCGACACAGAGTCCACTCACGACGGCGGCCGAGCGCAGACTAATATTTCATTACAAATTTTTGTGCAATAAACCAAGACAGTGACCAGTAAAATAACCCTTATTTCAATCCAATAAGATTCACGCGTTACAGCTAAATATGTGAAAAAATAGACTCCGATTTTTATTTTTTTCTGAGCCTATTTGTAACATTTTGATAGTTCTTTTTAGTACCTTTTTGAGTTGAACATGTCTGCTTACATAAAATATTTTTAAATAAATAAATTTATGTTATTAAATAGAAGAAAAATATCCCCAAAGTCAGCACGATATCGTCGATTTTGTGTGAAGAGGCAACGGAAATTATTTTTTACTATATTAAAAACCAACATTTTTTAATAAAAAATAGCTACCATTTGAAGATGAAGGAGTAAACTATCTGTGGTAATTATTAGTTACATTTGGTTTAGTCTCATTTTGCTGCAAAGTGTACCGTAAAACTACTTATTTTTGTCAGATTCGTAAACGCGTCCTTAAAATGGGTAACCGCTTACGCCTAGCCTCCAACGCCATCTGTTATCGCTAGTAAGAATCTTTACTCATCCTATCTATAACTATAGCTATATTTGTGTATACAGGGGCCATACGTACGTACATATAGGTAGTATACTATACTATTCATGGATGGTTATACTGTAGGTTATTTAAGGAATTATAAATGAAACATTTTATTAATAATAATAATATATTTATTTGCAAAAAACACGGTATAAAAAGATGGTAAAAGTACAATGTAGAACAAAACATGTTTTGCCAATATAATAATAAGCATGCAAATTTTTCAGTATGTAACTGACATTAACATTGTTTCTCAATGAAATCCTTAACACTATGAAATTAAAAAAATGTATTTTTAAATAACTTAGTATTTAAATTTTTGAGATCATTTGGTAACATAATATATAGACGTACACACATTGCAAGGCAGCTTTTATTATATTTAGTTAACCTTGGAATCTCACTTAGTACGAGCCTGTTGGGGTCTCGTCAATTAATTATTTAATCTAATAATATTATTAATCAAAACATGTTTATTTGTGTCTTTTAAAGCACCTATTTAACTTCTTGGCTTTTATTTGCAGATTGTCCTCATCATCATCAACCTGTCTTCTCCCAGCTAATATTTTATTAATATTTTTACAGTAGTTAAAAACCATGCAACGAATGACAATGCTAATCAAATAATCAATTAATTTTTCTTTATGGATTTTACATTTTATAAATTCAAAATCAACAAATATAATTATCGCTGTTTTAATAATTTCTTTTAGATTGCATTTTTCAATGTTTTCTTTAATGATTTCATTTATTATGTCTTGCATATTCGAAATTAATTGTACTAATTCTTTGCTGGGAGTGCAAAGCCATCGTCGACCTGCATATTATATACTTAATATATTCTATCTCATTTTGCGATGATAAATCTTTTAAGCAATAAGCGCAAGATTTAAAAATTTGGGATTTTGTTTTTTTTAAGAAATATCCGCTCATATATTGAATTGGAGCAATAATGCGGGGATCCCTTTGTTTTACCTCTAGTGGGGTAAAATTAAAATCGAATATTTTTGTAAAATCGAATGTGGTGCAGGTCGACGTTGCTTTCGCATTTTCGTTAATGATGAGAGTGCAATGTATCGCAAAAGTCTCCTTCGCAGTTACCGCGGGTGTGGACATTGCTTAAATTATTTATTAAAAGTGTCGCGAAAGCAGATTCAAACTGATCACAGGTCGGGTTAGTGTTGCGACACCCTTGACTTCTCACTGCGCCAAAGAAATTTTCCAAGGGGTCCTGATTAAGGTGCCGCAACCATACTGACGACACGTTAAAATCATCTTTTAATTTTTTTAACAATGTTTGTATTCCATTCAATGTCCACACCCAATTAGTTACAGAGGGAACAGTTTCTTTTTTACCAGCCGAAGTTATAAATTTCATTGATTTAAATATTTTTATGCCCTCCACCCACGTTTTATAGTGGACAGAGTTCGGCGTTGCTGGGCCAAGTAGGGGTTTGGCGTTTTTATTTTTCATTTGGCTTCCATTCACCGAGTCAAATATATTGTCCATGAAGAGCAGCAGGTCCGCAGTTTCCTTGCACTCTGTAGGAAGTATGTTCTTATCTAAAACAAACAGAAAAAAAAAAACAATTAAATGACAATAACTACTCAAAAAACAACAGAAATAATTAATGTTTTTCTCTGTTAAATAACCCAAACTGACTGAGCATAGTAGGGAAAATATAATTGAAAGTTACCAATTCAAATCTATTTATTTTAGGGCCGATTTTTCAATCTTCAGTTAACTTTTATCCGAGGAATAAAAATTGCGGTTTGACAGCTTTTGTATATAAAATATGTCATTTTGTTCTTCAGATAAAAAATATCTACTTAGGTTAACTGAAGATTGAAAAATCAGCCCCTAGGGATTTTTTTTAAATTCAGAATTAAAAATATGTATGTCGTGTATAACACTTAAAGTTAATAAATTAATAAAAATAACAAAATGATATCCTAACTCAACTTAAACTATTCTCAAACTAAAATATGGCGTCGATAAATTCATCCGCATCGCTGTCGACTGGTAATGTACCCAAGAGACTGGCGGCATTCAAATCAAATTATTTTATTTCACATAAACCTACATGGGCACTTATGAAACGTCAGAAGCTAGGTGCACGGTTTCAATTGGTCGTTTCCTATGGAGAAGAACCGGCATTGCCACGTTGTATGGCAATGCTTAGCCTGTGGCCAAGGTAAAAGCCAGCCTTTGGGTCACGGGAAGTGTCAACCAGCTAACATTTATTCTATTATATAATGTATAAATACAGTCCTAGTATAAAATAAGCCAAACATTACCTGCTAGATATCCCATGTTAGATGCCACAGTACAGCTGAATATTTGTGAGGCGAATTTGACTTTCATTTTATTTAGTTTTTCAGGGTTGACGTGATTTTCCGTTAATTTTGGGATCAATCTAATGCCCTTGTAACCTGGGTTTTCATCATAGAGCAGCTTTAAATGAGACCATTTTGCAGTTTTTGTAACACCTTCGTTTGTGGTGTATTCTAAGTTTTTATTTAGGAGGTTATTTCTCATTCCTTTGAGAAGGTGTGGGGGGTCATAGAGAGGTATGATTTCTTGGCCATTTAGTAGAATTATGTTTTCTTTCGGTTCCTCTCCTTTTCTTAGATAGATTCCTCTGGTCTCATTAGCCAACAGTTTCGAGGGCCTGTCTATTGTTGGTTCCCTGGTCACATACTGAAGCAACTACTATCAACCCTGCTTCTTGCAAGCCTGTTATTACGTCTTTAATTTGTTTCGCCAGCTCGGGTCCCTTGGTTGCACTTGATGCAAATGTGTACAAAACTGCCTGTTTATAATTATAAATTAGACCACGCACCATAAAAACTTGGGCGTGATCTGCAAATTCACCCTTTCTTTCTTGTCCATTGTCAACAAGACCTGTTATTTTGTCTTTTCTCTCCTGGTATGTGACATTGGCCTTCAGTGAGACTTCGTCAAACATTAGTACACACAGCTTTTCTTCTATTTTCATAAGGCCAGCTTTGGTTTTTAACTGAGAGAAAATGTTTTTGTTAATCCCAGGCTTCAGATTACTCATTTGAACTAATTTAATAAGTGCTGAGCAGGCAAAATAAAAATCTTCCTGAAAAATCTATACCCTTTGGGACTTTCCTTGAAGATCGATAAAGCGGCAATTTTTTCTTGCAATGTAAAACGTCGGCCTTTTTCTTTTTTTCGGTCCTCCCGGCATTGCATTCGCATTAATAATTTAGCAGTACTTGTGCAATTTTCAAGGGTATCTAAGACTGCAGGACTAGATGCAATTTTTTTTTGCTGTTTTTATGTTGGCTGTCTGTTTTTTTATTTTGCTTATTTTTATTCTTGCAGCAACAAGTTTTTGATGCAATTCTTTTTCCACATTTGTAAGGAATACTTTTTTTGTAGTTTTCCTGACTACTCTCCTTTCTCCTGTAAAATAGAAACATAACATGTTATTAATTTCACATATTTTGAGTAACATTCTAAGTAAATACTGCGTGATCGAAATAGCTGCGTGTCGCGGGTTCGATTCCCGCACGGAACAAATATTTGTATGACCTACAAGTAGTTGTTCCGGGTCTGGTTGTGTGTGTATGTGAGTTTAAATGTTTGTAAACGCACCCACGATACAGGAGAAATTCCTAGTGTGGGGCAACGTTTAAAAAAAAAAAAATGGGATTCAGAAAAAAAAAACCAAGTGACTAGCTATATGAATCAAACTTAAAAGATGTTAATTCAAAACAAAATAAACTCATTTATTTATGTAGTAGAAGGAAAACCAACAGCTATACATAAGGGAAGATAAATTGGATAGGCTAATATTCAAGTACCCACACCGCAGTTCACGCGACTCGCGTGAACTGCGTTGAACCCGTGATTACCGTTTATAAAATATATATTTTTCTATTTAGATAAGATACTAGCAGCGCCCCGCGGTATCACCCGCATAAGTTTCGATCCCGTGGGAATATTAGGATAAAAACTATCTATGCTATACTTACTTATACTTTCATCTAAATCGGATCAGCGGTTTAAGCGTCAAGAAGTAACAGACAGACAGACACACTTTCGCATTTGTAATATTAGTATGTAGATAAGATATTGGTCCCCAACACATCTGTAAAGCTTCGCCAACTAATTAAAGAAGACTTTGCATAATAGGCTGCACTTCAATGTACAATGAGGACAATCCATACTAATATTATAAATGCGAAAGTGTCTGTCTGTTACCTCTTCACGCTTAAACCGCTGAACTGATTTAGATGAAATTTGGTATAGAGATAGTTTGAGTCCCGGGAAAGGACATAGGATAGTTTATATCCCGATATTCCCACAGGATCTAAACTTACGTGTGTCTGTCTGTCTGTTATCTCTTCAAACTTAAACCGTTGAACCGATTTAAATGAAATTTGGTATATAGTTTGGAGTCCCGGGAAAGGACATAGGATAGTTTTTATCCGGATATTCCCACGAAATCGAAACTTACGCGGGGGAAACAGCAGGGCGCTGCTAGTATCATATAAATATCATAGTTTACATTTATCAAACTTACCTAGATTTGGCTGGTTCTTAATTTTTGGAGTACTTAAAAATGGAACTTGTTCATGCACCAAAGCTCCGGGATCTGCAATTAGTCATAATATGACTTTATAGCATGAATAAGGATGTTGCGCCAATGTTATATTATTATTCATAATAATTATTAATTTAACAAATGAAGATATACACACTACACACGACGACCTAATTGTCAAGCTATACATTTCTTGTTTTAACTGACCTCGCATTGTATAGGCTTTTCGTAGTCGCACACATGACAGCTAATACTGGAAATGTATAGCTTAATACGTCGTCGTGCCTACATATTGGAAGTTCTCAGAACTTTTGCTGGTTATCAGTGGATTATAACCCAACTATGGTAAATAATTTCAAAAAGTATTTTTTTGTCTTTTTTTATTTATTTTTTTAAATGGATTTGCTTTCGACTTTAGTCTAGGTCAGAGGTGACAGAGACAAAGTCGACGATGGAGTGAGCTTACCCAGAAGAAGCCCGTTCACTATTACTTTGAAGAGATTCGGGTTGTATGAGTCATGGTCACAAAAAACTAGAAACTTACCAAGATTTTGTTTAATATTTTTCTTGGGTATTGTAGGATTTCCAAGTGGCATGTTATGCTCATGCACTGAAGTGTCCGGATCTGAAATATGAGTTTATTTCATTTTAACCATAAGCAAGCTAACAATGTTTTAATATCAAATACTACAAAAAATATTTAATATACAATATTATAATATATAATCTTGTAGTAAAGTGTAAGACCAACAAGTGGCCAGTTTTTTAACAATTTAAAATAGTTACAATTAACAAAGCAAGTTTATTATTTAAGTATAAAAAAATATAACATAATATCACGCCTTTCTTTCCCCGGAGGGTTGGGCAGAGGCGTACTTATAGTAGGTACACCCACATTTAGCCATGTATGTTCAAGTCCCATGTAATAGGGGGGCGAGCCTATTGCCATCAACCTGGCAGAAATCCCGATTCCGGGCTGCTACTGAGAAATTCCAGATAGAAAAAACCAATAACACCTCGTCCAACCTGGGAATCGAACTACTTGCTCTGCAGTAGCGCTAGCGACCACTAGACCAGCAAGGCAATCCATCAGTCAGTATTTATAAAAAAAATATATCAATTATATTATTTTCAGTTCTTTATGTTTCTTCTCATATAGACGAGGTTAAGAAACCTTACACACGAGTCGGGACAGAGTATGTAAGGCGAAATTTAGATAAAAACCGAGGGATCCGCACCATCATAAATGTTTTTAAATTTTCATCGGCGAGGCCTAAAGTCACAACTCTCTAAGACCAAGTAATCCCACTGGTCATTCAGTGGGATTACTTGGTCTTCATGAAATCTTGACATTTGGGGATTTTACTAACTTAATAAGTTGTATTACTGATTCTAATGATTATAATTCTGTAAATACATATTTGTTATGGTCGCGAATTATATTTTATTCAACGTACAACTTAATACTGACCAGCAAATTGCAAAACACGTAAGAAAATTTGAATTTCGCGGGCTACCTTAGCGCTTCCTCCTAATGTTTTCTTTGCTAAAAGTGGCAAGGTTTATGTATTTCCTTTCACTTTTTCGGGTTTCTTAAAAGATCAAATATCTTATGGCAGTAAAAGAAAACTTCATGATGAATGATGCTCTTTATGATTGAGTAAATCAGCAAAAATCTAAATTATGATTAATTAAATCAGAAATAATAAAGACTTACCAATATTTTCTTTTTCTAATACGTCCTTTTCAATGTTCATTGATGTATGCGGCACATATTCAAAATTTAAAGTGGTATCTGGAAGAATAATGCATCATGATTAATGATTAATTTATATAAATGCTTTTTACAAATTTAAGCAAAGAATGATGGGCGTTTTGGCCGGTATGTCCAATAAAAACCACATATACATCAAATGGAAGTTTATATCATAACCATTAATTTTAATTCTGAGCAGAAGGCTGTGACACCATTTTTGAGACATAACAAACATTTTATCTCAAAAATGGTTTGTAAACCATTTTTGAGATAAAATGTTTTGCTATGGTAATTGCTGGTAATAAGCAATAAGTTGACATACATTAGAACTCTATTTGTCATCAGGCCTGAGGCCAGGCTCCATACAAAAATGCCCATCATTCAAGAGTATAATAAGGTACCTGATGATGTTGATGGCAGCTCTAGAATTTGTTGTACTGGCTTTCTATTAACTGGTGATGTATGCGGGACATGTTCAAAATTTAAAGTGTGAGCTGGAAGAAAAATACATCATGATTATGATTATTTTAAGTAAATGCTTTTCACAAATTTAAGCATATTAAGAGTACAATTATAAATAGGTACCTGATGAGGTTGATGGCAGATCCAAAATTTGTTTTAATGGCTTTCTAATAACAGATGTAAATCTTTTCAGTACCAATGGTGCTGAAAGAAAGAACCATAAATTACTAAAGCATCAACATAAATCCAACAGGAATACATATAGCACAGTGGAGTATATTCTTTTATGTACAGTGATGATTTATACTAACCTGGCATATTTAATGTTGGAACAGCAATTTTGCCGATTTTATTGTTACGACATAGATATTTATCTTCGAAGTGTGAGTGACACACACGGCGGTACTTAAATATGCGCTCGTTTTCCAAGCCCAAGATATCACTACCAATCGCATAAAGCCATGTGTTGAAGCGTTCTCTATCGCTTTCAGGATTTGGGAACCCATGCAGCACTTGACGCGTACCTAAAATAAATAATGTAGTCCTTAAAATTGGAAAATAATTAAGTCAAGTTCCTAAACACTAATTTTGTTATACTGTCAAGATATAAATATATGTAGATCTAAGATATTAATGTACCATAAACTTAGAAATAAATAAATCAATCTAATCTAAGATCTCTAGCATTCATAAACAAATAGACTAACTATAATGTTGGTGAACTTTGGGCCGATGGGTGCTAATGGTACAGTATCAGTATGACTTGATCAAAGATGACAATGGATGATCAAGGTTTTTTACATTGACCAAGTTCAGTCGCAGTGTTTTCTTATGATACATAAGTTTGTACTGTGATGATGAAGATTCATAATAAATAGTGTCAAATTCATGGACAACTTTTATAAGCAATGGATCACAGAGTACTTTCATAAATACGGAAATTAAGGATTGATCAACAGATTACTGTATGTTATGTTGACTGGTAGATAATGCATGGAAACAAAGAAGAAAGCAAAATTATTGTTTATTCTGCACAAACAAAAAACATGGCCGCCATTGTACAACAGTACTTTCAACAAGCAAGTAAAATAACTAAAATTAAGTCTGACATACCTCCACTCTCCTTGCACTCTGTCTGGAACACAGCAGTGCTTGTCCGAAGACATGGTGCAATAACACAGATGCAATAAAAGAGTCCTATCTCAAACACTATACCAGAGTCCTGTCTCAGTTTTGATATAAAATCACACAATTCTTTTCTGGTCACAATTATGGATAAGCCGGAGGAACTTTAGCTCAACTTAACGACAAATGCAAAACGAAACACAGAAAGATCACAAAACAAATAGCAAAAATTACAGCATGAAACCGGCGCAAGCGTCAGGCATCAGCAGACATTTGCATTTGGGGTTACCAGTTTATTCATCAATAAATAGACCACTAATGAAATACTACCATCGCGTCGCTGCATTCTAGGAGTAAAGTTATGATTGATATTATTAATTTTTTTTGGAATATTTGATAGTATTTTCCAATAACAATGAAACGTCTTATTAACTAATTTATATTATTATAATCTTTGGAATTGATCAATAATATTGTCACAAATTATAATAAAATCTACTGTTTTAGTAGCAATCAGCCTCACAAAATTGTCATTGTTTGATTTCTTGTAGTGCCATCTGTTGGAATTTTAGTGAACATTAGTGCAGAGCCGCCATCTGTTTTCCCTAGTTGTTATCTTATCCATCTACGTCACGATATAATCCGACAAAATAAAAAAAACACCTATCAACTTGTTCGCTTAAGGAATATTACATACGTCGTGATTTAGTATCATTGTCACTACTGCTGTCCTCAGTTTTTTGTACTAAGATTGAACCGCCTGCCATTGACTTATAGCATATAGAAAAGGTATGGACTGTAAATACCTACAAAAAAAGGGTGCATACCTACAACTCGTATTGTCGCATAAAATGGCTGCCATTGCTAGGGTTGTGTCAATCAAGGAACATAGGGTTACTATTATCGAGTATCAATACTAAAATAATAATGATTCTTACTAGATAACACGTTTGGATCATAATAACTTACAAAGTTCGTTGTAACTAGGGTTGCCAACCATACTTTATATAATAACGTATCCTACTTTATTTTCGATAAATATACTTTATAGTTTTGCTTAAAAATAAAATGTGCAAAAATACTTTATTTCTAATCTTTTGTGATGCGTAAAACGAAAGACTCATGGTTAATTACTGAACTATTTATCAATAGGTACATACAAGTGAACAAATAAAATCTTATTTTCAGAGAAAAATATTATAGTAATGCTTAAGACAAACCAGTTGTGAAGACAAATGGCAATATATACCTTCTTATAAATGCATCTGATAGCGTAAGTACCAAATTTAAGAACAAAATATTTCTTATTTACTCTCTGTTCCCGTCACTTCAGGGGGTCTACTCCCTAAGCACGAAGTCCGTCGTTTCGGCCTTCGTTACGGGCGTTTCTAGCTCAATCTTCATGTCACTTCATGACGCTGGCAGAATAGTCGACATCGGCTCAGTTGCCAAAAAGGAAAAAAAAAAAACATATTCCATTTGACATATTATTGTAAACAAACGAGTGAATTAATAAAATATTCTTAGGGATCAGAAGCCTTATTAATTTTTTAAAAAGAAAACACGAAACGGCCTACAACTATTTATTTAAATTACAAAAACCGTTACAAGAAAATAACTCAATATGATCACTAGTACGCGTCCGTCCCATCCGAGCTCCGCAGCAAAAGTGATAGAGGCGACTGAGCACACGGCTCATGGTGTGTCAACCCCTCCACTGACAGCGTCATCGCAGCCACGTGATGTCCCCGCCCTGTCAGCTGTCAAATCCTCTAAGACGGCCTCTCCTGACAGCTGAACGTCCTCGTCAGCTTGGCTTCCTGGATTCAGCTCCTCGTCCGTTTGGCCACCACTGGATGGATTCTCCAATGGTAGGCTTCCTTGCGCCTGGTCATCATCATTTGACTCGTCATCTAAAACATACCAACATAAAAAAAATCAGTACAGCATTTCGAAAGCTTAACTTGGAGCTACCCATTGCAATGAAACTACAAGCGTTTTACTACAACATCCAGCAATAACATCAAAATGGGTAGTAAAAAGGTTATCGTTACACCAATGAAAGAGTTCCGGACCTCAATCACTACTGAAACAATAACAAAATCACCTGGCAACCACTATCGGGGTTCCAGTAATCAGGATAACCTGGCAACCACTATCGGGGTTCCAGTTATCAACATCACCTGGCAACCACTATCGGGGTTCCAGTTATCAACATCACCAGCTGGCAATCACTATCGGGGTTCCAGTTATCAACATCACCTGGCAACCACTATCGGGGTTCCAGTAACCACTGCCACTTGGCCATGAGTAAGAAGCTGCCACAATGCTGCTTCTACTCACCACCACCACCGAGTTGATCGAATAATACTTCGCAAGCATCCGGGGTATACTCACCACCACCAAGATGATTGAAGAATACTTCGCAAGCATCCGGGGTCCACTCGCCACGCCACTGAACCATATGTTCTGCGGCGGTCTGTGTTTTCTTGCCGTATGAGCCAGCAAGCAGCTCGAGCTCGTACCGGTGATGTGGTAGCGCTCGTACCACCTTGTACGGACCACGCATCCCGGAGTCCAGCTTCCCCGTGCTCTGCGAGCCCTTGCTCACGAACACGAAGCTGCCGACGACAAATGTACGCGGCTGACGGCGACGCTCGTTGACGTACGCGTCTTGCCGCTGCTGATTTTCGGCAAGCAACTCTGACACCCTCTGTCTTCTCAGCGTCAGAAGAGCTTCTCTGTTAGGATGCGAGTCGTTCAGCGCGACGTCTCGCACAAGAGACCTCAGCACTGGAGTAGTCCCTTCAACGCCAGTCAACAGCTGTAGAGGCGAGGTGCGGGTTGTGGCTTGCCTCGTTATGTTCAAGGTGAGCTGCACCTTCCACAACGCATCGGACCACTGCGCACCCTTGTTGTTTGCCTCTATCCGCAACATGTTGAGGACCGTCCTGCAATAACGCTCGACCTGTCCGTTTTCACGGTGCATTTCAGGCGTGATAAAATGTATGTTACAGCCTAACTCAGTAACCCAGTCTTGAAAGGATGCACTTTCGAACATTCTACCACGGTCACACACAATTGTTGACGGAGTACCGAATAGTGAAACGGTATTGGTAAATACGCGTTTTAACTCTGTGGCATCTTGTCTATACAGGGCGTACAACAGACAGTATTTAGTAAACGCATCAACCACGAGGAGTATGTATCGGAAACCGTTTGACTCCGTTAGGGGACCAAGGACGTCAGTGTGAACCACTGAAAAGGGTACCTCAGGCTTCGTCCAAGATTCTATGGGTTGCCTAGGAGCGCGAGGGACTTTCTTATGTGACAGACAAACAATACAGTGACCAACATATCTATACATATAATAAATCTGTAGACGAGGCGTTTCTGTACAATGAAAATATTAAAAAAAAAAATAGTTGGGGTGTTATAGGATAACCAACAGATGCCATTTCATCAATTTTTAGAATTTTTGTCTGTTTGTCGGTTTGTCTGTTTGTCTGTTTGGATGTGACAAAATTTGATTTGAACACGTTCAACGTAAAAAGTACCAAACCAATATGGTAAATTTTTATACTCAAATATAGTGTAGAACTCGGAGTAGTAGTTAGTTTTGGTTTCATCGCAATCGCTTCACTGTATCAAAAGATATAATCAATTTAATGTATTCTACAACAACTTTCATTACGTAAGTTGGATACACGTAATGACATCTATTGGCGCTTTATAGTACTAACGAAAACATAATTATTGTGTTTATAACATTATTATGTGAATAATCACGTCATGCAGGCTTACCTATAAGATCACAGTCACTTCTGCCTGTGTTATTTGAAAAAGTAATGATAATGATTACATAATGTTGGTGGCGCTAAAAGAATTTCAAATAAAAAGTGAGGATAATGTAAGATAATATTATGTGATGTGGTGTTCTGAGTGATAAAGATTGCAATGATAAATGATAAATGATTTTATTTTTGTAAGTTGGTTTGTACAAACACTTTTACACGTCAATCATGTTTTTTTTTTAAACTAGATGAAGTCGGCGTTTCCTATCTGACTACTCTGAGAAGAAAGGCCGAAACAAACACACACACGGGCAACTTTATTTAAGAGCTCTTTCGAGGGGCAAGCAACCTTTCTAACATTGTTAACAGAGAAGCATTTCTTAGTGACATAAGGTTTTAAGATCATATCATACTTTCATAGTTTTTGCCTTTTTTCTCGAATTTTTTAAAATTTCTTTACCATGATAATGCTTCAACGCACACCTCCAGACGGGCTGTTGATTTATTGAGTATAGGTTCGGCAGATGCACACCCTTTTTTTTTGTTTCCGGGGTGGAAAATCTTCATGGATGTTCGCCGCCCTGGGGCGGGCGGCGAGGTCTGTCAGGCTCTTACTGACTAAAAATCACCCCAGTGTTCCGTCTCACACCTACGCCGGGGGTTGCGGGACCGTACGATCCTTCCGCAACCCCCGACTGGTGACGTCAAAGAGGGGCGCGCGTGGAACACTACGCGCCGCCAGCTCAAGTCCTGATGTGTTGGCGGTGACAGACGTCCCCGAATTCGTCGCCCCTGGACCCGTTTAGGGGGGCTTTAAGAGGGCGTTGTACGCCCTCCGCCGACGCCCGATGCGCCTACTGCGGGCCGGGTGAGTGGATGAGATCTCCCTCTCCCTTTCCACAGCCTCCTTCTGCGAGACGACCGTTTCGCAGAAGGAAACCACCGCGTCCCAGGACTCTTCGCTGCCGTCGACTCGACTACGGCCGGCAGCGATACGTCAAGGTGCACACCCAATACAAGTAGCACTGCCATGTCGTAAAAAGGTATTGTAAATTATGTTTTCGAGACAATAACTAAATTTTTAGCCATTGTCTTGGTTAAAACCATATCGACCCTTTTTTTTTTCGGATGGGAAATCATCAAATGACCCCTCCCGCTCTGGGTGGAGCGGAAGGGAGTGTCAGACTCTTACTGACTAAAACCCAGCTACCTATTACTCTCCGCCCGCAGGCCCGCGCCTACGGTGGCCGGGAGTCGTCACGCGGCTCCCGACACCCGGAGCGTCTCCCACGGTGGCTGGGACGGGAGGCTCTCTCCATGAGCCATCCCGCCACCTCCTTTGCTAGCATGACTGCTTCGCAGAAGGAGGTGACTGCCTCCCACTCCCTCTCGCCCCGGACCATGGCTTGCACCAGGGCCGGACGCGAGAGGTCGCCGTCGCTGCCAATCGCCTCTACGAGGACACGGCGGTGCTCCGCACAAGCGGGGCAGACCTCCACCGTGTGCTCCACCGTGTCCTCTGAGCGATCCTAGCAGCAATGGTGACACCCGGGCGTTTCCTCCCGCCTGATGATGTGCAGGAACCTCCCGAAACTTCCGTGTCCGGTGAGGACCTGCGTCAGGCGGTAGGTGAGGGCACCGTGGCGCCTCTCTAGCCACTCCTTAAAGAGGGGTCTTATCGCCGCTATCGCGGCGTGCCCTGCGCTGGGTAGCGACAGTCGCTCTTTCCATGCCGCCATGAGATCGCGCCGGAGATCTGTCCGCTCCGCACCGATTTGCCGCGGAAGCGGAACTTCCCCCCGGCGTAGTGCCTCCGCGCGCCACTCATACAGGCGCGCGAGGACTATCGCCTCCAGATCCCATGGCGGCCCCGACACGTTCCAGTTTGGGGGCCAAACGTCGGAAATGCACCATATCGACCCTCAAGGTATCTTATGGTAAATGGACATAATATGGCTATTTGGTCAGACAATCAGCCTCGAGCAGGCGCTTTCATTTTTATTTATCCTCAAAAATCAAAGTGACACTTCGTCGCATTGTCATTATGAACACTGAAGACGCAGTGACTGCTGTGCAGTCGAAAGGGCTATGGTTGAGAACCCCAGACAAGGAAAGCGTTACCAGACAAGATCGGAAGATTTTTCCTTTTACACCTTTCCTAAGCGACACATTATTGTGTTCCGACATCCACGCGAACGAAGTCGCGGGCACAGCTAGTTTCTTAATAAAAGCCCTTAACCCAGGAAACCAAAAATGACGCAATATAAGCTCAGTAGTTTTGTCTATTCCTATATGATCGTGATCATCGTGGAATACTCTTAACAAACTAAGCCTATGCCCTTTAGGGATAAAACAAAGGAGACGAGAGTCTTCACCAGTTGGTGTATACTTGTAGTATAACAAATCGTTCCTTATAAAAAACCGTGTAGAATCCAATTGACCCTCTCTCAGCTTTTGCATCAAGCTTTGAGTATCGGAATCAGCAGTCTGAGCAATCTTCGCCCAATTTCGCGGGTTTCGAATTTGGAGAACAGTAGCGGGCTGTCGGCTTAAAAAGTCTGCGTGTTGCATGAGGCAACCTTTTCGATACTCAAGTGTGAACCGGAAGTCTTGCATGTAAACCCACCAACGGGCCACACGAGGCAACAAGTCCTTTTTACGCTCAGTCAATTTTAATGAATTACAATCGGTTACTATTTTAAACTCTACGCCTATTAAATAATGCCGAAAGTGTTGTAATGCGCGAACGATTGCCAACGTCTCGAGTTCGTAACTATGGTAGCGGGACTCGGCACCCTGTGTGGATTTACTAAAATAGCCGACAACTCGCTTCCGTTTATCCTCATGTTCCTGCAATAAAATTGCACCATAGCCGATCGCACTGGCGTCCGTATGAAGCTCAGTGGGCAGATTAGGATTAAAGATTGCTAAAACGGGTTCTTCAGTAAGGCTTTTAATAACAAAATCACGCGCTAAGTCTTGTTCCGCGCCCCATACAAAAGGCTGACCTTTTCTAAGTAATTTGGCAATACAAGCAGTTTTCGAAGCGTACCCAGCAATGTACCTCCGAAAATAGCCCGCCAAACCCAAAAATTGACGAACACCTCTTACATTAGATGGCTTAGGAGACTTCACTAAGGCTTCAGTCTTACTAGGGCTCGGCCGTACCTGACCATGACCAATAAGCCTACCTAGGTATTCTAACTCGGTGTCTAAGAAAGTGCATTTTTTTAGATTTACTGAAAATCCCGCCTCAGTGAGGGTTTTTAATACCTCTCGCAAAGTTTTCAGACCGTCACTGACAGAATTCGACATTACTAACACGTCATCGATATAGATCAATACCTTACCGGTATCCAGCAGGTGCTTCAGGGTTTTGGAGATGATTCTTTGATAGACAATAGGTGCATTAGCGAGTCCATAAGGCATTTTCAAATATTCGTAATGCCCTTCAGGTGTTACGAATGCCGTTTTACTAATGGAGTCATCATCCTTCATCAACACCTGATGGAAGCCTGTTGCCATATCGAGACTTGTAAAGAATTTAAAACTGCCCAGCCTGTCAATGTGATCGTCGATTAAAGGTAGCGGAAATCGCTCTTTAATAGTGATAGCATTTAGAGCTCTGTAGTCGACGCACATCCTATCAGACCCATCCTTTTTCTTAACGAGGATGATAGGACTCGCGTAATTAGACTGTGACTCGCGAATGATTCCTTTACTAATCAAATCATTAACTATCTCACGAACGCGACGCTTTTCGTCTACGGAGAGTTTATAAGGTCGATAGTAAATTGGGATGTCACTATTAACTTTTATTTCCATACAACCCGTGTTTACTGTAGAGGTCGCTGTACCGGTAGTAAACGTATCAGAAAACTCGTTTAACAGAGCTAACAAACACTCTTTTTCGTCACCTACTAAGGGCGTCCTTATCTTAGGGCACTCTACAGTCGACACGTTGTTTACATGCGAAACCCTGACTAACCGCTGGGAGTTATTTGTTCGAGTATACGTAACTCCGCTACGATTTAAAACATCAGTGCCAATCAAAACCGGAGCCTGAATACAATCCGGGGGAATAACAAACAAATCTACTTCTAAAGATAATTCGGGAAATTCGATAAGAGTGCTTACATACGAAGTGGACTCTATATCTTGACTTCCAATACCACGCATACGGCGGTAGGTGGGGATTTTATTTAAACTAAAATGCTTTAATACGGAATCAGAAATCAGCGAAATATCAGAACCAGAATCAATTAAAACGTCAACAGGTACTTTCTGTATAACCGCGGACATCACATTGTTTTGTCTGGAGGAGATTCCGAGCAAAAATTTACATTACTCGAATTATTTTTAGCATTTGATTTCGATTCGACACGTTCCTTTACAAAACAAGTTTCAACTGAATGCCCAATCTTTTTGCAGAATGTGCAAGTCTTAACGGGTTTAGAATTCGACTTCGTCTGTTGATTTGAGCTAGTCGATTCGGTTTTTGATGAAGATTTATCAGAATCCGCATCGATTTTCGCTGACTTTTTAGGGCAAACGGCCTGTTTGTGACCTATGTTTCCGCATGAAAAGCATGCTAATCGATCATACTGTGGGAACTTTCGTTTACGAGGTTCAGATGAATCTGCGTTTGACGTGCGAACAGGATTGTTATTAACGGGTGGCGCGCCCTTAGGCTTTACGTATACTGACAAAAATTCTACTAATTCCTTTGACTGTAGCTTAGCATTGGCGGTCGCGGCCTTCACTTGAGGATCGGAGATGCCACGGATCACAATAGCGGTTTTTAGTTCCTCTGAAAGCCCCTTGACAATGTTCAGTCGCAACAGGGACTTCCGCGCGTACTCAGCATAAGTAGCGAATTTATTAGAATTCACACTCATGACGTCATATAGCACAGTAGCCATATCAACTTCGCGTGGGCACAATGATCGGAATTCAATTTTAAAATTGGACCACGACCGATCACTGGTCACCCAATCGTTGAGCCACGTCTTAGCATCACCTCGTAAACACCCACCAATGCGTCCCAGGCATTCCCGATCGTCCCACTGACATATCTCGCGCCCACGATCGACTTCCGCACACCACATGTCAAAGTCATGCACATTGGGGTCAAAATTAGAAATATAGTAATGCTTAGATCTTACTTGAATTAGGGAAGAAAGTGCCCCCACAATCCTGTCCGCAGCATCAGCCTCTCGCGATGTCTCAGTGGTCACGGTTTTATCCGTAGCACATGTTTCCGTATTAGCGGTAACAGGTGCCTCGGTAACCACCGAAGTTGTCAGCGGCGGACTGCCGCTCGGATGTGACGACATGGGAGTAGACGTACGTATAGCGTTTGAAGGCAAACGTTCCTCTAAAGCGCTCAATCGAACCAGTATTTCATTTAAAGGGTCGCGTCGAGGGCTATCCCGACGCCCATACGAACTATCTCGGCGCCTACGCGAACTTTGAGAGTACTCTGATCTGTCACGATGACGCCTAGGAGATCTACTACGCGATTGACGATAACGGTCACGACGCCTTTTATGCGAATCGTTTTCCCGAGAATTACGCCTAGGTGTATTCTCACGCGGCGTGCACTCACGGCTCGACATGATTAAGACTATGCAACGTAAATGACCACTACGTGAACAACAAACTAAGCGCGAAATAAAATAATTAACACGTGTTTGTTTACTTCAAAGACACGCACGAAATATAATCTAATCGAGTAGAAACACGTGGCGAATCACGTTAAAAATGCACAGAAAATAATCACGGACAAAATCAACAACACTTAGTAAAAAAATTTTAAACAGTCCCCAAAAAAAAAAAAACACTATTTTCGGTTAAAAAGATGGCGAACGATTTAAGTCGCGTGTAATTTAAGCCTATCCCACTTCTGATCTTAGGGATCAGAAGCCTTATTAATTTTTTAAAAAGAAAACACGAAACGGCCTACAACTATTTATTTAAATTACAAAAACCGTTACAAGAAAATAACTCAATATGATCACTAGTACGCGTCCGTCCCATCCGAGCTCCGCAGCAAAAGTGATAGAGGCGACTGAGCACACGGCTCATGGTGTGTCAACCCCTCCACTGACAGCGTCATCGCAGCCACGTGATGTCCCCGCCCTGTCAGCTGTCAAATCCTCTAAGAATATACTAAAAAGGTCTGTTACACGGAAATGAACCCAAATATCAATACTTCAATACTTAAGCCATAAATTCATGATCGCGTTACAATTGTATCATCGAACGTGTATTATTTTAAGTATTATTGCATGAAAACCGGCTATTAACCTGTGTAAAGACAATAGAGGTTGATTTTCAGTCTTACTTGCACCACACTTCACAATACAACACACAGGCATGTTGAATTGCTGTTTTCCAACATTTGCATGCAGTTTTAAAAGTTAAAATCCTTGTAATTTTATCGCAAATCTCAATAATACAAAAAATAAACAACGATTTGACAGCATAACTACGACGAAACTTGTCGCATAAGATGGCTGCTACGGCAATTACCTACAACTTTCACTACGTCACTACAAAATGTTGCCAAAATGAGCAACAACTTAAAATATTGTTGTCTCTTTTATCAAATACGATTATCTTAATAAAAAGAATGAGACAAAACGATATTTCATATTCTGAATCATATTTCACTCATATTTGTATAAGCAAATGTATGTATAGAATAACGCGGCGTCTCCATGTTTTTCCTATCTCAATGCTCCTAGCACAGACTAAAGGCGCGATTACATAAATTACATTATCCAATTTTAAGGAATGCTAACTAGGAAATCGGCAGATATAATCGCAGTTACAACAGATTGGATCCAATTTAGTGGAAATTGGAGGTCCAATCGCTCTACTTCCTAAATTGGATCCAATCTAGGATAGTGTAATTACAGCGCTACGATTTAGAACGACTAGTCGGCGTTCCGGGCGTTCGCGCTTTGAGCAAGGTGGACGAGTAGACCGCGCGCACGAATGCTACCAAAGAGTATTTTTAGGGTTCCGTACCCAAAGGGTAAGGAGTCTGTCTGTCACCAGGCTGTATCTCAAGAACCGCGATAGCTAGACAGTTGAAATTTTCACAAATTATGTATTTCTGTTGCCGCTATGACAACAAATACTAAAAACAAAATAAAATAAATATTTATGGGGCTCCCATACAAGAAACGTGTTTTTTTTTCGGTGTTTTTGCCTTGTGGTACGGAACCCTCTGTGTGCGAGTCCGACTCGCACTTGGCCAGTTTTTTTTATACATATAAATGCTACATACAACATGGCGACTGTATCGGAATTCGGAAACGACAGCATTGCCCACAGAAAAAAAATCCATGTGCTACGAGTATATAATTATACTATCCATACTATAATATCATAAATTCGAAAGTACCTAACTCTGTCTGTCTGTCTATATGTTACCTTTTTACGCCTCCCTAAACCACTGAATGGATTTCGATGGCAGAGAGATTAGATTGCATCCCGGGAAAGGACATAGGATAGTTTTTATCCCGATATTCCCCCAGGATCGACATTTATGCGGGTGAAACCGCGGGACGCTGCTAGTCTTAAATAAATTAATAGAAATGTATTGGGAAATGCCTTATCTTTTTAATAAAAACGACAAAAATTATCTTTTTTTTTTCTTGATAAAATTTTCTCTAAAGGTAGCTGACACCCTGGATTAACATATAGGCTACTTTTATCCCAAAATTCCCACGGGATCGACACTTATGCGGGTGAAACCGCGGGGCGCAGCTAGTCTTTATAATATCGACCAAAATAAAAAGATATTTAAAAAAATTAAACCGACTTCAAAAAGAAATGAACTCTTTGAAATGAAATTATGAAATAACTTTAATTTCGGAAGTCGGTGTCTTGGGATCTGTATTTTAGTTTTAGTTTTTTGCCACCGACTTCCGAATTTAAAGTTATTTCATAATTTTGAGTTCATTTCTTTTTGAAGTCGGTTTAATTTTTTTTAATTACTTTTTATTTGGTAATTTTTAGTTGTTGCACTAGAATTAGACCAAGGTTTTGAGATGTTTTCCCTTTGACACTACACCCGTAGCTCGTATCAATAAGCCAGGCCGTCACACTTTCACGTCTTAGTCCATATCTTGAAAATTACTGAATCGATTTTCATGAAACTTGCACTGTTCCCTAAGTTGAAGTAAATGTAAGCCAATAAAAAAAGAATGGTCACGATCCGATTAATAGTTACGGAGATATGCGTGGACAAACATACATACATACCACCATAGAAATACTTACTTACTAATGAGATAAATACAGATTTTTGCGTTTTCGACTACAACATTTTCAGGAGAAAACGAAATTTAATATACGTACCTACCGTGTAGGGAATGCAATCCGGATTATCCGTAATCCGAAATATCCGGATATCCGCACATTTTTACTAGACTTCCAAATCCGGATTTGAAAATCGAATCCGGATTTTTTGAACAATTAAATTTGTAAGAAATTGTAAAAAAAAAATCGAAACGAGCGAGTTCGCTGTTCGCGCGTCGCGTCTCGCGAGTGTTGAGTCTATCGGCTAAGCGAGCAGGGCGCGGGACGCGGGTCGAGAAAGTGTTTGAGGCGTCCTTGATCGTTCCGTTCATGCCGCTTACAAGTGTCTTCAGTGCCGCCTACAAGCGTCGAATAAGAGCGTGCTTTTTCGTGCAACCGAATTCGCAGCAGGTTAAACGACAGCAGCACTTTAGATGCCTTATTATTTTTGAGGACACATTTAATGTTCCAAAAAATTACAGCTTTTTACGTTGTCGTTGTCGTTGTCCGGTGTCGTTGTCGTTGTCGTTGTCCGGTGTCGTTGTCGTTGTCCTAGGTAAACATACTCGTCCACGACTTCGAGTGTAGCGTCTTCGATCTTCATGAGAGTGGGTATTACATGGGCATTTGACAAGACCTTCGTTTTGTCCATGCTCATTTTAAGACCCACTCCATCGGAGGCTCTACTGAGGTCATCGAGCATTGTACCGAGGTCCTCCATGGTATCAGCCATGACTACGATATCGGTGGCAAACCAAAGGTGAGTTATGTACTCGCCATTGATGTTAATGCCAGCCCCTTTCCAGTACAGAACCTTGAAGACACCCTCCACTGCACCGGTGAACAGTTTCGGAGAGATATCGTCTCCCTGTCTCAGACCTCGCTGCAGGATAGGTTTCGAGGTCTGATCCTGGAGTCGGACTGACATAGTAGCGTTTTCGTACAGACACTTCAGCACCTCGATGTACCGATAGTCGATCTGGCACCGTTGAAGAGACTGCAGTACAGCCCATGTCTCGATCGAATCAAAGGCTTTCTCGTAGTCCACAAACGCTAAGCAGAGAGGCATTTTATATTCTTCGGTCTTCTGTAAAACCTGTCGCAGCGTATGTACGTGGTCTACGGTGCTAAAGCCTTTCCGGAATACAGCTTGTTCGGGAGGCTGAAAGTCGTCAAACCTGCGCGCGAGACGGTTAGTGATGACTCTCGAAAACAGCTTGTGCACATGGCTCAGAAGTGACATGGGCCTATAATTATTAAGAAGGGCATTGTCGCCCTTCTTAAAGAAAAGTATCACCACACCACTGTTCTATGCCTGTGGTGATTTACCTTCGAGGATGACGGAACCAAACAGCTTCTGAAGGGCCTTAAGAACGGGTTTTCCGCCGGCCTTCAGGAGCTCGTCCGTAATTCCGTCATCACCCGGCGCCTTGTTGTTTTTGAGCTGCTTCAGAGCCATCCTAACCTCGTACAGGCTGACGTCCGGGATGTCTTCGGTATAGTGTCGGGTCAATCTAGCTCTTGGGTAGTTTGTCAGATTCGTAACGGGGTTACTTGTTGATTTGTATACCATACCATACATGACCATAGAACCTCTCGATCTCTCTCAATAACACAGGTTTAGCGGATTCGATCCTGTCATAAGCTGGCTCTGCCCATTAGACAGATCTCTAGCAAAGACCTCGGAGCCTTTAATTTTGTTGAAAAGCACGGAACCAGTCGAAGTGGAGGTGCTTGGGGGAGGCCTATGTCCAGCCGTGGACGTCTTTCGGCTGAAATGATGATGATGATAATGAATAATTTTATCGTCGTTACTTAGCACGCGAGTCACAGACTGATTATTTTAATAAGAATAAGTACATACTTAATTATTGTAGCAATAACATCATAATTATGGTATTTAATGATGATAGTTTGAATAATTCCAAATAACAAAAAAATTCAAAAATCGTTTGTTGTGATTTTCGTGTGCTTTTATTTTAATCCATTTACACAAATATAGGAAACATCATATAAACAAACTAATATGGGTAGATTTGTTTATTTTAACGAAAAATCCGTAATATCCGGATAATCCGGATTGGACCAAAAATCCGTTCATAAAAATCCGGATTTTAAAACAGAACGGATTTGCATTCCCTACTACCGTGGCAGTACCTCTATGCAAGTTGTCAGTTTGTCATCAAAAAGTTTTAAGAAAAAAGTTCGAAATTCAATTGCTTTCACTCCTCCAACTATGTGTACCTTACCTACACACTGACCTCGTACTTGTACTTTAAAGGTCAGTGTGTGTACATCCCCTAGGAGTATTATGTGTTCTGTGGTGTACATAATCCTATATTGAAATGGCTCCAGTGTTACCAACTTTTAAAAATATTTATCCCCAAAGAGATTATTTAAAGTCTTTGTTTATCCCTAAAGTTTGTGTCAAAAACCCCTAAAATCGCCTTAATTATTGAGTTGTCCCCCTAAAAAAATATAAATATAAATTCATAATGATTTAGAAATAATATGCTGTAATACAGGCTGTTAGTGTGAACAGTGGCAATATTTAAGGAGGTGATGGGTGCATAAGTATCATGAGTAGATTCTAAAACCGTTGAAAAAATATGACCCCTTTTTTTCTAAGTTTTTCTTCTAATATCCCGAAAAATAAAAAATTATAGTCCATTACTGTTGGGCCTCTGCCTCGCATGTACCGGGGCCGCGCCGGCGGCGCGCGCGCAACGTCAGTCTGCGCTCAGTCGCGCTAGATACGTAGTATCTCTAAGTAGTCTGTGCGCGCTAGAGAGTTTACGTGTGCCGTTTGCGTACAGACTACTCTCGCGTAGTGGTGGTTAATATATCATATAGCAAAATAAAGCACCGTGCTTAATACACACAACATAAAGCAAAATGCTTATTATTTCAATGTCTAATCTTATTGTGAATGGGGTATAGTTTTATATTAGTGATCGATGTTCAAAAACTAACTTATTTTATTTCATAATAACATTTATTCAATTATTATAGACAGTCCTAAGCCTGGAAAGTATGAAGGAAAGTTCATTGTATTTATCGTATGAGGTATATGAGGATATGTATAAGTATGAAGGAAAGTTCATTGTATCTGTTTTATCGTAATTCATAAACACGATGTAATATTCTTTAGGATGCTGTCAGTCACCGCGCTTGCTTTATTCGCGCCCGCGCGTATAAAAAAATGCTTTAATAAAGCATATAAAACAGTAGGCTTAAAATATAAAGCATTAAGCAAGTGATTGCCTTATAGCAACTTTGAACACCACTACTCTCGCGCATCACGTAGATACGTGTATCGACGCGATATTAGTTACCTACCGACAATGGCCGTGGCCGCGTTCTCGAACGAACAACTTACCGAAATGGTTAGACTCTATGCGATAGCCGGTGATAGTTTACTTGCTGTTAATTGTACCCGGGTCAACGGGCGACGGATTGGTCGCGGAGAACCTGTCGACTGACCTCCTCGCTCGTCTGACCTCACTCCCCTTGACTATTTTTTATGGGGCGATTTAAAACGCCGTGTGAGCCCGTGTGTATGCCACGGAGTTTAATACCAGACGCGAATTGAAAAGACACATTAAAAGTGCTTTCAATGACGTAAAGAGTGAGAGTGTCGAGTGCAAAATAACTTAAGATGTGCGGAGGCATGTTTAGCCGTAAACGGTTCACATTTTGAACAGATTTTAAGACTAATGTAAGTTATTATTGATTTTCTTAGTAAGTAGGTATTTAATCATTATTAAATCAAAATCAGTGCAGTGTTGAAAGAGACAATCGGGCTAACGGCGCGACTAAATGGCACCAACGCGCTGGCCCTAAAATTACGGTTTTAGGGCCAACGCGACTCAGTTGACTTGACAGTGGTGCGCGCGAACTTCGAACGAAGTACTTCTATGTAAAATGTTCAGACGGGCGTATCCTTACTTTTGAAATCATTGACCTAACTAAATTACTTGTAAATAACGTGATTCTTTTTTTAAATACTCCAAAAATACCTAACTTAGAAATTAAGATGTAGTAAAGTTCGCTAATTCGCACTTTTTTTAAAAAAAAATCTTAAAAACGCTTTTAACAATGAATTAAGAGGTGTTTTTGCCTGTACTAAGCCAGGAAAAGTAGAAGGGAAACTGTCAATCACAGAAATTACAAATTCATTCGATGTGGCCGATGCGTAATTGCGTAGGTATGCGCGCCCATACAAAGTGTGGCGCTCCGCACCTGTGCGTCCATTGTGCATCTCATTGTTTCGACAGACAACATTGTAAAAAAAGTGTCGGTACCGCCAGCCCAGCCCCTACGTAATAAGGGCGATTTTTTGTGCATCGGTGAATGGAAGTTATCTAATGGCGTGTACATGTGTGCGTGCGCCGCGTACGCGATCGCGGCGGCGCGGGCGGGCGCGCGGCGGCCGGGGGACACCCCGGCCGCTTCGTGCGTTATCGTAGGGTGCGGTGCGGTCACTTCGCGTAAAATTTCGGAATGAGAAAACTGTAAAATTCGCAAAAAAATTGCGACTTATACATTTAAAACTTTTGTAATATTTTCGTTATCTTATCTTTATTTATCCGGTTATCTATCCGTCCTTTGAAAGTTGCCACTGTTTACCCTTACATCCTGTATGTTTCAAGTCTTTTTATTATAAGTTATTTAATACATAAAATATTTCGTCTTCATCTGAAGATTCAGATTTTTTTAAATCATACATGTTGACATTAAATAAATTTAACATTTTATTGGATGGATTAAGCCAGTGGCGCCAGTATTGCCGCCAGTCACCACAGAGTGGTTGTAGAATTACGTACTAGATGTCGTTATAAGTCGCTAGGTCAAGAAATAAATATTAATATTACCTATCAATTTAAAAATATTAAAGAGTCAAAAAATCCCTGAAAAAACCCCTAAAAATTTCAGACCCCTAAAAAAATCTCACTTATTTACCCCCTAAATCTGGGGGAAACCCCCTAAGTTGGCAACACTGAATGGCTCCTAGTGGCGTAGCTAGTCCCCTGTAGGTACCTACTAAACTAATTTGGGCCCCTTTTACACAATTGCGGCGAAGCTCAGAATAGGGTTCTTAGGGTTCCGTAGTAAAACAAGTAACCCTTATAGTTTCGACAAGTCCGATCTGTATGTCCGCGGTACCTTCTTTGGCCACAGACATTATACATTGTTTAATAGACGTCAGTGAATTTGGCTAAAATATGACAAGATTTTTTGGGTACCCTTACTACAGGTAAAGCGGGATGATCTTTTTAAATCGCCTATTCCTTGGGTGTCGTTGAAACACTGACCTTGCACTGACCTCTATAATACAAGTAGAGTAATAGTGTTCTGTGACAAGTACTTGTATTATAGAGGTCAGTGCGTTGAAAACATTGGAAGACGAGGCATTCAGACGCATTGTCGGCGTCGTCGTCGTCGCATTCGTGAAAAAGGATCCCAAGAAGGATCGTACTAGGTTGCACGTTTATAATTTTCTATCGATGGCGCCGTATTTATTAAAACTACAGAAGATAAAAAGTAATTTAAAAAAATTAAACCGACTTCAAAAAGAAATTAACTCAAAATTATGAAATAACTTTAATTTCGGAAGTCGGTGGCATAAAACTAAAATACAGATCCCAAGACACCGACTTACGAAATTAAAGTTATTTCATAATTTTGAGTTAATTTCTTTTTGAAGTCGGTTTAATTTTTTTAAATTACTTTTTATCTTCTGTAGTTTTAATAAATACGGCGCCATCGATAGAAAATTATAAACGTGCAACCTAGTACGATCCTTCTTGGGATCCTTTTTCACGAATGCGACGACGACGACGCCGACAATGCGTCTGAATGCCTCGTCTCATCGTCTGTCTCTGTCCGATTTAGAATCCAATTTAGTGTAGTGTAATCACTAGCTCCGACTTCCTAGTTAGTGTTCCTAGTTAGCATTGCTTAAAATTGGATAATGTAATAAGCCTTTAAGAAGAGATGACTCCTAGCCTCAGTTTTCAGTATACTATAATGTACTCTGTGGCCTCAGTGTACGCTCCTCAATTAAATAGTGTTCTGTGACGCTCCTAGCGGAGAGTAGGGATGTGACAGTATACATAAAAAATCGATTATTAATTAATCGATTATTTTGCCTAGTAATAAAATCGATTATAAAATAATCGATTTTTTTAATAAAAATAATCGATTTTATTAAAATAATCGATTTTTTCCTTTTTTTTTTTTGATAGTTTAAATTAAACGCCTGAAATATCGATAATAACTATCTATCACAGCACTCAGTTTTATTATTATTAATAATAAACATTAATTACACAACAAGTTAATAATTTCACACAAAAAAGGATTTTTTTAAATTTCTCCTTTCCAAATGTCAAGATTTCATGAAATAGTCATTCTTGGGGATTAATTACATGGTCTTAGAGAGTTGTGTTGATGACTTTAATGATTATAATTCTGTAAATACATATTTGTTACGGCTGCGAATCATATTTTAATCAATGTATAACTTAATACTGACCAGCAAATTGCAAAAAACGTAAAAAAACATGAATTTCGCGGGCTAACCTGGCGCTTTCGCCTTAAGATACAATATCGCTCGCCATACAATTCAATGGACCATTACACACGACGAAGATAATATTTATTTCATATTTAAGGGAATTACAAAAGGATTACAAAGATAAAATATTAAAGTATCTTAGCCGTGTGTAGCGCCCTTTAGCGTCATTCATTTATTAGTTAGTCGCGGTACTTTGCGGCTTCACGCTCCTGACTAAAAAGCTGTGTTGCGGCCGTTCTAACTTCTAGGTGAAAAAAATCGGCAGTGAATAAGAAATCGATTTTTTATTAATCGATTTTTTGTAATATTAAAATCGATTATAAAAATCGATGTTTTTGAAAAAAAAATCGATTATTAATCGATTTTTTCTTTAATCGTTTTTTTTTTCACATCCCTAGCGGAGAGTAGAATCCATGGACGTAAGTTACTTCTATTATATTACGTCCATGGTAGAATCCACTGATCCACAGCATATATTACGTCCATACGTTATTTTTTATTTTTTTATTTATGAAAATACGTCTTCCAATGTTTTCAACGCACTGACCTCTATAATACAAGTACTTGTCACAGAACACTATTACTCTACTTGTATTATAGAGGTCAGTGCAAGGTCAGTGTTTCAACGACACCCAAGGAATAGGCGATTTAAAAAGATCATCCCGCTTTACCTGCAGTAAGGGTACCCAAAAAATCTTGTCATATTTTAGCTAAATTCACTGACGTCTATTAAACAATGTAATTGGCGCCGATTCTGTTGTTCACAAACTAAACTAAATTTAAGTTCATGCATCTTTTTCTTTCTATTTCATTAAGAAAAGGACAGAAGATAAATATTAGTTTAGTCCTGTCAAATTAAGATACTCCATAGACAATTTAGACGAGATTAAAAAGTTGGCTACTAAAAATACGTCAATTTACGTCAGGCGCTGACTAATTTGACAGGACTAAACTAATATTTATCTTCTGTCCTTTTCTTAATGAAATAGAAAGAAAAAGATACATGAACTTAAATTTAGTTTAGTTTGTGAAAAACAGAATCGGCGCCAATGTCTGTGGCCAAAGAAGGTACCGCGGACATACAGATCGGACTTGTCGAAACTATAAGGGTTACTTGTTTTACTACGGAACCCTAAGAACCCTATTCTGAGCTTCGCCGCAATTGTGTAAAAGGGGCCCAAATTAGTTTAGTAGGTACCTACAGGGGACTAGCTACGCCACTAGGAGCCATTCAGTGTTGCCAACTTAGGGGGTTTCCCCCAGATTTAGGGGGTAAATAAGTGAGATTTTTTTAGGGGTCTGAAATTTTTAGGGGTTTTTTCAGGGATTTTTTGACTCTTTAATATTTTTAAATTGATAGGTAATATTAATATTTATTTCTTGACCTAGCGACTTATAACGACATCTAGTACGTAATTCTACAACCACTCTGTGGTGACTGGCGGCAATACTGGCGCCACTGGCTTAATCCATCCAATAAAATGTTAAATTTATTTAATGTCAACATGTATGATTTAAAAAAATCTGAATCTTCAGATGAAGACGAAATATTTTATGTATTAAATAACTTATAATAAAAAAAAAAATGGTTGCCTGTAAAGTCGGTTTTACGGGCGAAGATTTTACGTGACAACGTCTTTTTCTCGGTAGAATATGTTATGATGCTTGTAGGTGCTGTTGTTAGGTCTGTAGATTCATGGAATAAAACGACGAGCTTCGTGTGACTGTGTATTCGCCATGACAGGGGTAAAGAGAGTGTGTCAACCGGAAGACAGGAAGACCATAGATACATAATATTATAAAGTTGGATACATACGTAACATCTCCCTTATTAAGAAAAAGTAAATACAAGCATACGTAAGTATACACTTTTTTTTTTTTTTTTTTACAATTAATGATCTTACGTACTATTAGTGAAACGGAACATCTCTATGCGACAGTGACATCTGTCAAGTTGACTTAACTAAGTTTTGACAGTAAGTTCTAACAAATGAGGTTATACATTACAACTTTGAAAACAATAAGTTTACTTAAAAATTAAATTAAAAATAATGGACTTAATCTAGACTTAAAACTACCAAAATCTTCGGGGCTTTATGATAGCTCTGCCGAATGAAGAATAAGTAGTTGTTGAGCGGTTAGTATGACTATTTGGTGTATGTAATGTGTTCGTTTTTGTTTCAGGATTTTGCACGGGACTAGCTGAACAAGGTGATTGATAGTTCGAGGGAGGAGACGACGGCGGCAGTGAATTGGAAGGCGGCGGAAGATCGGTATCTAGTGGAACAGATGGGGATGACAGTGAACTTCCACTAGGAGCAGTCATAGTGGCTGAAAGTTTTGGTTTTAGGATGTGTTGGCGATTACGACGAAAAGTACCTTCCGGGGAGACAATAGTATACGATCTGGGCTGTGGACCTATATCTAAAACAGTACCTGGTGTCCAAATACTATCTGGCTGTTTCTTGAAGTATATGTGATCACCAATGTTTAGTGAAGACAACGGTTTTGTATGTTGATTATAATAAATCAGTGATTTGTTATCTTTTATTCTAGTTTTATTTGTTACAGTCCTGGAGTTAGGTATTTTTGGTTTCAGAGTATGTTCTAAGACTGGAAGTTTAGTTCTAAGTGACCTGGACATTAGTAATTGAGCAGGTGAATATGTGCTTTCTTTAGGTGTATTCCTGTACTGTAGTAACGCTAAATGAGGGTCTGATTTGTCTGTAAGGCATTTTTTTAATATATTCTTGATGGTGCCTATGGTTCTTTCTACTAGACCGTTAGACCGTGGAAGATAGGGACTTGATGTAATATGTTGTATTTGCCAATCTAAAGCAAAATTATTAAACTCTTTTGAGTTAAATGGAGGACCATTATCAGAAATAAGAATATTGGGAATTCCATGCCTGGAGAAAATAGACTTTAAATGACTAATTACAATTTTACTAGTGGAACCACCTACTAGCTTAGCAAGCTCGATATATTGAGAATAATAATCAACGACTATGACATACTTGTCTGAATTGAGATCAAATAGATCAACTCCAACTTTATTCCAGGGGATTGGTTTTACTTCATGAGGCTGTAGTGGTTCTTTGGAATTGCTGCGTCTGTTAGTAAGACAGTTATGACAATTATTAACATATTTTTCTATGTCAGAGTACATATTGGGCCAGTATATTAGATTCCTTGCTAATCTTTGGCAACTGTGAATACCCTGGTGACCTTCATGGATCTGTTTCAATATGTCATGCCTCATAGCTACAGGTATAATAACACTGTTGTTTTTGAAGACAATACCATTAATAATGTGTATATCTGTTTTTAAAGGAAAATATGGCCTAAGTATGTCTGGAAGTAATTTTTTATGTTCAGGCCAACCTGATATGCAATATTTACTTAAAAGTGACAATTCCTTATCTTGAGAAGTCTGTTCTTGAATTGATTTAAGTTTGTTTGGGCTAACTGACAATGATCTAATCACTAAATTGACATGCAAATCTAGGTCAGACTCAAGATCACATAATGACTGTTCTGGTAAAGCTGCTCTAGACAGAGTATCAGCAACATATAGATATTTGCCTGGCTTGTAAGTTACATTCAGGTCGTATGGTTGTAATCTTAGCATTATTCTTTGAAGACGGGGTGGAATGTTGTATATTGGTTTTTTATAAAGTGACACTATTGGTTTGTGGTCGGTTTCAACTAAAGTGTGGCGACCATAGATGTATTGGTGAAACTTTGTACAACCAAATAGGATAGCTAATAGCTCTTTCTCAATCTGAGAGTATGACTGTTGACATGAGCTTAATGAAGCTGAAGCATATGCAATGGGGTGTTTATCATGGCTAATCACTGCACCCATGGCATCTTTAGACGAATCTACAGACAGTGTAATAGGTTTATTTTGATCATAATATGTCAAGACAGGGGCTTTAGTTATACATTCCTTTAATGCATTAAATTCTACATTATGTCTATCTTGCCAAGACCATTCATTATCTTTGGACAGAAGCGTTCTCAAATTAGAAGTTTTTTCTGACAAATTCTCTATGTATGAGCCTAAGTATGTGACCATACCTAAAAATCTTTGTAATTCTGTGATATTTGTGGGAGGTGGCATACTGCAAATGGCTTTCACTTTGTTTTCATCAACTCTAACACCATCTTTAGAAAAGATGTGTCCTAAGTACTTAACTTCAGTTTTACATATGTTAGACTTTTCTTTATTAAATTTTATTCCTAGTTCCCTAGCTCTTTCTAAGACTTGTTTTAACCTAAAATCGTGTTCTTCTTTTGTTTGACCATAAATTAAGAAATCATCCATCATGATTTTGACTCCTGAGATATCGGAGAATCTTCTTGTCATAATAGAATGAAACAGTTCTGGAGCTGCATTTATCCCAAAGGGAAGTCTTAGGAATCTATATCTACCTTGAGGTGTGATAAATGTACATAGCTTTGAAGAAGCTTCGTCTAACTTGAGCATATAAAAACCTTTGTTTGCATCAAGGGTTGTGAAGTACTGTGAACCAGAGAGGCTGGATTTAATTTCATCAATAGTTGGAAATTGATAATGAGGACGCATAATAGCTTTATTAAGTTTTCTTGGATCTATGCACAGGCGTAGTTTGCCATTTTTCTTAGAAGCTATTACTATTGAACTTACCCAATCAGTAGGTTCCTCGACTTTGACTATAATTTGGTCTTTTTCTAACATGGCTATTTCTTCTTTTAATTGTTCTAAAAGACTGAATGGAATTCTACGACAGGCATCAATAGAAGGTACAGCATCAGGCTTCATTGATAAATGACATTCATAATCTTTAAGACAACCTATTCCTGAGAAGAGATCTTTATATTCAACAAGTTGTGATACGTTGATTGACTCATGAAAATGAACATTATGGACTCTTTTGACTAATTTTAATGTTTCACAACTGTTGCGACCAATAATATTTCTACAAGGTATATCTACAATGTGAAAATTGACATTGTATGCTATATTGTTATGGGTGACTGTCAGAATGCATTGACCTACAGTAGGTAGTATTTCACCACTAAAGGTTGAGAGTTTATGACTACTTTTCTCTAAACTACTCAATGGTAAATTAAGTTTTTTATAAGAATTGAATGACAAGATGTTAGTGTCAGCACCTGTATCAAGCAAAAATTCTACATTCTTACTATTTATGGACAAACTTGTATGATAAGGGCTTTTTTGATTGACAGAAATCTCATTAGTGAAAAGACTATTTAAAAAATAAGTATCAGATGGATTACCCGTACTTTCTTCTTCTATGAATCTCACTTGCCTGTTGCGGCAACACTTGGCAAAGTGGTTGGGCTTGTGGCAGTTGTTACAGGTAACTCCTATGGCTGGACATTTTGTTCGGTGAACTTGACCACATCTGAAGCAGATCTTGGAGGACTGTTTGGATTCAGGTTCTTGATTAGACGATGCTATACTTGATTGACGACTTTGACTTCCTTTATATTGACGAGTTTGACTTTCTTGACGACGACTTTCTTGACGACTATGACTTTGACTTTCTTGACGACGACTTTCTTGACGACTATGACTTCTTTGACGACTGTGACTTCTTTGACGACTGTGACTTCTTTGACGACTGGCGACGACACTTACTTCTTGACTTGATATGGCTTTAGCGTCTAACCTAGTGTTTCTTAATGTTTTAGCAAGACTGACGGCGGCATCAAATGAAGATGGTTTTTCGATCAGGATACGTTCTCTGATGTACGAACATGATGAATTTAGGTTCCATGAAAATATGTCCTTTACTATATCATCGGCAAGACCTTCGAAATTGCATTGGATACTTAGATTCTTGAGATCAGTGGCGTACGTCTCAATTTCTTCATCTGGACCTTGCTTTCTGTTGAACAGCTTATGCCTTTCTACGGAGATATTTACGCGCGGCGTAAAATAGTCTTCGAATTTGGTGAGTAGATCCTTATAAGTGATTTTCTCTATTTCCGTATTGAACGAGTAAAATATCTGAAGAGCGTCCGGGCCAATTGTTTGTAACAAAATGGCTACCTTTCTGTTGTCGGATTCGTTCTCCAAACTGTTAGCGATCATAAATATCCCGAGACTAGTTTTAAAGTTTCGCCAAGCCAATGGCATGTTCGAGGCGTTGATATCGAGACTGAAGTTACTTGGCGGCAGGAGACGATTTGCACTTGCTTTTTGTTCCGACATTTTTAGGACGGAGCACGTGGCGGCGTTATGCGACTATTATGGACTGACTTAGTTGACTTACTTTTGTAGTATAGGCTGCTGCAAACGCTTACTTCTGGTAACTTCTGACACCATGTTATGATGCTTGTAGGTGCTGTTGTTAGGTCTGTAGATTCATGGAATAAAACGACGAGCTTCGTGTGACTGTGTATTCGCCATGACAGGGGTAAAGAGAGTGTGTCAACCGGAAGACAGGAAGACCATAGATACATAATATTATAAAGTTGGATACATACGTAACAGAATAGTTGAGTGGGAGAGAGACGCAAGGCATTCGGCGGGCCTCTCTCTCGTTCGGTGACTCATCGTAACGTTACCGAGCGTTACACTTTTTCATAAGTGACTCCCAGCCGCAACCTAATTTAAGACGTTGTCACGTCAAAATGGTTGCCTGTAAAGTCGGTTTTACGGGCGAAGATTTTACGTGACAACGTCTTTTTCTCGGTAATTAAATTAAAAGGTTCGGTGACTCATCGTAACGTTACCGAGCGTTACACTTTTTCATAAGTGACTCCCAGCCGCAACCTAATTTAAGACGTTGTCACGTCAAAAGACTTGAAACATACAGGATGTAAGGGTAAACAGTGGCAATTTTCAAAGGACGGATAGATAACCGGATAAATAAAGATAAGATAACGAAAATATTACAAAAGTTTTAAATGTATAAGTCGCAATTTTTTTGCGAATTTTACAGTTTTCTCATTCCGAAATTTTACGCGAAGTGACCGCACCGCACCCTACGATAACGCACGAAGCGGCCGGGGTGTCCCCCGGCCGCCGCGCGCCCGCCCGCGCCGCCGCGATCGCGTACGCGGCGCACGCACACATGTACACGCCATTAGATAACTTCCATTCACCGATGCACAAAAAATCGCCCTTATTACGTAGGGGCTGGGCTGGCGGTACCGACACTTTTTTTACAATGTTGTCTGTCGAAACAATGAGATGCACAATGGACGCACAGGTGCGGAGCGCCACACTTTGTATGGGCGCGCATACCTACGCAATTACGCATCGGCCACATCGAATGAATTTGTAATTTCTGTGATTGACAGTTTCCCTTCTACTTTTCCTGGCTTAGTACAGGCAAAAACACCTCTTAATTCATTGTTAAAAGCGTTTTTAAGAATTTTTTTTAAAAAAAGTGCGAATTAGCGAACTTTACTACATCTTAATTTCTAAGTTAGGTATTTTTGGAGTATTTAAAAAAAGAATCACGTTATTTACAAGTAATTTAGTTAGGTCAATGATTTCAAAAGTAAGGATACGCCCGTCTGAACATTTTACATAGAAGTACTTCGTTCGAAGTTCGCGCGCACCACTGTCAAGTCAACTGAGTCGCGTTGGCCCTAAAACCGTAATTTTAGGGCCAGCGCGTTGGTGCCATTTAGTCGCGCCGTTAGCCCGATTGTCTCTTTCAACACTGCACTGATTTTGATTTAATAATGATTAAATACCTACTTACTAAGAAAATCAATAATAACTTACATTAGTCTTAAAATCTGTTCAAAATGTGAACCGTTTACGGCTAAACATGCCTCCGCACATCTTCTTAAGTTATTTTGCACTCGACACTCTCACTCTTTACGTCATTGAAAGCACTTTTAATGTGTCTTTTCAATTCGCGTCTGGTATTAAACTCCGTGGCATACACACGGGCTCACACGGCGTTTTAAATCGCCCCATAAAAAATAGTCAAGGGGAGTGAGGTCAGTCGAGCGAGGAGGTCAGTCGACAGGTTCTCCGCGACCAATCCGTCGCCCGTTGACCCGGGTACAATTAACAGCAAGTAAACTATCACCGGCTATCGCATAGAGTCTAACCATTTCGGTAAGTTGTTCGTTCGAGAACGCGGCCACGGCCATTGTCGGTAGGTAACTAATATCGCGTCGATACACGTATCTACGTGATGCGCGAGAGTAGTGGTGTTCAAAGTTGCTATAAGGCAATCACTTGCTTAATGCTTTATATTTTAAGCCTACTGTTTTATATGCTTTATTAAAGCATTTTTTTATACGCGCGGGCGCGAATAAAGCAAGCGCGGTGACTGACAGCATCCTAAAGAATATTACATCGTGTTTATGAATTACGATAAAACAGATACAATGAACTTTCCTTCATACTTATACATATCCTCATATACCTCATACGATAAATACAATGAACTTTCCTTCATACTTTCCAGGCTTAGGACTGTCTATAATAATTGAATAAATGTTATTATGAAATAAAATAAGTTAGTTTTTGAACATCGATCACTAATATAAAACTATACCCCATTCACAATAAGATTAGACATTGAAATAATAAGCATTTTGCTTTATGTTGTGTGTATTAAGCACGGTGCTTTATTTTGCTATATGATATATTAACCACCACTACGCGAGAGTAGTCTGTACGCAAACGGCACACGTAAACTCTCTAGCGCGCACAGACTACTTAGAGATACTACGTATCTAGCGCGACTGAGCGCAGACTGACGTTGCGCGCGCGCCGCCGGCGCGGCCCCGGTACATGCGAGGCAGAGGCCCAACAGTAATGGACTATAATTTTTTATTTTTCGGGATATTAGAAGAAAAACTTAGAAAAAAAGGGGTCATATTTTTTCAACGGTTTTAGAATCTACTCATGATACTTATGCACCCATCACCTCCTTAAATATTGCCACTGTTCACACTAACAGCCTGTATTACAGCATATTATTTCTAAATCATTATGAATTTATATTTATATTTTTTTAGGGGGACAACTCAATAATTAAGGCGATTTTAGGGGTTTTTGACACAAACTTTAGGGATAAACAAAGACTTTAAATAATCTCTTTGGGGATAAATATTTTTAAAAGTTGGTAACACTGGAGCCATTTCAATATAGGATTATGTACACCACAGAACACATAATACTCCTAGGGAATGTACACACACTGACCTTTAAAGTACAAGTACGAGGTCAGTGTGTAGGTAAGGTACACATAGTTGGAGGAGTGAAAGCAATTGAATTTCGAACTTTTTTCTTAAAACTTTTTGATGACAAACTGACAACTTGCATAGAGGTACTGCCACGGTAGGTACGTATATTAAATTTCGTTTTCTCCTGAAAATGTTGTAGTCGAAAACGCAAAAATCTGTATTTATCTCATTAGTAAGTAAGTATTTCTATGGTGACAGTTATTCTTTTCATTATCAAGTACCTAATTATAAAATGTGGTTTAAGTAAAACATATTTTTGAAATACCTGGTGGACCAAACCAATTTTTCTTTATAAGCACCTGCTGGAGCTTGGGAAACACCATTTGATTGGGTTTTTATTAAGTAGGTAGATATCTGGCTACTTTTTACAGTTTGCGATGGAATCGTTGTCCAATACGATTAAACGCAAAAAGAGGAAAACACGTAAATGCTTAGACGAAATCAGAAAAAGATCACGTCGTACCGGACAAATTTTGTTTGAGAAAGACAGCGGTAAAGTTTGTGATCATTTTTCGAAATATAATACTGCAAATAACTGCTTTGTAACAAATGGTCGGCTAACATTGAGAATGTTTCCAAAAGCTGTTCGATCCGAAACAATAACAAGACCTGCGTTGGCAGATTTGAAAGATAAACCAAACTTGAATTTGGATGAATTGGTAAAGGGTACTAAAGCCATAAGTACGTTGAGTTCAACCAATGTAAGGATGCCCGAAGTAATTGATACTTATGATAATAGCATTGAGCATTTGAAGAACGAAAATTTTAAGTTTTCTAATAAAAGCGCTCTAAAAGAATCACTTACGTTCAAAGAATCCGATGTTAAAAACATGTGTCATCAAGAAGAGAAGTTTAGCAATTTTGATATGTTTACCTCTATGGATTCAGCCGAAGTAACCGATAAATCTCCGGACAGTATAGGAGCGCAATCGGTTTCAACTCTTACGACATCATCTAACCAAAGTCTTCACGATGATTTCGGTTACAATTTGTACGAAGAGTTTATGTCCAAACTCCCCACATATTTGAAACGGAATGTCACATTCATAGAAGAAGATGTTATGAAGAAAACAAAGGTTTTTTTACAAAATCTTTTTATAGAAAGCTGTTATCAAGAATGTGAAGAAAATGTGTTGAAATGCAAAAAAGGGATCACCACAAATAAAAAAGATTATACCCCTCCTAGTGAGATGATCGTTCATAATCCAATCGACTACATCAGGCTAGGACATGTACAACAGCAGGGCCTGTTTCATAGGCCATCCAGTTTAAGAGTAACCATTGATGAAGGATGTAGTATCCCTCACTCGCCTCTAGCTCCATCTTTACCAGCAACATCGCCGGACTCTCCGTTGAATGTTATCGTAAATGACACACCTGATTACACCTACTATCCTCACAGACTGAATTGATACTACCTACGACCTCGCTATTCATAGTTCTGCTGTCCGTACCGCAGGTGTACAGCGTCTGTTTTATGTAGATCTGCAGGGCTCCAGTGTTGGTGGGCCTCTGTCAGCACTAAACTTAGAGTGGCCATCAATATTAATATTATGAATTCAAACAAAATCTGTACTTTGTCTTTTATTTATGTACTTACTACATACAGTCATACATGATAAGTAGATCACTATATTATAAACCTATCTTTTCTAGCTGTGCTATCAGGTCCATGTGTTTGAATATATCCGGGTTCTTTGTGAATGTTTGAAGCAGTTGCAACTTTGTAGCATCTTTTCCACCGTAGTACATCTGAAATTGATTTGCTAGACATCGAGCCTCTTGACCATCCAGTACATTCTGTAAAAACAAAAATCCAACTTAGTGTAACATTCGATCATTATAATTACTAGCGATCTGCTTCACATGGTTTTTACGACTGGACAAAACATGGAGATTTTTTATTAATATGTAAGTTTGAAGACGTAGCGTTGGAAGGCCTCCCTCCCACAAGGTGGACGAAGACCTTGTGAAGGCCGCAGGAACCCGTTGGATGCGAGAAGCACAGAACCGGTCGAAGTGGAAGTGCTTGGGGGAGGCCTATGTCCAGCAGTGGACGTCTTTTGGCTGAAATGATGATGATGATGATGTAAGTTTAATATTATTATGTCCTAGAACCAAAAATTCGAAGACGTGTGACATCCGCCAACCCGCACTGGGCCCACGCGATGGATTATGGCTTATTCCCTCTACCAGAGAGGAGGCTTGTGTCACTGTGTCCGTTCAGTGGGAACGTTATTGGCTGATTATGCTAAGTTTAATATTAACTTATTATACACATAAACCTTCCGGAATAAATTCTCTAAATGGAAATTCGTTGCGTAGACACTCGTACAATCCCGAGCATGTTTTTCAATCCCGGGATTACGGAATTTTTAGGCGTAACAACGGGATTAGACATAGTGCTTTCTAATTGGGCTCAAATGAAAATAAAAACCGGACAAGAGCGGGTCTGACTCGCGCACCGAGGGTTCCGTACCATCATGTTTTTAAATTTTCATCGGCGAGGCCTATATTCATCAGAGAATTTTAACACTGCACTGCGGTGTAGAATATTGGAGATTTGTGTCAGCGTCATCTCTTGACCGATAGTGGAACTAATGTAACTTTTGTTGATATTTTCTGAAAAAGTGTGCTATTTAGAGATACTTCTGTAGGAAATAAAAAAGACAAAACAAACTATTTAGACTTTCGAAAATACAATCGCAGAAATACACGCACTAAACCGAAGATATCCCGGACGTCAGCCTGTACGAGATTAGGATGGCTCTGAATCAACTCAAAAACAACAAGGCGCCCAGTGATGACGGAATTAGGCCCCCCCCCACATTAGGCGTGCGCCGGGCGCGAGCGTTCCTCGAGCGTGTGACTGACGTGCGCGCCGCGCAGTGAAATTGACTGCAGCACGCACGCGCGTCGGTCACACGGCGGAGGAACGCTCGCGCCCGGCGCACGCCTAATGTGAGGGGGGCCTTACGGCCGAACTCCTGAAGGCCGGCGGAAAACCCGATCTTAAGGCCCTTCAGAAGCTGTTTGGTTCCGTCATACTCGAAGGTAAAACACCACAGGTATGGAACAGGGGTGTGGTGATACTTTTCTTTAAGAAGGGCGAAAATGCCCTTCTTAAGAATTATAGGCCCATCTCACTTCTAAGCCATATCTACAAGCTGTTTTCAAGAGTCATCCCAACCCTCTCGCGCGCATGTTTAAAGACTTCCAGGCTCCCGAACAAGCCAGATGCCGTTAAGACTTTAGCACCGTAGACCACATACATACGCTGCGACAGGTTATACAGAAGACCGAAGAGTATAACCTGCCTTTTTGCTTAGCGTTTGTGGACTACGAGCAAGCCTTTGATTCGATCGAGACATGGGCTGTACTGCAGTCTCTTCAACGGTGCCAGATCGACTATCGGTACATAGAGGTGCTGAAATGTCTGTACGAAAACGCCACTATGTCAGTCCGACTCCAGGACCAGACCTCGAAGCCTATCCTACAGCGAGGTGTGAGACAGGGAGACATTATCTCTCCGAAACTTTTCACCGCTGCACTGGAGGATGTCTTCAAGGAAAGGGGCTGGCATTAACATCAATGGCGAGTACATAACTCACCTTCTGTTTGCCGATGATATCGTAGTCATGGCTGAGACTATGGAGGACCTCAGTACAATGTTTGATGACCTCAGTAGAGCCTCCGAAAGAGTGGGTCCGAAAATGAACATAGACAAAACGAAGGTCATGTGAAATGCCCATATAACACCCACTCTCATGACGATCGGAGACGCTACTCTCAAAGTTGTGGACGAGTATGTTTACCTAGGACAAACGGTCCAGTTAGGTAAATGATAAATGTTTTTATTTTCTGTAAGTAGGTTTGTACAAACATTTTTACGTCAATAATATTTTTTTAAACTAGATGAGGTCGGCGTTTCCTATCTGGCTATTCTGAGAAGAAAGGCCGAAACAAACTCAGAGGTCACACACAGTCTCTTTTAAAAGTCCAGACAAAAATCTTGGTCAGATCGTGTGAAGACCATGTAGATTGGTGTCTGAAATGGTCTTTTGAGGAAAGAACCACACAGATTGATTGGACCTGTTCAGTCAGTGCACGCATTTGTCAGTAACCGTACAGCTCAACTCAGAACTTAAGGAGCTCAACGATTCGACGAACAATACCAAAGGTGGGTCCAACTTCGAGAAAGAGGTCAATCGTCGAATCCGATTCGGCTGGGCAGCGTTCGGAAAGCTACGCAATATCTTCTCGTCCCACATACCGCAGTGTCTCAAGACGAAAGTCTTTGACTAGTGCGTGTTGCCAGTGGTGACATGGCACTGAAACGTGGTCGCTTACAGTGGGCCTTATTAGAAGGCTGAAAGTCACCCAAAGGGCAATGGCGAGGGCCATGCTTGGAGTTTCCCTGCGTGATCGAATCAGAAATGAAGAGATCCGCTGGAGAACCAAGGTAACCGACATAGCCCGAAGAATTGCCAAACTTAAGTGGCAAGTGGGCAGGGCACATTGCTCGCAGAACAGATGGCCGATAGGGCCGAAAGGTTCTGGAGTGGCGACCGCGTACCGGAAGACGTAGCGTTGGAAGACCTCCCACAAGGTGGACCGACGATCTTTTGAAGGCCGCAGGAACTTCTTGGATGTGTGAACCACAAAACCGGTCGAAGTGAAGGTGCTTGGAGGAGGCCTATGTCCAGCAGTGGACGTCTTTCGGCTGAAATGATGAGAGGATGCTGGAGATCTTTCTGATGGAGACCATCTCAAGTACTGGCGTGAACGAAGATTTCCTTTCCCTTATTTATGCACATACCCGCAATCTATCTTGTGTGTTCCTGCAAGTCTGCAACGTCTAGTTCAACGTTGTGCGTAGTCTAGAAGGTATAGGAGTAAGAGGAAACCCGTTGGCATTACTAATAGATTATCTACGGGCAAAAGGTTAAGATAGGAGAGTATATTAGTAAGGAGTCTTACGTGACCTACGGCGTTCCGCAGGGCAGCGTACTGGGCCCGACTCTATTTTTAATTTATATAAACTATCTCTGCAAAATGATGCTAGAAAATGGCCGCGTCTTCTCATATGCAGATGACACAGCTATTGTTTTCTCTGGCGATACATGGGAATCCGTATATCATTCTGCTGAAAAGGGTCTTTTTGAAATTGCTAACTGGTTGAACTCACATCTTCTAACACTAAATATTTCTAAAACTAAATATATTGCATTTACAAACTATAACAACACTCAACCCGGACACAACGCAACTCTCAAAATCCACATTTGTCATAGTATATCTAGCACAAATTGTTCTTGTAAAAATATAGAAAAAGTGACACACATAAAATACCTAGGTATAATCGTTGATCAGCGGTTATCTTGGCATACCCATACAGATATGGTCATGGCCCGTACGAGAAAACTTATCTGGATATTTAAGAACCTAAGACGTGACAACTAAAAAAATGTTAACGGAAATCTATATCGCTCTGGCTCAGTCAATTCTTATTTACTGCATACCCGTGTGGGGTGTTGCGACAAAAACGAAGTTTCTTGAGCTAGAGCGAGCACAGAGATCTCTTATCAAGGTCATGTATACCAAACCGTACAGATTTCCAACCAATGAGTTATATTCTCTTAGCGGCATCCTCTCAGTCAGAAAATTATACATACTTCATGCTGTCTTAAAATTACACAAAGTCCTGCCCTATGATGACCCTCACTCTCAGGAAAGAAGACGAAAATACCGTGTTGCACCAGTAGAATTCGTTAAAACTAAATATGCTAAAAGACAATTCAATACTAATTCCGCTGCCCTATATAATAAAATTAACAAAATAATCAACATCTATCCCATGTCTACTAAGGACTGCAAGAAGGCAATAGTTCATTGGCTAAAACAGAAGACCTATGATGATATTGAATTGTTGCTGCAAGCATCGTCAATATGAGTTGAAAAGATACACGTACGCATGCACCCCCACTCACACACACACACCCCCACACACACACCCACACACTCACCCACACCTACACATACACACACATACTATTTTCATCATCATCATCATCATTTCAGCCAAAAGACGTCCACTGCTGGACATAGGCCTCCCCCAAGCACTTACTTACTATTTTAGTTTATTATAATTTTTTCTTTAATTTTTTATTTTCTTTTTGTTTAAATTCTGTTATGTTTTGGTACACTACTTTTACCATTTTATAATTTGTCATGGAAGAGCGGGGTCTCCTAGCACAGGTATATCTTTACTTAAAAGGAGGTCCCTACGTAAGATTTACTGTAAAAGTTGTACTTGTTACTGCAATAAACTTTTTGTATTTGTATTTTTGTATTTGTAACGTCAACACCAAGGTGAGCGAGTGTTTTCGGTAGAAGGATTGACCAAGTCCTGACGCCAATTCCACGCCGTTTACGACGCCGCCGCCGCCACCGTCTAAATTATGGTATCACGCCGCCGCCGATGAAAAAAAAAACGGCGCACACCTCTAATAGACGCGTAGGTGTGTTAGTTTGCTAAAAGCACTAAAACCCTAACCTAAGATATTTTTGTTATAAATAGAAATGGTGCACATAAAAATATGGTTTAAAGTTTGCAATCAAAATACATACATACTTAAGCCCCCTCTATAAGCTAAAGAAACTACAGAACGCCGATTCGTAATTCTAATTCTAAGTCATTCTTACACACATAAAGTTCAGAAATTTTAAGGTAACCAAAAAAAATTACTTTTTTAATTTAAACTTTTTTTTAATTTCACTCATAATTACATAATAGGATGTAACCTAATCAATAAGTCCGTAGGACAAAGTATGTAAAATAACTGGTTCTTCTTTGCTGTTATACATTTTTCCGGACAAAATAAAAAAGTATGTCTACCCTACTCAACGTTTTGATTGTAAAAAATGATTTATCTTTTTAAGTTTATCACTTACAGGGACGACTGATTCATCAAATTTTAGTACAACATTTTTCACAATTTCTGATGTATCTACCTTCTACATATAAGTTTTGGTTTATTAAATATAGTTCAAAATAATGATCTCTCAGTTGGGACGATCGACCAAAAAACAAGATTTTCATTTTCTCTTGAACCAGTAAGATTTCAATCACGATTTTTGTTTCACAAATTTTCCCAGAAGCATATTTTGCAATAAACATGATAATTATTCATACTTTTTCAGTATTAGGTCGTGTTTTACAAGATCACTCAATTGAAAATTGTCCACTCTGAGTGATTCATATAAACCGTTATAAATCTTAAACGTGGCTTTGAAACGAATCGAAATTTTGTTTAGCAGCTTTCACAAATCCTTCACAATTAATTAAAATGCAAATTATAAACACATAGGCAGTATATTCTTGGATACGCGTTATGGCTTTTTCTTCAGTTGTCCAGATTGAGAGATCCAGTTAATGAGTTCTAACTTTCTTTTTTTAGGTTTCACAAATTTACCATGAAGTTTTCACAATTATTTCCTAAATCCTCTTATAATTTGGTTGGGATTGGAAGAGTTTTTCGAAAAGATCTCTCAATCCACAGGCACATGCTAAAAGATCAAAGAATTCATTACGCCAAGTGAGGACTGTGACGCACCGCGCGCGGTTGAGGAAGCGCCGCCATTTTGAGGTAATTTTGCTGGGTATCGAGATTTCAACTTAGTATAACTTTTGACTCGGAAAAACTACGACGTTCTTTTAAGTTTCAATCGTCAGCTCTCGTCTATTAACAAAAAAAAACCGACTTCCAAAAAAAACACTACAAACTGAAAAATAACTTTATTTTCGGAAGTCGGTGTCTTAGGGATCAGTATTTTAGTTTTAGCCACCGACTTACGAAATTAAAGTTATTTTTCAGTTTGTAGTGTTTTTTTTTGGAAGTCGGTTTTTTTTTGTTAAAAAGTTTTTATTTCTCGATTTTTAGTGGGCCTATTTATAATTTATCTAAGTTACAATAGCCTAATGTCAACTTGCCCATCGCCTTTTTATAAAATATTCCTTTTCTCGATGCAGGGACGTTAATTGTTGAGGAGTTCTCCTTTTATTAGTTTTTAGATTAGATGCTGATAAGTGATAATCCTGGCTGCAGCATCAGGCCAGACTTATGTCAACATTGCATTGAACTTAAAATTAGTCCTGTTTAAAATGAGCCCAAACACGACTACGGTGCTGTAATTTCAAGGTTTTTTACTTTTTCTGATGCTCCTGGCTTCAGCATCAGGTCTTCAGTGTTCCTCAGTAACAGTACGTTTATCCACACATCGAGCCCTTTTCAATGAGCCTAAACACGATATATCTGCTGTTAGTTGTCGAGGAGTTAGGTACTCTGCAGACTATCCTGACTGCAGCATCAGGTCATGACTTGATGATCATGAGACCAAATGTGGCAAATGCCCTATCAAACATCATACTAAAACAGTCCTTGCCTGTTCGAGTAATTTCTTACTGTTAAGGAGTTGTACCTTCCATCATCAGCCCAGCTACCTGAAATGGTGACAACCATACACAAGATACTTCATAAAATATGCGAAAAACAATAAGTGAGCCTATAAAATTTAAGGGTTGCCCTCGATTTCTCTAAGATCCCATCATCAGATCCTAACTTGGTGACAATGGGACCACCTCAGAACTATCTGCTTTCGAACAAAAAAAGAAATTTGAAAATCCGTCGACAATTGGCGGAGTATTCGATGAACAAACATACAAAAAAAACATACAAACACCCGAACATAGTACCTCCTCCTTTTTGTGAAGTCGGTAAAAAATAAAATAAAATCTATCGATTTTATACAAAACATGAGTGTAAAATAGTGACAGTGAAAATAATGTGATAAAATAAAAAGAAAAATAATATCAAAAATATATGTCGGCCTATACGCGTCAAAAAGCCAAATACAGAGATCGTATACGGTTGGAAAGGGCTTCTCAAGAGCAATCGAGTGGTACCAATAAAACACCATATTATGACCCAGTCAAGCAGTGCCGGGGGGAACGTAAAAGAATGAATGCGGCCGAGCGGATCAACCCCGTTACGTAAACGTATTCACGTACATACAACACACGGCCGTGTCCACGGAATAGAAAAAACGAGTGGAAGTACTGGAAGTGCCCTTAGACTTCCTTAGTACGGGAACCAGTGTCGCCAAACTCACAATTGCAAATTAAAATAAACATTTCAATACACAGAAAACGATGATATAATTGGCTACTAAATATAAATGCAACTTTGGCGAATAGTTTATTTATTGTTGTTCAAAATTAAGTCTTATTACAACTACTGAATGTGGTTTTTATTTACATGTCAAAATCAACGAAGTACATTTTTTCATGTATCAATCAAATTCGAGCAATCCCCAACGAGTTCAGCTACTCAACGCTAGAGGGCGCTGTACTAAATTACTCTATTTAGCACGCTAACATCATTGAAATAGATGTCATATTCGTATGCACCTGTTATCTATTTTTCTACTCAGCTAGGGATGAGGACAAAATATCTATAATTAAATTCAAATATCTCGAAAACGGTGCGTCCTAGGCAAAAAATAACCAACATTTAACCCCCCGCCTGTGTTACCCCCGTGCAAGCAGTATCCCAACATGAATTAAGGGAAAAAAATTTTTTCGACCAACAAAAAATTTTTAAAAAATTCTCAAACGTTTTTTTTTTCAATATTTCGCGGGTTTTTTACATCAGTCCTCATGGTTTTCGACTAGAGCAACAATTTCTTTCCAGAAAAGATTTTCATCCGAGCCACCATTTTGAAAATTAGAGCGTTTTATATAAAATAAAATTTGGAGGCCCATAATTCGGAAACGGTGCGTCGTAGGACCATGCTTCTTAGAATCTAAATAGTTTCTATGGTCAAGGTTAATTCGAAACTGCAATAAAATTGGGACAGTTTTGAAAAAAAAGTAATTTAAAAAAATTAAACCGACTTCAAAAAGAAATTAACTCAAAATTATGAAATAATTTTAATTTCGGAAGTCGGTGTCGATTGGGATCTGTATTTTTATAGTTTTAGTTTTTTGCCACCGACTTCCGAAATTAAAATGATTTCATAATTTTGAGTTAATTTCTTTTTGAAGTCGGTTTAATTTTTTTAAATTACTTTTTATTTCGTAATTTTTAGTTGTTGCACTAGAATTTGACCAAGGTTTTGAGATATTTTCCCTTTGACACTACACCCGTAGCTCGTATCAATAAGCCAGGCCGTCACACTTTCACGTCTTAGTCCATATCTTGAAAATTACTGAATCGATTTTGATGAAACTTGCACTGTTCCCTAAGTTGAAGTAAATGTAAGCCAATAAAAAAAGAATGGTCACGATCCGATTAATATTTCCGGAGATATGCGTGGACAAACATACATACATACATACATACGTCTACAAAATTTTGTATATTTGTTTGGAAGCCCTAATAGATTGTCATATGTGAATATAATGCAATTCCAATAATATTACATACATACTTATCGAATTGATAACCTCCTTTTTTTGAAGTCGGTAAAAAAAAATCGAAAAGTTTTTTAAGTCATCGCGCCAGTGCCCCTGGCTACACTTCAACTGGACCCAGTAGTTCTTTACCTGAATTAATAACAATAGAAAACGTATCTACTGGTTATTGAGAATGTTCTCCTTGTTTTTGAAGTCGGTTAAAAAGGAAAATTAATTCAATTAGTGTACTCTATTAATAACATTAATATTAAATGTACTTAGGTGATGTCCCGAAACCCCGACATTAGTCCTAGGTAGGGAATGCAATCCGGATTATCCGTAATCCGAAATATCCGGATATCCGCACATTTTTACTAGACTTCCAAATCCGGATTTGAAAATCGAATCCGGATTTTTTTATTAATATATTTTTTTTTTTATTGTAAACAAAAAAATGTGAAGCGAGCGGGGCGCGAGACGCAGGTCGAGAAAGTGTGTGAGGCGTCCTTGGTCGTTCCGTTTATTCCGCTTACAAGCATCTTTAGTGCATTCCGCCTACAAGCGTCGAATAAGAGCGTGCTTTTTCCGCAGCAGGAATTATGTGCAACCGAATTTGCAGCAGGTAAAACGACAGCACTTTAGATACCTTTTTATTTTTGTGAACACATTTAATGTCTCAAAAAATAACATCGTTTTTTACGTTGTTAAAAAACGGGGCTACATGTTGATTTGTATAACTGACCATAGAACCTTTCGATCTCTCTCAACAGCACAGGTTTGGCGGATACGACCCTGCCATAATCGGTCTTCAGTTTCCTAAGCTGGCTCTGCCCATTAGACAGATCTCTAGCAAAAAATCAAAATCAAAATATTTTATTTCACATAAGCCTACATGGCACTTATGAAACGTCAGAAGCTAGGTGCACGGTTCCAATTGGTCGTTTCCTGTGGAGAAGAACCGGCAAGAAACTCCACGGTTACTCTTTTTAAAAATAATTGGCATTTACAATATTTTCAAATTACAGTAGGTATGGGAGGATAGCGTAGGCCTGTCAACAAGTATCAGGTACTTGAGACCTTGACAAAGACCTTGGAGCCTTTAATTTTGTATGCGAGAAGCACAGAACCGGTCGAAGTGGAGGTGCTTGGGGGAGGCCTATGTCCAGCAGTGGACGTCTTTCTTTTATGATCGTTACTTAGCACGCGAGTCACAGACTGATATTTTAATAAGAATAAGTACATTATACCAACAACACCATAATAATGGTATTTAATGATGATAGTTTGAATAATTCCAAATAACAAAGCATTAAAAAATTCGTTTGATTTGATTTTCATGTGCTTTTATTTTTTTTCATGAAAATCCGTAATATCCGGATAATCCGGATTGGACCATAAATCCGTTCTTAAAAATCCGGATTTTAAAACAGAACGGATTTGCATTCCCTAGTCCTAGGGCTTGTAATTCGAATATTCGAATAATGCGAATATTCGATCATTTTTGCTATTCGAATATTGACTGGTGTTAAATTCGAATATTCGAATAATTTTTAGTTCAGTTTGAAAATACGAACTACGTCTGTCTTACAAGTTGTTACGCGCTTTACACGTACACACACAGTGCCGGCGCCGCCACTCCGAGGTTTCGCAGCCGTAACAAATATGTATTTACAGAATTATTATCAATGAAGTCATCAACACAACTCTCTAAGACCATGTAATCCCCAAGAATGACTATTTCATGAAATCTTGACATTTGGGGATTATACTAACTTAAGAGCGTAGACGGGCTGCATTTTTTCCATACAAACGTATTCCCCTATTCTCTTCCTGGATAATGCCTCTAGAGTAATCATTTTTATTTATAAAAATCTAGGTCTATTGAAGGCATGCCCCTGTTATTTTATTTTTTCAAAAAAAATATTACAGAAATAAATATGATTGTCCGAAAACCTAAAAATATGCCCCGTTTTTACCTACGTAATCAGACGACTACCAAAGAAAATTGAAAAGTTTTTAAGATAAAAACAAATGATAGGGGCATAGATCTATTCTTCCTTTAAATTTTGATACTAAAAATATTTTAATCGGCTCAGGTTTCGATGAGAAAACAGGGAAATACGAAACGTCGATCGGTCATGGTTTTTTCTAGGTAAAATCGTTCTGAGCTGCAGTTGTCCCTATCGCACTCTACGGGGGGAGACGAGAGAGAGAGACAGCAATAGTTCAAATACCTATTTCTCAATTCTCGCGCAGCCCGTCTACGCTCTTAACAAGTTGTATTACTGATTTTTTTCTTTTCTTTGAAAATATTTATTTGGCTATACAAACTAAAAATAACAAAATTAAATCCTAACTTAACTAAAACTATACAGAAACTAAAAAAGAGCGTTGTAAAATTCATCCGCATCGCTGTCGACTGGTAATGTACCCAAGAGACTGGCGGCATTACCAAAAGCCAGCCCTTGGGTCACGGGAAGTGTCAACCAGCCGTTTCGAAATTTCTTTAAAAAGACCATGAGCTATCGGACCCCACGGCCCGAGAGTTTCAACCCCAAACGACTCGAAAATATAGTTTCCGATGAGGGTATTATATTTTCGCCGCTTGAGGTTTTCCGCAGCCGCAGCAGCAGCGCCAGCACAGCATGCCGAGCCAGGAAGATGGGATGGCGCAAGAGTATCAACACACGTAGCGTCCCACACTAAAGGCCTACCCAACTTCCATGGAAATAAAGACATACCGTCCGGTCTCTTGCCATCGTCGCGTGCCAAGCCATTGGGTTCTAATACAGCTGGAACGCCGACGGTGACAAGAGCTCGTCGGATGATGTCATTAATGTTCGCGTGCCGCGCTAAGCGACCCGCACTTCGGCTGCAAGACAGGCCGTGGTGTTCGAGGCTGTTGACATCTTCGCCACAGTGACAGCGATGGAGAGAACAGCAAGCAGTGCCTAGACGTAGGGAAGCAGCGAGGTGAAAAGTAGTGTCGTCGAACAAATTTATTGTAATTATTGTAATTCTGTAAATACATATTTGTTACGACCGCGAATCATATTTTAATCAAACTTTAGCGCTTCCCCCTTAATATTTTTGATTTGTTTTTTTTTTTTTTTTTCATTGTAATGTCAAACTATGTTGCTTAAATTTTATATAATAAAAATACTCAACTCAAACTTCAACACAACCTTGAAGGCAAGGTTTCAACTTGGTTTCAAAGGAAAAAGCTAATATTCGAATAATTCGAATACTGCCTGTAAAAACATCGAATATTCGAATATCTAAAAACTTCGAATATTTCCGAAAGGGTTACCTCTGGCCCGGAACATAAAGGGCTAAGGAAGGAACACGGGTGGGTTTTAGTCAGTAAGAGTCTGACACTCCCTTCCGCTCCACCCAGAGCGGGAGGGGTCATTTGATGATTTCCCATCCGCAAAAAAAAAAAAAGCCCTAATTAGTCCCGAAAAAATATTTCAGTCGTAAGGAAGTCTCAGACTTTCGTCTATGTTCTTCGAAGTTTAGGCAAATAGGCACTACCTATTCCTATCACTGTTTATTAGTATTAGTTATTTTTGAGGCCTACGTCCAGCTATGAATGAATGATTTTGGTTTATTTGTATACTCAAACTCAAACTATATAATTCAATTAATCGAGAAGAACAACAATTAGTACATAATATGTCATGGTAACGTATAACGTTTCACTATATAAATACACATTTTATTGTTTTATCGATACCGAACTATTTGAATGTGGCCCATCCCTAATCGAGTAGCGTCGAATTTTCTAGAATGTATACGATGATATTCAAGACAGCGAGCAAGTTGATTTTAATAATAATAATAATCCATAATAATATAATCGGCGATACGATACACCTCCGCAAGATAAATTTTTTGTCCTGCTATCGTTTTTACATGTAAAAATTATTGGAGCGTTTTATGTAAACGAATACAATATGTCAAATGTCAAGTTTGTCAGTTGAGTTTGAAGTTTGAGACAGAACTATCTCTCTCTCTCTCTCTCTGCTAATGGCTGTCGATGTGAAACCTATGTATCTGGCTCTCTGAGATTACAATCATATTTAATTTAAGTATTGAGTTTACTTTTCGCTATAAAACCATCAGGTTATGGGCCCAGGGTGTTTGCTGCACCCTGCAAAGTAATTATTTCGCGAGAAAAACAAAAATTCAATAAAAGTCAGTTTTTTCACGACATGTCATCGTTCGGCACAATGACCATGTCTTCTATGGGACTGCAGATTGAAAAGCTGCGAGGCATCGAAGACTATAACCAGTGGAAATTCATGCTGAAGAACGTTCTTATGCACGAAGATCTATACGCTTGCATAGAAACCGAAAAAGGGAACGAAGACCCTAAGAAGAATCAAAAGGCGTTGGCAAAAATTTGCTTATCGAAGACGGCATATGAAGCGTGGAATATCTTGCAACGCGCTTATGAGGATAAAGGTTTGTGCAGGAGACTTGGATTGCTAAGAGCGCTGTTTGGTGTGAGGCTGAGCGAGGCGGAGAGCATGCAGAGCTACCTAGCTAAAATAACTGAGCTTGGGCAGCAGCTTACAGACATTGGGAATGCATTTGATGACGAGTTTTTAGCTGTAATCATGTTGAGCGGTTTGACCCCGGACTTTGACCCCCTTATCATGGCTTTGGAGAATGCTAATACAAAGTTGACTAGTGATATGGTTAAGTCTAAGCTTTTACAGGAACAGCAGCGATGGCAAGCGTGATGAACATCAAGAGCACAATGCATTGGCAGTAAAGAAACCTCCAAAGTGTTTTCGCTGCAAGAAAATTGGTCATATACAGAAATATTGCCCAAAGAACGCTGTAAGTAAACCGAAGTCAACTCCCAAGACGGAAAAGTCATGGTTAACAGCGTTATCTGTGAAACTGCAAAGTGATATCTGGTATGTGGATAGTGGTGCGACCAACCACATGACCAACAAGGAGATCATGCAGGATTTTCAGTGTACTAAATCGCTTGAAGTTAACGTGGCAAATGGAGAAAAAGTCAAGACTGAAGGACTTGGTAGTGTGCAAGTACAGTTAAAGAAGGGTTTAAAGACAATAAGTAATGTATACTATATTCCTAAACTTTCTGCAAATTTATTATCAGTTAGTGAGTTAATTAGGAAAGGTTTTAGTGTAATTTTTAATGAACAAGGTTGCAAAATCTTAGATGATGATGAGGTCATAGCTACTAGTACATGCTATAGCGGTGTTTATCAACTAGACACTGTACAAAATGTGAGTTCTAAGGTAAGATCAGAGAATGCCATGAACTCAGTCTGTGAGCAGGTTCAACCTGAGGAGCTGACAGTACACGATGAAGACATTACTGCTTTAGTGTCTGTCGGGGGTTCTGTGTCACATGAGGTTTGGCATAAGAGGTTAGGTCACCTGAACTCGAGAAGCATGAATGTTATGAAAAATGGAATGGTTAAAGGTATGAATTTTGATAATTCTTTGTTTAGTCCTTGTGTAGCTTGCATAGAAGGAAAGCAAACTAGACTGCCATTTCCTAAGAAAAGTCACAGTAGGTCTACTAAAATATCAGGGCTGGTGCATACTGAAGTGTGTGGTCCTATGCAGGTTCCATCATACAGTGGATCACGTTATTTTGTAACATTCATTGACGACTTCAGTAGAAAAACATTTATTTATTTCTTAAAGAAAAAGAATGAAGTGTTTGAAAAATTTAAAATATTCAAAGCACTAGTTGAAAATTTTACTAACAAGAAAATAAAAACTTTAAGAAGTGACAATGGCGGTGAATACATAAATATGTCTTTTCAGGAGTACTTAAGAAGCTGTGGGATTAGGCATGAAACTACTGTCCCACACTGCAGTGAACAGAATGGTGTAGCGGAGAGGGCTAACCGGACAATTATGGATAAAACCCGTTGTATGCTGCAAGATGCTGGACTGGGAAAACAGTATTGGGCTGAAGCTGCTAACACAGCGGTTGACCTAAAAAACCGTTCTCCCACCAAGGCTGTCATGGGTACAACACCTGAAGAAAAGTGGACATCTAAAAAGGTGAATGTTGCACATTTACGTATTTTTGGATGCATAGCATATGCAGTTGATGAAAATGCCAGGAAGCTGGATCCTAGAAGTAAAAGATTTATCTTTGTAGGATACTGTGAAGAAAGTAAAGGCTACAGGCTCATAGATCCATCTTATCCTAGGAAGATCCATAAAGCAAGGCATGTCACTTTCGTGGAAAATATGTTTTTATGTAGTAAAATTGTGTCACATGATGATAATAAAAATACTGATGTTAAAGTATTGGATACATCTGTGTTATTGAGTTTACTTTTCGCTATAAAACCATCAGGTTATGGGCCCAGTTATTCTCTCCAGTTGTAAGGTACTCAAGTATTAGAATACTACTGACCCTGGCTGCTCAGTATGACATGGTGGTTGAGCATCTTGATGTAAAGACTGCATTTCTCAATGGAGACCTAGAAGAGTCTGTCTACATGGAACAACCAGTAGGTTATGTGGTAAAAGGATGTGAGAAGAAAGTTTATAAGCTAAATAAAACAATATATGGCTTAAAACAGTCGGCGAAAGCATGGAATAAGAAAATTAATGATGTTTTAACCCAAAAATTGAAGTTTAACAGGTTATCTTCGGAACCATGTGTTTATGTATATAGTCATGATGGTGAAATAATGATTATTGCTCTTTATGTTGATGATATAATGTTGTTTACATTAAAAACATCACAACAAAGGAATATTATAAAGAAGAGACTGATGGATGAATTTGACATGAAAGATTTAGGTATGTATAGCCCATCATAATAGAGTCTACAATTGCAAAAATATGTAAATATCATATCAAACAATGTATACAGTGCAAAGTGCTATATTTTTTGTGAAAATAAATACTTATTATTATCATGTTTTAGGCATGAAAATAGAAAAAACTGCTGATGGGAGCTTTATCTTGGATCAGTCGAGTTACATAAAGAAAATATTAGATAAATTCAATATGGCGGATTGCAAACCAATGAAAACTCCTATGGAGGTTGGAATAAAGTTACAGAAGGAAAATAGTTCAAAATGCAACTTTGATTATAGAAGCCTTATTGGTTATTTAATGTATTTATCTGTATGTTCCAGGCCTGATATCTCTCACAGTGTGAGTTTCCTTAGCCAGTTCAACAATTGTTATGGTGAAAGTCACTGCAAAGCAGCAAAAAGGGTTTTGAGGTATTTGAAAGGAACAGTAGATTATTGTCTTATTTTTCAGAAAGGTGAAATGAATATTGTGGGTTTCACTGATGCAGACTGGGGGGCCAATCAGTTGGATCGTCGATCTTACACTGGCTACCTATTTCGTATTGGAAAGTCTATAGTTTCATGGGAAAGTCGTAAGCAACGTACAGTGGCACTCTCTAGTACAGAAGCTGAGTACATGGCGATCTCTGATTCTTGTAAAGAAGCTATGTTTTTGAAAACATTTGTTTCCGAATGTACTGGCATTGTTTGTAAAGTTTTGATGTTAAATGACAATCAGTCAGCACATAAACTTTGTAATAATCCTGTATTTCATGCGAGGTCTAAGCATATCGATATAAGACATCACTTTGTAAAAGATTTGGTAACAAAGAAACAGGTTGAATTGGAATATCTTTGTACTAATGAAATGTTGGCTGATGTTTTAACAAAACCATTAACTGCCGAAAAACATTTAAAGTTTGTGTCTCAAATATTAAAATGTTAACTTTGTGCATTGACCATACATTATGTTTGTTATGTGTATTTTCAGATACAGTTATACTTTTGTTTTGAGGCCTAGTATTTGTTGCATAATATTGTATTAGTTTAAGGCCTAGTATTGGAGCGTTTTATGTAAACGAATACAATATGTCAAATGTCAAGTTTGTCAGTTGAGTTTGAAGTTTGAGACAGAACTATCTCTCTCTCTCTCTGCTAATGGCTGTCGATGTGAAACCTATGTATCTGGCTCTCTGAGATTACAATCATATTTAATCTAAGTATTGAGTTTACTTTTCGCTATAAAACCATCAAAAATTGCACAATAAGGCATGTTTGTAATATTTTTCGTTACGTTCGAGACGTCCTATCACAGCAAGTAGCTAATCGCGACTGAGCCGCCTCAGAGCCGGTGTTGCGGAGCTCCGCATAATTGTGACACACGCGCGATAGCTGCGTGGCACTTCCACTCGTTTTTTCTATTCCGTGGCCGTGTCCATGACACAGCCACACACCATTTTTAGGGTTCCGTAGCCAAATGGCAAAAACGGAACCCTTATGGATTCGTCATGTCTGTCTGTCTGTCCGTCCGTATGTCACAGCCACTTTTTTCCGAAACAATAAGAACTACACTGTTGAAACTTGGTAAGTAGATGTATTCTGTGAACCGTATTAAGATTTTCACAAAAAAGTAGAAAAAAACAATAAATTATGGGGGTTCCCCATACTTAGAACTGAAACTCAAAAAATTTTTTTTCATCAAACCCATACGTGTGGGGTATCTATGGATAGGTCTTCAAAAATGATATTGAGGTTTCTAATATCATTTTTTTCTAAACTGAATAGTTTGTGCGAGAGACACTTCCAAAGTGGTAAAATGTGTGTCCCCCCCCTGTAACTTCTAAAATAAGAGAATGATAAAACTAAAAAAAATATATGATGTACATTATCACGAGATCTAGTAAGCCGGTGAAAATTTAAAAACATATGATGGTACGGAACCCTCGGTGCGCGAGTCTGACTCGATCTTGCCCGGTTTTTTAAATCTAAAGCCGCTTAGGCTACAGAACGTGCTAAAGGACAGAAGACACACACATACACTCAAAAATCATTATCCTCCTTCTTGGGCATAAGGATATTACTCTGTCACTGAACATTCTGATAAACTCTTATATAATACTAGCTTCTGCCCGCGACTTCGTCCGCGTGAAATTCGTACTTTCGTCTAAATATTTCGAAAATATGTAATACGTTTATGATCTTATCATTTATTTAGATAAATAAGTATTCGAGCCAAGTTTATAGATCAAAGGGTTTTTGTATTTTTCAAATAAACTGTATCCCCGATTTTCACCCCCCCCACGGGGGTGGAATTTTGAAAAATTGTTTGGGATGTGTTCATAACTTGACCCATACTCATTTTCGAGTAAGTAAATGGAAGCAAGCTGTAAAATCCAACCCTTAAACTTTATTACCCTTTTCCACCTTGGTAGGAGTCGATTTTTGAAAAATCCTAAAACACACTTTTTTATTTTTAACCGACTTCAAAAAAGGAGGAGGTTCTCAGTTCATCGGAATCTCTTTTTTTAATATAAAATTCTGATTAGGTACTCGAAGACGGCTAGACCGATTTGAAAAAATATTTTTTTGTTTGAATGGGTATACTTTGCAGGTGGCTGGAGAAATCGAAGGAACTCTTCAAATATTATAGGCGCACCGATTTGGGTATTTTTTATAGTAACTCGTGCATTTGCTCTCGAAAAGCACTATTTGGTGAAGTGGAACTGATGATGAAGACCACAGATGGCCACCGGAACTACTCAATAATAAGTATTTCACGGGTTGCGATTCGATTACTTTAATATGGTTGCTAAGCAATTTATGCTCGTCACAATGCAAAGGGTGAATTGGAGCTGATGGTGAAATACCAGGAGAACTCCTAAACAATTAATGTCCCTGCATCGGGAAAAGCAATATTTTGGTAAAGGCGATGAGCAAGTTGAAATTAGGCTATTGTAACTTAGATAAATCATAAACAGACCCACTAACTAATTCACCTTTCAAACAAAAAAACAAAATCAAATTCGGTTCATCCGTTCGGGAGCTACGATGCCACAGACACACACACACACACACACACACAGACACGTCAAAGTTATAACACCCCGCAAGTCGGTGGAAAAAAACTAAAATACAGATCTAAAGACACCGATTTCCGAAATTAAAGTTATTTTTCACTTTGCAGTATTTTTTTTGGAAGTCTACAAAGTTTTAATTTTTCAATTTTTCATATAAACTGTAGGTATCCCCTTTTTTATCCCCATACGGATGGAATTTTGAAAAATCGTCTGGGATGTTTCTATGACTTAAGGATTATTTATACCAATTGTCCAGTTAATCAAGCCACGTAATTAAGTACTCTCCTGTGAAATTGACTACCCCTCTTCACCCTGTTAGGGGTAGATTATCGAAAAACCCTGATACGTTATTCTTTATTTTTGGTCATGAGTAGGTATAAATACAGAGTTTAAAATTAATCGAATTGCACGTTAAAATTCTTCCTTACAAATTTTTGACACTCCCCTTATAGGGGGTAGTTTAGAAAAACAAAAAATTACAAACTTCACAATTTAGGTACTTAGATAGTATTCTTGCCAAGGTTTCAGTTTATTTTTATTTTATCTGTATCCCCGCAGTTCGCCCTTATAGGGGTGGAATTTTGAAAAATCGTTTTTAAGATTGTTCATAACTTGACTCAAAGATTATTTATACCAATTTTCGAGCTAATCAAGGCACGCAGTAAAATCCTCCCAGTAAAATTAACTACTATTTTTCATGCAGTTAGGGGTAGATTTTCGAAAAACCCTGATAGGTACACATTATTCTTTATTTTTAGTTTTAAGTTTACATACTCAGTTTCGAGTTAATCGGACAGTGTGATAAAATTCTTTCATACAAATTTTGACACCCCCCAATCCCCCTTTAGAGGGTAGTTTAGAAAAACGAAAAATGCCAAACTTCATAATTTACTTAGATAAGTATCCGTGCCAAGTTTCAAGGTTATAAACTCAAGGAATAAGATTTTTCATACAAACAAAATCCCCCCTTTTCACCTCCATAAAGGTTGAATTCCCAAAATTCCTTTCTTAATGGATACTTACTCTTCACAAAGAACACACCCTCCAAGTTTCATGTCTCTAGGACCAGCGGTTTGGGCTGTGTGTTGATAGATTAAATAATTAAAAACAAAATTTCATCCCCCTTTTCACCCCCTTAAGGGTTGAAATTCTAACAACACTGTTGCGTTACCTTCCAACCATAAGCCTAGATAATTAATTTAGTAATTTTTCCTTCGAAAATTAAGGACTTTCCATACACAACTTCATCCCCCTTTTTAACCCTTCGGGGGTAGAATTGTCAAAAACTCTGAGATACGTGTAAATTAATTTTCAACCCTCAGCTTAAAAACAAAATTTGAAGATCCTAACTTCAAAACTGACGGACTTTCATATAAACTTCCATCCCCTATTTCATCCCTTTAGGGGTAGAATTCCCGAAAATCCTTTCTTAGTGGATACTTACTCTTCACAAAGAACACACCCTCCAAGTTTCATGTCTCTAGGATCAGCGGTTTGGGCTGTGCGTTGATATATCAACAATCAGTCAGTCAGTCAGTTTACCATTTTATATATATAGATTACTCCATAAATGATATTTTAAATAATGTCTTTTATTTTTAAATGCCAGTTTCGTAGATACCTGTGTATTTGTAAATTTGCATGCCTTAAAGTAGGATATGGCTAATGGACACTATTGTTATATGAGACCTTTTCTTTTGTACTCATAAGGATTATGATTAAAGTGTTACCTTGTCAAATTCACCGCGCATGAGGATGAGCCCCTTGTCGGCAAGCTCCGTGTAGTGCACCATGGTGAGGCACTCGGGCGCGTTCTCCTTGTGCACCTGAGGAAAAAGAAATATCATATCCATACCATACTAATATTATAAATGCGAAAGTGTCTGTCTGTTACCTCTTCACGCTCAAACCGTTCAACCGATTCAGATGAAATTTGGTATAGAGATAGTTTGAGTCTCGGGAAAGGACATAGGAGCTTTTATCCCGATATTCCCACGGGATCGACACTTATGCGGGTGAAACCGCGGGGTGCTACTAGTTTATTATAAATTAGTCATTGTGTTTATAAATCACAACATGTAGGTATAAAATAAATGATGCAGCTTGTTGTCCTCAAAAAAATAAAAGAAAAATTCATATTAGCATTAGTGGTATCGTGGCAAACACAACGCTACAGCACAAAAAAGAAAATGTGTCGCTTTGTAAATACAGAGTGGATTGTTAAGACAGGACAGTAAGCCCGTTTTAGGAGTCATTGCTAACTGCATTCATGGATATAAACTCTCAGTCGAGCGCACAGTGCAGTCGTGTCGTAAGTTATTTTAAAAACTTATAGAGGTACGAGGAACAGGGTGTAAAGTTCACTCATACTCCATAGAAAAGGGAGGACCCTCCGACCAGACGGGTGTTGTGTCTGGCAGGCAACTGCCCGATGATTCATGTCGGGCTGTTGTATCTATGCTAGTTGCGCGGTAAACTCTGCTTGCGAGATGCAGGATTGCGTGACGTCAGTATGACGCGTTGTTCGCATGTTGAGTTGTAGGTACCGCTACAAACTTATTAAAGTCTTATCAACCTTTTCCAAATCTTAAGTAATCGAAATATAACATATTTTCTGTGACTGTGACTGAGTTATAACGAAATTAAAGTGTTGAGTACGGGTTTCGAATACCGGATGTTTTCAATACCGGGATCCCGGTATTAGAATATTTTTTTTCCAATAAAAAAATTAAATAACTAATAAGTTTCACTACAAAACAGTAAAATACCGTTTTTTAAATATAAAATCACTTTTTAATATTACTATACTATACAGGCAGGCCAGTCATCATAGACAAAAAAATCGCGTTGGGTCGCAAAAAATTGCACTGTACAGGTACGGTTGGGTCCAAAAGTCGATAGGCAGACTTACTTGGCAATAGCTTGAAACGTTTAGTTTGACTTACGACCTTCTTTTAATGAGTAATTTGACACACACACCCGCATATTACTCGAATAATCACGCTATTGAATATAGTTCCGTGTCATGTTCGTCTTGTTCACATAGTTCGTAAAACTTTATGATTATACCCACAGAAATCTTAATAAATAAATTATAAGGTGGACAGATAACAAATTCACCGCGAAAGAATGTGGTGGTTCTTTGTTGGTTGATAATAATTTGATATTGTGGGTTAGTGAAGTGTGTTTAATCTATTAGCGGTGTTGTTCATTTTGAAACGCAAGCTTTAAATATTGAGATGAAAGCGGATATTATCGCGCTGCGTAAAAGTGGACTTAATAATATTATAACACACATATTTGATGAAACCGGACTGACTGTGTGTATTATGATTTAATTCTTTTATCGAACATTTATTTAATTAATGTATAACTGCTGATCCTTGTAGTTATTTTATTAAACCTTTTATATTTACCATAGGGTCTAAATGGAAGAAAAAAAAAATATTTCCAAGAGTTTATTTATTTACTTTTGGAATGATGAATAGGTATAATAGCCAATGATATTTTAGTAAACAGATATGTTATGAGCGCGCAAATCGTGAAGACTAGAAAACGTCCTAATTGGGACGTATTGCCTTTAGTCTGACAATGACGAAATAAATGACGCAATTGACAACATCTAGCTGTCATTTTTTTTTCTTATTGGTTTTATCAAGCTATCCTTTTTCTATCCTTTTTACTTGTAGTGAAATGTAAAATGAATGAAAAGTGTGTACGTGTGCTGCCTCTCGGCGCGGAACACTTTTTTCTGTTGTTTTGTAAGTGTATTACATATCTGTTTATTAGAATATCATTGAGGTATAGCATTCAGTATAAATTATAATCTAATCATTTTGTAACATTTGAACTATTTTCAAAATAAATTTGTTTCAAAATAGTAATAATATTTTATCATTTTGCTAGTAGCCTTACAATACCTATTCCTTTTTTGTTTTAGAGAAATTACCTACTGTGAGTAGGAAGGTCAAAAGGTCGGAGGGTCCTTACCAGTCGAACGCGACAGTGGAAGGCCCCAGCTGGTCAGTGAATAAGAAACAAGGGTTTTAACCAACCAGTTACCAGATGAAGTTGCATTGCAAGGAAATATGCAGATTTATGTTTAAATATTATAGGATCCATACGCCAGCGTTTACTTGATAGCATGGATAATAATGGGGTTTCTAATATATAACGTATTAAGTTATAAATTAGAAATTGATTTTAGTAATATTAAAATAATATTGTGTCTTAACCGCATTAAGGATTATTTTGAGATTTATAGTTTCAATCTTCTTTTTATAATGAAAATGAATACTTAAGAGTAAACTAGTCGCGAGCTCGAACTCACTGGTGGTCATGGCCAAAAAGCACGTTGTCTCACCTGGCTTTTTGTCCGACAGAGATAGTCTCAATGCTGAGCAGTTAGACGCTAGTCTACACGAACAACGTCTAGTTTTCACGCACAGAAACACCGTTCTGAACTGATAGGCGCGTAAAATAATTCGAAAAGTGCTTCGGAAAATCGAGTTTTATGAAAAAACCACTGTATAAATCGTGTGTGTGTGTAAATAAAGAATAACGCGAATTAAAAAGAAAAAAATAAATTTAAGTGACACTGTCATTTTAAAATATATATAAATTTTAAAAGCTTGAGGCACTGATGTACGGTATCCGTTATACAAGTGTACCTACTACACAATAACAGCATTATTGTGTAGTAGGTACACTTGTATAACAAGTTAACAACTTGTATAACAAATCGTAAAAAAACACGTTAAATAAAATAATTGTTTCATCTTTCAAATTTGTAAACTAAAAAGCTGGAAATAAAAAACAATTAATTAAAAAAACCCGACTGCGGTAAAAAAATTAAGTTAAAAAAAAAACTGAAAAGCTATTAAATAAAAGTTGGAAGCAGGCGGGACCCATTTGAGTTTGAAAACATGATTTAAAAAAAATGGTATCCCGCCTGTTTCCAACTTTTATTTAATTTAAAATGGCCTTGTTTTTAGCTTTTCAGTTTTTTTTAACTTAATTTTTTTACCGCAGTCGGGTTTTTTAATTAATTGTTTTTTTTACTTTTCTGTTTTCGTACAGACAACATTAATAATAAGTTTAAACGATATCATGTTTAACTTTGGATGCACAATGTCAAAGAGTGGAGTAATACTCTCCCGAATTTTGTATGGAAAAAATATCGACTACACCTTAACTGACCTTAAGCTATAACCGCAATTATAGCACAATAATTATTTTATTACTAAGATACAATATTTTAAGTCTAATGGTCGTAGTTCACTGATTACCTGCTTTACTTCAATAAATTGTTCTATATGAGAAAATAAACTGTTTTAAAAGTTTATTTATAAAATTATAACGAATAAAATTTTTGAAATCACTTAAAAATCTTTTTTATTTTTAATCCCATATTTCAATAACAATATAACAATACAAATAAAATAAATATCAAATTATTATTCTCGTGTATTAATTTATCGAATAATAATAAAAAAAGATAAGATTATTGTTGAAAAGACAAATAAAAGTTTCATCTCGAGATTCGAACCTAGGCCAACCTGTTTACTTATCCAATACGCAACGCCATGCCCTGGTAACTTAAAACATATTTTTTTTATTGCGAAAAGTGCCATCTATATTTAATACATAGAACTTTTTATTGCAGTGTTACCACTTTTTTTTTGCTTTAAATATTTGGTACTTTAAACTAATTGTTAATTTTGCTATTTTCTTTAATTTTTCCAGTTGAACAAAAATTTATGCACTTACAACCGAGTATAATTGTTTTTTAAAACATTTGATTATAATGTTGTATTAATTGTGATATTTTTACGATGATAGAATCTTAAGGGTAGTTTAGTAATACAAAACGCTAGCAACACTGAGTCTAAAAGTCACAAGAAATTTTCCACCGGTGTGATTGCATGCTCGTGCGCATTTTTCTTGTAATTTTTGGTGTTTTTGTGTTATTACGTTGAGTTCAGCTATAATAGATCCTCCATTATATTCCAGAAATACCGAAATTCCAGGAGCTATAATAGATCCTCCGTATATTCCAGAAATACCGAAATTCCAGCATAGACTGTACTATATATATACTTAAAAAGTGTTTTGATCTATGTATATTTTATGAATGTTTCATAGAAATATGCATAGGTCAATACACTGTTTAAGTATCTATTGAGCGAAATTATAAAAACGCAATTCATATAATTACGTAGGTACCTATACATATCGACGTATACGCACCTACCTGCGTGCCGTCCAGATGGCGCTGATCGCTAACAAAAACCGAAAACTTCAGTTGCCAGTCTATCTCAGTTTATATATATTAGTCTCAGTTTATATATATTAGTCTATGCGCAACGCTATCCGCTAGCTGGCAGTACTTGTTATGAAGATGTCAATTTTAGCAATCGTATGAACCAACCAAGGTCATACGTAACCCACCAAAAACATTTTCATGTAAAATGTTGCCAAGACGAGACCACATATGGCTCGCACTGCCAAAAAGTTATCAGATCTCATGTAGAGCCAAGCTTCTAACTCTACACGCCCTAACTTCACAAACTCTACACCTTAGTCAAAATATGAGGCTTAGCCGTTTCGTTACTACAAGAACTATTGTATAACAGAAAAGTAATGAACACTTACGCCCATGTGATGGTAGCGAAACGGCGGTGGCGGTGTATGGTGGATCAGCAATATGTGAAATGTCACTATGACAATGACATTAAATTGATGTGTCGTAATATCTGTGAAAGAAAACAAAACACGAATTCCGAAAATACATGGGTTTTGACTAACATTCAAAATTGAAAACATACCAAAACAAAAACAATCACTAAAAACTCGGAAACACATCCAATTCAACACGCAGGAACACAACAATCGAAAGATAAACCCTGCGTTCCGAGATGGGAAATAATCGATGTGAGCGTGCTTAAACCCGTACCGAATTAGCGTGAGCGCGATAACGACGTTCCGTGAATCGTCATAGATGACGTCATGACATGCGCCATCTTGCGATAACGCCGACCATGCCCTAGAATAATATCACCGTGAGCGCTGTCAAAAATGACAGTGTGTGTGAGGAAATGTCAGTGTGTGTTTTGTTTTGATTTGCATCTTATCATAAAATTAAACTAACGTGGCATTTTCGAAATTGTGCTTCTGGCTGATAGTCGCCACCTAACCAAAGAAGAAGAAATGTGGTGTTTATACAAAGAAATACTGTAATAATATCGTTTTTACATTGAGTAAGCACTGTGAGCGCGCTCACGGGCGTTCCGAATTGTTGACAGCTCTCAGCTGTCATAATCGTGATATCTAAATCGGAACGCATGTGAGATGATGTGAGCGCTGTGAGCGATTATAGCTAATTCGGAAAGCGCCCAAAGTCAAACTGTCAAAGAAAGACGTCACTCACGAAACTTAAAACTGTCAAAGTCGTCAAACGTCATGTCAAACACAACTGTCATGGCTACCTTAAAAATAGGGTTATCTTATCAAAAAACTTCCCAAATAATCATTTGTGTACACCTGTACTTTTCTTCAAATTAATTTGTTTGTATTTTTATATATGTACACTACATATGTATGTAGTGTACATGGTGGTAGCCCAAAATCAAACATCTCCTTTTCGGACTTCTTTCAGTTTTTGATTTATAAATTTATTCTGAAAGGTACAATTACGGAAAACTCACCCAATACATTTTTAAAGTAAATACACAAAACGGTATCTCGAGCTTTATTGGACACTAGCTTCCGCCCGCGACTTCGTCCGCGTGAAATTTCACCCTCCCCCCATTCACCCTCTTAGGAGTAGAATTTCGAAAAATCCTTTAATAGCGGATGCCTACGTCATAACATCTACCTGCATGCCAAACAGCCCGATCCCTCCAGTGGTTTGGGCTGTGCGTTGATAGATCAATATGTCAGTCAGTCACCTTTGAGTTTTATATAATTACTAGCTGACCCGGCAAACGTTGTTTTGCTCCTACACTACTCCTACCCTACTCCCACACTACTCCTACCCTACTTCTACCCTACTCCTACCCTACTCCTACACTACTCCTACCCTACTCCTACACTACTCCTACCCTACTCCTACACTACTCCTACACTACTCCTACCCTACTTCTACCCTACCCCTACCCTACCCTACTCCTACCCTACTCCTACCCTACTCCTACACTACTCCTACCCTACTCCTACACTACTCCTACACTACTCCTACCCTACTTCTACCCTACTCCTACCCTACTCCTACTATAAAAAAAAAAATAATAATAAAAAATAAAAAAAAGTATCCTATGTCCGTCTCCTGGTCCTAAGCTACCTCCCCACCAATTTTCAGCCAAATCAGTTCAGCCGTTCTCGAGTTATAAGTGGTGTAACTAACAGACTTTCTTTTATATATATAGAAGATATAGACTAGCGGCCCGTCCCGGCTTCGCACGGGTGGACATGATTTTTTTTTTAATATATTTACCTTTTATTTATATTTTTTGATGCTGTTCTGATGAGCATAATCAATATGTGGATCGTAACTGAATGCCGATCTATTTACTATGAGCTAAAATTCTATTACGCGTCCTAGTTGTTAACGACTGTTGTCTTTCTCTCTGTGCAATAAGTCGCTGCGAGCGTTCGGCGCTAGGTTTCCCGGGCACGCGTTCGCGAGTTCTTAACTCTATTATCAGCGAGGCGCTGCGAGCGTTCGGCACTCGATTGTCGTTCGTATAGTTGGAATGATCTGGCATTTTGTTCTGCAAGGCAAAGCGAACATTCTACGCTATATTCGTTTGCCCGTGCTTGCGAGTTTTTAGCTCTATTTTCTGCAAGTCACTGCGAGCGTTCAACACTCGATTGTCGTTCGTGTAGTTGTGATGATCGGGCATTTTGTGCTGAAAGACGAAGCGAACGTTCGGTGCTAGGCTAGATTCCCTCGCGCGTGCTTGTGACATTCTGTCACTATTTTGAGCAAGGCGTTGCGAACGTTCGGCGCTAGATTCCCTTGTACGTGCACGTGCTCGTGACATTCTGTCACTATTTTGAACAATCGTTGCGAACGTTCGGCGCTAGATTCCCTTGTACGTGTTCGTGAGATTCGTTCATTATTTTCAGCAAGGCGTTGTGAACATTCGGCGCTAGATTCTGTGGCCCGCGATTACGACGCATACGCTCTCTGATTTGCGAGACGATCTGAATTTTCAGAAGATGATTCTCCAATACGTCGTATTTTTGCTAATCTCGCTTGGGAGCAACTTTTAGATAGTTGAGACCTTTTTTTCCTAGGCATATCAAATCAAATCATTTTATTTCAGGTATACACCCATATAAAATTTAACCGGATTACATATTGTTGACTATTTTTAAATCAGATAAAATAAGAATAGGTACTTAGAACTTTTGATAAATACTTACTATTGAAAAAGTGAGAGAATACTATAAAAAATAAACAGTAAAGCGTGAATAAACAATTTTTAATTAGTTCTGAGAACTTTTTAACTTGAAAAAAAAAATTGCAAATAAAATAGTAAAAAAAATGTTCAATGTCGGTTACGTCCGCTGCGTAGGGACCTATTTTTTTCTTCATAATGTGTTTATTTTTTCTATTTCTATGACTTATTAAATTCGTAATATCTATTGAATGGAATAGCCAATTTGAACAATTCAAAAATTAATATACATGAATTGAGACAGTCTTGAAAACAATATGATTTATTTGGATAAGGATTTAAACAGAAGTATGACTAACATAGTCTAATTTTGGTCGGTATTTCTATCAACTTTTAAAATGTAAAAAGTGGTTATTGTGACATAACGATAATAGTTGGACATATAGTATCGTGAAGTTTTTTGTAGTTATTGATATGTTCTTTAATATTGTATAACATACTTTTGTTCTATCATCAATAGTTTCCGCAGCGCATGTGACGAAAGATGTTTTATGGCATTTTTTTTACACCTTGGGTTAAGTTACTAAAGTTTTAGTAAGGATCCCTAATCTTTTCTAGCAATAAATATAGCCTATGTTACTCAGGGTGAATGTAGCTTTCTAATGGTGAAAGAATTTTTTAAATCAGCACAGTAGTTTTTGAGTTTATTCATTACATACACACAAAAATACAAATCTTTCCTCTTTATTATAATACTAGCTTCTGCCCGCGACTTCGTACGCGGATCCTGTTGCTTATGCCAGCGACAACGGGGTCGTCAAAATCGGAGATCTGAAACGTCTGATGTCGAATTCTAAGAGCCCAGGGACTGAAAAACAACGGGATGCGCGAGACGATTCGAGACGTCATTTTCAGGCAATAATGAACCAATAAGGTGGTAAACTTGGCCTTGCACTTTGAATGTTGGCATAAATGGGCCTTCTGAAATCTGTTCTGCACCAAAAGATGTCATTTGAAAGGCATTATTGTACGAACGTATGTTATCCAAGAAATGTTTTGACTGTGGATGGTCACCGATTAGCCTGCAGTGATCTTAATATTTCTGGAGGATTTTGTAATATTTTAATATGTACTTTTCCAACTGAGCAACACATACCGTTTGTTTCTTTTTGCCATTTAACAGCTTCACAAAAAGTACAATTTTGAACGATACCTCCGATGGTGGAATATGTGGCGTAGTCCATCATAGGAGTATACGTAAATGCACTCCGTTCCTTATCAACCCAAGGAAGGTCGCCATGCCCTACGGCTATATCTTGAGACACATCCGATTCTTCAGATGATATATCGACATTCTGTTCAGAGAACGTCGAAGTCGATCAGAATTCAAACGTTCGTTGCGCTCTTCTTAATCTGTCTCTTCATGCCGTACTCCAGCAATTCTTTCTTTCTCACTTTCTAACTGATTATGAGTATTTTGTTGTGTGCGTGTTCGGGACAATGTATGATAATCTCACGTTCATCACTTGTTTCAAAAGACCTGTTAGTAGATGTGCGAATACGCTGAGAACTCAAGCGTGTTTCTGTATCGGTAAACGTTTCCGATTCGCGAGACAATGCATGTCGCTCACGATCAGCGGACAGTCGCGCATCACGTTCCGCACTTGTCTCTAGAGACCTAGAAGCAGATGCGTAGATATGCTAAGAACTCAAGCGCAATTCTCTATCTGTGAACGTCTCCGACTCGCGAGATAATGCGTGACATTTACGCTCAGCGGTCTGTCGCACATCACGTTCCCGACTTGTCTCTGGAGACCTAAAAGTCGATGCGTAGATACGCTTGGAACTCAAGCGCAATTCTCTATCCGTGAACGTCTCCGACTCGCGAGACAATGCATGACGTTCACGATCAGCGGTCAGTCGCGCATCATATTCTTCACTGGTCTTGGATGTAAATGCGTAAATACGCTGAGAACGCAGGCGTGCTTCGCGATCCGAAGAGGTTTCCACGGAGCGAGTTGCAGCCTGATGTTCTCGAACAGCATCAAGTCTCTCCTGACGCTCTTCGGTAGATTCTTGGGATCTTATGATCCGTAATCTTTTAGCTCCTTTGGAACATTGGAAAAGATTTGACCTTTTTCTAGGCATGGTTATAGTTTTATTGTGAAGAAGATACCTGATCAATTAAAATCTAAGTGACTGCTCCCCTACCAAGGGTGCCCAGTAGGGCTTGTAATTCGAATATTCGAATAATGCGAATATTCGATCATTTTTGCTATTCGAATATTGACTGATGTTAAATTCGAATAGGTATTCGAATAATTTTTAGTTCAGTTTGAAAATACGAACTACGTCTCTCTTACAAGTTGTTACCTACAGACCGCGCTTTACACGTACACACACAGTGCCGGCGCCGCCACTCCGAGGTTTCGCAGCCGTAACAAATATGTATTTACAGAATTATTATCAATGAAGTCATCAACACAACTCTCTAAGACCATGTAATCCCCAAGAATGACTATTTCATGAAATCTTGACATTTGGGGATTATAATAACTTAACAAGTTGTATTACTGATTTTTTTTTTCTTTGAAAATATTTATTTAGCTATACAAACTAAAAATAACAAAATTAAATCCTAACTTAACTAAAACTATACAGGAACTAAAAAATAGCGTCGAAAAATTCATCCGCATCGCTGTCGACTGGTAATGTACCCAAGAGACTGGCGGCATTACCACGTTGTATGGCGATGCTTAGCCTCTGGCTAAGATAAAAGCCAGCCCTTGGGTCACGGGAATTGTCAACCAGCCGTTTCGAAATTTCTTTAAAAAGACCATGAGCACTTGGACCCCAACCCCAAACGGCTCGAAAATATAGTTTCCGATGAGGTTATTATATTCACCGCTTGAGGTTTTCCACAGCCACAGCAGCAGCGCCAGCACAGCATGCCGAGCCAGGAAGATGAGATGGCGCAAGAGTATCAACACACGTAGCGTCTCACACTAAAGGCCTACCCACCTTCCATGGAAATAAAGACATACCGTCCGGTCTCTTGCCATCGTCGCGTGCCAAGCCATTGGGTTCTAATACAGCTGGAACGCCGACGGTGACAAGAGCTCTTCGGATGATGTCATTAATGTCCGCGCTAAGCGTGCCGCGCTAAGCGACCCGCACTTCGGCTGCAAGACAGGCCGTGGTGTCCGAGGCTGTTGACATCTTCGCCACAGTGACAGCGATGGGGAGAACAGCAAGGAGTGCCTAGACGTAGGGAAGCAGCGAGGTGAAAAGTAGTGTCGTCGAACAAATTGATTGTAATTCTGTAAATAGATATTTGTTACGACCGCGAATCATATTTTAAATGTACAACTTAATACTGACCAGCATATTGCAAAAAACGTAAGAAAATTTGAATTTCGGAGGCTACCTTATCACTTCCCCCTTAATATTTTTGATTTGTTTTTTTTTTTTTCATTATAATGTCAAACTATGTTGCTTAAAGGTGATTAAATTTTATATAATAATAAAAAGTAATATAAAAAAATTAAACCGACTTCAAAAAGAAATTAACTGAAAATTATGAAATAACTTTAATTTCGGAAGTCGGTGTCTTGGGATCTGTATTTTAGTTTTATGCCAACCGACTTCCGAAATTAAAGTTATTTCATAATTTTGAGTTAATTTCTTTTTGAAGTCGGTTTAATTTTTTTAAATTACTTTTTATTTCATAATTTTTAGTTTTTGTACTACATAGTATTTGACCAAGGTTTTGAGATGTTCTCCCTTTGACACTACACCCGTAGCTCTTATCAATAAGCCAGGCCGTCACACTTACACGTATTAGTCCATATCTTGAAAATGACTGAATCGATCTTGATGAAACTTGCACTGTTACCTAAGTTGAAGAAAATGTAAGCCAATAAAACAAAATGGTGACGATCCGATTAATAGTTCCGGAGATATGCGTGGACAAACATACATATATACATACATACGTGTCGAATTGATAACCTCCTTTTTTTTGAAGTCGGTTAAAATACTCAACTCAAATTTGTGTATCAATTGTATAAGCAAGTTGTCCCTTCAATGTTTCAACTTGGTTTCAAAGGAAAAAGCTAATCCTCGAATAAATATTCGAATAATTCGAATACTGCCTGTAAAAACTTCGAATATTCGAATATCTAAAAACTTCGAATATTTACAAGCCCTAGTGCCCAGACACGGGGTCGTCTGGCGCCCATGTGCTGGTTTGGTCCCTGGGGTGGTCACGGCGTGCTATGTGTTCTGGTGCGCCGGTGATGGGGAGTACTCCCCAGAGGAGGGTCCGGTGACGGACAGCCGCGGCGGGTTCACGGATGAGTGCTAACGCGTGTCCATATTCCCGCCGTAAGCGGCAGAGGAGGACACCGTGGAGTTTTAGTGGGTTAGAGTCCCACATAACTGTACTATCTCCCCGTGGTAGTGCAGAACGCAAGAGCAATTATTCACGTTAAAAAAAAAAATGGGAGTTTTGGCCAGTAGAGTCAAATTTTCAATGATATACCATCGTCATCGAAAATCAGTCCTAAACTGTTACCGCCTTCACCGCGTGGAGGTGAAATTAGTGATAGTTTTAATTTCCACATCAGATGTTTTTGATCTTCGATTTTTAGGGTTCCGTACCCGAAGGGTAAAAACGGAACCCTATTACTAAGACTTCGCTGTCCGTCCGTCCGTCCGTCTGTCTGTCACCAGGCTGTATCTCAAGAACCGCGGTAGCTAGACAGTTGAAATTTTCACAGATGATGTATTTCTGTTGCCGCTATAACAACAAATACTAAAAACAAAATAAAATAAATATTTAAGGGGGCTCCCATACAAAAAAACGTGTTTTTTTCGGCGTTTTTGCCGTCTGTCTGTCGCCAGGCTGTATCTCAAGAACCGCGGTAGCTAGACGGTTGAAATTTTCACAGATGGTGTATTTCTGTTGCCGCTATAACAACAAATACTAAAAACAAAATAAAATAAATATTTAAGGGGGCTCCCGTACAAAAAAACGTGTTTTTTTCGGCGTTTTTGCCGTCTGTCTGTCGCCAGGCTGTATCTCAAGAACCGCGGTAGCTAGACAGTTGAAATTTTTACAGATGATGTATTTCTGTCGCCGCTATAACAACAAATACTAAACACAAAATAAAATAAATATTTAAGGGGGGCTCCCATATAAAAAAACGTGTTTTTTTCGGCGTTTTTGCCGTCTGTCTGTCGCCAGGTTGTATCTCAAGAACCGCGGTAGCTAGACAGTTGAAATTTTCACATATGGTGTATTTCTGTTGCCGCTATAACAAAAAATACTAAAAATAAAATAAATATTTAAGGGGGCTCCCGTACAAAAAAAACGTGTTTTTTTCGGCGTTTTTGCCGTCTGTCTGTCGCCAGGCTGTATCTCAAGAACCGCGGTAGCTAGACAGTTGAAATTTTCACAGATGATGTATTTCTGTTGCCGCTATAACAACAAATACTAAAAACAAAATAAAATAAATATTTAAGGGGGGCTTCCATACAACAAACGTATTTTTTTCGGCGTTTTTGCCTTGTGGTACGGAACCCTTCGTGTGCGAGTCCGACTCGCACTTGGCCAGTTTTTATAAGTCAAGAGGAAATGCCCATCAGACCGAATAACTTTTGCTAAGACGTCATTCCTATATGTGTTATGGTGTAGCTGGGCTCTTGGAGTTCCACATCAGGTGTTCCAGATCTTCAAATTTATTCTCTCAGCAGAAAATGCTCATCACGTGGAACAATTTTTGCTATGGTACCGTTTTTGTAACTCTTATAGTTTAGCTGGTCTGTTGCGGTTCTGCATCAGGTGTTCAAGTTTCCAAGATAAATTATAGCCTATATGTTGCCCAGACATAATACCTATACAACAAAAAAAAAATCATTCAAATCCGTCCAGTAGTTCCGAAGATTAGCGTGTACAAACAAACAGACAAACAGACAATTTTTTTTTTTGGATTCGTGCTCTATTACTGTTTCTATCAGTCAGTCAGTATCAGTTATTTTTTTTTTAATATATTCAATGTACAGACAGTTTTTTTACTGTCTTATTATATGTATATAGATTAGTGTAGAAGTGTAGATATAGATAGAAGAAGATACAGAGTTATGGCTGCGCTCAAATTTTGTTTAGGCTTTTCCGTAGGATCCACCCCACCGTTCCCCCACCTTCCTTCTCACCTCAGGAATGTCAGGATAGTACATCTATTGTTCTATGCACCTCTTGCCTTGACCAAGAGGCAAATACAAAGACCTTTTTAATCACAATATTTACCTGCGCAAGTAGTAGTACAATGTAACTGTCTAAATAAACCACGAGAATTAAAATACGCAGTTTTTATTAGGGTTCCGTAGTTCCTACAAGGAACCCTTATAGTTTCGTCATGTCCGTCCGTCTGTCTGTCTGTCGGAGGTTTTGCTAAGAGACCGTTATAGTACTAGAAAGCTGTAATTTTGTAGGAGTGTGTATATCAATTACGCCGACAGTGGTAAAATAAAATTTACAAAAATATTTTTTTTTATGGTAGCTCCCCTACATCTGAAGTGGGGATGACAACTTGAATAATTTTTTTTTTTTTTGTTTATTATTTTATATGAAAATCATTTACTTTTACCATGTTTGTAAATATGTGAGCACCATGTATCTATCAGATAATTAATTAATTTATATATCATGGTTTCATTTTTAATTCTTTTACCTATTGTGGTATAGTAATTTTATTGTAGGTGCATCGTCTTCACATATTATTATTATATAATGAATGTATGCAAAATATTGTAAAACTTTTTAAAAGAGTAACGGTGGAGTTTCTTGCCTGTTCTTCTCCATACGAAAACTACCCTTTCGAATGGGCGACTAGAATCAATTCTATTTTATTTATCGTAATTTTTGACGTTCAAAAGTGCCTTTAATGTGCCTATTTGAAATAAATGCTTTGACTTTGACTTTGATGAATATTTTTTTCGTCGTCTACCCCATCGTGTGGGGTATCGTTGAATAGGTCTTCCAAAATAACTTTGGAGTTGCTAAAATAATTTTTCGATTTAATGCTCCATTTACGAAATATTGAACTTTAAAGTGCAAATTTTCAGTAGATGGATAGTGGACATGTTTGCCATGAGTGAGAGAGACAGACATACAAATACATACCATTTTTGTTCTAAAGTTTTGATAAACAATAACATTAACATCACGCGAGTATCGATTTACGCATGCGTCATTGCCGTCATTTGTTTTTTTAATGATTTTCAACTACAGATAACTTATTTCGTAATGCCGGTACGAACTCATGGCTTTTGGCATTATTATTTCCCTATCTGGCTTTTATTCCAATAAATCTAAACAAAACTAGGTCAAGATTTTTCATTATTTTATTAATTTTACTTACTTTTGTTGACTTTGGTAAAAGTGGTGTCACTATCTATCTCTCTCACTCATGGCAAACATGTCCACTATCCATTTCTCTCATCATTTTGCCGTAATATTAAGAACCTACCAAGAGCTTGTGCGAATAAAAAACATTTTAACTGAGTAAAATGGGTTAGCAAAAATCGGGTTACTTGAGGTTTTTAGTTTTTTACTCGTTTTTTTAGTATGAAACTAACAAGTATTGTACCATTTTACAATCCTGATTAAATGCGCCAACTTTTAATGGCACTTGCCAAGGCACTCTAGTACATTTTTTTTAAAGGAGGGCCTTTCAAAGTCGACAAATTTTGAAAATTTTAAATTCATAGTTTAACAAAGTCTTAATTCTAGGAAACTTGGGGCAATTGTGTCATTATTTTTAACTGTGATTCTTAGAAATATTATTTAGGGTTACGGTTTCAAAGTTTAAATGAACAAAAATAATAAAAATTAACCACAATAACCGAAAAATGGTTACAGATTGACCAAATTTTTAGATTTTTCTTAAATGCCTATAATTTTCAAACTGCATGGGATAGATTTTTTTTCTGATTTTTCTCATGATGTTTACAATCAATCCTGTCGCCCCGTTTCGGCTTGACGTTGAGTTCTGGGACACCCTGTATACAAAAAATTATGCCAGTATTTACTATTTATATAATTTTGAGAAAATCAATTGAGACGAAAAAGAATTACAGATGACTAATTACTTTATATCTTCTTATACTAATGGGTGTGTTTATTGTGTATATTATAATGTGAGGTGGGTATGTGTGATAAGTGTGTGTGAGGTGTATGTGTGTGTGGTGTTTGTGTATGTGTGGTGTGTACGCGTAAGAGTGAATTATGTTGTGTGGTGCAGTAGAGCCTCAGTGTCCTCATATGCAAGTTGTTTTATCCAACTTGTTAGAAGTTTCTTAAAACGATAGTGGAATTAATGTAACTTTTGTTGATGATTTCTAGAGATGCTGCTATTTATCTATACTAATATTATAAAGCTGAAGAGTTTGTTTGTTTGAACGCGCTAATCTCAGGAACTGCTGGTTCGAATTGAAAAATTATTTTTGTGTTGGATAGTCCATTTATCGACGAAGGCTATATAACATCACGCTATGACCCTTAGGAGCCGCACAGCGTGTGACACCGCGGGGAACAGCTAGTGTGTGCTATTTAGAGACTTCGTTTTATTTTTCCTGTAATCTTTACATAAACTTCTATCACATAGAATTATTTCAGATTTTTCTCTTTGCAAATTTCGGAGATAGGGGACGCTATTTTTTTTTAATTTTTCATCAAAAGTCGAAAACAATGCGGCCTAAAAAAATTTTTTTGAGAATGTGCAAACTGCGCTCTTTCATAATATGATACCCCACATGACCTAGTAGCCCGTATCCGTTTTGCCGGTTTTCAGCAAGGTGTTTGAAAAGATAATGCTTAATCAAATGCTCAATCATTTTAACATGAATAAAATCTTACACGATCAGTATGGTTTCACCAAAGGACGTTGTACGACCGACGCCGGTGTAACTTTATTAAAACACATTTTTAACACGTGGGAAGAGGCCCAAGACGCTATAGGAATCTTTTGTGACCTCTCCAGGGCATTTGATTGCGTCGATCACGAAACCTTGCTTTTGAAACTTAAGCATTATGGACTTGGAAAACTTACGCTCAGTTTAGTTAGTTCATATTTAAATGATAGGCAACAACAAGTTCAAATAAATAGTATCAATTCACTTGATTTAATAGTAAAAATTGGTGTGCCACAAGGCTCAATATTGAGTCCTTTCCTCTTTTTAATGTACACACATCAAAAGTGTCTAGGGATTAAGCATTTTTATGCGGATTTCTTGAGATTGAGATGTGGCTTTGTAATAAATTTATAATTTTATAAATTTATATGGATCCTTTTTGGTGCATTTCATAATTTGAATCAGGAACTGTGAATCAAATTCGAGTAAAAGATGAAAATCAGCTGTCAATATTTTCCCTATAAAAACATACAACGCATTGAAGACATTATTAGTGCTACTGTTTCCCTACTACTGATTAAAACCAACGTTATTATGGAGCGGCGACGTCATTTAAGCAGGGAAGAAATGCTCAGAGCCGTGGGAATGATAGAAGCTGGTTCCCGGCAACGTACTGTGGCTTTAGCTCTGAATACAAGTCAGAGTGTTATCAGTCGACTTTGGACACGTTACCGAAGCACTGGTACCGTGGCTGAGCGCCATGGAGGACGGTATCGCTGCACCACACGGAGACAAGACCGATACATTCAAATCTTAACTCGAAGAGCTCCAACAATAACCGCCATGATGTTAGCCGTGAGGCTTCATCACTCTTCAGGGAACTTAATTAGCGACCAAACAGTCAGAAACCGCTTGCATGAAGTGAACCTTCATTCCCGAAGACCGCTACGGGTACCACCTATAGCAATGCACAATCGTAGGATTCGATATCAATGGGCTCTTGAACACAGAAATTGGGCAGAAGAACAATGGCGTTTCGTGTGCTTTTCTGATGAGTCTCGTTTTGGTATGAGACCGGATACAAGACGTATACGACACTGGAGAACCCCTGGACGCCAACAGCGATTAAAATCCTGCCAGGAAGTCCATCCTTATAGTGGTGGAACCATCATGGTATGGGCGGGTATTTGGATCGGCGGAAGAACTGAGTTGATTTGGATCAGAGGCAACCTCAACGCTCAAATTTATGCTGAGACGATTGTATCAGACGTCATCGTTCCTCTACAAGTGCAAATCGGTCCCTTATTTCAGTTAATGCATGATAATGCACGACCGCACACCGCAAGAGTTGTAAGACAGACTCTCGCCGCAGCTAACATCAATGTCCTGCCCTGGCCTGCTCAGTCGCCAGACTTGAACCCGATTGAGCATGCATGGGATATGCTACAGAGACGAGCTCTGCCGAATATGGAGGGTATCCAGTCGCAAGAAGACCTTTTTTTGTCGTTGCAACGAACATGGGCGGCCATTCCACAGCGTGATTTGGATGAACTCATTTTGAGTATGCCAAACCGATGTTCTTGTGTTGTTAGTGTTCGCGGTAGAAACACGGATTATTAATTGTTTAAGTTACCCAATAAAATTTTTCTGTTATTTCAGTCTTTTTTTCGAACTTTTGTGTTAGTGGTTCAAATGTCAAAAATCCCTTTATTAGGAAAATGGCAAATTTCTTTATTAATGCAAAGGTGACTTGGTTTATCGTTACTGTGACAAACGAAAACACTTTATTTGATGAATCCTTAAAGAAAATTTTAATTAATATCAATCAGGAGAAAAGTTATTGCAAAAATATATGTTGATCCCTAGACACTTTTGATGTGTGTATATTAATGATCTACTCCATTTATTAAAAAATCAACCACAAATGGTGTTATTTGCTGATGAATTTTTAAGGTAAATAGACGTGCTACAAATTTTGACGACGTAAATAATGCCCTACTGCAGGTTCAAAATTGGTTCACTGCTAATAATTTAGTATTAAATGGAAATAAGGGTTGGGTCTTATATCGAGTCGCCTGAATCTGAGGTAAGTGTGAATATGGGAGGGTGTAGGGGGTTCGTACTAAGCGATAAAATGTATTTTTTGCTGCCGGAGACGCGCCAAAATATTTTAATTATTATTTCAAAAACTTACAAATACTTAAAAAGGAACGTAATTTTGATACATTTCGTAGCAATTTCGATGCTCCGTTTGTCGAAATGTGTGAAACGAAACGTAAGCCGCCATTCTGTTTACATTGACAAATACTTTTGGCGTTCGTTTTGTCATTCCGTTGCTCTCGAGTTTACGTGAATTTTATATGTTGCTATGATTATTAGCTCCCCGCACCCTAATGAGTAACAGATCCTACCCAAAGCACACAGACTTGTGTTGGTTAGGTTAAGTTAGAACGGTGACCACTTAGCGCGAGCCGCGCGAGTTGTTTTGGTAGGTTAGGTTAGGTTAGAACAGTGACCACTTAGCGCGAGCCGAGCGAGCAAAGCGAGCGTGCCGCGGCAGCAGCCGGCGAAGCGCCAGAAAGTAACTATATCCCCGTATCCTAATAAGTGACAGATCCTACCCAGAGCAGACAGGCTTGTTGGTTAGGTTAGAAAATTTTATTCAAAGTGGAATAATAGAAAAACTACGCATCTCCGGCAAGAAAAGAATCCGGGGGGTGAAACAGCCATCCCCCACCCTCCCCCCTACACCCCTCCCATCTTCGTACGAAGGCGACTTGATATAAGACTTTAACCGGAAATAAAACTAAGTGCATAAGATTTTCTTTACCAAATGTCAAGGGTAGTGATTGGGAGATAATATTGAATCAAGAGAAACTAGAATTCGTCGATAAAACTGTTTTCCTGGGGATCACGCTCGACTCAAGGCTACAATGGGGTCCTCATTTAACATCTCTTGCAGGACGGCTAAGTTCAGCAGCTTATGCTGTCAGAAAAATCCGTCAATTTACTGATGTAGATACCGCGAGACTAGTCTATTTTAGTTACTTTCATAGTATCATGTCTTACGGTATTTTACTTTGGGGACGGGCTGGAGACATCGATTCTATTTTTATTCTGCAGAAAAGGGCCATCAGAGCTATATATAATCTCCGCAGGCGCGATTCTCTAAGGGAACTGTATAAGGAAATTAACATCATGACGGTGCCTTGTCAATATATCTACGAAAACATCATGTATGTAAGGAAAAACTTACATCTTTTTACCCGACTCCGCGACGCAAAGGAGTGGTAATGTGTTCATCAGCCTATGTATGTATGTATGTATATTTGTATGTTCCTTTGAAGCACTATACAGACCAAACGCCTGGGTCGATTTTTATGATTCACACGTCAATCGATTCCTCTTAGTCCGACGAGTGTCACTAAAGACATGACGTTAGTGAAAATTCAATATGGCGACTACTATGTATGTATGTATGTATTAAAAAAAAGAAATTTTTTCTCAAAACCTATCGAGTGGGGTATCAAAATAAAGGGCTTTACAAAAATATAAACAACTTATATGGTTAAAAGTAATTCGAAGTGAAAAATCGTAAAAAACACGTACCAAGAACTAAATCGTCAGCGAAATCTTTCATATTTGTCAAACTAAAAAGCTGGAAATAAAAAAAGTTTTTAAAAAAAAATTAAAAATCCGACTGCGGTAAAAAGCTTAAGTTAAAAGAACTGAAAAGCTAAAAACAAGCCCATTTTAAATTAAATAAAAGTTGGAAGCAGGCGGGACCCATTTGAATTTGAAAATATAATAAAAATGCTATGGAAGACGTCTTCAAGACGCTGGACTGGACTGGACAGGGTATCAACGTGAACGGCGAGTACCTATATCTCACATCTTCGGTTTGCCGATGACATCGTCGTAATGGCAGAGACGCTGGAACAGCTAGACCAAATGTTGCACGGCCTAAATGGAGCCTCCCGGCGGGTTGGCCTCGGCATGAATTTGGACAAGACAAAAGTCATGTACAATTCGCACGTCTTGCCGAGTCCAATTCACATCGAAGGGTCGCTTCTGGAAGATGTGAAGGATTATGTCTACCTAGGCCAAGTCATCCAGCTCGGTAGACACAACTTTGAGAAAGAGGCCGACAGAAGGATCCAGTTGGGTTGGGCAGCATTTGGAAAACTCCGTCAAGTCTTCTCGTCGCCTATCCCGCAGTGTTTGAAGACTAAGGTCTTCAATCAGTGCGTCCCGCCCGTCATGAAATACGGTGCTGAAGTGTGGACACTGACGGTCGGGCTGATCCTCAAATTCAAGGTCACTCAGCGCACTATGGAGCGAGCTATGCTCGGAGTCTCTTTGAAGGATAAAATCAGGAATGAAATTATCTGGAAAAGAACCAGAGTTACCAACACAGCTTGCAGAGTAAGCAAACTGAAGTGGCAGTGGGCTGGCCATGTCTGTCGAAGGACCGATGGCCAGTGGAGCAGACGAGTCCTGGAGTGGAGACGGCGTATCGGCAAGCATAGTGTGGGACGACCCCCAGCTAGATGGACGGACTGGCCTGTTGGTCTAGTGGTCAGTGACTATGACTGCTATGCCGGAGGTCGTGGGTTCGATTCCCACCCAGGACAAATGTTTGTGTGATGAGCATGATCATTTGTTCTGTGTCTGGGTGTAATTTATCTATATATGTATGTATTTAGAAATATATAAGTATGTTTATCAGTTGTCTAGTACTCATAACACAAGCTCTGCTTAGCTTGAGACTAGACGGCGTTGTGTGATAGTTGTGGAATATTATTATTATTATTATTACCTAAAGAAGGTGGGTGGGGTAGACTGGATGTGGCGCAGTCTGGGAGAGGCCTATGTCCAGCAGTGGACTGCGATAGGCTGAGTTGATTGATTGATTGAGATATATGTATATAAAAATGGTAGTCAGCACAAAAACATCAATCAGTATATCATAGTTGTCAGTATCATTTCTAATTAAAGTAGTTACAATAATGATGTGAAGAGTGTATCGAGACTACTTGTTGAATTTAATTTCATTTATTCACAAAGGTGTTTTGCATATTGTGGCTTTTGAAGTTCTCTTGCATCAGTTCTGTTGGTCCAATAATCTATATAAAATATAATATGAATGGGACTAGAGCAAGTACCATTATAATCCATTTTCCGAGTTGCATATTATATCAATTGGCTCAATTTTACAAACCTGGTAAGCAAGAAGAGGTGTAAAGTGTACAGTGTGTCCACAACTCTGACATATGAAGAACTCATAGCCCTGCGAGCGCGGCAGGGGCAACAGGAACATGGGCGACTGCTGCATGTTGCCTTGCAGGCTTGAGTATGTATCCTTTGGAATGGCTGCTGAAATCACTTGTTTGCTCTTGTGATACTCCTCCCAAATTATCTGAATTTCGGTTACATCTTTATCTTTGACAAGATCTAATTTGAATATATCACTGAGCCTTTTCTCCTTGCTGTCAGAAACTTCTTCTATGGCTTTTTTTGGATTTAATACTGAGGAGAACTGTCTGAAAATACATGAAATAAATCAATTTAGTAATTAAATCAGATAAAACAGGCTATCTTACAGTTGCAGCCAAGTAGCAAAGTCGCAATAGTGCTAAACTCAATACTTACGAACCTCGTATCGACGGAGCCGAAAGTTTTTTTCTTTGCCTCTTCGTTAGTTTTCTGCTGAGCTTCTACTCTTTGCATAAACTCTTCAGGAGAGGTTTTTTGTAGATCTGCGATACGTGTCGCGTACTTTTCATAATATGGGTTTGTTTTTAAAATTTCTAATGCTTTTTCCATGCTTGTTGAAGTAGTGTTAAAGCTGCGTAAATTAAATGATAGATAACTTGCACGTCTGATGTTGTTAAACAGCCCTATAATAGCTACAGCCATTACCTGCGAACAAATACAAATATGGCTTTTTTACATGTGCCGAAACTAATTAAGTTCTAATGATTTTAATAGGTCTATCAAAGAGTAAAGTAACTTTATAGCACAGAGTACTTTTCTATAATATATTTATTATAGGAAAGGAAAGGTTTATGTAACACACCACAGAGTAGGAGTACCTACTCTTTTTTTTTTTTCTTTGGCTTCGCACGGTTTGTGCATACTCTTTGGAATAGAAAAGTATGGACTGGAAATACCTACAACAAAAAAAGGTTGCATACCTAGTATACCTACAACTCGTATTGTCGCATAAACTGGCTGCCATTGCTAGGGTTGTGTCAATCAAGGAACATAGGTGTTACTATTATCGATTCATCATCTGCCTACTCCGATCAACAGTCTGCCTAGCCTTTTCCCAACTATGTTAGGGTCGGCTTCTAGTCTAACCGGATGCAGCTAAATACCAGTATTTTACATGGAGCGACTGCCTATCTGACCTCCACAACCCAGTTACTGGGTAATACGATACCCCTTGGTACCAGACTTTCGGGCTTCTGACTACCCGTAACGACTGTCAAAGATCCACGAATGACAGCCGGGAACAACGGCTTAACGTGCTATCCGAGGCACGGAGGGGTCTCGGCCCGTCTAGGTATGTAAAGATCCACGGACCAACCGCGGCAAGCGTAGCTTAACCTGATCGATCGAACCGTGCGGCTGTTATTACTTAGCCACAAGCCCCGAGTATCGATACTAAATGAGTCTAACAAGTAACCACATTTGGATCATATAAGTCCGTTGCAAAACGTGCCGAAAGAGAGCACAGAACACTATTACTCTCCTGAGAGAGCCCAAGTTGAGGCGTCTGTCCCTTTTTCTCAATTGCCAGGAGATAAAAATGTCAAATATGGTAAAAAATATTTAATTGACCGAACAGTCAAATATTTAACTTCTAAGTCATGAAGGTAGCAACTAAGAAAATAATTACTTTTGTAAATATTTATGCTTGGTTACAAGACCAGCAAACTCTCTTAATTTTATTTATTTAATAAAATGACGGCTCTAAATAATTTTCGTAAAAACTACTGTGGTAGCCCTGAAATGTGTCATTGTCATGGCAATACAATACGACGATACATACGACGTTTTTCAACACACTTGCCGTTGCGAGGGAAAAAACAGACTAAAGGGGCTATTACATCTTCCTAAATATCGGATCCGATAGTTAGGATCCGATTTAGGACAAGAAATTTAGTCGCCGGAGCTCCTGATTACACGTTCACTGATTTAGGACACTAAATCAGTCGGTAAGGACGAGCGACGAGTGACGGACGTATCGAGGTAAAAAGAAGTTTGTCGATATGACCCCAATATTAACGAAAAACCAAAAAATTGGGATTATCGTAGCCCAAGCGGTTGGCTCCACAGAAATTAAAAAGAGAAAAAGAACGAGATGGGTGAAAAATTATTTATTATTGCGTTAAAAACTAGCAAGCATGAACAATAGGAGGGCTTTAGAACCAGATGACTTCAGAAATTATGTTCGAATGAATTCAAAAGAATTTGATAAACAGAATTTGATAATCGCGAAAAAAAAATCTGCTGTTCCCTACATTTATGTTCGTATAATTCGTCAAAATGTAAGGAACAGCTTTTTCGCGATTTCAGGTTTGGTCCCATAGTAAAAGTTGCTCATAATGATGAGTACAATGACCTCATAGGAGGTTGATAATGTTTTACCAATAACCCTGTATTATTAAATCTGGTGACACCTTTTATACAAAAAAAAAAAATACTTTTTACCTATGCATACAATCAATGAAAAACTCGTACCTACTTAATACCTATGCATACAATCAACGAAAAACATGCGCTCGCGACGGCAGGCGAGCGGCGACTGAGCGTCCTAAAATGTGATTACACCGCCGTTCCGATTTAGATTTAGGACGTCGGAAACCATTCTTGTCCTAAATCGCATCCTAAATCGGATCCTTCCTTCCTAAATGCGATTACACTATCCTGAATTTAGGAACGACTAAATATCGGATCCGATATTTAGGAAGATGTAATCAGACTTGTATTGTTAAATATTGTATAGAAAATGGCGCGCTGGTTTTGTTTATCCGCTAGCCTGCACTAGCAATCACAGAACACTATTACTCCTAGCGGAGCTAGTAATGCGCGCGCAACTGTAAATAGATATATAGTAATATATCTAATAGATAATAATAGAGATTTAGGCTATGCCACTATTGCCACTTTATGCACGCGTCTGGATTGAGGGCCTCACAGTTTTAATTCACGTTTAAGAAATTCATGGCCCATTGCTTTAAGTTTTTACTATTTTTAACTAATTTCCCTTTAAGTCTTATTTCGTTCCGTAAGGGTTCAAAAAACAGGCCCTCAATCCAGATGCACATAATAAAAATTACTATAAGCACTGACAACAGACCGCTAAACAGCCTATAGAAAAAAATATAATAAACACAAAATAATGTTTAGACTGCATCGGCATCGTAGTGTTCATCATCATTTCAGCCGAAAGACGTCCACTGCTGGACATAGGCCTCCCCCAAGCACTTCCACTTCGACCGGTTCTGTGCTTCTCGCATCCAAGGGGTTCCTGAGGCCTTCACAAGGTCGTCGGTCCACCTTGTGGGAGGCCTTCCAACGCTACGTCTTCCGGTACGTGGTCCCCACTCCAGAACCTTTCGGCCCCATAGGCCATCTGTTCTGCGGAGCAATGTGCCCTGCCCACTTGGCAATTCTTCGGGCTATGTCGGTTACATCGTAGTGTTGTCGTATGTCAAATAATTGTAGTTTAGTTAATATGGAGAAAGTACTATTCAGCGAGAATCCGCAATAATAGAACGCCAGTCAGGGTTTTTTCCGTTTTTGTTTGAAGGGGGGCCACGGACAATAATTTTAAGGTGAATGCGCAGTGGTAGACCGCGAAATTAAAATTTTCTTACGTTTTTGCAATTTTCAGGTCAGTGTCAGGTTGTATCTTGATCAAAATATGATTTGCGACTATAACAGGTACGTCTTTACAGAATTATAATCATTAATACATCTTTCTAAGTTAGATTTGTTCCATATGAACAAATCTGCAATTGTTATAGCGGCAACAGAAATACACCATCTGTGAAAATTTCAACTGTCTAGCTACCACGGTTCTTGAGATACAGCCTGGCGACAGACAGACGGCAAAAACGCCGAAAAAAATACGTTTTTTTGTATGGGAGCCCCCCTTAAATATTTATTTTATTTTGTTTTTAGTATTTGTTGTTATAGCGGCAACAGAAATACATCATCTGTGAAAATTTCAACTGTCTAGCTACCGCGGTTCTTGAGATACAGCCTGGCGACAGACAGACGGCAAAAACGCCGAAAAAAACACGTTTTTTTGTATGGGAGCCTCCGCCGCCACTCATCCGTGAACCCGCCGCGGCTGTCCGTCACCGGACCATCCTCTGGGGAGTACTCCCCATCACCGGCGCACCAGAACACATAGCACGCCGTGACCACCCCAGGGACCAAACCAGCACATGGGCGCCAGACGACCCCGTGTCTGGGCACCCTTGGTAGGGGAGCAGTCACTTAGATTTTAATTGATCAGGAATCTTCTTCACAATAAAACTATAACCATGCCTAGAAAAAGGTCAAATCTTTTCCAATGTTCCAAAGGAGCTAAAAGATTGCGGATCATAAGATCCCAAGAATCTATCGAAGAGCGTCAGGAGAGACTTGATGCTGTTCGAGAACATCAGGCTGCAACTCGCTCCGTGGAAACCTCTTCGGATCGCGAAGCACGCCTGCGTTCTCAGCGTATTTACGCATCTACATCCAGGTCTCTAGAGACCAGTGAAGAATATGATGCGCGACTGACCGCTGATCGTGAACGTCATGCATTGTCTCGCGAGTCGGAGACGTTCACGGATAGAGAATTGCGCTTGAGTTCCAAGCGTATCTACGCATCGACTTTTAGGTCTCCAGAGACAAGTCGGGAACGTGATGTGCGACTGACCGCTGAGCGTAAATGTCACGCATTATCTCGCGAGTCGGAGACGTTCACAGATAGAGAATTGCGCTTGAGTTCTCAGCATATCTACGCATCTGCTTCTAGGTCTATAGAGACAAGTGCGGAACGTGATGCGCGACTGTCCGCTGATCGTGAGCGACATGCATTGTCTCGCGAATCGGAAACGTTTACCGATACAGAATCACGCTTGAGTTTTCAGCGTATTCGCACATCTACTAACAGGTCTTTTGAAACAAGTGATGAACGTGAGATTATCATACATTGTCCCGAACACGCACACAACAAAATACTCATAATCAGTTAGAAAGTGAGAAAGAAAGAATTGCTGGAGTACGGCATGAAGAGATAGATTAAGAAGAGCGCAACGAACGTTTGAATTCTGATCGACTTCGACATTCTCTGAACAGAATGTCGATATCATCTGAAGAATCGGATGTGTCTCAAGATATAGCCGTAGGGCATGGCGACCTTCCTTGGGTTGATAAGAAACGGAGTCCATTTACGTATACTCCTATGATTGACTACGCCACATATTCCGCCATCGGAGGTATGGTTCAAAATTGTACTTTTTGTGAATCTGTTAAATGGCAAAAAGAAACAAACGGTATGTGTTGCTCAGTTGGAAAAGTACATATTAAAATATTAGAAAATCCTCCAGAAATATTAAGATCACTGCTAATCGGTGACCATCCACAGTCAAAACATTTCTTGGATAACATACGTTCGTACAATAATGCCTTTCAAATGACATCTTTTGGTGCAGAACAGATTTCAGAAGGCCCATTTATGCCAACATTCAAAGTGCAAGGCCAAGTTTACCACCTTATTGGTTCATTATTGCCTGAAAATGACGTCTCGAATCGTCTCGCGCATCCCGTTGTTTTTCAGTCCCTGGGCTCTTAGAATTCGACATCAGACGTTTCAGATCTCCGATTTTGACGACCCCGTTGTCGCTGGCATAAGCAACAGGATCCGCGTACGAAGTCGCGGGCAGAAGCTAGTTATTAATAATACTTAATAATAATAATGATTTATTTTCTCACCACAATACATGTACATTAGAGAGATAACAATACAAAACACGTAACAGCAATAATTATATTGTGGGAGACTGGTGCCTAAACTAGACGTGAGGTCTGTATTTCAGGTCACCAAATATTCTCTTTATCAATTTATATGATGTTCTAATTTTATATGTTATAATTATTTTTTGTCCGTTCTTACGTCCTTACACGAAATACACCAACACATTTTCTTCTACATTCAATCCTTTACACAGTTTGGCCGCACAGTTTGGCACACGCTCACTGGGTTCGTAGCGCAGCGTGGCGTCGAACTCTACACAGTCTCGCCTCCACAGCCGGCCGCGCGCGGCAGGTCGGGCGGCGTGCGACGCGCGTCGGCCAGGTACGGGTGCAGTAACGCTGCGCGCGCCGGCACGCGCTCGCTGGGCTCGTAGCGCAGCGTGGCGTCGAACTCTACACAGTCTCGCCTCCACAGCCGGCCGCGCGCGGCAGGTCGGGCGGCGTGCGACGCGCGTCGGCCAGGTACGGGTGCAGTAACGCTGCGCGCGCCGGCACGCGCTCGCTGGGCTCGTAGCGCAGCATGGCGTCGAACAGCGCGGCCGCGTGCGGAGCGGCTCGCGCGGGCTCGGCCAGCAGCGCGCGCGCGGGCCGGGCGGGCCAGCGCGGGAAGGCGGCGCGGAACTCGGGCAGGCGACGCGCGCCCGCCCACACGTGCGCGCCCGGCGTGCCCAGCGCGCGGAACACGCGGAACAGCTGGTCGATCTCGCTGTCGCCCGGGAACAGCGTGCGCCCGCTCGCCATCTCGGCGTAGATGCAGGCGAGGCTCCACACGTCCACGGCGGTGGAGTAGAACTTGGCGCCGAGTAGGATCTCGGGCGCGCGGTACCACAGCGTCACCACCTCGTGCGTGTAGGCGCGCACGGGGATGCCGAAGGCGCGCGCCAGGCCGAAGTCGGCCAGCTTGATGTTGCCCTCGGCGTCCACCAACAAGTTCTGCGGTTTCAGGTCTCGGTGCAGCACGCGGTGCGCGTGGCAGTACGCCACGCCCTCCAGCAGCTGGCGCAGGTAACTCTGGCGACACATAACCATTTTTGTTAAAGGCCCTGCACACACTACAACAGAAGCACAGCTGCCTGGCATGCCGCCGCACAGTATGATAAATGCCTCAAAAAACGGACATCAATTTTTCATTCTATTAATCATAAAAAAGTAATTTAAAAAAATTAAACCGACTTCAAAAGAAATTAACTCAAAATTATGAAATAACTTTAATATCGGAAGTCGGTGTCTTTGGGATCTGTATTTTATAGTTTTAGTTTTTTGCCACCGACTTCCGATATTAAAGTTATTTCATAACTTTGAGTTAATTTCTTTTGAAGTCGGTTTAATTTTTTTAAATTACCTTTTTATTTCGTAATTTTTAGTTTTTGCACTATAAATTTGACCAAGATTTTGAGATGATTTCCCTTTGACACTACACCCGTAGCTCGATTCAATAAGCCAGGCCGTCACACTTACACGTATTAGACTATATCTTGATAATTACTGAATCGATTTTGATGAAACTTGTACTGTTCCCTAAGTAGAAGTAAATGTAAGCCAATAAAAAAAATGGTCACGATCCGATTAATAGTTGCGGAGAAATGCGTGGACAAACATACATACATACATACGTCTATAAAGTTTGGTATATTTGCTTGGGAGCCCTAATAGATTGTCATATGGTCATGTGTGAATTTAGCGCAATTCCAATAATATTACATACATAAGTGTCGAATTGATAACCTCCTTTTTTTTGAAGTCGGTAAAAAGTATGAACTATTTTGAATGCGAGAGTAGAACTCCCGGATCTTAAACATACTTTAAAACAGAGTTATAATTTTTATTAGATTTTTAGAATTTCCAGAAAATCGCAAAAATAAACGATGCGATGTGATGAAAATATTTGAACATTTGTTCTTGAAGTTTATTGATAGTATAAATGCAAGGTATTGTATAGGCGAAACAGAAAAGATTTCCCTATAATAGAAAAAAAAATATGCCAGATTTGATTTTATTTTTTCCGTCGGACATCTTTTGTCAGTAGCACCACAGTCTATACATATGGTTTTTATACTGTGGTAGCACCTTATATTTATCTTAAAACATTCTTCAGATCTGTACTCATTTTAGTACGCACATTTTCATTTGGTAAAATTTTTACTTGGCAGAATATTATTAAGGATAATGTCATTTAGGCATTTGATCGTTAATCAAATGATTTATTACAGCAAACAATCTTTAAATAATAAACATTTAGTAAAAAAAAAAAATTTTGAATTATGAAATAAAAAAAAATATTAAAAATAAATTCTTATGGAAGTCGGGGCACCTCTTAGAGTAGAAGGTGTTCCACAGAACGGTCTCCCGACTTCCATAAGAATTTATCTGTTTTAGTCTCGTTACATAAATTCTTTACGTCGGGGGTTTTTTAATTATTTTATCCTTTTCCAATTACATTTAATTTTATGGGGGACCTCTTAGAATAGAAGGTGTTCCACAGAACGGTCCCCCGACTTCCATATGAATTTATCTGTTTTAGTCTCGTTACATAAATTCTTTATGTCGGGGGATTTCTGCTTTTGACACAGTAGATCACAAACTACTATTAGCAAAAATGGAACACTATGGAGTGAGAGGAACGGTTCTAGAACTATTTAAATCTTATCTGAAAAATCGAAAGCAATACGTAGAAATTAAAGTGACTGAAGACAACCGACTTCCAAAAAACACTATAAAGTGAAAAATAACTTTAATTTCGGAAGTCGGTGTCTTTGGATTTGTATTTTTGTTTTTTGCCACCGACTTCCGAAATTAAAGTTATTTTTCACTTTATAGTGTTTTTTGGAAGTCGGTTGTTTTTTTTGTAAAAAAGTTTTTATTTTTTACTTTTTAGTGGGTCAATTTGTAATTTATCTAAGTTACAATAGCGTAATGTCAACTGCTGATCACCTTTTACAAAATATTGCTTTTCCCGATGCAGGGACGTTAATTGTTGAGGAGTTCTCCTAGCTGATAATCCTGGCTGCAGCATCAGGCCAGACTTATGTCAACATTGAATTGAACTTAAAATTTAGTCCTGTTTAAAATGAGCCCAAACACGACTACGGTGCTGTAATTTCAAGGTTTGTACCTACTTTTGATGATGCTGGCTTTAGCATCAGGTCTCTATGTACTTCGGTGTTCCTCATTAACAGTACGTTTATCCACCAATCGAGCCCTTTTCAATGAGCCTAAACACGATATATCTGCTGTTAGTTGTCGAGGAGTTAGGTACTCTGCAGACTATCCTGACTGCCCAAATGTGGCAATTGCCCTATCAAACATCAAAACAATTTACTAAAACAGTCCTTGCCTGTTCGAGTAACTTCTTACTGTTAAGGAGTTGTACCTTCCATCATCAGCCCAGCTACCTGAGATGGTGACAACCATACGCAAATACACAAGATACTTCATAAAATATGCGAAAAACAATAAGTGAGCCTATAAAATTTGAGGGTTGCCCTCGATTTCTCTAAGATCCCATCATCAGATCCTAACTTGGTGACAGTGGGACCACCTCAGAACTATCTACTTTCGAACAAAAAAAGAATCTTGAAAATCCGTCGACAATTGGCGGAGTATTCGATGAACAAACATACAAACAGCCGAACATAGTACCTCCTCCTTTTTGTGAAGTCGGTAAAAAAATGTGAGAAAGTATACAAATCGGGTTCTAAACTAATAAAGAAGGGAGTTCCCCAAGGTTCAATACTGGGGCCAACCTTTTTCATATTGTTCATTAATGATTTAATTAATTACATAGAAAAGCATATAGATGCTGGACTTGTTCTTTTTGCTGACGATACAAATGCTATAATATCCGCTAATGACATATAAACTCTAACAAATAAAGTAAACATGGCTCTGGCTCTTTTCCATCATTGGTTTACCATCAACAATCTTAACCTAAATACCAGTAAAACAAATGTCATGTTATTTAGGACAACAACAATAATAATAAATTGTTTATTACCACAAAGTTCAAGTACATTGCACTGTATACATATTAAATATCTTAATTTAGCATTACGTAGATAGTACAATAAGTTCAACCCTGTCCCCTAAACTAGGCTAGGACTGTATCTTAGGGGGCAGTGCCCGGCTATAAGGTATGCTTCTATGATTCTATTTTATGATTCTATTGTGGCAAACGTGCCAGTGGACCATGTAAAGTGGGTGCATTTTGATCTTGTGGTAAATTAAAAAAAATAAATTTATAATAATGTGAGTGAGAAAGTGAAGAGTGAATTGTATTGTATAAGAGTAAATGTGTGATGATTGTGTGAGGGAATGGATGGGGTGTTTTGTGATAGTGTTGTGTATAGTGAATGAAGTGAGTGTATGTACGTTTGAAGTGTGTTAGGGATGTGCGAGTGATATAACATAATAGGGATAGCGCGTGTGCGAAAAATAGGTAGATTACACTTATAGAGGTGTTTATTAGGTGATGTAGGTTAGAAGAGATTCCGTTCCATGATAATCCAGTTTTAGCAGCCATTCAGTTACTGTACGTTTTAATTTAAACCTGGGAAGACCAAGAATATTTAGTTTTTTATGGGCTTTGTTATAAATGTGGGAACTTATTACGTAAAATTGGTGCCTTGCAAACTTTGTTTTATGTTGACTGCTGGGAATTATATGTTTACGTTTTTTGGGGTCAGGGGGAGCCAAACTGCCATGTATCCTAAGAATTGATTGAAGCACAAATAGCTGTCGTACAGTTAAAACCTTACAGTCTGCATAAAGTTGCTCTGTTGGATATCTGCGTGGTTTCTTTGTCATAACTTTAAGGACTGCCCTTTGTGCTCTCTCAGCCCTCAGGATACCTGTCTTGTTGGCTGCACCCCACACATTAATACAGTACCCCAGCACTGATTGGCACAGCGCAAAATACACCATTTTGAGAACATCATGGTCAGCTGACCCCCTGAGTGATTTAAAGATAGGGATAAGGCGCATTGTTCGGGTGGTAAGGGTGTCTAGGTGTTTGTCCCATCTTAGTCCGCTGTCTATGTGGATGCCGAGGTATTTTACGCTGTCATCTCTTCTTAATTTTGGACAGGAGCAATGTGTTGAAGGACTTGTACATGAGTGTGCCGTTATGGAGAAAGTACTTGGGGGTTTCATGTTGCAGCGGATGGCGAAGGGAACATATGAAATTTTGATCAGATTTAATGTCAATAGGTTAGAATTAAACCAGTGCATGATTCTACTTGGGGCAGACTCAGCGTTGCTTTTAACGGCTTCCCAAGATGGACCGTGGGCGATAATTGCGGTGTCATCTGCGTAGGTGTATATGTTGCAGTTTGGGAGCGTCATATTGCAGAGATCGTTTATGTAAATTTGAAACAATGTCGGCCCTAGTATGCTACCTTGTGGTACGCCGTAAGTCACTATCTCCTCGTTACTTAAATTAGGACCAATTTGGACTTGTTGACTACGGTTTTTAAGGTAATCTATGAAAATTTCAAGAGCCTTGCCACGAACACCCATGGATTCCAACTTGGAGATAAGTTTGGGCACAGAAACCGTGTCAAACGCTTTAGAAAGATCTAAGAAAATTCCCAGACACTTCGTCCTTTCATCGAGTTTTTTAGCAACCAGTTGCGTAAGATCTAGTACCGCGTCTTCAGTTGATACTCCTGAGCGAAAACCGTATTGGTTGTCAGCTATAAGACGAAATTTGTCTAGGAAGTTTCTAAGTTGTTTATTGAGAATCTTCTCAAAAATTTTAGAAAGTGAAGTGAGTACCGATATGGGTCTCTAAGTGTTTACACAGTTTCTGTCCCCTCCCTTGAAAATTGGGTGAACAATAGCTTTTTTAAGAGCATTCGGGAAGACTCCTGACTGAATGCAGAGGTTAAAGATGTAGGCTATATGTGGAACCAGGATATGACGATGCGTTTTAAGCAATGATGACGTGATACCGTCCCAACCTACAGCACAGTCACTGCGTAGCTGAAGTATAGTTGCTTCCACGTCCCTTTCGTCTATTTCAGTGATGACAAGCGAATTACAAGGCTGGCTTTTTGTTAAAGTTTCGTGGGAATAACTGCTGATGGATGTGGTTTGATTTTGAAGTATCTTGGAGGCCAAGTTTTTACCTACATTGGTGAAAAAAGTGCACACATTATTAATGGAAGAAGTTGGAGTGTCACATAATTTCAACAATATGTCCGGACTAGTTCGTATTGGGCGAGTGTTGGTGATTTCTTTGATTGTTTTCCATAGGGATTTAGGGTTGTTTTTACTTTTTTGTAGCTCATTGTGTTCATGTGTTTGTTTTAGTTTTCTAAGCAATTCGTTACAAAAATTTCTGTAGCGCGTGTATGTGATTTTTAGGATTAAGTTATCTGGAGTGTTTTTTTATTTTAAATGCATGATGTCTCGATTCCTAATGCATTTTAGAAGACCTGGGGTGATCCATGGCTTTAGGGTTCATTGTTTCCGCGGGAGGGTGATTTGTATTGTATGTTTAGTTGTAACTGTAGAGATAATTTTTACAAGTATGTTCATAGCTTCGTTACCGTCACGAGTCTTGTAGATATCTGCAAAACTTGTATTCCCCAAATCGTCTTTCATAGCGTCGTAGTTTGTGCGAGATACAGTGGTTTTTTTGTTGCGTGTAGGGTTTGTGTCTTTAAGTAATAGCACTATCGGTTTGTGGTCTGTAATGTGTGATTCCAGAATTAAGGTGGTAGTGTCTAATTTTGTCTTTATGAGAAAGTGGTCAATACAGTTTTCTAATCTGGTTGGAAGTAGATGGGTAGGTGATAATCCATGAGAGGCGTTTAGGGTAAGATAGTCCAAACTACGGTCGTTTCTTTTGTCTTCCTTGAAGTCGATATTCAGATCACCAACCAGGATGACGTTCTGATAATTAGATAGATCATTGTAGGCATCATTTAAGCTATTCAGAAAACTTTCAAATTGATCTCTGGTGTTGTACGAGGGAGACCTGTAAACTGCCACAATCGCAAGTCCCGGTTCCATTTTACATACAAGACAGTTTGCATTTACAATGTTGGGTTCGTATACAGTGGCGGAAGATCGGGTTTTTAGGTAGATTACAACGCCCTCGTTTTGATTAGAGTTATTTAAGGAATAGTGTGATTGATATCCGTCAATTATCGGTATGTTACTCACTTTTCTCAGCCAACACTCTGTGAGGACAATAACATCGAAATCAATTTTAGTGGTATAGATAAGTGTTTGAAAATTATCGAAGTTTTTACTAATACTGCGTATATTGATGTGGAGTATTTTAGTGTTATTATGTTTTGCGAATTTAACGCAGTCCTCTGGATCAATTAAAAAAGAATTTCCTAGGTGAAGCCTGTCTAGCTCTTCATTAATGTTATTTATGGTAGCCATTGGAATTGCGATTAATGTTATTACTAGGTTTATTGTTGCTACTTTCGTTGAGGGTTCCTATAAGTACCACTAACATATCAGGGACGGCACTCTGTAGTGTATATGATAATAAAAGGATGTTCTTATGTATGTGTATGATGAATGTTATATGTGAAACAGTGTAAGTGGAGAATTGAGAGTTACTGAGTTTGGGTTTGTATATGTGTGAGATTTGCTGTTGTTTGTGTATACATTCGCTAAATTTTAAATTTGAAAACCATTTGGAAATAATGAAAGAAATAATAATAAAGAGCTTAATAACTAGTCACATACAGGTGGTAGATAGAGCCTAAAGACATTTTTCTGAACGAATTAAAATATGTTTATCTCCCTGTACCTTTCGCAGTAAGATATTCCCGTTGGCAATCCAGCAATATTTATAGTCGTACTTTTTGGCAAACTCCCGAGATTGATAAAACAGTTTTTTGGTGTTGGCAGGTAATTGTTCGGTGATGTAAATAGGCTGACATTTTCCCGGAATACCAATAAATGCTGTGTTTAACTTATCCTCTTTTTGTTTATCTTTGTTGTAGGATTGGACAGCTGATAATAAAGACTGTTTGGATTGAACTGAGGTAAATTCGGCAATGATTGGGCGTGGTGTTGCAGGTCGAGAAATAAGGATAAAATTGACATAACTTTGAATAATGATACTATAACTTTAATGGATAACGTAAAATTTTTAGGTATTTACATTGACGAAAGTTTAAACTGGAAAAAGAACTGTCAGCAATAGAAAGCTCAATTAGCTCGGCTTGCTATGCCCTTAGAAGTCTTAGAGAGGAGATCACAATCGAACAATTAAAGGTGTACTATTCGCTTGTAGAGTCAAGGCTATTATAGTAAGAATTCCACCCTGGGTCTCTTGCAAGCAGTATTTTAAAAATCTACAGATATTAACTGTGCCGTGCCTGTACATTCTAGTAGTGCTTACTGAGCTTATGAAAAAACTGAACAGGTCCGAAACAGCAGAAGAAAGAAATAAGCGAGAAAGCTACAAGGCGTAAGGACTTGCAGTATGACATACATCCACTTATGAAAGTGGTCAGTCATGCGGCAAGTTTTCAATCAATCAAATTGTATAATAAACTACCTATAGAATTGAAGTCCTTATATAACATAAACCAGTTTAAGCAGCAATTAAATCTTTTTTGGTAGAAAAATGCTATTATGCTGTTGATGAGTTTCTCACTGATGTGTCTGATGTGTCTTAGCTAGACCATTACTACATTATTATGAATAATAACATTCTACTGAACATAACATTTTAGAAATGCTGACATCAACGAATTTAATTGTGACATTGAATACTGGTGATAATAAAGACATATGTGGATTTTAATGTTATTGACAATTAAATGAAATTATTAGCTAGTTGTTAGTGACATTTATTAATTTATTTATTTTTCTCGTTGACATTTTTTTTTCTTAAATTTTAAACTTTTATGAATAATATTAATGTAGGTAGGAAATGAGATTATGTTGAAGAAATGTAATTGTGTTTTTAATTGTTATTATTTAATTATTTGCTTATGTACCTTTGTAAAAATTCACGACACAATGGAAATTGTTATTGGATAATAAATGAAATGAAATTTTTAATTATTTTATCCTTTTCCAATTACATTAATTTTATTATTATTTTGTGTCAATCTGTGTGGTTCTTTCCCCAAAAGACCACCTCAGACATCGATCTACATGGTCTTCATATAACCTGACCAAGATTATGTCTGGACTTTAAAAGAGACTGTGACCTCTGAGTTTGTTTCGGCCTTTCTTCTCAGAGTAGTCAGATAGGAAACGCCGACTTAATCTAGTTTAAAAAAAAACATGATTGACGTGTAAAAGTGTTTGTACAAAAATAAAATCATTTCATTTCATTTGTGTCAGGGGTTTTTTAAATTTTTAATCTAATTTTTTATTAATTTTTTTTAGGGTTCCGTACCCAACCAAAGGGTAAAAACGGAACCCTATTACTAAGACTTCGCTGTCCGTCCGTCTGTCTGTCACCAGGCTGTATCTCAAGAACCGCGGTAGCTAGACAGTTGAAATTTTCACAAATTATGTATTTCGGTTGCCGCTATAACAACAAATACTAAAAACAAAATAAAATTAATATTTAAGGGGGGCTCCCATACAAAAAACGCGATTTTTTTGCCCTTTTTTGCTCGATATCTGTCACCAGGCTGTATCTCAAGAACCGCGGTAGCTGGACAGTTGAAATTTTCACAAATTATGTAAAAACAAAATAAAATAAATATTTAAGGGGGGCTCCCATACAACATACGTGTTTTTTTCGGCGTTTTTGCCTTGTGGTACGGAACCCTTCATGTGCGAGTCCGACTCGCACTTTGCCGGTTTTTTTTTTTGCTGTCTATGATAGCAAGCAGGCTTGATTGTGCGTTTGTGAATCATTGCTGCAAGGTTTCGGCTGGGCCTGTCACTGTGCAGCAGTGATGTCACAATCTGTTTTCTGTGTTTGGTATTGTTTTTGTCCTTGTAAGTGTACTAACATAGTTTGTAAGTATATTGTTACTAACACTATGAGTCTTGTTGCTCGAAATAAAAATATTATTATTAATTATTTCTTGCTTTTTGTAGGGACTCCTTAATTTTTGTATTTCATTTCTTTTATTTTCTTGCGTTTTAAGATTCAGGTAATTTGGTGTTTAATCAGGTTTTTTTATCCGTCAAAAAATAATTATTAATTTATAGTTGAAGAATATTTTTTAAGACTAAACAGATTTTTTTGTTTTATTGTATCCTTTTTCTAGTTCTTCCTTTAGTTATTCAACTTTCGTACAAGTATTTCATAGCTATTAGATATCTTAGGTATTTCAGATCTAGTTTATAAAATGGGTCTGCGACACTATCTGAAGTAGAAATACTTTTGTTAAGTAGGATAATTCCATTCGTAATGATGGAGTTGTGAAAAAAAAAAGGAATTCGCCATTTTGTGGTGGCGGCCATCTTGGGGATCCTGCCGTTTTGCCAAAATTTCACTACCCAAACAAATTTTGGCACCTTTTTTTATACCAATGCAATGTTTGGAATGATTTTAGTACGCACATTTTCATTTGGTCAAATTTTTACTTGGCAGAATATTACTATGGATAGTGTCATTTAGGCATTTGGTCTTTCATCAAATGATTTATTACAGCAAACAATCTTTAGACAATAAACGTTTGGTCAAATGATTTGTTGTGACAAAAAATATAAAGGCCAAAATAAGATTTTTTGCGAATTAATTATTGCAATTTGATTTTAAAATAATCATATATTTAATACAAAATACTTGTAACTTAAAATTTTATTTTTTTTGGGATGGACATGATCGAGAACCGAATTAGCTAGACGAGGTTAATTATTTTTTTTTTAATGCTTAGGTTAGGTTAGGTTAAAACTGTGACCTTCTACGCACGAGCCGAGCGAGCGAAGCGAGCGGTGCCGCGGCAGCGGCCGGCGAGTGCCAGAAACGACTAAATTATATAGAAAAAAAAATATGGAAAAAAAGAGATTATTTTTAGCAGGCTATCGAGAACCGAATTAGTTAGACGAGGTTAATTATTTAAAAAAAATGCTTAGGTTAGGGTAGGTTAAAACTGTGACCTCCTACGCACGAGCCGAGCGAGCGAAGCGAGCGGTGCCGCGGCAGCGGCCGGCGAGTGCCAGAAACGACTAGATTATATTATAGAAAATAAAATATGGAAAAAAAACAGGCTACCCGAAACTGAACTAGTTAGAAGAGATTTTTTTTTTAATACTACCTGAATACTTAATTTTATTATTACCTGTTTAAAATTTGTCCCAAGTGGAAAAAACACCCTTGTAATAAAACGTCTTCAAAGTTCAAAGTTAGATCTTATGCTTAAAAACTGCGAAAACTGACGATCCTAAATATTTGGCAAATGTAATTTTGCGTAAAATGTTAAATTCCAACTGAAATATTTGACTAAATGAAAATTGGTAAAAGTACTAGTTGGTAAACAAGTTATTGTTTAAACGTTCACTTGCCAAACATTAGGTTTGGATTACAATTATTTGTGAAGAGACTTTTTGCTAAGTAATAATTTGGCAAATGAAATTATGCGGAAAATTGTTTGGGAAGTGATAATTTGGCAATTTCTTTTTGGTGAAACAAGGGAGACCCGCCATCTTGGATTTGAAATTTGTAATAGTGTATAGTATTCTACTAGTCAAGCCCTTTCATTTAATACCCATATTGAGGGAGTTGTGAAAAAAAAATGTAATTCGCCACTTTGTGGTGGCGGCCATCTTGGATTTGAAATGTATCATAGTGTATAGTATTCTACTATTCAAGCCCTTTCATTTGATACCCATATTGAGGGAGTTATGAAAAAATATGTAATCCGCCATTTTGTGGCGGCGGCCATCTTAGACCGATTTTCATCAAACATAGCTAAGAACACTCCCAACTAATTAACCTTTCAAACAAAAAAAAAAACAAAATCGGTTCATGAGTTCGGGAGCTACGATGCCACAGACACACACACACACACACACACACAACACACACCCCCACACACAGACACGTCAACCTTATAACACCCCGTCGTTTTTGCGTCGGGGGTTAAAAATGGTCAAACTCAGTGGTCGTAGGTACCAGTCATCACTTGCGGAGATGGCGTCCTTCCGCCGCGAGCACCTCCGGAAGGAGTTGGGCCTACCGCAGCCGCAGCAGCAGCCACAGCCACAGCAGCAGCCCACACAGCAGCGGTCGCCACCAGAGTCGGAGTTGGCTCGCCTTGTCCGCCAGGAGTTGGCGAGTCTCAACGCCCGATTCTCGGTGTTGGAGGGGAGGATTTTACGCCCTCCTCTAGCTGCAGACCAACGCAGCATACCGGCGGCATCCTATGCGACCAAAGCCGCAGTGCCTCGTGCCGAACAACAGGCACAAGCGGCTGCTGCTGTGACTGCTATAACGGAGGAGACAACCCCAGTAGCCTTGTCTCAAGACAAGGCGAATGGGAGGAACAAAAAGAAGAAGAAGAACAAAAAGAAGAACAAGTCGGGTGCAGCGGCTGTCTCTGCGGTGCCGCCAGCGCAATCTTCAGTTCAGCGCGACCCTGAACCCGCCTCTTCACAAAGGGAGGCGGAATGGACGGTTGCGGGCGCCAAACGAAAGAACAATAAGGCGCACCGCAAGGCCAAGCAACAGGCCCAGAAAGAAAAGAGGGTGGCCCAAGCACAGGCTGCGAGGCTACGTGCCCCCCGATCAACAGCTGTGGTGTTGACACTGCAGCCAGGCGCGGAGGAGCGGGGCGTAACATATGCCGGGATCCTTACAAAGGCGAAAGCCGAAATTTCTTTAAATGATCTCGGCATAACGGGCCTCCGGTGCAAGCCTACGGCTACCGGTGCCCGACTTCTGGAAATCTCGGGGACTACAAGTGCCCCCAAGGCAGACGCCCTTGCCGAAAAACTAAAGGCGTCTCTCGGCAGCGAAGACGTCAGAGTGTCCAGGCCCACTAAGTGTGCAGATTTGCAAATCTCGGGGCTGGACGACTCAGTCACCAGTGATGAGGTCGCCGCCGCCATCTCGAAAGCCGGCAACTGCCCGCCAGAACAAGTGAAGGCGGGCACAATCCGTAGGGGTGTCTCTGGCCTCGGGACAGTATTAGTCAGTTGTCCTGTAGCGGCGGCCAACAAGCTAAAGGAGGGCAGAAGACTGCTGATAGGGTGGGTCTCGGCGCAGGTGAAGCTTTTGACGCCCAAGCCCTTGCGGTGTTATCGTTGTCTCGAGCCGGGACACGTGGGTGTACGGTGCACCGCGGGGGTCGACCGCAGCCAACTGTGCTTCCGCTGCGGTCAGCCCGGTCATAAAGCTGGCTCTTGCACAGCCGCGCCGCACTGCGTGCTCTGTGCGGCATCCGGCAAGCCAGCCGATCACCGGACCGGGACTAAGGCCTGCGCCAGACCCACAAAAAAGAAATCCGGGACACAGCCGATTCACCCGCCGGCTTCCCAGGATGTTGGTGCACCAACAGAGGCCACCGGCTCCTCGCAACCGGCTCACCCACCGGTTGCGGCAGCAGATCCGCCGGAGACTGGGGAGGAGACATCAATAATGGACACCCAATAATGGCCCCAGTCCAGCTGTTTCCTCCAAAGTAACATAAACCACTGCGCCAGAGCTCAGGATCTCTTGCTCCAGAGCATGGCGCAGTGGTCAATCGATGTGGCAGTCGTCGCCGAGCCGTATTTTGTGCCGCCCAGGGATGACTGGGTGTGCGACACTAACGGCTCGGTGGCGCTGATAAGAAGGACTGCTGTGGACACCCCGCTCTTTGAGGCCATCACCCGGGGGCGGGGCTATGTCGCGGTAGTCTGTGGCGATATTATGGTCGCGGGGGTGTATTTCGCCCCCAGCCTATCTCTCGCTGACTTCGAGGTGGTTATTTCGGATTTGAGCACGGTCGTCAGTCGGAGTCGTCCTCGTCCCGTTCTCGTCTTGGGGGACTTCAACGCCAAGTCTACGGCATGGGGTTCCCCGACAACTGATGTGCGGGGCGAGCTGGTGGAGGAGTGGGCGGTCGAGCAGGGCCTGCTCCTTCTGAACCGGGGTTGCGTGCAGACATGCGTGCGACAGTGGGGCGGGTCAATAGTGGACCTCACGTTCGCTAGCCCCGCTCTCGCGCGCCGTGTCCATGGCTGGCACGTAGTGGAGGACGTGGAGACGCTGTCTGATCACAGATATATCCGATTCAGTGTCTCCACCCAGACCTCGGTCGGGCCGGTCCAAGCAGCCCCGGTGGGCACTGGAGACGGTCCGCGTTGGGCAATGAAGCGGCTGGACAGGGAGGCTCTCCTGGAGGCCTCTATCGTGCAGGCCTGGTTGGATGCTCCCGACAGGCCTGTCAACATCGACGAGGAGGCAGAGTGGTTCCGGGAGAGCATGTCGCAAATCTGCGACGCTGCGATGCCCCGAGTCCGGCCGATTCCATCCAGGCGCCAGGTGTACTGGTGGTCGCAGCAAATTGCGCAGTTGCGCATCGTCTGCGTTGAGAGGCGACGCCAGTATGCCAGGTGCCGAAGAAGACGCCGCCGCTCTCCGTCAGCGGTGGCCATCGAGGCGGAACTATACGAGAGCTACAGGGAGGCGAAGAGCGCTCTCCAATTAGCCATCGTGCGGGCAAAGTCATCGGCCCGCGCAGAACTGCTGGAGACTCTGGACCGAGATCCGTGGGGACGCCCCTACCGTATGGTGAGGGGCAAGATGCGCCAGTGGGCCCCCCCACTGTCCCGGAGTCTTCAGCCACAGCTATTGGAGGACGTGGTGAGCGCTCTGTTTCCCTCACGCCCAGAGCACACACCACCCGCTATGGTTCCGCCTTGGAATGTGCCCAACGCGGAAGACGACGACGACGACGTGCCCGAAGTGACCCGGGTAGAGTTGAGAGTGGCGGTGTCTCGCATAAAAAACACCGCCCCAGGGCCCGACGGCATTCCAGGCCGTGCATGGGTCCTGGCCATGAGGGCTCTCGGGCCCCGACTAGAAGGACTCTTAAGCGCATGTTTAGAGCAGGGCCAGCTTCCACGCCGGTGGAAGACCGGAAAGCTGGTCCTGCTAAAGAAGGAGGGGCGCCCCGCAGACTCACCGTCTGCCTACCGGCCCATTGTGCTGCTGGACGAGGTGTGTAAGATATTCGAGCGAATCATCGCCGACCGCCTCGTCCGGCACATGAGCAATGAGGGGCCGGATCTGGCGGACAACCAGTTTGGTTTCCGTCAGGGGCGTTCCACAGTGGACGCAATCATGCGCGTAAGGGTCCTGGCGGAGGAGGCAGTCGCCCGGGGTGAGGTGGTCTTGGCGGTGTCGCTCGACATCGCCAACGCTTTCAATACCTTGCCCTGGAATACGATCAGAGAGGCACTCCGGTATCACGGGGTGCCAGGTTACCTCCGCCGCATTATCGGGGCCTATCTGTCGGATAGAGCGGTAGTTTACCCGGGTCGTGAATGATGGGGTCGGCGAGAAATGTCGTGCGGTGTTCCGCAGGGGTCGGTACTGGGGCCGCCCCTGTGGAACATAGGCTACGACTGGGCTCTGCGCGGTGCTCTTCTCCACGGAGTCGGCGTGACATGCTACGCCGACGACACGCTAGTGACAGCACGTGGGAAGACGTACCGGCAGGCGGCCATACTGGCGACGGCCGGGGTCGCGCATGTCGTTGGTAGGATCCGGCGGTTGGGCCTGGAGGTGGCCTTGCACAAATCCGAGGCCCTCTGTTTTCACGGGCCGAGGAATAAGCCACCTCCGGGTTCAAACATCGTGGTAGGAGGGGTCTCCATAGCTGTCGAGTCGACGATGAAGTACCTAGGACTCGTCCTCGACAGCCGGTGGAGCTTCGGGCCGCACTTCCAGCGGCTCGCACCCCGCTTGTTGGGCGCCGCTTCAGCGCTCTCGCGCTTGCTGCCCAACTTGGGGGGTCCAAATACCTCCTGCCGGAGGCTCTACACAGGGATCGTACGGTCCATGGCGCTTTACGCCGCGCCAGTGTGGGCGGATGCCCTGACGGCCCGTAACATCGCCTTGCTACGAAGGCCGCAAAGAGCGATGGCCGTCAGGGTAATAAGGGGATACCGTACGATCTCCTTCGAGGCGGCGAGCCTCCTTGCCGGATCCCCGCTCTGGGACCTAGAGGCGGAACTCCTCGCGTCACTATACATGGCGCGAGGAAGCGGTGGGGCGGGGCGAGCGCCTGGTGCCTCGACAAGTTGAGGCGCGCAGGGCAGAGCTCCGCCAGGTCCTAGTGGCGAAATGGGAGCAGCGACTTGCGCGACCCACGGCAGGGCACGCCGCGATAGCGGCGGTAAGACCCGTAATGAAGGAGTGGCTGGAGAGACGCCACGGCGCCCTCAGCTTCCGGCTGACGCAGGTGCTTACCGGACATGGGTGTTTCGGGAAGTACCTGTGTCGGATAGGCCGGGAGCCGACGCCCGAATGTCACCACTGTGACAGCTGCCGCGAGGACACGGCGCTGCACACGTTGGAGGAGTGCCCAGCTTGGGCAGTGCAGCGCCGTGACTTAGTCGCGGCAGTCGATGCTGCGGGCGACCTCTCGCTTCCGGCCGTCATTTCATGCATGGTCGGGAGCGAGAGCGGCTGGACGGCCGTCGCCTCCTTTTGTGAAGACGTAATGTCGGCAAAGGAGGCGGCGGAAAGGGAGAGAGAAGCTGTTACCTCTCTCCCGGCCCGCAGCAGACGCACCGGGCGTCGCAGGGTGGCGGACGACCTCCGGCCACCATAGGGCGCGGCCTGCGGGCGACAGACTAGGGGCGTCTGTCGCCCGATCAGAAACAGGCCTCGAGGCGGCGGCGTAGTGTTCCGCGCGCGCCTCTCAGTTGGAGTACCTGCGGCCGCTGGGTGACGGCCGCAGAGGGTGACGGGGCCCGCCTACAAACATCTGGCGGGCCAATACCTGTCGGGGGCGCGGATGAATGCGCAAGCGATACCCGTACCCCCGGCAATAGGTACAGGAAGGGAGCACCGGGGTGGTTTTTAGTCAGTAAGAGTCTGACAGACCCCGCCGCCCACCCCAGGGCGGCGGACATCCATGAGGATTTTCCCCCGCAAAAAAAAAAAAAAAAAAAAGGTACCAGTCATCACTTGCGCCAGTGGGCCCCCCCACTGTCCCGGAGTCTCCAACCACAGCTATTGGAGGACGTGGTGAGCGCCCTGTTTCCCTTACGCCCAGAGCATACACCACCCGCTATGGTTCCGCCTTGGAATGTGCCCAACGCGGAAGACGACGACGACGACGACGACGACGACGTGCCCGAAGTGACCCGGGTAGAGTTGAGAGTGGCGGTGTCTCGCATAAAAAACACCGCCCCAGGGCCCGACGGCATTCCAGGCCGTGCATGGGTCCTGGCCATGAGGGCTCTCGGGCCCCGACTAGAAGGACTCTTAAGCGCATGTTTAGAGCGGGGCCAGCTTCCACGCCGGTGGAAGACCGGAAAGCTGGTCCTGCTAAAGAAGGAGGGGCGCCCCGCAGACTCACCGTCTGCCTACCGGCCCATTGTGCTGCTGGACGAGGTGTGTAAGATATTCGAGCGAATCATCGCCGACCGCCTCGTCCGGCACATGAGCAACGAGGGGCCGGATCTGGCGGACAACCAGTTTGGTTTCCGTCAGGGGCGCTCCACAGTGGACGCAATCATGCGCGTAAGGGTCCTGGCGGAGGAGGCAGTCGCCCGGGGTGAGGTGGTCTTGGCGGTGTCGCTCGACATCGCCAACGCTTTCAACACTTTGCCCTGGAATACGATCAGAGAGGCACTCCGGTATCACCGGGTGCCAGGTTACCTCCGCCGCATTATCGGGGCCTATCTGTCGGATAGAGCGGTAGTTTACCTGGGTCGTGAAGGATGGGGTCGGCGAGAAATGTCGTGCGGTGTTCCGCAGGGGTCGGTATTGGGGCCGCCCCTGTGGAACATAGGCTACGACTGGGCTCTGCGCGGTGCTCTTCTCCACGGAGTCGGCGTGACATGCTACGCCGACGACACGCTAGTGACAGCACGTGGGAAGACGTACCGGCAGGCGGCCATACTGGCGACGGCCGGGGTCGCGCATGTCGTTGGTAGGATCCGGCGGTTGGGCCTGGAGGTGGCCTTGCACAAATCCGAGGCCCTCTGTTTTCACGGGCCGTGGAATAAGCCGCCTCCGGGTTCAAACATCGTGGTAGGAGGGGTCTCCATAGCTGTCGAGTCGACGATGAAGTACTTAGGACTCGTCCTCGACAGCCGGTGGAGCTTCGGGCCGCACTTCCAGCGGCTCGCACCCCGCTTGTTGGGCGCCGCTTCAGCGCTCTCGCGCTTGCTGCCCAACTTGGGGGGTCCAAATACCTCCTGCCGGAGGCTCTACACAGGGATCGTACGGTCCATGGCGCTTTACGCCGCGCCAGTGTGGGCGGATGCCCTGACGGCCCGTAACATCGCCTTGCTACGAAGGCCGCAAAGAGCGATAGCCGTCAGGGTGATAAGGGGATACCGTACGATCTCCTTCGAGGCGGCGAGCCTCCTTGCCGGATCCCCGCTCTGGGACCTAGAGGCGGAACTCCTCGCGTCACTATACATGGCGCGAGGAAGCGGTGGGGCGGGGCGAGCGCCTGGTGCCTCGACAAGTTGAGGCGCGCAGGGCAGAGCTCCGCCAGGTCCTAGTGGCGAAATGGGAGCAGCGACTTGCGCGACCCACGGCAGGGCACGCCGCGATAGCGGTGGTAAGACCCGTAATGAAGGAGTGGCTGGAGAGACGCCACGGCGCCCTCAGCTTCCGGCTGACGCAGGTGCTTACCGGACATGGGTGTTTCGGGAAGTACCTGTGTCGGATAGGCCGGGAGCCGACGCCCGAATGTCACCACTGTGACAGCTGCCGCGAGGACACGGCGCTGCACACGTTGGAGGAGTGCCCAGCTTGGGCAGTGCAGCGCCGTGACTTAGTCGCGGCAGTCGATGCTGCGGGCGACCTCTCGCTTCCGGCCGTCATTTCATGCATGGTCGAGAGCGAGAGCGGCTGGACGGCCGTCGCCTCCTTTTGTGAGGACGTAATGTCGGCAAAGGAGGCGGCGGAAAGGGAGAGAGAAGCTGTTACCTCTCTCCCGGCCCGCAGCAGAGGCACCGGGCGTCTCAGGCTGGCGGATGATCTCCGGCCACCATAGGGCGCGGCCTGCGGGCGACAGACTAGGGGCGTCTGTCGCCCGATCAGAAACAGGCCTCGAGGCGACGGCGTAGTGTTCCGCGCGTGCCTCTCAGTTGTAGTATGTAGTCTCAATCTAGGCCCTTTAGGGCATGTTGTTGTAGTCTCAATCTAGGCCCTTTAGGGCATTGATCAGATAAAAAAATAATTACCAAGTTTTTAGTTTTCATTTCGTTAGTTAATATTCCTCATTCCCTTTCAATATAGTGTACATTATTCTACTAGTCAAGCCCTTGCATTTGATACCTACATTGAAGGTGTAAAAAAAAAATGTAGGTAATTCGCCATTTTGTGGTGGCGGCCATATTGGACCGATTTTCATCAAACATAGCTAAGAACACTCCCGACTAATTTACCTTTCAAATAAAAAAAACAAAATCAAAATCGGTTCATCCGTTCGGGAGCTACGATGCCACAGACAGATGTTATAGGTATACAATAAAGCAAAGAAATTGAGTTTAATACTTGTTCATAACGTTATTTTGCTCCTATAAATACATATTTGGATTTTGCATAGAACTTTTTACACTTTACATAAATGACTTTCCAAAATCAATTTACCATCCTGTAACACTTTTCGCGGACGACAGTACTATATCTATACCCTGTAATAATAAAGACCTATATAAATATGACATTAATAATACATTGATCGATACTATACAATGGTTAGACAATAATAATTTAAAAATTAATTTAAGTAAGACAGTAATTATGCATTTTAGCCAGCGTTTATTGACATTTTCCAATCTTGACATAATATAACATATAATAATATAACAATTGACACGGTTAATACAACTAAGTTTCTGGGACTAATTATTGATCGACATTTAAATTGGAAGGATCACATAGATTCTCTGAGTAAGAGAATTAGTAGTAGTGCCTATGCATTGTATTCGCTGTCACGAAAGGTCAATAGGGAGGCGTTATTAACAGCTTACTACAGTCTGGCTGAATCCGTTCTCAGATATGGTGTTATCTTTTGGAGTAACTCAACTAATAGAGAAGTAGCATTTAAAGCACAGAAGAGATGCCTTAGAGCAATGTTTCATTTGAAAACCACGGACAGCTGCAAACCATATTTTATAATGCATACAATTTTAACATTGCCATCCATATATGTATATTGTTGAAATCATTATGTTTGTCAGGAATAATCCTAAATTATTTCCGCGCAGAGCAGATCAATTTCCCAGGAACAGGCATGACCAAACCCAACTATGTGTACCTCCCTGTAGGACTGCACTTATGCGTAAAAGTGTTTTTCATATGGCTCCAATTATTTACAATAAGTTGCCTAAAAGTTGGAAGGAGCTTAATAATGTACAGTTGAAAAGAAAACTGAAGACATATTTAGTAAATAAAGCATACTATAATATTAAAGAGTTCCTAGAGGAAAGAGTATTGGCATAGGTAGCTTAATTGATTTGATGATAAATTTTTTGTATTTGTTAATTTACAATGATAACTATTATTATTATTTTTCGCTCTTATTATTATTATTTTTATTGTTGCAATGTTTTTTGATGCTTAAAATTTATTACAATATTATTATTTCTCTTTAATTACTTAATTTATTGTTATTTTATTATTTTAAGAGAATGTTGTAATTATAATAATATTTTTGACATTTGCACGTCACATCGTGTGGCAAACATGCCTGTACCTAATAATGTCGTTACCATCTTGTATGCATGAATTTTCTTGTATGTATGACACATGTTTAAGCAAATAAATGTTATCTTATCTTAACTTGGCACTCATTTAGATCTCCATTCTTTTTGCGGCGAAGCCCAAAGCCAAGCATAATTTTTGTATTGAACTTGGCTCTCCTTTTTTACATATATGTTTTTGGTGGGATATCATTACTTTTTGTAAAGAAAACTAGGCAGGTATTGATTGATATATTTTATAATAAATATACAAATATATAAAATTATATTTATGTAATATATTATATTTATATATATGTAATATATATACATATATTGGGATAGTTTCAAATATCCGCTTGTAACGGTTCCAACGCTACAATTTTTTGTATGGGGCCCCCCCTATTTTTTCACTTTTTTTTTATTTTTAGATTTTTTCCCACTCTTACACACAATTACCGAGCTGGATTCCAAATTTCATCCTTCTAGGTCATCTGGAAGTAGGTTAGATTTAGGTACTATATGTCAGTCAGTCAGTGCTAAAATTTACGACTTTTTGACCTTCATATCTTTATAACCGTTTGAGCTAGCTTCATGAAATTTGGGCTTCTAGAAATCCCTATGGATATAATTAAACACACGTAGTTTTGTGTGTTTATGTTAAAGAGGTTTTGAGTTATAGAAGGGTCAAAAGTGGCACCAAGTGGTTCTTGTAATATTACACTCGGCACTGGCTAGCCAGTTCCTTTGCTTGAATTTGGCTTGACACGCTGCCGCGTCTCTAGATTACTAAACATACCTGTGGGTGCCAATTTGTAGTGCAACTAACAAATTGAGTACTTTGATTTGGTTATTTGAATGCCCACCTTAAAGGTGTTTTTCACTTTGATGATTTTTTATCACAATTTGTAATCATTGGTAAAAGTGGTGGGATATCAAGTTGAAACCTACTAAGTATATATGAAACCGTTAATAATTTCCTGTAACAAGTGAATGTGGAAGAATTTAACCCGAACAGGGTTTGCTTACATTTTCATCAGATACCTTAGGAACAGACCATTCATAAGTATGTATCACTTGCATCGCATCATGAGTACACTTGCTTAGAGAAGTAGTTGGCGACTGTTGACTCACTGGTTGGGATGGTATAGGAACAATAAGACATGTCGCACCAACCCCACAGAAACTGGGATAGGGGCAGGAGATAGATGTTGTTAGGATGTTCATATTTAGCAATTATTCATAGTCAACGTAATGCCACCTCTGTTGTGTGGCATCAGTATGCCCAAGTACAGAATTCCAAACGTAAAAGATATGTCTAAATCATTTGAGATGTGTTTCAGATAATTATAAAAACAATGGGAGAAATGATATGCTGTCAGTTGTGGGTCAGTGGGTCGTCTTAGGGGCGGATTTGTTAGAGTTGGAGTATACGCTTAGGGGCACTATGAGCAGCAAAGAAAACAAGAAAAAAATTTTTTTATAAAAAAAAAATAGGTATATAATAATATAATATAAAAAATAGGTATATAAAAAATAATAGTGGTAGATTTGGCTTTCTCACAGCAGAACTAAAATAAAATTAATTATTTTCAACACACAGACACACTCCAACCGGTAAATTAATTAGTGGAGGATGCAGTTTGTACACAGATAGTGGCAATCGCAAAAATAATAGTTTATTTACCTTAACAAGATCTAAGCGAAGAGGTCCTTTGGTGATGTCCATAAGTCGCTTTAGATCCATGTGAAGGAACTCAAAGACTAAGAACAACTTGTTATCGGCGAGCAGCACGTCGAGCAGGCGCACCACGGCGGGGTGGCGCAGCTCGCGCAGCACGGAGATCTCCCGCAGCGCCGTCGACGGCACGCCCTCCGGCTCACTGCAAAACAAACGACCGCAACCATGTTACTCAAGTGGCTACAAACTACTAAATAAGCTTCTGCAAAGGTGAATATTAATCAATATTATAATGACAAGTGGTGTCACATTTTGGCGCCAAATCATACTTTTCTAGTTTAATTTTCTTCAGAGCGATTTCCTTTCCGGTCACTCTGTCCTTTGCTTTGTACACTACTCCATAGGTACCTTCTCCTATTTTCTCTACTTTTGAAAAATTCTCCATCTAGAAAGCGTCAGAAGTCTTTCGCTTTATTTCGGAGAGACTAGAGAGTACACTACAGATTCAGATTAGATCAGTCACATAGACTATCAAAAAGTACTCTGTGGCATAGACTAAAGCATAGAGTAAGTAAATATGTAAACTATAAGAGACGGAACTCCCATAGAAAAAGTTGAAAAACGTCGCTTGCAATGATTTCAAAAGTAAGGATACGCCCATGTCCCATGTCGCAGTTTACATAGACGTTCTTCTACACGGAATCTATTCCGTGTTCATACAAGCAAAAGTAACGCCATCTGTCATAAATCATACGAACTACGTGAGTGCAGCGGTGCATAGGTCGACGACGTAACCTTGTACGTGCGTTTTTTTTATCACATTATGTCGTCAGTCAGTATAAGTCAGTTGCATGCCGATATCCTTTAAACTCAGAATACCAGATTCTCAAAACACCAGATTCTGAAAATATAAGATTCTCAATAGGATCACATTTCAGACAGTCGAAATCAAAATTTAGTAATATTACAAAAAAAAACCTAGCTAGTTTTTGCAGCAAATAGACTGCATATTGCACATTTTGCAATAAAATACCAATGATTTCAAAAGTAAGGATACGCCCATCTGAACATTTTACATAGACGTTCTTCATACAAGCAAAAGTAACGCCATCTGTTATAAATCATACGAACTACGTGAGTGCAGCGTTCCGTTGCATAGGTCGACGACGTAACCTTGTACGTGCGTACTTACTTAAATGATTTTTTATCACATTATGTCGTCAGTCAGTATAAGTCAGTTGCATGCCGATATCCTTTAAACTCAGAATACCAGATTCTGAAAATATAAGATTCTCAATATATCAGATTTCAGACAGTCGAAATCAAAGTTTAGTAATATTACAAAAAAACCTACCTAGTTTTTGCAGCAAATAGACTGCACATTGCACATTTTGCAATAAAATACTGTTTGGTTTTCTTATATTAATACATATTTTGATTCATTGTCATTGTTGGCATGAAGTTAAAAAGCCTTCTCCATAATTTGGAAACCTGTAATTTAAATATTATTTGTATCGTATTCGCTATCGCATATTGTATAAAAATCGTTTATACCTATGTCTTCTCCTAATTTGGTACCAAAATTCAAAATTACTTACACTACGTTCATAAGACAAAAATAAAACAGAAATAAAAAAATTACGTCCGTACAAGGTTACTTTGTTCATATCGAGGAGCCATTGTCAGCCATTGGCCACACAATGGCCGCCATTGTAAAATAATTGTCGGTGTAGATAAAAATGTGTACGCTAGTAATATATATGTCAATGGTCGCTTGTATGAAACTGAAACGAAAACAGACATGACGTAAAGCTGCCAACATAATAACAAGATAGGGATGTACTAAACATGATAGAGTCGAATAGATGTTAAAGCGAGACAGCGATAGCCGCCATTATGTTAAGCGCACGTTTCTTAGTTCATTTTTTTATTAGACAGTTGGTTGCGTCACACTGGACTAAAGTATATTGGTCACTAGTCAGGCACTCAGACATCATCAGGCATACATTTTTTTGAGTTTATTTGTCAGTGTCAATCTGTCAATAGATATAGGTGGTAATAATAGTTTGTCACTGTGACAGACAATCATACAATGACAGACCAACGTCAATACCACAGACTGTCAATAGTTCAATTATTGTCTTCCTCTATAAAGAGGTCAGTGATACGTAGTATCTCTAAGTATTCTGTGGGTCAGTGCAGTGGGCCTCGGTCATGGACGTAATATAATAGAAGTAACTTCTATGAGGGATTTAATTTTTTTTTAAACTCTTCCCTAGTCGCTGGATAGATGGCGCTGACCTTGGTAAGTTACTGCAAGGAACGGAACTTCACATATTTTTTTTATTATTTCACTTGGATGTAATTTTGAGATCGTAAACGAAAGCAAACGAAAGTGTCAGTCAATGAGCGTATGTGACGTGACGCAATGATTTTTTTCCAAGCGTTTTGGCTTTGTCACCTAGTAACGTAGTCAGTACAACGCCATCTACAGAGTTCTTGGAAACAATTTTTTTTTTAATACTCACAAAGAAAACCTCTCATTATATCATGGACGTAATTTATAGATATATTACGTCCATGCATTATATTGCGTCCATGGGCCTCAGTAGTTTCATTCTCTTCGTAGTCTGTGGTCTCGTTGTTGTCACTATGGACGTAATAAAGTTACGTCCATGGAATTTGACACTTGATTGACGTTCACATTTCACAATGACAATAATGACATCCAATCAAAAAGTGTTGCCAAAATCAATAATTATTACTGTGGGTTGCAATTTATTTTTATAATAATAGTTATTAAAAAATATCCAACGGGTTCCTGCGGCCTTCACAAGGTCGTCGGTCCACCTTGTGGGAGGCCTTCCAACGCACGTAGCGTTCGAAGGCCTCCCACACTTCCCGTTGGATGCGAGAAGCACAGAACCGGTCGAAGTGGAAGTGCTTGGGGGAGGCCTATGTCCAGCAGTGGACGTTTTCGGCTGAAATGATGATTAAAAAATATAATAAAGGAAGGGTGCGTTAAAAAAAATATACAAAGTCTCTCATGTATGAACCTACTTTCATAAAAATATAATCTCTTCCCTGTTCACAACAGAAGACCAGCCTCCATAGAAAAACCTAACATGTCCCTTGATATGCATTTTTTTCTTTTTTTATTAAGTATAATTATGCTAAATTTATATTTTTGCTAACTCTACTCAAAATTTCTTGGAGCGCGGCGGAACTAAAATATAGAAAAAACTATTTTATTGCTATAAACTCTTGGAGCGCAGTGGAATCAATGTATGAACATTAAAATTATGAGAACAATGGGTTTTGGAGTGCAGTGAAACTACCCGTTGGAATGAATTTATCCCAAGAACAAACTTAACATCGTACCCACACAGCACATAATATCTAGTAGATATGCAATATTAGTCTACTGAAATCTAAGATATCTAAGATCATAATGGAACGTTTAGTAGACATCTACAACTGGTCTTGAAATCATCTCTTAGTTAAGATATTACATAATATCTAGAAGACATCTACAGCTGATCATCTCTTAGAGAAGATATTGCATAACGTCTAGTAGATATCTTGAATCATTTAGAAAACGTCTAGAAAATATTCAGCATACTTTCTATTAGACATATAGCAGATAATCTAGAAGATGTCTATACTACACTCTCGAATCATCTAGAAGATGTCCAGAGGATATTTTGCTAAATTCCTACTGTAGCAAACCTTATTTTTTAATCTACTAACGCCACCTATTACTTATGAGAGACACTACAACATGTCGCAACTCTACGCTAGATGGCGCTGACGCAAAACGTCACGTTTCTGAATCGCGGTGTCGAGATTCTCCGATGGTTAATGACCTCCGCTAGTATATTTTATTTTATTTGAGAAAACTGAACTAGTGGTGCATCCGTGGATTACGTCCTACCTTGGAATAGTCACACGGGACATCGCTACTTAGTTAGCCTAACTCTAGACCTAGTGTCCTTTTTAGTTTAGAGGACACCTTTCCCCCTCCTTCGTCCCTTCTGGGAAAAGGTTGTGTGGATTCGTCCTATATATATACAATTATACTCTGTACGTTGTGTAATAAATCCTCCGGCGACGACATCCTTTACACTACTACTAGATATTTTGTAGATAATCTAGAAGATATCTTCTAAAGTTTACTAGTAGACATCTAGAAGACATGTCTAGTAGATGTGCATTTAAAATGTCTAGAAGACATTTAGGAGGCGGACATAGAGTCATCTTCTAGATATCTACTATAGTACTTGTAAATATCAGCAGATGTCTCCTAGATGTTTGTATGAATATTTAAAAGATATTTACTAAATATTCTTTAGACATTGTGTGCTGTGTGGGTAGTTGAAAATCATGTTCTCCCCATACCCATACCACTTATATTGCAACTGCAAATGAAAGTTGGTCGACTATTACTCGTAAACTTGTAAAGCGGAAGCCTACTTAGACGTGATAGTTTTCCTCTTAACTTCGTTATACAATTTGTAACACAAAAACCCTGTCCGATCCAATAAAGGCGTGGTTCAACATACGTACCTACTAGATTTTTTAAAAATAAAAATGTAACTTAGGTATATACCCACCAAAAGTTATTGATTTTTTATTTTTCTAATCCATGCATTTAGTGAAAAGGTGTCGAATGTGTATTAGTGTTGGAGGTGGACATGTGGAGCACGATCGCTGAAGTATGCAACAACAACAAGTGAATGTTTTTTATGGAACTGATACCTGCCGGTCTATTCTGTAAAAATCTCATCGTGAAAACTTAGGTGAAGTGAGCTGAAAGTGAGCTGTCAATCCACCAGATGCTAGGGATTGACACTTGACAGAGCTCACTTCACATAAGTTTTCACGGTGAGATTTTTACAGAATAGCAGTGCTGCAGTCGATAACGGTATGTACATACATTGCCAAACCACATCACATTTAATGCGTTAAAAGAAAGCCCATAACAGGGCTACATTTAATTCAATTAATAATTATTTTTTGATAAGTAAACAGAATTAGGTCTGAAAAATCCGGATCACTATATATGCCTACAAAACAATATCAGACGATACCCATGCGTAGGCATAAGGTATGACCGCCGCCGTTAACTCGTTACTAATTCTGTCGCACTAAGCGAAAAGGACGAATATCGGCCTAAAGAAAAATAAACCTTACTAAACAAAAAGTAATTTAAAAAAATTAAACCGACTTCAAAAAGAAATGAACTCAAAATTATGGAATAACTTTAATTTCGGAAGTCGGTGTCTTGGGATCTGTATTTTAGTTTTGGTTTTTTGCCACCGACTTCCGAAATTAAAGTTATTTCATCATTTTGTGTTGATTTCTTTTTGAAGTCGATTTAATTTTTTTAAATTACATTTTATTTCGTAATTTTTAGATTTAAGTAATAACTGGAATATTTGTTTGTAATAAGTAGAGTAGGTAATAGTTTTGTTGTAAATATTGCACTAGAATTTGACCAAGGTTTAAAGATGTTTTCCCTTTGACACTACACCCGCCCGTAGCTCGTATCAATAAGTCAGGCCGTCATATGCCGTCATACTTACACGTATTAAAGGCCATATCTTGAAAATTACTGAATTGATTTTGATGAAACCTGCACTGTTCCATAAGTTGAAGTAAATGTAAGCCAATAAAAAAAATTGGTCACGATCCGATTAATAGTTGCGGAGAAATGCGTGGACGAACATACATACCTACATCTATAAAATTTTGTTTATGTACATATTTGTTTAGAAGCCCTGATAGATTGTCATATGTGAATATAATGCAGTTCCAATAATATTAAATACATACGTGTCGAATTGATAAACTCTTTTTTTTTGAAGTCGGTAAAAAAAAAATTCTGCCTTATGCGCCTATGATGACGACAAGAAAAAAAAAATAGATTTAGATTTAGAAAAAAAAAATTCTATAATTATTATTATAGGTTATATTATTATCTCTTTGAATGCGCCCCTTATTACGCCCTTATTATGCCCTTATTACTTACAGGGCGGCAGAATTGCCATAGACAAAAATAAATTAATAGTTTAGTTTTCCTACTATAGTTACTTTACTCTTTGGACTACTTTAGAGCATGGACGTAATATATAGAAGTAACGATGAGCATGGACGTAATATATTATTACGTCCATGCTTTAGAGATACTGGGCGCTTTCCGAATTAGCTATAATCGCTCACAGCGCTCACATCATCTCACATGGCGTTCCGATTTAGATATCACGATTATGACAGCTGAGAGCTATCAACAATTCGGAACGCCCGTGAGCGCGCTCACAGTGCTTACTCAATGTAAAAACGATATTATTACAGTATTTCTTTGTATAAACACCACATTTCTTCTTCTTTGGTTAGGTGGCGACTATCAGCCAGAAGCACAATTTCGAAAATGCCACGTTAGTTTAATTTTATGATAAGATGCAAATCAAAACAAAACACACACTGACACATCCTCACACACACACTGTCATTTTTGGGCGCTTTCCGAATTAGCTATAATCGCTCACAGCGCTCAAATCATCTCACATTCGTTCCGATTTAGATATCACGATTATGACAGCTGAGAGCTGTCAACAATTCGGAACGCCCGTGAGCGCGCTCACAGTGCTTACTCAATGTAAAAACGATATTATTACAGTATTTCTTTGTATAAACACATTTCTTCTTCTTTGGTTAGGTGGCGACTATCAGCCAGAAGCACAATTTCGAAAATGCCACGTTAGTTTAATTTTATGATAAGATGCAAATCAAAACAAAACACACACTGACACGACCTCACACACACACTGTCATTTTTGACAGCGCTCACGGTGATATTATTCTAGAGCATGGTCGGCGTTATCGCAAGATGGCGCATGTCATGACGTCATTTATGACGATTCACGAAACGTCGTTATCGCGCTCACGCTAATTCGGTACGGGTTTAAGCACGCTCACATCGATTATTTCCCATCTCGGAACGCAGGGTTTGACAGCGCTCACGGTGATATTATTCTAGGGCATGGTCGGCGTTATCGCAAGATGGCACATGTCGTGACGTCATCTATGACGATTCACGGAATTCGGTACGGGTTTAAGCACGCTCACATCGATTATTTCCCAACTCGGAACGCAGGGTCTGTGTAGCCAGACTGACTCAACTGACTGTCGAAAAAAAAAAAGCGCGGGAACCTTGAAACGTACAAGGCGCCAAAATTGAAATAATTTTCTAAAAAATTATTAATATTGTATATTTCTTTGTATATTTTACGAAGAATTAGAAATATTAAATCCATAGTTAAGTGTAAATAGTGATTTGAAGATGGGGGGAAGCAAGAAGCGGAAAAAAGCGGAGCCCCCTGACGATCGAGCATCAGTGGATACTTCTTCTGACTCTGATGAAGACTGCAGCAAGAAGTATAACATATTTAAAGTTCCAGGATATTCAAGGAAGTACCCTGAAAACAGTAAAAAATCTGAATATATCGTGTTCTTATCTCATCAGAATGAGAACAAAACATTTACTGACAAGGATAGGCTGGCCATATCCCATGCCATACGGAAATATTGTGTGACTGGGATACTACATTTGAGGTCAATAAATAAATATAAAATTGGTATCACTTTTGATCTATCTAATAATGCAAATGTTTTCTTGCAAAATAAAAAACTTTTAGAAGAAATGGGGTTTATAGCAACAATACCTGCTGTCGACACCGAGGTGACTGGGGTTCTAACCTCAGTCCCTACGGACTTATCAAATAAAAGAATATTTGCGGAGTTCCAGAAATGTCATACAAGTGAGGCGCTTCATGCGCCGAGTGCAGAGTCAGAGTGAGGGTGGTGCGGTCACATACCAGCCCACTCAAACTGTCGCGGTGACTTTTGCATCAACAGAGTTGCCACAATATGTGTATCTAGACTCTTGGAGACATGAGGTAAGCGTGTACGTTCCTCCTGTAAAGCAGTGCCTTCAATGCATGAAGTTTGGGCATATTGCTAAATACTGTAAAAATGATATAATATGCTCCATATGTACATCTAACCATAGTTTTAAGATATGCAAAGAAGACCCTAAAAACGCAAAATGCGCCAACTGTGGTGGCAATCATGTCGCTATTTCAAACACTTGTCCCCAAAAAAAACAGAAAATTGAGGAAAGTAAAATTAAATCCAGAGCCGTCAAATATTCAGATTTATTCAACGAAAATTCATTTCCGCAATTAACACAAAAAAGTATTGAAACTCAGATTATGAACTTATCTAAGTCAGATTTGTTCATGAATACTCTAACAAATGCAATAACAAAAATTATAGTAAGCCAAAAAGATAAACCCATAAATTCTACATCTATAAAAGAAATTTTACAGCACACATTCAGAAATAGTACTTCCTCTCATAACAATGGATCTTAATATCATGCATTGGAACGCACAAAGTATTTTAAGTAATAGGCTTTTATTAACTCGATTTCTCTATGACCATAACATACATGTAGCAATTATATCAGAAACTTGGTTGACACCTATTAAACATTTTAACATTAGAGGATACAAAATAGAAAGAAATGATATTGGTAACAAACACAATGGTGTAGCTATTTTAATTCACAATAGTATAGATTACAGAAACATAAATACATATTCTGACAATTCCTTACAAAATATTTGCGTAAGAATTACTGTAAATAATACAGAAATAAGTATTGTAAGTTTTTATTGTCCAACAAATTGCACTCCTTCTTTTAATAAACATAAATTTGAGTCTTTAATCAAATCAGTGCCTGAACCAATGATATTTGCTGGTGATTTCAATGCCCATCACACATCATGGGGATGTAATTCTACAAATCCAAGAGGTAGGGATATTTTGGAGATTATTGATGATAATAATTTAATTTTATTAAATAATGGTGAAGTGACAACAGTCGGTTCTTTGACGTGGCGTCCAAATGCTTTAGATTTGTCCTTGGTGTCCCCATCATTGGCTCTTTCTTGTGATTGGTTTGTACTTAATGATCCACTCGGCAGTTACCACCTTCTAATTCTTCTAATCTTATTAAAGTTTTTGTAAATAATAGTAGTTTAGCAAACACTAGTAGCAACACACATTTGCCCATATATCCTAACTATAAATTGGTTGATTGGAAGATGTATGAACAAAATGTAGATTTAGTATTATCTAATTTTCAGGACCAAAACTTTGCTCCATTGGAAGCTTATACTGCGTTTTGTAAAATTTTGCATTCTGCAATTGATAAGTGTCTTCCGAATACGCCAGTTTCTTTCCATACTAATTCCTCTATGAATAACTCATCTCATAGGAATTTAGTTAAATCCCCTCCTCTTCCTTGGTGGAATAAAAAATGCTCAGAAGCAGTTGAAAAATCTAAGTTGGCTTATATTAATTTTAAAAACAATCCCTCAGATACAACATTTATACAGTTTAAAAAATTACAAGCCCTCAAAAAACTTACTTTGAAAACAGAAAGATCAAATAGTTGGGTTGAACTTTGCAGCTCCTTTAATCGATGTACGCCTCTGTCGAGAATCTGGAAATATATGCGGAAATTTAATAAAACATATTCTTGCAATAATAATGATGATAGTTGGATCCAAGATTTTCTGCAAAAATATACCCCAGACTATGTAAATAATGAACCCAATTTTCCTCTTGCCAGTGACACAAATTCTGTAAATAGTTTCTTAATAAAACCATTTTTAATACAGGAGCTCATGGCTGCTGTCTGTTCTAGAAAAGATAGTGCTTTTGGACTGGATGGTATTCCTTATATTATGTTGAAAAAGCTTAGTGATAGAGGTTTGCACATTTTTCTCAAAGTATTAAATAATCTGTGGTTGAACAATGATATACCTCATTCTTGGAAGTCTGACTGTTTGGTACCTATTTTGAAGCCTGATAAAATTCGTTCAGATCCCGATTCCTATCGCCCTATTGCACTTACATCTTGTGTTGGTAAAATTTTTGAACAATTAATAAAACAAAGGTTGGAATTTTACATAGAACAAAACAATATTTTACCTGCTAATCAATTTGGTTTTCGTAGAGGAACATCGGCTCGTGAAAGTATTTGTCAGTTACAGCTTGATATCCAAAATAGTTACATTAATAAGGATTGTTTAGTGTCAGTATTTTTTGATGTTGCTGGAGCTTTTAATAGTGTCAATATTGATGTTCTTTGTTCTGAATTGCTTCTTATTGGAATTCCAAACAAAATTGTTCACTGGATCCGTGAATTCTTGACTGAAAGGAAAGTTTATGTTAAGTATAATGATAAATTATATGGGCCAAGGTTTGCTTCTGTTGGAGTTTGTCAAGGAGGAATACTTTCTCCATTAATATTCATTTTGTATATTCGTCGTTTGAATTTGATTCTAGGTTCTGAAGTCAAAAATCTTCAATTTGCTGATGATTTGGTAGTGTACTTGTCTGGGAAAAATTTAACAAATATAACAAATAGTCTAAATAAGGCTTTAGATGGATTATCTACATACTTTTCGTAATTAAATCTAGATATAAATGCACTTAAGTCTAAACTAGTAGTCTTTGGTAAAGCTAGCAACTTCAGTCCTTCTGTGTATTACAATCAAGTTTCTATTCCTATTTTTCATGAAGCCAAGTTTTTAGGTGTCACTTTTACTCATAATTTTTCTTGGAAAAAATATGTTGAATTGGTAAGTTCAAGAGCTAACAGAGTTTTCAATGTCTTGAAATCTTTGTGTAGAACCTCCTGGGGTGCTGATCCAAAAATATTGTTGCTTTTGTACAAATCTCTGATTCGTAGTCATTTTGAATATGGTTTTCTCTGTTTTGCTGGTGATAGAAGGATAGTAGATATCTTTGATAAAATACAAAATAAAAGCTTGAGACTTATTACTGGAGCATTTAAAAGCACTCCAATCAATGCAATGCAAGTTGAATGTAAACTTCCTCCATTAAGTATAAGATTCTCTTACTTGAAAGAAAGGTTTTTATTAAAACTGTATAGTAAAAATAATAATCACCTGTTTTCAAATTTGAAACAATCTAGTACACCAACTATTTGTAACTCTCTATATATACTTCAGGGTTTTTCTCAATATGTAAATTTTCTTGAAACTTTGCAAATTCATAAGTCATCTCTTCTTCCATGTTATCAGGGGGATTTTAACAGCAAATTTCCTGCAATTGACATCATCATTGACCACAATTTATCCACCAAGGAAGATGTACATAGTAAACTACTTGAGTTTACTGATTATAGATTTGTGTATACTGATGGCTCGAAAACTGAGTCTGCAGTCTCATTTGCTATTTACGATGGGCTATTGAATACTGGTACTGGTTATAAAATAAACTCAAACACAAGTATATTCACAGCCGAGGCTGTGGCTATTCTTGCTGCCTTAAAACACATTAAACATAAAAATGATGGATGTTGTGAATGGATTATAGTCAGTGACAGCATGAGTGTTCTTGAAAATCTCAAAAATAATAGGTTGAATTCTAATACAAACTATCTAATTCCATTAATAAAAGAGTCTTGGCTGCATTTGTCTTCTCATAATATTAAGGTTTTGTTCATGTGGGTCCCTTCACATATTGGTGTGTTGGGAAACGAAAGGGCTGACTTTTTAGCCAGAACTTTAACAAATTCTGATGATGTCCCTGATTCTAGTAGTTTCCTCAACATATCTGTTCCATGCGCAGACATTGTCCCTCTATTGAAAAAAAGGTCCATTGGTATATGGAAAAGGCATTGGAATCACACAGTTCAAATTGAAAATAAAGGTTTATGGTATGCTGTATTTAATGTTCCCATAGGAACCATACCTTGGTTCTGTAAAATCAATACTTACATGAACAGGAAGTTTTACTCCACCATACTCAGGCTTCGTTTTGGTCATTGTCGTCTAAATTATCACTTGTTTCGTCTGAAAATTGTGCACAGTCCTCTCTGTGATCATTGTAATTCCCAAGTTGAGCAATCTTTAGCTCACATTTTCTTTGATTGCTCATCTTTTGGTATCCAGCGCCTTGTGCTAATGGATGAGGTTATTGAAATATATGGTAGTCCTGATTTGGTACCGCGCTCCATCCAGGCTCTCCTTGTAAATAGTTCGACGTATTTACATTTGTTTAATTTCATTAATAATACAGTTGGGCAAATATAATTCCTTGTGTATAAAGATAGATATCTGTTTTGTGTATATAATGTTCTTTTTAAATATAAATAGTTTTCCATTTAATTTCGTAATACTTATTTTGTTTTTTTTATTGTTAGGAAATGACCTTAGACCCCGTCAGTTGGGGTTTAAAAAAAAAAAAGACAAGGACTTGACACATAAGGCTCTTACAGAAATAGCCTTTTTATGATTGACTTTTATTTTGGATTTTCCTAAGATTTTGTAGAATAAAGTCTTATACATGGATTATAGTGAATTAAATATATTATAACACTGAGGAATTAACACGGATTTACTTTACTTATAAAAAATAAGAAACTGATGAATTAACTTGGATTTACTTACTTATGGATAAATATCAAACTAATGAATTTAACTGGATTTACCTTAGATATTAAAAAATAAACTGATGAATTTAACTGAATTTACCAAAAAATACCAACTGATGACTAGGCAGCATGGTCCCTGACCCTAGCCTGTTCCATAAGGAACAAAAGAAAAAAAAAAAAAAAAAAAAATCAACTGACTGTCATACCTGACTTGACAGTGACAGTGTCAATAATCGTTCCGTAATCCGTATAAAGATTTCTTTCTTCTTCAGCAAAGCGGTCTATTTGTTTATTTTCGTCTAAAGCTCGCGCGGTTTTACCCGAGTTTTCGATTATTAAACGTTAACACAATTTCATTATAATCACCTATTTGCGGTAGTTTAATTTAATGGCGTTTGGATTCATCAGCAGACGTGAATAAATAAATGATTATTTGTATACCTAACCAAACTACTTGATCCATTCAAATATGTCTATTGAAATAGAATCTGCCGAGTAAGTGTGATAAATTGATAGTATTAATTAATTGTTTTCTTAACTTCCGTAAATCAAACAAAGTGATAAATGTCTTCACATTTGCAGTGTTATCCGGCTGATCCAGCAATACTTGAAGGAATCTAACCTCACTAAAACACTTCAGACCCTGCAGGTATACGCTCTTAATTATTATGATAACCATGTTAGTATGGAATGAGGCCTGCAGCCTAATTTCGTTGCACAGTTACTATGGAAATGCCTTTTATTTTGACAAATTCAAAAATATTCAATAAGTACATTATTTATGTTGATAAGGCCAGGGCCGTCTTAACCATATTGGGCGCCGGTGTGCGAAAATCAGCCTGCGCCCCAATTTTTGTGTTTTATTTTTTTATTTAATAGGTAATTAGGTACTTACTCAAATCCGCCCCTAAGACGACCCACTGACCTTAGGTACATTTTCAAACATCAAATTTAATTTTTCCGGCTTTAAAATCGGCAATCTTTTATACAATATCGTCTGTTTTGTAATCAAATTTCAATTCAACTTTGTCTCTGTGACCTCTGACCTAGACTAGAGCCAAGAGCAAAGCCATTTCCAAAAAAAAAAATTCAATAGGTTTATGTATGTACAGTCACCAGCAAAAGTCCATGGATACCCTAATGTCTATTTTCCTGTGAACGTTTGAAGTACATGTTATCAAAAATACAACAGATGGCATTGGTTTCTTCAAAACTATGACTAATTTACGAAACGTACATACGCACTTTAAAAGTTTCTAAATTAATAACACAATATTCTCACATCACTTTTTGCGTAGCGGTCCCGGCACTACTTGCGCCCAGATGCCTAGATAAGGTCTCGACGCCGACACAAACTGACCCACTAAAAAGTGAAAAATAAAAACTTTTTACAAAAAAAACAACCGATTTTCAAAAAACACTATAAAGTGAAAAATAACTTTAATTACGGAAGTCGGTGGCAAAAAACTAAAATACAAATCCAAAGACACCGACTTCCGAAATTAAAGTTATTTTTCACTTTATAGTTTTTTTTGTTTAGGTTACGTTTGTATTTAAATAAAAGGTTGTTTTTATATACTTTTTTTTTTTTTTCATTTTATTTTTTACTTTTTTGTCTTAAAGATTTATTCAAATTCAAATTCAAATTCAACATCATTTATTTCAATCCATAAGATCATATTCATAAAATTTAAATTGTAATCATAATAACATATAAAAATAATTAATAAAATAAAATAATATAATAAATTAAAATTAAATTATAAAACTAAATTAAAATTATAAAATAAAAAGTAAAATTATTAATAATACGCCTGCCTTTGAGTCATTTGTTTGTTTGTCATTACATTAATCATATAACAATGATTAATGTACTGACAATCAAACCTGTTCGCAAATACGCCCAGGATCGAGTTGGAGGTGGTCCGGAGCCTGCGCCCCAGAGATGTGCACCGTTTTCGCATCGTCGTGTAGAAACAGTCGACACGGGCGTCGGCGAACATCCCCGACGCGCTGCAGTGCCGGGGCAGCCCCAACAACACCCTGAACGCATTGTTATATTGAATACGGAGAGCGTTGTACTGCTTCTGGGTATATGACGCCCAAAGGCTGGCTGTGTACAGGGACGTACAAAACGCTCTGAAAAGAGTTATTTTGACGGCCCCCGAGCAACGAGCAAACCTGCGGGCGATCATATTGGCCCTCACAGACAACGCCCTCCGCTCCCTATCGATGTCCGCATCGTCCCTCAGGTCAGAGGTCACGATATGCCCCAGATATTTAAACTGTTGAACTCTTTTTAACTTGACACCGTTCAATCTAATAGGTGGAACAGAATCCGAACAGCTCCGACCCCTGGCCCGAAAGACCATGCATTCACTCTTCTTAGCGTTATAGAGCAAACCGTGATCCAGCGCGTAACGCTCGCAGATGCCCAGCAACCTAGACAGACCACACACCGAGGCGCTCAGCAGCACCATGTCGTCCGCGTAACTAATATTGTTGACACAAACACCGTCAATATGGCAGCCGACACGGGTACTGCTGAGCTCCTCTATCAGTGCGTTCACGTAAAGGTTGAAGAGCTTCGGCGAGGTCAGCCCTCCCTGCCTCACCCCGCACTCCAACCTGTACGGCTCCGACAGAGCTTTGGACCATCGCATGACGTTGACCTGGTTAAGATACCAGTACTTGAAAATTTCTATCAGTTCGAGAGGCATTGATATGTTAGTTAATTTTTGCCATAAGATGTCATAGCTAACCAGGTCGAACGCCTTCGAGAGGTCGAGAAAACAGGCATAAATAGGTGTGCTCCTATCGGAATAGTTATTATTAACATTTTTTTACTATTGTTTATTTATTTACATTATTTTATTGCTTTACACCGTTTACATTATTTATACCACTGGTGTTATTTAGTTGCTATAGGAACTATAATTATACAGGTTGAAATTTAAAACGTGCGACAAACCGAAATTGGAGATTGTTTTCATCATTATGATCAACTTTTACCAAGGGACAAAAGCTGGAAGTAATCGCGAAAAAAAAATCAGCTGGTCCCTACATTTTGACGAGTATGTAATCCGCCATCTTGGAGCGGCGGTCATATTGAATTTAGTGTGATGTTATTTACTTTATCATTTTCTACTCTTCAAGCCCTTTCATTTGATACCCATATTAAGGGGATTGAAACAAATGTAATCCACCATCTTGGAGCAGCGTTCATATTAAATGTAATGTAATTTTACTAACTTTATCGTTTTCTGCTCTTCAAGCCCTTTCATTTGATACCTATATTAAGCGGATTGAAAAAAAAAATTAATCCGCCATCTTGGAGCGGCGGCCGTATTGAAATTATTATGATATTGATAATTGCACATTGTATTGTTACCAGAACTAAAGGTGTATGCAAAATTACAGCTCAATCGGATACCAACAAATGGTCGAAAAATGGTTTGCAAATCTTGACCGACAACTTACATACGAGTACATACTTACTTACATACGAACAGTGCAAGCTAAATAAAAGCTTGTAAAAAATGGGAGTCACGTATTCTGTTCGATGTAGGTATGCCTACCTTGTAGTACTTACCTGATTAAAAGACGCGTGTCTCCGGATTTTTGGTGGTGGTGTCATCACTTATTTTGCAATTTTGATAATAATGATAGAGGTGCTAATATTTTAAGTTAAAGTTAAGTTTAATACTATAGATTTATGCATGTGACGTCACAAAGCTTATGCCTCGTGCCCCCCCTTATCACATGCTGTCTTACTTTGTTGACCTCCTCTCAGTTGACCATGTCATGTCATTGTGTGTCGTCTTTGCTCACCATGTGTTTCAGATAGCATGGTGATTTAAATCTGTCCGGTTGGAACCGAAGCAGTTCACTGTAGTTGCCAGTACATTACGGCTTCAAATATTTCAACAATTTCCAAATAGCAATAGAAACAGTTTCCACCCGCAAGGCGTGAACTTCCCCAATGTGTTGTAGGTTAGTGCAGCAGGCGTTGTTCCGCAGGAGGAGACGGGCGTGTCGCTGAACACGGTGGACAGCGTGGACGGGTTCTGCGCGGACATCAACAACGGGCATTGGGACACGGTGCTGAAGGCCACGGCGTCGCTCAAGCTGCCCGACAAGAAGCTCATGGAGCTGTACGAGCAGGTGGTACTGGAGCTCATCGAGCTGCGCGAGCTGGGCGCCGCGCGCTCGCTGCTGCGCCAGACGCACCCCTGTCTGCTCATGAAGCAGCAGGAGACCGACCGCTACATCCACCTGGGTAACTACCCGCCACACGACTACACGACTGCACGAGTAGTGAGGGGGTTGTAACAAGCGTTCGTCTCGTGTCGCAGAGAACCTGCTGGCGCGTTCGTACTTCGACCCGCGCGAGGCGTACGGCAGCGGCGGCGGCAAGGAGCGGCGCCGCGCCGCCATCGCCGCCGCGCTGGCCGGCGAGGTGTCCGTGGTGCCCAGCTCGCGTCTGCTGGCGCTGCTGGGCCAGGCGCTCAAGTGGCAGCAGCACCAGGGCTTGCTGCCGCCAGGTATGACTTTTCTATCACAAAAAAAAACAATATCATACCATCGACTGAGCGGAGACGAAGAAGGCCAGACGACCTAAAGTATACAAACCCAAAAACTGTTTGAAGGCTGGTGTTTGTATTGTGATGTCCGCGTGACCGCGGCGCCGCACGGCGGTGTCGCGGGCACGACTGGCGGGACTGACGAGCGCGCTCCGCAGGCACCACCATCGACCTGTTCCGCGGCAAGGCGGCCATCCGCGACGAGGAGGACGACCAGTGCCCCACGCAGCTCTCCAAGATCATTAAGTTCGGACAAAAATCACACGTGGAATGTGCCAGGTCAGTGCTCATCCATATAAATGAATACCGTGACTGACTGCCGCACGCACGGCACGCATGAAGAGGCGCGAACTTATACTTAAGCCTCCTTATTAATAAACGCGGAGTTACGTGACAACCAGTAATAAACTTCATAATAATAACCATACATTTTTCAATAACTTTACTCCGCGTTTGTTGGAGGTTAGGTTTCTAGTAACAAGTTTAATATCTGTGTTTTCCGATTTTTGACATTCCGCCCCCAAGTGGCTTAAAGAGGGGATGAAAGTGTTGTGTGGAAGTGTGGTTGGATACATTGATCAGATCCTCACTGTATTAATATGAGACCGCACTGCAAGCATGTTCTCTAAAATAATAAAAAGTCCAAGTCGGTGTAGAAATGCAGGAGATATCAGGTAACAGACACAAACATATGGAATTAAGAACATTCTGCTCACTTTGTAGCCGATATCTACATATATATACTTAACTTGTATACTAAAATCATAGCGAAGTGAAAACTGTAAATTGATTTTTTTTAAAGCAATCAATTATAACTGATTGATTCGACCTGATTCTGTGTTGTGATGTATTATTCATTTTTTAACACGCTTTCATTTGCTTCACTTGTAACTAACTAACAATGTAAATACATCATAATTCATAGTCATAATATCTTAGTAGTCAATTTGAACCTACTTCTAATGGTCGTATCGAAACGAAACTTTGTACGTATATGTAGTTAGGAAGACAAAACTATAATTTGGTACCTTGGAGCTGATCTGATGATGGAGCCAGGAGGTGGGTAGTGGAACTGTTCAGTGGCTAATAGTAAGCCCTCGAGTTTGTGCTCATATGATTCGTTTTGACGAGACCAATAGATTGAACTTGGTGTCGAGGGTCTGATAATGGAGCCGGGAGATGGATAGTGGAACTTTTTAAAACGCACACTATGCAGTCAGGCATATTATAAGTTAGGGGATTACATCGCTGATAAAAATGCCTGTCTCAATGCTGGTCCTGCTCCACAACCACAACTAATTGGAGCTGCTGAAGATTGTAAGACTATCTTTGCATTGTATAAACTCAATTTCATTTGTATTGTATAATTTAAAAAGAGTGTCCATGGAGTTTCTTGCCCGTTCTTCTCCATAGGTACCTACGCTTTGGAATGGGCAACTAGCTTCACATTTTTCTGACTGACCTACTTCTTGACAATTCAAAAGTGCCTGTAAAATGGTTTAATTGAAATAAATGCTTTAAGTTTGAGTTTGAGTTAGGGATTACTAGTAAACCTCTCGAGTTTGGGGTGTAAAAAAAAACAGTATTTTTCATATTCTTTTTTTCCTTTTTTTTTTTTTTTTTTGTTTGCTCGTTTTGTCTATACTAATAATAAAGCTGAAGAGTTAGTTTGAACACAATTATCTCTGGAACTAGCAATCGGATTTGGAAAAATCTTTTTGCATTTGATAGCCTTGTTATCGAGGAACCGTCTATATGCTACTTATGATCACACTAGGACACATAGGAGCCGAGCAATAAGAAAAGAAGTCAGAAAGTACGCTAAGTGAAAACTAAGTAAAAGCACGGGCGGTGCGATGTGACGGGCTGTGCCGGGCTGTGCCGGGGACTCTATTGAAGCTGGTGTAGTGATATTATTTTGTGTGATAGCTCTGGATTTGTTGCGACTTCCGAATCTTACCCAAGACGTAGAACATGCAATTAGTGACGACACTACGGAGTTTGAGTTATGAGGGAACAGTTACAGATAAGCATACATAACTCATAACCCTTTTCTTTAGGTTTGCCGTAGTCAGGTAAATATGTGTACCTAGGTCCGTTTCCTGTGGGAATGGAGATTCCGGGTCGGACACCGGTCGCCATAGACAAGGTTATGGAACGACAAAATAAGTTCGTGGAAATTCAGAAACAAACATCAAACACTGTTTTAATGGTATGCTGTTGCAATACTGTGCATTACACATTCACAGGTTCTCACCAGACGGGCAGTACCTGGTGACGGGCTCGGTGGACGGGCTCGTGGAGGTGTGGAACTTCACCACCGGCAAGATCCGCAAGGACCTGCGCTACCAGGCGCACGAGGAGTACATGAGCATGGAGGAGGCCGTGCTCAGTCTCGCCTTCGGTCGCGACAGCGACACCCTCGCCGCCGGCTCCAACGACGGCAAGATCAAGGTACGTGCCGCGCCAACCGCCCGCGCCGGCCGCTCGCCCGCCCGCGCTCACCCGTGCTCTGTGCAGGTCTGGAAGGTGTCCTCGGGCCAGGTGCTGCGCAAGCTGGAGCGCGCGCACGCCAAGGGCGTCACCTGCCTGCAGTTCACGCGCGACAACACGCAGATCCTGTCCGCCTCCTTCGACCGCACCATCAGGTGAGCGAGCGGCCGCGCCGCGCCCCCGCCGGCCGGGCCCCCGCCGGCCGGGCCCCCGCCGGCCGCGCCGCGTGCTGACCGCGCTCTGCTTGCAGGATCCACGGGCTCAAGTCGGGCAAGGTGCTGAAGGAGTTCCGCGGGCACGCGTCGTTCGTGAACGAGGCGGTGTTCACGCCGGACGGGCACGGCGTGCTGAGCGGCTCGTCGGACGGCAGCGTGAAGGTGTGGTCGGTGCGCACGGGCGAGTGCACGGCCACGCTCAAGCCGCTCGGCAGCGGCGAGCCGCCCGTCAACTCGCTGCTGCTGACGCCCAAGAACCCCGACCACTTCGTGGTGTGCAACCGCACCAACACCGTGGTCATCATGAACATGCAGGGCCAGATCGTGCGCTCATTCTCCAGTGGGCGGCGCGAACAGGAGGGCGGCGCGCTGGTCAGCGCAGCGCTGAGTGCGCGCGGCCGCCTCGTGTACTGCGCCGGCGAGGACCTGGTGCTGTACGCCTTCTGCACCGCCACCGGCAAGCTGGAGCGCACCATCACCGTGAGTGTCCGCCCGGCCCGCGCCGCACTCCGCCCGGCCCGCGACGCACTCCGCGCGGCCCGCGTCACACACCGCCCCTCCCGCGCCGCACTCCGCCACTCCCGCGCCGCACTCCGCCCCTCCCGCGCCGCAATCAACCCCTCCCGCGCCGCAATCAACCGCTCCCGCGCCGCAATCCGCCCCTCCCGCGCCGCAATCCGCCCCTCCCGCGCCGCAATCCGCCCCTCCCGCGCCGCACTCCGCCCCTCCCGCGCCGCACTCCGCCCGGCCCGCGACGCACTCCGCCCGGCCCGCGACGCACTCCGCCCGGCCCGCGACGCACTCCGCCCGGCCCGCGACGCACTCCGCCCGGCCCGCGATGCACTCCGCGCGGCCCGCGTCTCACACCGCCCCTCCCGTGCCGCACTCCGCCCCTCCCGCGCCGCACTCCGCCCCTCCCGCGCCGCAATCAACCCCTCCCGCGCCGCAATCAACCGCTCCCGCGCCGCAATCCGCCCCTCCCGCGCCGCAATCCGCCCCTCCCGCGCCGCAATCCGCCCCTCCCGCGCCGCACTCCGCCCCTCCCGCGCCGCACTCCGCCCGGCCCGCGACGCACTCCGCCCGGCCCGCGACGCACTCCGCCCGGCCCGCGACGCACTCCGCCCGGCCCGCGACGCACTCCGCCCGGCCCGCGACGCACTCCGCCCGGCCCGCGATGCACTCCGCGCGGCCCGCGTCTCACACCGCCCCTCCCGTGCCGCACTCCGCCCCTCCCGCGCCGCACTCCGCCCCTCCCGCGCCGCACTGCGCCCCTCCCGAGCTCACACATCACCGTGAGTGACCGCCCGGCCCGCGCCGCACTCCGCCCCTCCCGAGTTCACGCCGGCTTCTGTTTCAGATCCACGAGAAGGCGGTGATCGGCTTGACGCACCACCCGCACCAGAACTTGCTGGCCACGTACGGCGAGGACGGCCTGCTCAAGTTGTGGAAACCGTGATGCCGCACGCGCTGGATAGACTGTTACTACTAATTAAGATTTGTATTGTGTAAGCACTAGCTCTAAGTGGAAATAAACATAAAACCGAACCAGATTTAGTGTTTTTACTCAGAGGATCGAAGAGGGGACGACAGGGAGGAGCATACAAATTATACTATACTCAAAAGAGCGAACGAGGTGAACGAGTTTTGCCAAGGAACCGTTCAATCTCGATGAACGAAACAGTTCAATTAATCTATACTTAATATTATAAAGCTGCAGAGTTTGTTTGTTTGTTTGTTTGTTTGAACGCGCTAATCTCTGGAACTACTGGTCCGATTTGAATGATTCTTTTAGTGTTGGGTAGTCCATTTATCGAGGAAGGCTATAGGCTATATAACATCACGCTACGACCCTTAGGAGCCGCGCAGCGTGTGACACCGCGGGGAACAGCTAGTAAATAATAATATTGTAGCGGTATCTACAACGCCACATGCGAACAACGCGTCATACTACGTCACGCAAATCCTACATCGCGCAAGCAGAGTTTACCGCGCAATTAGCATAGATACAACGGCCCCGACATAAATCATCGGGCAGTTGCCCGCCAGACATAACACCCGTCTGGTCGGAGGATCCTCCCTTTTCTATACAGTATGAGTGAACTTTACACCCTGTTCCTCATACCTCCATAATATTATTAAATCTTTATTGAAATAAATTAGTGTTACAAAAACCTATGAAGTCTCTGAAACCCAAACTAGGTAAAAACCTGTATGTCAGATTTCAGCGCCTTCTCCCAAATCATTACATGATATTTTATTAATTTTTTATACCAACTTAAGATTTTTAAAGTATGCAGAAATTACAATAGAGATAGTACTTGGGTATTGAAAACGTAGTGTGAAAGTAGTGTGTGAATGTAGAGTGTGGGTGTGTGAAGGTGTGTTCACTTTAAACAATAAAATATTTTTCCGTTTCTTCGTAGTTAAGAGTAAGAAGCCAGTTCTTAACCTTAGACTTCCATTCATGAAAAGAGAGCGGGTAAATGTTTAAGATTTTATTAATTTTATTATAAACTAGCTGTGCCCGCGACTTCGTTCGCGTGGATGTCGGAACACAATAATGAGTCGCTTAGGAAAGGTGTAAAAAAAAAATCTTCCGATCTTGTCTGGTAACGCTTCCCTTGCCTGGGGTTCTCAACCAAAGCCCTTTCAACTGCACAGCAGTCACTGCGTCTTCAGGGTTCATAATGACAATGCGACGAAGTGTCACTTTGATTTTTGAGGATACATAAAACTGAAAGCGCCTGCTCGAGGCTGATTGTCTGACCAAATAGCCATATTATGTCCATTTTATTTTGCATTTGTTTTAGAATACTAAGTTAGACCGGAATAAATCGTAAAATCATACCACCATTTTATCTAAAGTATATCTGAGATTAGTAGGTGAAGTTTGAAGTTAGTTTTTATAAGTCTTGTCTTCTTCTCTGCCGCTCTGCGATAAATTTAGAAATTCTTAACTTGATATTGTATATATCTTACATACCAATATTAAGACTTTATCATAGCGTCGAGATATCTAGAAGATGAAAAGAAGAATACATCAATGGTGTTACTCTTAAATCGTACCTACTGAAGTTTATCTGAAAAGTAGTTTGAAGTCTTTCTTAACTTATTCTATAAACCTGTGCTCTCAGTTGCTAACTCTCTCTTGGTGGATAGCCATAAGATACCTTGAGGGTCGATATGGTGCATTTCCGACGTTTGGCCCCCAAACTGGAACGGGCCGGGGCCGGCATGGGATCTGGAGGCGAAAGTCCTCGCGCGCCTGTATGAGTGGCGCGCGGAGGCACTACGCCGGGGGGAAGATCCGCTTCCGCAGCAAATCGGTGCGGAGCGGACAGATCTCTGGCGCGATCTCATGGCGGCATGGAAAGAGCGACTGTCGCTACCCAGCGCAGGGCACGCCGCGATAGCGGCGATAAGACCCCTCTTTAAGGAGTGGCTAGAGAGGCGCCACGGCGCCCTCACCTACCGCCTGACGCAGGTCCTTACCGGACACGGAAGTTTCGGGAGGTTCCTGCACATCATCAGGCGGGAGGAAACGCCCGGGTGTCACCATTGCTAGGATCGGCCAGAGGACACGGTGGAGCACACGGTGGAGGTCTGCCCCGCTTGTGCGGAGCACAACAACCGGAGGCGATCGGCAGCGGCGGCGACCGCTCGCGTCCGGCCCTGGTGCAAGCCATGGTCCGGGGCGAGAGGGAGGGAGGCAGTCACCTCCTTCTGCGAAGCAGTCATGCTAGTAAAGGAGGTGGCGGGATGGCTCAGGGAGAGAGCCTCCCGTCCCAGCCACCGTGGGAGACGCTCCGGGCGTCGGGAGCCGCGTGACGACTCCCGGCCACCGTAGGCGCGGGCCTGCGGGCGGAGAGTAATGGGTAGCTGGGTTTTAGTCAGTAAGAGTCTGACACTCCCTTCCGCTCCACCCAGAGCGGGAGGGGTCATTTGATGATTTCCCATCCGAAAAAAAAAAGGGTCGATATGGTTTTAACCAAGGCAATGGCTAAAAATTTAGTTATTGTCTCGAAGACATAATTTACAATACCTTTTTACGACATGGCAGTGCTACTTGTATTGGGTGTGCACCTTGACGTATCGCTGCCGACCGTAGTCGAGTCGACTGCAGCGAAGAGTCCTGGGACGCGGTGGTTTCCTTCTGCGAAACGGTCGTCTCGCAGAATGAGGCTGTGGAAAGGGAGAGGGAGATCTCATCCACTCACCCGGCCCGCAGTAGGCGCATCGGGCGTCGGCGGAGGGCGTACAACGCCCTCTTCCAGCCCCCCTAAACGGGTCCAGGGGCGACGAATTCGGGGACGTCTGTCACCGCCAACACATCAGGACTTGAGCTGGCGGCGCGTAGTGTTCCATGCGCGCCCCTCTTTGACGTCACCAGTCGGGGGTTGCGGAAGGATCGTACGGTCCCGCAACCCCCGGCGTAGGTGTGAGACGGAACACTGGGGTGATTTTTAGTCAGTAAGAGCCTGACAGACCTCGCCGCCCGTCCCTGGGCGGCGGACACCCATGAAGATTTTCCACCCCGGAAACAAAAAAAAAGGGTGTGCACCTGCCGAACCTATACTCAATAAATCAACAGCCCGTCTTGAGGTGTGCGTTGAAGCGTTATCATGGTAAAGAAATTTAAAAAAATTCGAGAAAAAAGGCAAAAAACTATGAAAGTATGATAATTATGATCTTAAAACCTTATGTCACTAAGAAAATGCTTATCTGTTAACAATTTTAGAAAGGTTGCTTGCCCCTCGAAAGAGCTCCTACATAAAGTTGCCCGTGTGTGTGTTTGTTTCGGCCTTTCTTCTCAGAGTAGTCAGATAGGAAACGCCGACTTCAAAAACATGATTGACGTGTAAAAGTGTTTGTACAAACCTACTTACAAAAATAAAATCATTTATCATTGCAATCTTTATCACTCAGACCACCACATCACATAATATTATCTTACATTATCCTCACTTTTTATTTGAAATTCTTTTAGCGCCACTATTCAACCAACAATCGAAAGCGATTAACATTATATTATGTAATCATTATCATTACTTTTTAAAATAACACAGGCAGAAGTGACTGTGATAGTCATCTTATAGGTAAGCCTGCATGACGTGATTATTCACATAATAATGTTGTAAACACAATAATTATGTTTTCGTTAGTACTATAAAGCGCCAATAGATGTCATTACGTGTATCCAACTTACGTAATGAAAGTTGTTGTAGAATACTTTTGATACAGTGAAGCGATTGCGATGAAACCAAAACTAATCACTACTCCGAGTTCTACACTATATTTGAGTACCTATAAAAATTAACCATATTGGTTTGGTACTTTTTACGTTGAACCTGTTCAAATCAAATTTTGTCACATCCAAACAGACAAACAGACAAAAATTCTAAAAATTGATGAAATGGCATCTGTTGGTTATCCTATAACACCCCAACAATTTTTTTTTTTTAATATTTTCAAATTACAGAAACGCCTCGTCTACAGATTTATTATATGTAGGTATAGATATGCACAGAAAGAAAACGCCTTTGACGTCTAATGCAGTAGGTACGTGTTCTTACGCAGTCAAATACATTATTAATATTTATTATATTATATAAAATTCGTTCCATTTATAAATTAAGTCCCAGACACTCCCTCAGATACAAATTTAAAGAGATTAATATAATGAGAATGACTGTGCCTTCTCAGTACATTTATGATAATCTTTTGTATGCACATAAAAATATTAATCTGTTTAAAAAATACAGTGATATCCATAACATAAATACTAGGAACAAACACAAATTTGTTGTTCCTACAACAAGGCTCAAAAAAATAGGTGGCTCGTTTAGATGCCAGTGTATACGTTTTTATAATAAAATTCCTAGCCACATTCAAGAACTAAGCCTTAATAAATTCAAATCTTTTATAAAGCGAAAACTATTTCAGAAAACCTATTATACTGTAAAAGACTATATTGAGGACAAAAAGGCTTGGGATTGAGCTGCTCCCAATAGGTTTAGACAATGAATGTTGTTTTTATTTTGCTATTGTACACTTTAATTCTTTTTTTTTTTTTAAGTAGGTACCTATCTATTTACTTAAATAATGACATGTACATTTACTGTATAAAGTATTATATTATTTTAATTATTGTGAATGTGAGGACTATGTGGGTCATTTTTTCCGTTTTAATCATGGTCTGGCAGTTTGAGTAGTTTATGCGGCCTACCCAAATGTCCTGTCTTTGGTATAGTTCGTCGAATCGTTGAGCTCCTTAAGTTCTGAGTTGAGCTGCACGGTTACTGACAAATGCGTACACTGACTGGACAGGTCCACTCAATCTGTGTGGTTCTTTCCTCAAAAGACCATTTCAGACACTAATCTACATGGTCCTCAAAGATTATGTCCGGTTTTTTTTTTATATCGGTACACATTGACATTGATGAATTCTATTTAGACAATGACATGAATATTGACTTTGTAAGTATTTTATTTAATTATTGTGAATGTGAGGACTATGTGGGTCATTTCTTTTTTTTAACCGACTTCAAAAAAGGAGGAGGTTTCTCAATTCGACCGTATTTTTTTTTTTTTTTTATGTTTGTTCGCGGATAGGTAACTTCGTCATTTATGAACCGATTTTGATTATTCTTTTTTTGTTGGAAAGGAGATATGCCAAGGGTGGTCCCATGTCCCATGATAAGGAAATCAGGATCTGATGATGGATCCCAGTGAAATCGAGGGGGACATTCGAAAATCGTAGGAGCGACTAGTGCGTTTGTTAATTTTTTCATTAGGTATTTTAAAGCACTACAATTTAATGAAGGCCTGGAGTCGATCTGATAATGGAGCCGAAAGACAGTCGAGGGGACTCCTCAACGATTTACAGCAGTTACCTTGTGTTTGGGCTTGATTAATTTGTATTGATGTGAACTTTACACCTACATGGTTGTGACTGTCATTAGGGGTCTGATGATGAAGACGAAGGACAGTTAAGGGAACTCCTCAACAGATTACAGTAGCTACCTTGTGTTTGGAATTAATTCATTTATATTGATGAGAACTGTAATGGCAAAGGAAACATTTCATGTGATAAATAAATAAAATAAATAAAAACTTTGCACCCATATACATAGGTTATAAGTGCCACTACAGGTCTGATGATGGAGACCATAGACAGTCGAGGGAATTCCTCAACGATTTACAGCAGTTACCTTTTGTTGGGCTTACTTCATACGGTTCAATATGCCAAAATGTTCAGTTCGTACAAAAATAATACCTAATTAAGATTGTAGTTTTACATAGGACGACCACTACCCACTAGTCATGCTGATGTGTCAATTTGAAACCGAATTTAAGTTGAGTAATCGCGTCATTTCTAGCAATGCTCTTTCGTCGTGTGGCCTACTTAATAATTAAAGTAACTTGAGCATTTGCTCTCGGAAATCATCATTTGGTAAAGTGGAGCTGATGATGAAGACCACAGATGGCCATCGGAACTACTCAATGACAAATATTTCCCGGGTTGCGATTCGATTACTTTAATATGGTTGCTAAGCAATTTATGCTCGTTACAATGCGTATGGTGAGTGGTTGTTGAGGAGTTCTCTTGGCTCTTACCAGGAGAACTCCTCAACAATAAACGTCCGAGCATCGGGAAAAGCAATATTTTGTAACACGTGACGAGTAGTTGACATTAGGCTATTGTAACTTAGATAAAAAAGCTTGTAATTACAAACTGACCCACTAAAAAGTGAAAAATAAAAACTTTTTACAAAAAAAAAACAACCGACTTCCAAAAAATACACTACAAATTGAAAAATAACTTTAATTTCGGAAGTCGGTGTCATTAAACGAAAATGCGGAACCAAAGACACCGACATCCGATATTAAAGTTATTTTTCAATTTGTAGTGTATTTTTTGGAAGTCGGTTGTTTTTTTTTGTAAAAAGTTTTTTCCTTCTTAGTTTTAATCATGATCTGGCAGTTTGAGTAGTTTATGCGGCCTACCCAAATGTCCTTTCTTTGGTTATTGTTCGTCGAATCGTTGAGCTCCTTAAGTCTTGAGTTGAGCTGCTCGATTTTTGACAAATGCGTGCACTGACTGGACAGGTCCTCTCAATATGTGTGGTTCTTTCCTCAAAAGACCACCTCAGACATCGATCTACATGGTCTTCATATAACCTGACCAAGATTATGTCTGGACTTTAAAAGAGACTGTGACCTCTGAGTTTGTTTCGGCCTTTCTTCTCAGAGTAGTCAGATAGGAAACGCCGACTTCATCTAGTTTTAAAAAAAACATGATTGACGTGTAAAAGTGTTTGTTCAAACCTACTTACAAAAAATAAAACCATTCATTTCAAATCATTTCATTTCAATAGTACGTTTGTTGCTCAATTTAACAGGATCATAAAGCGTAGACACATGCAGTTTGATAATAACCTGATAAACAAAAAGCTGCCTCACCGTGAGAACCTGACAGCTCATAAAGCGTTTTTGTTCCGGAGTGGAAAATCCTCATGGATGTCCGCCGCTCTGGGGTGGGCGGCGGGGTCAGTCAGACTCTTAGGTACTGACTAAAAACCACCCCGGTGTTCCATCTCACACCTACGCCGGGGGTCGCGGGAACGTACGATCCTTCCGCACTCCCCGACTGGTGCCGGCCCGCCACTGCGAGCGTCGTCGGGTCAGGGGAGTGAGGTGTTTGACTCCCCCGCGACGTCTAAGAGGGGCGCGCGTGGAACACTACGCGCCGCCACCTCGGGTCCTGCGGTGCGAATCTGTAAAAATCTCACCGTGAAAACTTAGGTGAAGTGAGCGTGGAGTGAGCTGTCAATAGTGTCAATTCCTAGCAAAAACAAACTCACTTCACCTAAGTTTTCACGGTGAGATTTTTACAGAATCGACCGGCAGATGTGTGGGGGGCGACGGACGTCCCCGAGTCCGTCGCCCCTGGAGCCATTTAGGGGGGCTGGAAGAGGGCGTTGTCCGCCCTCCGCCGACGCCCGGTGCGCCTGCTGCGGGCCGGGTGAGTGGACGAGATCTCCCTCTCCCTTTCGGCAGCCTGCAAGCCAAAAAAAAAAAAAACGTATCCGTGGGGGGGGGGGGGGGGGGGGGATTTTCATTTTGCCGAGAAAAATTTCTTGTAAAATTTTGCGAATATTTGTCGATTGATTCTGTTCGTGTATTAATTTTTAAATTTCCTCAGAGGTTCGGTTCGCTCAGGTTAGGTTCGCTCAGGTTAGGTTCGCTCAGGTTAGGTTCGCTCAGGTTAGGTTCGCTCAGGTTAGGTTAGGTTAGGTTAGGTTGGCGAGGGCTGGCTATGGCACGTCCACAGTGCTATATGCCGACCACTCCCTGGCGGAGCTGGAGCGGATGGCGCTCCAGGACAAGGAGGAGGTACTGGAGGTCGCCTCCAAGTCCTCCAACTTGAAGGGGACCTTCCAAAAGGCCCTCAAATGCCGGGCTGCCAGTCTACACGGCATTGTCCTGGAGCTAGTGAAGCGGACCACCACGGACGAGACGCGACAGCTGCAGGCGAAGGTGGATCGCTTGCAGGCTGAGGTCAGCCAGCTACACCAGAAGCTGGCTGAGGCCACGGCCCGGCCTGCTCAACCTGCCCCAGGTCCGGTGATAGGAGGCTCCTCCTCTTCCCCTTCCAACCTTGAGGAGATAATCCGAAAGGTTGTCATGGGGGAGAGGGCCTTCACCAGAGCCTGCTTCGCGGGCATCGAGGACCGGCTCTTGCCGGAAAAGCGGCTCCGCCCGCCGTTAGCGGCGGATAAGAGTCCGCCACCGACGGAGCCGGTGCCCGTGCCTGCGCAGCCTGCGGGAGACCCGCGATCGGGTGCGCAGACCCAGGCCTCGAAGCCCTCCAAGGGCAAAGGGAAGGGCAAGAGGAGCACTGTGGCCCCTCAAACCCCCACCACAAGCGCGGAGGGAGCGTCTGCCACTCCAGCGGCTCCCCAGAACTCGCAGGGGGAGGACGCCCTTCTCCCCTCCACCACCCCGGCCAACCAGTCGTGGACGGAAGTGGTCAAGAGAGGAAAAGGGAAGGGAGGGAAGAAGTCGGCCCCCAAGCCCGCGGCGACTGCCCCTGCAGCCAAAAGGGCCCCAGCCGGCGGGAGGAACCTAGTTCCTCCCAAAACCGCGGCCGTCGTGGTGACCATCACCCCGGAGGCCGTGGAGCGGGGCGAGACGTACGAGTCGATCCTAAGACGGGCTCGTACCAATGCTGATCCCTCCCGGCTGGGGATCGGCAACATCACGTGCCGCCGAACCCTAACTGGGGCTCGAATTTTCGAGTTCTCGGGGGAACAGCGCGGCGCAAGTGCGGACCTCTTCGCAACCAAGTTGCAAGAGGTCATTGCGGATACGGCAACGATCGTCAGGCCTGTTAAGACCGCAGTCCTTGAGGTGGCCGATCTGGATGATTCGGTCACCAAGGAGGATGTGGTGGCGGCCGTTGCCGTTGCGGGAGGCTGCGACGCTGGCACGGTGAAGGGGGGAGCCATCAGGCCCGGTCGCCGCGGCATGCGCGCAATCCGCGTCGAGTGCCCAGTCGCCGCGGCGGCGGCCGCCCTTGCTGCGACCAAGGGACGGCTGCTTGTGGGACTAAGCTCGGCTGTGGTCCGGCCACTTGAAAACCAGCCTATGCGCTGTTTCAAGTGCTTTGCGTTCGGCCACACCCGAGCCACGTGTCCCTCCAAATCCGACTGGGGAGACACGTGTTACCAATGCGGGCAAGAGGGACACAAGAGTGCCACCTGCCGCGCCACCACGCCACACTGCAGGGCGTGTGCCGCTAGTGGCCGACCCGCGGACCACAGGATGACGGGCAGGAGTTGTAAGCCCCCCGTGAGGAAGGGCATAGTGCCGGCGCAGGTTCGCCCTGTCGCCGCCACCGCCGCTGTCGCCGCCGCTGTAACTCCAGTTCCAGCGGCGGTAGCTGAGGAGGGGGGTGCGATGTCGGAATAATGGTTTCCAGTCATCGCATCCTCCAGGCGAACACCAACCACTGCAGAGCGGCCCAGGACCTGCTGGTCCAGGCCATGGCTGAGTGGTTGGTGAACGTAGCGGTGGTCGCCGAGCCCTACTCGATCCCCGGCAGTTGGCTGGGTGACGAGGACGGCTTGGTGGCACTAGCGGCGCGGTCCTCCACAGACTCCCCTCCCCTCTCGCTATTAGAGAGGGGACCGGGATACGTGGCCGCCGCGTGGGGAGAGGTAGCCCTCGTGGGCGTCTATTTCTCCCCAAACCGCCCTCTCCAGGACTTCGAGAACTATCTCGGAGTCCTGGCCGCCGTGGTCGGCAGGGCGGCGCCGCGTCAGGTCTCCGTATTGGGAGACCTGAATGCCAAGTCGGTGACCTGGGGCAACCCGGCCACCGACCCTCGCGGGCGGGCGGTGGAGTTGTGGGCAGCCTCCTCTGGGCTCTCCCTCCTCAACAGAGGGAACGTCCAGACATGCGTGCGGCGGCAGGGTGGCTCGATAGTGGACGTCACGTTTGCCACCCCTGCGTTGGCCGCGCGCGTGCTGAACTGGCGGGTGGACCTGGTGGAGACCATGTCGGACCACCGTTACGTGCGGTTCGACATCTCCACCGGTGGCCCCGGAGAGACGCGGCCCCCCTCGGGGCGGTCAGCGTTTCCACGGTGGGCTCTCACCCGCCTGGACAGGGAGGCGGCGGCGGAGGCGGCGTTTATCCAGGACTGGCTTTCGCCGCCTTCCGCTGGCCTGGACGTGGACACCGTGGCGGGACACCTAAGGGAGTCTCTGACCGAGGTGTGCAATTCTAGCATGCCTCGGTCAGGCCGACCGCTGCCCAATCGGGCGGTGTACTGGTGGTCGGTGGAGCTGGAGGGGCTTCGAGCGGCGTGCGTGGGGGCCAGGAGGGCCTACGCGCGTAGCCGGCGGCGGCGTCGACGAGACCACGCCCACGAGGACCACCTCTATGAGGTGTACATAGAGGCAAAACTGGTCCTCGAGCGGGCCATCGCCGACGCCAGGGACTCGGCGAGAGCGGAGATGCTGGAGGGTCTCGACAGGGATCCCTACGGGAGGCCATACAGGGCGGCGCGCAACAAGCTGCGCCCCTTTGGTCCCCCGGTCGCCGAGACCCTGGAGCCCTCATTCCTGGATGGGGTGGTTCAGTCCCTGTTCCCGTGCAGGGACAATTTCACCCCACCAGTGATGGACCCTCCGCGGGGGATGGCTCCGCCAGCTGAGGAGGAAGAGGAGGCCCCTCCTGTCACGGAGTCGGAACTTAGCGCGGCGATTGTGCACATCCGCGCCAAGAAGACGGCTCCGGGCCCCGACGGTGTCCCGGCGAGGGTGGTGGCAATTGCCGCCACCCAAATGGAGGAGCGGTTTCGGGACCTCTTTAACGCATGCCTTGCGTCTGGGAGGTTCCCGAAACCGTGGAAGGAGGGGCAGTTGTGCCTCCTTCGCAAGGAGGGCCGCCCTGCAGACTCGCCCTCGGCATACCGACCCATCGTCCTGCTCGATGAGGTCGGCAAAATGTTCGAGGGGATAATCGCTGCCCGCCTAAAGAGCCACCTGCGGAATGTGGGGCCGGACTTGTCGGACGCTCAGTTCGGTTTTCGGGCTGAGCGTTCCACAGTGGACGCGCTGGCCCGCCTTAAGGGCCAGGTGAAGGATGCGATGCAGGCGGGGGACGGATTGTTGGCGGTGTCATTCGACATAGCCAACGCCTTCAACTCTGTTCCCCACAGCACCATCCTAGAGGCGCTCCGATTCCACGGAGTGCCTCTATACATGCGGCGTCTACTGGCCAGCTACCTGGAGGATCGGACGATCGTCCTCGTGAACAGGGCTGGCCAAGTCCGGCGGTACGCAGTCGAGGCCGGCGTTCCACAGGGGTCAGTCGTGGGACCTCACCTCTGGAACGTCGGCTACGACTGGCTCTTGCGGGGAACTCTCCTCCGAGGCACGAGTGTCGTCTGCTACGCGGATGACACTCTCCTCACCGCCCGGGGGGAGAGTTTCAGGGAGGCGGCCAACTTGGCCTCGGCAGGCGGATCCTTGGTCGCAGGGAGGATCCGCCGCCTAGGACTGACGGTGGCGCTGCACAAGACCGAGGCCGTGTTCTTCCACGGGCCTCGGCAGCGCCAACCTCTAGATGCCCACATCTTCGTGGAGGGCGTCCGAATCGAGGTGAAGGCCCAGATGAAATATCTGGGCCTTGTACTCGACAGCAGGTGGCGTTTCGGCCCGCATTTTAGCGGGCTGTCGACGCGCCTGCTGAAGACTGCGGGCGCCCTCTCGTGGCTGCTCCCCAATCTGGGGGGGCCCAGCGCGAGATGCCGGCAACTCTACGCCGGCATCTTGAGGAGTATGGCCCTTTACGGGGCCCCTATTTGGGAGGACTCCCTCCACAGGAGGGAGAACGCCGCCGCATTGCGGGCCCCCCAAAGGGCCATAGCCCAGCGGGCGGCGAGGGCCTACCGCACGGTCGGCTTCTCCGCGGCATGCGCTCTGGCCGGCACCCCGCCTTGGGAGCTCGAGGCGTGGGTGCTCGCCAGAGTGTATGAATGGACGGCGGGGCGGAGGGCGAGAGGAGAACGCCCAGCCCCGCAAGAGCGGGAGGCCGTCCGGCGGGAGGCGAAGGACGCCATCGTCGTCCACTGGACGCGGGACCTCGCCGCCGCAGCCTTCGGCCGCCGAACCCTCGACGCGATTGGGCCGGTCTTGCAAGACTGGCTCGAGCGGTCGCACGGGTTCCTCTCCTTCCGTCTGGTGCAGGTGCTGTCCGGACACGGTTGCTTCGGATCGTACCTGCACCGTATCGGGCGGGAGGAGACGCCGTCGTGTCACGACTGTGGCGCGGCGGAGGACACGGCGCAGCACACTCTCGAGGTGTGCCCGTCGTGGTCCGAGCCGCGCCGCAGTCTCACCGCGGCGATCGGAACGGACCTCTCGCTCCCCGGCTTGGTCAACGCCATGCTAGGGGATGAGGGGTCCTGGGCGGCAGTCGCCTCCTTCTGCGAACACGTCATGTCCCAGAAGGAGGCGGCGGAGCGCGTGCGGGAGGAAGACCCTCTCGCGGCGCCGCTCCGAAGGCGGAGGAGGGGTCGAAGAAGACGTCAGTATGACAGTCATCTCCGACTCCTCCCAGGTGGAAGCCAGCAGGCGACGGGTGCGGGGGCACCCTCGCCTGTATTGCACAGGCTTCCACCAGTGCCGGACGGGAATGGCCAGGTGTTCTCGGCCATTCCCGTAGCCCCCCCTCAGACGGGGGGACATGCGGGGCCCGCCAGCTAGGCGGGCATGCGCCGGGGGGGTTGTGGATGCAAAGGCTGAGCCGGATTCCCATGACCTCCCCATCAAGGCGATGAGGGAACACCGCTGAGTTTTAGTGGGTATACTGCCACCCTGGCAGGGAGTCCCACATACTCCGTCTCGTCCCCCCACGAGCGGAGATGCGTAACGTCATTTCTCAGAGAAAAAAAAAAAAAAAAAAAAAAAAAAAAAAAAAAAAAAAAAAAAAGGTTAGGTTAGGTTAGGTTAGGTTTTTTTTTTTTTTTTTTTTTTTTTTTTTTTTTTTTTTTTTTTTATACTTCTACCTCCAACATAATCGGAGCCTATGTTAGCTTTACATTCATTCCAGTTCTCGCATTTTTGCCTCTCGTACTTTCGTTCCTCATACTTTTTCTTTCTTTCATCCTTCCTCATTTGCGCCTTATGGGTGGGATGCCCAACTATCACCTACTTTCTATCTAACTTAGCTTGTATTTTATTTATTTAATCAGAATAGGGTGACAAGGAGTTGGGAGATATTTTATTATTCGTTTTTCATTTACATTTATGTTATGTCTATTTTAACATTTATATATTTATTTCTTATCTAGTTCTATATTATTCTACAATTTCTAATTTATATCCTTATTCTAATCTTACACTTGCGGAGCAGTTTTGTTATTTTGCTCTTTCATATACTGAGATACTTATTCTAGGCTTATTTCTATTTTATAATACTAGTACATTTGTGGTTTTCCAGTGTATACATCCGATCTTAAATTAGGTTTATCTATTCTTATAGCTAGTACATGTTTCTTACGACTACTTCACTTTTTTAGTAATAGTTTATATTCTACACTAATGTTTCAATGTTTTTGGGCAGCAACCATTATTTTGATTCTTATGGATTTTCCCTTGATCCTATATATTTTACCTCCTAATTGTTCAATGCTTAACATTAATATTGTACATAATATTATGTAAACATTGTTTGCTTATGCACTTTTATTCCTTTTTATAACTCTTTCACATATCTTTACGCAGTATTCTAGTAAGATCTCTCTATTTTTGCCCGCCATTATTTGCCACATGTTTTCAGCGTCAAGTTTTGTGTCCAGTACATGTTCGGCTTCCAGTCTTTCTCTGTCAAAGACGGGACAGCTGAACAATATATGTGGCACCGTTTCGTCCATTCCAGGTTCGCAGATGCACGATGGGCTCTCCTTACGCTTGAATCGGTTCAAGTATGCCGAGAACCCACCGTGCCCCGTCATGATTTGCGTGACTACATTACCAATTTTGCACTTCCTGATTATCCTGTAGGCAGCCACCGCATCCGGGAAAAACAATTTGGTGACTGAAGCAGTTTCTCCGGTTCCACTCGTCAAGCGTTGCCGTACGAATGCATCGCTTGACGTGCGAAACCGGGCACAGGTCATAATCGGGCTTTCGTTTGGAACCTTCAGCGGCTCTCTTGGCTAGTTCATCGGCTCTCTCATTTCCTTCTAACCCCGCGTGAGCTTTGATCCAAAACAAGGTGAGAGCCTTGTTTTGGATAGACAGAGATCTAATGTTAGCTCTTGCCTCCACTGCCAGTGGGTGGTGTCGGTCGTGATTTTGTAAGGTTTGGAGAGCCGCCATAGAGTCGCTGAAAATTCCAAACGATTGCGCACTGCTCTTCAAGATCTCCCTGGTAGCAACGCATATCGCCAGAAGCTCAGCCTGGTAAACGGTGGAGTAATGTGGGAGAGCAAGCTTGAGAGCTTTGGTTTCGGCGCCACCACTCCACACGGAGAGTGCCGCCCCCACCTTACCTCCAATCTTGCTCCCGTCCGTGAAGATACGAACCTCAAGTTCGTTCTGGGCATCAAGTTGCTCTTGGTTTACCAGGCTTACGAGCTCCAGCTCAGCGCGCTCCGCGGGGTGTGGGGCCTCCATTGCCGAAGCAGCCTGCTCTACACTCCTGTCGCCAAGTGCCGGCTGGGGCACCCCCTTCCTGGCCTCGTATAGCGATGCCGCCTCGCGGACGCGGAGGTCGAGAGGCAGTATCCCAGCCAGCACTAGCGCAGAGTTCAAGGAGACTGTCCGGTATGCCTTGCACAGCTTTTGTGCAATACCGCGCTGTACGGCTCCCAGCTGCTTCATGACGCCTAGCTTTCTAGCGGCCGGGGCCCATACGCTGGCTGCGTACAGGATGATTGGTTCCACGGTGGCCACATATATTATCCTTATGACTTCAGGGTGAAGTCCCCAGCTGGTCTTTGCCGCCCTGGTTAGCTGTTTGTGGATTCCTATTGCCTTTCTGCACACGTTTGCGACGTGTGTGTTAAAAGTCAGCTTGTCGTCGATAGTGACACCTAGGATTTTGATCTCATTGGACATGGCAATGTCGATCCCGCCCATGCTCAGGCGTGGGGTGTCGTATTTTAGTTTGCGAGTTATAACCATTGCGTTGGTTTTTTGCGGAGCAAATTTAAGTTTGTTTTGTACCCCCCACGCCCGAACATGTTCGAGAGCGGCATTGGCACGTCCCTCGATCTCCAGCGCCGTGTCACCATCGAAGACAAGCACAACGTCGTCAGCAAAGGCCTGGCAATAGTCACCCCCAGCCTCCAGGCTCTTTAGAAGCGGATCCAACAATAGGTTCCAGAATATTGGTCCCCCTATGGAACCCTGGACACAACCCTTACTTGTGGCTTTGCCGAACTCTTCACCTGCGTACCTGACCCTGACCTTTCGATTTTCGAGATAGCTGTCGATGACCCTCCTCAAGCCGATTGGACACTTTTCCTCAGCCAGACGGACTCTTATGGCTGGCCACCAGGCGCTGTCGAAGGCTCCCTCTATGTCCAAAGAGACTACGACTACTATTTTCTTCAGCTCCAGCTTACTACGCACGTGCTGCATTAGTGCATAAAGGGAGTCCTCCGTGCTCCTCTGGGGCATAAATCCGTACTGGCGAGTACTCATCCTTGGGATCAAATGGAACTTGAGGCGGGCCACCAACATCTTCTCGTATATTTTGCCTAGTATTGGCAAAAGGCCGATTGGTCTGTACGCCTTTGGGGTGCTATAGTCGTCTTTTCCAGGCTTCTTTAAGACGATAACAATGGCCTCCTTCCAGACTTCAGGGAAGTGGTGGCATTTCAGGCAGCCGTTCAGGAGAGCGAGTGCCACCTCGGGGGCTCCTCCAATAGCTCGACAGCAAATATCGGCGGTGAAACCATCCGCTCCTGGAGCTTTTTTAGGGTTGAAAGACCTGCACGCCGTCATCAGTTCGGCCATCGTGAATGGTGGATCGCAAGGGTTATCTTGCCCTCCAGCATTCACAACGCCGGCCTTTTCTCTGATGAGACGGTGGCACGCGCTGTCACTGTCCTTATTGTCTTCCGGGTAAAAAGTGTTCGCCAGCAGTTCGACTGAACCTTTCGTGTTCAGCACCTCCCCGTTCTTCTCTAGCGGCTGGTCCTCTCCCCTTCCCCTGGTCCTTCCTATTACCCGGTAGATTCCTTCCCAAACCCCTTCTCTGTCCTGTTTGGCGCAGAAGTTCTTCCAACTCTCGATCATGTCTTTGGCTGCTTCTGTCTCATACTCAACTTTCTGTTTCAGGTACTCTTCGACGACTTTCGATCTTCGGGCCGGTGCAGCACACCTGATTCTGCGTTTCCTGGTTGCGACTTCCTTCTTCATCCTCTCGAGTTTCTCGGACCACCACGGCAAAGTGAGCACTTCATTGGTCTTTCTCATAGGCATTGATGAGGTGCATGCGTCTTTTATTGCTTGTGTGTATTTGTTTATAATTATATTAAGGTGATCGGCTGTATCTATTGTATCTATTTCTAATTTATTAATATTGTTTTCTTGCATTAATTGGCTGAGTTTCTCACGAAACTCAGACCAATTTGCTTTTTTGGTATTGTAAATTCTGGTGGATCTGCTGATTTTTATGCCTTTAGACCTTTTTAGTTTTATGTTAAATACAATGCCGTTGTGATCCGAGCTCGTGAGGCCCTCATCTACCCTCCAGTCGTCTACCAGGTCCAGAATATCAGTCGAGCATGCCGTAATGTCGACGTGGCTGCGGTATCTTTTGCCTCCTCTGATAGTGTCGAAAGTCGGAATTTCCCCTCTGTTGAGTATGTTTAGGTCCAGCTCATCGAGGACTCCGGACACTTCTTCTCCTCTGCGGTCGATGGTCAGGCTTCCCCACCAGGTACTCTTTGCGTTTGCGTCTCCTCCAAGAATCCACATTCTGGAACCCACCTCCACCTCAACGCGTTTGAGATGATCGAGGTATGGTTCGATTGGCTGGTCTGGCTCAAAGTAAAAGGAGACTAGTGTGATCTTCCAGGCAGTAGTTCGGATCCCCACCACGGTGATGTTATTCGTGGTGAGTTTCGGGTACTGTTCTACGATTAGGTCTTGATCGAAGACCGCTATTGCGGCCTTAACAGTACCCTCTCCGATGTCTGTGCTCTGGAAGATCCGGACGCCTCTATGACTCCTCATTACTTTCGCCCCGCCTACGTATGGTTCCTGGAGGAGAGCAATGGCGACCCCGCGCTTTTCCGCTTCAATAAGAAGCTCGTTGGTCGCCAGTCTTTTCCGCTGGAGGTTGGCCTGTACCAGTCTGTAGGGGTTTGGGTTTCCACGGGTGCCCTTAGCAATATGCCACTGTAGATCTGGCTATTTCATCCCACCTGTGGCGTACCTGGCATTCAGAGCTAAAAGCGTTGTGGCCAGCGTCCCCGAGCTTGGCTGCTGTGCAGTTCCGGCACTTTGGCGGGACACCCGTTAAAAAGTCGGAGCATTCCGACTTCAGGTGTGGCCCGCCACAGTGGCTGCACAGGTCGACTGATTCTTTACAGAAACGTTTGCCGTGCCCGTAGCCTAGACAGCGTGTGCACTGCACCAGTGGGGTCTGGTCTTCGACCCTCACACGCTGGAGGTCCACGTGCAGGCACCCGAGTTCTGTTGCCCGTTTCCAGATGATCGGCGAGACGCTGACCACAACGTGACAGGTGTGTGGGTTCCTCGTCCTCCTCCGGAACTTCACCACCACCCTGTCCTCCTCCTTGTCGAGGTGGCGAAAAACCTCCCGGTTCTGGTTTCTCAGAGCTTTACAGATGTCCTCATCTGTATTGACCGAGAGGACGCTCCTGAGTACCAACATGGGGTCTTTGTTCTTCACCTCCTCGACACGGAGGTCCTTACTATCCCTGGCCAGTCTTTCCTTGATTTTATCCCTCTCCACTGTTGTTTGGAAGCCCATGATGATCTTCCTATCTTTCGCTTTCCTTACCTTTTCGACCCTCACCCAGCCTTCCTTCGCGTCAGCCGCCTTCCGCACCCTCTCCAGAACTTCGTCCCCAGTCTCTGCCTCGTCCGTGGAGGTAACCACTATAGAGTGGAGCGTGCTTCGCGTCGAGTTAACTTTACCGCTATGGGTTACGCTTGCATAGGTGTTGGTAGTTGCTCCGTTTTCCACGCTGTGTCTGTGCTGCTCGATTGCCACTCTAAGCTCCTCCATCCCTTTAGAGTGGCTCTCCAGCAGCAAAGAGTGGCTCCTTATCTGATCCTGCAGTTCGGTACTACTAGGGTCGGCTAGGCTGGTGAAAGTGCGGTCAGCTGCGACGCCTTCGGGCTGCGCATTGTCGGGCCCCACCTTTTTTGTCTTGGCCGATTTTTCGGCCTCCTTTACTAGCTGGTACAATCTGTCCAGCGCCTCGGTAATGCCAGTTTTAATCTCTGTTTTGGTGTTCCTCGAGGTGCCGAGCAGGACTTTTGCCCTGGTCAGGCAGGCTCTCGCCTCTGCCGACCGATCCGCGTATTGAGTTTTCGGCGGCGAGTACACCTGTACGAGCCTCTGTTGGAGTGGCTTATGCAGTTTCGCAGGGCCAGCCTGCGCCGTCTTAGTGGCTAAGGTAGGGAGGGGTGTTGGGTTCGCGCTGGAGGGACCCGCGGCTTCCCACTCTCCGACGCTGCGTCTCACATTGGGAGGCGATATACTTTCCTGCGTCTCTGGGGGTTTTTGTGCCGTTTTTGCAGGGCCAGCCTGCATCGTCTTGGTGGTTAAGGAAGATGTTAGTGCGGTACCTGAACAGCTAGCAGCTTCCGCGTCTCCAGCGCTGCGTCGATCATTTGGAGGTGATGTCCTGGATTTTGGTGGTGATTTATCACTCCAGTCCACCTTCTTTATTGGGGTCCTTCCCAACATGTTGGGGGTATGCGTCAGTAAAAGTAAAAGGTAAAAAGTGTATAATAAAAAGAAATAAAAGTGCGTTTAAGATCGTAAAGATCTTTAGTTAAATATTAGGTGTTTTCTCAATGTAGAGTCAACACCGTCAACCGTCTGGTTTAATAAATAGAGTCAAACAATAATCCTATAAGTAAATTTTTACTTCTAGGAGTCAAAAACAGCAGTTTAGGAGCAAAAGTTTACGGAGCTCTATGTAGAGTCGATTTGACACCGTCAGTGGATAGCTCTCCTCGAGCCCTTTTAAACAACCCCAAACTCGGTACAACTCCGCCAAAGGGTTCCGGAGATATTGTAACCTAAAGATTTTGGTTTTTTGCCAAGATGGCGGCCGAAAAGTGGTTACAGGAGGTTATCTCCGGGACCGCTGGCCCAAAAACCCCCGTGCTTGGGCTTTCCGCACTTGCCTCGCTGAGACCTATCCACTGAGACGGTTTTCAGGCTGAAAAAATCTTTCGTCCTGAAAACGCCTGAAAGCCAGTCCACTCGCTAGGCAAGGGTAAGTGAAACCCCCCAAAACAGATCCGGTCGCTCTACGACCCTCCGTTGCGGAGATATGGGTGTTTAAAATTTAACAAAGATGGCGGTGCAACTGTCAAAGTCAATGTTTGACAGGTGATATCTCCGCTTTGGCTGGTCGTAGAACACCCGAGTTTGGACTTTTCTGGCTTGGCCCGACCCGCTCCTACGCGCAAGGTGGCCTCCAGGTCCCTGAAAATTTTCAGCCCTGAAACGCCTGAAACCTATTCTACACGATAGGATTTGTCTCCTCGAGCAGAAATTTTAAAACGGCAACTCTCTACGACCACTGAGTCCGGAGCTACGTTGAGTCAAAGTTTTCCAATATGGCCGCCCAACTGTCAGATGCCAACTTCAAGTGGCTGCAACTCCGCAACCGCTTATCGCAGAGAGTTGCGGTTTCAAATGTGAAACTTGCCCTGACCTCCCGCGTATATGGAAAATGTTTTCAGCGCTGAAAATTTTCAGGCCTGAAAAACGCCTGAAATTTTAGGATAATGTTCCCGAGTGTCCCCCCCTGGGAACTGTGAAAAACTGGAAGTTCTGCGTACAATAGCTCCGGAGATAATCGTGGTTGAAGTTATCAACCAAAGAAACCAATATGGCTGAAAAAGTCTATTTCCTCCGTTTTTGGGGCTATTGGGGGCAAGTTTGGGCTTAAACTAATTGGAATATATGTTCCAAACACAATTTTACTACTAAAATATTTTTAAAACTATTTATTTCTATTAAAACTGATAAATTAACTAAAAATAAGATAGCTTTACAGCCCTTACGCATAAAAATCCGGAAAAAATATTAGAATTTGTGTAAAATACGGTTCTATAAGGTGCTTGCTCAAAAAATATATATTTTGTAATTTAAAGGTCATAAATTATTAAAAAACTGAAAAATTTACAAAAACTAGGTTATTGGGCAAAATAAAAACATAAAAATTCTGAAATTAAGCTGGATCTCTTCTTCTAATGAGCGCGCAGCAGGATTCGCCGGAAAAAATAGGGGTCCTGCCTGAGAATTTTTCAGGACAGGGGTCCAAAGTCTGTATCTTCAAATAATAATTTCTCGGTACCTGATGTCACTAAAAATCCAATCGAAGTGTCGTTGGTCTCGTCCGTATACCTCCTGTTCTCTCCCAAAAAATCAGCAACCAGGAACGCCCCGTTCGAAAACCATGTGGTCCGATTTTGAGGTTATGTTCGCAGTTTTCAGCCGTTTTCTCAGGAATCCGCGGTCACAATTTTTTCAGCTTGATGTCATTAGATGCGTCTTTCTGTGCTTCACAATATGGTGCAATAAAAATTTGGGGTCACCACTCGTTTTTCGGAGTTATAGGCCTCCGAAGATTTCACAAGTCCACACTTTTGCAGTTTTCCACTGATAACTTTTTCCCCGGAGTTTTCCGGCTCACGGGGTTTTCACAGTCACTTGCACGGCACTAAGACGGTTCTTTTGATATACTTCGCGACTTTCTACCGTTCGAAAATACCAATTAAATGAATTTTTATGCGCGGAACGGCTCTAAAAACGATCCGACCGCCACGAGAGCTGGGGGGGTACTGGGTTAGGTTAGGTTAGGTTAGGTTAGGTTAGGTTGGGTGGAGATGGTGGAGACGTTGTCGGACCACCGATATGTGCGGTTCGACATCTCCACCCAGGGAGGGGGGACGGCCCGCGCCGGGCAATCTCCCTTCCCGCGGTGGGCACTCACCCGCCTGGACCGGGAGGCAGCCGAGGAGGCGGCCTTTCTCCAGGACTGGCTGTCGCCCCCTGTCGAGGTCCTGGACGTGGACGCCGCAGCGGTCCGGCTCAGGGGGTCCTTGACCGAGGTGTGCGACTCCAGCATGCCTCGGTCTCGCCGCCCGCCTCCCCGTCGTGCCGTCTATTGGTGGACGGAGGAGCTGTCGGGTCTCCGGAGCGCCTGCGTGGCGGCCAGAAGGGCCTACACGCGGAGCCGACGCCGCAGCGCCCGAAACCGAGTCCCCGCGGAAGAGGACCGCCTTTACGCCTCTTACCGAGAGGCGAAGACGGTCCTCAAGTCGGCGATGGGCGCTGCAGAGGACTCGGCGAGGGCCGAGATGCTGGAGGGTCTCGACAGGGACCCTTATGGGAGACCGTACAAGGCGGCGCGGAACCAGCTCCGCCCCTACGGTCCCCCCCTGACGGAGACCCTCGAGCCAGCGTTGCTGGATGGGGTGGTCCGGTCCCTGTTTCCGCGCAGGACCGACTTCGCCCCACCAACGATGGCTCCCCCGCAAGGGGCGGCTCCACCGGAGGAGGAGGTCCCTCCGGTGACTGCGTCGGAATTCCGCGAAGGAGTCCTCAGCCTCCGCGCTAAGAAGACGGCCCCCGGACCAGACGGCGTCCCGGCACGGGTGGTGGCGATCGCCGCCTCCCAAATGGAGGACAGGTTTCGGGACCTCTTCAGCGCGTGCTTTACGGCTGGGAGGTTCCCGAAGATCTGGAAGGAGGGGCAGCTCTGCCTCCTTCGAAAGGAGGGACGCCCGGTGGACTCCCCATCGGCATACCGGCCCATCGTCCTGCTCGATGAGGTCGGTAAACTGTTCGAGGGGATCGTCGCGTCCCGGCTCAATGGCCTTTTGCGGGGGGTGGGGCCGGATCTGTCGGACGCCCAATTCGGCTTCCGTCGAGGGCGTTCGACGATCGACGCGCTGGCCCTGCTCAAAGGCCAGGTGAAGGAGGCGGTGGAGGCGGGGGACGGAGTGCTGGCGGTGTCGTTCGACATTGCAAATGCCTTCAACTCCGTCCCCCACTCGACGATATTGGAGGCGCTCCGGTATCACGGGGTGCCCCAATACCTGCGAAACCTCCTGGCCAGCTACTTGGAGGGCCGAGAGGTCCTCCTTGTGGACAAGACGGCCACGGTGAGGCGGTACGGCGCAGAGTCCGGTGTTCCGCAGGGGTCAGTGCTGGGGCCCCCCCTGTGGAACATCGGGTTCGACTGGCTCCTGAGGGGGGCCCTCCTTGAGGGTACGAGTGTCATCTGCTACGCGGATGACACTCTCCTCACTGCCCGGGGGAGGAGCTTTGGGGAGGCGGCCTGTCTGGCCTCGGCTGGCGGATCCTTGGTCGCAGAGAGGATCCGCCGCCTGGGATTGAAGGTGGCGCTGCACAAGACCGAGGCCGTGTTCTTTCGCGGGCCTCGGCAGCGCTGCCCTCCAGACGCCCACATCGTCGTAGAGGGCGTCAGGGTAGAGGTCCAGCCCCAGATGAAGTATCTGGGTCTGGTGCTGGACGACAGGTGGCGCTTCGGCCCGCATTTCAGCGGGCTGTCGACGCGCCTGTTGAAAGCTGCTGACGCCCTCTCGTGGCTCCTCCCGAACCTGGGGGGGCCCAAGGAGAAATGCCGGCGCCTCTATGCCGGCATCCTCAGGAGCATGGCCCTGTATGGGGCCCCCATCTGGGCGGACTCCCTGCACCGGAGGGAGAACGCGACCGCCATCCGCAAGCCCCAAAGGGCCATTGCACTGCGGGTGGCGAGGGCCTACCGCTCCGTGGGCTTTTCGGCGGCGTGCGCCCTGGCCGGCACCCCTCCTTGGGAGTTGGAGGCTTGGGTGCTGGCCAGAGTCTATGAGTGGACTGCGCAGCGGAGGGCGCTCGGGGAGCGCCCCGTCGCCGAAGAGCGGGAGGCCGTGCGGCGGGAGGCGAGGGACGCCATCGTCCTCCACTGGACGGAGGACCTCGCCACCGCCGCCTTTGGCCGCCGTACGTTGGACGCGCTCGGTCCGGTCCTGCAGGGCTGGCTCGAGCGGTCCCACGGTTTCCTCTCGTTCCGTCTGGTGCAGGTGTTGTCCGGCCACGGATGCTTCGGAACGCACCTGCACCGGATCGGGCGGGAGGAGACCCCGGCCTGCCACGACTGCGGCGCGGCGGAGGACACGGCACAGCACACGCTCGAGGTGTGCCCAGCGTGGTCCGAGCTGCGCCGCGGTCTGACCGCGGTGGTCGGACAGGACCTCTCGCTCCCCAGCGTGATCAACGCCATGCTGGAGAGCGAGGAGTCCTGGTCAGCGGTAGCCTCCTTTTGCGAGGACGTAATCTCGCAAAAGGAGGAGGCGGAGCGCGCGCGGGAGGATGACCCTCTCGCTGCGCCGCTCCGCAGACGAAGGGGTCGGAGAAGGCGCCGTCCTCTCCCTCCTCATGGTGGCGATGGGCGGGCGACAGGCACGGGGGTGCCTTCGCCCGCATTGCACCCATCACCACCTTCGTCTGTCACTCCCGGGCCCTTCCCCCCCCTCCCCACGGGGGGGGCGTGAGGGGCCCGCCTTGGAGGGCCATCGTCGGCGGAGGACTGGATGTCAAGGCTTTGCCGGTTTCCCAGTCCCCCGCCACTCTGACGAAGCGGGAGTGTCGCTGGGTTATTTTAGTGGGTATACCGGGTCAGCCCGGGGAGTCCCACATAGCCCCCCATCCCCCGATGGGAGGGTATGCGTAACGCATTTTTTCCCAGCGCAAACAAAAAAAAAAAAAAAAAAAAAGGTTAGGTTAGGTTGGGGGCGGGGGACCACCCCACAGTGCTTACGTCCTCGTCGTGTCCCCTGGAAACGGCCCAGCTCTGACCACCGTAACGGAGTGGCAGACTGGGTACGGCCAAAGTGCACTGTGCCTTCGTAGCTATCATATTTTATTTTATCCTGTCTTGTGTGCTACGAAATACTGCGGAAATACTATGTCGAGCCCTATGCGGGATGCCTGCGGGCGCTTTTCGAAGCAACCAAAAGGCCCTTCTCAGGGCCAACCAAAAGGCCCTTCTCAGGGCCAACCAAAAGGCCCTTCTCAGGGCCAACCAAAAGGCCCTTCTCAGGGCCAATCCGACGCTTCGGCGTCAGAGGCTGGCCGCGCGACTTCTGCGGCCAGCTTCTTCGCAACGGCGGACGAGTCGTTGTCAGACGACTCGCTACTGACAGTGTCAGACGCGGACGACTCCATCGAGCGATCGCGGAAGCGCATCCACCGGAGTGGTGGGTCCGAGGGCTCCTCGGGCTCGGGGTCGACGCGGTTGCCGAAGGCTGGAAGGCCGACGGTGGCCGCGGAGGCCCATGTCGTTGGGCTCGCCAACGCCCAGCGCCAGCTGGACCTGGCTCGGCGGGCTCAGCTGCAGCAGGAGCTGGAGGAGCGGGTCGCCGCCGCGGAAAAGCGGGCGCACGTCGCCCGGGCCAAGTCCGGGTACGGCGCGTCCCGCATTCTGTACGCGGACCATTCATTGGCGGAGCTGCAGAGGATGGCGGAAGAGGACGAGGAGGAGATTGTGGAGGTCGCCTCTAAGTCCTCCAACCTGAAGGGCACCCTGCAGAAGGCCCTAAAATGTAGAGCCGCGAGCTTGCGCGGTGTCGTCGCGGAGCTGGTGCAGCGGAAGACCAGCGACGAGACGCGGCAACTGCAGGCGAGGGTCGATCGCCTGCAGTCGGAGGTCAGCCAGCTTCATCAGAAGCTGGCTGAGGTCACGGCCCGGCCACAACAGGCCGGGACGAGCCCTGCAGCAGAGGGCCCTCCCTCCAACCTTGAGGACATCATCCGCAAGGTGGTGCGGGAGGAGAGGGCCTTCACAAGAGCCTGCATTGCAGGCATCGAGGACCGGCTCCTGCCGGAGAAGCGCCACCGGCCGCCGCTTGCGGCGGATGCGACGCATTGCGAGCCGGGACCGTCCACCTCCGCCCAGGCGGAAGACGCCCTCCTCCTCCCCTCGACGACCCCGTCCAACGAGTGGACGGAGGTGGTCCGCAAGGGGAAGGGCAAAAAGTCGGCGACGGCCGTCCCTGCCGTCCGCGCCCCCACCGCTCCCAGCCAGTCGCAGCAGACGACCGGCAAGGGAAAGGCGACGGCGAAAGGGAAGGGAAAGAGGCGGCTGGTCCCCCCGAAAACCGCGGCCGTCGTGGTGACTCTCACCGCGGAGGCTGCGGACCGAGGGGAGACCTACATGTCCGTCTTGGTGCGGGCGCGTGCGAATGCCGATCCCACCCAACTGGGGATCGGCAGCGTCACTTGCCGCAAGACGCAAGCCGGGGCTCGCATCTTTGAGTTCCCGGGGAAGGAGGGGAGTGCCCATGCGGACCTCTTTGCCGCGAAGCTAAAGGAGGTCATCGCCGATTCGGCCAGGGTGGCGCGACCGGTCAAGTCAGCGGCCATAGAGGTCGCTGACTTGGACGATTCCGTCACCAAGGAGGAGGTGGTGGCGGCGGTCGCAGCGATAGGGGGCTGTGGCATCGCGGCGGTCCAAGGTAGGGCCATAAGGCCCGGCCGCGGCGGCATGGGCACCATCCGCCTAGAGTGCCCAATCGCCGCTGCCAAAGCCGTCCTTGCCAAGGGACGGCTTACCGTCGGATACAGCTCGGGTGCCGTCCGGGCGCTCGAGGAGCAGCCCCTGCGGTGTTTCCGGTGCCTCGGCATCGGACACACCCGGCCCCTGTGTCCGTCCGCGGTGGACAGGTCGGACACGTGCTTCCGGTGCGGCAAGGAGGGCCACAAAGCCGCCTCCTGCGAGGCCGCCACGCCGCACTGCGCGGTGTGTGCCGCCAGTGGCTGCCCGGCAGGCCACATGATGAAGGGGAGGAATTGCATTCCTCCCCCTACGCGGGGCAAAGCACAGGCGCCGAGCGGTCCTGCTGCTGCTGCTGCGAAAAGCACCGTCGCTCCTGGGACGGTGGCTGCGGAGGGGGGTGCGATGTCCGACTGATGGGTTCGGTCGAGCATCGCATCCTGGTGTCGCGGTCTTCCACGGACTCCCCTCCCCTCTCGCTCTTAGAGAGGGGACCGGGATACGTGGCCGCCGCGTGGGGAGAGTTGGCTCTGGTAGGGGTCAACTTCTCCCCAAACCGCCCTGGTCCGGTGATCGGACAGGACCTCTCGCTTCCCGGCCTGGTCAACGCCATGCTGGGGAGCGAGGGGGCCTGGGCAGCAGCAGCAGCCTCCTTTTGCGAGGACCCAATCTCGCAAAAGGAGGAGGCGGAGCGCGCGCCGCTGCGCCGCTCCGCAGACGAAGGGGTCGGAGAAGGCGCGTCCCTCTCCCTCCTCATGGTGGCGATGGGCGGGCGACAGGCACGGGGGTGCCTTCGCCCGCATTGCACCCATCACCACCTTCGTCTGTAACTCCCGGGCCCCTCCCCCTCCCCACGGGGGGGGCGTGAGGGGTCCGCCTTGCAGGGCAATCGTCGGCGGAGGACTGGACGTCAAGGCTTTGCCGGTTTCCCAGTCCCCCGCCACTAGGACGAAGCGGGAGTATCGCTGGGTTATTTTAGTGGGTATACCGGGTCAGCCCGGGGAGTCCCACATAGCCCCCCATCCCCCGATGGGAGGGTATGCGTAATGCATTTTTTCCCAGCGCAAACAAAAAAAAAAAAAAAAAAAAAAAAAAAAAAAGGTTAGGTTGGGGGCAGCCCCAGATGAAGTATCTGGGTCTGGTGCTGGACGACAGGTGGCGCTTCGGCCCGCATTTCAGCGGGCTGTCGACGCGCCTGTTGAAAGCTGCTGACGCCCTCTCGTGGCTCCTCCCGAACCTGGGGGGGCCCAAGGAGAAATGCCGGCGCCTCTATGCCGGCATCCTCAGGAGCATGGCCCTGTATGGGGCCCCCATCTGGGCGGACTCCCTGCACCGGAGGGAGAACGCGACCGCCATCCGCAAGCCCCAAAGGGCCATTGCACTGCGGGTGGCGAGGGCCTACCGCTCCGTGGGCTTTTCGGCGGCGTGCGCCCTGGCCGGCACCCCTCCTTGGGAGTTGGAGGCTTGGGTGCTGGCCAGAGTCTATGAGTGGACTGCGCAGCGGAGGGCGCTCGGGGAGCGCCCCGTCGCCGAAGAGCGGGAGGCCGTGCGGCGGGAGGCGAGGGACGCCATCGTCCTCCACTGGACGGAGGACCTCGCCACCGCCGCCTTTGGCCGCCGTACGTTGGACGCGCTCGGTCCGGTCCTGCAGGGCTGGCTCGAGCGGTCCCACGGTTTCCTCTCGTTCCGTCTGGTGCAGGTGTTGTCCGGCCACGGATGCTTCGGAACGCACCTGCACCGGATCGGGCGGGAGGAGACCCCGGCCTGCCACGACTGCGGCGCGGCGGAGGACACGGCACAGCACACGCTCGAGGTGTGCCCAGCGTGGTCCGAGCTGCGCCGCGGTCTGACCGCGGTGGTCGGACAGGACCTCTCGCTCCCCAGCGTGATCAACGCCATGCTGGAGAGCGAGGAGTCCTGGTCAGCGGTAGCCTCCTTTTGCGAGGACGTAATCTCGCAAAAGGAGGAGGCGGAGCGCGCGCGGGAGGATGACCCTCTCGCTGCGCCGCTCCGCAGACGAAGGGGTCGGAGAAGGCGCCGTCCTCTCCCTCCTCATGGTGGCGATGGGCGGGCGACAGGCACGGGGGTGCCTTCGCCCGCATTGCACCCATCACCACCTTCGTCTGTCACTCCCGGGCCCTTCCCCCCCCTCCCCACGGGGGGGGCGTGAGGGGCCCGCCTTGGAGGGCCATCGTCGGCGGAGGACTGGATGTCAAGGCTTTGCCGGTTTCCCAGTCCCCCGCCACTCTGACGAAGCGGGAGTGTCGCTGGGTTATTTTAGTGGGTATACCGGGTCAGCCCGGGGAGTCCCACATAGCCCCCCATCCCCCGATGGGAGGGTATGCGTAATGCATTTTTTCCCAGCGCAAACAAAAAAAAAAAAAAAAAAAAAAAAGGTTAGGTTGGGGGACCACCCCACAGGGGGACCACCCCACAGTGCTTACGTCCTCGTCGTGTCCCCTGGAAACGGCCCAGCTCTGACCACCGTAACGGAGTGGCAGACTGGGTACGGCCAAAGTGCACTGTGCATTCGTAGCGATTTTATTTTATCTTGTCTTGTGCGTTTACGAACCTGTTGGAATTTTTATATTTTTATTATGTCTAGCCCTATGCGGGATGCCTGCGGGCGATTTTTAAAAAAGAAAAAAGGCCCTTCTCAGGGCCAAACCAAAGGCCCTTCTCAGGGCCAACCCTCAGACGCTTCGGTGTCAGAGGCCAGCCGCGCGCCTTCTGCGGCGAGCCTATTTGGAACGGCGGAAGACTCGTCCGACAACGAGTCACTCATTAGTGTGTCGGAAGCGGACGACTCGCGATCGCGAAAGCGAACCCACCTCAGCGGTGGGTCCGAGGGCTCCTCGGCCTCGGGGTCGACGCGGTTGCCGAAGGCCAAAAAGCCGACGGTGGCCGCGGAGACCCATGTCGTTGGGCTCGCGAACGCCCAACGCCAGCTGGATCTGGCTCGGCGGGATCAGCTGCAGCGAGAGCTGGAGGAGCGAGTAGCCGCCAAGGAGAAGCGAGCGCACGTCGCCCGGGCCAAGTCCGGGTACGGGGCGTCTCGCGTTGTTTACGCGGACCACTCTCTGGCCGAGCTGGAGAGAATGGCGGAGGAGGACGAGGAGGAGATCGTGGAGGTCGCCTCTAAGTCCTCCAACCTGAAGGGCACGATACAGAAGGCCCTGAAATGTAGGGCCGCCAGCATGCGCGGTGTCGTCGCGGAGCTGGTGCGACGAAAGGCCAGCGAAGAGACGCGGCAACTGCAGGCGAAGGTGGATCGCCTGCAGTCGGAGGTCAGCCAGCTTCATCAGAAGTTGGCTGAAGCCACGGCCCGGCCACAACAGGCCAAGACGAGCCCAGCGGCAGAGGGCCCCTCCTCCAACCTTGAGGAAATTATCCGCAAGGTAGTACGGGAGGAGAGGGCCTTCACAAGAGCCTGCATCGCAGGCATCGAGGACCGGCTCCTGCCGGAGAAGCGCCTCCGGCCGCCGCTTGCGGCGGATGCGACCCCCTGCGAGCCGGGACCGTCCACCTCCGCCCAAGCGGAAGACGCCCTCCTCCTCCCCTCGACGACCCCGTCCAACGAGTGGACGGAAGTGGTCCGAAAGGGGAAGGGCAAAGGGAAGAAGTCGGCGACGGCCGTCCCTGCTGTCCGCGCCGCCACCGTTCCCACCCAGTCGCAGACGACCGGCAAGGGAAAGGGGACGGCGAAAGGAAAAGGGAGGGGTAAGGCTCGCCTGGTCCCCCCGAAAACCGCGGCCGTCGTGGTGACGCTCACCGCGGAGGCTGCGGAACGGGGGGAGACGTACGCGTCCGTCTTGGTGCGGGCGCGTGCCAATGCCGACCCCGCCCAATTGGGGATCGGCAGCGTCACTTGCCGCAAGACGCAGGCCGGGGCTCGAATCTTCGAGTTCCCGGGGGCGGAGGGGAGTGCCCATGCGGACCTCTTTGCCGCCAAACTGCAGGAGGTCGTATCGGATTCGGCCAAGGTGGCCCGGCCGGTCAAGTCGGCGGCCATAGAGGTGGCCGACCTGGACGACTCGGTCACCAAGGAGGAGGTGGTGGCGGCGGTCGCAGCGATAGGGGGCTGCGGCATCGCGGCGGTCCAAGGCAGGGCCATAAGGCCCGGCCGCGGCGGCATGGGCACCATACGCCTCGAGTGCCCAATTGCCGCCGCCAAAGCCGTCCTTGCCAAGGGACGGCTCACGGTCGGGTTCAGCTCTGGTGCAGTCCGGGCGCTGGAGGAGCAGCCCCTGCGGTGTTTCCGGTGCCTCGGCATCGGACACACCCGGCCCCTGTGTCCGTCCGCGGTGGACAGGACGGACACTTGCTTCCGCTGCGGCAAGGAGGGCCACAAAGCCGCCTCCTGCAAGGCCGCCACGCCGCACTGCGCGGTGTGTGCCGCCAGTGGCTGCCCGGCAGACCACACGATGAGGGGGAGGAACTGCAATCCTCCCCCTAAGCGGGGCAAAGCGCAGGCGCCGACCGGTCCTGCTGCGGCTGCCAAGAGCACCGTCATTCCTGCGACGGTGGCTGCGGAGGGGGGTGCGATGTCCGACTGATGGATAGGGTCGAACATCGCATCCTCCAGGCGAACGCCAACCACTGCAGGGCAGCCCAGGATCTGCTGATGCAGACCATGGCTGAGTGGTTGGTGGACTTGGCGGTGGTCGCCGAGCCTTACTCGGTCCCCGGCCGTTGGCTGGGCGACCGGGACGGCTTGGTGGCGTTGGTGTCGCGGTCTTCCACGGACTCCCCTCCCCTCTCGCTCTTAGAGAGGGGACCGGGATACGTGGCCACCGCGTGGGGAGACATGGCCCTGGTAGGGGTCTACTTCTCCCCAAACCGCCCTCTCTCGGACTTTGAGGACTTCCTCGAGGTCCTCACCGCAGTCGTAGGGAGGGCGGCGCCACGCCAGGTCGTGGTGCTGGGCGACCTGAACGCCAAGTCGGCGGCCTGGGGCAACCCGGCGGCAGGTTGCAACGTCCGGGGGCGCGCCGTCGAGTTTTGGGCGGCCTCGTGCGGTGTGTCCCTCCTCAACAGGGGGGCGGTCCACACGTGTGTGCGGCAACACGGCGGGTCGGTGGTGGACGTCTCGTTTGCCACCCCCGCGCTAGCCGCCCGCGTCGTCAACTGGCGGGTGGAGATGGTGGAGACGTTGTCGGACCACCGATATGTGCGGTTCGACATCTCCACCCAGGGGGGGGGGACGGCCCGCGCCGGGCAATCCCCCTTCCCGCGTTGGGCACTCACCCGCCTGGACCGGGAGGCAGCCGAGGAGGCGGCCTTCCTCCAGGACTGGCTGTCGCCCCCTGTCGAGGTCCTGGACGTGGACGCCGCAGCGGTCCGGCTCAGGGGGTCCCTGACCGAGGTGTGCGACTCCAGCATGCCTCGGTCACGCCGCCCGCCTCCCCGTCGTGCCGTCTATTGGTGGACGGAGGAGCTGTCGGGTCTCCGGAGCGCCTGCGTGGCGGCCAGAAGGGCCTACACGCGGAGCCGACGCCGCAGCGCCCGAAACCGAGTCCCCGCGGAAGAGGACCGCCTTTACGCCTCTTACCGAGAGGCGAAGACGGTCCTGAAGGCTGCAATGGGCGCTGCAGAGGACTCGGCGAGGGCCGAGATGCTGGAGGGTCTCGACAGGGACCCGTATGGGAGACCGTACAAGGCGGCGCGGAACCAGCTCCGCCCCTATGGTCCCCCCCTGACGGAGACCCTCGAGCCAGCGTTGCTGGATGGGGTGGTCCGGTCCCTGTTTCCGCGCAGGACCGACTTCGCCCCACCAACGATGGCTCCCCCGCAAGGGGCGGCTCCACCGGAGGAGGAGGTCCCTCCGGTGACTGCGTCGGAATTCCGCGAAGGGGTCCTCAGCCTCCGCGCAAAGAAGACGGCCCCCGGACCAGACGGCGTCCCGGCACGGGTGGTGGCGATCGCCGCCTCCCAAATGGAGGACAGGTTTCGGGACCTCTTCAGCGCGTGCTTTACGGCTGGGAGGTTCCCGAAGATCTGGAAGGAGGGGCAGCTCTGCCTCCTTCGAAAGGAGGGACGCCCGGTGGACTCCCCATCGGCATACCGGCCCATCGTCCTGCTCGATGAGGTCGGTAAACTGTTCGAGGGGATCGTCGCGTCCCGGCTCAATGGCCTTTTGCGGGGGGTGGGGCCGGATCTGTCGGACGCCCAATTCGGCTTCCGTCGAGGGCGTTCGACGATCGACGCGCTGGCCCTGCTCAAAGGCCAGGTGAAGGAGGCGGTGGAGGCGGGGGACGGAGTGCTGGCGGTGTCGTTCGACATTGCAAATGCCTTCAACTCCGTCCCCCACTCGACGATATTGGAGGCGCTCCGGTATCACGGGGTGCCCCAATACCTGCGAAACCTCCTGGCAAGCTACTTGGAGGGCCGAGAGGTCCTCCTTGTGGACAAGACGGCCACGGTGAGGCGGTACGGCGCAGAGTCCGGTGTTCCGCAGGGGTCAGTGCTGGGGCCCCCCCTGTGGAACATCGGGTTCGACTGGCTCTTGAGGGGGGCCCTCCTTGAGGGTACGAGTGTCATCTGCTACGCGGATGACACTCTCCTCACTGCCCGGGGGAGGAGCTTTGCGGAGGCGGCCTGTCTGGCCTCGGCTGGCGGATCCTTGGTCGCAGAGAGGATCCGCCGCCTGGGATTGAAGGTGGCGCTGCACAAGACCGAGGCCGTGTTCTTTCGCGGGCCTCGGCAGCGCTGCCCTCCAGACGCCCACATCGTCGTAGAGGGCGTCAGGGTAGAGGTCCAGCCCCAGATGAAGTATCTGGGTCTGGTGCTGGACGACAGGTGGCGCTTCGGCCCGCATTTCAGCGGGCTGTCGACGCGCCTCCTGAAAGCCGCTGACGCCCTCTCGTGGCTCCTCCCGAACCTGGGGGGGCCCAAGGAGAAGTGCCGGCGCCTGTATGCCGGCATCCTCAAGAGCATGGCCCTGTATGGGGCCCCAATCTGGGCGGACTCCCTGCACAGGAGGGAGAACGCGACCGCCATCCGCAAGCCCCAAAGGGCCATTGCACTGCGGGTGGCGAGGGCCTACCGCTCGGTGGGCTTTTCGGCGGCGTGCGCTCTGGCCGGCACCCCTCCTTGGGAGTTGGAGGCTTGGGTGCTGGCCAGAGTCTACGAGTGGTCTGCGCAGCGGAGGGCGCTCGGGGAGCGCCCCGTCGCCGAGGAGCGGGAAGCCGTGCGGCGGGAGGCGAGGGACGCCATCGTCCTCCACTGGACGGAGGACCTCGCCACCGCCGCCTTCGGCCGCCGCACGTTGGACGCGCTCGGTCCGGTCCTGCAGGGCTGGCTCGAGCGGTCCCACGGTTTCCTCTCGTTCCGCCTGGTGCAGGTGTTGTCCGGCCACGGCTGTTTCGGAACGCACCTGCACCGGATCGGGCGGGAGGAGACCCCGGCCTGCCACGACTGCGGCGCGGCGGAGGACACGGCGCAGCACACGCTCGAAGTGTGCCCAGCGTGGTCCGAGCTGCGCCGCGGTCTGACCGCGGTGGTCGGACAGGACCTCTCGCTCCCCAGCGTGATCAACGTCATGCTGGAGAGCGAGGGGGCCTGGTCAGCGGTAGCCTCCTTTTGCGAGGACGTAATCTCGCAAAAGGAGGAGGCGGAGCGCGCGCGGGAGGATGACCCTCTCGCTGCGCCGCTCCGCAGACGAAGGGGTCGGAGAAGGCGCCGTCCTCTCCTTCCTCATGGTGGCGATGGGCGGGCGACAGGCACGGGGGTGCCTCCGCCCGCATTGCACCCATCACCACCTTCGTCTGTCACTCCCGGGCCCTTCCCCCTCCCCACGGGGGGGGCGTGAGGGGTCCGCCTTGGGGGGCCATCGTCGGCGGAGGACTGGATGTCAAGGCTTTGCCGGTTTCCCAGTCCCCCGCCACTCTGACGAAGCGGGAGTGTCGCTGGGTTATTTTAGTGGGTATACCGGGTCAGTAGGTTTGGCGAGGGCCTACCGCTCGGTGGGTTTTTCGGCGGCGTGCGCACTGGCCGGCACCCCTCCTTGGGAGTTGGAGGCTTGGGTGCTGGCCAGAGTCTATGAGTGGACTGCGCAGCGGAGGGCGCTCGGGGAGCGCCCTGTCGCCGAAGAACGGGAAGCCGTGCGGCGGGAGGCGAGGGACGCCATCGTCCTCCACTGGACGGAGGACCTCGCCACCGCCGCCTTTGGCCGCCGCACGTTGGACGCGCTCGGTCCGGTCCTGCAGGGCTGGCTCGAGCGGTCCCACGGTTTCCTCTCGTTCCGTCTGGTGCAGGTGTTGTCCGGCCACGGCTGTTTCGGAACGCACCTGCACCGGATCGGGCGGGAGGAGACCCCGGCCTGCCACGACTGCGGCGCGGCAGAGGACACGGCACAGCACACGCTTGAGGTGTGCCCAGCGTGGTCCGAGCTGCGCCGCGGTCTGACCGCGGTGGTCGGACAGGACCTCTCGCTCCCCAGCGTGATCAACGCCATGCTGGAGAGCGAGGGGGCCTGGTCAGCGGTAGCCTCCTTTTGCGAGGATGTAATCTCGCAAAAGGAGGAGGCGGAGCGCGCGCGGGAGGATGACCCTCTCGCTGCGCCGCTCCGCAGACGAAGGGGTCGGAGAAGGCGCCGTCCTCTCCCTCCTCATGGTGGCGATGGGCGGGCGACAGGCACGGGGGTGCCTTCGCCCGCATTGCACCCATCACCACCTTCGTCTGTCACTCCCGGGCCCTTCCCCCTCCCCACGGGGGGGGCGTGAGGGGTCCGCCTTGGAGGGCCATCGTCGGCGGAGGACTGGATGTCAAGGCTTTGCCGGTTTCCCAGTCCCCCGCCACTCTGACGAAGCGGGAGTGTCGCTGGGTTGTTTTAGTGGGTATACCGGGTTCGCCCGGGGAGTCCCACATAACCCCCCATCCCCCGATGGGAGGGTATGCGTAATGCATTTTTTCCCAGCGCAAACAAAAAAAAAAAAAAAAAAAAAAAAAGGTTAGGTTAGGTTAGGTTGGGGGACCACCCCACAGTGCTTACGTCCTCGTCGTGTCCCCTGGAAACGGCCCAGCTCTGACCACCGTAACGGAGTGGCAGACTGGGTACGGCCAAAGTGCACTGTGCATTCGTAGCTATCAATTTTATTTTATCTGTCTTGTGTGTTGCGAAATTGCTGAGAATTTTATTATGTCGAGCCCCATGCGGGATGCCTGCGGGCGCTTTTTAAAGAAAAACAACCCCAAAGGCCCTTCTCAGGGCCAAACCAAAGGCCCTTCTCAGGGCCAATCCGACGCTTCGGCGTCTGAGGCTAGCCGCGCGCCGTCTGCGGCTAGCTTCTTTGGAACGGCGGAGGACTCGTCCGACAACGACTCACTCATCAGTGTGTCGGAAGCGGACGACTCCCGATCGCGAAAGCGAACACACCTCAGCGGTGGGTCCGAGGGCTCCTCGGCCTCGGGGTCGACGCGGTTGCCGAAGGCGAAAAAGCCGACGGTGGCCGCGGAGACCCATGTCGTTGGGCTCGCGAGCGCCCAACGCCAGCTGGACCTGGCTCGGCGGGATCAACTACAGCGAGAGCTAGAGGAGCGAGTTGCCGCCAAGGAGAAGCGGGCGCACGTCGCCCGGGCAAAGGCCGGCTACGGTGCGTCCCGCGTCCTATACGCGGACCACTCTCTGGCGGAGCTAGAAAAAATGGCGGAGGAGGACGAGGAGGAGATCGTGGAGGTCGCCTCTAAGTCCTCCAACCTGAAGGGCACATTACAGAAGGCCCTGAAATGTAGGGCCGCCAGCATGCGCGGTGTCGTCGCGGAGCTGGTGCGACGAAAGGCCAGCGAAGAGACGCGGCAACTGCAGGCGAAGGTGGATCGCCTGCAGTCGGAGGTCAGCCAGCTTCATCAGAAGTTGGCTGAAGCCACGGCCCGGCCACAACAGGTCAAGACGAACCCTGCGGCAGAGGGCCCCTCCTCCAACCTTGAGGAAATTATCCGCAAGGTAGTACGGGAGGAGAGGGCCTTCACAAGAGCCTGCATTGCAGGAATAGAGGACCGGCTCCTGCCGGAGAAGCGCCTCCGGCCGCCGCTTGCGGCGGATGTGACGCAGCGCGAGCCGGAGCCGTCCACCTCCGCCCAGGTGGAAGACGCCCTCCTCCTCCCCTCGACGACCCCGTCCAACGCGTGGACGGAAGTGGTCCGAAAGGGGAAGGGCAAAGGTAAGAAGTCGGCGACGGCCGTCCCTGCCGTCCGCGCCGCCACCGTTCCCACCCAGTCGCAGACGACCGGCAAGGGGAAGGGGACGGCGAAAGGGAAAGGGAGGGGAAAGGGGCGCCTTGTCCCCCCGAAAACCGCGGCCGTCGTGGTGACGCTCACCGCGGAGGCTGCGGAACGGAGGGAGACGTACGCGTCCGTCTTGGTGCGGGCGCGTGCCAATGCCGACCCCGCCCAGTTGGGGATCGGCAGCGTCACCTGCCGCAAGACGCAGGCCGGGGCTCGAATCTTCGAGTTCCCGGGGGCGGAGGGGGGTGCCCATGCGGACCTCTTCGCAGCCAAGCTCGCGGAGGTGATCGCCGATTCTGCCAAGGTGGCCCGGCCGGTCAAGTCGGCGGCCATAGAGGTGGCCGACTTGGACGACTCGGTCACCAAGGAGGAAGTGGTGGCGGCGGTCGCAGCGGTAGGGGGCTGCGGCATCGCGGCGGTGCAGGGCAGGGCCATAAGGCCCGGCCGCGGCGGCATGGGCACCATACGCCTAGAGTGCCCAATCGCCGCCGCCAAAGCCGTCCTTGCGAAAGGACGGATCATGGTCGGGTTCAGCTCGGGTGCCGTCCGGGCGCTCGAGGAGCAGCCTCTACGGTGTTTCCGGTGCCTCGGCATCGGACACACCCGGCCCTTGTGTCCGTCCGCGGTGGACAGGACGGACACGTGCTTCCGCTGCGGCAAGGAGGGCCACAAGGCCGCCGCCTGCGAGGCCGCCACGCCGCATTGCGCGGTGTGTGCCGCCAGTGGCTGCCCGGCAGGCCACATAATGAAGGGGAGGAACTGCAATCCTCCCCCTAAGCGGGGCAAAGCGCAGGCGCCGACTGGTCCTGCTGCGGCTGCCAAGAGCACCGTCGTTCCTGCGACGGTGGCTGCGGAGGGGGGTGCGATGACCATCGATGGATAGGGTCGAACATCGCATCCTCCAGGCGAACGCCAACCACTGCAGGGCAGCCCAGGATCTGCTGATGCAGACCATGGCTGAGTGGTTGGTGGACTTGGCGGTGGTCGCCGAGCCTTACTCGGTCCCCGGCCGTTGGCTGGGCGACCGGGACGGCTTGGTGGCGTTGGTGTCGCGGTCTTCCACGGACTCCCCTCCCCTCTCGCTCTTAGAGAGGGGACCGGGATACGTGGCCGCCGCGTGGGGAGACATGGCCCTGGTAGGGGTCTACTTCTCCCCAAACCGCCCTCTCTCGGACTTTGAGGATTTCCTCGAGGTCCTCACCGCAGTCGTAGGGAGGGCGGCGCCACGCCAGGTCGTGGTGCTGGGCGACCTGAACGCCAAGTCGGCGGCCTGGGGCAACCCGGCCGCGGGTTGCAACGTCCGGGGACGTGCCGTCGAGTTTTGGGCGGCCTCGTGCGGTGTGTCCCTCCTCAACAGGGGGGCGGTCCACACGTGTGTGCGGCAACACGGCGGGTCGGTGGTGGACGTCTCGTTTGCCACCCCCGCGCTAGCCGCCCGCGTCGTCAACTGGCGGGTGGAGATGGTGGAGACGTTGTCGGACCACCGATATGTGCGGTTCGACATCTCCACCCAGGGGGGGGGGACGGCCCGCGCCGGGCAATCTCCCTTCCCGCGGTGGGCACTCACCCGCCTGGACCGGGAGGCAGCCGAGGAGGCGGCCTTCCTCCAGGACTGGCTGTCGCCCCCTGTCGAGGTCCTGGACGTGGACGCCGCAGCGGTCCGACTGAGGGGGTCCTTGACCGAGGTGTGCGACTCCAGCATGCCTCGGTCTCGCCGCCCGCCTCCCCGTCGTGCCGTCTATTGGTGGACGGAGGAGCTGTCGGGTCTCCGGAGCGCCTGCGTGGCGGCCAGAAGGGCCTACACGCGGAGCCGACGCCGCAGCGCCCGAAACCGAGTCCCCGCGGAAGAGGACCGCCTTTACGCCTCTTACCGAGAGGCGAAGACGGTCCTCAAGTCGGCGATGGGCGCTGCAGAGGACTCGGCGAGGGCCGAGATGCTGGAGGGTCTCGACAGGGACCCTTATGGGAGACCGTACAGTACCGTCTTTTGCGGGGAGTGGGGCCGGACCTGTCGGACGCCCAATTCGGCTTCCGTCGAGGGCGTTCGACGATCGACGCGCTGGCCCTGCTCAAAGGCCAGGTGAAGGAGGCGGTGGAGGCGGGGGACGGAGTGCTGGCGGTGTCGTTCGACATTGCAAATGCCTTCAACTCCGTCCCCCACTCGACGATATTGGAGGCGCTCCGATATCACGGAGTGCCCCAATACCTGCAGAGCCTCCTGGCCAGCTACTTGGAGGGCCGAGAGGTCCTCCTCGTGGACAGGACGGCCACAGTGAGGCGGTACGGCGCAGAGTCCGGTGTTCCGCAGGGGTCAGTGCTGGGGCCCCCCCTGTGGAACATCGGGTTCGACTGGCTCCTGAGGGGGGCCCTCCTTGAGGGTACGAGTGTCATCTGCTACGCGGATGACACTCTCCTCACTGCCCGCGGGAGGAGCTTTGCGGAGGCGGCCTGTCTGGCCTCGGCTGGCGGATCCTTGGTCGCAGAGAGGATCCGCCGCCTGGGATTGAAGGTGGCGCTGCACAAGACCGAGGCCGTGTTCTTTCGCGGGCCTCGGCAGTGCTGCCCTCCAGACGCCCACATCGTCGTAGAGGGCGTCAGGGTAGAGGTCCAGCCCCAGATGAAGTATCTGGGTCTGGTGCTGGACGACAGGTGGCGCTTCGGCCCGCATTTCAGCGGGCTGTCGACGCGCCTCCTGAAAGCCGCTGACGCCCTCTCGTGGCTCCTCCCGAACCTGGGGGGGCCCAAGGAGAAATGCCGGCGCCTCTATGCCGGCATCCTCAGGAGCATGGCCCTGTATGGGGCCCCCATCTGGGCGGACTCCCTGCACCGGAGGGAGAACGCGACCGCCATCCGCAAGCCCCAAAGGGCCATTGCACTGCGGGTGGCGAGGGCCTACCGCTCCGTGGGCTTTTCGGCGGCGTGCGCCCTGGCCGGCACCCCTCCTTGGGAGTTGGAGGCTTGGGTGCTGGCCAGAGTCTACGAGTGGACCGCGCAGCGGAGGGCGCTCGGGGAGCGCCCCGTCGCCGAGGAGCGGGAAGCCGTGCGGCGGGAGGCGAGGGACGCCATCGTCCTCCACTGGACGGAGGACCTCGCCACCGCCGCCTTTGGCCGCCGCACGCTGGACGCGCTCGGTCCGGTCCTGCAGGGCTGGCTCGAGCGGTCCCACGGTTTCCTCTCGTTCCGTCTGGTGCAGGTGTTGTCCGGACACGGCTGTTTCGGAACGCACCTGCACCGGATCGGGCGGGAGGAGACCCCGGCCTGCCACGACTGCGGCGCGGCGGAGGACACGGCACAGCACACGCTGGAGGTGTGCCCGGCGTGGTCCGAGCTGCGTCGCGGTCTGACCGCGGTGGTCGGACAGGACCTCTCGCTTCCCAGCGTGATCAACGCCATGCTGGAGAGCGAGGGGGCCTGGTCAGCGGTAGCCTCCTTTTGCGAGGATGTAATCTCGCAAAAGGAGGAGGCGGAGCGCGCGCGGGAGGATGACCCTCTCGCTGCGCCGCTCCGCAGACGAAGGGGTCGGAGAAGGCGCCGTCCTCTCCCTCCTCATGGTGGCGATGGGCGGGCGACAGGCACGGGGGTGCCTTCGCCCGCATTGCACCCATCACCACCTTCGTCTGTCACTCCCGGGCCCTTCCCCCTCCCCACGGGGGGGGCGTGAGGGGTCCGCCTTGGAGGGCCATCGTCGGCGGAGGACTGGATGTCAAGGCTTAGCCGGTTTCCCAGTCCCCCGCCACTCTGACGAAGCGGGAGTGTCGCTGGGTTGTTTTAGTGGGTATACCGGGTCCGCCCGGGGAGTCCCACATAGCCCCCCCATCCCCCGATGGGAGGGTATGCGTAATGCATTTTTTCCCAGCGCAAACAAAAAAAAAAAAAAAAAAAAAGGTTAGGTTAGGTTAACCGAGTCCCCGCGGAAGAGGACCGCCTTTACGCTTCTTACCGAGAGGCGAAGACGGTCCTCAAGTCGGCGATGGGCGCTGCAGAGGACTCGGCGAGGGCCGAGATGCTGGAGGGTCTCGACAGGGACCCTTATGGGAGACCGTACAAGGCGGCGCGGAACCAACTCCGCCCCTACGGTCCCCCCCTGACGGAGACCCTCGAGCCAGCGTTGCTGGACGGGGTGGTCCGGTCCCTGTTTCCGCGCAGGACCGACTTCGCCCCACCAACGATGGCTCCCCCGCAAGGGGCGGCTCCACCGGAGGAGGAGGTCCCTCCGGTGACGGCGTCGGAATTCCGCGAGGGGGTCCTCAGCCTCCGCGCGAAGAAGACGGCCCCCGGACCAGACGGCGTCCCGGCACGGGTGGTGGCGATCGCCGCCACCCAAATGGAGGACAGGTTTCGGGACCTCTTCAGCGCGTGCTTTACGGCTGGGAGGTTCCCGAAACTATGGAAGGAGGGGCAGCTGTGCCTCCTCCGAAAGGAGGGACGCCCGGTGGACTCCCCATCGGCATACCGGCCCATCGTCCTGCTCGATGAGGTCGGTAAGATGTTCGAGGGGATCGTCGCGTCCCGCCTCGCTGGTCTTTTGCAGGGAGTGGGGCCGGACCTGTCGGACGCCCAATTCGGCTTCCGCCGAGGGCGTTCGACGATCGACGCGCTGGCCCTGCTCAAAGGCCAGGTGAAGGAGGCGGTGGAGGCGGGGGACGGAGTGCTGGCGGTGTCGTTCGACATTGCAAATGCCTTCAACTCCGTCCCCCACTCGACGATATTGGAGGCGCTCCGGTATCACGGAGTGCCCCAATACCTGCGGAACCTCCTGGCCAGCTACTTGGAGGGCCGAGAGGTCCTCCTCGTGGACAGGACGGCCACGGTGAGGCGGTACGGCGCAGAGTCCGGTGTTCCGCAGGGGTCAGTGCTGGGGCCACCCCTGTGGAACATCGGATTCGACTGGCTCCTGAGGGGGGCCCTCCTTGAGGGTACGAGTGTCATCTGCTACGCGGATGACACTCTCCTCACTGCCCGGGGGAGGAGCTTTGCGGAGGCGGCCTGTCTGGCTTCGGCTGGCGGATCCTTGGTCGCAGAGAGGATCCGCCGGCTGGGATTGAAGGTGGCGCTGCACAAGACCGAGGCCGTGTTCTTTCGCGGGCCTCGGCAGCGCTGCCCGCCAGACGCCCACATTGTCGTGGAGGGCGTCAGGATAGCGGTCCAGCCCCAGATGAAGTATCTGGGTCTGGTGCTGGACGACAGGTGGCGCTTCGGCCCGCATTTCAGCGGGCTGTCGACGCGCCTGTTGAAAGCTGCTGACGCCCTCTCGTGGCTCCTCCCGAACCTGGGGGGGCCCAAGGAGAAGTGCCGGCGCCTGTATGCCGGCATTCTCAAGAGCATGGCCCTGTACGGGGCCCCCATCTGGGCGGACTCCCTGCATAGGAGGGAGAACGCGACCGCCCTCCGCAAGCCCCAAAGGGCCATTGCACTGCGGGTGGCGAGGGCCTACCGCTCCGTGGGCTTCTCGGCGGCGTGCGCTCTGGCCGGCACCCCTCCTTGGGAGTTGGAGGCTTGGGTGCTGGCCAGAGTCTACGAGTGGACTGCGCAGCGGAGGGCGCTCGGGGAGCGCCCCGTCGCCGAAGAACGGGAAGCCGTGCGGCGGGAGGCGAGGGACGCCATCGTCCTCCACTGGACGGAGGACCTCGCCACCGCCGCCTTCGGCCGCCGCACGTTGGACGCGCTCGGTCCGGTCCTGCAGGGCTGGCTCGAGCGGTCCCACGGTTTCCTCTCGTTCCGTCTGGTGCAGGTGTTGTCCGGACACGGCTGTTTCGGAACGCACCTGCACCGGATCGGGAGGGAGGAGACCCCGGCCTGCCACGACTGCGGCGCAGCGGAGGACACGGCACAGCACACGCTTGAAGTGTGCCCAGCTTGGTCCGAGCTGCGCCGCGGTCTGACCGCGGTGGTCGGACAGGACCTCTCGCTTCCCGGCGTGATCAACGCCATGCTGGAGAGCGAGGGGGCCTGGTCAGCGGTAGCCTCCTTTTGCGAGGATGTAATCTCGCAAAAGGAGGAGGCGGAGCGCGCGCGGGAGGATGACCCTCTCGCTGCGCCGCTCCGCAGACGAAGGGGTCGGAGAAGGCGCCGTCCTCTCCCTCCTCATGGTGGCGATGGGCGGGCGACAGGCACGGGGGTGCCTTCGCCCGCATTGCACCCATCACCACCTTCGTCTGTCACTCCCGGGCCCTTCCCCCTCCCCACGGGGGGGGCGTGAGGGGCCCGCCTTGGAGGGCCATCGTCGGCGGAGGACTGGATGTCAAGGCTTTGCCGGTTTCCCAGTCCCCCGCCACTCTGACGAAGCGGGAGTGTCGCTGGGTTGTTTTAGTGGGTATACCGGGTCCGCCCGGGGAGTCCCACATAACCCCCCATCCCCCGATGGGAGGGTATGCGTAATGCATTTTTTCCCAGCGCAAACAAAAAAAAAAAAAAAAAAAAAAAAAGGTTAGGTTAGGTTAGGTTGGGGGACCACCCCACAGTGCTTACGTCCTCGTCGTGTCCCCTGGAAACGGCCCAGCTCTGACCACCGTAACGGAGTGGCAGACTGGGTACGGCCAAAGTGCACTGTGCCTTCGTAGCTATCATATTTTATTTTATCCTGTCTTGTGTGCTACGAAATACTGCGGAAATACTATGTCGAGCCCTATGCGGGATGCCTGCGGGCGCTTTTCGAAGCAACCAAAAGGCCCTTCTCAGGGCCAACCAAAAGGCCCTTCTCAGGGCCAACCAAAAGGCCCTTCTCAGGGCCAACCAAAAGGCCCTTCTCAGGGCCAATCCGACGCTTCGGCGTCAGAGGCTGGCCGCGCGACTTCTGCGGCCAGCTTCTTCGCAACGGCGGACGAGTCGTTGTCAGACGACTCGCTACTGACAGTGTCAGACGCGGACGACTCCATCGAGCGATCGCGGAAGCGCATCCACCGGAGTGGTGGGTCCGAGGGCTCCTCGGGCTCGGGGTCGACGCGGTTGCCGAAGGCTGGAAGGCCGATGGTGGCCGCGGAGGCCCATGTCGTTGGGCTCGCCAACGCCCAGCGCCAGCTGGACCTGGCTCGGCGGGCTCAGCTGCAGCAGGAGCTGGAGGAGCGGGTCGCCGCCGCGGAAAAGCGGGCGCACGTCGCCCGGGCCAAGTCCGGGTACGGCGCGTCCCGCGTTCTGTACGCGGACAAGTCATTGGCGGAGCTGCAGAGGATGGCGGAAGAGGACGAGGAGGAGATTGTGGAGGTCGCCTCTAAGTCCTCCAACCTGAAGGGCACCCTGCAGAAGGCCCTAAAATGTAGAGCTGCGAGCTTGCGCGGTGTCGTCGCGGAGCTGGTGCAGCGCACGACCAGCGACGAGACGCGGCAACTGCAGGCGAGGGTGGATCGCCTGCAGTCGGAGGTCAGCCAGCTTCATCAGAAGCTGGCTGAGGTCACGGCCCGACCACAACAGGCCGAGACGAGCCCTGCGGCAGAGGGCCCTCCCTCCAACCTTGAGGACATCATCCGCAAGGTGGTGCGGGAGGAGAGGGCCTACACGAGAGCCTGCATCGCAGGAATAGAGGACCGGCTCCTGCCGGAGAAGCGCCTCCGGCCGCCGCTGGCGGCGGATGCGACGCAAAGCGAGCCGGGACCGTCCACCTCCGCCCAGGCGGAAGACGCCCTCCTCCTCCCCTCGACGACCCCGTCCAACGAGTGGACGGAGGTGGTCCGTAAGGGGAAGGCCAAGAAGTCGGCGACGGCCGTCCCCGCCGTCCGCGCCCCCACCGCTCCCAGCCAGTCGCAGCAGACGACCGGCAAGGGAAAGGCGACGGCGAAAAGGAAGGGAAAGAGGCGGCTGGTCCCCCCGAAAACCGCGGCCGTCGTGGTGACTCTCACCGCGGAGGCCGCGGACCGAGGGGAGACCTACATGTCCGTCTTGGTGCGGGCGCGTGCGAATGCCGATCCCACCCAACTGGGGATCGGCAGCGTCACTTGCCGCAAGACGCAAGCCGGGGCCCGCATCTTCGAGTTCCCGGGGAAGGAGGGGAGTGCCCATGCGGACCTCTTTGCCGCCAAGCTCAAGGAGGCAATCGCCGATTCGGCCAAGGTGACCCGACCGGTCAAGTCAGCGGCCATAGAGGTCGCTGACTTGGACGACTCGGTCACCAAGGAGGAGGTGGTGGCGGCGGTCGCAGCTGTAGGGGGCTGTGGCATCGCGGCGGTCCAAGCCAGGGCCATAAGGCCCGGCCGCGGCGGCATGGGCACCATCCGCCTAGAGTGCCCAATCGCCGCTGCCAAAGCCGTCCTTGCCAAGGGACGGCTTACCGTCGGATACAGCTCGGGTGCCGTCCGGGCGCTCGAGGAGCAGCCCCTGCGGTGTTTCCGGTGCCTCGGCATCGGACACACCCGGCCCCTGTGTCCGTCCGCGGTGGACAGGACGGACACGTGCTTCCGGTGCGGCAAGGAGGGCCACAAGGCCGCCTCCTGCGAGGCCGCCACGCCGCACTGCGCGGTGTGTGCCGCCAGTGGCTGCCCGGCAGGCCACATGATGAAGGGGAGGAACTGTAATCCTCCCCCCACGCGGGGCAAAGCACAGGCGCCGAGCGGTCCTACTGCTGCTGCTGCGAAAAGCACCGTCGCTCCCGCGACGGTGGCTGCGGAGGGGGGTGCGATGTCCGACTGATGGGCAGGGTCGAGCATCGCATCCTGGTGTCGCGGTCTTTCACGGACTCCCCTCCCCTCTCGCTCTTAGAGAGGGGACCGGGATACGTGGCCGCCGCGTGGGGAGAGTTGGCCCTGGTAGGGGTCAACTTCTCCCCAAACCGCCCTGGTCCGGGGATCGGACGGGACCTCTCGCTTCCCGGCGTGGTCAACGCCATGCTGGGGAGCGAGGGGGCCTGGGCAGCAGCAGTAGCCTCCTTTTGCGAGGACGCAATCTCGCAAAAGGAGGAGGCGGAGCGCACGCCGCTGCGCCGCTCCGCAGACGAAGGGGTCGGAGAAGGCGCCGCCCTCTCCCTCCTCATGGTGGCGATGGGCGGGCGACAGGCACGGGGGTGCCTTCGCCCGCATTGCACCCATCACCACCTTCGTCTGTAACTCCCGGGCCCCTCCCCCTCCCCACGGGGGGGGCGTGAGGGGTCCGCCTCGGAGGGCAATCGTCGGCGGAGGACTGGACGTCAAGGCTTTGCCGGTTTCCCAGTCCCCCGCCACTAGGACGAAGCGGGAGTATCGCTGGGTTATTTTAGTGGGTATACCGGGTCAGCCCGGGGAGTCCCACATAGCCCCCCATCCCCCGATGGGAGGGTATGCGTAATGCATTTTTTTCCCAGCGCAAACAAAAAAAAAAAAAAAAAAAAAAGGTTAGGTTAGGTTCCCCCCCGGTGGGTTCCCGCATTGTCGAGGCGGGGGGGCTCAGTAGCCGTGGCTTGGACACCCACGGTGAAGCGAAGAGGAACCCGAGGAGGGGCCGCTCGTCAGGGCTTTTGCCGACAAGCCGACGACGTAGCGGCCAACATGTAGGTTGCGGTGCCGCTTGGGCGACATCGCAACTGAGGCGGGCCGCGATGTCGTACCGGAGGCATCGCGGCTGAGGGTTGGAGGCCGCGGCGGGAGAGGAGTGCCGGTATTACGGTGCGCCGCTCTCCCTACCTTCCGCGGCCTTGACGGGGTCGCCACCGTTCGATGGCGGACGCGGTGGGGCCGCAGGGGAAGAGGAGTGTTGGTATGACGTTGGCCACTCTCCCTATCCTCTGCGGCCGAAAATTGGCAGGCGGCGGGGCCAATGACCTGACCCGTCGCAGGGGGACCAAGGGTGGCAGAGACGGGGTCGTCTGGCGCCCATGTGCTGGTTTGGTCCCTGGGGTGGTCACGGCGTGCTATGTGTTCTGGTGCGCCGGTGATGGGGAGTACTCCCCGGAGGAGGGTCCGGTGACGGACAGCCGCGGCGGGTTCACGGATGAGTGCTAACGCGTGCCCGTGTTCCCGCCATAAGCGGCAGAGGAGGACACCGTGGAGTTTTAGTGGGTTAGAGTCCCACATAACTGCACTATCTCCCCGTGGTAGTGCAGAATGCATGAGCATTTCTCCACGTAAAAAAAAAAAAAAAAAAAAAAAAAAAAAAAAAAAAAAAAAGGTTAGGTTAGGTTAGGTTGGGGGACCACCCCACAGTGCTTACGTCCTCGTCGTGTCCCCTGGAAACGGCCCAGCTCTGACCACCGTAACGGAGTGGCAGACTGGGTACGGCCAAAGTGCACTGTGCCTTCGTTGCGATTTTATTTTAACTGTCTTGTGCGTTTACGAACCTGTCGGAATTTTATATTATTTTTATTATGTCTAGCCCTATGCGGGATGCCTGCGGGCGATTTTTAAAAAAGAAAAAAGGCCCTTCTCAGGGCCAAACCAAAGGCCCTTCTCAGGGCCAACCCTCAGACGCTTCGGTGTCAGAGGCCAGCCGCGCGCCTTCTGCGGCGAGCTTATTCGGAACGGCGGAAGATTCGTCCGACAACGATGACTCACTCATCAGTGTGTCGGACGCGGAAGACTCGCGATCGCGAAAGCGAGTCCACTTGAGCGGTGGGTCCGAGGGCTCCTCGGCCTCGGGGTCGACGCGGTTGCCGAAGGCTAAAAAGCCGACGGTGGCCGCGGAGACCCATGTCGTTGGGCTCGCGGACGCCCAACGCAAGCTGGACCTGGCTCGGCGGGCTCAGCTCCAGCAAGAGCTGGAGGAGCGAGTTGCCGCCAAGGAGAAGCGGGCGCACGTCGCCCGGGCCAAGGCCGGCTACGGTGCGTCCCGCGTCCTATACGCGGACCACTCTCTAGCAGAGCTAGAGAAAATGGCGGAGGAGGACGAGGAGGAGATTGTCGAAGTCGCCTCTAAGTCCTCCAACCTGAAGGGGACCTTACAAAAGGCCCTAAAGTGCAGGGCCGCCAGTATGCGCGGTGTCGTCGCGGAGCTGGTGCGTCGAAAGGCCAGCGACGAGACGCGGCAACTGCAGGCGAAGGTGGATCGCCTGCAGTCGGAGGTCAGCCAGCTTCATCAGAAGCTGGCTGAAGCCACGGCCCGGCCACAACAGGCCAAGACGAGCCCTGCGGCAGAGGGCCCCTCCCCCAACCTTGAGGAAATTATCCGCAAGGTAGTGCGGGAGGAGAGGGCCTTCACGAGAGCCTGCATCGCAGGCATCGAGGACCGGCTCCTGCCGGAGAAGCGCCTCCGGCCGCCGCTTGCGGCGGATGCGACGCAGCGCGAACCGGAACCGTCCACCTCCGCCCAGGCGGAAGACGCCCTCCTCCTCCCCTCGACGACCCCGTCCAACGAGTGGACGGAAGTGGTCCGAAAAGGGAAGGGCAAAGGAAAAAAGTCGGCGACGGCCGTCCCTGCCGTCCGCGCCGCCACCGTTCCCAGCCAGTCGCAGACGACTGGCAAGGGAAAGGGGACGGGGAAGGGAAAAGGGAGGGGTAAGGCTCGCCTGGTCCCCCCGAAAACCGCAGCCGTCGTGGTGACGCTCACCGCAGAGGCTGCGGAACGGGGGGAGACGTACGCGTCCGTCTTGGTGCGGGCGCGTGCCAATGCCGACCCCTCCCAATTGGGGATCGGCAGCGTCACTTGCCGCAAGACGCAAGCCGGGGCTCGAATTTTCGAGTTCCCGGGGGCGGAGGGGAGTGCCCATGCCGACCTCTTCGCAGCCAAGCTCGCGGAGGTCGTGTCGGATTCGGCCAAGGTGGCCAGGCCGGTCAAGTCGGCGGCCATAGAGGTGGCCGACTTGGACGACTCCGTCACCAAGGAGGAGGTGGTGGCGGCGGTCGCAGCGATAGGGGGCTGCGGCATCGCGGCGGTCCAAGGCAGGGCCATAAGGCCCGGCCGCGGCGGCATGGGCACCATACGCCTCGAGTGCCCAATCACCGCCGCCAGGGCTGTCCTTGCCAAGAGACGGATCTTGGTCGGGTTCAGCTCGGGTGCGGTTCGGGCGCTCGAAGAACAGCCTCTTCGGTGTTTCCGGTGCCTCGGCATCGGACACACCCGGCCCCTGTGTCCGTCCGCGGTGGACAGGACGGACACGTGCTTCCGTTGCGGCAAGGACGGCCACAAAGCCGCCTCCTGCGAGGCCGCCACGCCGCACTGCGCGGTGTGTGCCGCCAGTGGCTGCCCGGCAGGCCACATAATGAAGGGGAGGAACTGCAATCCTCCCCCTAAGCGGGGCAAAGCGCAGGCGCCGACCGGTCCTGCTGCGGCTGCCAAGAGCACCGTCGTTCCTGCGACGGTGGCTGCGGAGGGGGGTGCGATGTCCATCGATGGATAGGGTCGAACATCGCATCCTCCAGGCGAACGCCAACCACTGCAGGGCAGCCCAGGATCTGCTGATGCAGACCATGGCTGAGTGGTTGGTGGACTTGGCGGTGGTCGCCGAGCCTTACTCGGTCCCCGGCCGTTGGCTGGGCGACCGGGACGGCTTGGTGGCGTTGGTGTCGCGGTCTTCCACGGACTCCCCTCCCCTCTCGCTCTTAGAGAGGGGACCGGGATACGTGGCCGCCGCGTGGGGAGACATGGCCCTGGTAGGGGTCTACTTCTCCCCAAACCGCCCTCTCTCGGACTTTGAGGATTTCCTCGAGGTCCTCACCGCAGTCGTAGGGAGGGCGGCGCCACGCCAGGTCGTGGTGCTGGGCGACCTGAACGCCAAGTCGGCGGCCTGGGGCAACCCGGCCGCGGGTTGCAACGTCCGGGGACGTGCCGTCGAGTTTTGGGCGGCCTCGTGCGGTGTGTCCCTCCTCAACAGGGGGGCGGTCCACACGTGTGTGCGGCAACACGGCGGGTCGGTGGTGGACGTCTCGTTTGCCACCCCCGCGCTAGCCGCCCGCGTCGTCAACTGGCGGGTGGAGATGGTGGAGACGTTGTCGGACCACCGATATGTGCGGTTCGACATCTCCACCCAGGGAGGGGGGACAGCCCGCGCCGGGCAATCTCCCTTCCCGCGGTGGGCACTCACCCGCCTGGACCGGGAGGCAGCCGAGGAGGCGGCCTTTCTCCAAGACTGGCTGTCGCCCCCTGTCGAGGTCCTGGACGTGGACGCCGCAGCGGTCCGGCTCAGGGGGTCCTTGACCGAGGTGTGCGACTCCAGCATGCCTCGGTCTCGCCGCCCGCCCCCCCGTCGTGCCGTCTTTTGGTGGACGGAGGAGCTGTCGGGTCTCCGGAGCGCCTGCGTGGCGGCCAGAAGGGCCTACACGCGGAGCCGACGCCGCAGCGCCCGAAACCGAGTCCCCGCGGAAGAGGACCGCCTTTACGCCTCTTACCGAGAGGCGAAGACGGTCCTCAAGTCGGCGATGGGCGCTGCAGAGGACTCGGCGAGGGCCGAGATGCTGGAGGGTCTCGACAGGGATCCTTATGGGAGACCATATAAGGCGGCGCGGAACCAGCTCCGCCCCTATGGTCCCCCCCTGACGGAGACCCTCGAGCCAGCGTTGTTGGATGGGGTGGTCCGGTCCCTGTTTCCGCGCAGGACCGACTTCGCCCCACCAACGATGGCTCCCCCGCAAGGGGCGGCTCCACCGGAGGAGGAGGTACCCCCGGTGACGGCGTCGGAATTCCGCGAGGGGGTCCTCAGCCTCCGCGCGAAGAAGACGGCCCCCGGACCAGACGGCGTCCCGGCACGGGTGGTGGCGATCGCCGCCTCCCAAATGGAGGAAAGGTTTCGGGACCTCTTCAGCGCGTGCTTTACGGCTGGGAGGTTCCCGAAACTCTGGAAGGAGGGGCAGCTGTGCCTCCTCCGAAAGGAGGGACGCCCGGTGGACTCCCCATCGGCATACCGGCCCATCGTCCTGCTCAATGAGGTCGGTAAGTTGTTCGAGGGGATCGTGGCGTCCCGGCTCAATGGCCTTTTGCGGGGGGTGGGGCCGGATCTGTCGGACGCCCAATTCGGCTTCCGTCGAGGGCGTTCGACGATCGATGCGCTGGCCCTGCTCAAAGGCCAGGTGAAGGAGGCGGTGGAGGCGGGGGACGGAGTGCTGGCGGTGTCGTTCGACATTGCAAATGCCTTCAACTCCGTCCCCCACTCGACGATATTGGAGGCGCTCCGATATCACGGAGTGCCCCAATATCTGCGGAACCTCCTGGGCAGCTACTTGGAGGGCCGAGAGGTCCTCCTCGTGGACAAAACGGCCACGGTGAGGCGATACGGCGCAGAGTCCGGTGTTCCGCAGGGGTCAGTGCTGGGGCCCCCCCTGTGGAACATCGGGTTCGACTGGCTGCTGCGGGGAGCCCTCCTTCCGGGCACGAGTGTCATCTGCTACGCGGATGACACTCTCCTCACTGCCCGGGGGAGGAGCTTTGGGGAGGCGGCCTGTCTGGCCTCGGCTGGCGGATCCTTGGTCGCAGAGAGGATCCGCCGGCTCGGATTGAAGGTGGCGCTGCACAAGACCGAGGCCGTATTCTTCCGCGGGCCTCGGCAGCGCTGCCCTCCCGACGCGCACATTGTTGTAGAGGGCGTCAGGATAGCGGTCCAGCCCCAGATGAAGTATCTGGGTCTGGTGCTGGACGACAGGTGGCGCTTCGGCCCGCATTTCAGCGGGCTGTCGACGCGCCTCCTGAAAGCCGCTGACGCCCTCTCGTGGCTCCTCCCGAACCTGGGGGGGCCTAAGGAGAAATGCCGGCGCCTCTATGCCGGCATTCTGAAGAGCATGGCCCTGTACGGGGCCCCCATCTGGGCGGACTCCCTCCACAGGAGGGAGAATGCGACCGCCCTCCGCAAGCCCCAAAGGGCCATTGCACTGCGGGTGGCGAGGGCCTACCGCTCGGTGGGCTTTTCGGCGGCGTGCGCTCTGGCCGGCACCCCTCCTTGGGAGCTGGAGGCTTGGGTGCTGGCCAGAGTCTACGAGTGGACTGCGCAGCGGAGGGCGCTCGGGGAGCGCCCCGTCGCCGAGGAGCGGGAGGCCGTGAGGCGGGAGGCGAGGGACGCCATCGTCCTCCACTGGACGGAGGACCTCGCCACCGCCGCCTTTGGCCGCCGTACGTTGGACGCGCTCGGTCCGGTCCTGCAGGGCTGGCTCGAGCGGTCCCACGGTTTCCTCTCGTTCCGTCTGGTGCAGGTGTTGTCCGGCCACGGATGCTTCGGAACGCACCTGCACCGGATCGGGCGGGAGGAGACCCCGGCCTGCCACGACTGCGGCGCGGCGGAGGACACGGCACAGCACACGCTCGAGGTGTGCCCAGCGTGGTCCGAGCTGCGCCGCGGTCTGACCGCGGTGGTCGGACAGGACCTCTCGCTCCCCAGCGTGATCAACGCCATGCTGGAGAGCGAGGGGGCCTGGTCAGCGGTAGCCTCCTTTTGCGAGGATGTAATCTCGCAAAAGGAGGAGGCGGAGCGCGCGCGGGAGGATGACCCTCTCGCTGCGCCGCTCCGCAGACGAAGGGGTCGGAGAAGGCGCCGTCCTCTCCCTCCTCATGGTGGCGATGGGCGGGCGACAGGCACGGGGGTGCCTTCGCCCGCATTGCACCCATCACCACCTTCGTCTGTCACTCCCGGGCCCTTCCCCCTCCCCACGGGGGGGGCGTGAGGGGTCCGCCTTGGAGGGCCATCGTCGGCGGAGGACTGGATGTCAAGGCTTTGCCGGTTTCCCAGTCCCCCGCCACTCTGACGAAGCGGGAGTGTCGCTGGGTTATTTTAGTGGGTATACCGGGTCAGCCCGGGGAGTCCCACATAGCCCCCCATCCCCCGATGGGAGGGTATGCGTAATGCATTTTTTCCCAGCGCAAACAAAAAAAAAAAAAAAAAAAAAAAAAAAAAAAAAAAAAAAAAAGGTTAGGTTAGGTTCCCCCCCGGTGGGTTCCCGCATTGTCGAGGCGGGGGGGCTCAGTAGCCGTGGCTTGGACACCCACGGTGAAGCGAAGAGGAACCCGAGGAGGGGCCGCTCGTCAGGGCTTTTGCCGACAAGCCGACGACGTAGCGGCCAACATGTAGGTTGCGGTGCCGCTTGGGCGACATCGCAACTGAGGCGGGCCGCGATGTCGTACCGGAGGCATCGCGGCTGAGGGTTGGAGGCCGCGGCGGGAGAGGAGTGCCGGTATTACGGTGCGCCGCTCTCCCTACCTTCCGCGGCCTTGACGGGGTCGCCACCGTTCGATGGCGGACGCGGTGGGGCCGCAGGGGAAGAGGAGTGTTGGTATGACGTTGGCCACTCTCCCTATCCTCTGCGGCCGAAAATTGGCAGGCGGCGGGGCCAATGACCTGACCCGTCGCAGGGGGACCAAGGGTGGCAGAGACGGGGTCGTCTGGCGCCCATGTGCTGGTTTGGTCCCTGGGGTGGTCACGGCGTGCTATGTGTTCTGGTGCGCCGGTGATGGGGAGTACTCCCCGGAGGAGGGTCCGGTGACGGACAGCCGCGGCGGGTTCACGGATGAGTGCTAACGCGTGCCCGTGTTCCCGCCATAAGCGGCAGAGGAGGACACCGTGGAGTTTTAGTGGGTTAGAGTCCCACATAACTGCACTATCTCCCCGTGGTAGTGCAGAATGCATGAGCATTTCTCCACGTAAAAAAAAAAAAAATAGGTTAGGTTAGGTTGGCCAGCTACTTGGAGGGCCGAGAGGTCCTCCTCGTGGACAGGACGGCCACGGTGAGGCGGTACGGCGCAGAGTCCGGTGTTCCGCAGGGGTCAGTGCTGGGGCCACCCCTGTGGAACATCGGATTCGACTGGCTCCTGAGGGGGGCCCTCCTTGAGGGTACGAGTGTCATCTGCTACGCGGATGACACTCTCCTCACTGCCCGGGGGAGGAGCTTTGCGGAGGCGGCCTGTCTGGCCTCGGCTGGCGGATCCTTGGTCGCAGAGAGGATCCGCCGGCTGGGATTGAAGGTGGCGCTGCACAAGACCGAGGCCGTGTTCTTTCGCGGGCCTCGGCAGCGCTGCCCGCCAGACGCCCACATTGTCGTGGAGGGCGTCAGGATAGCGGTCCAGCCCCAGATGAAGTATCTGGGTCTGGTGCTGGACGACAGGTGGCGCTTCGGCCCGCATTTCAGCGGGCTGTCGACGCGCCTCCTGAAAGCCGCTGACGCCCTCTCGTGGCTCCTCCCGAACCTGGGGGGCCCCAAGGAGAAATGCCGGCGCCTCTATGCCGGCATCCTCAGGAGCATGGCCCTGTACGGGGCCCCCATCTGGGCGGACTCCCTGCATAGGAGGGAGAACGCGACCGCCATCCGCAAGCCCCAAAGGGCCATTGCACTGCGGGTGGCGAGGGCCTACCGCTCGGTGGGCTTTTCGGCGGCGTGCGCTCTGGCCGGCACCCCTCCTTGGGAGTTGGAGGCTTGGGTGCTGGCCAGAGTCTACGAGTGGACCGCGCAGCGGAGGGCGCTCGGGGAGCGCCCCGTCGCCGAGGAGCGGGAAGCCGTGCGGCGGGAGGCGAGGGACGCCATCGTCCTCCACTGGACGGAGGACCTCGCCACCGCCGCCTTTGGCCGCCGCACGCTGGACGCGCTCGGTCCGGTCCTGCGGGGCTGGCTCGAGCGGTCCCACGGTTTCCTCTCGTTCCGTCTGGTGCAGGTGTTGTCCGGCCACGGATGTTTCGGAACGCACCTGCACCGGATCGGGCGGGAGGAGACCCCGGCCTGCCACGACTGCGGCGCGGCGGAGGACACGGCACAGCACACGCTCGAGGTGTGCCCAGCGTGGTCCGAGCTGCGCCGCGGTCTGACCGCGGTGGTCGGACAGGACCTCTCGCTCCCCAGCGTGATCAACGCCATGCTGGAGAGCGAGGGGGCCTGGTCAGCGGTAGCCTCCTTTTGCGAGGATGTAATCTCGCAAAAGGAGGAGGCGGAGCGCGCGCGGGAGGATGACCCTCTCGCTGCGCCGCTCCGCAGACGAAGGGGTCGGAGAAGGCGCCGTCCTCTCCCTCCTCATGGTGGCGATGGGCGGGCGACAGGCACGGGGGTGCCTTCGCCCGCATTGCACCCATCACCACCTTCGTCTGTCACTCCCGGGCCCTTCCCCCTCCCCACGGGGGGGGCGTGAGGGGCCCGCCTTGGAGGGCCATCGTCGGCGGAGGACTGGATGTCAAGGCTTTGCCGGTTTCCCAGTCCCCCGCCACTCTGACGAAGCGGGAGTGTCGCTGGGTTATTTTAGTGGGTATACCGGGTCAGCCCGGGGAGTCCCACATAGCCCCCCATCCCCCGATGGGAGGGTATGCGTAATGCATTTTTTCCCAGCGCAAACAAAAAAAAAAAAAAAAAGGTTAGGTTGGGGGACCACCCCACAGTGCTTACGTCCTCGTCGTGTCCCCTGGAAACGGCCCAGCTCTGACCACCGTAACGGAGTGGCAGACTGGGTACGGCCAAAGTGCACTGTGCCTTCGTAGCTATCATATTTTATTTTATCCTGTCTTGTGTGCTACGAAATACTGCGGAAATACTATGTCGAGCCCTATGCGGGATGCCTGCGGGCGCTTTTCGAAGCAACCAAAAGGCCCTTCTCAGGGCCAACCAAAAGGCCCTTCTCAGGGCCAACCAAAAGGCCCTTCTCAGGGCCAACCAAAAGGCCCTTCTCAGGGCCAACCCGACGCTTCGGCGTCAGAAGCTGGCCGCGCGACTTCTGCGGCTAGCTTCTTCGCAGCGGCGGACGAGTCGTCTGACAGCGACTCGCTGCTCACTGTTTCGGACGCGGACGACTCCACCGGAGCGCGTTCGCTCAAGCGAATCCACCGGAGTGGTGGGTCCGAGGGCTCCTCGGGCTCGGGGTCGACGCGGTTGCCGAAGGCTGGAAGGCCGACGGTGGCCGCGGAGACCCATGTCGTTGGGCTCTCAAACGCCCAACGCCAGCTGGACCTGGCTCGGCGGGCTCAGCTCCAGCAGGAGCTGGAGGAGCGGGTCGCTGCCGCGGAAAAGCGGGCGCACGTAGCCCGGGCCAAGTCCGGGTACGGCGCGTCCCGCGTTCTGTACGCGGACCGGTCATTGGCGGAGCTGCAGAGGATGGCGGAAGAGGACGAAGAGGAGATTGTGGAGGTCGCCTCTAAGTCCTCGAATCTGAAGGGCACCCTGCAGAAGGCCCTAAAGTGTAGAGCCGCGAGCATGCGCGGTGTCGTCGCGGAGCTGGTGCAGCGGAAGACCAGCGACGAGACGCGGCAACTGCAGGCGAGGGTGGATCGCCTGCAGTCGGAGGTCAGCCAGCTTCATCAGAAGCTGGCTGAGGTCACGGCCCGGCCACAACAGGCCGAGACGAGCCATGCGGCAGAGGGCCCTCCCTCCAACCTTGAGGACATCATCCGCAAGGTGGTGCGGGAGGAGAGGGCCTTCACCAGAGCCTGCATAGCAGGGATAGAGGACCGGCTCCTGCCGGTGAAACGCCTCCGACCGCCGCTTGCGGCGGATACGCGTCAGAGCGAGCCGGGACCGTCCTCCTCTCAGGCGGAAGATGACGCCCTCCTCCTCCCCTCGACGACCCCGTCCAACGAGTGGACGGAGGTGGTCCGTAAGGGGAGGGCCAAGAAGTCGGCGACGGCCGTCCCCGCCGTCCGCGCCCCCACCGCTCCCAGCCAGTCGCAGCAGACGACCGGCAAGGGAAAGGCGACGGCGAAAGGGAGGGGAAAGAGGCGGCTGGTCCCCCCGAAAACCGCGGCCGTCGTGGTGACTCTCACCGCGGAGGCTGCGGACCGAGGGGAGACCTACATGTCCGTCCTGGTGCGGGCTCGTGCGAATGCCGATCCCACCCAACTGGGGATCGGCAGCGTCACTTGCCGCAAGACGCAAGCCGGGGCCCGCATCTTCGAGTTCCCGGGGAAGGAGGGGAGTGCCCATGCGGACCTCTTTGCCGCCAAGCTCAAGGAGGCAATCGCCGATTCGGCCAAGGTGACCCGACCGGTCAAGTCAGCGGCCATAGAGGTCGCTGACTTGGACGACTCGGTCACCAAGGAGGAGGTGGTGGCGGCGGTCGCAGCTGTAGGGGGCTGTGGCATCGCGGCGGTCCAAGCCAGGGCCATAAGGCCCGGCCGCGGCGGCATGGGCACCATCCGCCTAGAGTGCCCAATCGCCGCTGCCAAAGCCGTCCTTGCGAAGGGGCGGCTTACCGTCGGATACAGCTCGGGTGCGGTCCGGGCGCTCGAGGAGCAGCCCCTGCGGTGTTTCCGGTGCCTCGGCATCGGACACACCCGGCCCCTGTGTCCGTCCACGGTGGACAGGACGGACACTTGCTTCCGTTGCGGCAAGGAGGGCCACAAAGCCGCCTCCTGCGAGGCCGCCTCGCCGCACTGCGCGGTGTGTGCCGCCAGTGGCTGCCCGGCAGGCCACATGATGAAGGGGAGGAACTGTAATCCTCCCCCTACGCGGGGCAAAGCACAGGCGCCGAGCGGTCCTACTGCTGCTGCTGCGAAAAGCACCGTCGCTCCCGCGACGGTGGCTGCGGAGGGGGGTGCGATGTCCGACTGATGGGCAGGGTCGAGCATCGCATCCTGGTGTCGCGGTCTTTCACGGACTCCCCTCCCCTCTCGCTCTTAGAGAGGGGACCGGGATACGTGGCCGCCGCGTGGGGAGAGTCGGCCCTGGTAGGGGTCAACTTCTCCCCAAACCGCCCTGGTCCGGGGATCGGACAGGACCTCTCGCTTCCCGGCGTGGTCAACGCCATGCTGGGGAGCGAGGGGACCTGGGCAGCAGCAGTAGCCTCCTTTTGCGAGGACGCAATCTCGCAAAAGGAGGAGGCGGAGCGCGCGCCGCTGCGCCGCTCCGCAGACGAAGGGGTCGGAGAAGGCGCCGCCCTCTCCCTCCTCATGGTGGCGATGGGCGGGCGACAGGCACGGGGGTGCCTTCGCCCGCATTGCACCCATCACCACCTTCGTCTGTAACTCCCGGGCCCCTCCCCCTCCCCACGGGGGGGGCGTGAGGGGTCCGCCTTGGAGGGCAATCGTCGGCGGAGGACTGGACGTCAAGGCTTTGCCGGTTTCCCAGTCCCCCGCCACTAGGACGAAGCGGGAGTATCGCTGGGTTATTTTAGTGGGTATACCGGGTCAGCCCGGGGAGTCCCACATAGCCCCCCATCCCCCGATGGGCGGGTATGCGTAATGCATTTTTTCCCAGCGCAAACAAAAAAAAAAAAAAAAAAAAAAAAAAAAAAAAAAAAAAAGGTTAGGTTAGGTTAGGTTGGTTGGAAAATGTCGAGCCCTATGCGGGATGCCTGCGGGCGATTTTTAAAGAAAAAAGGCCCTTCTCAGGGCCAAACCAAAGGCCCTTTTCAGGGCCAACCCTCCGACGCTTCGGCGTCTGAAGCTAGCCGCGCGCCTTCTGCGGCGAGCTTATTTGGAACGGCGGAGGACTCGTCGGACAACGACTCGCTAATAAGTGTGTCGGAAGCGGAAGACTCGCGATCGCGAAAGCGAGTCCACTTGAGCGGTGGGTCCGAGGGCTCCTCGGCCTCGGGGTCGACGCGGTTGCCGAAGGCTAAAAAGCCGACGGTGGCCGCGGAGACCCATGTCGTTGGGCTGGCGAACGCCCAACGCCAACTGGACCTATCTCGGCGGGCTCAACTCCAGCAGGAGCTGGAGGAGCGGGTCGCTGCCGCGGAAAAGCGGGCGCACGTCGCCCGGGCCAAGTCCGGGTACGGCGCGTCCCGCGTTATATATGCGGACCTGTCTCTGGCGGAGCTACAGAGAATGGCGGAGGAGGACGAGGAGGAGATTGTTGAGGTCGCCTCTAAGTCCTCAAATCTCAAGGGGACCTTGCAAAAGGCCCTGAAGTGCCGGGCCGCAAGCATGCGCGGTGTCGTCGCGGAGCTGGTCCAGCGCAAGGCCTCCGACGAAACGCGGCAACTGCAGGCGAAGGTGGATCGCCTGCAGTCGGAGGTCAGCCAGCTTCATCAGAAGCTGGCGGAAGCCACGGCCCGGCCACAACAGGCTAAAACGAGCCCTGCGGCAGAGGGCCCCTCCCCCAACCTTGAGGAAATTATCCGCAAGGTGGTACGGGAGGAGAGGGCCTTCACGAGAGCCTGCATAGCAGGAATAGAGGACCGGCTCCTGCCGGAGAAGCGCCTCCGACCGCCGCTTGCGGCGGATACGAGGCAGTGTGAGCCGGTACCGTCCACCTCCGCCCAGGCGGAAGACGCCCTCCTCCTCCCCTCGACGACCCCGTCCAACGAGTGGACGGAGGTGGTCCGTAAGGGGAAGGGGAAAGGAAAGAAGTCGGCGACGGCCGTCCCTGCCGTCCGCGCCGCCACCGTTCCCACCCAGTCGCAGACGACCGGCAAGGGAAAGGGGACGGCGAAAGGGAAAGGGAGGGGAAAGGGGCGCCTGGTCCCCCCGAAAACCGCGGCCGTCGTAGTGACGCTCACTGCAGAGGCTGCGGAACGGGGGGAGACGTACGCGTCCGTCTTGGTGCGGGCGCGTGCCAATGCCGACCCCGCCCAATTGGGGATCGGCAGCGTCACTTGCCGCAAGACGCAGGCCGGGGCTCGAATCTTCGAGTTCCCGGGGGCGGAGGGGAGTGCTCATGCCGACCTCTTCGCAGCCAAGCTCGCGGAGGTCGTTTCGGATTCGGCCAAGGTGGCCCGGCCGGTCAAGTCGGCGGCCATAGAGGTGGCCGACTTGGACGACTCCGTCACCAAGGAGGAGGTCGTGGCGGCGGTCGCAGCCATAGGGGGCTGCGGCATCGCGGCGGTGCAAGGCAGGGCCATAAGGCCCGGCCGCGGCGGCATGGGCACCATACGCCTCGAGTGCCCAATCACCGCCGCCAAAGCCGTCCTGGCCAAGAAACGGATCACGGTCGGGTTCAGCTCGGGTGCCGTCCGGGCACTCGAGGAGCAGCCTCTGCGGTGTTTCCGGTGCCTCGGCATCGGACACACCCGGCCCCTGTGTCCGTCCGCGGTGGACAGGACGGACACTTGTTTCCGTTGCGGCAAGGAGGGCCACAAAGCCGCCTCCTGCAAGGCCGCCACGCCGCACTGCGCGGTGTGTGCTGCCAGCGGCTGCCCGGCAGACCACACGATGAGGGGGAGGAACTGCAATCCTCCCCCTAAGCGGGGCAAAGCGCAGGCGCCGACCGGTCCTGCTGCGGCTGCCAAGAGCACCGTCGTTCCTGCGACGGTGGCTGCGGAGGGGGTTGCGATGTCCATCGATGGATAGGGCCGAACATCGCATCCTCCAGGCGAACGCCAACCACTGCAGGGCAGCCCAGGATCTGCTGATGCAGACCATGGCTGAGTGGTTGGTGGACTTGGCGGTGGTCGCCGAGCCTTACTCGGTCCCCGGCCGTTGGCTGGGCGACCGGGACGGCTTGGTGGCGTTGGTGTCGCGGTCTTCCACGGACTCCCCTCCCCTCTCGCTCTTAGAGAGGGGACCGGGATACGTGGCCGCCGCGTGGGGAGACATGGCCCTGGTAGGGGTCTACTTCTCCCCAAACCGCCCTCTCTCGGACTTTGAGGATTTCCTCGAGGTCCTCACCGCAGTCGTAGGGAGGGCGGCGCCACGCCAGGTCGTGGTGCTGGGCGACCTAAACGCCAAGTCGGCGGCCTGGGGCAACCCGGCTGCGGGTTGCAACGTCCGGGGGCGCGCCGTCGAGTTTTGGGCGGCCTCGTGCGGTGTGTCCCTCCTCAACAGGGGGGCGGTCCACACGTGTGTGCGGCAACACGGCGGGTCGGTGGTGGACGTCTCGTTTGCCACCCCCGCGCTAGCCGCCCGCGTCGTCAACTGGCGGGTGGAGATGGTGGAGACGTTGTCGGACCACCGATATGTGCGGTTCGACATCTCCACCCAGGGGGGGGGGACGGCCCGCGCTGGGCAATCCCCCTTCCCGCGGTGGGCACTCACCCGCCTGGACCGGGAGGCAGCCGAGGAGGCGGCCTTTCTCCAGGACTGGCTGTCGCCCCCTGTCGAGGTCCTGGACGTGGACGCCGCAGCGGTCCAACTCAGGGGGTCCTTGACCGAGGTGTGCGACTCCAGCATGCCTCGGTCTCGCCGCCCGCCTCCCCGTCGTGCCGTCTATTGGTGGACGGAGGAGCTGTCGGGTCTCCGGAGCGCCTGCGTGGCGGCCAGAAGGGCCTACACGCGGAGCCGACGCCGCAGCGCCCGAAACCGAGTCCCCGCGGAAGAGGACCGCCTTTACGCCTCTTACCGAGAGGCGAAGACGGTCCTCAAGTCGGCGATGGGCGCTGCAGAGGACTCGGCGAGGGCCGAGATGCTGGAGGGTCTCGACAGGGACCCTTATGGGAGACCGTACAAGGCGGCGCGGAACCAGCTCCGCCCCTACGGTCCCCCCCTGACGGAGACCCTCGAGCCAGCGTTGCTGGATGGGGTGGTCCGGTCCCTGTTTCCGCGCAGGACCGACTTCGCCCCACCAACGATGGCTCCCCCGCAAGGGGCGGCTCCACCGGAGGAGGAGGTCCCTCCGGTGACGGCGTCGGAATTCCGCGAGGGGGTCCTCAGCCTCCGCGCGAAGAAGACGGCCCCCGGACCAGACGGCGTCCCGGCACGGGTGGTGGCGATCGCCGCCACCCAAATGGAGGACAGGTTTCGGGACCTCTTCAGCGCGTGCTTTACGGCTGGGAGGTTCCCGAAACTATGGAAGGAGGGGCAGCTGTGCCTCCTCCGAAAGGAGGGACGCCCGGTGGACTCCCCATCGGCATACCGGCCCATCGTCCTGCTCGATGAGGTCGGTAAACTGTTCGAGGGGATCGTCGCGTCCCGCCTCAATGGCCTTTTGCGGGGAGTGGGGCCGGATCTGTCGGACGCCCAATTCGGCTTTCGCCGAGGGCGTTCGACGATCGACGCGCTGGCCCTGCTCAAAGGCCAGGTGAAGGAGGCGGTGGAGGCGGGGGACGGAGTGCTGGCGGTGTCGTTCGACATTGCAAATGCCTTCAACTCCGTCCCCCACTCGACGATATTGGAGGCGCTCCGGTATCACGGAGTGCCCCAATACCTCCAGAACCTCCTGGCCAGCTACTTGGAGGGCCGAGAGGTCCTCCTTGTGGACAAGACGGCCACGGTGAGGCGGTACGGCGCAGAGTCCGGTGTTCCGCAGGGGTCAGTGCTGGGGCCCCCCCTGTGGAACATCGGGTTCGACTGGCTCCTGAGGGGGGCCCTCCTTGAGGGTACGAGTGTCATCTGCTACGCGGATGACACTCTCCTCACTGCCCGCGGGAGGAGCTTTGCGGAGGCGGCCTGTCTGGCCTCGGCTGGCGGATCCTTGGTCGCAGAGAGGATCCGCCGCCTGGGATTGAAGGTGGCGCTGCACAAGACCGAGGCCGTGTTCTTTCGCGGGCCTCGGCAGCGCTGCCCTCCAGACGCCCACATCGTCGTAGAGGGCGTCAGGGTAGAGGTCCAGCCCCAGATGAAGTATCTGGGTCTGGTGCTGGACGACAGGTGGCGCTTCGGCCCGCATTTCAGCGGGCTGTCGACGCGCCTCCTGAAAGCCGCTGACGCCCTCTCGTGGCTCCTCCCGAACCTGGGGGGGCCCAAGGAGAAGTGCCGGCGCCTGTATGCCGGCATCCTCAAAAGCATGGCCCTATACGGGGCTCCCATCTGGGCGGACTCCCTCCACAGGAGGGAGAATGCGACCGCCCTCCGCAAGCCCCAAAGGGCCATTGCACTGCGGGTGGCGAGGGCCTACCGCTCGGTGGGTTTTTCGGCGGCGTGCGCACTGGCCGGCACCCCTCCTTGGGAGTTGGAGGCTTGGGTGCTGGCCAGAGTCTATGAGTGGACTGCGCAGCGGAGGGCGCTCGGGGAGCGCCCCGTCGCCGAAGAACGGGAAGCCGTGCGGCGGGAGGCGAGGGACGCCATCGTCCTCCACTGGACGGAGGACCTCGCCACCGCCGCCTTTGGCCGCCGCACGCTGGACGCGCTCGGTCCGGTCCTGAAGGGCTGGCTCGAGCGGTCCCACGGTTTCCTCTCGTTCCGTCTGGTGCAGGTGTTGTCCGGACACGGCTGTTTCGGAACGCACCTGCACCGGATCGGGAGGGAGGAGACCCCGGCCTGCCACGACTGCGGCGCAGCGGAGGACACGGCACAGCACACGCTTGAAGTGTGCCCAGCTTGGTCCGAGCTGCGCCGCGGTCTGACTGCGGTGGTCGGACAGGACCTCTCGCTCCCCAGCGTGATCAACGCCATGCTGGAGAGCGAGGGGTCCTGGGCGGCGGTCGCCTCCTTTTGCGAGGACGTGATCTCGCAAAAGGAGGAGGCGGAGCGCGCGCGGGAGGACGACCCTCTCGCTGCGCCGCTCCGCAGACGAAGGGGTCGGAGAAGGCGCCGTCCTCTCCCTCCTCATGGTGGCGATGGGCGGGCGACAGGCACGGGGGTGCCTTCGCCCGCATTGCACCCATCACCACCTTCGTCTGTCACTCCCGGGCCCTTCCCCCTCCCCACGGGGGGGGCGTGAGGGGCCCGCCTTGGAGGGCCATCGTCGGCGGAGGACTGGATGTCAAGGCTTAGCCGGTTTCCCAGTCCCCCGCCACTGTGACGAAGCGGGAGTGTCGCTGGGTTGTTTTAGTGGGTATACCGGGTCAGCCCGGGGAGTCCCACATAACCCCCCATCCCCCGATGGGAGGGTATGCGTAATGCATTTTTTCCCAGCGCAAACAAAAAAAAAAAAAAAAAAAAAAAAAAAAAAAAAAAAAAAAAGGTTAGGTTAGGTTAGGTTAGGTTAGGTTAGGTTAGGTTAGGTTGGGGGACCACCCCACAGTGCTTACGTCCTCGTCGTGTCCCCTGGAAACGGCCCAGCTCTGACCACCGTAACGGAGTGGCAGACTGGGTACGGCCAAAGTGCACTGTGCATTCGTAGCTATCAATTTTATTTTATCTGTCTTGTGTGTTGCGAAATTGCTGAGTTTTATTATGTCGAGCCCCATGCGGGATGCCTGCGGGCGCTTTTTAAAGAAAAACAACCCCAAAGGCCCTTCTCAGGGCCAAACCAAAGGCCCTTCTCAGGGCCAATCCGACGCTTCGGCGTCTGAGGCTAGCCGCGCGCCTTCTGCGGCAAGCCTTTTTGGAACGGCGGAAGATTCGTCCGATAACGAATCACTAATAAGTGTGTCGGAAGCGGACGACTCGCGATCGCGAAAGCGAACCCACCTCAGCGGTGGGTCCGAGGGCTCCTCGGCCTCGGGGTCGACGCGGTTGCCGAAGGCTAAAAAGCCGACGGTGGCCGCGGAGACCCATGTCGTTGGGCTCGCGAGCGCCCAACGCCAGCTGGACCTGGCTCGGCGGGATCAGCTGCAGCGGGAGCTGGAGGAGCGAGTTGCCGCCAAAGAGAAGCGGGCGCACGTCGCCCGGGCCAAGTCCGGCTACGGTGCGTCCCGCGTCCTATACGCGGACCACTCTCTGGCAGAGCTAGAGAAAATGGCGGAGGAGGACGAGGAGGAGATCGTGGAGGTCGCCTCTAAGTCCTCCAACCTGAAGGGCACGTTACAGAAGGCCCTGAAATGTAGGGCCGCCAGCATGCGCGGTGTCGTCGCGGAGCTGGTGCGACGAAAGGCCAGCGAAGAGACGCGGCAACTGCAGGCGAAGGTGGATCGCCTGCAGTCGGAGGTCAGCCAGCTTCATCAGAAGTTGGCTGAAGCCACGGCCCGGCCACAACAGGCCAAGACGAGCCCTGCGGCAGAGGGCCCCTCCTCCAACCTTGAGGAAATTATCCGCAAGGTAGTACGGGAGGAGAGGGCCTTCACAAGAGCCTGCATCGCAGGCATCGAGGACCGGCTCCTGCCGGAGAAGCGCCTCCGGCCGCCGCTTGCGGCGGATGCGACGCCCTGCGAGCCGGGACCGTCCACCTCCGCCCAAGCGGAAGACGCCCTCCTCCTCCCCTCGACGACCCCGTCCAACGAGTGGACGGAAGTGGTCCGAAAGGGGAAGGGCAAAGGGAAGAAGTCGGCGACGGCCGTCCCTGCAGTCCGCGCCGCCCCCGTCCCCACCCAGTCGCAGACGACCGGCAAGGGAAAGGGGACGGGGAAAGGAAAAGGGAGGGGTAAGGCTCGCCTGGTCCCCCCGAAAACCGCGGCCGTCGTTGTGACGCTCACCGCGGAGGCTGCGGAACGGGGGGAGACGTACGCGTCCGTCTTGGTGCGGGCGCGTGCCAATGCCGACCCCACCCAGTTGGGTATCGGCAGCGTCACTTGCCGTAAGACGCAAGCCGGGGCTCGAATTTTTGAGTTCCCGGGGGCGGAGGGGAGTGCCCATGCCGACCTTTTCGCAGCCAAGCTGCAGGAGGCGATCGCCGATTCGGCCAAGGTGGCCCGGCCGGTCAAGTCGGCGGCCATAGAGGTGGCCGACTTGGACGACTCCGTCACCAAAGAGGAGGTGGTGGCGGCGGTCGCTGCGGTAGGGGGCTGCGGCATCGCGGCGGTCCAAGGCAGGGCCATAAGGCCCGGCCGCGGCGGCATGGGCACCATACGCCTCGAGTGCCCAATCGCCGCCGCCAAAGCCGTCCTTGCCAAAGGACGGATCACGGTCGGGTTCAGCTCTGGTGCAGTCCGGGCGCTGGAGGAGCAGCCCCTGCGGTGTTTCCGGTGCCTCGGCATCGGACACACCCGGCCCCTGTGTCCGTCCGCGGTGGACAGGACGGACACGTGCTTCCGCTGCGGCAAGGAGGGCCACAAGGCCGCCGCCTGCGAGGCCGCCACGCCGCACTGCGCGGTGTGTGCCGCCAGTGGCTGCCCGGCAGGCCACATAATGAAGGGGAGGAACTGCAATCCTCCCCCTAAGCGGGGCAAAGCGCAGGCGCCGACTGGTCCTGCTGCGGCTGCCAAGAGCACCGTCGTTCCTGCGACGGTGGCTGCGGAGGGGGGTGCGATGACCATCGATGGATAGGGTCGAACATCGCATCCTCCAGGCGAACGCCAACCACTGCAGGGCAGCCCAGGATCTGCTGATGCAGACCATGGCTGAGTGGTTGGTGGACTTGGCGGTGGTCGCCGAGCCTTACTCGGTCCCCGGCCGTTGGCTAGGCGACCGGGACGGCTTGGTGGCGTTGGTGTCGCGGTCTTCCACGGACTCCCCTCCCCTCTCGCTCTTAGAGAGGGGACCGGGATACGTGGCCGCCGCGTGGGGAGACATGGCCCTGGTAGGGGTCTACTTCTCCCCAAACCGCCCTCTCTCGGACTTTGAGGATTTCCTCGAGGTCCTCACCGCAGTCGTAGGGAGGGCGGCGCCACGCCAGGTCGTGGTGCTGGGCGACCTGAACGCCAAGTCGGCGGCCTGGGGCAACCCGGCCGCGGGTTGCAACGTCCGGGGACGTGCCGTCGAGTTTTGGGCGGCCTCGTGCGGTGTGTCCCTCCTCAACAGGGGGGCGGTCCACACGTGTGTGCGGCAACACGGCGGGTCGGTGGTGGACGTCTCGTTTGCCACCCCCGCGCTAGCCGCCCGCGTCGTCAACTGGCGGGTGGAGATGGTGGAGACGTTGTCGGACCACCGATATGTGCGGTTCGACATCTCCACCCAGGGGGGGGGGACGGCCCGCGCCGGGCAATCTCCCTTCCCGCGGTGGGCACTCACCCGCCTGGACCGGGAGGCAGCCGAGGGGGCGGCCTTCCTCCAGGACTGGCTGTCGCCCCCTGTCGAGGTCCTGGACGTGGACGCCGCAGCGGTCCGGCTCAGGGGGTCCCTGACCGAGGTGTGCGACTCCAGCATGCCTCGGTCTCGCCGCCCGCCTCCCCGTCGTGCCGTCTATTGGTGGACGGAGGAGCTGTCGGGTCTCCGGAGCGCCTGCGTGGCGGCCAGAAGGGCCTACACGCGGAGCCGACGCCGCAGCGCCCGAAACCGAGTCCCCGCGGAAGAGGACCGCCTTTACGCCTCTTACCGAGAGGCGAAGACGGTCCTGAAGGCTGCGATGGGCGCTGCAGAGGACTCGGCGAGGGCCGAGATGCTGGAGGGTCTCGACAGGGACCCTTACGGGAGACCATACAAGGCGGCGCGGAACCAGCTCCGCCCCTATGGTCCCCCCCTGACGGAGACCCTCGAGCCAGCGTTGCTGGATGGGGTGGTCCGGTCCCTGTTTCCGCGCAGGACCGACTTCGCCCCACCAACGATGGCTCCCCCGCAAGGGGCGGCTCCACCGGAGGAGGAGGTACCCCCGGTGACGGCGTCGGAGTTCCGCGAGGGGGTCCTCAGCCTCCGCGCCAAGAAGACGGCCCCCGGACCAGACGGCGTCCCGGCACGGGTGGTGGCGATCGCCGCCTCCCAAATGGAGGAAAGGTTTCGGGACCTCTTCAGCGCGTGCTTTACGGCTGGGAGGTTCCCGAAGCTTTGGAAGGAGGGGCAGCTCTGCCTCCTCCGAAAGGAGGGACGCCCGGTGGACTCCCCATCGGCATACCGGCCCATCGTCCTGCTCGATGAGGTCGGTAAGATGTTCGAGGGGATCGTCGCGTCCCGGCTCGCTGGTCTTTTGCGGGGAGTGGGGCCGGACCTGTCGGACGCCCAATTCGGCTTCCGTCGAGGGCGTTCGACGATCGACGCGCTGGCCCTGCTCAAAGGCCAGGTGAAGGAGGCGGTGGAGGCGGGGGACGGAGTGCTGGCGGTGTCGTTCGACATTGCAAATGCCTTCAACTCCGTCCCCCATTCGACAATATTGGAGGCGCTCCGGTATCACGGAGTGCCCCAATATCTGCGGAACCTCCTGGCCAGCTACTTGGAGGGCCGAGAGGTCCTCCTCGTGGACAAAACGGCCACGTTGAGGCGATACGGCGCAGAGTCCGGTGTTCCGCAGGGGTCAGTGCTGGGGCCCCCCCTGTGGAACATCGGTTTCGACTGGCTGCTGCGGGGAGCCCTCCTTCCGGGCACGAGTGTCATCTGCTACGCGGATGACACTCTCCTCACTGCCCGGGGGAGGAGCTTTGGGGAGGCGGCCTGTCTGGCCTCGGCTGGCGGATCCTTGGTCGCAGAGAGGATCCGCCGGCTCGGATTGAAGGTAGCGCTGCACAAGACCGAGGCCGTATTCTTCCGCGGGCCTCGGCAGCGCTGCCCTCCCGACGCCCACATTGTGGTAGAGGGCGTCAGGATAGCGGTCCAGCCCCAGATGAAGTATCTGGGTCTGGTGCTGGACGACAGGTGGCGCTTCGGCCCGCATTTCAGCGGGCTGTCAACGCGCCTGTTGAAAGCTGCTGACGCCCTCTCGTGGCTCCTCCCGAACCTGGGGGGGCCCAAGGAGAAATGCCGGCGGCTCTATGCCGGCATCCTCAGGAGCATGGCCCTTTACGGGGCCCCCATCTGGGCGGACTCCCTCCACAGGAGGGAGAATGCGACCGCCCTCCGCAAGCCCCAAAGGGCCATTGCACTGCGGGTGGCGAGGGCCTACCGCTCCGTGGGCTTTTCGGCGGCGTGCGCCCTGGCCGGCACCCCTCCTTGGGAGTTGGAGGCTTGGGTGCTGGCCAGAGTCTATGAGTGGACTGCGCAGAGGAGGGCGCTCGGGGAGCGCCCCGTCGCCGAAGAGCGGGAGGCCGTGCGGCGGGAGGCGAGGGACGCCATCGTCCTCCACTGGACGGAGGACCTCGCCACCGCCGCCTTCGGCCGCCGCACGTTGGACGCGCTCGGTCCGGTCCTGCAGGGCTGGCTCGAGCGGTCCCACGGTTTCCTCTCGTTCCGCCTGGTGCAGGTGTTGTCCGGCCACGGCTGTTTCGGAACGCACCTGCACCGGATTGGAAGGGAGGAGACCCCGGCCTGCCACGACTGCGGCGCGGCGGAGGACACGGCACAGCACACGCTGGAGGTGTGCCCAGCGTGGTCCGAGCTGCGCCGCGGTCTGACCGCAGTGGTCGGACAGGACCTCTCGCTCCCCAGCGTGATCAACGCCATGCTGGAGAGCGAGGAGTCCTGGTCAGCGGTAGCCTCCTTTTGCGAGGACGTCATCTCGCAAAAGGAGGAGGCGGAGCGCGCGCGGGAGGATGACCCTCTCGCTGCGCCGCTCCGCAGACGAAGGGGTCGGAGAAGGCGCCGTCCTCTCCTTCCTCATGGTGGCGATGGGCGGGCGACAGGCACGGGGGTGCCTCCGCCCGCACTGCACCCATCACCACCTTCGTCTGTCACTCCCGGGCCCTTCCCCCTCCCCACGGGGGGGGCGTGAGGGGCCCGCCTTGGAGGGCCATCGTCGGCGGAGGACTGGATGTCAAGGCTTTGCCGGTTTCCCAGTCCCCCGCCACTCTGACGAAGCGGGAGTGTCGCTGGGTTATTTTAGTGGGTATACCGGGCCAGCCCGGGGAGTCCCACATAGCCCCCCATCCCCCGATGGGAGGGTATGCGTAATGCATTTTTTCCCAGCGCAAACAAAAAAAAAAAAAAAAAAAGGTTAGGTTAGGTTGGGGGACCACCCCACAGTGCTTACGTCCTCGTCGTGTCCCCTGGAAACGGCCCAGCTCTGACCACCGTAACGGAGTGGCAGACTGGGTACGGCCAAAGTGCACTGTGCCTTCGCAGCTTATTTTATCCTCTCTTTGCCTTGTCGAGTTTGCGAACTGTCTGAATTTTATCATGTCGAGCCCTATGCGGGATGCCTGCGGGCGCTTTTCGAAGCAACCAAAAGGCCCTTCTCAGGGCCAACCAAAAGGCCCTTCTCAGGGCCAACGAAAAGGCCCTTCTCAGGGCCAACCAAAAGGCCCTTCTCAGGGCCAATCCGACGCTTCGGCGTCAGAGGCTGGCCGCGCGACTTCTGCGGCCAGCTTCTTCGCAACGGCGGACGAGTCGTTGTCAGACGACTCGCTACTGACAGTGTCAGACGCGGACGACTCCATCGAGCGATCGCGGAAGCGCATCCACCGGAGTGGCGGGTCCGAGGGCTCCTCGGGCTCGGGGTCGACGCGGTTGCCGAAGGCTGGAAGGCCGACGGTGGCCGCGGAGGCCCATGTCGTTGGGCTCGCCAACGCCCAGCGCCAGCTGGACCTGGCTCGGCGGGCTCAGCTGCAGCAGGAGCTGGAGGAGCGGGTCGCCGCCGCGGAAAAGCGGGCGCACGTCGCCCGGGCCAAGTCCGGGTACGGTGCGTCCCGCGTTCTGTACGCGGACAAGTCATTGGCGGAGCTGCAGAGGATGGCGGAAGAGGACGAGGAGGAGATTGTGGAGGTCGCCTCTAAGTCCTCGAATCTGAAGGGCACCCTGCAGAAGGCCCTAAAGTGTAGAGCCGCGAGCTTGCGCGGTGTCGTCGCAGAGCTGGTGCAGCGCACGACCAGCGACGAGACGCGGCAACTGCAGGCGAGGGTGGATCGCCTGCAGTCGGAGGTCAGCCAGCTTCATCAGAAGCTGGCTGAGGTCACGGCCCGGCCACAACAGGCCGAGACGAGCCATGCGGCAGAGGGCCCTCCCTCCAACCTTGAGGACATCATCCGCAAGGTGGTGCGGGAGGAGAGGGCCTTCACAAGAGCCTGCATTGCAGGAATAGAGGACCGGCTCCTGCCGGAGAAGCGCCTCCGGCCGCCGCTGGCGGCGGATGCGACGCAAAGCGAGCCGGGACCGTCCACCTCCGCCCAGGCGGAAGACGCCCTCCTCCTCCCCTCGACGACCCCGTCCAACGAGTGGACGGAGGTGGTCCGTAAGGGGAAGGCCAAGAAGTCGGCGACGGCCGTCCCCGCCGTCCGCGCCCCCACCGCTCCCAGCCAGTCGCAGCAGACGATCGGCAAGGGAAAGGCGACGGCGAAAGGGAGGGGAAAGAGGCGGCTGGTCCCCCCGAAAACCGCGGCCGTCGTGGTGACTCTCACCGCGGAGGCTGCGGACCGAGGGGAGACCTACATGTCCGTCTTGGTGCGGGCGCGTGCGAATGCCGATCCCACCCAACTGGGGATCGGCAGCGTCACTTGCCGCAAGACGCAAGCCGGGGCTCGCATCTTTGAGTTCCCGGGGAAGGAGGGGAGTGCCCATGCGGACCTCTTTGCCGCGAAGCTAAAGGAGGTCATCGCCGATTCGGCCAAGGTGGCGCGACCGGTCAAGTCAGCGGCCATAGAGGTCGCTGACTTGGACGATTCCGTCACCAAGGAGGAGGTGGTGGCGGCGGTCGCAGCGATAGGGGGCTGTGGCATCGCGGCGGTCCAAGGTAGGGCCATAAGGCCCGGCCGCGGCGGCATGGGCACCATCCGCCTAGAGTGCCCAATCGCCGCTGCCAAAGCCGTCCTTGCCAAGGGACGGCTTACCGTCGGATACAGCTCGGGTGCCGTCCGGGCGCTCGAGGAGCAGCCCCTGCGGTGTTTCCGGTGCCTCGGCATCGGACACACCCGGCCCCTGTGTCCGTCCGCGGTGGACAGGACGGACACGTGCTTCCGGTGCGGCAAGGAGGGCCACAAGGCCGCCTCCTGCGAGGCCGCCACGCCGCACTGCGCGGTGTGTGCCGCCAGTGGCTGCCCGGCAGGCCACATGATGAAGGGGAGGAACTGTAATCCTCCCCCTACGCGGGGCAAAGCACAGGCGCCGAGCGGTCCTACTGCTGCTGCTGCGAAAAGCACCGTCGCTCCCGCGACAGTGGCTGCGGAGGGGGGTGCGATGTCCGACTGATGGGCAGGGTCGAGCATCGCATCCTGGTGTCGCGGTCTTTCACGGACTCCCCTCCCCTCTCGCTCTTAGAGAGGGGACCGGGATACGTGGCCGCCGCGTGGGGAGAGTTGGCCCTGGTAGGGGTCAACTTCTCCCCAAACCGCCCTGGTCCGGGGATCGGACAGGACCTCTCGCTTCCCGGCGTGGGCAACGCCATGCTGGGGAGCGAGGGGGCCTGGGCAGCAGCAGTAGCCTCCTTTTGCGAGGACGCAATCTCGCAAAAGGAGGAGGCGGAGCGCGCGCCGCTGCGCCGCTCCGCAGACGAAGGGGTCGGAGAAGGCGCCGCCCTCTTCCTCCTCATGGTGGCGATGGGCGGGCGACAGGCACGGGGGTGCCTTCGCCCGCATTGCACCCATCACCACCTACGTCTGTAACTCCCGGGCCCCTCCCCCTCCCCACGGGGGGGCGTGAGGGGTCCGCCCTGGAGGGCAATCGTCGGCGGAGGACTGGACGTCAAGGCTTTGCCGGTTTCCCAGTCCCCCGCCACTAGGACGAAGCGGGAGTATCGCTGGGTTATTTTAGTGGGTATACCGGGTCAGCCCGGGGAGTCCCACATAGCCCCCCATCCCCCGATGGGAGGGTATGCGTAATGCATTTTTTCCCAGCGCAAACAAAAAAAAAAAAAAAAAAAAAAAAGGTTAGGTTAGGTTGGGGGACCACCCCACAGTGCTTACGTCCTCGTCGTGTCCCCTGGAAACGGCCCAGCTCTGACCACCGTAACGGAGTGGCAGACTGGGTACGGCCAAAGTGCACTGTGCCTTCGTTGCGATTTTATTTTAACTGTCTTGTGCGTTTACGAACCTGTCGGAATTTTTATATTTTAATATGTCTAGCCCTATGCGGGATGCCTGCGGGCGATTTTTAAAAAAGAAAAAAGGCCCTTCTCAGGGCCAAACCAAAGGCCCTTCTCAGGGCCAACCCTCAGACGCTTCGGTGTCAGAGGCCAGCCGCGCGCCTTCTGCGGCGAGCTTGTTCGGAACGGCGGAGGATTCGTCCGACAATGATGACTCGCTCATCAGTGTGTCGGACGCGGAAGACTCGCGATCGCGAAAGCGAGTCCACTTGAGCGGTGGGTCCGAGGGCTCCTCGGCCTCGGGGTCGACGCGGTTGCCGAAGGCTAAAAAGCCGACGGTGGCCGCGGAGACCCATGTCGTTGGGCTCGCGGACGCCCAACGCAAGCTGGACCTGGCTCGGCGGGCTCAGCTCCAGCAAGAGCTGGAGGAGCGAGTTGCCGCCAAGGAGAAGCGGGCGCACGTCACCCGGGCCAAGTCCGGGTACGGGGCGTCCCGCGTTGTTTACGCGGACCACTCTCTGGCCGAGTTGGAGAAAATGGCGGAGGAGGACGAGGAGGAGATTGTTGAGGTCGCCTCTAAGTCCTCAAATCTCAAGGGGACCTTGCAAAAGGCCCTGAAGTGTAGGGCCGCCAGCATGCGCGGTGTCGTCGCGGAGCTGGTGCGACGAAAGGCCAGCGACGAGACGCGGCAACTGCAGGCGAAGGTGGATCGCCTGCAGTCGGAGGTCAGCCAGCTTCATCAGAAGCTGGCTGAAGCCACGGCCCGGCCACAACAGGCCAAGACGAGCCCTGCGGCAGAGGGCCCCTCCTCCAACCTTGAGGAAATTATCCGCAAGGTAGTACGGGAGGAGAGGGCCTTCACAAGAGCCTGCATCGCAGGCATAGAGGACCGGCTCCTGCCGGAGAAGCGCCTCCGACCACCGCTTGCGGCGGATGCTACGCGGTGCGAGCCGGTACCGTCCACCTCCGCCCAGGCGGAAGACGCCCTCCTCCTCCCCTCGACGACCCCGTCCAACGCGTGGACGGAAGTGGTCCGCAAGGGCAAGGGGAAGGGCAAGAAGTCGGCGACGGCCGTCCCTGCCGTCCGCGCCGCCACCGTTCCCACCCAGTCGCAGACGACCGGCAAGGGAAAGGGGACGGCGAAAGGCAAAGGGAGGGGAAAGGGGCGCCTGGTCCCCCCGAAAACCGCGGCCGTCGTGGTGACGCTCACCGCAGAGGCTGCGGAACGGGGGGAGACGTACGCGTCCGTCTTGGTGCGGGCGCGTGCCAATGCCGACCCCGCCCAGTTGGGGATCGGCAGCGTCACCTGCCGCAAGACGCAGGCCGGGGCTCGAATCTTCGAGTTCCCGGGGGCGGAGGGGGGTGCCCATGCGGACCTCTTCGCAGCCAAGCTTGCGGAGGTGATCGCCGATTCTGCCAAGGTGGCCCGACCGGTCAAGTCGGCGGCCATAGAGGTGGCCGACTTGGACGACTCGGTCACCAAGGAGGAGGTGGTGGCGGCGGTCGCAGCGGTAGGGGGCTGTGGCATCGCGGCGGTCCAGGGCAGGGCCATAAGGCCCGGCCGCGGCGGCATGGGCACCATACGCCTCGAGTGCCCAATTGCCGCCGCCAAAGCCGTCCTTGCCAAGGGACGGCTCACGGTCGGGTTCAGCTCGGGTGCCGTCCGGGCGCTCGAGGAGCAGCCTCTGCGGTGTTTCCGGTGCCTCGGCATCGGACACACCCGGCCCCTGTGTCCGTCCGCGGTGGACAGGACGGACACGTGCTTCCGTTGCGGCAAGGACGGCCACAAAGCCGCCTCCTGCGAGGCCGCCACGCCGCACTGCGCGGTGTGTGCCGCCAGTGGCTGCCCGGCAGGCCACACGATGAGGGGGAGGAACTGCAATCCTCCCCCTAAGCGGGGCAAAGCGCAGGCGCCGGCCGGTCCTGCTGCGGCTGCCAAGAGCACCGTCGTTCCTGCGACGGTGGCTGCGGAGGGGGGTGCGATGTCCATCGATGGATAGGGTCGAACATCGCATCCTCCAGGCGAACGCCAACCACTGCAGGGCAGCCCAGGATCTGCTGATGCAGACCATGGCTGAGTGGTTGGTGGACTTGGCGGTGGTCGCCGAGCCTTACTCGGTCCCCGGCCGTTGGCTGGGCGACCGGGACGGCTTGGTGGCGTTGGTGTCGCGGTCTTCCACGGACTCCCCTCCCCTCTCGCTCTTAGAGAGGGGACCGGGATACGTGGCCGCCGCGTGGGGAGAGTTGGCCCTGGTAGGGGTCAACTTCTCCCCAAACCGCCCTGGTCCGGGGATCGGACAGGACCTCTCGCTTCCCGGCGTGGTCAACGCCATGCTGGGGAGCGAGGGGGCCTGGGCAGCAGCAGTAGCCTCCTTTTGCGAGGACGCAATCTCGCAAAAGGAGGAGGCGGAGCGCGCGCCGCTGCGCCGCTCCGCAGACGAAGGGGTCGGAGAAGGCGCCGCCCTCTCCCTCCTCATGGTGGCGATGGGCGGGCGACAGGCACGGGGGTGCCTTCGCCCGCATTGCACCCATCACCATCTACGTCTGTAACTCCCGGGCCCCTCCCCCTCCCCACGGGGGGGGCGTGAGGGGTCCGCCTTGCAGGGCAATCGTCGGCGGAGGACTGGACGTCAAGGCTTTGCCGGTTTCCCAGTCCCCCGCCACTAGGACGAAGCGGGAGTATCGCTGGGTTATTTTAGTGGGTATACCGGGTCAGCCCGGGGAGTCCCACATAACCCCCCATCCCCCGATGGGAGGGTATGCGTAATGCATTTTTTCCCAGCGCAAACAAAAAAAAAAAAAAAAAAAGGTTAGGTTGGGGGACCACCCCACAGTGCTTACGTCCTCGTCGTGTCCCCTGGAAACGGCCCAGCTCTGACCACCGTAACGGAGTGGCAGACTGGGTACGGCCAAAGTGCACTGTGCCTTCGTAGCTATCAATTTTATTTTATCTGTCTTGTGTGTTGCGAAACTGCTGGAAAAAAGAATGTCGAGCCCTATGCGGGATGCCTGCGGGCGATTTTTAAAAAAACAACCAAAAGGCCCTTCTCAGGGCCAAACCAAAGGCCCTTTTCAGGGCCAACCCTCAGACGCTTCGGCGTCAGAGGCTAGCCGCGCGCCTTCTGCGGCGAGCCTTTTTGGAACGGCGGAAGATTCGTCCGATAACGAATCACTAATAAGTGTGTCGGAAGCGGACGACTCCCGATCTCGAAAGAGAACACACCGGAGCGGTGGGTCCGAGGGCTCCTCGGCCTCGGGGTCGACGCGGTTGCCGAAGGCTAAAAAGCCGACGGTGGCCGCGGAGACCCACGTCGTTGGGCTCGCGGACGCCCAACGCCAGCTGGACCTGGCTCGGCGGGCTCAGCTCCAGCAAGAGCTAGAGGAGCGAGTTGCCGCCAAGGAGAAGCGGGCGCACGTCGCCCGGGCCAAGGCCGGCTACGGTGCGTCCCGCGTCCTATACGCGGACCACTCTCTAGCAGAGCTAGAGAAAATGGCGGAGGAGGACGAGGAGGAGATTGTCGAAGTCGCCTCTAAGTCCTCCAACCTGAAGGGGACCTTACAAAAGGCCCTAAAGTGCAGGGCCGCCAGTATGCGCGGTGTCGTCGCGGAGCTGGTGCGTCGAAAGGCCAGCGACGAGACGCGGCAACTGCAGGCGAAGGTGGATCGCCTGCAGTCGGAGGTCAGCCAGCTTCATCAGAAGTTGGCTGAAGCCACGGCCCGGCCACAACAGGCCAAGACGAGCCCTGCGGCAGAGGGCCCCTCCTCCAACCTTGAGGAAATTATCCGCAAGGTAGTACGGGAGGAGAGGGCCTTCACAAGAGCCTGCATCGCAGGTATCGAGGACCGGCTCCTGCCGGAGAAGCGCCTCCGGCCGCCGCTTGCGGCGGATGCGACGCCCTGCGAGCCGGGACCGTCCACCTCCGCCCAAGCGGAAGACGCCCTCCTCCTCCCCTCGACGACCCCGTCCAACGAGTGGACGGAAGTGGTCCGAAAGGGGAAGGGCAAAGGGAAGAAGTCGGCGACGGCCGTCCCTGCTGTCCGCGCCGCCACCGTCCCCACCCAGTCGCAGACGACCGGCAAGGGAAAGGGGACGGGGAAAGGAAAAGGGAGGGGTAAGGCTCGCCTGGTCCCCCCGAAAACCGCGGCCGTCGTTGTGACGCTCACCGCGGAGGCTGCGGAACGGGGGGAGACGTACGCGTCCGTCTTGGTGCGGGCGCGTGCCAATGCCGACCCCACCCAGTTGGGTATCGGCAGCGTCACTTGCCGTAAAACGCAAGCCGGGGCTCGAATTTTCGAGTTCCCGGGGGCGGAGGGGAGTGCCCATGCCGACCTTTTCGCAGCCAAGCTGCAGGAGGCGATCGCCGATTCGGCCAAGGTGGCCCGGCCGGTCAAGTCGGCGGCCATAGAGGTGGCCGACTTGGACGACTCCGTCACCAAGGAGGAGGTGGTGGCGGCGGTCGCAGCGGTAGGGGGCTGCGGCATCGCGGCGGTCCAAGGCAGGGCCATAAGGCCCGGCCGCGGCGGCATGGGCACCATACGCCTCGAGTGCCCAATCGCCGCCGCCAAAGCCGTCCTTGCCAAAGGACGGATCACGGTCGGGTTCAGCTCTGGTGCAGTCCGGGCGCTGGAGGAGCAGCCCCTGCGGTGTTTCCGGTGCCTCGGCATCGGACACACCCGGCCCCTGTGTCCGTCCGCGGTGGACAGGACGGACACGTGCTTCCGCTGCGGCAAGGAGGGCCACAAAGCCGCCTCCTGCAAGGCCGCCACGCCGCACTGCGCGGTGTGTGCCGCCAGTGGCTGCCCGGCAGACCACACGATGAGGGGGAGGAACTGCAATCCTCCCCCTAAGCGGGGCAAAGCGCAGGCGCCGACCGGTCCTGCTGCGGCTGCCAAGAGCACCGTCGTTCCTGCGACGGTGGCTGCGGAGGGGGGTGCGATGTCCATCGATGGATAGGGTCGAACATCGCATCCTCCAGGCGAACGCCAACCACTGCAGGGCAGCCCAGGATCTGCTGATGCAGACCATGGCTGAGTGGTTGGTGGACTTGGCGGTGGTCGCCGAGCCTTACTCGGTCCCCGGCCGTTGGCTGGGCGACCGGGACGGCTTGGTGGCGTTGGTGTCGCGGTCTTCCACGGACTCCCCTCCCCTCTCGCTCTTAGAGAGGGGACCGGGATACGTGGCCGCCGCGTGGGGAGACATGGCCCTGGTAGGGGTCTACTTCTCCCCAAACCGCCCTCTCTCGGACTTTGAGGATTTCCTCGAGGTCCTCACCGCAGTCGTAGGGAGGGCGGCGCCACGCCAGGTCGTGGTGCTGGGCGACCTGAACGCCAAGTCGGCGGCCTGGGGCAACCCGGCCGCGGGTTGCAACGTCCGGGGACGTGCCGTCGAGTTCTGGGCGGCCTCGTGCGGTGTGTCCCTCCTCAACAGGGGGGCGGTCCACACGTGTGTGCGGCAACACGGCGGGTCGGTGGTGGACGTCTCGTTTGCCACCCCCGCGCTAGCCGCCCGCGTCGTCAACTGGCGGGTGGAGATGGTGGAGACGTTGTCGGACCACCGATATGTGCGGTTCGACATCTCCACCCAGGGGGGGGGGACGGCCCGCGCTGGGCAATCTCCCTTCCCGCGTTGGGCACTCACCCGCCTGGACCGGGAGGCAGCCGAGGAGGCGGCCTTTCTCCAGGACTGGCTGTCGCCCCCTGTCGAGGTCCTGGACGTGGACGCCGCAGCGGTCCGGCTCAGGGGGTCCCTGACCGAGGTGTGCGACTCCAGCATGCCTCGGTCACGCCGCCCGCCTCCCCGTCGTGCCGTCTATTGGTGGACGGAGGAGCTGTCGGGACTCCGGAGCGCCTGCGTGGCGGCCAGAAGGGCCTACACGCGGAGCCGACGCCGCAGCGCCCGAAACCGCGTCCCCGCGGAAGAGGACCGCCTTTACGCCTCTTACCGAGAGGCGAAGACGGTCCTGAAGGCTGCAATGGGCGCTGCAGAGGACTCGGCGAGGGCCGAGATGCTGGAGGGTCTCGACAGGGACCCGTATGGGAGACCGTACAAGGCGGCGCGGAACCAGCTCCGCCCCTATGGTCCCCCCCTGACGGAGACCCTCGAGCCAGCGTTGCTGGATGGGGTGGTCCGGTCCCTGTTTCCGCGCAGGACCGACTTCGCCCCACCAACGATGGCTCCCCCGCAAGGGGCGGCTCCACCGGAGGAGGAGGTCCCCCCGGTGACGGCGTCGGAATTCCGCGAGGGGGTCTTCAGCCTCCGCGCGAAAAAGACGGCCCCCGGACCAGACGGCGTCCCGGCACGGGTGGTGGCGATCGCCGCCTCCCAAATGGAGGAAAGGTTTCGGGACCTCTTCAGCGCGTGCTTTACGGCTGGGAGGTTCCCGAAGCTTTGGAAGGAGGGGCAGCTCTGCCTCCTCCGAAAGGAGGGACGCCCGGTGGACTCCCCATCGGCATACCGGCCCATCGTCCTGCTCGATGAGGTCGGTAAGATGTTCGAGGGGATCGTCGCGTCCCGGCTCGCTGGTCTTTTGCGGGGAGTGGGGCCGGACCTGTCGGACGCCCAATTCGGCTTCCGTCGAGGGCGTTCGACGATCGACGCGCTGGCCCTGCTCAAAGGCCAGGTGAAGGAGGCGGTGGAGGCGGGGGACGGAGTGCTGGCGGTGTCGTTCGACATTGCAAATGCCTTCAACTCCGTCCCCCATTCGACAATATTGGAGGCGCTCCGGTATCACGGAGTGCCCCAATATCTGCGGAACCTCCTGGCCAGCTACTTGGAGGGCCGAGAGGTCCTCCTCGTGGACAAAACGGCCACGGTGAGGCGATACGGCGCAGAGTCCGGTGTTCCGCAGGGGTCAGTGCTGGGGCCCCCCCTGTGGAACATCGGTTTCGACTGGCTGCTGCGGGGAGCCCTCCTTCCGGGCACGAGTGTCATCTGCTACGCGGATGACACTCTCCTCACTGCCCGGGGGAGGAGCTTTGGGGAGGCGGCCTGTCTGGCCTCGGCTGGCGGATCCTTGGTCGCAGAGAGGATCCGCCGGCTCGGATTGAAGGTAGCGCTGCACAAGACCGAGGCCGTATTCTTCCGCGGGCCTCGGCAGCGCTGCCCTCCCGACGCCCACATTATGGTAGAGGGCGTCAGGATAGCGGTCCAGCCCCAGATGAAGTATCTGGGTCTGGTGCTGGACGACAGGTGGCGCTTCGGCCCGCATTTCAGCGGGCTGTCGACGCGCCTGTTGAAAGCTGCTGACGCCCTCTCGTGGCTCCTCCCAAACCTGGGGGGGCCCAAGGAGAAGTGCCGGCGCCTCTATGCCGGCATCCTGAAAAGCATGGCCCTATATGGGGCCCCCATCTGGGCGGACTCCCTCCACAGGAGGGAGAACGCGACCGCCCTCCGCAAGCCCCAAAGGGCCATTGCACTGCGGGTGGCGAGGGCCTACCGCTCGGTGGGTTTTTCGGCGGCGTGCGCCCTGGCCGGCACCCCTCCTTGGGAGTTGGAGGCTTGGGTGCTGGCCAGAGTCTACGAGTGGACTGCGCAGCGGAGGGCGCTCGGGGAGCGCCCCGTCGCCGAAGAACGGGAGGCCGTGCGGCGGGAGGCGAGGGACGCCATCGTCCTCCACTGGACGGAGGACCTCGCCACCGCCGCCTTTGGCCTCCGTACGTTGGACGCGCTCGGTCCGGTCCTGCAGGGCTGGCTCGAGCGGTCCCACGGTTTCCTCTCGTTCCGCCTGGTGCAGGTGTTGTCCGGCCACGGCTGTTTCGGAACGCACCTGCACCGGATTGGAAGGGAGGAGACCCCGGCCTGCCACGACTGCGGCGCGGCGGAGGACACGGCACAGCACACGCTGGAGGTGTGCCCAGCGTGGTCCGAGCTGCGCCGCGGTCTGACAGCAGTGGTCGGACAGGACCTCTCGCTCCCCAGCGTGATCAACGCCATGCTGGAGAGCGAGGAGTCCTGGTCAGCGGTAGCCTCCTTTTGCGAGGACGTAATCTCGCAAAAGGAGGAGGCGGAGCGCGCGCGGGAGGATGACCCTCTCGCTGCGCCGCTCCGCAGACGAAGGGGTCGGAGAAGGCGCCGTCCTCTCCCTCCTCATGGTGGCGATGGGCGGGCGACAGGCACGGGGGTGCCCTCGCCCGCATTGCACCCATCACCACCTTCGTCTGTCACTCCCGGGCCCTTCCCCCTCCCCACGGGGGGGGCGTGAGGGGTCCGCCTTGGAGGGCCATCGTCGGCGGAGGACTGGATGTCAAGGCTTTGCCGGTTTCCCAGTCCCCCGCCACTCTGACGAAGCGGGAGTGTCGCTGGGTTATTTTAGTGGGTATACCGGGTCAGCCCGGGGAGTCCCACATAGCCCCCCATCCCCCGATGGGAGGGTATGCGTAATGCATTTTTTCCCAGCGCAAACAAAAAAAAAAAAAAAAAAAAAAAAAAAAAAGGTTAGGTTAGGTTAGGTTAGGTTGGGGGACCACCCCACAGTGCTTACGTCCTCGTCGTGTCCCCTGGAAACGGCCCAGCTCTGACCACCGTAACGGAGTGGCAGACTGGGTACGGCCAAAGTGCACTGTGCATTCGTAGCGATTTTATTTTATCTTGTCTTGTGCGTTTACGAACCTGTCGGAATTTTATTTTATTATGTCTAGCCCTATGCGGGATGCCTTCGGGCGATTTTTAAAGAAAAAAGGCCCTTCTCAGGGCCAAACCAAAGGCCCTTCTCAGGGCCAACCCTCAGACGCTTCGGCGTCAGAGGCTAGCCGCGCGCCTTCTGCGGCGAGCTTATTTGGTACGGCGGAGGACTCGTCGGACAACGACTCGCTGATAAGCGTGTCGGAAGCGGAAGACTCGCGATCGCGAAAGCGAGTCCACTTGAGCGGTGGGTCCGAGGGCTCCTCGGCCTCGGGGTCGACGCGGGTGCCGAAGGCGAAAAAGCCGACGGTGGCCGCGGAGACCCATGTCGTTGGGCTCGCGAACGCCCAACGTCAGCTGGACCTGGCTCGGCGGGCTCAGCTCCAGCAGGAGCTGGAAGAGCGGGTCGCTGCCGCGGAAAAGCGGGCGCACGTAGCCCGGGCCAAGTCCGGGTACGGCGCGTCCCGCGTTATATATGCGGACCTGTCTCTGGCGGAGCTACAGAGAATGGCGGAGGAGGACGAGGAGGAGATTGTTGAGGTCGCCTCTAAGTCCTCCAACTTGAAGGGCACCCTGCAGAAGGCCCTGAAATGCAGGGCCGCCAGCATGCGCGGTGTCGTCGCGGAGCTGGTGCGACGAAAGGCCAGCGACGAGACGCGGCAACTGCAGGCGAAGGTGGATCGCCTGCAGTCGGAGGTCAGCCAGCTTCATCAGAAGCTGGCTGAAGCCACGGCCCGGCCACAACAGGCCAAGACGAGCCCTGCGGCAGAGGGCCCCTCCTCCAACCTTGAGGAAATTATCCGCAAGGTAGTACGGGAGGAGAGGGCCTTCACAAGAGCCTGCATCGCAGGCATAGAGGACCGGCTCCTGCCGGAGAAGAGCCTCCGACCACCGCTTGCGGCGGATGCTACGCGGTGCGAGCCGGTACCGTCCACCTCCGCCCAGGCGGAAGACGCCCTCCTCCTCCCCTCGACGACCCCGTCCAACGCGTGGACGGAAGTGGTCCGCAAGGGCAAGGGGAAGGGCAAGAAGTCGGCGACGGCCGTCCCTGCCGTCCGCGCCGCCACCGTTCCCACCCAGTCGCAGACGACCGGCAAGGGAAAGGGGACGGCGAAAGGCAAAGGGAGGGGAAAGGGGCGCCTGGTCCCCCCGAAAACCGCGGCCGTCGTGGTGACGCTCACCGCAGAGGCTGCGGAACGGGGGGAGACGTACGCGTCCGTCTTGGTGCGGGCGCGTGCCAATGCCGACCCCGCCCAATTGGGGATCGGCAGCGTCACTTGCCGCAAGACGCAGGCCGGGGCTCGAATCTTCGAGTTCCCGGGGGCGGAGGGCAGTGCCCATGCCGACCTCTTCGCAGCCAAGCTCGCGGAGGTCGTTTCGGATTCGGCCAAGGTGGCCCGGCCGGTCAAGTCGGCGGCCATAGAGGTGGCCGACTTGGACGACTCCGTCACCAAGGAGGAGGTGGTGGCGGCGGTCGCAGCGATAGGGGGCTGCGGCATCGCGGCGGTGCAGGGCAGGGCCATAAGGCCCGGCCGCGGCGGCATGGGCACCATACGCCTAGAGTGCCCAATCGCCGCCGCCAAAGCCGTCCTTACGAAAGGACGGATCACGGTCGGGTTCAGCTCGGGTGCCGTTAGGGCACTCGAGGAGCAGCCTCTGCGGTGTTTCCGGTGCCTCGGCATCGGACACACCCGGCCCCTGTGTCCGTCCGCGGTGGACAGGACGGACACGTGCTTCCGCTGCGGCAAGGAGGGCCACAAAGCCGCCTCCTGCAAGGCCGCCACGCCGCACTGCGCGGTGTGTGCCGCCAGTGGCTGCCCGGCAGACCACACGATGAGGGGGAGGAACTGCAATCCTCCCCCTAAGCGGGGCAAAGCGCAGGCGCCGACCGGTCCTGCTGCGGCTGCCAAGAGCACCGTCGTTCCTGCGACGGTGGCTGCGGAGGGGGGTGCGATGTCCATCGATGGATAGGGTCGAACATCGCATCCTCCAGGCGAACGCCAACCACTGCAGGGCAGCCCAGGATCTGCTGATGCAGACCATGGCTGAGTGGTTGGTGGACTTGGCGGTGGTCGCCGAGCCTTACTCGGTCCCCGGCCGTTGGCTGGGCGACCGGGACGGCTTGGTGGCGTTGGTGTCGCGGTCTTCCACGGACTCCCCTCCCCTCTCGCTCTTAGAGAGGGGACCGGGATACGTGGCCGCCGCGTGGGGAGACATGGCCCTGGTAGGGGTCTACTTCTCCCCAAACCGCCCTCTCTCGGACTTTGAGGACTTCCTCGAGGTCCTCACCGCAGTCGTAGGGAGGGCGGCGCCACGCCAGGTCGTGGTGCTGGGCGACCTGAACGCCAAGTCGGCGGCCTGGGGCAACCCGGCGGCAGGTTGCAACGTCCGGGGGCGCGCCGTCGAGTTTTGGGCGGCCTCGTGCGGTGTGTCCCTCCTCAACAGGGGGGCGGTCCACACGTGTGTGCGGCAACACGGCGGGTCGGTGGTGGACGTCTCGTTTGCCACCCCCGCGCTAGCCGCCCGCGTCGTCAACTGGCGGGTGGAGATGGTGGAGACGTTGTCGGACCACCGATATGTGCGGTTCGACATCTCCACCCAGGGGGGGGGGACGGCCCGCGCCGGGCAATCCCCCTTCCCGCGTTGGGCACTCACCCGCCTGGACCGGGAGGCAGCCGAGGAGGCGGCCTTCCTCCAGGACTGGCTGTCGCCCCCTGTCGAGGTCCTGGACGTGGACGCCGCAGCGGTCCGGCTCAGGGGGTCCCTGACCGAGGTGTGCGACTCCAGCATGCCTCGGTCACGCCGCCCGCCTCCCCGTCGTGCCGTCTATTGGTGGACGGAGGAGCTGTCGGGTCTCCGGAGCGCCTGCGTGGCGGCCAGAAGGGCCTACACGCGGAGCCGACGCCGCAGCGCCCGAAACCGCGTCCCCGCGGAGGAGGACCGCCTTTACGCCTCTTACCGAGAGGCGAAGACGGTCCTCAAGTCGGCGATGGGCGCTGCAGAGGACTCGGCGAGGGCCGAGATGCTGGAGGGTCTCGACAGGGACCCTTATGGGAGACCATACAAGGCGGCGCGGAACCAGCTCCGCCCCTATGGTCCCCCCCTGACGGAGACCCTCGAGCCAGCGTTGCTGGATGGGGTGGTCCGGTCCCTGTTTCCGCGCAGGACCGACTTCGCCCCACCAACGATGGCTCCCCCGCAAGGGGCGGCTCCACCGGAGGAGGAGGTCCCCCCGGTGACGGCGTCGGAATTCCGCGAGGGGGTCCTCAGCCTCCGCGCGAAAAAGACGGCCCCCGGACCAGACGGCGTCCCGGCACGGGTGGTGGCGATCGCCGCCTCCCAAATGGAGGAAAGGTTTCGGGACCTCTTCAGCGCGTGCTTTACGGCTGGGAGGTTCCCGAAGCTTTGGAAGGAGGGGCAGCTCTGCCTCCTCCGAAAGGAGGGACGCCCGGTGGACTCCCCATCGGCATACCGGCCCATCGTCCTGCTCGATGAGGTCGGTAAGATGTTCGAGGGGATCGTCGCGTCCCGGCTCGCTGGTCTTTTGCGGGGAGTGGGGCCGGACCTGTCGGACGCCCAATTCGGCTTCCGTCGAGGGCGTTCGACGATCGACGCGCTGGCCCTGCTCAAAGGCCAGGTGAAGGAGGCGGTGGAGGCGGGGGACGGAGTGCTGGCGGTGTCGTTCGACATTGCAAATGCCTTCAACTCCGTCCCCCATTCGACAATATTGGAGGCGCTCCGGTATCACGGAGTGCCCCAATATCTGCGGAACCTCCTGGCCAGCTACTTGGAGGGCCGAGAGGTCCTCCTCGTGGACAAAACGGCCACGGTGAGGCGATACGGCGCAGAGTCCGGTGTTCCGCAGGGGTCAGTGCTGGGGCCCCCCCTGTGGAACATCGGTTTCGACTGGCTGCTGCGGGGAGCCCTCCTTCCGGGCACGAGTGTCATCTGCTACGCGGATGACACTCTCCTCACTGCCCGGGGGAGGAGCTTTGGGGAGGCGGCCTGTCTGGCCTCGGCTGGCGGATCCTTGGTCGCAGAGAGGATCCGCCGGCTCGGATTGAAGGTGGCGCTGCACAAGACCGAGGCCGTATTCTTCCGCGGGCCTCGGCAGCGCTGCCCTTCCGACGCCCACATTGTGGTAGAGGGCGTCAGGATAGCGGTCCAGCCCCAGATGAAGTATCTGGGTCTGGTGCTGGACGACAGGTGGCGCTTCGGCCCGCATTTCAGCGGGCTGTCGACGCGCCTGTTGAAAGCTGCTGACGCCCTCTCGTGGCTCCTCCCGAACCTGGGGGGGCCCAAGGAGAAATGCCGGCGCCTCTATGCCGGCATCCTCAGGAGCATGGCCCTTTACGGGGCCCCCATCTGGGCGGACTCCCTCCACAGGAGGGAGAATGCGACCGCCCTCCGCAAGCCCCAAAGGGCCATTGCACTGCGGGTGGCGAGGGCCTACCGCTCCGTGGGCTTCTCGGCGGCGTGCGCTCTGGCCGGCACCCCTCCTTGGGAGTTGGAGGCTTGGGTGCTGGCCAGAGTCTACGAGTGGACTGCGCAGCGGAGGGCGCTCGGGGAGCGCCCCGTCGCCGAAGAACGGGAAGCCGTGCGGCGGGAGGCGAGGGACGCCATCGTCCTCCACTGGACGGAGGACCTCGCCACCGCCGCCTTTGGCCGCCGCACGCTGGACGCGCTCGGTCCGGTCCTGCAGGGCTGGCTCGAGCGTTCCCACGGTTTCCTCTCGTTCCGTCTGGTGCAGGTGTTGTCCGGACACGGCTGTTTCGGAACGCACCTGCACCGGATCGGGAGGGAGGAGACCCCGGCCTGCCACGACTGCGGCGCGGCGGAGGACACGGCACAGCACACGCTGGAGGTGTGCCCGGCGTGGTCCGAGCTGCGTCGCGGTCTGACCGATGTGGTCGGACAGGACCTCTCGCTCCCCAGCGTGATCAACGCCATGCTGGAGAGCGAGGGGGCCTGGTCAGCGGTAGCCTCCTTTTGCGAGGATGTAATCTCGCAAAAGGAGGAGGCGGAGCGCGCGCGGGAGGATGACCCTCTCGCTGCGCCGCTCCGCAGACGAAGGGGTCGGAGAAGGCGCCGTCCTCTCCCTCCTCATGGTGGCGATGGGCGGGCGACAGGCACGGGGGTGCCCTCGCCCGCATTGCACCCATCACCACCTTCGTCTGTCACTCCCGGGCCCTTCCCCCTCCCCACGGGGGGGGCGTGAGGGGTCCGCCTTGGAGGGCCATCGTCGGCGGAGGACTGGATGTCAAGGCTTTGCCGGTTTCCCAGTCCCCCGCCACTCTGACGAAGCGGGAGTGTCGCTGGGTTGTTTTAGTGGGTATACCGGGTCAGCCCGGGGAGTCCCACATAGCCCCCCATCCCCCGATGGGCGGGTATGCGTAATGCATTTTTTCCCAGCGCAAACAAAAAAAAAAAAAAAAAAAAAAGGTTAGGTTAGGTTAGGTTAGGTTAGGTTAGGTTAGGTTAGGTTAGGTTAGGTTAGGTTAGGTTAGGTTAGGTTAGGTTTTTTTTTTTTTTTTTTTTTTTTTTTTTTTTTTTTTTTTTTTTTTTTTTTTTTTTTTTTTTTTTTTTTTTTTTCTTGTCCCTGTGACTTTATCAAATTTCACAGACATTATCACTCTACTTATAAAATACAATTTACACAATTCAAAACTACCCTGAATGGGTCCTACATTAATTTAATTACTGCTATACTATCTAGACATGTATACATTTTCTTTACAGACGGCCTTTCTTATAACAGCATTCTAGGGCCGCTTGTGCCTATCTTCTACTCTCTGTTTTTACATTTTCTTTTTTATTCCTTTTGCCTATCTACGTCTATTGGTATCCATTTTCTTAACAACCGTGGTTGTGACTATTTTATTTTTCTGTCTTACTTCTTAGTCTACTTATTAGTTATTACTTATTTCTATATTTTATTACTATATCTTAGTTTTTTATAAATAATATGTATTTATATAGTGCTTATTTTAATAAACTTTATACATACTTATGCTGAGTTTTATTTATTTACTGTTTCGCTCTATCTTTGCTACATTAATATATTTTTAAATATATGTTATAGCAAATGCTTATTAACTTTTATTCCTATTGATTACAATACTAACTATTTTGGTACAGTACTCTAGTAAAGTTTTACGAGTAATTTTATCTCTAAGTACAGTCTCTAGGTTTTCCTTTTTTAATTGTACTTCAATTTTTTGCTGGAAGTCGTGTCTGTCCCTATTATGCACCGGGCAGTCCAGCAATAAGTGGAATATCGTTTCCGCTGTATCCGGGTCACAGACACATGCGGGACTCTCCTTACACTTGAAACGATGCAAGTATTGAGAGAGCCCCCCATGTCCCGTGAAAACTTGCGTCAGTAACCCCGCCGGCCTCATACTCCTAACTACTCTGTATGCGTCTATGGCATCCGGGAGGAACACTCTTGTTACGGAGGCCGTGTCACCCGACCTGTACCTCTCATTCCACTCGTCTAGGGAGTCCTTCCGGATAATCTGTTTGACGAATGACACCGGTACCTGGTCGTAGTCGGGTTTCCTCCGGCTTGTGAGTGCAGCCTCTTTCGCGAGCTGATCCGCGCGTTCGTTACCGATGAGACCAACATGCGCCTTCACCCAGTAAAAGCTCACAGTTTTCCCCTGGGCGAAGGCCTTCTTCAGGTTTTCGCGCGTCTCTACCGCCAGTGGATGCAAGGCATTGTAGTTGGTGATGGTCTCCAGCGCCGATCTTGAGTCACTATACACGCAGTATTGTCTCCCCGTGCACTTCAGGGCTTCCCTGGTGGCTCTGCATATAGCGAGGATCTCCGCCTGGTATACGGTGCAGTACGCGGCTAAGCTAAGCTTGATTGCCTTGGTCTCTGTCTCACCATTCCATACGGATAACGCTGCCCCGACTTTGCCCTCAAGCCTGCTACCGTCGGTGTAAATTTTTAACGCCTGTGCACCGCTACTGTCGACCTCTGCTTGAGTAGTCAAGCTCTCGAAGGTCAACTCTACATGCAGAGCCGGATGTGGAATCTCCGCAAAACCCACCACCCGTTCAGTCTCCCTGTCTCCCAGCACCAGCCGGGACGACCCTCTCCTTGCTTCGTACAGTGCGGCTGCCTCCTGTATTCGAAGGTCGAGAGGCAGTATCCCGGCCAGTACTAGTGCCGAGTTCAGAGAGACCGTGCGGTAGGACTTGCAAAGTTTCTGTGCGAAACCCCTCTGTACCGCATTCAGCGCCTTCTGCGTTCCAATTTTCTTAGCTGCCGGTGCCCATGCGCCAGCAGCGTACATGATGACCGGCTCAACCACTGCCGTGTAAATTGTTCGGATGACGTCCGGATGCAGTCCCCAACTTATTTTTGCGGCTCTGGAGAGCTGTTTATAAAGGTTTGCCGCCTTTTTGCAGACTCTTGCAACGTGGGTGTTAAAAGTCATCCGGTCGTCCAGAGTCAGCCCTAGAATTTTGATTTCCCGCGACATTCCAATGCCGATCCCCCCCATATTCAGGAGCGGGGTATCGTACTTAAGCTTACGCGTGAGCACCATCGCACAAGTTTTGTGCGGCGCAAACTTCAGCTTGTTCCGGACTCCCCACTCCCAAACATAGGCGAGAGCGGCATTGGCCTGCCTCGAGACCTCCAACCCGGTATCTCCGCTGAATACCATCACCACGTCATCCGCATACGCCTGACAGTACACTCCGTCTTTTTCCAGGCCGTGTAATAGGGGGTCAAGTACCAAATTCCATAGAATCGGGCCGCCAATGGATCCCTGGACGCACCCTTTCTGGGTGTTTTTAGTGTGTTCCTCCCCGGCATACCTCAGTCTGATTTTTCTGCAGTCGAGATAGCTATCCAGTAGCCTCCTTACATTAACCGGACACTTTTCCTCAGCCAGTCTGACTTTGATAGCTGGCCACCAGGCGCTGTCGAAGGCCCCCTCTATATCCAATGAGACTAGGGTTACGAGCTTTTTCTGCTCTATGTTCCCCTTGATATGGTTCACCAGGTTATAGAGGGCGTCTTCGGTGCTCCTTTGTGGCATAAAGCCATACTGGCGAGTACTAATCCGCGGTACTAGGTGCCACCTGACCCTTGCTACAATCATCTTCTCCAGGATCTTGCCCAAGACTGGTAACAGACCGATCGGCCTATATGCCTTGGGATTCTGATAGTCGTCCTTGCCCGGTTTTCTTAATACCACTACTGTGGCTTCCTTCCATATGTCCGGGAAGTGACCTATCTCTAGGCACTTGTTATACAGGGCAAGGAACACATCAAGATTCCTGAAGATTGCTCGACTGCATATGTCCGCCGTGAAGCCATCCGCTCCAGGTGCCTTCTTTGGGTTAAAACTCTTGCTCGCGGTCTTTAGCTCTTTTACCGTAAACGGCGGATCATGTGTTTCATTATGACACGGTGCGTTTACTTGCTTCGCAAGCTCTCTTATCTGGCGATGATGAGAGTTATCCTTCTCTTCGGAGTCTTCTGGGTAGAAAGTTTCGGCTAATAGGGATGCCGATTCTTCTGGGTTTAGGAACACACCGTCCTTTTTAAGGGTCACATCCTCTTGACGTTTGGCGGTCTTACCGATCACTCTGTAAATACCCTCCCATACTCCTTCTTTATCTTGCTTTTGGCAAAAGGTCTTCCAGCTTGCTATTTGGGCTTTCTTGGCTTGGCATTCGTAGCTCTCCTTTGCTTGCAGGTACTCTCTGAAGACTTTCTCCTTGCGGTCGCTCGCTGCATTGCGTATCCTCCGCTTCTTTGTAGTGACCTCGTTTCTTAAGAGTGCCAACTCCTCTGACCACCATGGCATAGAGAATTCGGTGCTTGTTGATTTAGATGGCATGCTTTCTCTACAGGCTGAAGCGATGCCTTCTGTTATTGCCTTTGCCATGTTTTCCAAGTGCTGTTTGTGCTCGACTCTACTTATTTCGGTTGCGTTAATGTTTTGTTCCGCTTGGAATTGGTCCATTTTCTCAATGAAAATGTCCCAATTTGCCTTCTTGGTATTGTAGAGTCGAGTGGTCCTTTGGATGTTGATCCCTTTTTCCCTCTGCAAACGCACTTGAAAAAGGATCGTGTTGTGGTCAGAGCTCGTGACTCCCTGGTCTACTCTCCAGTCTTCCACGAGGCCCAGCATATCAGTCGAGCAAGCTGTTAAGTCGACGAAGCTGCTGTATCTTGTATTGCCCCTTACAGTGTCGAATGTTGGTATATCTCCACTATTGAGCACCTGCATTTCCGACTCCTCAAGGGTCCCGGACATGTCTACACCCCTGCTGTCATTCACAACGCTGCCCCACCAGGTATTCTTAGCATTGGCATCGCCTCCAATGAGCAGTTTTCTTGGCCCAGCTTTCTCCATCGTCCTTCGTATTTGCGCCATGTATGGCTCTATTGGCTGGTCTGGTTCGAAGTAAAAAGAAACCACTGCGATTTCCCAGGCTTTGGACCGGATCCTCACCACTGCGATGTTGTTTGTAGTGAGTTCTGGGCACTGTATGACGTCCAAGTCATGATCGAAAACGATCACGGCTGCTTTCACAGTCCCTTTTCCGTCGTCCTCGCACTGGTACACTCGCACGCCTCGGTAGTTCTTCATCCTTCGAATCCCGCCAACATACGGTTCCTGAACCAAAGCGAAGGCGATCTTCCGGTCGGTGGCTTCCATCATGAGCTCATTTGTTGCCAGTTCTTTTCTTTGGAGGTTTGCCTGGGCTACTGTGTATCCTCTGGTGAGGTTGCGGTTAGGTTAGGTTAGGTTAGGTTAGGTTAGGTTAGGTTAGGTTAGGTTAGGTTAGGTTAGGTTAGGTTAGGTTAGGTTAGGTTAGGTTAGGTTAGGTTAGGTTTTTTTTTTTTTTTTTTTTTTTTGTTTTGGCAGGAGTGGGAAATCCTCATGGACACCCAGACTGTCCCACTGGTGATGCAGTCTGGGTAGTGCCGGACTCTTACCGGCTAAAACCACACTCCTGCCTTTGCAAGTGTCCCTCTGACATGATCAGAGACCTTTTTTATGACAATATTTTTAATTTGTAATTACGTTTTTATATTATGTTTTTGCAAAATTTAAAAGAAAGTTGTATCTGTTTTAATTTTTAATCTGTGTTGTTTATTTTATAAAATTTTACGTCTATTATTTGAATTATTAACTTTTATTTTCTATGCTTTGTCTGTATATAAACTGTTATATATTAAAAGCATAGCTTTACGTTTCCTTGTTCCTTTTAATGGCTGTTGTGGCTATTTCTGTTGCGTATTCTAATAAGATATTCCTAGATTTTCCGTTTGTCATAATTTTACTAATATTACTTCTGTTGATCACTGTATCCAATTTCATCTCCGCATATAATCTCTGTGTTCCAAACGCAGGACATTCTGTCAAGATATGTGGGACCGTTTCCAGCGCATCTGGCTCACATATGCACGATGGGCTTCCTTTCCGCTTAAAGCGATACAGGTACTCGGAGAACCCACCGTGCCCAGTCAGGATCTGTGTTATAACTCCGGTCGGCTTCACTTTGTTTACAATCCTGAAGGCATCTATTGCGTCCGGGAAGAACATTTTTGTTACGGAGGCTGTTTCGCCATTTTTGTATCTCCGGTTCCATTCGTCGAGCGACCCCATACGGATCTGCCGCTTGACGAATGAAACCGGGCAGCGGTCATAGTCCGGCTTCTTTTTAGATTTGAGCGCAGCCTCTTTCGCAAGGTGGTCTGCGCGTTCGTTGCCTTGCAACCCTGCGTGTGCCTTTACCCAGAACAAGGAAACATCTTTGCTCTGGGATAGAGCCACTTCCACGTTTGCCCTTGCTTCCACCGCCAAGGCGTGGAGGGAACCCTGGTTTGTGACTGTTTGAAGTGCAGCCTTTGAGTCACTATAGATTCCGAAGGTTCCCTCTTTGCGCTTGAGGATTTCCCTCGTGGCTACACATATGGCCAGGAGTTCCGCCTGGTAGACCGTGCAGCTTGACGGTAAGCTAAGCTTCAAGGACTTGATCTCGGCCTCACCGTCCCACAGTGACAGTGCCGCTCCGACCTTGCCCTCAAGCTTGCTGCCGTCTGTGAAAAGTCGTACCTCCTGGTGATTGTGGGTGTCCACCAGGGTCTGGTCCTCCAGACTCACGAACCCCATGGCCATATGTTTCGCCGGATGTGGAGTCTCTGCAAATGCCACCACACGCTCCACCTCCCTGCCCGCAAGGGCTGGCTGGGGTACTCCCCTCTTTGCCTCGTACAGAGCGGCTGCTTCTTGTATTCGCAGGTCGAGTGGTAGTATCCCAGCCAGCACCAGGGACGCGTTCAGCGAGACGGTGCGGTAGGATTTGCAGAGCTTTTGGGCGAATCCTCGCTGGACCGTGTTTAGCATTTTCTGCACTCCAATCTTCCTGGTTGCCGGCGCCCAAGCACTCGCCGCGTACATCACCACCGGCTCCACCGCCGCCGTGTAGATGATTCGGATGATCTCCGGGTGCAGACCCCAGCTCACTTTGGCCGCTCTGGCCAGCTGTTTGTAAATGTTTGCAGCCTTTCTGCACACGTTGGCGGCGTGGGTGTTGAAAGTGAGCTGGTGGTCTATCGTGAGCCCCAGTATTTTTATTTCCTTTGACATGCCAATGTCAACCCCGCCCATGCTCAGGAGTGGGACATCGTACTTTAGCTTCCTGGTTACTACCATCGCGCAGGTTTTGTGTGGTGCAAACTTCAGCTTATTTCGGATGCCCCACCCCCGAACATACTCGAGGGCGGCATTGGCATGCCCCTGAACCTCCAATCCTGTGTCACCGTCGAAGATCATCACCACGTCGTCGGCGAAAGCCTGGCAGTGATACCCCCGCTCTTCCAGCCCCCTTAGCAAGGGGTCCAACACCAAGTTCCAAAGGATCGGACCGCCTATTGACCCTTGGACGCAACCTTTGCTGGTATTCCTGTGACACTCTGCTCCAGCGTACCTAACTCGGACACTCCTATCAGCCAGGTAGCTGTCCAGCATCCGTCTGAGATTCACCGGGCACCTTTCCTCAGCCAGTCTGGTCCTGATTGCTGGCCACCATGCGCTGTCGAAGGCTCCCTCTATGTCAAGCGATACAACAGTGATCAGCTTCTTTTGGTTCAGCTTTGTTTTGATATGTTGTATCATGGCGTAGAGGGAGTCCTCGGTGCTCTTCTGGGGCATGAAACCAAACTGACGAGTACTCAACCGCGGGATCAGATGCCACTTCAGCCTTGCTACCAACATTTTTTCAAGCATTTTTCCCAGGACTGGTAGGAGGCCGATAGGCCTGTAGGACTTTGGAGTGGTGTAAGAGTCCTTTCCCGGCTTTCTCAGTATGACCACTGTAGCCACTTTCCAGGCCCCGGGGAAGTGGCCCTGCTCGAGGCACTTGTTGGCCAGCGCCAGGAACATCTCCGGGTCCTGGAAAATGGCTTGGGCACAGATGTCGGCTGTGAGACCATCCGCCCCCGGTGCCTTCTTCGGGTTGAAACTGACCACCGCGGTTTTCAGCTCCTGAAGTGTAAACGGTGGGTCATGGTGCTCATCATGCGTCCACTCGTTTACACGACTGGCCGCTTCTCGCGTCCGACGGTGGTCATCGTTGTCTTCCTCCTTCAGGTCTTCGGGGTAGAAGGTCTCCGCTAGCAGCAAAGCCGAGTCCTCGCCGTCGAGTGGCTCCCCATTCTTCAACAAAGGTAAGTCCTCATGTCTCGTCGCTGTCCGTCCTATAACCCTGTAGATGCCCTCCCATACTCCTTCCTTATCCTGCTTTTCACAGAACTGTTTCCAGCTTGAAGTCTGTGCCTTTTTTGCTTCGAGCTCATATTTTTCTTTTGCTTGCAGGTACTCCTCGACGACCCCCGCTCTCCGGACTGGGGCGGCGCATCGAATGCGGCGTCGCTTGGTGTTGACCTCATTCAGCATATCAGCAAGCTCGTTGGACCACCACGGTATCGTAAGAGTGTCGTTATTTTTAAATTTTGCCAATGTTTCTTCGGAAGCTTTTGTAATTATATTTATATAATTACTTACGCTATTTTCTAAATTGTTTTTATTACTAATTTTGTTAATTTCTATTGTATTTAGCTTGCTATCTGCTTTTAATTGGGCCAATTTCTCATGAAATTGGCTCCAATTTGCTTTCCTTGTGTTATAAAGTCTAGTAGTTCTTTTAATATTTATGCCTTTTGCTTTTTTGAGATTAATTTTGAATACGATACCGTTGTGGTCCGAGCTTGTGATGCCTTCCTCAACCCTCCAGTCTTCCACCAAGTCCAGCATGTCCGTTGAACAGGCTGTTATATCAACGCAGCTGGTGTACGACTTGCCACCCCTGATGGTGTCGAAGGTTGGCGTGTTGCCGACGTTGAGTACCTGCAAGCCCGTTTCGTCGAGTGTGCCCGACATTTCCTCACCCCTGCTGTCCACAACTAGACTACCCCACCAGGTGCTTTTGGCGTTTGCATCGCCTCCCATTATAATTTTTGTAGCGCCCATTTCCTCGCGAATCTGCAGAAGCTGCTCCAAGTACGGTTGTATGGGCTGGTCTGGTTCAAAATAGAAGGAGACTACGGCGATTTCCCAGGCGCTGGTTCGGATCCTCACCACCGTGATGTTATTGGTGGTGAGTTTTGGACACTGTGTGACGTCTAGGTCTTTGTCGAAGACGACTATTGCCGCCTTCACAGTTCCACTTCCTTGTTCCGCGCACTGGTAGACTCTCGCTCCTCGGTAGTCTCGCATCCTTTTAACAGCGCCCACATATGGCTCTTGGAGCAGTGCGAAGGCGAACTTTCGCTCACTAGCCACTATCATGAGCTCCTGGGTCGCAAGGTTCTTCCTCTGCAGATTCGCTTGGATAACCTGGTAGTTTGCGCGGGCACCAGGGTGTGTTCGGGTCTCACTGCCTGGGATTTGGTTTCCTGGGAGCGCCGGGACCACCTTAGCAATACGCCACCGACAGGCGCGCTAAGGCGTCCCATTTCGTGCGTACTGGGCACTCGTTGGCGAAAGCGTTGTGGTCGGTTTTTTCCAACTTTGCCAACATGCAGTTGTGGCATTTCGGCGCTTCCGCTGCCAGCCGTGACGGGCAGTCAGCTCGCAGGTGGGGGTCACCGCAGTGGATGCAGAGGTCGGCGGGCTGCGTGCACAGTTTTCGGCTATGACCATAACGCAGACAGCGAGTGCACTGCACAAGTGGCGATTGGTCCAGCACCCGCACCCGCTGCAGGTCGATGTGCACGCGACCCGCCATCGTCAGCCTCTGCCACACCGTAGGGGACACCTGCAGGATGATGTGGCACATGTGGGGGTTCCTCGTCTTGCGACGGTACTTCACCCCCAGCCTCTGATCCTCCGCAGGTATATCCCCGATCAGGTGCGCATTCTGACGCTGCAGGGCTTCCGTGACCTCCACATCCGTGTGGCAGGAGAGGACGTCCTTGATGACGATTAAAGGATCTTTGTTTTTTACCTCTTCTACCACTAGGCTCCCCGCTCTTCTTATTTTGTCCGTCACCTTGGTCAGCTCCTCCCTGGTTTTGAACCCCACGACCACCTTTTGGTCCCTCGCCTTGCGCAGTCGCTCCACCCTAGTGCCTTCGTTTCTGGCATCGACCACCGTCCTGAGCTTCTCAATGACCTCTTCACCGGTGTCCTGTTCGTTGACAGATGATACTACCACCGAGTGAAGAGGCTCTTGGATGTGCTGCTTCAGGCCGGCGGCCATTTCCGCGAAGGTGGGACCTTGACCTGCAACGTAGCGAGGGGCCTGTTGTAGACGCTCCGACAGGGCCCGTGTGTGCTGTTTGCATTCCTCCAACGCCAGGTTATGCTGTTGGAGGTTCGCCATCAGCTGCTTCATGAGCCCTGTCGGTTCGTCTGTGGTTGGCCTTTTGTCCTCTCGGGCCTTTTCGGGTTCGTGGGTAGCGCTGGCAGGGGGCCTCGACTTCTCCGACTCCTTAACAATCTCGTACAGCCGAGGGTTAGGTTAGGTTAGGTTAGGTTAGGTTAGGTTAGGTTAGGTTAGGTTAGGTTAGGTTAGGTTAGGTTAGGTTAGGTTAGGTTAGGTTAGGTTAGGTTAGGTTAGGTTAGGTTAGGTTAGGTTAGGTTAGGTTAGGTTAGGTTAGGTTAGGTTAGGTTAGGTTAGGTTAGGTTAGGTTAGGTTAGGTTAGGTTAGGTTAGGTTAGGTTAGGTTAGGTTAGGTTAGGTTAGGTTAGGTTTTTTTTTTTTTTTTTTTTTTTTTTTTTTTTTGTTTTGGCAGGAGTGGGAAATCCTCATGGACACCCAGACTGTCCCACTGGTGATGCAGTCTGGGTAGTGCCGGACTCCTACCGGCTAAAACCACACTCCTGCCCATGCTCAGTGACCCTCTGACATGATCAGAGCCATTTTTTACTTTTTCTGGTTGTCTACTTTCTGATTGAATTTTTAGTACTTCCAACACTCATGATCGAGAACTCGACAGACCATACTTAATTCCGTTTAACAATAATACATATAAATTTATACAAGACTTATGCATACCTATTTATTACCTTAACTAGTTTTTTTTTTTTTTTTTTTTTTTTTTTTTTTTTTTCTTGGTTTTAGAATATATCCTTTCATGTTATCTTATTGTACTAGGTACTTAACTGTATATACTATTATATATGTAAGTATCCTATTTTACTTATGCTACCTTATTTCTATTATTTACTATCGAAACTATTTTACTACAATACTCTAAAAATTTATCTCTATTTTTTCCGTTCAATAAGCTAGGTAAACTATTAACATTTAATTCCTGTTCGAGATTTTGCTCGAACTCGTACCGGGCTTTCCCTGTGATCGGGCACTCCAACAGCACATGCAGGACCGTTTCCTCCTTGCCCGGCTCACAGGCGCACGATGCGTTCTCTTTACACTTGAAGCGTTTCAAGTATGCGGAGAACCCACCGTGCCCTGTGAGAATTTGTGTGGTGAGACTTGTGGGGTTTATTTTGCGCACCACTTTGTACGCCGCGACCGCGTCAGGGAAGAATAATTTAGTGCCGGAGGCTGTTGCCCCGGACTTGTATCTCCTGTTCCACTCGTCAAGCGACCCCATGCGGATCTGCCGCTTGACGAATGAAACAGGGCACTGGTCGTAGTCCGGCTTCTTCTTCAACCCCAGGGCGGCTTCCTTTGCTAGTTGGTCGGCTCGCTCGTTTCCCTCCAATCCTGCGTGAGCCTTAATCCAGAACAAGGACACCCTCTTTTTCTGCAGCTCACAACGGCGAAGGGTGTCCCTCGTTTTCACTGCCAGGGGATGGGGGGAACTCGCACTGACCACCGACTGGAGGGCCGCCATGGAGTCGCTGAAGATGCCGAACGTATCTTCCTTCCGATTGAGCGCTTCGCCAGCCGCTCTTTGCAGGGCCAAAAGCTCCGCCTGATAGACGGTGCAGAAAGACGGCAGGGCAAGTTTGAGGGCCTTTACTTCGGTGGCGCTGTTCCACAGAGACAGCGCCGCCCCGACTCTGCCCTCAATCTTGCTGCCGTCTGTGTAGATACGCACAGCGAAATCGCTGTGGTTCTGGTATTGTTCCTCGTCTATCAGGCTGCCGAACTGCAGTGTGGTCTGCTCCGCGGGGTGCGGGGATTCCAACGCTGGAGCCATCCGCTCAATCTCCCAGTCTCCAAGCACTGACTGGGACACTCCCCTCCTGGCCTCGTACAGCGCTGCCGCCTCGCGAATGCGCAGGTCGATTGGGAGTATCCCGGCCAGCACCAGTGCCGAGTTTAGGGAGACTGTGCGGTAGGCTCTACACAACTTTTGTGCGAACCCTCTTTGGACCACATTTAGCTGCTTAATGACCCCTAGCTTATTTGCGGCTGGCGCCCATGCACTCGCGGCGTACAAAAGCGTTGGCTCAACCGCTGCGTTATAAATGACCCGGATAACTTCCGGGCTTAAACCCCAGCTCACCCGGGCAGCTCTAGCCAGCTGTTTATAGATTCCTATCGCCTTTTTACAGGCGATAGTTACGTGCTTGTTGAAGGTCAGCTTGCTGTCTATGGTGACGCCCAGGATCTTTATATCTTGGGACATGCCGATGTCGATCCCTCCCATGGTCAAGCGCGGTGTGTCGTACTTCAGCCTCCGCGTTAGTACCATCGCACAGGTCTTGTGCGGCGCGAATTTGAGCTTATTTCTGACACCCCACGCTCGAACATGTTCGAGAGCGGCACCGGCCTGTCTCTCGATTTCCAGTGCCGATTCGCCGACGAACACCATAACGACGTCGTCGGCGAATGCCTGGCAGTAGTGGCCTCTATCCTCCAGCTGCTTTAAAAGTGGGTCCAGCAGCAGGTTCCAGAAGATAGGACCACCTATCGAACCCTGGACGCACCCTTTGCTTGTCGTCTTTCGGGTCTCTTCCCCCGCGTATCTCACGCTGACCTCCCTGTCACTGAGATAACTGTCGACTACCCGTCTCAAGTTAACAGGACACTTTTCCTCAGCCAACCGTACTTTAATGGCGGGCCACCACGCACTGTCGAAGGCTCCCTCTATATCCAGCGACACGAGCGTCACGATCTTTTTACGTGCCAGCTCCGTGCGGATGTACTGCACGAGAGTATAGAGGGAGTCTTCGGTGCTCTTTTGGGGCATAAAGCCGTATTGGCGAGTACTAAACCTGGGGAGTAGGTAAAACTTGAGACGAGCAACCAGCATCCTCTCGTACACCTTCCCTAGTACAGGCAATAGCCCAATCGGCCTGTAGGACTTCGGGACGGTGTACGAGTCTTTGCCTGGCTTCCTGAGCACAACCACCGTTGCTTCCTTCCAGGACTTCGGGAAGTGGTGGTGTGCTAGGCATTTGTTCAGCAGTGACAGGAAGAATTCCCGGTTGCAGGAGATGGCCTGAGAGCAGATGTCGGCGGTGAGGCCGTCGGCTCCCGGGGCCTTTCTTGGGTTGAACGACCCAATGGACCTGTCCAACTCACTCTGGGTAAACGGTGGGTCATGTTGTTCATCATGACTCCACTCGTTTACCCTTTCTGCCAGTAGCCGGGTTTGGCGGTGGTCCAAAGTGTCGTCCTCCTCACGGTCCTCGGGGTAGAACGTGTCGGCCAACAACCTCACCGAACCCTTCGCATCCAGCATTTCATCTCCCGCCCACAGCGGCGGATCCTCTTCTCTTTTCGAGACCCTTCCCATTACTCTATATATCCCTTCCCAGACACCCTCCCTGTCCTGCTTTCCACAAAACCGTCTCCAGCTCTCCTCGATCGCTTTTCTCACGGCCTCCTCATATCTTCCTTTTTCTTCCAGGTACAGCCTGACCACCATCTCTCTTCGGACCGGCGCTGCGTTCCTGACTCTGCGTTTCCTGGTGGCGACCAACGCCTTCATCCCCGCGAGCTCCTCGGACCACCACGGCAAGGTAAGTGTTTCGTGTTTCTTTTTTGTTTTTAAGGTGTGTGTGCATGTGTCAGTTACGGCTTGTGTGTATGTGTTTATTGTGTGTTCTAGTTTTTCTATAGTGTTTATGTTAGTGACTTCCGTAACTGTTAGGTTTTTCTCCAGCATAATTTGAGACAGTTTCTCATGAAACTGTCTCCAATTCGCGTCCTTTGTGTTGTATTTTCGTGTTGTTCGTTCAATTTTATGTCCTGTTGATTTCTTAAGGTGTATGCCGAAAAAAATGCCGTTGTGGTCAGAGCTCGTGAGTCCCTCCACGATTCGCCAGTCGTCCACCAGGTCCAGCATATCCGCCGAACAGGCCGTTACATCCACGTGGCTGCTGTACCTGATACCTCCTCTAATGGTATCAAAGGTTGGGAGGTCGCCCGTGTTTAAGATCTGCAACCCCATTTCCCATACCATTCCGCACACTTGCTCCCCTCTCGAGTCCTCGTTGCCGCTACCCCACCAAGTACTTTTCGCATTCGCGTCTCCTCCGATGACCAACCTGCTAGGGCCCACCACTTGCTCCACTCGTTTTAGCTGCTCCAGGTATGGCTCTATGGGCTTGTCGGGTTCGAAGTAGAAGGACACCAGCGTGATCGTCCAGGCTCTGGTTCGGACTCCCACCACAACGATGTTGTTTGTGGTGAGTTGCGGGTACTGTATTATGTCCAGGCTTTGGTCAAAGACAGCTACCGCTGCCTTTACAGTCCCTTCTCCTCCCTCAGAGCTCTGGAAGACCCTTACGCCCCGGTAGCCCTTCATCCTTCTCACCCCACCCACATAGGGCTCCTGGAGCAGCGCTACGGCCAGCTTGCGCTTTTCTGCCTCCAGCAACAGCTCGTTGGTGGCCAGCTGACTCCGTTGCAGGTTGGCCTGGACCATCTTGTACTGGTGGGTATCCGCGGCAACTTTAGCAATACGCTATCGAGGCTCGAGCGAGGGCATCCCACTTCCGCCTCACAGGGCATTCAGTGCTGAAGGCATTGTGCTCAGTGTTTCCCTGTTTTTCCCTGGTGCAGTTTACGCACACCGCTGCTTCGCCGGTTTGCCTGTCCGGGCAGTCCGCTCGAAGGTGCGGGCCGCCGCAATGGCTGCACAAATCGGCTGGGTTCTTACAGAACCGCTTGCCGTGCCCGTAGCCCAAGCAGCGGGTGCACTGCACCAGTGGCGTCTGGTCTTCGACGCGCACAATCTGGAGGTCAATTCGAAGCTTGCCACCTTCGATGGCCCTCCTCCAGATTATCGGGGACACACTGAGCACAATGTGGTTGAGATGGGGGTTGCGAGTCTTCCTTCGATATTTGATTTCGGTCCTTTGGTTCTCGTCGCCGAGGCCGTGAAAGAGTTCCCGATTCTGATTCCTGAGGGCTTTCATTACTTCTTCATCACTATGGACAAGAAGAACGTCCCTCAGGATCAGAAGCGGGTCCCGATTCGTCACTTCCTCGACGACGAGGCCCTGTCCAGCTGCTTCGATCCTCTCCTTAACCTTGGTCCTCTCCTCCTTTGACACACACCCCATTATGATCTTCCTGTCCTTTGCTTTCCTCACCCTCTCCACCTTCACCCAGCCTTCCTTCGCGTCGACTGCCTTCCTCACCCTTTCCAGAACCTCTTCCCCTGTTTCCGTTTCCTTCGTTGAGGAGACGACTACGGAGTGCAGCGTTGCCCGCCCCAGGGCCTGAGCCCCGGTCTGGCTGTTTTGCACAGCAGCCACAGTCGCGTAAGTCCTCTCCCCAACCAAGTCCCTAGTCGCCAAGGCATCTCGTAGCGACTCCATTTTGGTAAGGTTCTCTCTTAGGAGAGCGCTGTTCTCCTCCAACTGTTTCACGAGATCCTTGTCGACTCTGGTTTCCTCGTTTGAGGAGGGCGAGCTGGTCTGGATGGCAGTCGTAACGGGGGCGGCGGTGACAGGGGCTTTCGCTTTCTCCGACTCTTTCACAATCTCGTAGAGCCGAGTGATGGCCCCCAACACCTCCGTCTTAATTTCGGTCTTCAGGTTTCGAGAGTTTCCCAGGTGCAGTTTCGCTCGACTTAGGCAAGCTCTCGCCTCCGCCGTCAGGTTTGGGAACCTCGACTCCGGCTTATTGCTAGGTCCCGCCGGTCCCGCGGCATCCGCGGAGGCCCGCCGCGTCCCCAGAGAGCCTGGGATTTTTTGCGCAGGTGGCGGAGTCACAGCAGGTTTCGGGTTGGCCGGGGACTTTGCCTTGGGCTCGATTTTCCCGGCCTCCCATTCCCCTATGCTGCGTCTCACGCTGGACTGCGAGGTCCCAGCCTCCTCTGTAGACCGCGGCGAGCCCCCGAAGATGAGCGAGCTCGCGGTTTTCTTATTTTCGGTCTTCTTTGGCGTGTGAAACATGGTGGCCTTTGTGAAGGTGAGGTTCATACAGAGGGTTACCGGCAACTAACTCTTCTGTGTCCCTGTAAAGGGGGGAACAGAAGGGAAACGTATAATACGAGCCCTCTAAACTAGGACTCGGTCAGTTTATTAAAATATAATATGTCAATAATTGCCTTCAGAGGCGTTAATTGTCACAGAAATCGTTTTCTTACCCCGCGTCGTAATAAAAGAGTAACTACTGTAACCGGAAGAGCAAAAAAGCAGAACCTAATTTTTTGACAAAAATGAAATGTTTACCTGCCCAGACACGAATGGGTGGGTGGGAGGGCAAATTTTTGAACTTCTATGTGAGCTAGGCGGGCGTGCGAGGTGTCAAAAGACGTGTCTCGGCGCGGGCCAGCAAACTATGGGGTTTTTGGAATTTACGGTGAACAAAAATTTTGAAAAAAGCTGAAAAAACGTGTTTTACGACCAAAAAGTATGAAGAAATTTGGAATAACACCGCCAAACGGGACTCGAGCTCGCGGGGCGCGCGCCGGAGTGCAGGTAAGGCAGGTAAGTATCTGTTAAAATTATAAGAAACGTAATTTTTGCTGTAAATTTTGAGATAAAAATGTTTTAAAGAGGTTTTTTACTGAAATTTTTCTAAGTCAATAACCGGGAAATGTTTTTCGCGGATTTGTCAGTTTTTACGAGCGGGATAGTCAGACGGAGCCTAAAAACGATTAGTTTTGCTGAAAACAGCTTGTAAATGCGTCACCGGGATGCAAAGTTATTGAGGTATGTGTATTTTGTACTATCCCTTAGGTAGATTTTGTCTTATAGTGAAAAACCTAATACCAAAAAATTTTTGAACTTCTATGTGAGCTAGGCGGGCGTGCGAGGTGTCAAAAGACGTGTCTCGGCGCGGGCCAGCAAACTATGGGGTTTTTGGAATTTACGGTGAACAAAAATTTTGAAAAAAGCTGAAAAAACGTGTTTTACGACCAAAAAGTATGAAGAAATTTGGAATAACACCGCCAAACGGGACTCGAGCTCGCGGGGCGCGCGCCGGAGTGCAGGTAAGGCAGGTAAGTATCTGTTAAAATTATAAGAAACGTAATTTTTGCTGTAAATTTTGAGATAAAAATGTTTTAAAGAGGTTTTTTACTGAAATTTTTCTAAGTCAATAACCGGGAAATGTTTTTCGCGGATTTGTCAGTTTTTACGAGCGGGATAGTCAGACGGAGCCTAAAAACGATTAGTTTTGCTGAAAACAGCTTGTAAATGCGTCACCGGGATGCAAAGTTATTGAGCGGTTAGGTTAGGTTAGGTTAGGTTAGGTTAGGTTAGGTTAGGTTAGGTTAGGTTAGGTTAGGTTAGGTTAGGTTAGGTTAGGTTAGGTTTTTTTTTTTTTTTTTTGTTTTGGCAGGAGTGGGAAATCCTCATGGACACCCAGACTGTCCCACTGGTGATGCAGTCTGGGTAGTGCCGGACTCTTACCGGCTAAAACCACACTCCTGCCCATGCTCAGTGACCCTCTGACATAGTCAGAGACCTTTTTAAGATATTATTTTTAATTTGTAATTTCGTATTTATATATTGTGATTTTGCTAAATTTAAAAGAAAGTTGTAACTGTTCTAATTTTTTAATCTGTATTATTTATTTTCTAAAATTTACGTCTATTGTTTGAATTATTTACTTATATTTTCTATGCTTTGTCTGTATATAAGCTTTTATATATTAAAAGCATAGCTTTTACGTTTCTTTATTTCTTTTAATTACTGTTTTGGCTATTGCTATTGCATATTCTAATAAGATTTTTCTAAATTTTCCGTTTGCCATAATTTTGCTGATGTTATTTCTGTTTATCTCTACCTCCAATTCCGTCTCCGCATGTAGTCGTTGTATTCCAAACGCAGGACATTCTGTCAGGATGTGTGGGACCGTTTCCAGCGCATCTGGTTCACATATGCACGATGGGCTTCCTTTCCGCTTAAAGCGATGCAGGTACTCGGAGAACCCACCGTGTCCAGTCAGGATCTGTGTTAACACTCCGGTCGGCTTCACTTTGCTTACAATCTTGAAGGCATCTATTGCGTCCGGGAGGAACAATTTTGTTACTGAGGCTGTTTCGCCATTTTTGTATCTCCGGTTCCATTTGTCGAGCGACCCCATACGGATCTGCCGCTTGACGAATGAAACCGGGCAGCGGTCATAGTCCGGCTTCTTTTTAGACTTGAGCGCAGCCTCTTTCGCAAGGTAGTCTGCGCGTTCATTGCCTTGCAACCCTGCGTGAGCCTTTACCCAGAACAAGGAAACATCTTTGCTCTGGGATAAAGCCGCGCCCACATTTGCCCTTGCTTCCACCGCCAAGGCGTGGAGGGAACCCTGGTTTGTGACTGTTTGAAGTGCAGCCTTTGAGTCACTATAGATTCCGAAGGTTCCCTCCTTGCGCTTGAGGATTTCCCTCGTGGCTACGCATATGGCCAGGAGTTCCGCCTGGTAGACCGTGCAGCAGGACGGCAAGCTAAGCTTTAAGGACTTGATCTCGGCCTCACCGTCCCACAGTGACAGTGCCGCTCCGACCTTGCCCTCAAGCTTGCTGCCGTCTGTGAAAAATCGTACCTCCTGGTGATTGTGGGTATCCACCAGGGTCTGGTCCTCCAGACTCACGAACCCCATGGCCATATGTTTCGCCGGATGTGGTGTCTCTGCAAATGCCACCACACGCTCCACCTCCCTGCCCGCAAGGGCTGGCTGGGGTACTCCCCTCTTTGCCTCATACAGAGCGGCTGCTTCTTGTATTCGCAGGTCGAGTGGTAGTATCCCAGCCAGCACCAGGGACGCGTTCAGCGAGACGGTGCGGTAGGATTTGCAGAGTTTTTGGGCGAATCCTCGTTGGATCGTGTTGAGCATTTTCTGCACTCCGATCTTCCTAGTTGCCGGTGCCCAAGCACTCGCCGCGTACATCACCACCGGCTCCACCGCCGCCGTGTAGATGGTTCGGATGATCTCCGGGTGCAGACCCCAGCTCACTTTGGCCGCTCTAGCCAGCTGTTTGTATATGTTTGCAGCTTTTCTGCACACGTTGGCGGCGTGGGTGTTGAAAGTGAGCTGGTGGTCTATCGTGAGCCCCAGTATTTTTATTTCCTTTGACATGCCAATGTCAACCCCGCCCATGCTCAGGAGTGGGACATCGTACTTTAGCTTCCTGGTTACTACCATCGCGCAGGTTTTGTGTGGTGCAAATTTCAGCTTATTTCGGATGCCCCACCCCCGAACATACTCGAGGGCGGCATTGGCATGCCCCTGAACCTCCAATCCTGTGTCACCGTCGAAGATCATCACCACGTCGTCGGCGAAAGCCTGGCAGTGATACCCCCGCTCTTCCAGCCCCTTTAGCAAGGGGTCCAACACCAAGTTCCAAAGGATCGGACCGCCTATCGACCCTTGGACACAACCTTTGCTGGTATTTCTGTGGCACTCTGCTCCGGCGTACCTAACTCGGACACTCCTATCAGTCAGGTAGCTGTCCAGCATCCGTCTGAGATTCACCGGGCACCTTTCCTCAGCCAGTCTGGTCCTGATTGCTGGCCACCATGCGCTGTCGAAGGCTCCCTCTATGTCAAGCGATACAACAGTGATCAGCTTCTTTTGGTTCAGCTTTGTTTTGATGTGTTGTATCATGACGTAGAGGGAGTCCTCGGTGCTCTTCTGGGGCATGAAACCAAACTGACGAGTACTCAACCGCGGGATCAGATGCCACTTCATCCTTGCTACCAACATTTTTTCTAGCATTTTTCCCAGGACTGGTAGGAGGCCGATCGGTCTGTAGGACTTGGGAGTGGTGTAACAGTCCTTGCCCGGCTTCCTCAGAATGACCACTGTTGCCACTTTCCAGGCCCCGGGGAAGTGGCCCTGCTCAAGGCACTTGTTGGCCAGTGCAAGGAACATCTCCGGGTCCTGGAAAATGGCTTGGGCGCAGATGTCGGCTGTGAGACCGTCCGCCCCCGGTGCCTTCTTCGGGTTGAAACTGACCACCGCGGTTTTCAGCTCCTGAAGTGTAAACGGTGGGTCATGGTGCTCATCATGCGTCCACTCGTTTACACGACTGGCCGCTTCTCGCGTCCGACGGTGGTCATCGTTGTCTTCCTCCTTCAGGTCTTCGGGGTAGAAGGTCTCCGCTAACAGTAAAGCCGAATCCTCCCCATCGAGTGGCACCCCATCCTTCAACAAAGGTGGTTAGGTTAGGTTAGGTTAGGTTAGGTTAGGTTAGGTTAGGTTAGGTTAGGTTAGGTTAGGTTAGGTTAGGTTAGGTTAGGTTAGGTTAGGTTAGGTTAGGTTAGGTTAGGTTAGGTTAGGTTAGGTTAGGTTAGGTTAGGTTAGGTTAGGTTAGGTTAGGTTAGGTTAGGTTAGGTTAGGTTAGGTTAGGTTAGGTTAGGTTAGGTTAGGTTAGGTTAGGTTAGGTTAGGTTAGGTTAGGTTAGGTTAGGTTAGGTTAGGTTAGGTTAGGTTAGGTTAGGTTAGGTTAGGTTAGGTTAGGTTAGGTTAGGTTAGGTTAGGTTAGGTTAGGTTAGGTTAGGTTAGGTTAGGTTAGGTTAGGTTAGGTTAGGTTAGGTTAGGTTAGGTTAGGTTAGGTTAGGTTAGGTTAGGTTAGGTTAGGTTAGGTTAGGTTAGGTTAGGTTAGGTTAGGTTAGGTTAGGTTAGGTTAGGTTAGGTTAGGTTAGGTTAGGTTAGGTTAGGTTAGGTTAGGTTAGGTTAGGTTAGGTTAGGTTAGGTTAGGTTAGGTTAGGTTAGGTTAGGTTAGGTTAGGTTAGGTTAGGTTAGGTTAGGTTAGGTTAGGTTAGGTTAGGTTAGGTTAGGTTAGGTTAGGTTAGGTTAGGTTAGGTTAGGTTAGGTTAGGTTAGGTTAGGTTAGGTTAGGTTAGGTTAGGTTAGGTTAGGTTAGGTTAGGTTAGGTTAGGTTAGGTTAGGTTAGGTTAGGTTAGGTTAGGTTAGGTTAGGTTAGGTTAGGTTAGGTTAGGTTAGGTTAGGTTAGGTTAGGTTAGGTTAGGTTAGGTTAGGTTAGGTTAGGTTAGGTTAGGTTAGGTTAGGTTAGGTTAGGTTAGGTTAGGTTAGGTTAGGTTAGGTTAGGTTAGGTTAGGTTAGGTTAGGTTAGGTTAGGTTAGGTTAGGTTAGGTTAGGTTAGGTTAGGTTAGGTTAGGTTAGGTTAGGTTAGGTTAGGTTAGGTTAGGTTAGGTTAGGTTAGGTTAGGTTAGGTTAGGTTAGGTTAGGTTAGGTTAGGTTAGGTTAGGTTAGGTTAGGTTAGGTTAGGTTAGGTTAGGTTAGGTTAGGTTAGGTTAGGTTA